>OU342581.1:5331615-6761615 GCA_910589295.1 Noctua janthe
CGGGACCCTTTTACTAAGCCTCCGCTGTCCGTCCGTCTGTCTGTCAGCAGGCTGTATCTCAATATCCGTATTATGTAGGGTAGACACTGACAGTTGAAATTTTCACATGTGCACTCGAAAAGTAAAATACAAACCTCAGTTATAAGGATGGCCCTGATTTACACGGACTAAATAAGTGTGATCTCACAATAAACTGTGTTCTGTGCTAAAACGGAGAAAAACACAATGAAGAACTCCAGTAAAAAATAACCAAGCGTCATAGACTAATGACTTCATCTGTCATCACATAGATAGACCTTAGACCAAGCTACCAACATAATAACCAAGTGTTGCAAGACTATAATAGATAAATGACTAGTGTTGGTCCTAACTGAACTGACTAACTGAATGAACGAGTAGTGAAGAACAGAAATTGAGTTAACCAATAAATTTAATAATCACGCAAGCTAACATACGAGGGCGCTGACTGTACACTGCTAATATGGAAAACATGAATAATAATATTACACTTAGAAGAATTACGAATTTAAATGCCTCGACAACAAGTTTTGAAGATAATTCTTTCTTATCCACCGACTCTCATACCTTGGGAAGAAGTTTACTCGACTTATCTACATGGAATTGCCAAGAAGTTACTGATTTACATGAAACTATCACGAGATTTAAAGAGTGAGTTTAAGGAAATTGAAAACTTGATGCTGGAAAAATAGATTTAGAGAAAAGACTACAAAATCGAAAAACCAAAATTAATAGTTTGACTAAAATATTTTTATCAAAAATTAGTACTCCAAAGTGAAAATCTAGAAAACTAAACGAATCAAAGATTTTAACCAACCAACTGCAACATGAACCTGAAATGGGAAGGAAACCTAGCAACACACTACATAACGAGACTCAAAAATCCAACTTAGCCATTGGTGCCGCTACACTAAATAATGAAGAACAACCAAGAAGATAAGAGCGGAAGGTACCATGCAGCAAACTACCATGCAGCATAATAAGAAAAAAACTATTACAACATGTTTTAACTCCAAGGTTCCATACGTGGAGTTACTGAAGCGATACGGCTTCTGAGTTTGGAGTCCAGGAGACTGCTTCTGGGTGCAATGACACTAAATGGCTTATGTAACAATAAATTCGACTGTATTGAACTCACTAATCAGTTATGTTATAGAGTACCTAGAACTGTTGTCCAGCAGGGGGTGCGCGTACCCCGACCGGTCCATACAGACTTGTGAAAAACTAACGCTAGAGTGCGCGCACGTCTTCGTCGCCTTGTTGAGACATACAACTCTCACTTTATGGAGCTTGATATTTTTACTCTATCCAACTAGACGTTTAAAAAAAAGCAATAGATATTTTGTCAAAAAAGCAGTAAAGAGACGGTGATAATTTAATTGAATTATTTTTTATTGAATAATATTGAACTGAATTGTATTTTAATGAACTGAATTGAATTATTTTGATTTCAAATATATTTAACTCAATTTTATGGAACTGAATTGAATCGAATCAATAATTTAATGGAATTGAAATAATTTATAATTTGTATTTAATCAAACGGAATTAAGATAAGTTTAATTGAATTAGGTGGGAATAGATTATAATTTGTAATACATCTAATACAGCTGTCACAAAACGCTCTGTATTCTGTAAAATCTACCATAGTCTGTTATTCTTTTCTTAAGACGTGGATATTGGTGTGGGTTACATGTTTGTGATCTTTAGCTTTTAAGGATTTTTTGTATTTTCCGCAGCAAGTAACTGTTTTATGTCCCTAACAAAATAAAAAAAAAACGTGCACCTCATATCTTAGAAGCAAAAACAATTATTATCTGAAGAGGAAAATACATGACGTTGGGTTTAACTACTCGCCTACTTGACTTGAGATCTAATACCTCATACAAAAGGTACTGCGCAGAAGGAAAGATAAAATACTATGCAATCCCTAAGCAACTTTTAAACACGAAGTTGACATGTAAGCCATGTGATAAAATTATTAATTGTGTAGTAGAAAATTACTACAACCCTGCTACTATGCTAAATTAATTATATATGTTTAAGTTAGTAGTAGTTTCATTTAGATATTTATTTTCCAGCAGTGTGCTGGAAAATAAATATCTAAATGAAAAGTTACTGAATAATAAGTTGGAATTGATATGTAATAATAATGAAAATTGCTACTTCTTGCGTACTCCTAGCAATTTTTGTCATAACTCTGTTTTAAGCTTTCACGGTTTACAACTAAACTTATACTGTCACTTACGCGATATCTTCAGTGATTGTTCTTTATTTTGAACTCCGGATATTTCGACGCTGTTGCAAACGCCATGGTCGCGGGTTGAAAGGAGAATGCGGGTGGATACAAAATAAATTGTTAATAGCAGACAAATCTATCTACCCTCTTTCTTTGTCTTTTGCTACGCGCACTACTGGAACTCGACACTAAGTCACGGGAAAACACACTAACAGTATTACCAGGTTTTGTGGAGTCCTTATTACGATGCCGGCTACTACTTTTGAGCTTACTCAACTAAAACCCTCTGTGATTAAAAAATACCTGTATAATAATGAGCTAAGTAAGGTTAAAGACGTAAATTCCATTGACGGAACTAATTGCCACTTATTAAATGTTCTTCATCAAAATATTGCAGGCTCAAAAAGTAAAAAAGATTTTTTAGAAATTGCGATTAACTCGTTCTAAATGAGGGGTTAATTAATAATAAGATTTTTTTTTTTTAAAGATTTATTTTCTCCAACAAAGTACAGTTTCAACATAGACGTGTTCCAAATATTGGAGGTACAAAGGTTTGTGGGAGTCAGGAATAACAAACTAGTATACCCAGTGCTATGGAAAATAATATATAATTATTGCTGTAGTATGCTTATCGGAGACTTTTATTAAAGCGGGCGAAGAGAGCAGTGTTGCCTGAAATGTCTACAAATTAGGAGACTGGTACTCAAGAAAGAATCAAAAGCAAGGCGTTGTTTGTATATTCTACCTAAATAACATTAAGTACAAAATACTAACATTATTAAAAAAATATGCGTCTGGAAATGAGTTTAGAGTGTTGTCGAATTGAACTCTTACAATATAACATTATAATAATAGCCTTATATCGTACGCCAAGCTTAAACCCTACGTTATCCAACGTGATTTTGAAGTAATGTTGTGCAACCTTCAAAATAAATAAAAAAACGTGATGGTAGATGATCATTTTGAGCAAAAAAATCGATAGAAATAAAAAATGCATAGACTAATTAACTAGGATTGTAACTAATTTCGGCTAAACACTACATTTAAAACAACCAACAAAAATAAATTCATGTCTGCACCAAATAATAAGTACTTAACTGTAAGGATGCAATATGTGAGGTTATACCTACCACTGGGATTGTCAGATCACGAAACCATACAAATAGACAATAAAGTTCCACCTCTACGTTTTCGCGCAATTTATAAGTGTGACTTTAGTGCCGAAAATAAAGAAAAGTTCATTAGGTGTATGTCAAGTATAAAATGGGCAGATTTTTTTTTTCTAATCAGTAAGCTAACAGTGCGTTTAATCACTTTCCAGATACAATTGTCCTGCCATTAGCATGACCACCGTAGACAAGAATTTCTTTGACGGAAGAATCGACAAAATGACAGATAGTGCAAAGAAATCTGTCATTGTGTCGACACAATCTGTCATTTTGTCGATTGTTCCGTCAAAGAAATCCTTATCTACGGTGGTCATGCTACGGGGGCTGTTCTTTGATTTGTACTTCCCTAAAATCGAGATCAAAATCAACCTAGTGGAAAAATATACGAAATGGATTTCCAAATGTATTAAAAAATCAACTAAAACCAAAAGGAACTTCTGTTTTAAATACTACTTCTCATCTGACAAAGGCAGTAAATTAAAATACTTAAACTATACAAAATTACCCAAAAAATGAATACAAAAAGCACAAAAAATTCATAATACAAATTACATAACTAGGGCTAAAAATAAATGAAAAGCGTCATGGGACTTTATAAAATATAATCAATTATATAAATCAATTATTATTATTATCAATTTTAAGAATCAAACATTAAGGAGATAGAAACTGAAACAGGACCACTAACAAGCCCCACAGACATTGTCAATTATCAATATTTTACATTTAGTTTCCTTCAAAATGGTTGAGTTGGATGGTACTGATCCATGCGTCATGTTCGTGAACGAGCGCTGTCAGTAGGGACTGGTCATCTCTTAGCTGCCATGGTTTATTTTTGAATTATTGATTATATCTTTTTACTCTGGACGCTCTTAACTTGCATTTCTTTATACATCGTTCTCACATAAATGTTTAGTCTCCACATGAATGATGTTAGCAACATTTTGTAACAATTTTTTGATTGAAAAGAGTGTACGTGGTGTTTCTTGCCCATTCTTCTCCAAAGAGATTGATCGTCTTTGAATAGGCAACTACAGTACTTTCACAAGTTATTATGCCTTGTGTCTGTGACTGCAGCTTCGCTTTCTTTGTTTTTCTGACATTCAAAAGTGCCTATAATGGTCTAATTGAAATTAATGCTTTGAATTTGAGCGTGAGTTTTTTAACATGTCAAAAGCCTTTGACTTTGTATCGCACGAGCTACTACTAAAAAAAATGTGATATATATGGAATACGCGGTAAGGCAAATGCATGGTTAAAAAGTTACCTTACAAACAGATCGCAATTTTTAGAAATTACTGTGGATAAACTAAATCAAAACGCTAAACTGAAATTTAAATCCAAATTAGGTTACAATTGCACAGGCGTTCCACAGGGCAGTATTTTAGGCCCTCCACTTTTTTGATATATATCAATGACCTGGCAGAAGTAACTGATCATCCCTGCTACTCTCATCATACTCTTAGCAGACGATGTTTCCGTAATTATCCCTAAAACTAAGACAACTATAATGTGGAAATGCTATACTGGTATGGGGGAACTCGGTGCATCTCGGAAGAGCTTTCGTCGCATAAAATAGGTATATAAAAGGTGTAAAAAGACCCTTAACGAAGCCGAATGTTACTTGTACTCCCCGTCATTTCGATCTTTTTTTTGTTCTAGACGATACCTGGGAACCTTCTAGTTACGGAGATATTGGGGGTCAAAGTTCTAACTTTTTGCAAGTTTTTTTTTTTAACTACACGTTTTTAATGTGAGATTTTTACTGTAAACACCTCCACGACAGTCGTACTATTTAATCCATCCATCAACACGATATTTTGAGTGCGTTACATTGAGTCCTATCGCAAAACGTGACTTTAGACCCCAAAAAAAAGTCGTTTCCCAGCAATAATTTTTTAAAGTTACTTAGTTTGATGTACATAATGCTTGGTTGACGGCTTCGTGAAGGGTCCGTTTACACCCTGTACGTGCGATATGTAATGGTTTTGGTTTTGGTAAACAACTATTTAAAAAACTTAGAATACTTACATTAACATACATTTATATTGAGGAAATATGTAAATTTACCAAATCCCACCCTGAGATGTTTGAAAAACTGGGAGATAAATGTAAGTTCAAAACTAGATATCTTAATAGATTAATATTATTCCTAGAACGAAAACTGAACTATATAGGCGGAGTTGCTATCCTATGTGTATTCAGATATATAACAAGATTCCTAACCAAATTAAAGAGCTTCCAATGGTCCGTTTCAGAAGGGCTTTACACAGATGGTTAATTGAGAACCCCTTCTAGAATATAAAATAATTCCTTTAGTTTAAATCTAAATGATCTAATTGTACCTATACATAACGTGTAATTCTGTTGTCGCTATAATAATAAATTCAAAATTAAAAGGGGCTCCCCTACTACGATGGTACGGAACCCTTCATACGCGAGTCCGACTCGCATTTGGCCGGTTATTTCTTCAACCAAGGATGTACACCTCCTCAGTTGCTTTCCGATGCTTGCTCATGTGAGCATCGAAAGTCTTCTGCATTCTAAACCTTAAATTACAAATATGGCATGTAAAATGCTTAGTGGGATCGTGAGTATTCATATGGCGTCTTAAAGCTTGCATATCATATCCCTTGTGTCCGCAGAGGTGGCAAGTAGTGAACGTTTCCTTTAAATGCACCACAGAAACATGTTTCATGAGAGTACTCTTACGAGTGAAGATCTTAGGACACGTCTCGCAAGGAAATTGCAGACTTTTCACGTTGTGATCTAAAGCAATGTGACATCTTTTCAAATATCTACTTTCAAAAGCCTTAGGGCATAAGTCGCAAACGAATTTGCCAGTTTTGTGATATTTCCTGCAATGATTCGCTAAATGAACCTTGCTTTGAAAGTTTTTGCCGCAGAATTTGCAATTTGTTTTTATACCAGAGTGTACGTTTCTTATGTGATGCTTAATTGTTCCTTTTAACGTAAAAGCTAGACCACAGTAGTCACAAACATATTTTTTAGCGTTGTTGTGGAATTTGTTGATATGTCTCAGTAAAGGACCGAAAAACTTGAAGCTTTCGCAGCATTCGATACAAATCATGCCTTCGTCAGACAATTTGAATATGTAGCAATATTTATGAAACACATCTTTATCAATTTCTAAATCGTGAGCTTCAGATAAATGATTTAAATAGTGATCGAAAGTTAGTATTGGTTTAGGACACAATTTGCAGGAAATCTCAGAAATATCCCATTTGATTCGGCTATGACACCCGATCTTTGTCAGAATCCTACTTATTTTTATTTCGTCGTGTTTTTTAGTGTGTGCTTTTAATTTTGAACAGTCGAGGAAGATTTCGTCGCAGTAGAAACACCTATAACGGTTAAGGTACCATTTGAAAGGCATTATTGTGGAATGTCCTAGTAATATCGTGAATATTCTTCGAAGTTCCTCCCGCGACGCGACAGAGTTGTCTGTAAAGGAAAGAAAAAATATATTCAGACTTTTTATCACTTGACTAGTCTGACTAGTAAAACTACTAAACCGAATTTTATGAAATCAAGCGAACAGGCACTTACTTAGTTATTAGGGAAAAATATAAATTATTAATCATAAAGTTTACTGAATTCATTCTTCTCGAAAATTTTATCAGTTGGTTTTAAGTTTATTAGTTTTCTTTCTTTCCTTTTTTAACATAACTCTGCCCGAATAATCATCATCATCATCATTTTCTGGAGTGGCGACCGCGAACTGGAAGACGTTGCGTTGGAAGGCCTCCCACTAGGTGGACCGACGACCTGGTAAAGGTTGCAGGGATCCGCTGGATGCGAGACGCTCGAGACCGGTCAATGTGGCGACACTTGGGGGAGGCCCATGTCCAGCAGTGGACGTCTTTCGGCTGAAATGATGATGATGATGATCAACATTTTCCCGCCCTTGTCCCATTCTACTCGGGGTCGACGCAACACGGTCACTTCTTCCATTCTCTCCTGTCAGACGTCACGGCATCTTTTACTCTCTACCCGAATTAAATTTTAAATTCACTGACAGGCAAAGCCTAAACAGCTGAGCTATAAGCATGAAATTTTGCACTGGAGTACCTTAAACAATGAGCACAACAACAAGAGCCGAGAGTAACGAAGAACTTACGAAGATTTATCGTCTCATCATCTGCCCAGCCTTTTCCCAACTATGTTGGGGTCGGCTTCCGGTCTAATCGGATGCAACTGAATACCAGTATTTTACATGGAGCGACGAGTTAATACTGGGTCATATGATAACCCTTGGTAAGACTGTTTGGCTGACTTGCGGGCCACTGACTACCTGTGACGGCTTGACGTCGAAAGTTGAAGACCCTGTGCGGGTAAAAAAGTCAAGTGAAAAAAGCGTGGGGGGCAAATAGTTTTATTCAGAAACTTCTAATACTTAGCTATCAATATTGTCAACGTGAACAACATTTCTACGCGTCTTAAACTTATCATTTCTATGCGTCTTTATATGACCAACAAGATTCTTTTTCCTTCTAAAAGCCTTCTCGCAAGTCGCGCATTTGAAAGGCCTCTCTTCACCATGAACCACCATATGTACTTTCAGACCTTCTTCGTTAAAAGTCTTGTGCCCACAAACTTCGCAGGTACAATTTTTCTCTTTGTGATGTACCCGAAGCTTATGCTGTATGTACTTATTATTTCTGGTGAAAATTTTCGAGCAGAATTCGCATATGAACTGCGCACTTTTACAGTCGTGGACCAAGGCTAGGTGGCGTTTCTTCAAGTATCTATTTCGTAGTATTTTTGGGCACATCGGGCATTGTAGCTTATCAGTCCTATGCACGTTTTCTACGTGATTCGTCAATGCGTATTGTGTTCTAAAAGTTTCATTACAGTGTTTACAAGACTTGATTCCATGCATGACTTTAACATGGTTGAGTACATTATGCTTATCAGAGAACCCTTGTCCGCAGATTTCGCATAGAACCTGCTCGACATGATATTTGTTCGTATGTGCCAGCAACGGTCCGAAGAATCTGAAGTACTGTCCACATTCTAAGCAGGACATTCCATCGTCATCTAGTTGGAAACAGTCAAATGATTTTGAAACATCTTTTTCCATCTTAAGGCCATGTGTTTCTGAGATATGTTCAAAATACCCTTGGAAGTTATCGAATTGACTTGGGCAACTGGTGCACCAAAGATTTGAGATGTCTAGCTTTGTCTTCCCACCTTTATACAATGTCCTTATAATGACATCTTTGATTTTGATCTCTCTATGCTCAAATGTGTGTTCCCGAAGTTGAGCGCTTTCGACGAAGAAAGTTTGGCAGAAGAAGCACATGAACTGGCTTCTGTTCCATCTAAAGGGGAGAATGGTTGAGTTTTCTACGATGATTGTTAGTAATGTCGCGAGCTGATCTTTTCGTCTTTCTTCGGATATTCGGTCTGAAATGAGAGAATAATCGCGTTAGATGTCCTTCGTGATATTTCCGGGTATTTTTGTAAAATGCCTCCACGAGTCATCATCATCTGCCTAGCCTTTTCCCAACTACGTTGATGTCGGCTTCAAGTCAAACCAGATGCAGCTGAATACTAGTGGGAAGCTGAATAAAAATGGGAGGTTAAATTTAAGTGGGCAGTAGAAGCACATCAAGCGGTTGATGTTACTACAGTTTGTAGCTCTTAAAGGTAACGCTGTAGATGTTTCTGGAACATCCACACAGAGTTTGCAGATTCTTTGAATTTTCTCTCCTAGACACGGCTTGGTGTTTCCATTTTCTTTACCGGCTGAAAACGAGAAATATTGTGGTATAGTTTCGCGTGGTGGTGAGTTCTTCATTATGTACATAACAGTGCGCACAAGTTTGTATCTGCGTTTAGAAGAAAATTTTGTAAATAGTATGTGTTTTTTTGCACACATTATCATCATCTTCCTTGCGTTCTCCCATGTTACTTGGGGTCGGTTCAACAAGTTTTTTTCTTCCATTCTCCGCTTTCAGACGGCACGCTTTCATTTACTGCTTTATCTTTCATATCTCCACACACAATCCATCCATCTTTTCATTGACCTTCCTCTCATCGACACGTGCGATTCCTCCCTCCGCATCACATCTCGACATGTCCATACCAAGACAGAAGATTTTGCAGTATTATGTTACCATAGAAGAAGTATTTCTACTACTTCATATATTAGAAAAACTTGGGAGAAAATTTGGGCAAAAACAGTCTCGTGACGTCAGAGGCGGCTCTAGGCGTAGGCGACGTGGGCCACCGCCTACGGCCTCGCGTTACGAGGGCCACCACGCACCTCGAAAACCCATTGCCAAAGTTGGGGTCGGAACGAAAAAAAACTCTAAACTGTACATGGCCAATTTTGGCCAATAAATATTTTTTGTTGACAGCGCACTCCGTTTTATTTTTTTTCGATTTTGCTAACACAGCAACATCCTTCGTTCTTGTACTGACAGAAAGCCATTGTAGTTTCTGATATTTTACCATACCATTTAGCTATGATTTCGAAGTTGTAAAATGATTTGTTTACACTCTGCGTCGCGCCGCTGTAGGTATATATTTTGTACTAACGGTGCGGACGAATTTAGTCCACGCGATTTTATTATTATTTGTATTTCAAAACTTTGTTTGAAGAATGGTAACTATTATACTATGATGTACTGAGTTAGGCTATAATTTAGGTTAAAACATGCATCTAAGCCACAAACACCATACACTAACTGGAATGAGGACGTGCAGCGGAAAGCCGTCCCGAGCGAGAAAACTTCGAGAGTAGATGTCATCCCTTTCTAATATGGTATCCAATACTTGTTTATTTTTGGGACAGTTATTCTTTTATAATCAAAAACAGGGCGAAGCCGAAGCCTACGCATACTGTAAAACTCTGTAATGGGATAGGTATATGAAGTGACCTGGTTCCCCGAGTCGGGAAGGCAGTGGGTGCGTTGCACAGACTATTACCCAATCTCGGAGGGCCACGAGAAGAAGTTCGCCGCCTCTACGCGGGGGTCGTGCGATCGATGGTCCTCTATGGGGCGCCTGTTTGGTCAAATAGGTTGTCGGGCGTCCGGCGCTGCAGGACTAAAATCAACAGCCTGCAGCGAAAAATGGCTATTCGTATTGCACGAGGATACCGTACTGTGTCCTTTGAGGCGGCAACTCTCCTGGCTCGTTTTCCACCGCTGGATATCCTGGCAGATATGGACACCAGGGTTTATAGCCGAATCCGCGATATCCGCCAAAGTGGTAATAGTGTACCAGGAATCGCTATTGCAAGGCTGAGGCGGCATGAACGAATAAATTATATTCGTGTAAGCGCGTTGTCGAAGCCGTCCTGCCGCACTTCGAAGTCTGGCTGAAAAGAGAGGAGCGTATCTCCTATAGACTTACTCAGGTACTTACCGGGCATGGTTGCTTCGGTGAGTGCCTGAATAAAATTGGGCGAGAGGCCACAGCAAATTGCCGTCATTGTGGAGGCAACCTGGACTCAGCACAGCACACGCTCGAGAAGTGCCCTGCATGGGACTCTGAACGACGGGTCCTGGTAGCCAAGATCGGGCAAGACCTGTCTCTGCCAGCCATAGTTGGGGCTATGCTGGCGGAGTCTGACAACTGGAGGGAGGTGACCTCGTTCTGTGAGACCGTGATGGTTCAAAAGGAAGCTGCCGAGCGGGATCGTGAGAGAGCCGATCCCAATAGGAGAAGAAGTCGTCGGGGAGGCAACCGCCTCGCCGCTTAACACGCCGAAACCCTGCCTGCATTACCTAAAGCAGGTGGGACACTGGGTCACGGGCGTCCAGAGTGGGGACTCTGTGCGCTCACCGAGTGACCTTGGATATGACCGGCAGCACAGTGGTCACGTGCTGCCGTGCACACTTGCACAGCGAGGCTCAGGGTAGATCTCTGTATAGTCGCCCCAGGGATGTGCCTTAACAGGCGTTGCACAGAGGGGGCTCCGGACAGGTCTTTTAAGAGGAAACGGTGCCTCCTCTCATGTGCGGATGGTGACCACCGGGGTGGTTTTAGTGCGGTAAAAATCCCATACTCCCCGGTCTTATCCCCAAAGACCGGTCGCCTTTTGAAGGTTTCCCCCCGAAAACAAAAAAAAAAAAGGTCTATGAAGTGAAGAATACGTGACACTTAGGTTACATCCTTCATTTGTAAAGAGATTTTAAACCGTACAGGGCTGCAACATTCACATAGATGAAGCATGAGCATGTAGGATTTTCAAACAACATAATATGTAGTATTTGATAAATTTATTAATCACACTATAAATTATAAACTTATGGTTTTATGTTATTGTTGGTTTTAGTATGAGTCAGTTATCTTAAATTTAAGTACGAAGATTCTGATGATGGAAGACAGTTGCAAACCAGGCAATAGGTTGAATACTTCTTCTTTAAATTAAAAAAAAAAAAAAAAAAAAATGTTTATTTCAATTACAATGGGCGTTTAGATACATATTATTGGAGGTCACCTTTTAAGCAAGGAATTGCTTGTATTAGGAGACTCCGCACTTCCACTTAATTTTTTATGTAATTGAAATGTAGACAAAATTTAAAAAAAAAAAAATATAAAATTAAATATTAAATGGACAACTTCAAGCCCGTTGCTGAAGATTCTTATTGTTAGGGAGTCTGCATGGAAACAAAACAGTATTATTAATACACAAACAATAAACAGTATTTAAAAAAGTAAAGATAGAATTCGTTTATTTTCAAAAAGTTATTTTTGTTATTATTAAAATGGAGTAATTGTTTAAGTTTTGCTACTGCTTTATAAATGATGTATTTTGTACGCATTTTCACAAGACTATAAATACCGATATGTATAATAGAAAAGGCGTATTCTTTAGAATATTTTCTTGATACATATCTAGAACATTGTCACCCTAGTCGTAATTTGTAAACAAACTTATACGAACTTACCTGAAAAAAGAAATTCCTCATTCAGCAAACCCGTCACTGTTACACCCCTTCACACAACTCGGTTTCACGACATATAAAGAGGAAGATTTCACTTAAGTAATGTAAAAAGAACTTGATAACGCAAAAATATGACTTCAGCGCGAAATTGTATCGGCCATATTGTTTGTTTATATGAGTGTCATCTATGTTGCCATTCAGAAATAACATAATTCATAAATAATTTAATTTATTTAAGCATACTGTATTTCGCAAGAAATTATTATTTGAATATTAAATTAATCCCGATACGATTTATGTGCTAGTTTAGCTATCAACGTGATTTCCGAATAACTTACTAAAAAAAAAAAAAATATTTTTTGTGTACTAGCAATTATTAGACAAGGACACAATCCACTCTTGATCGCGTTCTCGCTCTGAAGTATTCTTCCCCCTTTGAATTAATTAAAGTAATAAGTACTCTATTCGTTTGAGATAAAGGTCATTTTCGAACGGTTTTTTGATATCAAAATTTTGTTCGTACTCATTCCAGTTAGTATATAATTTCCTTGATCTAAGCTTAATTAAGGTACAGTCATTAACGAGTTTAGTAAGGTTAAGAGCAGGAAATTTCTGTTTCTTTAAAGTTAGTCTAAGAAAATAGTTTGGATTGCAGTGTCTTTGTTATAATAAAGTAGTAAAAACTATTAATCAACTGTTTTTTAATTTATAACATTGCTCCTTGCGCCACCAGAGGGCCTCGCTAAATGTACCTTGCCCACATAAAATTGTGGTCTTGCCCCGCCACTGCGTGACGTTGACCTAAGTGAAAATGCTTTTGAAATATAAAAAAACCTACTTTTTGAAGGTGATTTACAAAAAAAACGCATTAATTAATTTAGATATTTATTCATTAGCTTATCAATTAAAATTCAGTGAAAGAAACCTATGGGCGGTGGGAAGTGTCAGACTTGTACTGACTAAAACCCATCCATGTTCCTTCTTCGCCCTTTGTGTTCCAGGGCCACGGTATCTCTTTCGAACAGTCCCGCAGCCCTGGCAGGCATCGGCCGACAGACATCTCTTTGAGGCGCGCGTGGAACACGAACGCGCCTTCGAGACGGCCTGTCGTCATTAGACGGTCGGGCGGCGAGCTAGCCCATAACTCGCCGTCCAATACCTGGGACCTTACCTTCTAGTTACGGAGATATTGTGGGTCAAAGTTCAAACTTTTTCACAATGTTTTGAGTGCGTTACATTGAGTCCTACCGTAAAACGTGATTTTTCACCCAAAAAAAAAAATGTTTTCCCAACAATAATTTTTGCGTAAACTTACTTAGTTTGATGTACATAATGCTTGGTTGACGGCTTCGTGAAGGGTCCGTTTACAGCCTGTATTTATAGCTCTATAATGTAAAGTTTGCTTAAAAATAAATTAAACTAGTTTAGTTCTATGACAAAAACCATTAAGGAGCGACAGTGCGCCGTACATTCTTCTGTTTAACTTTCGAATGTATATTTTTACAATGTCCTCTCAACGTCTTTTTAGTTTTAAAAGCCTTGCCACATATGCTGCAACTAAAGTTCCTTTCAGTGCTGTGTTTCATCATGTGTAAATGAAGCCTGCTTCCTTCAAAGCTTTGCCAGCCACACACTCCACAAATTGCGTTTTTTTCTTGCAAATGTGTTTCTCTTAAGTGTCTCATCATTGTACTTCTAAAGACGAAGGTTAATGGGCATTGTGGGCACTTGATTTTTTCTCTATTTTTATGTACTGTCATCATATGTAAAGATCGCTTATAATGAGTTTCAAAAACTTCTGAACAGTTAGAACATTTGTAGTTTTTCCCGTGTACCCTTTGCATGTGAGTTCGTATTGTCGTTGGAGTTATCTTGTCATCACATAATCTACATGTAATTGTTTGTTGTTCGTGTTTAATATTTATATGTTCCTTCAATCTTTGATTAGTCTTGAAATGGCTCCCACATATATCGCAAAGCACATTTGAAGAACAATCGTGGTACTTATTTGTGTGGAACAAAAGTCGGCTAAAAGTTTGGTAAACGCCACCGCATATCGCGCAGGAAACATTGATATTGTTTAATTTAAAAGGATTCATGCAGATGCCTATGTCTTTATTAAACTTTATTTCATGTTTAATAATCAAATGATCAATTAAAGAGTATAAATCCTCAATTTTATCAGGACATAGTTTGCATGATATTCTTGAAACATCTACACTGACTTGGGGATCTAAAAAGGACCTCATTTTCGTGGCAATTTCTTCAGTTTTGTGTGTATCTTGGTGTTCTTTTAAATCTTTAGGTTGTTGGAAGATGTCGTAGCAGTAGAAGCATCTATATGAGTTTTTCAGCCAGTTGAAAGGCATTAATGTGGACCTTTCAAGGACTTGAGTTACATTTTCTCTCAAAATCTTTTGTGTTTCTAATATACCATACGATATGGTGGTTTTCACTTCGGAATCAGTTGTTGTAGTATTCTGTATTGGCTTTTCTGGAATACCCACTTGCTCTATGTCTGTTTTATCTCCACCTGTCTCAGTGCTTGCAATTCCTGGAAGAAGAAAATTCCTTCATAGAGTTATTACTCTTATTGCAAAATACGCGCTTTGGGCGTGGAGTTGCGGACACCAGCCCGTTATACAATACAATTTAATACTCTTATTGTACTTAAGCATTTTTTTTTTCAAAACCCTTGGGTTTTTCGATGTTATACGATAGGTCAATAAGCACATAGTTTTATATATAACGAGGATGCGAGGCGATGATGTTTTGGTTGAAAAACAATTTTAAAACATTTAAATGGTAATTTTAATCTATACTAATATTATAAAGCTGAAGAGTTTGTTTGGTTGGTTGAACGCGCTAATCTCAAGAACTACTGGTTCGAATTGAAAACATATTTTAGTGTTGGATAGGCCATTTATCAAGGAAGGCTAAATTATAACATCACGTTACGATCACATTAATAAACCCTCTCTCTCTCATATGTGACGCAGACGAAGTTGCGCGGGTCAGCTAGTTAGTTATAAGAATGTTACGTACATATGTGAAATAAAATCCAGTTTTAAGGAGAAAGTCGTGTTTACGAGTTTATTTACGTTAAAAATATTCAGCATACATATTAAACAAACTATATAAATAAGTACATTTTAATCAGAGGTTTACATTACTTTATTCAGAATAAAATATGCTTATAAAGTCGGCGTTGTACCTAAATCCACGCACGAATAGGTTGCCATGAGATTTCTTTAGAGAATAACTTATTTGTGCTTGTAGCGCTTAGGTGGTGTGGAATAATACTCCAGATGATGACGACGTAGTATATGTTAGTTGCGAGTGCTGAAGCTTATTGGAATGTGGAATGAATGTGTTTAGAAAAAGGCGGTCCCTTTTATACAAAGTTTGCTACACTACAATCAATGCATAGTGGGTATATTTAGAAACTTAGTTCGGGCACAATATTGTCGATGTACCCTACATACTAAAATGTTACTGTGACCGCGATCGGATGTGTGTTTTCATGTATTGCAGCTACAGTACTCCCCCCTTAGCGAAGCGTACGGGCATCTTGACGATCCTGCCTGATCTTGTACGTTGGTCGCTGGTGTTCGAGGCTGGAAGCAGGCTGGAGTGATCTTCAGTGGTAGCTGTAGCTGGTTGGCGTGTCTCAGTACTCGTGTATTCGTGGTTATCTTCGCTGTTGATAGTGTATGCCGGCTTGAGACGGTCGATCGATATGTTGCTCGATCTGCCTGGTAGCTGTATCGTGAAATACTTCTCGTTGCGTTCGATGACCTTGTATGGACCTTTGTATGGATGCTGCAGTGGTTTTCGGACGGTGTCATCGCGTACAAACACGTGGCTGCATGTTGGTAGGTCGTTGTGCACGAACATACATCGCTTGTTTGAATGCGACTTGTATGTAGGTGTCAGCTTCGTAATCACGTCGTGTAACTGATCGACGTAGGTGTGGTCAATCTTCGTTGCGGCTGGAGATGGTGATATAAAATCGCCGGGTAGCCGTATTGCTTGGCCGTAGGTGAGCTGCGCGGCACTTGTGTTAGTATCGGTGCGCGTGGCGGCTCGTAGCCCCATCAAAACAATAGGTAACTCGTTGATCCATTTGTTGCTGTTTGCTAGTCGTGTCATGAGTGCGGCCTTCAGTGTTCGGTGCCAGCGTTCGACGATGCCGTTACTCTGCGGGTGGTAGGCAGTAGTACGGGTTCTTTCTACTCCAAGTAGTTGTGCGAGGTCTTGAAATAGTCGACTTTCAAACTGTCGTCCTTGATCAGTCGTTATTTTTGTAGGACAACCGAAACGAGATATCCATGTTTCGTACAGCTTTCTTGCGACGATTTCGGCGGTTATCTCATGAAGGGGTACTGCTTCGGGCCAACGTGTACAGCGGTCGATCATCGTGAGTAGGTATCGATGTCCACACGAAGATGTAGGTAGTGGTCCAACAATATCAACGTGGATGTGTTGAAATCGTTCGCTCGTTGGGAATGCTGTGACATCACTGTTGTTGTGTCGTTGAACTTTGGACTGCTGACACGAAGTGCATGCTTTCGTCCACTCGCCAATGTCTGTATTCATTGCTGGCCAAAAGTAACGATCTTGCATAAGTTTGCGCGTAGTTCGTATTCCAGGGTGACTTACATTGTGCACGGCGTTAAATGCGATGCGGCGAAAGTCAGCTGGTAGGTATGGACGAATGTGTGACGTAGACGTTTCGCAGAATATTGGCTTGTTAGTGCCGGGTATGACGATTTTCTTGAGTTGAATATTTGTTTGTTGTGATAAGATTGGTATATTCCTGTCTTTTTCTTGCTCTTGTGATAGTTCTTCGTAGTTGATTGGTGATGGTAATTCGATGGTTTCGATACGAGAGAGTGCGTCGGCGACAACGTTGTTTACTCCGCTGACGTGTCGAATGTCCGTCGTGAACTCGCTGATAAATAACAGCTGACGCGTGCGCCGTTGCGTACCGTTATCGGACGGAGGCTTGCGTATAGCGTAAGTCAGCGGTTTGTGGTCGGTGTAAACAATAAGTTCTCTTCCTTCGAACATTTTTCTGAAGTGTTTGATTGCCATGTAGATTGATAATAATTCTCTGTCGAATGGACTATATCGCTGTTGTGTTTCGGAGAATTTCTTTGAGAAGTATCCAAGCGGTATCCATTTCTTGTTTACAAGTTGTTGAAGTACAGCTCCTGCGCAGGTATTTGATGCGTCGCACATAAGGGAGATGGCGTCGGTTGGTGATGGAGATGGATGAGCGAGTAAAGCTGCGTTTTGGATGCTAACTTTACACAACTCGAATGCTTGTGACGCTTCTGTGTTCCAGTCGATTTTTGTCTTGTCGCGTTTCTTCGAATTGTGCAGGAACGCGTTGAGAGGTGCTTGTATGTGGGCTGCGTTCGGTATGCTGTCACGATAGAAGTTTACCATGCCAATAAATCGACGTAAGTCTTCAATTGTCTCGGGTTTGGGGTAAGCAGTGATAGCAGTGACTTTATCTTGTGGTGGCTTGAGTCCGTTGCTCGACACTTGATAACCCAGGAACTTGACATTTTCTTTACCGAAGACGCATTTTGATGGATTTACAGTGATGCCATACTCGTCTAATCTGCGTAACACCTCCTGTAGATCTTCTAAGTGACTGGTTTCATTATCTGATGCGACGATGACGTCATCAATGAATGGAAATGCGTAGTCTAACCCGATGAGTACTTGATGAATGAATCGTTGGAATGTCTGTCCAGCATTTTTGAGACCAGGACACATTCGAGGAAATTCGAACAAGCCGAAGGGTGTTGTGATGGCTGTCTTCTCGATGTCCGGTTCGTATACAGGCAGTTGTTGGTAAGCACGATTTAGGTCGAGTGTTGTGAAGATCTTCTTGCCGTGAAGTAGGTAGGTGAAATCTTTGAGACGTGGCACTGGATAGCGGTCTGGTTTCGTGACGTCATTGAGTCTGCGGTAGTCGCCACAAACACGAAGGTCGCCGTTTTTCTTTGGTACGACGTGTAGCGGGCTGGACCAAGGACTTTTGCTTGGACGGCAGATTCCTTGCTGCATCATCGACTCGAATTCCTTCTTCACGGACATGTACCGATGTGGTGGTAGTGGTCTGCTCTTGCTGTGTACTGGTGGACCGGTAGTTTCAATGTGATGTTCTACACGGTGTTTGGGAGCATCCTTCATGCATGATGGTCGTAGGATGTCAGGAAACTTGCTGAGTAGCTGGTGATATGGTTGATCAACGTCGATACTTCTTACGGTAGGCTCAGCGGAGTAGGTGACTGGTGCCTTGACTACGAGATTGGTAACTTTGTCGACTAGACATCGGCCGGCTATGTCGACAAGAAGTTGATGCTTTTTCAAGAAGTCGGCACCGATGATGGGTCTGCTGACTGCAGCGATGATGAACTTCCAGGTGTATGGTCTTCGTAGGTTGAGATCCAGTTGTAGTGTTTTCTCTCCGTACGTTGGGATTACCGTGTTGTTCACTGCATACAAGCAAAAGTCTGTTGGCGTAGCTTTCCCGCCTTTTCTTCTGGGTATTACGGAGACGTTGGCGCCAGTATCAATTAGAAATGACAGACGTGAGTTTTTGTCTGTTATAAATAGGCGGTAGGAAGTGTGGTTTGCGCTGGTTCCCGCCTCAGCCAACGCAGGCGTTAGTTTCCCGAGGGGGCGCTGCTGTCTTCGTAGTTACACGGACGTGTACACTTTCGCGCCTCTTTGCCGAACTTGCGATGATAATAACAGGTCGCTGATTGGTCGTTTCGGGCGCGATTGTGATTGGCTCTGCTCGATGAACGCGATCTTGAGCGTCGTCTGTCGAACGATCTACGTCGATTTTGATGCGATCGGTATGCTTTCAACTCTGCGATTTCTTTGGTGAGCGCGTCAATTTTCTCTTCAATTGACGTAGATGCACGTGGGGTAGTGGGAACGGAGGAAACTGCAGCGACTGCGCCGAGTGGTTGTGTCTGCTCGAGGATTTTATCTGCCATCGTTGCCAGCTCGTGGATATCGGAGTGTTTCGCGATGTTTTCACTGACGGCGAGGACTGCTCGAACAGATTGTGGTAGATGGTTGGTCCACATAATCCGCAGTGCTGAGTCAGAGATATTGTCGGCGGCGAGGTTTTTCATGCGGCGTAGTAGCTGTGAAGGCTTCATGTCGCCGAGTTCCATTTCAGATAGCAACCTTTGTACTTGCCGTTGCTCGGATTCTTCGTAAACTTGGAACAACCGACTCTTCAATGCTTCGTATCGGTTTTTCTCAGGTGGACGGAGAATTATGTCGGAGATTTCGTCGAGATCTTGATCTGGAGGTATCTTCTTAATAATCACGTCGGGGTCACCAATGTAGCGCTTAGGTGGTGTGGAATAATACTCCAGATGATGACGACGTAGTATATGTTAGTTGCGAGTGCTGAAGCTTATTGGAATGTGGAATGAATGTGTTTAGAAAAAGGCGGTCCCTTTTATACAAAGTTTGCTACACTACAATCAATGCATAGTGGGTACATTTAGAAACTTAGTTCGGGCACAATATTGTCGATGTACCCTACATACTAAAATGTTACTGTGACCGCGATCGGATGTGTGTTTTCATGTATTGCAGCTACATGCTCAACACAAACAAAAACAAATAATCTTGTATGAGTACACGTAGTGTTAAATAAATTGCTTCATTCTACTATGCATGTGCTGTGTATGTGTGTCATCATTATTTAGCTTTCGGGCCTGCCAAGCCTAGCTTTTTCCCAACCTTAGACGGGGTCGGCTTCCCGCTAAATGCTTATCTGACCTCCACAAGCCAGTTACTGGGTAATACGATACCCCTTGGTAAGTTACATGAGCGTGAAAAATCTTGCAATTTTTTAGTTATTGCACTTCTAAAAGTAATATCACTGCTTAGAGCCCTCGCCTAACGGGGTTTTTTGCAGCCATGCAAATTCAAAATGGCCGCGATACCGTCGCCATGTCGCCTTTCAGTTACGACGCGGAGGGACGAAGAGTGGAGAACGGAGGGACGGTGCTAACCATCCAACCGTTCTCTATTCTTTTTTCCTCTTTACGCTGTCAGAAACAGTCGCGCGTTACAGTGATGTTGAGGTAAATTTGCGTCCCTTCTGTCTTGCGTTCCAAATGTGACTAACAGGCTTGCAGTGGTACAGGACTGCGTGCTAAACGTGTGACAGCATCGCTACAAAAAGTAGCACTGAACAAAGCGCCTTAAATTACAAGATCAATGAAAATTGGGATCTAAAACCCTAACCACTATTTCCTTAAAATCTACGAATACAATAAGGCGTAAAACCATTTAAACTTGTCCGATATAAGAATTATTCACGTATGGCATGATAGCAGAATGGGGATTTTTGTGCATTCTCGCAAAATGAGCCTTCATAATCTTCTTAGTAGTAAACGCCTTGTCACAGGCCTCACATTTGAAGTTCTTCTCCCCGCTATGCTTATACATGTGGTTTTTCAACCGATTGCTGTTAAAGGCTTTCCAACCACAAACGCCACATATATGGTTACGGAATTTAAGATGAGAATCCCTTAAATGTGTCATCATCATGCTTCTGAAGACAAAGGTCTTCGGACAGTGAGGGCATTTGATTTCTTGCTTATTCTTGTGCTCAGCAGCCATATGTCGGGACCTCTTATAATGACTTTGAAATACTTCGGAGCAGTTCGCACACTTGTATTTCTTTTCCATATCGTGGCTGTTTTTCTGATGCGTTTTCAATTTCGATTTTGAGTCAAATTTTTCTCCGCACTCGGTGCAAAGAATAAGTGCGTTTTCGTGAACAGATTTGACATGAAGTCTGAGTAGGTTCGCATCTTTGAAATGTTGCCCGCAGACGTCGCAAAGTATCGCTGAAGTTCCTTTGTGATCTTTATTTGTGTGATGAAGCAAAGGCCCAAATGTGTAGAAATTCGCACCGCAAGCGAGACAGCTAACATTAAAATTATCAAGCTTGAAAGCGACCATACATATCCCCACATCTTTGTTATACTCGATCCCATGCATTGCAATTAAATGATCAATTAAATCGTATAAATCTGTTATTTTATCCGGACAAAGAGTACACGTTAGGTTCGATACATCGATATAAACTACGGGTTCCCAATAATTCTTCATAGCTTGGACTTTGATAGCGTCTCCCGTGTGCACTTGCTGATGAATTTTTAATTCGGAGGCCTCTTGGAAAATGTCGTAGCAATAGAAACATCTATATGAACTTTTTAGCCAACGGAAAGGCATGACGGTGGATTTTGTTAGGACTTCTACTACGTTATTCCTCATGATATTTCTTTTGTCTTTTGGAGTGAGGCTTTGCTTGCTAGTAGACTGGGATATAGCAGTATCGTAGTCTTCGGTAGAGGTAATGTTGGGCTGCTTTTCAGTCGGATCCTGGCCACCTCTTAGTTCTCCTGTAAGGAAAACACAGGGTTTAGGGGTGGTAGCCAGAATACGACATGCAGTTTTTTTTATAGTTATAACATCACGCCTGTAATCCCCGAAGGGTTTAGCAGCAGCCTACCTAATAGTTCACCCACATTTCGCCACAAATTCACATTTTTGCCGCGTTGTTGGTCCAGTGGTCGCAAGCGCGACTGCTGATCATAAGCTGCTGGGTTCGATTCCAAAGACGGGTAAAGTGTTATTGGGTCTTTCCATCAGGAATTTCTCAGTAGCAGCCACGGAGTCTAGATTTGCGCTCAGACGCAATTAGCTTGTCCCCCATTTCATGAGACTTAAACATAACTGGCGAAATGAGGGTGTTTTTCTTTTTTAATTTATTTTCATTTTATACATTGTGCTCTTTGTAAATTAGTTAGGTATTTTCTTTCTGGTAAAATTACTCCAGGACCACCTCTAAACTGAGATAGTGCCTCAGTCACACGCCGCTTGTGCCGCTACAAGGTAGTTGCGCGGTGCAGGTTGTGGTGACGTGTCGTTCAGCTCAGTCAGTCGCCTGCTGACGGATATCAATATCCCATCAGGAGGCCATCTAACGCCTCTTAGATAAGTATTACTTCAATTTCTTCAGTAGGGGAAAGAGATGGCACTACACAAGACGTCTACCTCCATCTCTCTCCCACCCTAAAGTAATACTACTATGAAAGATGGTGGTCCAGTCGCAGGACCGCGCAACTACCTTGTAGCGTAGGTTTCTGAAGCCATCATCGTCTGCCTAGCCTTTTCCCAACTATATTGAGGTCGGCTTCCAGTCTAACCGGATGCAGCTGAATACCAGTATTTTACATGGAGCTACTGCCTATCTGACCTCCACAACCCAGTCAGTACTGGGTAATACGATACCCCTTGGTAAGACTGGTTGTCAGACTTTTTGGGCCACTGACTGCCTAACGACTGTCAAAGATCTACAAATGACAGCCGGGACCAACGGCTTAACGTGCTTTCCGAGGCACGGAGGAAACTCGGTATGTAATGGGCGGTCACCCATCCACAGACCAACCTAGTCAAGCACGGCTTAACCTAAAGATCGACCCGAGCGGATGTTATTGTTTAGCCACGAGCTCCTCTAGGTTTCTGAAGCCATTACTCAGTTAAGTGGTACTGGTTTATAAGTTAGCAGTGTGTACTAGTGGACCGAGGCAGACGTCTAGTTTCAATAATAAAGGGTGTAAAAATACCCTTAACGAAGCCGAACTTGTTCTCCACGTCATTGCGATTTTTTTTTTTTTGTTCTGGACCATACCAGGGACCCATCTAATTACAGAGATATTGGAGGTCGTAATTCCAACTTTTTCACATGTTATAACTTTACTCTAAATACCTCCATGACTCGTTTACTACATATTCAATGCATCCATCAGCACAATGTTTTGAGTGCGTGACATGGAGTTTTACCGGAGAAAATGATTATTCACCCCTCAAAAAAAGTCGTTTCCCAGCAAACATTATTTGCGTTGGGTTACTTAGTTTGATGTACAGATTGTTTATTTGACGGCTTCGTGAAAGGTTTGTTTACAGCTTGTATGTAAGAGTAATAAGGAATTCACTATACTTGCATTTGTATCGATATTTGAAAGTTTTGAGTATGAATGTGGATGGGTATATGAGTAGAGGAAGACCAAAGAAACGATGGATGGCGTGTATAAAGAATGCTATGGCAAGAAAGGATATGTCTGGTGAGATGACGAGTAATTGAGAAGTATGGAAGAAGACATGCTGCGCCAACCTCAAATGAATTGGGATAAGGGCAAGAGAATGATGATGATGATGATGTATCGATAGTTTTCATCTATCCGGGTCACAACTATACGATTCTAGGATAATTTAGTTATCGTATCGTATCGTCTTCTATGATGCACGGTACTTAATTATGGATCAATTGGTTAAACGTTTTCAAATAGGGAGACGTCAAACAAATGAATAGTTAAAAGGTATAATTGTTTTTATTATTGAATTTCAGTAGTAAATCCTCAATTGAACCTGACGTTAGACGACTACTTAGTTTATAAAAACAAAGCCTTTATTAAAGCGTGTAGTTTAGATGAATATAAAATTGTATCCGTTTTATAGACAAATAAGCATCTTAAAAAATAATTAATTATGGCTAGCTACTCGTATGCTCTCCTACGCAAAATATTGTTATCATAAATAAAATAAATTATAGTTTAAAACACGCTTTAGAGTGACGTCATTTTGTTTCTCGTATTATTCTCAGCGCCCTTTAATTTGATACTCATTACATGGGAATGCATAAAAAATAACTAATCCGCCATCTTTGAGTCCGCGATATTGAATTTAGAATGACGCCACTTAGCTAACATACATTGTCATCCAAACTAAACATGTATGCAAAATTTCAGCTCAATCGGTAACCGGAAAGCGAGTCAAATTTAACTTCTAAGATTTTTTTACATAGTTACAGATGAAGCTAATAAAGGTGTGCTAATATATGTTTAAGTATCTAATTTATTTATGTAACTTAACTAGGCAATATCTAATGCTGAGGAATGAGGGTCTCTCGAATGACTACTCAGAACATCAAATCCATAGGCATTTGCAACTTTATTACAATAAAAATACGTAACACCTTGCATGTCCTGTTTATATGACCGCTATTCTGCGCTCTATTGTATTGCACTACGTCCCTCCCTACATTATTTACATTATGCCTAGAATCGTAATTACTAATACCTAACCCTCTTCATAATAATGAAACTCATTCGTATGAACATTCAAGGACTCTAAATCAACAAAACCTCTCCGACACATTCGGCAGACACGTCCAGACACTCCAGAATGGACTTTCATATGAGCTCTCAAGTTGCTAGACCTACGGAACGACCTCTCGCAAATGCTACAAACATAATCTCGTTCCCCAAAATGTTTTTTCTTATGTAAAGTAATCAGCCATTTTATCCCGGTCTTGTAATTGCACAAATCACACTCGTACTTCGAATACGAATGCTGAGATTGCACATGAAGTAACATAGCACCTTTGGTGGTGCAAATTTTAGGACAATGCTCGCATTTGATTCTATACTTTTCCACATTGTGCATCTTTCCTAAATGCACTTTCAATTGATACTGGCTTCCGAATGTCGCAGTACAAAGGGTGCATTCATGCATTTTAGCTTGCCCGTGCATTATTTGCTTATGTTTTTCCATTCGATGAGACGCGTTGAACATTTTTCCACACACTGTGCATCTGTATCCGACATGACTGTTGCTTATATGTCTTTTAAGGCGAATCTTGCTGATGAAGCTTAAACCACATATCTGGCAGATAAAAGAATGGTTCACATGGTCCTTGTGCATATGACCGACCATACAAGTAAAGTTGTCGTATTGATTTTGGCAGAGAACACATTGCATTAAATCCTTCTTTAAAATGAAAGGCAATGTGCATACACCCAAAGTGTTATCATAGTCCTCACCATGGCTTAGAATTATATGTGTTATTAACTCTTCTAAATCTTTCAAAGGCTCTCCAATGCACATTTTACAGCTTAAATTCGTGACATCAATTTTGACTGGTATATCTTTGGATATGATTCTCTTAGTAATAAAAGCATTAAGATCTATTGAATGTTTCTGGGTGTGTCCTTTGAGCGTGTCACAGTCCCTCATGGGTTTTGAGCAGTAGAAGCATCGGAATCCTTTTGTATGCCAATTGAAAGGGACCACGTTGCCGTATTGAAGGATTTGGAGAATGTTTCTTCGTTTTTTATTGAGCTGTTCGATGTACGTTTCGTGTGTGGTGCGACGTCCTGAAAAGAGAGCCAAGGTTTACGCCTCTTTTTGCGTTTTCATTTTTGGTAGTCGTATGTCTAAGTGGTGGTTGCAAATGTGTTTAATATCAACATGTATCATTTCATACTGGATGGGTAGATGATAGTGTGCGTGAAATGACATTTGCAAGCACGGATCTGAATCAGCGTTTTCGAGTATCTTTATCTCATTCTGTCACGTAAAGTCGTCATTTGGCAGCATATATAGATAGCATCCGCATTCGATCGCATCGGAAGCATTTTATCGTGCAATTGGAACTCCCACTTTTGTAAGTTGCAAATGTAAGTGACAGAAAAGGAAATAGATGCAAGAAAATGCTGATTTGTGTGTGTAAATGTGATTTCACCAGAGCTTCGCCTCAGATTTATGTGAATGCACTTCGCCCACAAAAATTGTGATAGTTTGGCTAATTTGCATGATATAAATAAAATTTATAGCCTATGTTACTTCCTGATAATTTAGCTTTCTATTGGTGAAAAAATGGTTAAAAAACGGTCCAGTAGTTTCGGAGCTTATTTGGTACAAACAAACAAAAAAATCTTTCTTCTTTATATTACTATTAGTATAGAAGTATCAATATAGATTCTAGAATAGATGGACGGTGGTGGTTATTGTAAAAACAACATGTTTATAACTCATAAATGTTTATTATAAGTACTAAGAATAGGTATGTAAAATATGTACAAAAACCATAATTGAACAGCAGTGCTAAAAGTTAATTTATTCTGGTGTCTACTCTAAGGCTTCCTACAGAAAATCTTAATTTAGGTAGATTATATTTTAAAAGAGAACCGAAATTATTTTTCATTTAAGACTTTTTGCAATTTGCAGATCAGTGTCGGGTTGTATGTTGATTAAAATATCAGTCGCGACCTTAAAAGGTATGTAGTTACAGAATTATAATATTTAAAATCATCAATACAACCCCCTATGTTCATTTAATCCCATTGATTGACTATATTTTCATTAAAAAAGTCAGCCTGACACTCACTTGTGAATTGCAAAAAAACCTAAAATAATTTGAATTTCGCGGGCTACCCTAAAGCTTCCCCCTTAAGGCATGAGGTCAAAAGCCAGTAGTCTGTGGATGGGTGACCATCATAACATCACTCATTCATTGCCTCAGAAAGCACGTTAAGCCGTTGGTCTCGGCTGTCATTTGTAGATCTTTGACTTTGACAGTAGTTACAGGTAGCCAGGCCCGAAAATTGACAACCAGTTAGTACTGGGTAATACGGTGCCCCTTAGTTAAGACACTAAGGGGTACCGCATTACCCAATACTAACTGGGTTGAGGAGGTCAGATAGGCAGTCGCTCTATGTAAAATACTGGTATTCAACTGCATCCGGTAAGACTGGAAGCCGACCCCATTAAATTTGGGAAAAGGCTAGGCAGATGATGATGAATTAGGTGCAATCCAATTTATATCTCAATACTATGACTTAATTTTAAACGAATACGATTTTTTTTAAGTTCAAGTAGAGAGATTAATTTTAAGTCATATTTTTCGGGTTCGTACAGACGCCAGCACATCAAGCTACTACAATCTGTCAAATTTCTTTAATTGATTTTCAACATTATCGCTAAATCATTAGGTTCGGAGTTGATTGGGAAAATTTGACAGCTTGTGGTAATTTGATGCCCTGGCGACTGTACATAGTCGAAACTTTTTCTACTCTATATTTATTGGATATTAATCATAGTGATATTAAAATGTTAATATTCAAATTTTACAGTCTTCAACTTTTATTACTATACTCGTATTAAGTTCAATGTATATGTTACCGGCCAAACCCGATTTCAGGCCAAACTAGTTTGTCCTAGGCCAAACTAGGCACTCTGACTAAATGGGTTAGGTTAGGTTAGAACTGTGACCCACCACGCGCGAGCCGAGGGCGCATAGAAGGCCGATGAGCCCCACAGCAAAGTTGGGCGCACTGTAATTGCTTTGTTTGTGTTCACGTGAACTGGTTTGGCCTAGGACAAACTAGTTTGGCCTGAAATCGGGTTTGGCCGGTAACAGATACAGTATTTTTAAACAAAAACCAATACAGGGTAGCGATTTAGTTACCTGTATCGTTCAAGGAGGTGAGCCTACCCCTCATATCAAACAACTTTCTTAAAGAAACTAATAACAGATTCATGAAAAGAAAAAAATAAATTACTATACAATAGTAGACAGGCATACACCGAGTTTCCTCCGTGCCTGGGAAAGCACGTTAAGCCGTTGGTCCCGGCTGTCATTTGTAGATCTTTGACAGTCGTTACAGGTAGTCAGTGCCCCAAAAGTCTGACAACCAGTCTTACCAATGGGTATCGTATTACCCAGTATTAACTGGTTTGTGGAGGTCAGATAGGCAGTCGCTCCGTGTAAAATACTGTTATTCAGCTGCATCCGGTTAGACTGGAAGCCGACCCCAATATAGTTGGGAAAAGGCTAGGCAGATGATGATGATGATGATGATGATGAGTAGACAGACATACACGTCGCCACATACTGGGCCCAAGATATTTAAACAAGTCGTAGAATCGACACGAAAGAAGAAATAGACAAACTGTTTCGATGCCTTAATGAAAAGCTTAATTTTTGTTATCACGAATCAGATATAAGTTTCTTTGAGAATTCTTCTGAATATTAAGCCTAAATTGGTCGCGTGGGGTATTACACACCCCAGCGCATCTTCAAAGGTGTAGAACTTTTAAAATTCCGAATTTTGAGCGCTGAAGTTCCCGTAAGCTTCATAAAAACACGTGTCCTTTATGATCAAGTATCGAGAATAATCGTGATTTTGCATTTATTTCGTATTTGATTTATATGATCGGAGTGTCACGTACCCCACGTCACCGTTTATGTAACTTTTTAGGCGCGACCAATTAAGGGTTAAATGGTATATTATGGTACGCTACAACATTTTGAATTTTACATGAAAGTAAGAAAAGTCTGTTAATGCAGATGCCTAATTGATAACAACATAATGGGTGTAAAAGTACCTTTAACGAAGCCGAAAGGCACTTGTTCTCCCCGTCATTGCGATAATTTTTTTGTTCTGGATTTTCTAGACCTTACCTTCTAGTTACGGAGGTATTGAGGGTCAAAGTTCCAACATTTTCACAAGTTTTTAATGTAGTACCTTCACTTTAAATACCCCCACGACCCCCGTGCTATTAAATGCATCCATCAGCACAATATTTTGAGTGTGCCACATTGAGTCCTACCGTAAAACGTGATTTTTGACCCTCAGAAAAAAATTCGTTCCTAGCAATAATTTTGCGTAAAGTTACATAGTTTGATGTACAGAACGCTTGGTTGACGGCTTCGTGAAGGGTCCGTATACACCTTGTATTCTTCGAAGGATTAGGGAAAGAGATTAGCAGCCACGTAGTCTGGTTTTGTGCCCGGTTGAAGGCAATAAGCTCGCCCCCCTATTACACGGGACATAAAACATAACTGGCGAAAAGTGGGTGTACTAATAAGTACACCTCTGCCTTACCCTTCGCGAATTACAAGCGTAGTGTTATGTTATGTTGTTATGATTTGAAGATGACGGAGAAAAGCTTAAAAACCTAGTATTTATTATAATAAGAGTATCATAGTTCATGATTCTTAAACAAGAACAGTCTATAATTTTACCAGTTTTCACATTGGAAGATCGATTTTTAGGTTCACAGCTCACGTCTACAATATCACAACGAGTTTGACTCCCGTTCTTTTCACTACATAAGTCCCTATTACTGTCCAACCTTCCACATAAGCCACTTGAAACGTACTTCCAGATTTGCAACCCGTATTCACAAATCACATTGAAACAAACGGCCTCTCTTTGTCAATCAAAAATGAACCCAGTCCCATATCGTTTAAATTGACTTTCATGTGCAACTGGCTCCATAAGAAATTTGTGGATCTACTCCACAATATAGTAATATCATTCAATATATTGCCCTGTTACTTCTCCGTCTAGTTCTTCCTGAATTATCTCCATTTGCACCATATCGGTTTCATCGATTTCGTCAACAATGGGAGCTAGGTCGAAGCGACTGTGTCTGTTACGGATATGCATTCGCAAATTCGTTTGGTGCGCAAACGCCTTATTGCAAACATCACATACGTAATCTTTCTCTTTAGTATGTAACACAGCATGAGAGTTTAAATTACTCCGCTTGGAGAATTTCTTCCCACAGACAGAGCAAACGAATTTCTTTTCGCCATTGTGTTTCACCATATGTAATTTGACATCGTAAGGTCCAAAAAATTTGTCTCCACAGACTTCACATTCTACGTTCTTTTCTCTTAAATGTACCCTTCTCATATGCCGTGACATTATCGATTCTTGTGGATAAACTTTTGAACAGAACGGACACTTTATCTTAAGTTCTTCTACCTCATGTACGTTAGCCAAGTGAAGCTTCTTTAAGTACGGACTCTTAAAAGTTTCCGGACAATGTGGGCAGGTCGAAAGGTTTACTAAATGCACGTTCTTTTCGTGTAAGATCTTTTTGGATAATGTAGCAAGACTGATTCCACAATACTCGCATGTATAGCCACCCTCTCTGTGATAATACCTATAGTGCATTTTCAAATGATTTTCTCCTTGGAAACTGGTCCCGCAGACATCGCAAATATAGTGATGGGATAGATGGTGTTTATTCGCATGACGTAACAGATATTCGAAGAAAACGAATTTCATGTTGCAAGTTGGGCATGTAGGTTGATCCTTGTCTAGTTTAAAGGGTAGTAGACAATTTGGGACGCTTACATCATATTCCGCATCATGTGCGATGATCAAATGGTGTATCAGCTCTTCTAAATTCGTCACAGCTTGGGGACAAAGCTTGCAACTTAAGTCAGTAACATCAATTTTGACGGCAGCATCCTTATTTCTGTTATTTTTAGTTCTGTCGAACACAACGAGTTCTAGGTTAGCGAATTGGTGTGCCTCGGAAGTGTGTTCTCGAAGTACGCCAGGGTCTTTCGTAGTTTCGTTGCAGTAAAAGCATTTATATTTCCCTTTATGCCACATAAAGGGTGTAACATTGCTGTACTGTAAGACATATTCGACATTGCGTCGTTTTATCAATAGCTTTCGGGCGGCTTCCATTTTCTTACATTTGTCCTCCACAGTATTGAATTTTGTACCTGGAAAGAAATTCAGCTTTTACTTTTCTTGCTTTCTGTTATTTTTAACCGACTTCTAAAAAGGGTGGAGGTTATGTACTTATTCCACCGGCATCTTTTTTCTGTACGTGGTTTCGTTGATTTCTGCGAGTTTTTAATAGGATAATAGGATCCATTTGCTGCGAATAGTGGTCACAGATTGGTATTAGGAATATCAAATAGGTTAAGGTCATGTGGTAATTGTGCGCTACTGAAGACGTCAAACTCATGGGTAGTTCTGGAACGACATAGTTTAGATTGATTGTTTAATGTATTTGTATACAGGGTGTAAACAGACCCTTCACATAGCTGTCAACCAAGCATTCTGTACATCATACTAATCTTCGGTTAGAACATGCAACCAATTTGGATGTAGCGCTCGCCGGCCGTTGCCGCGGCACCGCTCGCTCGGCTCGCGCGCGTTTTGTCAAACCTAACCTAATCTATTTGGTCGGTGTGTCCTAGCAATAAAAAGAATACACAACTGTTACCGGCCGTGCTAGAACTAGATGTAACCTTACTTCGGCTATTAACCGTAACAAATACACGTCATGTCCCTGCGACAAATAAATATTTTACTTTCTATTCAGTCAAAAACTTGTTTTAAAAGACTCTTCCTCTCTTCTTGTTTTAAAGACCTTGATTTTCTAGTTTAATGTAAACAATCAATCAGCATGGCTCTAGCCAATGTTCTAGTCGTTGGAGTAGAATATCTAAAATACGTTTGTTGCAACAGTATGAAACTAAAGGTAAAAAAGAACACCATTTCCATCTATTCAACACGTAAAATTGATCTCTTTCACTGGTCTATGTTTTTTTTATCTCATTAACCTTTTGTCCGCCAGAGCATAAACGCATGCGCTCTCCATGCCAAGCCACAATTTCACCTAAAATTTTGTCACATATGTGTGTCGTTTGGCGTACAGGGCACGCGCTTGCTTGTCACGTATATGTGACTATGGCGGTCAAAAGGTTAAGACGGGTTGTTATAGGTATTCTATGGAATACTAATTCTATAGAAGATAGTAAGAGTTATAAAAACGACAAATTAAATACAAAGAAGTATATTTTTAAATTAAAATGGCGAACACTTCGTACATTATCGAGTATCACATATTTACAAGTCTTCTCCAGTAGCAAAGCTGATATCAGACGTATTACATTTTGTTCATTTATGTCACATTTTATTTACGCTACACTCGAATGAACGACGAGTGAAACGTCAGATTAATTAAATCAAATCAAATATATTAATATTATTAGTATTTTTTCACTTTTGATTTAATTAGTCTGACGTTTCACTCGTCGTTCATTCGAGTGTAGCGTAAACATACTGACATAAATGAACAAAATGTAATACGTTACCAGTTCAATGATGATGGGTTTCAATATTCGGTATGTTAATAGGAGTACTCCGGCTCCCAATAATTGAAAAATGCAATAATTTCTATGTTATATTGACGTTGTTTGTGAACGTGAAATAAAACTAAAATGAACAATCACTCGCGTGAATTGTCTGATATCAGCTTTAGGAATACAAATGTTCAGTAGTCGACAAAATACCATTTGTGTACATGAGCACCTATACTAGTATATTATTTCAGACTTTTCTACTTGTAGCTAGTTATCTAACAGATTTAATTACTGAATATTATAAAACATAATTATTAAATATTTATTTACATGAAATTATAATAAATAGGTACTATGAATGTATTGTATTTGATGGATATTTACAGATATTGTTATAATATAGGCGGTTACATATTCTATTTAATAATTATATTTAATCCAAATTTACTTCTGAAATGCATTGGCGTGAATTTAACATAGTAATTAACATGGTGCTGTAGTGTTTGCTTAACACAGAGTACATTAATTTAATCGAGATCATTATTTTACGTTACTACCAAAGGTAGAGAGATTTCATCGTTGCATACTAAATTTTTCCTATTAAATTAGTTTACAGGATCCAAAAAAAATAATAGGATACATCATCATCTGCCCAGCCTTTTCCCAAATATGTTAGGGTCGGCTTCCCGTCTAACCGGATGCAACTGAATACCAGTATTTTACAAGGAGCGACTGCCTATCTGACCTCCACAACCCAGTTAGTACTAGGTAATACGATACCCCTTTGTAAGACTAGAATAGGATAATTGTATCAAGAAATTCCACACCTAAAATCTAGCCCATTTTCGACTACGTAGGTACTATCTTCAACGTTTAAACCAGCCTTACAACGCGAACGCTGATTGAGCGATAGTGCATACAAAATGCCATTTAGCCGATTTCGGCCATAGCTACTGCATTCGATGGATTTATTGGGGTGGTTGTCGAGAGGTTTGGTGTGCTGCTCTTTTATGTGCTCTCAAGTGGGCACCATATCAAACTTAAGCCGGAAAACTCCGAGCACAAAGCGGACATGTCAGAACACCATTGACGACATTGTAGGGTATAGCTGTAGGAAATCTGCTAGTCATGTATTTCTGCAAAATAATGCGGTGCAGGCCGCCGAAATGTTTGCGAGCCTATCTATTGCTCTGGACTGGACTGGACTGCTGAGGCATGACTCTCGTGGCAATTTTAATGCGGCACAAACCTTAGCATAAACAGCTTATAATATTACCACAGCTGGGACACAGGCCTCCTCTCTATGAGAGGGAATGGGCTGTGATGCCCCACGCTGGCCCAGTGCGGGTTGGTAAATGTCACTTTCACGATGTTTTCATTCACCGTTTAGAGAGCACTGCAACTTTAATCAGCTTAAACCTACAACTGCACATGCCCATATTTTTTATGCATCTCCATATGCGAGCTCAAATTACTTCGTCTCAAAAAGGCTTTTCCACAAACTGTACAACTGAATTTCCTATCCCCCTCATGCTTTACCATATGCATCCTCAGAAGATAGTTATCGAAGAATTTCTCATTACATATTGAGCATGGAATGTTCTTTTCTTTCAAATGTGTTCTTCTAACATGGTCTTTCATGAAAGAGTTTCTTGTAAACATTTTACCGCAATAACTACATTTATGTCCTACATTGTGCATTTTTATTAGATGTTTTTGCTTATGATACTGTGATTGGAACTGCTCGGGGCATTTCGGACATTTATGGTCTTTCGCATCGTGGGTTCTCGCTCTATGCCGTGCCAAACACCATTGGTTCTTATATTTAACACCACAGATGTCACATTCGCATGACCCAGTATGTGCGTAGGTTATATGCACGTTTAGATTTGCTGCGTTTCTGAAACTTCGACCGCAGAAATCGCATATTCGATTATTGTTGCTGTGTTCGGAGTTCATGTGACGAAGCAAAATGCCGAAGTATCTGAATACAGTATCGGGGCATATAGGACATGGCATGTTGTCCTTTATAACCCGGAAAGGTTCTAAACATCCAGAAATTGACGTATCGTAATTCGCTTTATGTTCAGCTATTAAATGGTTGATCAAATCTTCTAAGTTAGGCATAGGAAGGCAACATAATTTACAAGCTAATGTAGATATATCGATTTTGACAGCTATCCTCTCTCCTTTACATTTCTTCATGCATTTGGATTTCAAATCACAAACAGGATGTTCAAGACCGGTATGATGGCGTAACTCGTCGAATTCTACGAATTTCTTTGAGCAATAAAAACAGGAGTATTTGGAGAAGAATTTGAAAGGCACAGCAGTCGACATATTTAGTACACACTGTATGTTCTGTCTTATTTGTAATATATTCTGTTTTTTCTTCGGTTCTATGTAACTGTCGTTCAGAAAAGAAGTTTGTGGTTCGACCTGAGAGATAATTTTTACTTTACATTTGCTTATATGCTGTCGTAAGCCTAAAGAAGTGTGAAACTCTTTGGAGCAGTAACTGCACTTCATATTACTCTCATTTTGTGGATGATCGACTAGTACATGCTTTTGTAAAAGAGAAAGAGACGCGAATCGCAAACCGCAACTCTTGCAGTGTCTAAAATGCATGTTATTTTGATGCCTCCGCAACATGAGACGAGTTTCGAAGTTTTTCAAGCATAAATCGCAGGGATAGCCTCCTTGTCTGTGATAATTCCTTAAGTGTATAGACAAATCTCTTTTCTTGTTAAAAGTTACTCCACAATCATCGCATATGAAACAATTCTGCGGGTGTACATTATTGACATGTTTAACCAAATAACCGAAGTAAGAAAACTGTTCTTCGCAGTACAAACATCGAAAGTCGACGAGTCGATACTCCTGGAAGGGTATATCGATGTTTTTATTGTATTCTAAATTGTGTTTCGAGATCAAATGATCGATTATTTCTTCGAATCTGTTGAATGGCTCATTACAGATGTCACAACCAATTTCCGAGACATCGATTTTAATTTCGACATTGTTTCCTTTGATTAATTTAAGGGAGTAATCTTTAGTGGTACATAGTCCGTGAGATTTTGTATGCTTTCTGAATTCTATGTATTCTGTATAGTTTTTTCCGCAGTAGAAACAAAGATATTTGCCTCGCCATTTAAAAGGCATGATGGTTGTGTGGTTGAACAGTATTTTCAAGTTTTTCCGTCGCCTCTCAGAGGTACAGCCTTCGTACGGCCCTGGTAGACCATCTGAAAACAAATTGTTCTTCTCTATAAATGTGCTGTTATTTCAATCTTCTACTCCCACACTAGGTTAGTTTGAGCGTTTTCGCATAATATTTTCCGTTAGTCGTAACATTTGCGCATAAAATTCAGATCTTGGATGGATCTCTGTCAACATTCCGGGCAAAATTTCAAGTGGTTGGAATATTCACCATCTTTAAAGGATACTAATAATTCATCGAAGGTATTAGAGGCATAAAGCGTCCTCATCATTATCAATTCAGAACTAATAATTAAATAACTAGCCACTAGCAGAAAAATTAACAAAAACATCATCAAAAAATGTTAGGTAACATTTCGAGCGTTCGCGTTTCGAATATGGGAAGCCATATGGCCTCTTAGATTCCTTTTCCATAAGAACTTTTTACCACAAATATCACAATGAAAGTTCCTTTCCCCCACATGTTTAACCATATGCATTTTCAGCCTCTGGCTGTCGAAAAACTTCTCGAAACATACAGAACATTCTACATTCTTTTCTTTTAAGTGGGACCTTCTTACATGGTTTACCATGAAAGAGTTTTTAGTGAATAGTTTATTACAATAAGTACATTTATGCCCCGTACCATGAGACGTGATCAAATGCCTTTGCATGGCATACTGCGAAGTGAATTTTTCAGTACATTCGAAGCACTGAACTAATTTTGTACCGTGTACCGTCCCTTGATGATTCCTTAACGCACCGTTAGTCGAAAAAACCAGATCGCAATTACTGCACTTGTGATTATCACCAATTTTATGTCGCCTTGATACATGAGCTCTTAAATTTGGGTCCGTTCTGAACGCTTTTCCGCAGTACATACAAATATGTTTATTACCACTGTGAGACGCACTAACATGCTTAAGTAGGAGCCCAAAGTATCTATAAACTTCACCACAAATAGGGCATGGGTAGTTGTCTTTAATCAGTTTGTAAGGCTGTAGATTACTCTCCACAGAAAAGTCGCACTTCACCTTATGCTCTTTGTTCAAATGGTCGACCACATCGTTCAAGTCCTGCAAGGAGATATGACACAGTCTACAAGACAAAGCCGAAGTGTCAACTTTGATTTGAACACCGTCATATCTGTTCCTTAACCTCATAGATTTAAAAGATATATCGCAATGAGGATGTTCATTCAACGTATGTTCCTTTAAATCCTCGCAAGAATTAAAGTCTTTCGTGCAGTAGAAACATCTCAGCCTGTTCATGAAGAATTTAAAAGGAAGTGCTGTAGTTATATTAAAGATAGCTGCTAAACCTTTTCTTATTTCTTTAACAGAAATCTTTTTGTCTTCCTCAACAATTATGATGGATTCTTCGTTTGGTTTATGTTCGCAATTTGCGGCATGTCTTATAAAAGCTTGTTTAGTTGTTAGAATTTTATTGCAGAATCCACATTGGTTTTCAGTGACATGATCCGATTTTAGATGAGCTAGCCTCTTTCCATCAGACGCAAAGACTTGAAAACATATGTTGCAGGTCGAAGAATGAGCGGTAGACCTATGAACTTGTAGCGCTGCATTGGTAGGAAACTTCTCATCGCATTTGGTACAAGGATGGCATGTCTTATGATGGAATCTTATATGCGAATCTAAATCCCTCTTTTTATTAAACTTCTTTGTACATTTAGCGCACTCATAGCTGTTATTCGGATGAGAGACATTCATATGGCTTATTAATTTACGTAAGTAATTAAAGCTTTTATCGCAGAGGAGACATTGTAGATCTAATAACCTGTAGGCTGATAGGAATATGTCAATGTCTTTGTCATAAGGCAATTGGTGTTTGAAAATCAAATGGTCGATGATTTCGTCTAAAAACGGAAAAGATTCTGAACAAATCTCGCAGCTAACATCGGAAACATCTATTTTGATTTCTACATCAGCTGATTTAACTAGTCTTATAGCTCTGTCCCTATCACTGCAAGGTCCGTGAGCTTTCGTGTGTTTCCGGAGACGATCGGGCGTCGTCGTATCATCTCCGCAATAAAAGCAGAGATATTTGCCGCGCCACTTAAAAGGTATCAACGTTGTGTGGTTGAGCAATATTTGCAGATTTCGCCTCCTTAGATAACTAGCACTGTGCTTTGTCACCTCTGTTTCCAAATCTGAAAAGAAATTATTGTTTTGTACTTTTGAGTTGGCAAAGGCAGTGCATGGAGGGATGGCGAAGTACAGATGTGTTAATCTGTATACGCCTGTTATGAAGCTGAGGACGAATTCGAACGAACTTCAATAACAAGAGAAGAAAGATCTGAGTTTGGTAAAAACAGCCCTAAAAGAGCTGAAGCCATACACAACTAGTTCATAAGGATAATTTATTAGTAAACACCCACATACCCCAAAGGTTTCAGTGTTGAATGTTTAGCTAAAACCTGGCTTCCAAACGTCGTAATGGTGACGTCTATGTACAAATGATCTTGCTAGTCCTAAGATTTTTATGGTCTATCTATACATTTTAAGGATAAATATGGCACTTAACAGACGCTTAGAAATAAATACCTCTAACAATTTAATAGCTACTACACTAGTCTATAATCTAGAATTCTAGATATCTTAATGTAAATCTATAAATTAATGGATGTCCATATCAATATGTCAGGATGTATTCCGTTAGACTCGTACATCATGTGGGCAGGCGATGGGTTTCGTTCTATGAAAACACAATGGGTGCACGCTGTTTCTAGCAAAACTAACGAATTACTTGAGATTACAAATTAACACAATAACACGGGGCACAATGAATCGGGTACAGTTCCAAGACGTCTCAACTCCGCCACGACCAGACATTGACTGTCGCCTTCGCCTCGAGTCGAACATCAGGGCTCTGTAGAAGCACGCTGTGTTGTGACTGGTAAGTAGGTCGCGTGATGTCACCACTGCACACAGGCGCCTTCCAATTCATTTTATGTCCATACTAACGACCGGAACCGACAAATATATTATGTTACTTTTTCTGTACTAGCTCGATATACAAGTACAAGTCATATACTAGTATATGTGAGCTAAGATTAATGGCATTTTTCATGTAATTGGAGAAGGATATTTATCGTAAAGCTAGATTATAAATCCGGAGCAGGATAAACCGGTTTATCATGTAGCCTAGCTCGATGCGTCTGCATGGTCTTACGCCAGTGAAACCGTTCCCCACACACATCACAACTATATATCTTCTGCCCGCTATGTTTCACCATATGTCTTCTCAACAAAACCGTATTAAAGAACTTCGCATTGCAAACAGAACATTCTTTGGTCTTCTCTTTCATATGCGTTCTTCTTATATGATTATTCATAAAGGAGTTTCTTGTGAACAGTTTCCCACAATACGTGCATTTGTGACCCGTATTATGGGCGACGATCAAATGTTTCTGCCTTTCGTATTGCGTGGCAAAAGAATCGGGACATTTCGGGCATTTAGCGGCTCTGACGCCGTGAGCGCGAGCCATATGCATGTAAAGACGAGACGGAATATTGCAATCAGCATTACAGATGGTGCATTTAAACCTCCCAGCTCTGTGATGACGCCAAATGTGAACTCGTAAGTTTTGATCTCTGCGAAACGTTTGACCGCAGTACACGCAAATGATATTGTTATTTGTATGTTTCAGGTTGATATGTTTAAGAAGCGATCCGAAGAAATTAAATACTTCGTTGGGGCAGTGTGGACAGACCATGTTGTCTTTAATCAGCCTATAAGGTTGTAGACATGTAGTTATCGATTTGTCGTATTTAGCATCGTGTTTTTCGATCAAATGATCGATTAGATAGTCCAAGTCTGTCAAAGACTCGAAGCAGACTTTGCAAGCGAGTGACGAAATATCGATTTTGACGCAAGATATTGATTCCCGACACTTCCTTATACATTTCTCGTTAACATCGCATACGGGGTGTTCTATAACCGTGTGTTCTCTCATCAAATCTGAATCGCCGAAATCTTTGGAGCAGTAAAAGCAGTTGAACTTATTCTTATAAAAGTTGAAAGGTATTGCAGTCGACATATTAATGATAGTGACTATATTTTCTCGAAGTTGTTTGACGCAAGGTCTTTTGACAGGATCCTCGTAATTTTGGTCTAAATCTAGGTCCATGGCAGAGTTTTCTTCTTTGATAGCGATTCCAAAAATCTCTTCCCCTTTACATTTCCTTGCATGCATCTTGAGACCTCGTTTCGTATGGAACTCTTTGAAGCAAGCATCGCATTGCAAAGACCCGTCGTCTGGATGTTCTAAGTCGATATGCTTTTGTCTCATAGAAGCTGACGGTAGTTTCAAATTGCATATATTACATCGAGTCAAATGTCTATTGTTTCTGTGTTTTCTTAAAATATTCATTGAATTGAAGACTTGAGGGCACATTTCGCATTTGTATCCTCCTTCTCGATGGTAGTTTTTCACGTGAGAAAAGAGATCTCTTCTTTTGTTGAATTTCTGACTGCAGTTCTCGCAAATGTGGCAGTTTTTGGGGTGATTATTGTTGACGTGTGAAACTAGGTAACCGAAGTACGTGAATGTTTCATCACATGCTGTACAACTAAGACTAGCAAGTTTATACTCTTCGATAGCCATTTCTACTCCTTTGTCGTACTCCAGAGCATGTTTGTCAAACAAATGAGCAATGATTTCATCGAAAGACGGTAAGGTTTCTGCGCAAACTTCGCAAGAAATACAAGAGATGTCTACTTTTATTTCCATGTTCTTCCCTCCTTTTAAAACTTTTAAGGAATGGTCTTTTATAGAACAGTTGCCATGTGCTTTGGTATGATTCCTTAACTCTGTATACTCGGCTATGTCTTTGCTGCAATAGAAACAGAGGTACTTCCCGCGCCATTTAAAAGGTATAATAGATGTGTTGTTGAATAGAATTTGGAGGTTCCGTCGTCTTCTCATCGAAGATGACTCTGTGCTCTTGTATTTCTTCGTTTTTTTACCTGAAAAGGAGATTGGTCTACTGTAAAGGTACCCTTATTATGTCAACAAAAAATCAGGATCTAATTATGTCTACTTTGTTCAATAAAGGTAAGAAAAGATAATTTTGTGGTTAGGGTACATTTAAAGTTGCTTAAAGAATATAACGGCTGAATTCTGAAACGCTCTTTTAAATTAACGTTGTTAATTTTCGTACATTGATGTAAGTAGTGTACGCCATTTTAATCTTTGTTTTCAAGTATTTGAATATAGATTTTTAAGTGATCTGTTCAATTCCGTAGCTTCAAAGGGAAATATGTGTCCAGACTTGTTAAAGGAAAGAATTTAGAAATCTGAAAAAGATATAAAAATCTTAACTATACTTAGATAAGTAAATAAAAATCAACGATTATTATAATTCTGTTTAATTAATAAGAATATAAAAATACATTGCCTCATAATTATAAAGTATTTCCATGTCTTACAAAGAATACAGTTTAATTACAAATATGAAATATTACAGTTTTTCTTAACATAATGAGATAAATGCATTCTTAATAAGTAAAAAAATACGTTAATACTGCTACAGCCTTTCAATCATCGAATTCTATTTTAAGAGTGAAAGGGACAACGATGCTAAAACAGTTACGTATTCACAGCACATCAAGCTACCCAAAACTGTCAAATTTTCCCCAATCAACTCTTGAACCTAATCCTTTAGCGATAAAGTTGAAAACAATTAAAATAATTTACAGATTGTGGTAGCTTGATGTGCTGGCGTCTGTACATCATTCTGAACCCCACCACACAGTAATTTTTCGTCAGTTATTAATAAAAAAAGCAGCTGATTCCTACAAAACTGCAATACCTACACGGTCAAAGTGTATGTACAACAGTAATTTTTTAAATTACCGATTTTCTTTATCATGTAGTTAGTGCCTAACCTGGTGTCAGAGTTTTCATGCCGCCCATGGGCCTCTGACTTGGCTTAACATGCCGTCCAGAAATATCTCTAAAGCATGCTGGTTTCCTCACGATGTTTTCTATCACCAAAGCACGTGATAATTTATACAATACGCACATGAATCCGAAAAATCAGAGGTGCGTGTCTTGGGTTCGAACTTGAGACCTTTGACTTGGCAGTCCGACGGTCACGCCACTAGACTATCAAAAAAAACCGATCCGATTGATCGATACCGATAAAAAATTTCTATGTGGCGGTGTTCATGCTGATGTACTGAATACGTGGTAACGGTTTTAACGTCGGTGTCCCTTCCATCCTTTATTATTAACTAACTCAAAAGCCTCAAATTTAACTGGCAAAATGTTAATACAACACAGGCATGGTGTTATGTACCTATATTAATGGTAATTCTCTGTCTGTCCATACGTTATAGTGCTTATAATTAGATAACCTATTATCTAATAGGTTTTTTTACGTATTTATTTAAAGGGTCAAAATAAATTATCTAGCAAAACTCCTACAGATAGATATAGATTTGTTAATACAATATGACTGCTTTGCTCGCGTGAACCTATTAGATTACGTATTTATTTACAAGGTCAAGTAGAACTAGCTAGAGGCACTCCTCAAACGTAATGGTGATGCATTTCAAAACGCAATATGTTTACTATGGCTCAAGTGAACCTATGAGACTACGTATTTAGTTACAAGGTCAAGTAGAACTAGCTAGCAAAACTCCACAGACGTGATGGTTATACATTTTAACGCAATATTATTGCAATAGTTCGCATGGACCTATTGTATTACGTATTTATTTACAAGGTCAAGTAGAACTAGCTAGTCGCACTCCATAGACGTGATGGTTCTACTTTTGTAAACACAATATGACTTCAAATGAACCTATTGCACCTACCCCAATTTATTTGGAGACCCCATTTGGGGATGCATCATGTTTTCTTCTACCATACTTCTATAATACTCGATATCACAGCAGTCACCTCCTTTCTAGCCATATCATCCTTCACACAGTTCATCCATCGTTTTAGAGCCATCCGCCTTCATTCTCAACACTTAGCTACTTTATAATGTTCAAACAATCACAGCCTCCGGATGATGTACCTTCATATGCAACCTCATACTATTATTCTGTACGAAACCCTGACTACAAACACTACAAACAAATTTCTTTTCATTACTATGTATCCTCATATGATCCTTTAAAGTCTGCTTCCTTGCATAAGACTTCTTACAAACTTCGCACTGATGTATTCTCTCTCCAAAATGCTTGACCATGTGCTTTTGTACATGCGTTCGCGAGAAAAATTTTTGTTCACACATAGAACAGGAGAAATTCTTCTCCCTGATGTGCACTTCCTTCAAATGCACCTTCATTTTACTCATAATATGAAAGATTTTACCGCAAACTGGGCACGTAAACTCTGGGGCTTTAATATCATGTATCAAATTGTGGTGACGCTTTCTCTGGTTGTAATTCTGAAAGGTTTCTGTACAAAAGAAACATCTTAGAAGCTTATCTTTATTGTGGACTTTAGATTCGTGGTTATTCTTCTGGGTTAGCGAGTCGAAGCTTTCCGGGCACAAGTTGCAGTGGAACCCAGATCCATGGGTGAGGGAGTGACAGCGTAATCGATCTTGACTTAAAAAAGACTTGCCACATAATTCGCAGATATAATTCCCGTAATGTTCATTCATATGCTGATTTAATTTCGTGAAGTAATGGAATTCTTCTTTGCACACCGCGCAATTATACACATCGTTTTGTAGAAAGTACGGTATAAGACCGTAACCACACTCTTCGGTGAATTCTATCTCATGCGTGTCCTTCAAGTGTTCTATGAGAGCGTTTAGATCTTCGAATTTATCATAGCAAGGCCGACATTGTAAATCAGAGATATCTATTTTCACTTTTTCATCCCTCCTTAAGTAAGAAACAGCAGCATTAATACTAGATTTCTTATGTCTAGTTCTAGTATGTTCTTTGAGTAAATCCGTGTCTTTGAAAGTCAGATGGCAGAAGAAACAGAGGTAGTTTTGTCTATGCCATTTGAAAGGTACGACGGTAGAATTTTCTAGAACTATGATAGCGTTCGTCTTCATAAGTTTGTTGCGTTTTGTTGACGTCATTGAGGACTTACTCGACGCCTCTGTGATGCGCCGTTTCTCACCTAAAAAGTGAAATTTTTGTATGAGATATCTTGGCGCCTTGCTTCTTCAGTTTTTATAGTCAATATTTTGCGGCTTGTTAAATCATGTGTCATAGTAACGTGGTGATCCTTAAACATAGGATCCGCAGATATAACCTTTCCAAGGTTTTTAATACCAGATATATTAAGATTTGGTGGTTTTCCACGTAGAAATATGACACACAGACAGTGATTTAAAGTAATTTTGATTATATACAATTTTTTACGATATTTAAATTGGCGAAAGAAGATACAACGAATATAATCCAAGCTTCTGGCTAAATACCAGGACAAATTTAATTAATTGCCGAATTCGTTCCTTGGCTATTTTTCTTAAGGTCGATTGACTTGTCACTAAATGAGCGATTGTTATTGTATCTCCACTACCAAATCCTATTTCTGCTTCTATGTGCGTTTGGTCTAAGACTACCTTTAGAATAGTATGCTGTTTTATCTAAATAAAGTCGAAGTGCAATGTTATGGCTATTCGTAGGGCATGAGAGCTATGTCCTGCAGTGCATGTCTTTTTCTTTATAAGATGACACTGTTGGCGCAGTGGCTGAGTGATTGACTGCTGCGCCGTCAGCAGTCCATAAATAGCTCAGCCACTGCGCCGTGTGTTCAATTCCGGCACGGAACAAATATTTGTATGGCCTACAGGTAGTTGTTCCGGGTCTAGCTGTTTGTGTATGTGAGTTAAAATTTTTGTAAACACACCCACGATACAGGAGAAATTCCTAGAGAGGGGCAACGCCTTTTTAATTTTTTTAAATAGAATAGAAATACAAATATCTACCGATTTTAGTTCAGCGACTAATCGTTATGATTTTTTATTTAAGACGTAAAGTAAGGTTATGATATTATTGTGTAATTTATCTGCAACGTGTTTTATTTTGCAGCTCCTAATCAATTCAAATTTACCAACAAATGTCATACAAATTAAAGAATTGGATGATCCATCGCAGCATAATTCACAGGATTACCAGAAACCATTAGATTATTTTTTAAATAGAATAAGTAGCTAATAAATCGTTCAGAAAATAAAAAGTCTTAATAAAGGTATTAATTTTCGTACTCAGCAGTGCTATATAGTTTTTTTTTTTTTATACTAAATGGGCTTGCTTACCCTTGACCTCAATCTAGTTCTGAGGACAGAGATGAGGTCGACGATGGAACGAGCTAACCCAAAAGAAGCCTATTAACTCGCGACTTAAACAGATTGGGGTCATATGAACCTGGGAACAACGACGCAGGCAGGGAATTCCACTCCTTGGCTGTGCGCATAATAAATGATGTAGCAAAGCGCTTCGTGCTAATATGTGGAACATCGACAAGGTATGGGTGATAACCTGCAGTACGACTGGACTCCCGATGGAAGAAGGGGAAATAATAATAGTTTGTTTAATGAAGATTTTTTCATAGTCAAAGAGCTTAATTTGTTATAGGTCAAGTTCCATACTGGCTTTCAAAGACAGCAGTATTTTACCGGAGGTTAATTTTCACGAATAAGTTCAAGTAGAATCAAATATGTAGCGATCAATAATAATAAACTATGAATATTATAGAGAAGTGTACAGGCACGGAAAACATTTGTTGGTCATGTGAGACAAATTCATATTCTGTATGTAACCTGACGCATGCATGACGCCATTCTAACCAAAAGTCTAAATAAAAACTGTTTTAAGCTTTCACTTTTAATTGAACTTCACCACCCGCACCCACCCTCTCGTATTCTCCAGTCATCCCGCGATCATGGCGCTTGCAAAAGCGTCGAAATATCGGGAGCTCAAAATAATCAATAATCACAGAAGATATCCCGTAAGGCTATTCTCCCACCGCACCGCGCTCCGTCTCGCGGAAAATTGTACATTGTATGGCGACGCGTGCCGACGCGTTTTCAGTGTGTTGTCCTAGACGTGTTTTCTATACAAATTCATGGTATAATAATATACTTCGCCTGGTATTCTCTTCCCACGAATGGCCCAAGACTACGTCACGAAAAGTGTTACCATTGATTGTCCTTTTCAGTAAATTTAGGGACTCTCATTTAGTGAATGAAAATAAAATAAATTACTAACTAGCTTAACTATGTAGTAACTCGTGTGATCCATCTATTTAGTTTTAAATTAATTTAAATATTTTAATTATTAGTTTATAATTGCTTTGTTAAGTTAAAAAATGCATTCTGCTCGGGTAATTCAATCACACACCATGGCAACACATCGACAGCATCGCAACTGATGACGTATTCTTGGGCCAATCACGTGACCCAGCTGTCACGGGAAGAGAATACCAGGCGAAGTATATTATTATACCATGTACAAATTCAGATACTTTCTTACAATGTTAAAATCTGCGGCCCCGCGCTACGCGACGGAACGCGGTGCAGTGGGAGAAACGCCTTAGTGACAGTAACAGGTCTTTAACTATGAAATTGTCGTTTTTTTCTAACATTTTGTTCTGTTTGTAACTTTGACGTTTAGTTATATTTTTACCTAATTCCAGTTTTATTGGGTTTATTGTTCAATTACGTACCTTTTAGAGTTTAAAAACCGTACTAGTAGTTGCATATTACCTCATAGGGTAGTGTGTCAAAACACCTGTTTCAATGTGCCGTCGGTTTTACTACTTCAAGTAGGTATATTTTTGTCATAGACTGTGTTATGAGAATGTCAGATACGCAGTACAGCGCATCCTTTTTAATTCTAACTATAGTTTTCAATTGCATCATACATGGTTCAGACGTTTCCAAGAAACAGAAAAATAAAAGTATGGAAATCACTTTTCACGAAATCGTCTATACAAATCGGCAATTTCATACTTTAACCCCTAATATATGAAGAGTCTAAATAGTTTATTTCTTTTACTGGATAAGACACTGCGTTTCACCAATCCTTTATTAAAAAAGAATATTCTGAAGGTTGATCGCGTATTGGTTCAATTAGTATCGTAATACCAACGTGGATAATGGTTATTTTAAAACAAATAACCTGTGGGATTTTGTTAGGACTTAGTGGACGCTTAATGTGCCTTTGATGGGGCAAGGCGGAGGACTCATAAAAGCAGTCCGTCTATAGTTTAAAATTCTGAAGCAGTTTTATGGAAACTTCTATCTGCAGGAGAATACTACGTCACCTAATCGGTATTTTAATCTTCAAAGCATATGAATTAAAGTTTATTTCGAATGATTGCAAACGTGTATCTAACCGTGACTGTACATGAACCACAAGTGTAATGGTTACCTTGGCAAAAGTGGCAAGTAGTTCAGGGGCTGCAGTCTCGACATAGATAGCGACAAAAATCGATTTTCAACTTTATTTCGAAAGCTTAAGGTTGAAAATCTATTAAAGAAATTTGACATCGTTATGACTTAACGACCGATTTTTGTCGCTATCTATGTCGAGACTGCAGCCCCAGCCCCAGGCCCGATCGATGGTCACTTGAATTTGCTGTAAAGGTCAGAATTTGCGGCACTTGCTTTAAGAGGGCCCTTCCCGGTTCGTCTATCGTCAACGCGAGCATGGTCGAAAAGCTTTTTGTTTCATCCAGAGCCACAGCGGCGATTTTTTTTCTACTCCCCCGTCTCAGGGGTCCGCGACCCCGTACGAATTGTCTCCCGCGCACCTCATACAGCCTAACGCGATAACATTGAACGAAAAATAGTGATCGAAAATTTCATAAACTTGTTCCAGGAAATACGTGTTTTTGAATAAGGCCTACAAGTTTGTAAAATAAATATTTGTCATTTAGAACCGCCTATCTCGTTTCTATCAATTTATGAGTACATTATGAACGGTCAAAGTTTAGGTAAAATAGCTGTTTGAATTTGTTTCTCCAATTTTTTATTTTTTGCTTTGATAGAAACTTAGATAAAATGCACAAGATACCTATCAGTTACAAAAAATCTAAGATAGATGTGTTACAACGGCATAATCACGTACGAGCGTTTGTATGAAAACTATGACGGGTTGGCCGCTCTTAATACAAAATTCATAGCGATCTTATAAATTCGAAAGCGCCAATTCCTTTTTACACTTTAGGGACCATCCTTTAATCACGTGAGGTTTTCAGGCCACTTTTATACCCCTGCCTCCCCTTGGCGACACGTCGTGAGGTTTTAGACCCCACCTCCCAGCATCACGTGTATTTTATATTATTGAAAAGATCGGATAGTTTTGTAATAAGCTTTAGAAAAAAAAAATCTTTTTTCCGATTTTTATACACAAATTCTCGTTCGGGTTTTTACATGTATGCACTAATTACTTTACACGGCACACATTCCATAATTTTTTTTCGTCGTACTAAAATACACGTGATTGTCACATTATCCTACCTCTCCCATTGTAATCAACACAACAGATTTTTTTCTGACCCCCTCCCTCCTCTTCTAACCTCACGTGATTAAAGGACAACCCCTTAACGGGTGAACAGGTTTTAATGCTATTTAGGTAGACTATTATCTGGGTTAGGACAATTTAAGATACTGTTTATTCCGGTAGTACGTTGCCGTAGGATAATTTCCGACCTCCAAGCAATACACAAACGAATCTCATAGAACTTTAGGCTGATCCAAATATGAAAAGATGTTAGGCATATGATTGCATTTAACTAATACCATGGTAAAAACTGCACTTATGATATACACAAGGAAAAAAATATGTAATTCTTAAAGACCAAATCATTGCACTGATATTTAAATTTAAAAAAAAAACATTGTAAATGATGTAAGGCTTTACTTTGGTTACTTATTTTTGGAGTTCTCAGTGTTTTAGCGACAGACACTGGCTCTGTTCAAATGACAATAATATCCTCTAGAACGGGGGTGTCCAACATAATTTTATGGAAGGCCAAATTTAGTATTTCTGTAACTGTAGCGGGCCAGAACAAATGCAGTAACTAGACTTAACTGCGATGATGCGGTCTGCATTTGCGGGTAGGTAAATATGGCGCGGGAATAACTGACTTATGGACATTTTTTAAACAATGTTCGCGCAATATTATTGAGGCCTTAGCATAATAGCATAATCAGCCTATTAATGTTCCCACTGCTGGGACGCAGGCCTCCTCTCTATGAGAGGGAATGGGCTATAATCCACCACGCGGGCCCAGTGCGGGTTGGTAGATGTCACATGTCTTCGAATTTTTGGTTCATTTGCTCACGATGTTATCCTTCACCGTTTGAGAGCAGTGGTGATGAATTAATTTAAACAAAGTAATGCGCCTGGCTGGGTTCGAACCCACGACCTACTGCTCTTAAGTCGGGGTCACCACCACTGGGCCACCGCTGCTCTCGATTTAGGCCTTATAAAGTTTTAAATAGCTCGCGGGCCGGATGAAAGACCTATGCGGGCCGTATGTTGGACGGGCCTGCTGTAGACGGCATTGCACTCCCACTCCTGGGTACAGGCCTCTTCAATTTTACTCTCCTTGATCAATCAAAAACCTTATAACGTAATGATTTGGCCTTTTAGAACTAATATAAAACACGTTGACAATACTTCTGACACAGTACTAAAGAAATTATAATATTATTTCTAATAGCAGTTTCGTTTCAGAAATATTGCCAACAAAAATATGAAAAAACAGTGGAGTGTATGTGCTGTGATTTTGTAAATAACGATATTTTAACATATTTTTCTGAAAACATCATGAAATTCCTGTTTAAGATGCGCACCACCTTGCTAGGACTGACGATCTTCAAAGAAGTCTGGGACAGACGGTATGCGAGAAGCAGCAGTGTCATTGCACAACTTTGACAAGGCCTTATTAGTACGGAAGGTACCGTTAATCTGACGAATTCTTTTTATACCGGTTGAAAAGCCGGTATCGGTAACAATAGGGATACTCGCAGGGATCTGAGCGTCAGCTGTTCAAGAAGCTGGCCCCGGCAGAAGCCTTTTAAGGTTCCGTACTCGAAGGGTAAGCAATGGGACCTTATTACTAAGCCTCCGCTGTCCGTCCGTCTGTCTGTCGCGAAAACTCTATGACATCTGACAATTCTGAAGACCTTACTCTACACGAACGCCTCTAGCGGCGAATCCATGCGCTATAGCCGCCATTGGCAATCGTTTACAAAACGTTTCGAATTCTTATAATGACTTTGGAAAGGATTGACAGCTTTTCGATTTTTTATGTCAATTATTCCAAACATTTATGTCTTTCTCCATCATCATTATCGATTACAAAATGATGCTTTGTCTAGCTAGCTCTCAGGCTACTTTGAAGCGAAAGATGTGTGCAACATAAGGGGTTGCCCATTAATCACGTGAGGCTCGAAAGGGGGGCGGAAGGGTTCGGAAAAATCACGAAATATAACTAAGGGAGAGGGGAATGTAGTAACAAATCATGCGTATTTATTTTATCTTAGAACGCGCGATTTCTAAACCGAAAAACGGTGCGTGACCTTGACATTTTTAACACGGTGCTTAATTTTCCAGAATTAAATTTGATTACACCTGTTAAACCTGTATTTAAAGACAATTAATTAGTTCTGATTTTTATAAGATACTTTGTACCCAAAAAAATCACGTGATTTTGGGTAGTGGGAAACCCAGTCTAAAACCTTACTTCGTATAATGGGGGAGGGGAGGGTTAAAAGTTCCTAAAAACATCACGTGATTAATGGACAACCCCTAATCAGGATTGACAGGACAATAGCCATGAAAGGACCAGGAATAAATGCTCGAGTTTTCTCGTTTTTAAATCAATACAACTGGTTGGGTATACCTCTAATTAAGAGGTCCCTTCCCGGTTCATCTATCATCAACGCGAGCATGGTCGAAAACTCTCTTTCAACTCCCCGGTTTTACCCCGCTGATACCCCGCATGACTCGTCTCCCGCACACAGCACACCGCCTAACGTAATAACATTGAACGAAACATAGAGTCCCAAATTTCATAAAACTTGTTCCAGGAAATACGTGTTTTTGAATAAGCCTTACAAGTTTGTGAAATAAATATTTGTCATTTAGAATCTCCATTACATGTGCAAGGTTTCTGTCACGATGTTTTCTTTACTTTTACAATTTATGAGTACTTTATGAACGCCCAAAGTTCAGGTAAAATTTGAGCAAAACAGCAGACTTTTGAATCTGTTACTAAATTTGTTTCTCCGGGTTGGCCGCTCTTAATCTTTCAGAAAAATCCAATCGTAATGTTATGTTGATGTTATCACAACACACGCACCCCACTAAACAGCTTAACTACTATCGACCTACCTTTAGCAACAGCTTTCGAAGTCCTCGCCTTATCATCAGCTTTCGCGGTCTTGGCTCTCTTCTCAGTCTTCACCGGTGTGTTCTTACGGGGACGCCCACGCTTGCCCTTGACGGGGAGAGTGGATATGGTCAGGTCTGACACTGAAGGCTGGGTTAGTTCGTCTTTTAAGTCATCTGGAAGAGAAATGAGATCATCATCTGCATAATCTTTTTTGAACTATGTATGTTGGGGTCGGCTTCCAGTCTAATCGGATGCGGCTGAATACCGGTATTTTACATGGAGCGACTGCCTATCTGACCTCCACAACCCAGTTAGTACTGGGTAATACGATACCCCTTGGTAAGACTGGTTGTCAGACTTTTTGGGCCACTGACTACCTGTAACGACTGTCAAAGATCTACAGATGACAGCCGGGACCAACGGCTTAACGTGCTTTCCGAGGCACAGAGGAAGCTCGGTATGTAATGGGCGGTCACCCATCCACAGACCAACCTAGGTAAGCACGACTTAACCTAAAGATCGACCCGAGCAGCTGTTATTATTTAGCCACGATCTCTTTAGCTACTAAGTAACACATACCATCACCAAAATCAACGTCATCTTCAAGATATTCAACGTCCGCATCTTCAATGGGCTCCTCCACTATGGCTGGAACTTCACACTTCAGGTGCGTCTGGTAAATTAGCACTGCAATAGAAATGATCATCATTAGTATCATCATCCACCTCTTCATCATCATCATCTGCCAAGCTTTTTCTCAACACAATTTTGTTTCAAAATCAAAATCAAAATCAAAGCATTTATTTCAAGTAGGCCAGTTACAGGCACTTTTGAATTGTCGAAACAAAGACAACAGTAAAAAATAGCTACAGTCCCAGTCACAAGGCACAAAAACTGTGAAAGTACTGTAGTAGCCCATTCCCTAACGTAGATCTCTATGGAGAAGAACAGGCAAGAAACTCCATGGACACTCTTTTAAATCAGAATACTTTAACAAAACCTTGGTTACATCATTCCATCGTTTGATTTCACATACCTAACTTGTTTACTAATATAATAGGTCTTTACCTATGTAATTGGAGATTTAATAACCAATACTTTCAGATTTAATTATCTGTGGATTGGCGCGCAATTCGAAATTCAAATAAATTTTATTCGAAAGGCGTGTTCTTTTAATTTTAAATTCAGTCATTTGTTTTTAGATAGTTTTTTGTTTTTGTGAAATTGTGGTAGTTTTTGGCGCCATGGATAAACTGAAAATTAGTACAATTTTAGAGTATGAGTTCCTGCGTAAACATTCCGCTGCGCAAACAACACGAAACATTAACGACGTGTACGGGCCTAATACTGCTTGCATAAACACGGTCCATTATTAGTTCAATCGGTTTAAATTTGGAAATTTTGAGTTGACGAATGAGCCTCGCGGTCGGCCGGTAACCATTATCGACAACAACGAATTGAAGGCGGTAGTGGAAACGGATCCAACTCAATCTACGGCTGAGCTTGCTGCGGGCCTTGGAGTTAGTGTCAAAACGACATTGAAGCACTTGCGTCAAATCGGAAAGATAAAAAAACTAGATAAGCTAAAATTAAAAAAAATACAACATTTTTTGTTTTTAAAATTTTCATACAAATCTCTTTTTCATAGGTAAAGACCTAATATATTATTCTTATTGGTTGCCAGTATTGACAAATTGTTTTTCTGTAACATAACATCACACCTGTAATCCATGAAGGTTTAGGCAGAGGTGTACTTAATAACTCACATTTCACCAGTTATGTTTAAGTCCCATGTAACAAGGAGCAAGCTCAACAATCAACCGGGCTCAAGTTCACACTCCATGGCTGCTACTGAGAAATTCTTGATAGAAAACCCAATACCATTGCCCGACCTGGGAATCGAACCCAGGACCTCATGCTCAGTAGTTGCACTTGCAAGCACTAGACCAACAAAGCAGTCAAGTGAATCATAATTCTGTCAACCTCATATTTCCAAAGTAGAACCTGATTGCAGCTAAGTAAAAACATTTAAAAAATTCTAAATAAATCCTGTTTAAAACATACATAGAATTTTTTTTTTTATTGGCCTGTTTGAGTGTCCCACTGCTGGGCAAAGGCCTCCCTTTTCTCCTTCTAAACCTCTATGTCCTGTGCGATATCTGGCCATGTTCGCCCCGCAAATGAGATAGAAAATATACAATCATAATATAATTATAACTACTACTTACTCTTAGGCCTAAATTCTCCCCTGCCCATCATATCTATAAATTTCTTCTCCGAGTCCATGACCTGCTTCTTGAAGTTGCACGCATCCCGTAGCCGAGTGATGCAGACCTCACAGATGAGCCGGTTTGGACCATTTGGACCTTCATTGTGTTGGGTTATCTGATAGGAGAAGGAGTAACTTTGCAACATTTTGACATATCACAATATTTTGTAGGGATGTAAGATATTATACTATTATAAATTAATATTGTAGAGAAGTTTAACTATATCACAATAGACTAGACTATTAACTATATCACAATAGACTAGACTATTTCTATGATGAAAAACCGGCTTAGAATACTGATAACTGTCTTGAAGACGGCAGAAACAACAAAGTATCGGTTTCTTGTACAGAAATAAAAATATTTAGGGAAAATAAACTTAAACTTACGCTAATATCAAAGCATTCCAATAGCATATCAGCATACACCTCGGTTTCGTTCATCCAGGTATATTCGGTCCCCAAATCCTTGTAGCATCCTTCGGAGAGACAGCACCGGCAAAGCCCGGGGCTCTCCTTCACCACTATCTCATCGAACTCCATCATCACAACACTACACTAACATATCCAACAAAGAATGCAATGAATTTTCACGTTTTCAGTGAAAATTTTAAAAAAAATTACATGGCGTCAGAACCGCTAACAAATCAATAGCGAGCGACGGCCATTTTGTTTTGATAGCACTTTAATTTTTTCATTGGGCAATACGTTTGGTGTGACCGCATACAAAACCAAGTTGCGTCAAAAGGAGAAGTCTTGAACTCATGATGAAATTGAGTTAGGGGCCATCCTTCCCATCCTTGAAATTATGTTAAGGGGAAGTGACTCTGTCTCAGAGAATTGGAAAACTAGTTGTCTGTAATAAAAATCGAGCTGCGTTGACACGATCAGAGTATGCTCGGACCGAGTAGACTCGGACACCTACTCGGACGCAACTCGTATTGTGGCAATCCACAATCCGAAATCACTCGAATGGGTTGGTATGGATGGGTTGCCACAAGCACAGAGAGTATACTCTGAACGTGTCAAGGCGAATTTAGGTCTAGTCTATTACATTCATCTTCTTTATTAATTTCTTGTAAATATTTAATTTCAGTTTTTTTTGTATTGTTTCAGTGACATTTTGTTGTAAAGGGAATTTTTATAACGTACCTGGTCACCCCGTTAGATAAAAAACAAGAATTTCTGCTGTCAAAAATCAGGATTTCCCGACGTCCCGTCTATGTACGTTTTGTATTTTCTCGGAGTTTTTCACGAAATACCTATGAAATTGTTTGTTTGAATGTAAGGAAAACCAAAACAATGGAAGTGGTCGGTGTCTGTCGCTGCTGCCTCGGCCAAGGCCTGAACAAAGACTTAAATTCAAGCTTCCTTTGGCTCGACAAAAAAGAGAACTATGCTGATATGTTGAAGGAATGCTTTAATATCATCGTAAGTTTACATTATATACTAAAGATTTGTATACCCAACAGTTCTAATACCTAATTACCACCTAAAACACGTATTTAGTGAAATAACTTATTATTTTCGTGTTAGTAATTGAGGTCAATTTCCGTTTTATGATCCCCGCTAGTCGCGATAAATGCCGGTCGTGAGCAATTATATGACTGGTACTGTACTTATGAATAAACTGCAATAATCGAACTATATTCTAATTAGATCGGAACATGCAAAGAAACTTATTGGAGTATACATTAAATAATTTGTAGAGAACAGTAATTTTGCAATGTCAAGGGCATGTATCTATTGTGTTATCTTTGCTTGAATAATATCTATAAACCAATATTGGTTGCCAGTGAGGCTACTGTATTTAAAAATGGATTATACAAACATTTATTTCAGATACAAAATCAATAAAAGAGTGACATTTCTTCCTCTTAGCTGCTGTTTGGGAAAGCATAATTTTGTATTGTATTGTATAATGGGCCAGTGTTCACAACTCTGCGTCAAAGCGCATACTTTGCATTGTGCGTTTTGAAGAAAAAAAAACAATTTTATTTGTCAAAATAACTCATTTCATATTGTTTCCTTTTATTTTAATACTCCAATTTCTGTTTGGATTCCTTCAAAAGCAGTTGCATTTTTCAGTGGCAATTTAAAGCTGCACTCTTATGGTATTCTTACTGGAAATTAACTGAGATGTGATGATTATTTTACTTATCTCCTGAATTTGAGTATTATATATTATTAGAATATTATCCTGAGCGATTGGCTGCTGTGCTGCATGTTGCGGGTTCAATCCCTGCAAGGAACAAATATTTGTATGACCTACAGGTAGTTGTTTTGGGTCTAGCTGTTTGTGTATGTGAGTCATAGTTACAGTACACTATACATTACACCTTGTATAAGATATAAAAGTTTAAATGTTTGAATGTTTGTAAAAGCACGCACGGTACAGGAGAAATATTCACAGTGTGTTGCAACATTAAAAAAAAAACAAAAGTTAGCTTAAATTCTGCAAAGTTTTGCCCGTCAATTTGTTCTCATAAACTTTCACAATTTAACATAAAATTCAATAATTCCAGCTAAAGCCATTGAATGAAACACCTACAGGCATCTGTGATACATGCATCAAGAGTCTTCGTAGTTCCTTCAGCTTTAAGCAACAAGTCCTGACAGCTAATGAAGAATTCTTCAAGAATATAGTATGTGTTGAAAAAGGTAATAAAATTTTTAACTCATGGTCACTAACATTTCCTTTATTTATTTATTTACAAATTAATTAAATTAAAATATTCCTTAAAAAAAACAATTTAAAAAATTGTAGCCCACCGGTATCGGAAATAGGGTCCAAGCTATCGGCGGTCAGGGCTCCAGAGAGAGGAACCTCCTAACAATACGAGCAGTGTCCAGGAGTACTAACATTATTATTAACAATAGCAACGGGATACACAACAAACAAACAAACAAAACAAATCAGTAAACATGGTAAATATCCCATTTCTAGTGTTAATGATAAAAGTAAAAAAAAAATGTTTTATTTTCCAGCTCATTCTTTAAAAAGCCCGGAGCCCGCTTAATTTAAACCTCTGAATAATGCATGGGAAATCAATGTTAATACTTGTGCAAATTGAATCTGATGACCTAGTGAAGGTTGCAGGGATCCGCTGGATGCGAGTCGCACGGGACCGGTCAATGTGGCGACACTTGGGGGAGGCCTCTGTCCAGCAGTGGACGTCTTTCGGCTGAAATGATGATGAAATTGAATCCAAATCAATTGCCATCAATCAGGCACAAATCCATGCTCTCGCCTGCTACTCAAAAATTCCTGATCCAAAAAATCACAAATCCTTAATTGGCGATAAGAGGCGCAACACCGAGAAAAGTGAAAGGAATAGGGAAGGCCTTTGCCAAAAAAAAACACCATAAAATTTTGCTTAACCCAGGAATCAACCTAAGAACTTGTGCGCTTGCAGCTACTTACTAAACCTAGGAGGCAGGCAGACAGTTGTAATGTTAAATTAAGATAATTTGACGGCACTTTTGGCGCAGTGGCTGAGCGATTGACTGCTGCGCTGCATGTCGCGGGTTCACTGAAAAAATATTTGTATGGCCTACAGATAGTTCTGCCGGGTCTGTGTATGTGAATTTAAATGTTTGTGGGCATAAATATCGCAAGACGAGCCCTGAAACAGCTAGACGGGGTCGCGGTTGACCGAAGAGAATGGCGGGACGTCTTGGATGGCTTCCTCGCGAATTGGCGAGAAGAAGCACACCATCGTGAGAAGTGGAAGAAATGGGGGGAGGCCTTTGCTCAGGAGTGGGAACTACGGGCTAAATATAAAAAAAAAAACGCGCCCATGATACAGGAGAAATTCCAATTAACAAGAGTAATCTCATGCTCTCTTTCCATTATCATGATTTTTGCTTTCAGATGAGAAAATAGAAATAAAAGTAGAGCCTAAACACGACAGTGGGGATGATTCTGATGACTACTATCTCATAGATGCAGGTGAGTTCAGATTCTTTGCACGCAAAGATGGTGCACCGTGCATTCTAAAGTTGTTCAGTTTGATGGTCTTTCTGTTACACCCTGTATAAATCTGCTACTGATCTTTTCAGCCAGTGTAACCTCTCAAGTTAAAATCAAAGACGAGAAAGTAGTTCCTGCAAAAAAGAAAGCTGAATCGAAGAGTACAAAATCCAGAGCTAATTCGAGTGTCCAGCCCAAACGTACTGCAGTGAAGAAGAAGACAGCGCCCTCTGACGGCGCGTGGAAGAATGACAAAATTAAGACCTTGGTGTCCAGGCTTGCTACTTCTATTAGTGAGTTTGCTAATATTTTTTTGTATTAAAAGGATACGGGACTTATAGGTTGACTGGTAATTCGTGACCGATACTTAAGCACGTGACTGTACTCATAATAACAAACAGCTTTCCCAAAGAAACACTTTTTCAATACTCATTCATTTTTATCACAATAACCACAACAGCAGAGCATTACGGAGCGGGTTTACGAGCCGCGCGGGTGCTCTGCCCACCCACTGTTGCACGGTACGATAGTAATGAGACAGAACGGTGTCATGCGGCTAACAGCTGATAGGGCACAAGTGCGCGCCTGCGAATTTCATACGGCCCGCTGTTGTGTTATTGTGATAAAAGTGAATAAGTATTAAAAAAAAATGTTTCTTTGGTAAAGTTGTTTGTTATCATGAGTAGGTAGGTATTCATGATAACAATCAATCAATCTACAATCACGTGTTTAAGTATCGGTCACTAATTACCAGTCACCCAATATACATAATTGTAAAGATCGTAGCAGGTGGCGTTTTGTATTTTCTGCCAAGTCCCATGAAAAAAGACACTTTAGAGTAATCGCTTTATTTATTTATTTATAAAACTTGGTCGCAGATAACATCTAAGTATTTTTTTTCTTTCACAAAGTTTTTGAAAATAGTATAAATGAACTTAAAACTCAATTTCAAGTTTAAATGTCGAATTTTGCAAAATAAATATAAAATAATTGAAATTAAATACTCATAGGGCTAAGGATGAGTTATTGGGGCTGAAGGGATAGTAAATGATCTCTCCTTCGGCCCGTTCAATTCGGCTGACGATGCACCAAACACCATTACCTATTACAAAGTCACCAATACATATGCCATCATTAATGCCATTTTTTTTCTTCCACAGAAGACATAGACATAAAACCAGTAAAAAAGACTGAAATAAAACCTAAAAAAACAAGACTAAAACTCACTGCCCCTAGCGAGTCAAAAATAAGCTTACTCTGGTCAGGACAACCGCACCACGACAAAATGAAACACAGAGAGAACCTACAAACCATACTAAAGTTCTCTAATGCTACTCCATTTACGAATAAGACCTTGCTAGGATATGCTTGTGGGTACTGCGACTTATCCTACCCAGATCCGGCAGATTTGAGACAACATACAGAGAAGGAACATCTGAAAGAACGGCTGAAATTCAAATCAAACTTCGATATGACTGAGTACAATGTCAAAGTTGATATTGCTGACCTGTACTGCAAGATTTGCAACGAAAAATTGGACAGTCTAGGCATTTTTAAGGACCATCTAGTCAAAAAACACGGTAAAACCATCCATCACGACATAAAAGATCATATACAACAGTTTAAGCTGAAAAAAGGTGAAGTTTACGATTGTGCAATGTGTTCTTCGACGTATGAGACTTTTAAGATGCTTAAACAGCATATGAATATACATTATAGCAACTATACATGTTCGATATGTGATTCTTCGTTCGCTACCAAGCGGTCTTTGAACGCTCATCGAACAACACACCAGGAAGGGAGCTTTAAATGTGATCACTGTGAAAAAGTTTTCGCGAGTCGTACTAAAAAGCATTACCATGAAAAAATGAAGCATTTAGGAGCAAGAAATATTTCAAATTGCCCGTACTGCAACGTCCCATTCCGCAGCTACTACCAACGGAACCAACATTTAGTAAAAGTGCATAATACTGAAGCTCAGTACAAATGTAATGTGTGTAATAAGTCCTATATTTTAAAGAGTTTATTAATGTATCACATTAAAAAAAGTCATTTAATGGAACGGAACTGCCAATGCACGGAGTGTGGATACCGTTTCTTCAGTAAAAAAGCTTTGAAAGCTCATATGGTTAAACATACAGGTGAACGGAACTACTCTTGTGAAGTTTGCCACAAGTCGTATGCAAGGAAATATACGTTAAGAGAACATATGAGGATACATAATAATGATAGGAGGTTTAAATGTGAAGTTTGCAGTATGACGTTTGTTCAAAAATGTAGTTTGAAAAGCCATCTGTTGTCGAATCATGGGATTAGTATGGCTGCTTGTGAGATTATGCAGAAGACGGAAAATTAGATTTTGGTATGTTAGGGGCCATCCTTTAATCACGTGAGGTTTTTTATGCCACTTTTGATACCACTCCCTCCCCCTCTGTGATACGTCGTGAGGTATTAAGCCACCCCTGAGTATCACGTGTATTTTTTATTATGGAAAATATGAGTTTTGGAATCTTATATGATAAGAAAAAGACTCAAATTCGCTTCTTCGGGGTTTTACGTGGTCATACAATTAAATTCAATCTGATATTGGTAAAAAATATTTATTTTGCAACTCATTTCCCTTTTAAAAATACACGTGGTTGTCATTCTATCCCATCCCCTCCACCCCCGCCTATCGTGATTAATCGTGGTATTTTTCTGCCCCCCCCCCCCCTTTTTCGAACCACAACTGATTAAAGGGCGACCCCTTACTTGTTTACCTTGCATGTCTTAGAACTAAAAATTGGAGGACGCATGACATCTACCAAGCACTGGGTCCACGTGGATTTGGGATACTAACTTCTTGTTCTGGTTGAACATTTGATTCTGAAGTATTTTTTGAACAACGAAGCCGTCCCGAATCAATACAACACATATTCGGTTTGTGCCCGATCGGCAAACTCCGTTCGGCATATAAGCTCGCTTTAACATGTTCAAATCGGTTTCGCAAAATTAATACTTTTTCCCGAACCGTACGGCTTTTTCCCGCACTCGTATACATCCTCATCTTCCTAGTCTTTTTCCCAACTATGTTGGGGTCGGCTTCCAGTATAACCAGATGCAGCTGAATACTTGTATTTTACATGGAGCGACTGCCTATCTAACCTCCACAATCCAGTTAGTACTGGGTATAATACGATACAAGACTGGTTGTCCGACTTTCAGGCCACTGTCTACTTGATAACTGTAACGACTGTCAAAGATCTACAAATGACACTCTCGGAAACTCTGTATGTAATGGGTAGTCCTCGGACCAACTTAGGCAAGCGCGGCTTTACCTGAAGATCCATCTCGAGCGGCTGTTATTATTTAGCCACGAGCACGTCCGAACGTAAACATATTATCTACATAAAATATTGCCAAAATATTATGAACCGAACATTATGTAGCAGCCCTCACTTCCATCAACACACTCTGGGCTATGGTTGACTACGGTGTGTCCTATCAGTGGAAACATAAAGGCGGGAACAGAAATTACCAAACCTGATTTAAAAAATTAAATTATGTTTTTTTTTTTTCTATGACATGCAAATAAACACCATAATGTTTTAAATGTCAATTTCAATTAATTTAATTGTAAATATTTAGCTTTGGTCACCAGAATATGGACGATTTTATGGAAGTTAAGTTATAAACATAATGAGATGACGAATAATAGAGATGTATGGATGTAGAAGACATTCTGTGCAGACCGACAAATAAATTGGGATAATTGGAGAAGGCTGTTTTCTTGAGATTTTTTTAGAAATTTATTTTAATTTATTATTAAATGTTGTGAAAACCTTTTTGAATTAAGTTAAGTACTGTGATATACTATAGTAATAATTTTATATCGTATTTTTCAAGGACTACGAATATGTTCGGTTCGGCTTGTTTCGGCACATGCCGGCCGGCAAAGTGGAATATACAAGGTTAGATATCGACGCACAAACGATTACCACGTATTCACTACTCACATCATTCTGAACCATAAATAATTTCCAATGAGGTCGACCGCGGCGAAGGTGGTGTGATGATCATGTTCACGGGGCAAGCGTGGCCAGAAATTTCACAGAACAGAGAGGTTTAGAGAGCCCCGCAGTGGGACACAATGTACGCTATCAAAAAAAAAAAAAGGAAACATTTTCAACTCAATGTTTTCATTACTAAATATTTGTATTTGATTAAATCATTTAACACTTTATTACAGTTCATTATAGGGATCTTAATTTTAAAAATCGATCATTGATAACTAACCCTGTATATAAGGTCTATCTTTTCATACACGAAATATTTTAAGAGTAACTTCTATAAGTCGTAAAGTCGCCATAGCAACGGAAAAAAATAATTATCTAAGTGGTTTTTTTACAAAATTATTGTAATTCTAAAATTTTTTGAGACTTTGCATAAAACCTTTACTCCCATATTCTAACAATGACAGTAGGTAAATACGAAGTAGTAAACTAGCGTAATGGATGCTTAAAAATAAGGAGCCAGTATTTATTTTGTGGGTCAAGTAATTTTAAATTATTTATTTTTTATAAAAAAATATACTCAGATAAAAAAAAAGTCCCTCGAAATGGCTTTGTTATAGCCGTTAGATGATTCCCTGAAAATATTTCGTGTATGAATAGTTAGACCCTATATTCGGATGTGCTGAATCAAGCTTACGTGTGTCGCCTGCCGTAGGATCAAGCAAACAACGCACAATTTTTATTTTTGATGCCATTTAAAAGTACACTTTTTTCCTGGGGGCTTAAGATACAGATGCAATACGAACATTGACACGGACATTATCTTCCAATACTAGGTGGAAGGGACCAGTTGCGAAGGGTCAAGTTTAGTAACAGGTAAGCCGGTGTACATATCTTTAATCTATCTATACACCGTGACTTTTTAGTCGTCTTACAACGGCAGCCCACTTCATGTATCCATGTAATTAAACATTCATAAAAAAAAAAATAGGAATTTATGAGATTTTAATAATTTAAAAATAAAAATATTATTCAGTATTATGGCGCATGACGTAGTTAAAACACCCTTTTGCTAGCAATGATCTACTGGACTCAAGTGCTGGGTAGGTATTGTTCTCCCGTTTGACACGTAAACATCATTAACAGGATGTTTCATAATTTTATTATAATTTTGATAAAAAAAAAATCGCGCCAAGAGTTATTTTATGTCGGGTACATTGAGTGGACGACCTTTGTAAGACGACTAAAAAGTCACGGTGTATTATTTGCCTATAGAATACTGACTGTGCCATTTTTCAAAGGGAATCCGGTAGGAATCGAGTCGAATGGTACCTTCGCCACTGCAAGGGACACTGACGAACAAACCGCTACCACGTATTCAGTACATCATTCGGAACCGGGGCCACATAAAAAACTTTCATCGGTGTTTTTTTTTTTAAATTGCCGTTTCCGTACATTTTAACCGTGTAGGTATTGCATTTTTGTAGGCTACAGCTGTGTGTGTGTATCGATGAAAAAAATCTATGTGTGGTCGGGTTCAGAATGACGTACTGTGTACGTCGTAACCGTTTGTCGGTCGGTGTACCTTCCACCTTGTATATTTTAGTCTAAAAATGAAGTTCACTATTGAATGCACTCAAAGTCTTCGCTGAGCTATTTTCATTGATTTTCAGCATTTAGGTTTGGAAGAACATTATACAACATTAGTTTTAGTATATGCGAAACCTGAAACACGTGTATTTTTATGTAAAGAATCTATGTATAAAAATTTCAAAACTATCATGAAAAATCACAAAGTTATGAGCTTGTTCGGTAACCTTTTTTAAATATTTTTGGAACAAAATATAACATGGTTTAAAAATTATTGGAATCGATTCAGTAACTTATTCTGAACAAACCATATTCAGGTTTCGCATATACTAAAACTAATGTTGTAACGAGTTTCTTTTTTGTTGTAATAGTTTCTTTTAAACAACTAAGAGTTGCTTTAAAGCCAGTATTCTGAAACCAAACTTGTTCATAAAGTTGAAATATGTTCATCAGTTTTATGTTATACAATTTGCGATAATAAAGTCATCGTTCTTTGCTATTGGCTGTAGGGAGTTAAGTTTTTAAAGTTGGCGTATTTCTTGACATGATAATTTTAAATTAGTAGTTATGTAAAAATTGTTAACACTGACAGAACGATACATATGATTTTCAGTAAGAGTGACGTATATGAGAGTATGTGTGAAACGATAGGACACTTGATATCATGTCCGGCCTGTCCTATTGTCTGCACATCACAGGAGCTGATGGACGCTACTGAAAGTGCCACACTCGACGCCAAATTTTGGCCTAACTGAGCTAACTGTACGAGTGAGCGGTACTCACAAGTGTCTTTAGTGGTTGCAAGTACGACTGCTGCACCTGGGTTCGATTCCTGTTTTAGGCTAAGAGTTATTGGGTTTTTCCATCAGGAATCTTTCAGTAGCAACCACGGGGATCTGCATTCGTGCCCGTGGTGGCAATAGGCACGCTCCCTATTACATGGGACTTTAATAAAGGGTGTAAATAGACTTAACATAAACGAAAGGCACTTGTTCTCCCCGCCATTGCGATCATTTTTTTGTTCTAGACCATACCTGGGAACCTTCTAGTTACGGAGATATTGGGGGTCAAAGTTCCAACTTTTTCACAAGTTTTTTTTTTAAATACATGTTTTTAATGTAAGATTTTTACTTTACACACCTCCACGACCCTCGTACTATTCAATCCATTCATCAGCACAATGCTATGAGTGCTTTCCATCGAGTCCTACCGTAAAACGTGATTTTTCACCCCAAAAAAAAAAAGTCGATTCCCAGCAATAATTTTAGCGTAAGGTTACTTAGTTTGATGTACAGAATGCTTGGTTGACGAATATATGAAGGGTCTGTTTACACCAGGTATAACTGGCGAAATGTATGGTTGAATATCGATGAATGCGGGGATTACAGGTGTGATGTTACTATGAGCAAGACTAAAGCATTCAAATGTCATGATCAACGAAACTAGAAATATTATCTATGCAATATTAAAGGCTAATGCTTTCTAATGCCAGTGGGCACTATTCTCTTTAATCTATCCGCTTCTTCTCCTCGTTTCCTCATGACTGAGGGTCGTGACCACATGAGGTCGTTGCTTTTTCCACCAACGCTCTCCATGCTTGACGATTTTCGGCCATGCGGACAGATGCCTGGAAATTTCCTCTACAGACTTCCTTCACCACATCTGTCCATCGGGTTGGTATCTTCCACGGCCACTTTTAATCTTTAATCTAAACTTCTTTACTAATATTATTAAGAGGAAAGATTTTTTTTGATTGTTTGTTCGTTTGTACCGAATAAGCTCCGAAACTACTGGGCCGATTTTAACAATTTTTTCACCAATAGAAAGCTAAATTATCAGAAAGTAACATAGGTTATAAATTATTATATTTTATCATTCAAATTAGCCGAGCTGTCACAATTTTTGCGGACAAAATCCCGGGCGAGGTGGTAGTGGTAATATAATTGGAATTAATAATAATAATTTATGGATAAATTAATCAATAATAATGTTATGTTATTTATGTGTAAAATAATTGCATTTTAATGTTAATGGTTAAATTTTAGAATAAATTAATATGGATACAAAAAAATTACAAATAATATCAATATTTGTAATTTTTTTGTATCATGTTTATAGAGTTTATAGCTGTCAATATGTTGTAGTAAATGTAAAATAAATGTTTACAATAATGTATTTCTTGTTTTTTTTTCCTTTTATGATAATATCAAACGTCTTGTAAACCTAGTGACGGGATTCGGTCGTGGTCCACCTGCTTAGTCCACCTAGGTGAACCACGGGCACTTATTCTTGCGTGTGGTCCATCTTTATAATAAGATATAAAAAATGTATGTCCCGCGGAAGTATGAAGGCTTTTTAAATGATAAAAATCTCCACAATCGCGAGATATGCAGTCTGTGGAGGTCAAATAGACAGTCGCTCCATGTCTCTTCTTCAACTTTTGGCTTGCGCTTTTTTTTTTTTTATTTAAAAAACGTTGCCCCGCACTAGGAATTTCTCCTGTATCTTGGGTGCGATTGCAAACATTTAAACTCATATACACAAACAGCCAGACCCGGAACGACTACCTGTAGATCATACAAATATTTGTTCCGTGCGGGGATCGAACACGTGACACGCAGCGCAGCAGCCAATCGCTCAGCCACTGCGCCAACCGTGCCGTCAACGACGCTTTAGCCGTGGTACAATCGACGGAAGAATCGACAAAATGTGTTTTTTTTTTGTTGATCTTTCATTTTGTCGATTCTTCCGTCGACAAAACCCGTTAGTACGGTGCTGATGCTACGCGTGCCCAAATAAATGATGATGATTGCGCAGTTGGAACTTTTGTAGAAATAGGTAAAACAAAACCAAGTGTGTACTTAAAATCTTTTATTCAATTAACAAAATAAGTTATCAACCTGTACAAATTGTAATTAAACATAGAAGTTATATAGAGTGACTGGTAATTAGTGGCCGATACTTAAACACGTGACTGTACTCATGATAACAAACAACTTTCCCTAAACATTTTTTTTTAATATTCGTCACAATAATGCTCCGCGCATTACTCCGCGGGCTTGCGAGCCGCGCGGGTGCTCTGCCTACCCACAAAATCAAAAATCAAAATCAAAGCATTTATTTCAAGTAGGCCAGTTACAGGCACTTTTGAATTGTCGAAACAAAGGCAACAGTAAAATAAAGCTACAGTCCCAGTCACAAGGCACAAAAACTGTGAAAGTACTGTAGTTGCCCATTCCCTAACGTAGATCTCTATGGAGATGAACGGGCAAGAAACTCCATGGACACTCTTTTAAATCAGAATACTTTAACAAAACCTTGGTTACATCATTCATTTTGAGATGGTACATTATGTGAGAACGATGCAGCAAGATGTGTACGTTAAAAGTGTCCATAGTAAAAAACAATTCAAAAATAAAATAATTAATTCAAATAAGCCGTGGCAAATAAGAGATGACCAGTCACAACTGACAGCGCCCGTTCACGAACATGACGCATGTATCAGCACCATTCAACTCAACCATTTTGAAGGGAACTAAATGATCCGACACACGTGCCACCATCAGCGAGACATTTGAGTGAGCATGACATACTCCTAACCGCCAGGGCACATTCAAGTCAAGAAAAGACGCAGGTTTCCAGCGAATGACAGCTTTCTAGTACATAGTACTCGCACAATATGGGCTAGGCGGCTATATAATACAAAAGAGATTGAATCTATACAATGCAAAGATAGTTATCTTCAGCAGCTCCAACAATACTATTTAATGCTATCAATTTAGGCGCCCCTGTTCTTGTGGAGCAGGACCGGCATTGAGCCAAGCATTTTTATCAGTGATATAATCGTCCAACTTGTAATATGCTTTCTTACATAGTGTGCGTTTAATGCATGTTTTAAATTTCGTTTCATTCAGTTCAAGAATACTTTGTGGAATTTTATTATAGCATCTCAAACAGTACCCCATGAAAGATGAGTCTACTTTAGCGAGTCTGAAGCCTGGCTGAACTAATTGGTCTCTATTTCTAGTACTGTAACTGTGTCTGTCACCTCTTTTATTAAAAAGATGTAGATTTTTTCTTACATACATTATGTTTTCGTAGATGTATTGACAATGTACGTTGCCACCACCACTGTTGCACGGTACGATAGTAACGAGACAGAACGGCGTCATGCAGCTAACAGCTGATAGGTAAGAGGCGCGCGCGCGCGAAATTCATACGGGCCGCTGTTGTTATTGTGATAATAGCGAACGGGTACTAAAAAAAAAATGTTTCTTTGGGAAAGTTGTTTGTTATCATGAGTACAATCACGTGTTTAAGTATCGGCCACTAATTACCAGTCACCCTATATTATAGCCTTTTCCTGGAATAACAACTGAATCAATTTCTTACGACGAATTACACCAACGTTACTAAACGCGATCAACACATTTAAAACGCGTTCAGGACCTGTCAGTGTCACACTTTATGTTCTTAATTTTTCTACTCAAATGACAAAATCATTTATTGATTTCATTGCAACTAAAATCAAATTTTACAGTTAGTTAAACATTAATCAGCTTTTCAGTTCAGAAGTGTTTTTTTTTTGAAGTTGTGACTGGGAATTTGTGTTATTAACTACCCAATAGCTATGGAATTTTGAAACTGACAGCGCATGAACGCCGTTTAGATTATATTGATCGCGTTCAATTTCATTGGTGAAAACTGGTCTAAAGCTTAGACCACACCGCCAGCTAGCGATCCGAGCGACCATCGTTTCACCTTTTTTCATACTTCGGTTCACACCGGGAACTACCTAAAGAGGAGAAACGATTCTCGCCCGGCTCGCTCACTAGCTAGCGGTGTGGCCTGCGCATTAGCCGTGCCACGCGTAGCAATACCACCGTAGAAACGGGTTTTGTCGAAGGAAGAATCGACAAAAATGACAGATCAACAAAAGAAATTTGTCATTTTGTCGATTCTTCCGTCAACACCCCTCGCTTCTATGGTGGTGATGTTACGCGTGTAGGTCGCAGTATTCGTTGAACAAGAAAGCCGACCGGCAGTAATATCTATTTACATAATTTATTAGTATTTTAATTTGTCGTCCGGTGAACTGAGGAAATGTGTCGCTCGTCTTACATTTTACAAACTTAAAATTACTTTATTTACATGAAATTGCCAACTTGTCTTTAGTAAGGGCGGTGATGTGAAGGCGGTGGGTAGCCCGCGAAATTCAATTTTTCTTACGTCTTTTGCAATTTGCAGGTCAGTGTCAGGTAGTGTGTATTTACTGAATTTTAGTCATTGAAATCATGAAGAGGAGCTCGTGGCTAAATAATAACAGCCGCTCGGGTCGATTTTTAGGTTAAGCCGTGCTTGCCTAGGTTGGCATGTGGATGGGTGACCACCCGTTACATACCGAGTTTCCTCCGTGCCTCGGAAAGCACGTTAAGCCGTTGGTCCCGGCTGTCATTTGTAGATCTTTGACAGTCGTTACAGGTAGTCGGTAGCCCAAAAAGTTTGACAACCAGTATTACCCAGTACTAACTGGGTTGTGGAGGTCAGATAGGCAGTCGCTCCATGTAAAATACTGGTATTCAGCTGCATCCGGTTAGACTGGAAGCCGACCCCAATGTAGTTGGGAAAAGGCTAGGCAGACGATGTAGTCATTGAAATCACCAATACAACCCTCTTAGTTGATATAATCCCATTGAATGATTACTTCATGAAAAAGCCTTTAAGTGGGATTAAATTAACTGGTATTGATGCTTTTAATGATTCTGTCAAATTTCTTTAATAGATTTCCAACTTCATCGCTAAAGCATTAGGTTCAAGATTGATTGGGAAATTTTGACAGTTCCGAGTAGCTTGATGTGCTGGCGTCTGTACATTTACAATCTAAAATAATTCATAACTAGCGACCCGGCTTCGCACAGGTGCAATATATACACCGTGACTTTTTAGTCGTCTTACAAAGGTCGTCCACTCAATGTACCCGACATAAATTAGCTCAAGGCGGCGTTTTTTTTTTATCTTCCATAATAGGTACAAAGAAACATAATAATAAAAAATTAGAATAAAATTATGAAAAATCTGTTAATGATGTTTACGTGTCAAACGGGAGAACATACCTACCCAGCACTTGAGTCCAATAGATCATCGCTCGCAACAGGGTGTTTTAACTACGTCATGCGTCATAATACTGAATAATATTTTTATTTTTAAATTATTAAAATCTCATAAATACCTATTTAAAACCTTCTAACCTTCCTCTTGAATCACTATCTGTAGTTTTAAAGATCTAAGCATACATAGGGACAGACAGGCAGCGGGAAGCGACTTTGTTTTATACTATGTAGTGAAGTGATGTTAACTTAAATAAAACATACAATTGAAGACATTATTTCAAAAACCACCTTTGTCAAAAACTTCATGATATGAGTTACTTACGCCATTTTGTAGAGAAATTCGTAAGCTTTCCGATCACAATTCATATTTCTTCAACAAATAGTCAACTATGATTTCGGCATAAAAGTTTTCGCAAAACCATAGGCGGTTTATGAAAAAAAAAAAAAACTAAACTGTCACTAATTCTGTAACTATTTCATTTATCATGATAAAGGTGGTTTTTGAAATAATGTCTTCAATTACATTCCCGCGTTTTAACATCTTAAAAACATAGATAAATTAGTTTGTATTATTATATTAACTACTGACCAACATAAAAACAGTATTTAAGGTGAAAGCTCCAGGGTAACCCGCGAAATTCAAATTTTCTTACGTTTTTTTTTTTTGCAATTTGCAGGTCAGTTTCAGGCTTTATGAGGTTTAAGATCATTTATTCTCATAAGTGTTGAAATAGTAAACATGAATACTTATTAGTAAAGATCTATTTAGTATCTCGGAGGAATATAGCGAGGGATCGACAAATGTGGAGGGAACTTGAGGAGGCCTATGTCGCAAGACAGACTTTTTTTTTTTTTTTTTTGACCTGGTAGTTGATAAATAAGTGAAATATGTATAATCTAAGGTTAGTTAAGTTATAATTTAAGTTTAGATGTAGAAAACAAATAAGTGTAGTTTATATCTATTTTTCAAAATTATTATATTGTGTATACGAAGATCAGAGTAAATAAAGGCTATTTTTATTTATTTTTTTATTTAGTATCTATGGTGTTAATGTGTCTTTTCTTTATGATTCTGCATAGTGCATTGTCATTGTAATACTTTACCGTTCAATAAACGTTGTTAAATTCTTCAATTTCGAGTTATTAATTTCTAGAATAAGAATTAGGTACACTATTCACTTACATGAGAATATTAAAACCAAATACTAAAAAAAAAAAACAAAATTTGGGAGTATTACAAAAATTAGACATCGATTATATAAATGTTTTGAGGGTAGGGTCCAAATCATTGTGGATAAAGTGTTCGTTCGATACATGTAAACAAGTCTCCGTGTAACACAGAATAAACGGTTTTTTTTTTTCGTATGGGAAATCATCAAATGACCCCCCCTCCCCCACTCTGGGCGGAGCGGAAGGGAGTGACAGACTTGTACTAACAAAAGCCCATCCATGTTCCTTCTTTGCCCTTTGTGTTCCAGGGCCACGGTATCTCTTTCGAACAGTCCCGCAGCCCTGGCAGGCATCGGCTCATGCGGACCCCTACTTAGTTGCTGACATCTCTTTGAGGCGCGCGTGGAACACTAACGCGCCGTCGACACGGCCTGTCGTCATAAGACGGCCGGACGGCGAGCTAGCCCATAACTCGCCGTCCACAGGCCCGCGATAAACGGTAACTGGATGCGGCTCGACACTATTGTGGGGAATGTGAATTTTTCACTATAAATTGTTTATGTGAAACAAAATATGATTCGCAACCGTAACACGTATGTAGTTACGAAATTATGATTATTAAAATCATCAATACAACCCTCAAAGTTCATTTAATCTTATTTAATTACTGTTTCATGAAAAAGACATTCAATGGTATTATATGAACTTAGAGGGTTGTACTGATGAGTTTAATGACAATAACTCTGGAAAGCCATATTTATTACGGTCGCTAATCATATCTTAATCAACATATAACCTGACACTGGCCTGTAAATTGCAAAAAACGTAAGAAAATTTAAATTTTGCGGGCTACCCTGGCGTTTCCACCTTAAAGACTTTATACAATTAATGATTAAATAATGTTACAACCACATTGTTTACGATTATCAGAGCAATTATTATTAATAATACCTAATATTAAAAGGCAATTATGGTAATAATTTTCAGAATTTTCATTTGCTTTTAAGAACATAATCTATTTATACAACATTAGTTTTAGTATATGCGAAACCTGAAACACGTGTCTAGTATCTATGTACAAAATTTCAAAACTGTATCATGTAAGATCACAAAGTTATAAGCTTCTTGTGTTACCTATTTGTCCGCACCAAAACGTGGTCACCACGCAGCGTGCGCCTCCAGCGTCGTCTTGAGCTCATTGATAATAATAATTTGGCAGTAGGTACCTAAATTATTGCGATAGGTACTTAAATTCGCTCGGTGTCCAACTTATAACTTTTTAAAATATTTTTGGGAAAAAATATAACATGGTTTAAAAATGATTGGGATCGATTCAGTAACTTATTCTGAACAAACCATATTCAGGTTTCGCATATACTAAAAACAATGTTGTACATAAAAATGAATCCCTATTTCCCTTGGTCACGGCATCACGCGTCAACGGCTGGACCGATTTCGCTAATTCTTTTTTTGTTCTGTTTGTTACTGTCAGGAGAAGGTTCTTAGGTTGGTAGTAGGTAGGTAGTAGGAAGGTGGTAGGTAGTAAGTAGGTAGTAGGTAGGTGGTAGGTAGGTAGTAAGAAAAGGTGCATTGCGACGCATGCTGGGAACAGCTAGTTATACTTAAAATTCTGTTTATTGCTTAAATCATTTCTCTTATTAGTATCTCGACATATATGCACAACATCACGCTTGTAATTCCCGAAGGGTTAGGCAGAGGTGTAATAATAGTACACCCACGTAACTTATACTGTCACTTACGGGATATCTTCCGTGATTGTTCATTATTTTGAGCTGCCGATATTTCGGCGCTGTTGCAAGCGCCATGATCGCGGGTTGACTATATTGAACAATCACGGAAGATATTCCGTAAGTGACAGTATAAGTTTAGTTGTAAACCGTGAAAGCTTAATACAGTGTTTGAGTACACCCACATTTAGCCAGTTATGTTTAAGCCCCATGTAATAGGGGGCGAGCCTATTGCCATCAACTGGGCACAAATCCAGACTCCGTGGCTGCTACTGAGAAATTCCTGATGGAAAAACCCAACCTGGGAATTGAACCCAGGACCTCATGCTCAGCAGTCGCGCTTGGGACCACTAAATCAACGATGCAGCCCAATGACGAACGAGGCAACGGTAGTATCTCGAGTTAGGCAGTTTTATACACAGTAACAATGGTCTAGCAAAACTAATAATAATAGGTCTTTAAAAGCTGTGCAACGATATAAAAAATTTTTTTTTTTTAAAAACATCCATTTTTTTTTGTTTTGTCCTGTGTGAGTCTAATAAATACTTTTTCTGTCTTTCTGTCTTTCATACTTAATAGGTACTTAAACTAGGTATCTGACGCTTGACTATGGACTACATAGCCCCGTTCTTCCATTCTCAAACTCCGCTAGGGTAACCCCATGATTAGAGAGCATATGGCTTTTTAAACTACACTTTTGAACAAAGGCTAGAGCACAGACCCCACATTTGAATCTCCTGTCATTATTATGTATCCTCATATGTTCTCTCAAAGTCTTCTTTCTAGCATAAGCCTTCGCACAAACTGCACACTTAAACACTCGTTCACCATTATGCTTGATCATATGCTCATCTAACGACTGCTTTATAAAAAATCCTTGTCCACATTCTGGGCATATGTGATTCCGCTCCATTAAATGTACTTTTTTAATGTGATATGTTAGTTTTGACTTTAAAATGAAAGATTTGTCACAAATGTTACATTTGTAAGTGGCTGCGGACATATTATGTTCAACGGCCATGTGTCGGTTTCTTCTGTAGTAACTTGTGAAGGATTCTTCGCAATGAGGGCAATTGGTTGTGTACCTAGCACTAGGATTATGAGTATACTTCTCATGCCACAATTTCCTTACTCGAGTACTGAAGATTTTATCACAGAACATACAATTAAAATTGCCAATTTCATGCGTACGCTGATGATTTCTTAACTTATGTTGATTTATGAAGCCTAAATCGCAGATTTCACAAATATAATTCCTATAATGCCCATTCATGTGTTGTAAAAGCATTTTGAACGTCTCAAAAGTTGAATTACACAAAGCACAGTTAAGAATTTCTCCGTCGGTCAACTTGAATTCTAGAACATAATCATTTACATCTGGATAAAATTTTATATCATGTTCTATAGTCAAATGATTTTTTAAACTGACTACAGTATCAGCACTAGTGTTACATAGCTTGCACCTGAGGTCGGTGATGTCCATTTTAATAGATAAGTTGTTCTTGTCCATGCGCTTGGACTCTATGAGGTGGTCCTTGCCATGTTCTTCATGGATGTGGGCCCGGAGGTGGTGTAAGTCTCTGTATGTTGTTTTGCAGTAAGCGCAGAGGATTCCTGGAAAAAATGGAGGTAATAGTGAGTATTTTTATCCGGCTGAGGACGGTAATGTGTTTTTCAGCAAAAAAAAAAACTGATGTTTCCTACGAAAGTACAATAAAACAGCTGTTTCATTCATTTTGACCGTGTCACACACGGTAACACGGTCAAAATGAATGGAACAGCTGTTTTTTTTTAATCCATATCATCTTGAATAAAATAGCAGTAAGGTATATTTTTTAACATCCAAAAAACGCCATTTTTAGTCTATACAGGGTCGAAAAGACACCGACGCTAAAACGGTTACCACGTATTCAGTACATCATTCTGAGCCACCTCACATAGATATTATTCATCAATTTTTTTTTTTTAAACAGCTGTTTCCTACAAAAGTGCAATACCTACACGGTCAAAATGTATCGCGTCGGTGTCCCTTCTACCCCGTATATAGGGTCTAACTATTCATACACGAAATATTTTCAGGGAATCATCTAACGGCTATAACAAAGCCATTTCAAGGGATTTTTTTTTTATCGGAGTATGTTTTTTATAAAAAATAAATAATTTAAAATTACTTGACCCACAAAATAAATACTGGCTCCTTATTTTTAAGCATCCCATTACGCTAGTTTACTACGTCGTATTTACCTACTGTCATTGTTAGAATATGGGAGTAAAGGTTTTATGCCAAAAGTCTCAAAAAATTTTAGAATTATAATAATTTTATAATAATTTCACTCAGTTTTTTTTTTTTCGTTGCTATGGTGACTTTACTACTTATAGAAGTTACTCTTAAAATATTTCGTGTATGAAAAGATAGATAGGTGGATTAAAAATCGTGGATCACACAAAACAGGGCGATAGTTGGGGTTTTCAGAGAAATGTTTTGGTAGTACATTTTTTTAACAGTAAGGTTCTGAAGTTACAAATAATTTTTCGTGAGACTTAAAAGCTATTGAAAAAAGTGTCAATACTCATAAATCATGGTACAAACTGTCATAAAAGCAGTTTTTTAGTGATGATACATTTCCTACAAGCAACTAAGCACCATTTTATGTTTAGAAATAGGTATTTTTTTATTTTCTTAAAAAACACTCAAATAGTCATAACTTTTAAGGAGATCAAGTCACGACTCCGTCACAGCGATATTTTTTACTGCAAATAACCTCAACTATCGGCCTGTTTCGTTTGATCGAAGATTTTTTACACGCCCTGTATAAAGCGAAAGTTTGTGAGGATGGATGGATGTTTAGTAATCTTTCACGTGAAAACTACTGATCGGAATTGGATGAAATTTGGCACATAGATAGTTTATAACCTGGTTTAACATATAGGAGGTCAGTTACCTAGTTTCACGCAGGCGAAGCCACGGGCATAAGCTTAGTCTTGTAATAGATATTGAAATAATCTCACCTGCAATAGTTTTGTTCGCGAAAGGTGTGCAGTTGGAGTATTTGAGCAGCGTGTCGATGTTGGCTCTGTTCTTAGACGCGTCGCTGATCAGACGCTTGGAAGAGCCCGAGGATATCTTCATAAAAAAAAATACAGGGTGTAAGGGACAGCCCTCTACAAACTGATGGGGTGAATTCAGTATATCATACTAAGATGACCGGTACAAGAAATTATTTCAGGAACGTTATGGGAATACAATAAATCTGATTTGTTTTATTTCCTCATAAGTAATGTATCGTCAACGTGGCAAAACTGACGTAACGAACGGCAAGCGCGACGACGAGTTAGATGAACTCTGTAACTAGGCAGGAAGTGAACAGCTGATTTCATGCGTCGTTCATTAGAGTATGTCATAATCCATTGTTGGTTTTTATTTTATTTTAGGCGTATTATTTACATAAATGGAGTGCTGCGTACAGATAATGTAATTTTACATTGAAATAAAGGAATAGTAACTGAAAAAAAGATAAAAAAATGAAAATTTTCCGGAGAAAAATTCCGGTAAAATATCATTCAAAATAAGGAGTTGAATGCACCCTGTCAGTTTACGGAGGGCTGTCCCTTACACCCTGTATACAGGGAGGCGCCGACAGTACGAAAATAAATTAAACTGAGTATACCTCATGAGAACAGCGGTGGCCCAGTGTTGGCGGCCCCGAATTACGAACAGTAAGTCGTGGGTTCGAAACCAGGGAGGCGCATTACTTTGTGTAATTTATTTCATCACCACTGCTCTCAAAACAGTGAAGGAAATCATCGTGAGGAAACCGGCATGTCCTAGAACCTAATACTCAAAGACATGTGACATCAACCAAACCCGCACTGGGCCCGCGTGGTGGATTACAGCCCACTCCCTCTCATAGAGAGAAGGCCTGTGTCCCAGCAGTGGGAACATTATAGGCTGATTATACATTATGCATACCTCATGAAGCCATGACTGGTCTGACATGAAAATTCATACCTTCACTGGCTTCAGGATCTTATTCACCATCACTTGTTGCTGTTTTAACGCGCGGAGAGACAGTTTCATGGCACGGCTTTTTGATTTAAGTTCTGTAAATAATTGTTTTATTTCCTTTAGTTTTATTTTTACAAATCATTTACATTTTTAAATATTCCTTAGAAAAAAACAATTTAAAAAACATTAAAAATTATAGCCCACCGGTATCGGGTCAGGACTCCAGAGAGAGGAACCTCCTAAAAATACAAGCCGTGTATCTGCTGAATCAAGCCCTTGATCCAGCTGCCTAACGAGAGCCTACTCAGGTATTGGTCGAGGCTCTTGGCAATTAAGCCATGGGCTGATACAACTATCGGCACAATGATCGCTGCGTCCACATCCCACATGTCGACAACCTCGCGAGCCAAGTCAAGATACTTGATTTTCTTATCTTTCTCGGCTTTCACGAGGTTCTCATCATGTGGGACCGTTATGTCAATTGTTTTATCATTATTAAACAAGTTACAGGCACTTCTGACTTCCCAAGAAGTTGGTCGGTCAGACAGATGAAGCTACAAGCCCACTGCTGAAGGTGGAAGCGCCAGGGTAGCCGCGAATTTCAAATTATCTTAGGTTTTGCTCCCCCACCACCTTTCTCGCTCGTCTGTCTTGTGGCTGGACTCCTGTGAACGCGAAGGCAGTGCAGTGCAAAGAGCAGGATAGTGTGAGTGCGCGCGTCCTGACTTGTTTTAAGTTTTTCTTTCCTATTTATTTCATTTTTTACAATTTAAATTAGCTCAACCAAAGCAATTTGAGTCATCATCATCATCATTTCAGCCGAAAGACGTCCACTGCTGGACATACGCCTCCCCCAAGTATCGCCACATTGACCGATCCCGTGCGTCTCGCATCCAGCGGATCCCTGCAACCTTCACCAGGTCATCGGTCCACCTAGTGGGAGGCCTTCCAACGCAACGTCTTCCAGTTCGCGGTCGCCACTCCAGAACTTTCCGGCCCCATCGGCCATCCGTTCTGCGAGCAATGTGCCCTGCCCACTGCCACTTAAGTTTGGCTTTTCTTCGGGCTACGTCGGTAACCTTGGTTCTCTTACGGATGTCCTCATTTCTGATTTGATCACGCAAGGAAACTCTGAGCATAGCCCTCTCCATTGCCCTTTGGGTGACTTTAAGCCTTCTGATGAGCAATTTGAGAAAGCAATTTGAGTAAGTGGCGTAAATATTGCCGTTGTCGCTGTTTTGACATGGAAAGAAAAATTCTAGTGCGAGCAGGGTTTGAGCTGGGTTTGGGTTATTAATGGAACGAAAATTTCGAGAGCTGTGAGCAGGGTGCGATGGTCTAATTGGTTAAGACATCCGGTGTACTGAATCGGAAGGTCGCAGGTTCAAACCCTGCTCGCACTAGAATTTTTCTTTCCATGTCAATACAGCTATAGTTCCCTACGCAGGGTTTGCGTATAAAAATATTAAAAATTGCGGTTGTGTTGTTTTCGACGCTCCATCGCTATCACTGGCGGACTGTCCTATATTTAAACGCCACTGTAACGCTACTGTCCTTCCAAACTGTTCTGCCCTCGTGTGAAACCATCATTAAGGTGGAAGCACCAGGAAAGCCGCGACCTTAACAAATATAGCTTTATTTACAGAGTTTTAATCAAGACATTACTGAACCGATTTTGATGAAATTTCTTTGGGATCAATCGGAAGAAAGTTTCACATCAAATTTTTGTAATCTGTTCATAAATGACGGAGTTATGATGTAATAAAAATACAACCTAATTGAGAACCACTTCCTCTCTCCTCCTTTTTTGAAGTCAGTTAATGATCACAAAGACGGGGAGAACAAGTGCCTTTCGGCTTCGTTAAGGGTCTATTTACACCCTTTATTACGTATTTTTTTCGTATGGGGTGCCATCAAATGACCCCCCCCCCCCCACTCTGGGCGGAGCGGAAGGGAATGTCAGACTTGTACTGACTAAAACCCATCCATGTTCCTTCTTTGCCCTTTGTGTTCCAGGGCCACGGTATCTTTTTTGGAACAGTCCCGCAGCCCTATTATGTATTACCTTACCTTTCCCACTATTCTCAAGCAGCAGACGTTTCTTGCTCCTACGTTTATCGGATCTCTTCTTGATGGTGACGTCATTAAAACCGAGCAATTCCGCCAACTTTTTGTTGTCATCTTCGTCTTTGAAGTCGTCGAAATCATCTGACATCTCCTCTTTTAATTCTGTAAGAGAAAACATAACATCACGCTTGTAATCCCCGGGTTAGGCAGAGGTGTACCTAATAGTAAACCTACATTTCGCCCGTTATGTTTAAGTCCCATGTAATAGCGGGAGAGCCTATTGCCATCAACCGGGCACATATACAACGTGTAACAGATTAAGCGCAATACCTCAGACACCCCAATTAGAATATTAAGTTATAAGTCTAAAATAACATCCGTAATTAAATAAATTTAAACCAAACCTAGTCTTTTTTTATAAAATAGTTATCCTTACTAAACGCAAAACGTATGTACATCAACATCCCTGCACACGCACTCATGCAATGTTAGCGGCCGACGTGACACGCAAACTGTCACGGGAAGAGCAAGAACAACAACCTCACTAGATTACTACCGGCAGATGACTGACTCAATGTAACTATCATGTCGGCATAGCGGCGGCGTGTGTCGGCATTTCGAATAACCGTCAAAGAGGTTGCCGACAAATGCTTTATCTCTGTGCAATAAGTTCTAAATTTCTTCAAATTAAATAATTTTATTTTTGTAGGGATACTCTGATGACCAACTAAGTTAGGTCGTGTATTCAAATAAGCCTTACTCATTGGAGATAAAGTTGGAATTCCTTTAAATTACCTCTTTATTTGATTATTTACTTGTATATATAAGCGAACTGCAAATAATGTCGTGCGTTTTAGTAGCCTTTATTGCTCTGAGTTAAGGTTTCAATTTCCTTGAATTAAGGATTGTATTAATTTGTCATGATACTGTGTTTCTAATTTAAGTTATTTAAAAGATTTTTCCGTCAAAATTTAACACCTATTTTTTATGACGGAAATCGATTCAGAAGCCGATTCTGAACCAACTACTTTCAGGAATTGCGTTTATTCTGTTACGCGTTGTATACACCGTGGCAGATACTGAAAAATTCCTGATGGAAAACCCCAATAACAATTTGCCCGACCCGGGAATCGAACCCAGGACCCCATGCTCAGCAGTCAACCTCTACCTGCTACACATCTCTGAATACACCTTGGAGAATAAATGCTTACCTAGAAAATATATCCCATTTTCGTCGTCCAAATCTAGGTATTCTTCCTTAACTTTTGGACCCGATTCATCTGAAAGCCAATAAAGAAAACTAGAATTAAAACTATCATACACCAGAACCCAGGTTATGTCAAACCGCATCCCTAATAACCTAGCATCAATAGTTCACTCGTGCATCACTCTCGTCAATGCCTCCTGCCAGTCTGTACACGGGTAATCTATGGGTCAATTACACCAAAAGGTCGCTAGATGTCCTGCGAATCCAGTATAATAATGCCTTTTTTTTTTTTTTTTTTTTTTTCCGGATGGGAAATCATCAAATGACCCCCCCCACTCTGGGCGGAGCGGAAGGGAGTGTCAGACTTGTACTGACTAAAACCCATCCATGTTCCTTCTTTGCCCTTTGTGTTCCAGGGCCACGGTATCTCTTTCGAACAGTCCCGCAGCCCTGGCAGGCATCGGTCCTTGCGGACCCCTACTTATTTGCTGACATCTCTTTGAGGCGCACGTGGAACACGAACGCGCCGTCGACACGGCCTGTCGTCATAAGACGGCCGGACGGCGAGCTGGCCCATAACTCGCCGTCCACAGGCCCGCGCCTACGATGGCCGGGAGCCACCACGTGACCCCCGACGCCCAGGGCGTCTCCCGCGGCGACTGGGACGTGAGGTTCTTTCCCTCTCATGTCCCGCCACCTCCTTCACTAGCATGACTGCTTCGCAGAAGGAGGTGACGGCTTCCCATTCCCTCTCGCTCCAGACCATGGCTTGAACCAAGGCCGGACGCGAGAGATCGCCGCCGCCAATGTATAATAATGCCTTCAGGATGTTGTTGAGACTGCCTCGTTACTGCAGTGCGTTTCACATGATTGTTTGCAAAAAAAGTGCTTCGCTACTCAGGAGAGTAAGAGATAGTCGCAGCAATATCCTGAGAACTGTAGCGGACAGCTATAACTCCAAAAATTGTAATTTATCTTGTGCAAAGGGTAATTGGTACTAACACTAGATAATAAGTTGAACACTCTATGGATCTTTTTGTGTCCGATATAAAATAAATTCATTCAATTCATTCATTCAATAGTTCGCACTCAGAGTCTGTCAGTAAGCAATGGAGCGCAGTATCTGGGGAATCAAATTCACTGATCACATAAAGAACTCGATACTGCATTCCAAATTCAAATTACTGATGTAGGTCACAAGGCAGCCAAGCTCAAATGAAACTGCGCTGGCCACATCTGTTGCATGAGCTTTTTGCTAATGTAACCACACAGTAGGTCCCAAACAGCAGTAGATAGCAACACACTAACAAAAAAATATCTGTTTAGAATATTTATTTTTTTACCAGCTGACCTGGCGAACTTAGTACCGCCTAACAGTCGATTCTTTTTTTTTTGTTTTTTCCGGCAATTTTTTAAATTTTTGCTCTCCGTAAGAACCTCCGTACTTATTCAGGGATTCATTTTTATATTATAGATATTTAATATGTAACATATTTCCTTTGTTTTTGTTGCACTAAAAAATGACACCCGATTGTCATTCTGTCCCCCTTTTTTGAACCTCAAGTGATTAAAGGGTATCTTCTTCTTAGCATGTTGATGGCAATCTAAATTGTGTCAGCCCAGAACTGAGCTACTAGTTTGGTGCTTTTAGTAGCATTCATCAGTTCCTGTAGTGAACAAACAACAGGTCAAGCAGGGCACGATATTAAGTGCCCCATCGTTTGTAGAACAGCACCACGTTTACACTGCAGGGCAGAGTCATTAATGAATCTCCATCTGAGGGTATTAAGGGTTATTACAAATCTAATTCGTACCTTTAACACTGTAACTGTTAAGTTTAGACAGGAATTCCTTCTGACATTGCTGTACTTGCTCCTTAAAGTCGCAAGCATCCCGTAATCTTGTGATACAGACTTCACAAATACCATCTTCACTGTCATTAGGGTCCAGATGTATCTGAAATGTGTAAAGATGACAGAAGATTAGACCTGGGGTCTAAGATGGCCGCTTTAGCAGAATCATAATAGGATAATAAAATAAATCATGTTAAAAAATTTAATAATAAAAATATAATTTCAACAATGGCCGACAAACCCACTTTGAATGTTCGATTATCCTTCTTCCTATTTAATATTTTAAATGCGAAAGTTTGAGAGTATGTCTGGATATTTGTTACTCTATCACACAAAAAATACTGAACACATTTGGATGAAATTTAGCACACAGATAGTTTATAACCTGGCTTAACACAAAGATTACTTTTTATCCCTATTGTATGATTCACTTTCGAGTTTATTGTCATCAACCCAGCGCAGTTCCTGACTCCAAGTCTGCTACTGAGAAATTCCTAATGGAAAGACCTAATGACACTTTTCTAGACCTGGGAATCGAACTCAAAACCTCATGCTCTGTAGTGGCGTTTGCGACCACTAAACCAACGAAACATACAAATCATTAGAAACTTATTTAGTTCTACGAATTAGGTCAATAATGCAATTTACTAACAAACACAACCGCAACGGATTCAAGACAAAAATTCTGCAGTTCTGTACGTATTTGGGTCAAATTTTAGGCATAGAGCAGTAGGAAGATCTATCGAGTCGTAATTTTTATTATAAAGAGGGTGTATATGTGCACTAATTACCTGAATTTCGAAGCAATCTTTCAGCATATCGGCGTAAACTTCTGACTTCCCTAATGTTGAATATTCTGCCTTCAGCACTTTATCAGGAGCTCGCAGAAGGCAGCAACGGCAAACGATGCCGTATGACATGGCGACAATAGTACTTTAACGACGTTTGATTACCTATTTTCTGTTAATTTCTATAAATTTTTCTGCACAGCAAACCAAGAACTATTATCTTGATGACAATAATGTCCGATATTGAAATTGTACAATTTGAAACACAATTTTAAGTGATTGCTGTTCACTTCACGGCTCAAGGACCACTATCTTCCTTTTTCTAATGCTATACAAGTCGTAGAAACCTGTTGTACTGCAGTTGGAACGCAAAATGACAGCAGTCAATTTTTTTTATTTTTAATGGCTACGAACCACAGGCCATTTACATTCATCATCATCAGCATTCTCCTGCCCTTACTTCTTGTTACTTTTTATTATTCTGTTCTTTTTTTTCTCAGGATATTTTAAAACTTTTGCGTTTTCGAAAATACTCTTTTGTTGTGAAATTTCAAAATTCGGGATTTTTTAAATAATTATTCACAATCCCATTCTGGCTGTTATGCTGTGGCCACCTTTGCCTACAAATCAATTCCCAGCGAAATTGTCTGTGAAAAAAAACACTCAGAAAATGGCGGAGCTTCGAAGTTGTGGCGTCCTTTAGCTTTTTCCCAAATAAATTTAAGATAATTAAGTGTAAATGTTAGAAAAGAATCCTTCAAAATGATGGATTCTACAGTGAACACCGGTATGTGTCGGTGTTGTGCATCGGAAGGTGCATTTAAAGACATTAAAAGCTCGTATCATTGGATGGGCGAAGAGGAGATTTACTCCGATATGTTGAGGGAATGTTTCGACATAATCGTAAGTAAAACGCTTTTGTAAACCTTTCGAAACTACAAAATTCGTTTTCGAAGATGTTCATATTAGTTTGAGTATTTTTTTAATTTGCCTATAGTCTTGTACGTACAGTGAGCTGCTTTTATTGTTTGTTCGGTGTTAGCCATCATGGCAGCCAGCGCCGCCGGTTCGATAATGCTGGTTATATTGTAGCTCGAGCGTGTCTTCAATCTTCATGGGGCTGTCGTAGGCCACGCTAGATCACTCTATCTCTAAAAAATCATATTGTTCGTGTATATATGGTCTAATATATCGGACGATTTCTTTTCAAAAGGTGGCCCACCCAAACCCTTGATGCTCTATTGTTTCTTTTGACTTGAGTTACCTCAGAATTTGGCTATCTTGCAGTTAATTTTTAGATTAATTAATTATGGGCTCTTTGAATCGTCTTCACTTCTTAAGTTTCGAAGTCTACCTGGTCCTAATTCCTTTGTTTGGACCCATGACACCATCACACCTATATTTACCCAAAGGGCAACAACAACAGCCTATACCCACATTTTGCCAGTCATGTCTAATGTAATGAAGGGGATAAAAGAAAATTGCCATTAACTGGGCAAAAATCCAGAGTCCATAGCTGCTACAGAAAAAATCCTATTGGAAAACTGACGATGGATACCCCCTGACCTGTAACAATAGCACCTATGACCACTAGATGTATGAGATTAATCCAACAATGCAATGAAAGTTACGTTTCTGTTAGTGAAAACTGACAATGTTCTTTTGAAATTGACACATTTGTTCCAATTTGATTTTTATTTGAATTAAGAACATACAACAATCGTCTCAAGCATACCACTATACAGGGTGGAAGGGACACCAACGTGAAAATGGTTACCACGTATTTCTGTATAATAGATGTATAGATTCTATAGTAATATGAAAAGAGGAGGACCTCGTGGCTAAATAATAACAGCCGCTCGGGTCGATCTTTAGGTTAAGCCGTGCTTGCCTAGGTTGGTCTGTGGATGGGTGATCGCCCATTACATACCGAGTTTCCTCCGTGCCTCGGAAAGCACGTTAAGCCGTTGGTCCCGGCTGTCATTTGTAGATCTTTGACAGTCGTTAGGCAGTCAGTGACCCAAAAAGTCTGACAACCAGTCTTACCGAGGGGTATCGTATTACCCAATACTAACTGGGTTGTGGAGGTCAGATAGGCAGTCGCTCCATGTAAAATACTGGTATTCAGCTGCATCCGGTTAGACTGGAAGCCGACCCCAATATAGTTGGGAAAAGGCTAGGCAGATGATGAGATTCTATAGTAATATACTTTATCTGTCTAGAAATAGGTAGGCCATCTTGCAGTAAATTATGATGTCCCCGAATTGGACTAAGCTTGGATTAAAATTATTACTCTTTATAAGAGCCAATACATGTTATTGTCAAACTAGATGCTGCTATTTTAACCTACCGTTCTAACACACCCTGTCATAATCAAAATATTTTATTTCACATAGGCCTAGATGGGCACTTGTAAAACGTCGACAAAAAGGTGCACGGTTCAGGTTGGTCGTTTCCTATGAAGAAGAACCGGCAAGAAACTATGGTTACTCTTTTCAAATCATTTGGTATTATAATATTATCATGGATACAGCATTTGTACTTAAGTATGGGGGAACAGGCGTAGGCCCGACAATAAGTTGTTGCTTACTACACAAAAAAAGTAGAACAAAATAAAAAGTTAACAAGCAGCTGGGAATCTACAAAGCCTACAATGTTCACACATTCACAAACAATCAAAACCTGTACAATACTAACCCAATAAGTATTCACCGACTAAACATGAAGGGACACCTAGAAATATTTCATAGATAATTTGGCCTGGAATTCTATCAGGCTCAAGCAGTACATCTTAGAAGTTCGTTTTTACCTGACTGCCAAGGAAGGGTTATGTTTTTCGCGAGTATCTTGTATGTTTGTTTGTTTTTTGGAAATTTCATTAATACCTCGTATGTTCCAAATGGCTGGACGGATTTCGACAATTAAGGTATCATTTAATTTTATTTTTTTTAAACTGCCCCACACAAGTAATCATTAGATTCGTCTCTAAAACCCAAGGGTCTTTAGATAGGTGATGAAAAAAAAAACGAAATGGCGGATTTTTGACGCTAAATTGTAAGTTTTTTTTTTTTTTTCCACCAAACCTCTCGAGTAGGGTATCAAAATGAAGGAAATTAAATGGAGATTACAAATAAATATCTATATGTCGGCTATGTCAGGATTTATTCCGTGAGGGTCGTACATCATGTGGGCAGACGATGGGTTTCGTGCTACGAAAACACACTGGCTGCAATACACTGTTTTTGGGAAAACTAACGAAGTACTTGAGATTACAACTTAACACAATAACATGGGGCACGATGAATCGGGTACAGTTCCAAGACGTCTCAACTCCGCCGCGATCAGACACTGACTGTCGCCCTCGCATCGAGCTGGACATCAGGGCTCTGTACAAGCACGCAGTGTTGTCCGTAGACTCGTAAGCAAGTCGCTTGATGTCACCACCTCACACTGGCGCGCCCTCCAATTCATTCCACGTCCGTACCAACTACCGGAACCGACATATACATAGCATAAGCATAATCAGCCTATTAATGTTCCCACTGCTGGGACGCAGGCCTCCTACATATACATATATGTACATAATTTGTAGTCGGGTTATTTGATACTTTTAATTAAATGTTACTTGTTACTATACTGGGGTCTTTTAAATACTACACTATTTCAGAGGTGGGTAAAAATAAATCTTGAGAGGAATGTTCAATAAATCCCTTGAATTTTTTGTTATTAGTTGAATGTGTCGGAGCACGGAGACGATGGCGGCATATGTGAGGTCTGCATCACTCAGCTGCGGAACGCGATCAACTTCAAGAAGCAGGTGCTTCACACCGAGGAGCAGTTCCAGAAGCATTTGCAGAATAAAACATTGTTTAGACGTAAGTATAAGAAATTAATACTTCCGGTCAGCTGGTGCAGTCTCCCAAGACAGACTATCAGCAGATGACTCGCCAGTTATGTTTATGTTTCATGTAATAGGGGCGAGCCTTTTGCCATCAACCGAGCTTAAATCCAGACTCCGTGGGTGCTACTGAGAAATTTGTGATAGAGCACTTTGTCCGATCTAGGAATCGAACTCAGAACTTCATGATCAGCAGTTGTGTTTGCGACCACTATACTCACGAGGCTGTCGTGTCAATCAGCTACGTTATAAATGAGAAAAACTTAATTTCTCCGAATATCTTATGTACAGTGAGTGAGTGATAGCAATTAGCTGACCCACCTTTGCATAAATGGTTGAGATTTTTTAAAAAACGAATCGATAGAATTTTATAATTCTTTTGTATTTTGTTTATTTGAGAAAAGTACATAAAATATAAAAGAATTATAAAATTATATCGATTCGTTTTTTTTTTAAATTTCAACCATTTATGCAAAGGTGGGTCAGCTAACTGCTATCACTCACTGTACTTGTAATATCAGAAGCAGCCTTACCCTTCAGCTATTCTACTTATATTAGTAGACTGCAAAAATAGACGTGGTACTTACGATAGGATTCAATCGAACACACTCAAAACATTATGCTGATGGATGCATTGAATAGTATGGGGGTCGTGGAGGTGTTTAAAGTAAAGTTATAACCAGAGATCGGAATTAGGTAGAGTGTTTGTGTACTTACACTGATTTCATACAGCGAAATAATAAAGTGGATCTGCTTCAAATCCTGAAAAAATCCGTGATTTATTAAATAAAAAAGTTTTACTTTTACACAATTTAAACCATCGGACATTATGCGCACGCACCGCAGCAGTTAATGAAAAAATGTAGCGGGTTCGATTTCCGCACGGAACAAATATTTGTATGATCTACAAGTAGTGGTTCCGGGTCTGGGCATTTGTGTATGTGTGAGTTTAAATCTTTGTAAACGCATCCACGTTACAGGAAAAAATCTTAGTGTGGTGCAACGTAAATAAAAAAATGTATTTTGAATTAATGTAAATACTAATAAAAATTGTATGTTAAATTATCTTTGTTTTATTTGTCTTATCTATCTCTGAGGTTTTTATTATTATTTATTTGTAATATTGTTGGCCACACGGGATTGTATTATAAATCCCGGGAAGATCCATATCTCTACCTAATTCTGACCTCTGGTTATAACATTAAAAACATGTATTAAAAAAACTTGTGAAAAAGTTGGAACTTTGACCCCCAATATCTCCGCAACTAGAAGGCTCCCAGGTATGGTCTAGAACAAAAAAATGATCGCAATGACGGGGAGAACAAGTGCCTTGCGGCTTTGCCCTACACTCATTAAATACGCGTCTTTAAAAAAAAAACAAAACAAATCTGAAAACCGTACATATAAACGTGGAATAACATTTTTTTTTTTTTTTGCTTGTCCAGCTAATATAGTGAAGGTGGAGGTGCAAGGCGAAGAAGACTCGGATGACAACATGGGCTCTGGCGACGAGGGCTTTTCGGGAGCTGGTAAGTTCACACATCTAATGGGCTTTTTTTAACCAATCACTGCGACCATCTTCCCCTTTTACTAGGATAGTGACTGCTAATCGATCAAAAATAACTCTTTTTATAGTTGCATAAACTTGCAATTTGTATAAATGCAAATAAAATCAATTTTCGTGAAGAAACCGGCATGTTCTAGAACCAAAAATTCGATGACATGTGACATCTACCAACCCGCACTGGGCCCGCGTGATGGATTATAGCCCATTCCCTCTCATAGAGAAGAGGCCTGCGTCCCAGCAGTGGGTCATCATCATCATCCGCAGCCCGATTTCACCCACAGTTGGGAATAGGCCTCTCATTGCTTGTGCCAAGCTCCACGTTCTTGTGCCAGCCTCATCCAGGATATTCACGCAATGGCAATAATGTCGCCTACCCAATGTGATCATCATCTGCACAGCCTTATCCCAACTATGGTGGGGTCGGCTTCCAGTCTTACCAGATGCAGCTGAATACCAGTATTTTACATGGAGCGACTGCCTATTTGAACTCCACAACCCAGTTATTACTGTGTGATACGATACCCCTTGTTAAGACTGGTTGTCAGACTTTTGGGGCCATCGACTACCTAACGACTGTCAAAGATCTACAAATGACTGCCGGGACCAACGGCTTAACGTGCTTTCCGAGGCCACCGACCAGACAGAGTCATTCACGGACCAACCTAGTCAAGCGCTTCTTAATCTGAATATCGATCCGAACGGCTGTTATTATATAACCACGAGCTCCTACCCAATTGGGTAGTACCACCCACCCAATAATTATTGTTCATCTATGAAAATGGAAGACGGTATGCAGTAATGAAACTTAACAAATAAAACACACACCATTTCTTTTCTAGAATTCGAAGTCCCTATAAAGACTGAGGTCGACGACCCCAAGCCGAAGAAGCGAGCTGCTAAAGCCTCGGCTACAACAACCCGTGCTAGCGCTAAAAAAGCGAAAGCTGACGCCGCCGCCGGCGAGACTTCAACCAAACGTAAGTTCCTAAATATAAGTTCTTATGTGACTTTGACCGAGTGTGCACGCAGCTTTAGGACTTTTTCAAATTTCAAATGTGGAATATATGCTTTTTTTTTTGTGTGTGTATTTAATTTAGGTCAGAGAGCAGGATGTTTTTTTTTTTAATCTAGGATTTGTCTACTGTTTTCGAAGACACTTTTTGACGTGGAAGTTGACAGTATTATATTTGATAATGATTTTGCATCTGAATGAATAAAACCAAGAGTGGTAAAAATACAATATTCAGAAAGAAGATGGTTTAAAAAAGCCCTGATTATGGCTGAAATGAGACTCAAAAGATGAGAAAAAGAAGACAATGAGGAATCGAAAAGAGACAAACCGAGTAAAATTTAAATCATTCAACTATGTCGAACTCCTAACCCCTAATTACTGGTGTTTGTGGAGACATAGCTTTCTATAAGATAAGGCAAAAGCCTCGAAAGACTATATATACTGAAGAAAGTGACTGAAATAGGTAAACATCTGAACATGCGGCCAAAAACAGGCGTATTGTTATGTACTGAAGAAAATTATGACATCAACATGGTGCTTCAGACTTCCGATTGAATTAATTTTCACTTCCGTCTTTTATTAAAAAATTAAACCGTAGGCTGTAGCCTACGGTTTAATTACAGATGTTGTCTTGAGCCCTGCACGACAAGTATACCTGCAAGCGTAGCATGACCACCGTAGACACTGGTATTGTCGACGGAAGAATCGACAAAATGACATAACAAAAGAATCTGTCATTTTGTCGATTCTTCCGTCGACTAATCCCGTTTTTACGATGGTCATGCTACATGTGCTTTATTTTTTTTTTACAAGTATTCTTATTTTTTTTTTTCATGTATGCCTGTATTTGTTACAGGTAAGCCTGTAGTATCTTTAAAAGTGCAGTCGCCAGCGCATCAAGTTACCACAAACTGTCAAATTTTCTCATTCGATTTTGAACTTAAGGTAGCAGTCCAGGGTAGCCCGCGATATTCAAATTTTCTTTGGTTTTTTTGCAATTTGCAGGTCAGTTTCAGGCTATATGTGAAACAAAATATGATTCGAGACCGTAACACGTATGTAGTTACAGAATTATAATCATTAAAATAATCAATACACCCTCTAATTTAATTTAATCCCATTTAATGACTATTTCATGAAAAAGTCATTCAATGGTATTATATGAACTTAGAGGGTTGTACTGATGAGTTTAATGACAATAACTCTGTAAAGCCATATTTGTTACGGTCGCTAATCATATCTTAATCAACATACAACCTGACACTGACCTGTAAATAGCTAAAAACGTAAGAAAATTTAATTTTCGCGGGCTTCCCTGGCGCTTCCACCATAACCAACATTTTATGGTTTAACCTTTTGAACGCCATTGTCACATATACGTGACAATCAAGCGCGTGCCCTGTACGCCAAACGACGCAAATATGTGACATAATGGTAGGTGAAATTGTGGCTTGGCGTGGAGGGCACGCGCGTGCTTTTATGCTCTGTCGTTCAAAAGGTTAAAATCATTAGGAGAAATTTGACAGTTTATGGTAACTTGATGTGCTGGCGACTGTTCACCAGACTTTAAAGAGGTATACTTATCAAGTGGGGTTAGGTCTTACTGCAATATACCGATGGTTGATGAATTAAATATTCACCATTGTACACACGGCGGCACATGAAGCTGTACATTTTCAGTATTACTTGGCCGAGCGGAAGGGAGTGTCAGATTTGTACTGACTAAAACCCATCCATGTTCCTTCTTTGCCCTTTGTGTTCCAGGGCCGCGGTGTCTCTTTCGAACAGTCCCGCAGCCCTGGCAGGATTTTTATTTTTTTATTACTTGGCCTCGCTTTGTATAGATTTTCTATACAATGAGAGATCCGCATAGACTGGTTTTGTATAGCTTGATTGGCCGCCGTGCGTTCTATTCACATACTCCTAACTAAGCATACGTAGCTTAAGGGGGGTAAGCAGGAATGCTAGTAATGTTACTAGTATTCTTTCATATTCATTTACACCTTGCAGCATTAGTTTTACGATAAAAATTATGATTTCAGTGACAATTGTGGAGTATATTTTCGCAGGTGTATGTATCAAGTTGCTTGCACACCCGGCCAATGGTTTCACTATGAAATATGTTGAAAGAGCTGTTTATTGATCGTATATCATGATTTTGAAGAATGTTGGTTAAAATGGCATTCGGTTAAATTCATTAATTTAAGGCAAACAATCTTTTCCTAAAAGTATGTTTGTCTTCGGTTTGCGCCTGTGTGCCTGGTTGATGGCAATAGGCTCGCCCCCTATTACATGGGACTTAAAAATAAATGGCCAAATGTGTGTGTACTATTAGGTACACCTCTGCTTAACCCTTCGGGATAACAAGCGTGATGTTATGTAATTTTTTTTTTTTAAATTTTGCCCCACATTAGGAATTTTCTCCTGTTTCGTGGGTGCGTTTACAAAAATTTAAACTCACAGCCAGACCCTACTTCCAAACACTTGGACATTCTTGTCAGAAAAACAAAGTTATTAAAAACCTGAATAAACAGCTGTTTCAATACATTTTTATTCTTATATTTGTAGCTATTATAAATTTCCACGGTATTGCAAAGTTAAAAACTGCTCTATCATATCCAGGCTTGCAAAGAGGTTCCTGTATATTTCCATTTTTCAGCTTTGAAGATCTTCAGCTCAAGATTTTGACAATGTAATCCTACTAATATTATAAATGCGAAAGTTTGTGAGGATGGATGGATGGATGTTTGTTACTCTTTCACGCAAAAACTACCGACCGGATTTGGATGGAATTTGGCACGCGGATTTTTAATTACCTGGATTAACACATAGGATACTTTTTATCCCGGTAGTACGATCCCGTGGGACATTACCAAAGTCCACGCGGACGAAGCCGCGGGCATAAGTTAGTAAAGAATAAATTTAAGGGTGACCTAGTAACTGGAGTGTGAAAGTCAGAAAGGCAGTCGCTCCATGTACATCACGACAACTGAGCATGCGGTCCTGTGTTCGATTCCCAGGTCGGGCCGATTATTGAGTTTTTTCCATTAAGAATTTCTCAGTGTGTGTGTCCGGTTGATTGCAATAGGCTCACCCTCTTTTACATGGGGCTTAAACAAAACTGGCGAAATGTAGGTGCACTATTAACTACAACTCTGCCCAATCCTTCGGGGTTTACACGTGTAATGTTATGCATTATGCAATAACATAGGGTCTAACTATTCATACACGAAATATTTTCAGGGAATCATCTAACGGCTATAACAAAGCCATTTCAAGGGATTTTTTTTATCTGAGTATCATCATCTGCCTAGCCTTTTCCCAACTATATTATGGTCGGCTTCCAGTCTAACCGGATGCAGCTGAATACCAGTATTTTACATGGAGCGACTGCCTATCTGACCTCCACAACCCAGTCAGTACTGGGTAATAAGATACCCCTTGGTAAGACTGGTTGTCAGACTTTTTGAGCCACTGACTGCCTAACGACTGTCAAAGATCTACAAATGACAGCCGGGACCAACGGCTTAACGTGCTTTCCGAGGCACGGAGGAAACTCGGTATTTAGTGGGCGGTCACCCATCCACAGACCAACCCAGGCAAGCACGGCTTAACCTAAACATCGACCCGAGCGGATGTTATTATTTAGTCACGAGCTCCTTAGTATATTTTTTATAAAAAATTAAAATTAAAATTTTTTCCTTGACCCACAAAATAAATACTGGCTCCTTATAGTAGTTTACTATGTCGTATTTACCTACTGTCATTATGGGAGTAAAGGTTTTACGCAAAAAGTCTCCAAAAATTTTAGACTAATAATAATTTTGTAAAAAAAAAAGTCAGATATTTTTTTTTTTGGTTGCTATGGCGACTTTACGACTTATAGAAGTTACTCTTAAAATATTTCGCTTATGAAAAGATAGACCTTATATAAGCCAGCCAGCAAGGTAGTGGGCCTTTATAGAGAACAGTTGTAGGAAAATCGCTCGGTTTAGGTGCTTACAAGTTCCACTTAAATTTTTTTGTTAGTGTATACCAGTAACGAAGGGTCAATTTTTGTAAGAGGTAAGCCGGAGTACATATCTTTAATGTGATTATACAGGGTGTAAACAGACCCTTCACATAGCCGTCAACCAAGCATTCTGTACATCAAACTAAGTAATATTACGCAAAAAATATTGGTGGGAATCGACTTTTTTTTGGGGTGAAAAATCACGTTTTACGGTAGGACTCGATTGAAAGCACTCAAAACGTGCTGATGGATGGGTTGAATAGTAAAAATCTTACATTAAAAACATGTATTTAAAAAAAAACTTGTGAAAATGTTGAAACTTTGACCCCCAATACCTCCGTAACTAGAAGATTCCCGGGTATGGTCTAGAACAAAAAAATTATCGCAAATACGGGGAGAACAAGTGCCTTTCGGTATGTTAAGGATCTATTTACACCCTTTATTATTTGTCTATAGAATACTGACTGTGCCATTTTTCAAAGGAAACCGGGTAGGAATCGAGTTGTAAGGAACCTTCGCCACTGGTGTATATCATCATTGGTTTTGTGAATGTAGTGTTCCACCGGGTAAGATTGAGGAGATGATGGCTGCTATAGAATGGTGAAAGTAGAAAGAAAAGTTTGGAGCCACTCCACTATATTTTTCTGTGTCATCATCATCATCATCTGCCTAGCCTTTTCCCAACTATGTTGGGGTCGGCTTCCAGTCTAACCGGATGCAGCTGAATACCAGTATTTTACATGGAGCGATTATTATATTATTACATTTTTTTTTTTTTTTTTTTTATATTTTTCTGTGTATCAAAACTTTATGATTAGACAAAAAAAAACTGACGATGTTAAAAGAATGAAATGTGATTATGTGTACAGTTCTGTATTTTGTAAGTAAAATTTGGTTAGAGTCACTCTGCTATATTTTTATTATTGTTTTATGTACTTCGTAATTGGCGTAGTGTTTAGAATAATAACATTTTATGTTTAACTGTGAAGCTAACTTTTATAAAATTAATAAAAGAAGGTGCAAAGTAAAAGGCGTATCACAGACCAAAACCATTGATAAACTGCCATTTATTCGTACAAAGGATACTAAATAAAAAAAATACGATTTTTTCAGTAGTAACCATGGAGCCTGGATTTGTGCCCAGTTCATTGCTATAGGGCCGCTATTAAAATGCAAGGGACTTAAACGTAACTGGCAGAATGCGAGTGTACTGTTAGATACACCTCTGCCTAACGCTTCGGGGATTACAGGCGTTGTATTATGTATGATTATAAAACATTATTTTTGGTATATGCGAAACCTGAAATACGTACGTAAAATTTAAAAACTGTATCATGAAAAATCACAAAGTTATAAGCTTGTTCTGTTACCTGGTTATCCGCATAAAAACGTGGTCATCAAGCGGCGCCGCCGCGTACTCGCCTCCAGCGTCGTCTTGAGCTCATTGATAATAATAATTTGGCAGTAGGTACCTAAATGATTGCGATAGGTACTTAGTGTCTATCTTGTAGCCTTTTTAAAAAAAAACTTGGGACAAAATATAACATGGTTTAAAAATGATTGGAATCGATTCAGTTACTTATTCTGAACAAACTGTATTCAGGTTTTGCATATACTAAAAAATTAATGTTGTAAACAGGGTGTAACAGAAAGAGTATAGTCATATGAAAGGATATGCTGCAGATCATCAAATTGAACAACTTCCTCCATTGGTTCAATATCATAAATGCGAAAAATTTATCAGCTGTCCCATACTAAATTTCAATACCTACTCGACCCAAATTTATTTATTTATTAAAACTTTATGCACAAGTAAAAAAAACTGTATAAAGGCGGACTTAATGCCATAGGCATTTTCTACCAGTCTACCTTAGGGTGATGCAGAGACAATATACAGTAGCTGCAATAACAGAAAAAAAAGACTAGAAAATATTTATAACTAAAATATATAAGAATAAATACTTACATACATACATATATTAAACTTTATAAAGTTAAGAGAGATAAACAAGAAAAACTACAACAACTTAGTTCAGAGACGAATCTGCTAACTTCTTGTGCATATATTCCCGAGCTTTCACTTTGAAAGTGAACTGACTGGTCACCGTCCTGATACTCTGAGGGAGCGCATTCCAGAGGAAAACCGCCTGGACAAAGAAAGAAGATTTTATAAAACCAGAGCGGTGAGAAGGACATCGTAAAAGACAATTATTAGCAGAACGAAGATTCTTGCTGTGCGCAGAGCATAAATATTGACAATTAGACGCCAGATAAGAACCAAATGTAACCCACAATCCCTTATCAATTCAGTTAAATGTAATTTATTTACATTATATACAGACTACAAATAGAACTAAACTAATGATAAAAATAAGAAAATATAAATAGACAATAGAACACTTAGGCGTCAAAGTACTCAATATCAATTCAGTTAAATACGTAAAACTAATCGAAAATTCTGAAGTTTTACATTACTATCTTGTACTATGCAAGATTATCACAATTTCTTCGTAAAATTGGGGGAACTTTGATGTTGGTTGGTACGATTTGACAGAACTAAGCTCATTTATTCAGTATCCTGCAGCATAATAGATACATAGAATCCTCTTGACATTTAACACGACGTGAATGTTATCTACACTAATACATATTATAAAGAGGTAAAATTTGTTTGTAAGTTTGTACGTTTGTATGTAGAAATTACTAAACCGATTCCGAAAATTCTCTCACTAACGGTAACCTACATTATCCCCGAGTGTCATAGGTTACATTTAAAACGTTCATCATCATCATTTCAGCCGAAAGACGTCCACTGCTGGACATGGGCATCCCCCAAGTGTCGCCACATTGACCGGTCCCGTGCGTCTCGCATCCAGCGGATCCCTGCAACCTTTACCAGGTCATTGGTCCACCTAGTGGGATACCTTCCAATGCAACGTCTTCCAGTTTGCGGTCGCCACTTTAGAACTTTCCGGCCCCATCGGCCATCCGTTCTGCGAGCAATGTGCCCTGCCCAGTGCCACTTAAGTTTGGCTATTCTTCGGGCTACGTCGGTAATCTTGGTTCTCTTACGGATTTCCTCATTTCTGATTTGATCACGCAAGGAAACTCTGAGCATAGCCCTCTCCATTGCCCTTTGGGTGACTTTTAGCCTTCTGATGAGGCCCATTGTGAGCGACCACGTTTCGGTCCCGTATGTAATCACTGGCAACACACTGGAAACGTTCGCGTGGGTTAATTTCCGTACATAACGTGAGCGAAGCCGCGAGCACGCGTCGCACAGTCTTTGGCCGTTGGTCCCGGCTGTCATTTGTAGATCTTTGTCAGTCGTTAGTCAGTGGCCCAAAAAGTCTGAAAACCAGTCTTACCAAGGGGCATCGTATTACCCAGTACTGGATTGTGGAGATCAGATAGTCGCTCCATGTAAAATACTGGTATTCAGCTGCATCCGGTTAGACTGGAAGCCGACCCCAAAATAGTTGGGAAAAGGCTAGGCAGATGATGATGATCAATGAGTCTTTGGTTTGTGATGCGCATGTTTCCACAGTTTTTCAGTTAACCACGGAACCCTAACAAGAGAAGAATAAATAAGGTAAGTAAACACATACGGAACCTCTCCATCAAAAACTTATCGCTTGGTTATTGATATTTGTGACATTTTGATTATTTAAAAAGCGTTTTTAACTTTGCAATACTGTCTGTGTCTGCATGTGTAGTTTTAAGTTATTTGACTCTTGAAAACAATTTACTTAACTATCTTGAACTTAAATTGAATGACTATATTGAAACATATTACTTAAGTATACCTAATGACTGTCTTAGGGTCGATTCACACCGAAGTGGCAGCGGTCGGCAAAGCAGTTTCACTGTCAAGCCATTTTATGCTTTATCTCCGATATAAAATGATACTATGCATTTCCTAATGGAGATAAAGCATAAAATGGCTTGACAGTGAAACTGCGCTGCCGACCGCTGCTACTTCGGTGTGAATTGACCCTTAGAAACAATGAACTCTTTTTGAAAAATTTAACCTACTTGCATAACGTTAAGCTAAAAGAAAAGGCGGCAATAGTTCAACGGCTGATTTAGTAGTTTTCTGGGGTAGTACTCACCACAAGGCTGACACAAGCACGTGGAGCTTGGCACAAATTAAGAGAGGCCTATATCCAGCAGTGCTTGAAGTCTAGATGTGGATGATGATGGCTTACCAACCTACCTATTTCTCCCGAGCAGCATTGCTGGCTTCCATTTCAAAGGAATTTGTACAACATCCATAATCATCCATGATCTCCATCATTTGTACGTTGTTTGTTTGTTTTTTTTTTAAACAATTTTGAACGCCGAATATGGCAAAACATAATTTTTAAATATGTTTTTTACGCAAACCCTGCGTAGGGAATTGCAGCTTTGATATGGAAAGAAAAATTCGAGCCCGCCCTGCTCGCACTCGAATTTTTCTTTCCTTATCAAAGATGGCAAAACATGTTGAACCAGCAATCCTAAACACTTTTCCATCTATGTGCATATCTATGTATCATGTCACACATGTTTATACAAATAAATGCATCTTTATCTTTAACGGTATATGGGTGCTATTGTAATTACAGACACTTAAGGTGGAAGCGCCAGGGTAGCCCAAGAAATTAATTTTCTTACGTTTTTGCAATTTGCCGGGCAGTGACAGGCTGTATGTTGAATAAAATATAATTTTATTTTCATGAAACAGTCATTCAATAGGATTAAAGCCGCGTTGACACGATCAGGGTATGCTCGGACCGCGTGGACTTGGATACCTACTCGGACGTAACTCGTATTGCTGAGCGGACTCGGGATGGGTTGCCACAATACGAGTTGCGTCGGAGTAGGTATCCTAGTCCACTCGGTCCATAGAGAGCATACTCTGATCGTTTAAACGCGGCTTAAAGTAACTTAGAGGGTTGTATTCATGATTTCAATGATTACACACATTGCATTATTTGCACTGACCTGCAAATTGCAATAAAACCTAAGAAAATTTGAATTTCGCGGGCTGCCCTAGCACTTTTACCCTACTGTGGGATCTTTTGAGCATTGGCTGCCCAGTCGTAACGACCCTAACTTACACGTCTAAGGTCGTGGGTTCAAAATTCAGACAAACAATTTTCTTGTTATTTATTTCATGACCATTAGTTTTAAAACGGTGAAGGGAAACATCGTTAAGAAACCGGCCAACCAAAAACTTGGCCCGCGTGGTCATTACACCCACTCTGACAGCGAGGAGGCCTGTGTGCCAGCAGTGGGCACGTGAATCTTCCGTTGGACTATTACCGTGAATCCACTCCTAGCAGCTTGCTTGGAGTGGTTAAAAGGAATACTAGTAATGCGCAACACTCATTGCTAGTACTCGCGTACGTTGAATTACTTTTAGACCTCATTTGAATATTCTAAACCAAAACAGTTATTTATAACTATCCATTTGGACACCTATAAGGATACCGTGAACTTTGATTCTCTTTTCTTAAAATGTATCGAATTGCGCAAAAACCCACAATATAACTTTATTATGAGATGTAGTGGTCTTTCTAAGCTACCTCTTTTAATACGTCATATTAATTTAGGGATTTGCTACTAATCTTTCTTTGACTATTTCAAATTGTGGTCAAAAGTACTCTCCCCTCAAAAACGGTTGTGGAACATCGAGTTGTGAAGTTTCTACAACGAAAAGGTATAGGGGAGATTCTCCAACGTAAAAAGAGGATCCTCGAACAATGACGTATCGACAATGCGAGCTGTTAGTTCTATCGGAATCTCTGACCTCAAGCCGAAACTGTGTTTAGTTTCTTTGGTGGTTACATAACTATGTCCTATTTGTGAAGTGTATGTCTTGATGCATAACTATTACTGCTTTTTTACCATTATATGTTTCCTTAACTTTTTCTGCGATCGGATCACTTGTTCGAACTCGTTAATTGCTGTGCCTGTATCTGTGTTATTTATTACTGCTCTCCTATAAAATGCTGTGAATTCTACCTGTGTATTCGTGAGAAAATCAACGAACATTAAACAACCCTTGAATCCTTCCAAACACTGAGAGTAAACCCAAAAATCTTTCAGAAATAGTTGAGTGACCAAAAAATGCACGCCCGTCCTCAAGAAGATAACCCTAATGTAAGAAGACATAGACAAGACGGAGATAATGAGATGTGCTCGTTTGTTGTAGGAACGGACGAGGACGGGCCCAAACGCAGGAAAAGGAAAAAGAAATCGGACGAAAGCGCCACCCCGGAGCGTGTAGAGCACAGAGTCAACCTTACCGCCATACTACAATACTCCAATGCGAGCCCCTTCAGGGATAAAACCATCCGAGGCTTCTCCTGCCTCTACTGCGCTAAAGCATTCCCCGATATTGACGCACTACGCGAGCACACTGCCCAGCAATCGGAAAAAGACAAAATCAACACCATCATAGACTACAAACTAAGCTATAACCCCATAAAACTAGATATTACTAACCTGCACTGCACTGTCTGCAATCTAGAAATGAGAGACCTCAACGATCTCAAGGACCATCTCGTAGCTACACATAATAAGACTATTTTCAAGCATATTAAAGACATTATTCTCCCGTTTCGCTTAGAAGACGGACGTAATTTTACCTGTGTCGTCTGTTCTGTAGTACACATATCCTTTAAGAACCTCTATCATCATATGAGCAGCCACTACAGAAACTACTGCTGTAAGAAATGCGGGGCTGGATACATTACCATCGCAGCTTTGAGGAAACATGGCAAGACACACGCTCAAGGCATATTCCCTTGCGATTTCTGCGATAAATCTTACACGTCTCTGACGAAGAAGAGGAATCATGAGAAAGGTGTACACACAGGCGGTTGGCTGAGGAATAAATGTCCTCATTGTCCAGAAATTTTCGTCAGCTACTACGATAGGAGCGAACATCTGGTTAAAGTACATAATCAGACCCCTGTGATATATCCTTGCAACGCATGCACCAAGACTTATAAGAAGAAATTTGAGCTGAACAGACATATCAAACACCATCATTTGCAGCAGAGGAGTTTCTTATGCGACAAATGTAATGCCAAGTTCTTTTCCAAGCGCGGTCTTGCCGACCATCTCTCGAGACATACCGGAGGCGAAGTTTGCTCTTGCGACGTCTGTGGTAAAGTATTCTCCAGAGCAAGAACCTTGAAAGAGCATATGAAAATACACGAAGACGACAAGAGATTCCAATGCGAGATATGTCACAAAACCTTCATGCAGAAATGCAGTTTGAAGAGCCATGTACGCTTGCATCAAGACGATTTGGATATTTTCAAGGAGTTTGACGATGTTAAGCATCTTATAGACAATAGGGAACTTACTCTGAAGCAGATAGCTGCTGAAAGTAAGATAAAAGCACAAGCAGAGAAAGCTAAAGAAGAGGGAGAATTTGAGTAGTATTAGTTTTTCAAAACCAGTGGTTATGGGACATTCCGCAACCGAGAGGACCTAATTTTTAGTACTAAAGACTTTAGGTGATAATGTTCCGTTCTCATTTAAAATAAGAATCTAGTTTTTTTTGTTATATCGGTGCATTTTGTATGTGCAGTGCACATAGATTGAAAACTACAATGATGAATAGTTGTTCGCGTCACACCTTTCGTAGAGCATATTTTCCTAAGGAAATCGACCTCTTTGTGTGATCAAATACGGATCATTTTTCTGCGTCAGCCGTCACAATTAATTTCTATACGAAAAGAAGTATATTCTTTTCATTTTCTTTTCACGTCAAGACACTTGAATTTTAATTTTTATATTATACTAGCTGACCCGGCAAACGTTGTTTTGCCATATAGAAATTAAAAAAATGTCTAAAAATTAAAGAAAAATGTTAAGGGTGGACAACCCTTATCACTAAGGGGTATGAAAAATAGATGTTGGCCGATTCTCAGACCTACTCAATATGCTCACAAAATTTCATGAGAATCGGTCAAGCCGTTTCGGAGGAGTACGGGAACGAACATTGTGACACGAGAATTTTATATATTATACGTCTGCAATAAAGGTCTTTGTTCAACAGGGCCACCTGAACAATCCGAAATCATCATTACCTACGGAGTCAAATGAAATTAGCTAGCGAAACTCCTCAGACGGTAGGGATTTCGATGTCTATTTTTTTTTTTCTATGTGTTAATATGGTAAAATTTAAAACAACCTCAAACTTTAATGTGAAAGCGCCAGGGTAGCCCGCGAAATTCATATTTTCTTACGTTTTTTGCAATTTGCAGGTCAGTGACAGGTTGTATTTTGATGAAAATATGATTCGCGTATGATAATTATAACTTTTTCATGAAAAGGTCATGATTTTAATGAATATAATTCTGTAACTACATAGGAGGAGCTCGTGGCTAAATAATAACAGCCGCTTGGGTCGATCTTTAGGTTAAGCCGTGCTTGCCTAGGTTGGTCTGTGGATGGGTGACCGTCCATTACAAACCGAGTTTCCTCCGTGCCTCGGAAAGCACGTTAAGACGTTGGTCCCGGCTGTCATTTGCAGATCTTTGACAGACGTTAGGTAGTCAGTGGCCCATAAGTCTGACAACCAGTCTTACCAAGGGGTATCGTATTACCCAGTACTAACTGGGTTGTGGAGGTCAGATAGGCAGTCGCTCCATGTAAAATACTGGTATTCAGCTGCATCCGGTTAGACTGGAAGCTGACCCCAATATAGTTGGGAAAAGGCTAGGCAGATGATGAATTCTGTAACTACATACGTGTTACTTGCGCGAATCATATTTTCATCAACATACAACCTGTCACTGATCTGCAAATTGTAATAAAAATTAAGAAAAACTGAATTTCGCCGGCTATCCTAGCGCTTCCACCTTAAGTAACAACACTATAGTTGCTGCCAGTAAAGATAGCAATAGCGGTCATTGAACCACATACATTTATTGAATCTCTTCATTTAAAAAACGTATACAAACCTGTTAATAGCCCCTGAATTGACATTGATTGTGATCCTGAACATTAACAGAAGAAACGATAAGTTACACGGTTTATGGTTTCAGTTCGTGTAAAGAGATATCAGGGAAAGGGCAATGACCGCTATTGCCATCTTAACTGGCAGCAACTATAGCACTACTTGCAGCCGTTAATACCGAAAAAAACATGTCGAATCTTGTTAAGATTTCGACACAACACGTCTGCGGAGTATAACTAGCTAATTTGACCTTCGTATCCATTATGAAAATGCGAAGAATACTTCGTAACAACATGCGAAGCAGCAGCTTACCGCACATTATTATTAATTTTTAATTATTGGTTTATTTTACACGATCGAATGTCATTACATACTGGGTGGAAGGGACACCGACGCACAAACGCTAACCACGTATTCAGTACATCATTCTGGGAAACCCCCTCCCCCCTCAAACATATTTAATCGGTAATTTTCAAAAAAAACAGCTATTTCCTACAAAAGTGCAATACCTACACGGCCAAAATGTATAAAACAACTGATTTATTTTTAAATTATCGATAAAAAAGAGAAAAATTTCTTTGTGGGGTGATCAGAACTGCGTACTAAGTACGTGGTAAGCGTTCACGTCGGTGTCGCTTGCACCCTGTATACATATATTACCTTTTTTTTTTTTTTTTTTTCGGATGGGAAATCATCAAATGACCCCTCCACTCTGGGCGGAGCAGAAGGGAGTGTCAGACTTGTACTGACTAAAACCCATCCATGTTCCTTCTTTGCCCTTTGTGTTCCAGGCCCACGGTATCTCTTTCGAACAGTCCCGCTGCCCTGGCAGGCATCGCCCCTTGCGGACCCCTACTTATTTGCTGACATCTCTTTGAGGCGCACGTGGAACACGAACGCGCCGTCGACACGGCCTGTCGTCATAAGACGGCCGGACGGCGAGCTGGCCCATAACTCGCCGTCCACAGGCCCGCGCCTACGGTGGCCGGGAGCCACCACGTGACCCCCGACGCCCAGGGCGTCTCCCGCGGCGACTGGGACGTGAGGTTCTTTCCCTCTCACGTCCCGCCACCTCCTTCACTAGCATGACTGCTTCGCAGAAGGAGGTGACGGCTTCCCATTCCCTCTCGCTCCGGGCCATGGCTTACTCCGGGCCGTGGCTATACCTGTGAATAAGATTCATTTAATTCATTTAATTGGATACTTAGAGACATGTTTTCATAGACCTAATCCGAATTATGATATATTTTGTTACCATTAACACGTTTGGTAGAGCTTTGTTAAAAGAAAAGGGAAAGACTAACGATCGATCAATCATAACAAGTATCATGAAATACACGTATATCTAATCCAGATTGACTATCCGAAACCGGGAGAGTAAAATTCTAGAAAATAATGACTACACGGTCATACAGATAACACGGTACTTTCGAAGAATTTCGTCGGATAGTTGCATCAGAAAATCGGAAAGCTCTTTTCTAGCCGGGAACTGTGCTCTAATGCAAGAAAAATATCAACATTTATTTACGAAAGCAAGAAATATATTTTAATAATAATTTTCTTCTAGATATTGTATATATTCAAATGTCATAGTTATATACTTATACCCCTATGTTTTTTTTTAATTTTTCATATTAATCTGCATTACAACTATGTATATTTATATTTTTAGTTTACGACGAAGTACTAAAAGAGTGTACTAGTGAGGTGTTTATGAAAAACTAAAAGAATTCATCTTTTAGTTGAGGTGTTTATGAAAAACTAAGAGATGAATTCTTTTAGTTTTCACTATTATCGAGAACCTGAAAAAATAAAAAAGTAATTCTCTGAAGAAAATGCACGTACCGTATTCTAACAAGCATATGTTTATCCTTGCAAATTTAATTCAGAATCCTAAGTTTATAAGATTTGACCGTATGACATAAATATGAGTCAAACTGATACCCTAAGAGTACAGTCACAAACGAAAGTTTTATGTATGTAATTCTGTTACAATCTGTACATTGTACACGGTATTTGATATATTTCAAATAAATTATCATTATATTTCAATGTTTCTGCTTTTTATTTATCAACACATTATCTTCGTAAGACACCGCTTAAAATTACTTTGTTTTCTAAATTATGACTACATTCAACTGAGATTAAATTGATTTAACAGATCTCGTTATATCCAAAATATTATGTGTCATTAACTCGTCACACACTTTTACTTTTGACATTATTATAATATAGAAAAATTTCAATATAATAAAATAGTAGCCCACCAGTATCTGAAATAGGGTCAGATTAGGACTATCTGCGGGCAGGGCTTCAGAGAGAGGAACCTCCTAACAATATGAGCCGTGTTCAGAAACCCCTTGATCCAGTTTCCTAACGAGAATCTCCTCAGGTGTTGGTCGAGGCTCTTGGTAATGAAGCCATTCGCTGTCACGACTATCGGCACAATGATCGCCGAGTCCACCTTCCACATATCGACAACCTCGCAAGCCAAGTCCAAAAACACAAGAAGAATAAGTTGGGGGAATAAATGCGTCATATTCACGCAAAACGGCTATGGCTCAGCACAACGTTTTGAACACCATGCAAGACAGTGGCATAGCTGGTTTTCAGCGACTGCCGGAAAGAAAGTCTGAAAATCACACCAAAGACCCTGAGCTAAAACTAAAAGCATCATGTTATGACAATCTACCTAAATTACCAACGACTGCATGCAGGATGTTTTCACTTCAATACTTATTCTTCATAAATGAGGAAGCTATATTATTCGGCGTAGAATTTACTTTTGTTTCGTCGAGCTATACACCTTTTTTTTAAACTATGATGACGTACTTCTTTCTTAGGCTTTTAAACACGCAGGAAAATCTAATTTTTATATAAACGTCTACCAATGGTCGATACCCGTGCCTCCAACTGCCACGGCTGCTAGATTTAATAATAAGAAGACCTGAACCGCGTGTGAAAGAATTATTTTTCTTTTATAGGCGATACCGGAGCAACAAAAAAACACCGCAAACGCGCTGTTAAGGAGGAAACCGACGATGAGGCATTAAGTCGTTTAATGTATCGCGAAAAACATCTGCCAGAAATGAAGAAACAGTGGCACAATCTCACCACCTTGCTCAAGTACTCTAACGCTACCCCTTTCAAGGATAGGAACGACGCAGGCTACGTCTGTGCTTACTGTTTCAAGACGTACCCTGACCCTGATGATTTAAGAGCCCACACCCACCGCGATCACACTGAAGAAAAACCCTCGTACAAAGTCGGTACAGGCATGTCTAGTTTTCTCGCCTTCTTAGATGTAGTCGACCTCAAATGCACGCTCTGTGAACAGCCCATGGAAACCCTGAATACTCTAACAGAACATTTAGTCTCGGCACACGATAAAAAATACTACCTCGGAGTCACAGATTACTTTCAACCGTTTAAATTGACTCACGAACAGCGGATGAACTGCTGCCTCTGCAACGAAGTCTTTCACACCATGAAACTCCTGATGCAACACATGAATGTACATTATAGGAACTTTATTTGCACTACCTGTGGTGCTGGCTTCGTCAACTCTTTTCGTCTCAACCGACATGAAACAACACATAGCAAGAAAAAGTCTAGCTACCCTTGCCGACATTGTGGCCAAGTGTTTGCTGCGGAGTCCAAGAAGAAAGCTCATGTGAATACAGAACATAAAGGCATAGTTGGTGACAGTGTCTGCCAGATTTGCAAAGCCCGCTTCAAGAATTACTATCAAAAGACGAGACATATGATGCAAGTACATAACGCTGAAGGTTTGAAATGTGACCTTTGCGAGAAAAAGTTCAATCTAAAATCGAATTTGATGCTGCACATGCGAAGTGTTCATCTAAAAGAGAGACCATACGAATGTTCCGTATGTAGTATGGGTTTCTTCATCAAAAGGCATATGCTAGGACATTACATGGCAACTCATACCAACGAGCGGAAGTTCAAATGTGAGGTTTGTGGCAAAGGGTATGCGACGCAAAATAGTAAGAGGAAGCATATGAAGAAAAATCATGGGATTTCTTTAACTAAGAATCCTCCTGGCATGATGGTGGTGCCAAACATGGCGAAGTAGACTGTAAAAAATGGATTAATGCAACAGTATTAGCTGCAATTTTATTTGTGATTGAGTTCACTTTACATAACCGAACCTCGGTACGATGGGCAAGCAATCAGAATTGCCAACTTGTTTATATCCAGATAAATCTAATAGCTGATTAAGATCTGAAATGAAATGTTCACCCGGGAAATTGATGGAGCTAACCAGAGCGAATAGTCATTCCACTTTAATGGCTTTTCTTATTATACGGCCTCAGGAGAAAATCTGTTGTAGCGGTTGATACAGAATCTGTACTCAGAAACTGATTTAACAAGGATAGTTCAACTAGGCACCTAGATAAACATGAGCTCTCCAGGAGGATTTTTTTTAGTATGTCAATTCTGAATGATAACGTTATTTTGATAATAGTAACGCTTGAAATGTGACTACGCAGCATTTAATCGTGATATCTGTATTTACTGGTGATCTTTGTATTAGGCTTAAATTATTATATTTATGATGAGTAACTGACATTTTGTTTTCATTCTTTGTGACGTATTGGGTTGCATCATTTGAAGGAAATGTCTTTTCAGTGTCTCTCATTTTGAACCAAAACTTTAGTAGCAGTAAGAAAGCAAGTACCATGTCGGGAATTAAAGAATAAAAAACATAATAATCATAAAGAAAAATCAAAACATATCTTCCATGAAAACACTCGAACCCATGATTGAAAGCCCCGTAAAAACCGTTGATTAAAATATAAAATAATAGTCAGTAGTGTCTAGTCTATACAATATTAGAATATGCGGCATCTTCCTCGTTAGGCTAAAACACCTTGGAATGAATTTACTTACATCCTGGTACAAAAAAAGCTTGTAACGAAGCCGAACAGCTACCACTCGCAGAATTTCTAGACGATTTTAATGAAAACTTTTGTTTGTAGGTCTCGAGTGCGATAAAGAAATAAAATTAGAACCAGAAGTAACTGAAACGATGAAAACACGTATAATATCGACATCTACAAAAGCGAACGACAAAAAAGTAGACTGGACGGTAACCGTCACAAAAAAAAATAGCAAACAGAAGTCCACAGAAGGAAAATTAAGGATTGTCGTGAAAGAAGCAGGAAAAAAAGAGATACACAAACATTTGGAGAATATACGAAACATACTTTTATATTCTAATGCCACTCCTATCAAAAGTCATACAGGGCATGGGTACATGTGCGGCTTTTGTCCAGAACACTTTACAATGCCGACAGACCTTAGGATACATACATTACAGAATCATGACAACAAAGCGAAAAGCACATTCATGAAAGGATACCCTTTAACTTATTACGCCGTAAAAATAGACATCACTGGCCTGAAGTGCGAAATATGCGGACATGATATTGACGGATTAGAACCACTGATGAATCATTTACAATCTGAACACAATAAAACTATACATAAAGACATAAAAAATCATATTTTGCCTTTTAAATTTGAAGGGGATGTATTAAAATGTGTGTTATGCCCCAATATCTACGACCACTTCAAGCTACTAATCGAACACATGAATGTACACTACAACAATTACAACTGTGACATCTGTAATGCGCCTTTCCTTACTAAGAGAACTTTTCAAAGTCATATGGCCCGACACAAACAAGGAGAATTTTCTTGTTCGTTTTGTTCTAAAGTCTTTGACACAACGGGTAAGAAACGATGCCATGAAAAATTCGTGCATATTAATAGCCATAAAAGAAATAAATGTCCACATTGCGATGAGAAATTCGCTTCTTATGTACAAAGGAATAAACATATGGTGAGAGAGCATGGCGTAGAGCCCTTCGTCTTCAAATGTATGGCCTGTGATAGGACTTTTACTACAAAGTTTAAACTTACTCGACACACTAAACGGGATCATCTACTTGAAAGGAAACACGAATGCGAGCTCTGTGATAAGACATTCTTTGGGCAGAAACAATTGAAAACTCACCTGTTAAAACACACTGGCGAAAAGCAGTATAAATGCGATGTCTGTTTCAAAGCCTTTGGACGAAAATTTACTTTAAAAGAGCATTTGAGAATACATACGGATGACAGGAGATTTAAATGTGAGCAGTGTGGTCAGGCATTTGTGCAGAAATGTAGCTGGAAAAACCATATGTGGTCGCGACACAATGAACGGGTGTAAGATTTTGTATCCTATGCAATTGGCGGGAAGTGATTTTATCGTTAAAAAACATTGTAGGCATATGAACGCTGACTTGGGCAAACGTTCCATAAGATGTTTCAATTATTAGAATTACAAAACTTTCTAATCCTTCTTGTTAGAACAATAACGCACGATGTGTGTGTACGGTGTTTCGTAATAGTAAAGATATCTGTTTCAAAACGAATGTATCATTTCTATAGAACTTTTTTTTTTATTCCTTAATACCTAACTCATCCTAATCCGTTACGTGAGCAAGACTTAGACATCAGCTATGAATTCCAGGATTTACAATGTAAAATTCCACGAGTCCATGTGCTTTCTCCTTCTCTTCGCATCATGGGGAAATTAAAACAAAGATAAATCTCATAAGAGATATGCCTTGAAAGTCAGCTTTATACAACGAACGAGCGAAATCGCACACTCACAAAGATACTTCACGTAAAGCGAGTGCCCTCGAGACTGGCTTTCGGTGGAGATAAACCAAGACCTTATGTACGTGTCCACGTGAGCGTTCGCCTGTTTTCAGATACTCTCTTCTGTGCTTAACTATGTTATGATAAAATAGAATTTGTCTTTGGTTATTGACTAATCAAACGGCTATCAATGGTCGTAGTCTCAGTAACAGAAGTCAGTACTCTTGTCTTCTTATAAGATTATACCAGCATTTTAAGGGTTGGCTTGCCAAGCGGCGTACTTGCGCCTTGATCAAAGCAGGTGATTTCAGACTAAATATGAAAAAGTTACAACTACTAATTCTTAACCGTTTGTGAACACACAATCTCGTTTATGAGAGGCCCGCCTTAACTACGGGGCCACTACATATTTAGAAGATTTTAATTTGAATTTTCTTTATAGGTCTCGCCTGCGATAGAGAAATTATTTTAGAACCAGAAGTGAGAAAAATATTGAAATCACTCATGCCTGCCAAACCAACTTCCGCAAAATCAAACGCCAAAAGAGATGTAGCAGTATCTAAAGGAAGTAGCAATCAAAGATCCAAAACAGATAAATTAAACCGTCTGGCTTCTCTTCAAACTGATAGAATAGAATTAGTAAAGCATTTGCAGAATATTCGAAACATTATCTTACATTCTAATGCTACTCCATTCAGAAGATACACAGCAATTGGTTACCATTGTAGCTTCTGTAAGCAGCACTTCACCTTGCCGAGCGACCTTAAGAAACATACACTACAAAAACATGACAGCAAAACTAAAAGCCAATTCATGAAAGGCTGCACTTTGACTTATTATGCTGTTAAACTAGACATCACTGGGTTGAAATGCGAAATATGCCAGCAAAATATTGACGGATTAGAGCCACTGATGGATCATTTACAATCGAAACATGATAAAACTATAAACACTGACATCAAAAATCAGATACTGCCTTTTAAATTTGAAGGGGTCATGTTTAAGTGCGTGATGTGCCCGAAAATCTACGACCACTTTTTGCAAATAAAATTACACATGAATGCACACTACAATAATTACATTTGTGAAATCTGCAACACTCCTCACGTTAACAGGATAACTTATAACAAACATGTATCTCGACACAGACAAGGAGAGTCCTCTTGTAGTTTTTGTCCAAAAGTATTCGACACAAATGCCAAGAAATTAAGCCACGAAAAATCTGTACATATATTAGGCCATAAAAGAACGAAATGTCTACATTGCAATGAGAAATTCTCTTCGTATATACAGAGGCAAGAACATATGGTGAAAGAGCATAACGTAGAACCTCTCGTCCTCAAATGTATGGCCTGTGAGATGACGTTTACTAGAAGAGACAGACTGCATCGACATGTCAAACGGGACCACCTTCTCGAGAGGAAACACGAATGCAAGCACTGTGATATGAAATTTTATGGTCTGGTCGAATTGAAAGATCACATGTCTAAACATACAGACGAAAGACCATATAAGTGCGATATCTGTTTAAAAGCTTTCAAACGGAAAGATACTTTGAGGGAGCATTTGAGAATACACGCGGATGATAGGCGATTCAAATGTGAACAGTGTGGACAAGCGTTTGTGCAGAGATGCGGTTGGAGAAGCCATATGCGGACGCGACATTATATACGGGTTTAACTTAAAAGTAAGAAACAATGAAGTGATTTTGTCGTTTTAACCTGAAAATTATCTTAGAAACGCGTAAATAAATTAGAATATCGTTTGTTATTGTATGACATCTCATAGATAAACCTTGGTGGTCGGCTGCTTATTTGGGCAGTCCTGTAGGCCTGCAGCTAGGGCAAAAAACTTAACATTAAGGGCAGTGGGGGAGGCCCTGTAGGATACGAGCCTCGTCTTAGAGCACCGGTGGGGGAGAACAGCAAAGGACGGGCTGCATAGGATCTTATGAGAAAACATTTTGAGGTGTAAACATTTTTTTTTTTTAACAATTTATGTTAAAGTTAGTATTTTGAACCCCTCTGATACTGTTTACCTGACCAATTTTCAATATGTCCTTACCTACTACAATGTGGCGGGCCAAAATTCACCTTCTATGAACTACTGGAATGAGCCTTCTGAAACCTTATTAGTCTTACAACAGAACTGTATTCTATTATCTAGCAAAAGTTTTAACGGTAAGACGCTCTTTGTATTATAATGAGGCAACTTGCCTTTTTGAGTCAAAAAAGGTTTTATCCAGCCTTTTAAAGACGGAATCTTTAGAGATCTTCAGATCTTCCAAGCTTATCCCAGAAAACGAGTTTCATCCAGTACTTTAGTTTTTGGGGGCCTCGTCTTTATCCGAAACTTTGCAGGTCCAAAATGATTTAATTAATGTCTAATAAATATACGGTAAAACCATTTAACAGTTACAAGCAAATATTAAATCACGCGCTACACACACACACACAATTTATTTGTATCTTCAAAACTGTTTATATGACCAAACATTTCAATATTATTCGTAAAAAGGTGACGAGGAGACCCACAGCACTGGTGCGGGGGTCCCGTCTCCCCTACTCCAAACTATTATAAAAATAAGCTATGCATGTAACTGGTGAGATAAACTGAATAAAAATGATAATTTATTCTTATCGCGGTCTTAAGAGGCCGTATACGTAGGTTAGGTTAAGGTGTTTTACAGTTATAATACTGTATTCCTATGAGTTTTAATACATAACATGAAAGAACATTTCAATTATGATCTGATCAGCCTCTTAAATAATGAGACTTTTGTTTTCTCTGGAAGTAAACTAATTCATCTTAAGATTTTGTTAGTGTCGCATGAAATTCTATGGGCCATATACACCCAATCTAAGAAGCCCATTGCAGTCAATATACCTACTTACCTATTGTAGATTTTAATTCAAACTTTTCTTTGTAGGTCGGGGCTGCGATACAGAAATAAATTTAGAAACAGATGTAAGTAAAATAATGAAAGCAATCAAATCCCCAAGATCTGCAAAAGCTATCGACAGTCAGGCGTTCAAAGAAAACTTGTTAAAGGTTCGCTCTCCTAAAGTAACAGACACAAGAGAGATGGACAAGCATTTGCAGAATATTCGAAACATTCTCTTTTATTCTAACGCTACTCCTATCAGAAAACAGACAGGGCATGGTTATTTATGCGCCTTCTGTCCAAAAGACTTTACTTTGCCGGAAGACCTCAAAGTACATACAATAGAAAATCATGACAACGAAACTAAAAGCCGTTTCATGAAAGGCTGCGTCATCTTTAACTACGTCGTTAAACTAGACATCACTGGTCTGCAATGCCAAATTTGCGACCAAGATATTGATGGATTAGAAACGCTTATGGATCACTTACAATCTGTCCACTACAAAATCATACATAAAGACATCCCAAATCATATATTGCCTTTCAAATTTGAAGGTGACACGTTTAGGTGCATCCTTTGCCCAAATTTCTTCGACTACTTCAAGATGCTACAGGAACACATGCATGTACACTACAATAATTACAACTGTGAAGTTTGTAACTCGCCTTTCCTCAATAAGAGAACCTTAAAAAGACATTTGGCCCGACACAAACAAGGAGAGTTCTCTTGCAGGATTTGTCAAAAAGTATTTGACACAAATATCAAGAAACTATGCCATGAAAAATTTACACATACTCATGGCCAGAAACGAAATAAATGTCCACATTGCGATGAGAAATTCGTAAGCTACTCACGGAGAAATGAACATATCGTGAAAGAGCATGGCGCAGAACCTCTTGTCTTCAAATGCTTAGCCTGTGACAAGGAGTACGTTACCAAAGAATCATTGACGCGACATACAAAACGAGATCACTTGCTTGAAAGGAAACACGAATGCCAGCACTGTGATATGAAGTTCTTCAGAAAGAAGGAACTGAATATTCACATGTTAAAACATACAGGCGTCAGACGTTTCAATTGTGATATTTGCTTGAAGGCTTTCGCTCGGAAGGATCATTTAACAGAGCATTTAAAGATACATTCTGAGGACAGGCAATATAGATGCGAAGAGTGCGGGCAAGCGTTTGTGCAGAAATACAGTTTGAAAGGTCATATGCGGGCGAAACATAATGAGCGGGTTTAAGGTATAACGTAACTCTCAATGTTTTGGGTTTTGCGGATTCCTGTAAAAACAAAAAATAAATTATTGTCCTAGAATAGTCTACGACAGTTAACGCCTTCATTGCCGGGAACCCAGCTGGAGATGGGATGGAACATGTGCTCTATGAAACGGGGTGAACACGAACGTGTGAAAAAAAAATCGTCTTGGAATTACTTGTTGCAAATCAAAACTTGCGTTTTTAAGGTGGAGCGTGTGAGTCGGCGGCATTTGTTTACATTAACAAAACAGTTTTTACATGGACATACTTTAGTATTGTAGTAAACCTAAATCATGTGTATTTTGTTACAATAACTATGTAATTATAAATACTGTTTCTTGAACAAGTGAGATCCTAAATACACACACACATAAACAGCGGTCATTCCTAACAACAGATCTAAATCTAGCACATGTTTTCGACGCAAGACAACTAAACGTTCTTGCTTCAACAGGTCTAATCCAGACCCACGTATTTCAAGCTAATTCAGTTAGAACGGGTTTCATCCTATTTTTTTGTCTGTATAATATTGCTAATAACTTTCTGGTGACCTGTAACACAGGTTATTCCCAAAAACCTTTACCAGGCACCAGTCTCACACAAAGTTGAACACATTAACTTTAACTTCAAGTCAGCTTTGTGAAGAGAGAATAAATGATAAATAATAAACAAAATAAAGGAAATAATGACTGCTTACAAAATACTTCTCAATGTAACTTTGCAAGCGAAAGTACTCCAATAACCTTATCACAGTCTACTTCTAATCTTTGACATTACTTAGACGCTCATAGCATAGTTTTTCTGGTACTTGATTAAGACTTTATAAATAATTAGCCAATCAACACGTAGAATATTCGCAGGAAATAATTATATCAAACTTTTGTTTGTAGGTCTCGGCTGCCATACAGAAATTAAATTAGAACCTCATGTAAGTAATATATTAAACACACTCAGTGCACCGAGACCTACGCGAGCAAACGACAACACAGTTGATTGGACGGTAACGGTCGCGAAAAAAGGTAGATTTCAGGGGATCAAAGATGAAATATTAAGTGTTCGACCCCATAAAGCAGACAAAAGAGAGATAGATAAACATTTGCAGAATATTCGTAACATACTCTTATTTTCTAATGCTACCCCCATCAGAAGTTACACAGGAAATGGTTACATGTGTGGCTTTTGTCCAGAGCACTTTATCATGCCAAGAGACCTTAAAGTACATTCACTGCAAAAACATGACAATAAAACAAAAAACACGTTCATGAGAGGCTACCCGTTAAGTTCCTACGTTGTTAAAATAGACATAACTGGTTTGAAATGTGAAATATGCGGTCAAGATATTGATGGATTAGAACAACTGATGGGTCATTTACAATCTGAACACTATAAAATTATACACACAGATATACGAAACCATATTCTGCCATTTAATCTAGAAGGGGACACGTTCAAGTGCGTGCTGTGCCCTAAAATCTACGAACGCTTTAAGCTTCTCCAAGAACACATGAATATACACTATAATAATTATAATTGTGAAACCTGCAACTCTTCTTTTGTAAACAAGAGAACCCTTAACTGTCACATGGCTCGACATAAGCAAGGAGAGTTCACTTGTTCGTTCTGTTCAAAAGTATTTGATACAAATGGCAAAAAACTATGCCACGAAAAATTTGTACATATTGGAGATCATAGACGAAACAAATGTCCACATTGCCAGGAAAAATTCACGACTTACGCAAAGAAACATGAACATATGGTTAAAGAGCATGGTGCAAACCCTCGTGTCCTTAAATGTATGGCCTGTGACAAGACGTTTACAAGACGAGACAGATTGACTAGACACACTAAACGGGATCATTTACTCGAAAGGAAAAATGAATGTGAGTATTGTGATATGAAATTTTATGCAAAGAAAGAACTGAGTATGCATATGTTAAAACATACAGGCGAAAAACAGTACAGGTGCGATGTCTGTTTCAAAGCTTTTGGACGGAAACATACATTAAGAGAGCATTTAAGAATACATGCGGATGACAGGAGATTTAAGTGTGAACAGTGTGGACAAGCGTTTGTGCAGAAATGCAGCTGGAAAAATCACATGAAATCGAGACATGATGAATTGGTTTGATTCGGTGTTCCTATACGACCTGATGATGTCCAGCCAGGTTCTGCACAGGGCTTCGGATGGAACCAGGGAGACTTTTCAATAAAACATAGCAATCCTGTTCCAACGGTATATTCGCAGAGAGAGAGATTTTTCTAAGTCCATCGGGTCCTTATATACTAATCGACGGAGAATCTTAACCCCGCGGTCTAGAAAGTAGGAACAACGCCATCTATCGAGGCATCGAGAACTAATTTACAAAACAGTGTTTTATCTTAGTCGACACAGTGCGAACAAGGTTGTACAGTTCTTTACTGCGAATTTTGGGACTTGTATAAAGTTTGACACAAAAAGTACATTCTGCATTGTGTTGATCTAGTACCAGTTTATTCTCTGTCGTGATCAAAGTATGACAAAAAAACATATATGAAAAAAGACAGGGTGTAAGGGATAGCCTTCCACAAACTGACAGGGTAGGGTGCATTCAGCTCCTTATTTTGAATCATATTCCACTGGAATTTTCTCCGCTTTTTTTTTGTTCTGATTCTATTCCTTTATTTCAATGTAAAATTACATTCCCTGTTAGCAGCACTCCATTTATGTAATTAATACGGCTAAAATCAAAAATCTAATAATGGATGTTGAAATACTCTAGAACGACGCCTGAAATCAGCTGTTCACGTCCTGCCTAGTTACAGAGTCATCGAACTCGTCGTTGCGCTTGCCGTTCGCTACGTGCGTTTTGCCACGGTAACAATACATTGCGTATGAGGAAATAAAACAAATCAGATTTTTTGGATTCCCATAACAGTCCTGAAATATCTGTTCTTGTACCGGTCATCTTAAAATGATAGATTGAATTCACTCTATCAGTTTGTGGTGAGCTTTCCCTTACACCCTGTATAAAAATGTCGTTGAAATATGCACATTGTGAAATATTATTAAATTATATTAAGTGGGATGTTCGCTCTAAGAGGGGGCTCTTACTGAAAGTGAGTGGGTATGCACTGACTTTAAAAGCCATGTCATAACTTAAGTACCGTTAATTTTATTTGACTGTAAGTAAGGGTAATGATAAACATAATCAGCTATAACTCTGAATGGCAAAGTTTGTTAGACCTAGACCTCTTTTGTAAATATTACAATAATCGTGAATTCTGGAAATGGTAGATCCATGATGTTTTACTTATCTCGAGTCTCTATTCTGTTTTGTTGTTAATTCTACATTTCAAATAGTTGTAACTAGACGCCGAATGCAACTACTGATTTTTACTGTACTTACCAATCAATATTTCTGCTTACAATCAATCTACGTCTAAAATTAAGAATTCCGCTGTATTCCGAAATGTCGTTTAATAGTCTACGGTTCCTTAGTTAGCATTTAAGTTAGATTCCCATACAAAATTAAGATGATACAATAACTTACTGATGATAAATTAGATGTCTTCGCGTAAAGTTAATGTAATACATTTTTAACTGTTTCAAAATATTAAAATAACTTAGCTATCTTAATACACATATTGATGTCTGTTAACATTACTTGCCTAGCTTAAGTTAGGATGATGAAATTATGTTTGCGGTAAAATTTTATTTAATAAAGTTCTTACTTAAGTAAACCTTGTCTTGAGTCTTATTATAATACACCATAATCCGCTTTAAAGAATGGAATGTGGAAAGGTACATATACATTTAGTTAATATTTCTGTGGATCTTTAAAACAAACCCAATTTTATTGAAAAAATAGCAAGAGAAGTTTGGACACAATATTTATCACGAAAAATCCTTCGACCTACAAATTAAAGTAACTGCTCGGCTGCTGTGCTAGATATTAAACAGAAAAAAAAAAACAAATTGTTAAAGAAAAATAAAACTATTTTATTTTATCCAAGAATTACAAAATAATGTTTTCTTTGTAGGTCGAAGTGAAGCGGCAGATCTTGCCATGAAGTTGCAATCCGAGATCAAAGAACGACAGATTGTTTCAAAAGCAGGAACAGCACGTACAATATCACAGATAGTTGGAAAGAAAAACATTAGAAGAGACTCTGATGAAGAAGGTAGTAAAACTAAGAAAAAGAGTCAAAAGCTATATGAGGAAGAATTGTTTAAACAACGTTACAATATTAGAGAGATACTACTATGTAGCAATGCCACGCCCATTCGTAAGTATGATCTTGGATATGTGTGCTGTTTCTGTGATAACCAATATCCTAATCCCGAGGAACTAAAAACGCATACCATCACAGAACACGACGAGAGTGATAAATTGGACTTCATGAAAGGACAGCGCGCCGTGTACTTCTTAGTCAAGCTAGACATTACCATACTCAAGTGTGCCTTGTGCGACGCAGACATAGATTCAGATGTAGACCTCATCCATCATCTGAGGGATGAACATGGAAAGCCAATGTTCACAGATATAAAGAATTATGTCATACCGTTCAAGTTCGAAGATACAACTCTTAAGTGCATCTTCTGCTCACGAATATTCAACAGATTTAAAGTCCTGCAAGAGCACATGTACACGCACAGTAGAAACTTTGTTTGTGACGTATGCGGCACTGGTTTCGTTAACGAGAAAATGCTTAACACACATAGTGACAGCCATAAAGTGGGAGTTTTTAAATGCAGACACTGTACCGAAGAATTTGACACTCCCAGAAAAAAGAAATATCACGAAAAGACTGTTCACTTGTTATCTTTAAACAAATGTGGGTATTGTGATGAAAAGTTTATGTGGTACAGACAAAAATGTGCTCACTTAGCTGAAGTACATGGCATTATTGTTACTCAACCGAAGGAGTGTAAAGCGTGCGACAAAGTCTTCTCGTCTGAGTCCAAACTTCAGCTTCATGTTAGGAGGGATCATTTGCTAGAACGTAATTTCAAATGTACTGAATGTGAGATGGAGTTCTTTACCAAAGAGTCTCTAAACGACCACATGGTCAAACACACGGGGATCAAAATGTTTTCTTGCAAGGTTTGCTGCAAGTCCTACGGGTTGAAGAAAGCTTTGAGGGAGCACATGAGAATTCATGAGAATGATAGGAGATTTAAATGCGAGATATGTGATCAGGCGTTTGTGCAAAAGTGCAGCTGGAAAGGCCATATGCGTTCTAAGCATGCTATTATAGTTTGATAGGAATAGTTTTATGAGGAGCTCGTGGCTAAATAATAGCAGCCGCTCGGGTCGGCTTTTAGGCTAAGCTGCGCTTGCCTACGTTGGTCCGTGAATGATGGACCACCCATTACATACCGAGTTTCCTCCGTGCCTCGTAAAGCACGTAAAACGGTTGGGCCCGGCTTTCATATATAGATCTGTGACAGTCGTTACAAGTAGTCAGTGGCCCGAAAGTCTGACAGCCAGTCTTACCAAGGGGTATCGTATTGCCCAGTATTAACTGGCCAGGCAGATGATAATGAGGAATAGTTTTCTAAACTTAGGGAAAACAAATATTTGTAGAAATCTCTAAACAACGCCTGAGTATTAATTGACATTAGTTGACTTAAAATGCTCGACTTAAGAGAGTTAGACCGATATGAGGATGCAACAAAACCACAATACGCCTGTAACTGATAAACCCGTAAAATCAGCTGGTGAGATAGACGTGTTTTTGAATACCGACCGAGAATCGGGAAACATAGGAAAATAGGTGTACGTTACCCTAGCAGGAAAGTGGCTCCTAGAGTGATATGAGTGGAACGTATAATTAGTGTATAATCTGCTGTGAATGTGCACCACATAAAAAATTGATGCGCTTTGTTGTTTTGAAAAAAAAAAAAACGGAAAAAACGATTCCTGCTAGGGTAACGATTTTCTAGCAGGAAAATTCTAAACGAATGATCGGAGAGAGAAATATTGTTCATGGCCAGAGAGCTTATATTTGTGTAAAAAGGTGCGCCGAAAATGTAGGTTGTGCGTTTCAAGTTTTCGAGATATTGCATTTCCTGCTAGGGTAACGTTTTGCAGAATCGTGTACCTCTAAAACCATTGTAAGTGCGCCTGTAGAATAAACATACACGAGTAGTTCTTAATTTGTGCGTTTTTGTGACAATTAGTATTAAGAAATTATTTATAATTTTCAAGTAATCACAGTTTTTTGAAAACCCGAAAAAATATCACAGCGCCTTAATGATAAAACGTATAAGCTCACTGAAAACTGTATTCGGACCTTCTTAACGCTTAAATGGGTATCAGTAAACATGTAGTACGAGAGAGCTTTATGTTCACTAGTCCAGCAATGGACAACTATAGGCTTCTGATTATAATGCCAGTGTTGCAGCGAGACCTTAAAAGTATTATATATAGCTCTTTTAATGCATTTCGCTGAATTATGTTTAGGGTTGTGCATCTGTAGCTACAAAAGTCTAGCATTTGTCTTCTAATAAGAATCCTTGTTCAAAGTTTAAAAAAAAAAGCTGATAACGACTTTATATAACATTCATAGGTTGAGACATTAGTTGAGGACATTTATTTATATCAAAATAACGTTTTACCACTTTTTTTAATAATTACATTTGAATCCTGATTATAAGTTGTATTGTCATAAAATATATGAAAGTGTAATTCTTCTAAGATAATTACAATATAGCCAACATGCCACGTATTAATGATTAAAAAAAAGACAGATCTTGATTTGCCTTGGAGTGTCACATGATGTGCTGACCATGAGCAGTTCGCTGAGTCGTACAACAACTAAAATGGAGACTGTACCATAACTACTTCCCAGCACATATTAATATAACTTCAGAATGAGAAATAGATGGAGCTATACGTCCTGTACAGCTCCATCTCTGTCCCACGGTAAAGGAAGGCTAAAATATTATCGTAGTGGTAGAGACCCCCAGTTCAGTATCACAGTTTCTACGCAGCGACGTATTGTATTGCTCGTTGACAGGTTCTCCAACAAGCCAAGCCAATGCGGCGCTGCATCATAGTTGCGATTTCATTGATGTCAAAGTCCTCAAGATGACCTGGCTTTTAGAAAATCGATTAGCAGTATTGTTAATTTGACTGAGAAAACCCAACTAAAGTGTTAAGAGCGTTAACGTCTTACGGCATTTCAAACAAACTTTCAAGTGATTTTTGTTTCGAAATGACTGAACAATACGCAATACAATACGTCGCTGCGTAGAAACTGTGATATTGAACTGGGGGTCTCTACCACTACGATAATATTTAATGAAACTTTATACGCATAACCAGGATACATATGTCTAAAAAGTAGTCAGAGTACATTTGCGAAAAATAGTGTTACAGCTGAATTAGACCGATTTTTAGATTTTCCATAGGAACAGATATTTCCAATTATCTTTTTTTTTAAAGACATTTCTGAAAGTTCACTGTCAATTTTTTTTTTCCAACGTAAGTCGTTAACGCTTAAAGCTTAATTGATTTAACTGGTGTTATACGATATACATAACTTAGGAAACATATTTATCTTCATAAGATTGTTTTTCTGTATACGTAAATATAACTCGAGTTTAGTTTTAAGGGTTACATTTGATTTGTTTAATAAATAATTTACTTCTTCTGATTACATAAAGATCTTTTAATTCTCTCACTCTACCCTTCCTCTCCCTCCCCCCCCTGGTCTCTTTTATCCCATTATTTCGTCTTTCATATGCGTATAGTTCTTTTTTAACCCGACTACAGCGAAGCCAAAAAGAAGTGTTATGATTTTAGCTGTCTATGTATGTATGTTTGTATTTACGTATGTTCCTCCGTAGCGCCTAAACTATTCATCCGATTTTGTCAATCGATTAGTTATTATGGCCCGGGTAACATAGGCTACATTTTAACCGACTTCAACAACAGGAAGAGTCGATTTTACCTTGTAAGCCACGATTTTAATAAGAGCGTGATTTTTCAGTAGTCGGGTTTTTTAGTTGTAGTATAAGCACACAAATTCTTGTTACATAATACTCTATGAAATGTTTCATGAAAAGAAACGTAATGCTTCATTTTATTTGATTAGACAATTTCGGTAATCCTTCGTTCTGCACTCCTTCGCCTTTTGAACTTGAACTAAGCCAAATGTCATATTTAATCGTGCGTGTAATGCGCTTAAAAAGGGGTACCAGGTTATTTCTTCACTAGTTAATATAGTCTTAATTATCGCGCTTCAATTGAAGTTACTAGAAAAATACCTACAGCTGGACTAGAATATCTCCAGTCCAGTTCTTTATTCTAAGAGTACTTAATCGATGACCAACGCTACTACGATTGCAATTCTTCTAATTTGATAATAATCCATCATCATCATTCTCCAGCCCTTTTCGCTGTTTGGGTTTGGCGGCAACTTGATGAAAATTATGGCTTGTATTATTTTTCTTTTTCTATGACTTAATTGCGTTCTGAAATCAAATCACAGTGACCTAATCAGCAAAATAACTGAACAGCAAATTTAAATTATGAAAATACCCCAGAATTTGTATGGAATAGCAAATAGTGCAAACAAACCACAGCATGGAAGAAAACGTCTCCGAAATATTCAATAACCGTTTCCTTTTCTTTGTAGGTGTTCAACGTAACGTGAACGCCAAGATTGAAACGGATTGTGACAAAAAAGTCACTCGCAAACGTACCCGAGGAAATCTCAAACAACCTGAAGAGCTCAAAATTAATGAGTTATTAAAACATAGAAGCAATATACGTCTTATATTACAATGTACCAACGCGACCCCTATACGATGCAGAGGGGGCATCGGATATGCCTGTTGTTTTTGCGCAGATGAATTTCCAGATCCTTCAGACTTAAAAAAACATACTCTAGAAGGCCATGACGATAAAACTAAACTCAAATTCATGGTTGGCAAAATGATGTTCTCATTCCTTGTCAAATTAGACATCACTGATCTTACGTGCAAAATATGCGAAAACAGCATTCATTCGTTAGAAGATCTCGTAGATCATTTGATCAAAATACACGATAAAAAGATTTACACTGATATTAAGAGCCACATAATGCCTTTTAAGTTCGACAGTGATACACTACGATGCATGATTTGCCAACATGTTTTCAACAAATTCAAGAACTTGCAACAACATATGAACGTACATTACAGAAATTTTGTTTGTGAATTTTGTGATGCTGGATTCATAAATAAACACATTCTAGCATGTCACACCGAAGGGCATAAGACTGGTACGTTCAAATGTGATTTATGTACGAAAGTATTCGATACCCACAGGAAGAAGAAAAGTCACGAAAAAACCGTTCATATTCATGCGAATTTGCTCAGTAAATGCGGATACTGTAATGAGAAGTTTACGAATTACAAAAAAAGAGATGATCACTTACTAAAGGTCCATGGAGTTCAGATTAAAGCCGTCAAATGCAACGCGTGTGACAAGTCTTTTGACCACAAAGGAGCACTAACGATCCACACGAAACGAGATCACCTGATGGAGAGACGGTACAAATGTGCTCAGTGCGACATGAAATTTTTCGGATCTAACGAATTAAAACTCCACATGGTAAAACATTCAGGAGTGAGGGAGTTCAAATGTAGTGTCTGCTTCAAGTCATATGGCCGGAAGAAGACACTAAAAGAGCATATGAGGATTCATAACGACGATAGGAGGTTCAAGTGCGAGCACTGCGGTCAGGCATTCGTTCAAAAATGTAGCTGGAAAGGGCACATGAGAACTAGGCATGGCACACTTGTCTGATTTCATATTTTTTTTAATCAAATCTCAGGTTGAGTTGGTAATGTTTTTGTTAATGCGAACGTTAATTGGTATTTGTGAATTATAATTATGTTTTTGTACAAATTGTTTGATTTCAAATGACCTATTGAACTTCAAGCTCTTTCTGTTTTAAGTAAGGTGCGTGCTACACCTTAGAACTAGAAGATCGGTCGTTGGTTACGTAATAACTTTCACTTTTCTTATGATAAATGACATTTATTTTGCAAGGAGCTTATTAAAGACACTTTTACATTTCAATTTTTTACAAACTAGGTGAGATCGGTGTTTTACAATCTGGCTACTCTGAGAAAAAACAGCCGAAATAAACTCGGAGGTCACAGTTTGTCTTGGACATGACCTGAGTCATGTGAGGACCACACACATATGAATGGACTTCTCCTGTCTGTGCAAGCAGCTGTCAGTAAACGTGAAGCTGGAAAATATCAATTCTCCATTACAGTTATAATTAGTCAATCAATACATTTAATAAAAATAATTGTCAATCCTGGCGCTATAGCTTTTCAACTGTTCTTGAGAACTTCAAAGTTTTTCAGTTTGATTTAACGTGTTAACCTTGGAACGTCATGTCATTCTTATACCAAACTAAATTCAACTTGCAAACATGATACAACGTAACGTTGGTGGCATACAATTAAAAATACGTTTTCTTTATAGGTACTCGAGACAATTCTATCAAGGCTAGTAAAATAAATGAAAAATATAAATCGACACAAAGGAAAAAAAATGAAACCATCGAGATCAGTCAATCCAGAACAAAAATCACGGAACAGCTTACAAATCTGAGAGAAATCTTGACTTGCTCCAATGCTACACCCTTTGTCGGAGTTAATTGTCAAGGTTATATGTGTGGCTACTGTGACGCTCAGTATCCAGACCCTGCAGACCTGAAAAAACATACACGTGGTAATCATAAAGGCTTATACAACGCAGTAACTCCAAAAACGTATACAAGTAAAAACAAACCAGATGAGTTTTGTATAAAGCTAGACATAACTGATTTACGATGTATGCTCTGCGAAACTGACATAGACATATTAGAAAACTTGATGAAACATTTAGAAACTGACCACAAAAGGGGTATGCACACCGATATCAAACACCATCTCTTGCCTTTCAAGTTTTTCGATGACACCATGAAATGTTGTATGTGTTCAAATTTTTATACAAAATTCAAGAGTTTGCTAGAGCATATGCGCATTCATTATAGAAATTATGTCTGCGATGTGTGTGACAAGGGCTACTTCACCAAATCACGTCTCAAGAAACATATGGCCACACATATAACAGGCGTCTTCAAATGTAGCTTATGCCCTAAAACTTTTTTAACTAAGTCCAGGGCAAAAAGTCATGAAACTTCAGTTCACGTAAATAAGGGTATGAATTTAAAGTGTGGATTCTGTTATGAGAGATTTAGGAATTATATGAGAAGAGATGAGCACTTGGTGGAAGTGCATGGAGTCAAATTGAAGATTGTCAATTGCCTTGCGTGCAACAGGACGTTTCCTAATAGAAGCGCACTAAGGATCCACACGAGACGAGACCATCTGATGGAGAGGCGGTTCGAATGTACTGAATGCGATAAGGCATTTTTCAAAGATGTTGATTTAAAGTTTCACATGGTAACACATACAAAAACAAGAGAGTTCCAATGTACCGTGTGCCTGAAATCATATAGCCGGAAGGAAACTTTAAGGCAGCATATGGAAATACACAGTGACGTTAGACGGTTCAAATGCGAGCGTTGCGGTCAGGCATTCGTGCAGAAAGCTAGCTGGAAAGGGCACATGAAAAGTAAACACAATGAACTGGTCTGAACTATGCAATATGACTGATTAAACGAACGATTGAGTTCAGAATATGCTCCACATTTTTTCAGTTTTGTTTGTCATTTTTCAGAACGTTCATAATCTAATCTGTCTACGTCTGGCAGGGATACATCGAATTTACATTTAAATGCTATTTATTTACGAAATCAATAGGAAAATTTAAGTCTCGAAAAATCCACTCATATCCTCGCGAACTTGCTAAGCAAGTGGTATTCTGTAGTGAAAAGTTCACCGATTCATATTTTTTTTTATATAAATCTCACATTGAGTAGGTAATTTATAATTCTGTTTGTACGATTCTGAAGTAATTGTTGTTTTATTTCTGAATTATAATTCTGTTTTGTACAAATTGTTTGATTTCAAATTACCAATTGAACTTCAAACTAAACGCAGCGTCAAAAAATCGCTTCCCTTCAAATATAATCTGCTAAATACTTTTAGCCATTTTTTATTTAAAGGGACTATGGTGGCCGGTACACCAGTTCGAGTAATCCCTTGACAGCCGGCGTTACCATGCAGTCAATATGAACCTACTGACTGGAACACACGCAGACCCATATGCTCTTCCAGTAACTCTGTCACGTACCGAGGAGCAGACTCTTGTCCGCAAGCATCTCCAGTCTAGGAAAACCACACGGGGTTAGTGTTGCCGTCGATAAACAGGCCGTCTCAGAACGTTTACAAGGCTTGTGCGTATCGGTCCCCATGCCTCTTGTACACTTTGCTAAGCCTATCATTGCAGAAAAGGCACCGTGATCGGCTCATCCAAGATTAGCACAGGCCTCCATTTCTCTATTGTCCTATCTACATGGTCGCACGCAACAATTGCAACCGGTCCCTCCGCTATTCAGCCAACTTTGGGCCTGTAGCAGCTCCAGGTAGCAGTTTTCTTTTCCCGTAACCATTCCTAATCGTGGAGCCGATCACGAAAGTGCTACGTACTGAACGGAACCGTTTTTGCACTTCAACGGCATTAGAGAACGAATTGGTGGAGATGTGGACATAATGAAACTATTATCTCTTTAGAATGTTTCGTTTTCTTTCACGCAAGTTAAGAAAAATGCGTTCATATGAACGCGAACTTGCTTAGTAAGAGCGGATACTGTACTGGAGAAGTATACGATTTTTTTTTTTAATTAGGCTGTTCTGTCCCACTGCTGGGCATAGGCCTCCCCCATTCCTTTTCAACTCCCCCGGTGTTTTGCCTCTGGCCAATCAGTCAGGAACGACTCCAAATCGTCACGCCAGCGTTTCCTGGGCCTGCCTCCGTGACGACGACCGTCTTCAAGCACCCACTGTGTGACGATTCTGGCCCATCTGTCCTGATTCATGCTGAAATAGTGAATATCATATGACCTATTGGACTTCAACACATTTCGGTCTGGTTAACAGAATTAACCTCGGTACGTCCACAACGATAGAGATAAACCATTAAAAAAATAACGTTTTCTTTAAAGGTACTCGAGGCAGACCTATCAAGAATCGAAATACAAATAGAGGTAAACTCGGTAAACCTAAACGGAAAAAAGGAAAAAATGTTCCCTCTAAGATCATCACTATAGCGGGGTTAAGAACTTCGGAAGAAATGAAGAAACACCGCACAAATATAAAAGAAATTTTGACTTGCTCTAATGCTACGGCCTTTGTCGGAGCTGATTATCGAGGTTATATGTGTGGCTACTGCGACGCTCAGTATCCAGACCCCGCAGACCTAAAAAAACATACTCGTGACAATCATAAATGCCTATATAACTGTGTATTACCAACTATTCGTAAGAACGGATTAGACGACTTTTTAATAAGGCTGGACATTACTGATTTACAATGCACACTCTGCGAAACTGACATAGACACATTAGAAAAATTGATGAAACATCTAGAAAGTAACCACAAAAGAGATATACATACCGAAATAAAAAACCAAATCTTTCCCTTTAAGTTTAACAGCGAAACCTTGAAATGTTATTTGTGCTCGAGTAATTTTGATAAGTTCAAAAGTTTACAAGAACACATGCACATTCATTATAGGCATTTCGTTTGCGATGAGTGTGACATGGGATACATTACCAAAGGAAATCTAAGGAGACACATCGAGAGGCATGATACAGGCGATTTCAAATGTAATGTGTGCTCTAAAACCTTTCTAACTAACAAGCGGGCCAAGAATCACGAAAGACGTGTTCACGTAAACAAGAATTTCAAGAGTAAGTGCGGGTATTGTGATGAAAGATTTAAGAATGAAACAAGAAGAGACGAGCACTTGTTGAATGTACATGGAGTCAAGTTGAAGGTAAGGAAATGCCAAGCGTGCGACAGGATGTTTTCGAGTACATACGCACTAAGAATCCATACTAGGCGAGATCATTTGATGGAGAGGCGGTTCAAATGTACAGAATGCGATAAAGCATTTTTCCAATCAGCCGATGTAAAATTTCACATGGTAACGCATACAAAAACGAGAGAGTTCCCATGTACCGTGTGCCTGAAGTTGTTTAGCCGAAAAACGACTTTAATTCAGCATATGGAAATACACAGTGATGTAAGGCGCTTTAAATGCGAACGCTGCGGTCAGGCATTCGTGCAGAAAGCTAGTTGGAAAGGGCACATGAAGAGTAAACACGGCGAACTTGTTTAAATTATATAGCATAGCTAGTGGAACGGACGAGGATATATCTGGACACGATTATCTATGCTCACATGTAACAAATAAATATAATAATTCAATAAAACTCGAAATAAACCGCGTTACAGGCAACGCGAAAACTCACTAGTTTATGTGGGTTTATGAAATTGACTTCAGAACCACCACAGTTGAGAAAAAAGATGATGCATTTAATCACATTCATATTATTATTTTCTTAATTTAAAAGTCGAACTGGAAATACTTACTAAGTTTACCCAAACAGCTTTTACATTGTATCAACAAGATCTTTCATTGAGTAGGTATTGATACTGTGTTTTGTTTGTGAAATAGAATGCTTTCAAGACAGTGGTTGTTTGATTTCATGTTACCAATAAACTCAGGCGTCTTTAAGGCTTGAATCCCTAATTAATGACGTTTCTGGTTTTCTCAAAAATTTCCTCTATTCATAAAATCAAAGTACGATATCCTTATCGGCAATTAAGATACCAATGACTAACGAGAACAATATTATCCATCTCGACATTAATCTACCAGGAATCCTATCCCAGCAAATAATGAAGTATGTCTTTATTAATTGTTATGGACAAGTACATCATATGGACTCTCAAAGTTTTCCATATATAGAGTTCAAATGGCTCGCACAAGATCAAGATCACATAAACATATTCTGGTTTTCTGCGAACATTTAAACTACATCTGTGTTAGAAAAATTAACAAATAAAACTTGTGAAATTGGTAATGGAAGACTAAAAAGTCAAAAGAACTTGGAAAACTATAATCAGTAAGTGGGACACCTCCAAGAAAAGTGAGGATTCTTTGACAAGACGAGATTTCAATCTGCTGGACTACGAATTGAGACAGAAGACGAGAAGTTTTTTTCCTACAAATAAGTTCTCATATTGAGTAACGAAATTGATGTAAATTCCCTTTTTTGCATTTAGTTGTCGATCGTTGTTGATCGTGACTTCGTCTGCGTGTATGTTGGTCTTCATGATTTTTCATTCAAATGAACGCTCTCACGTCGGACGTCCAGGAAGAGGCTCCCTGGTGTATGCTGTTTGCCGATGACATTGTGCTGGGCTGGTTGCCGAGAGTGTCCAGAGCAGATTGGAGGTGTGGTGGCAAAGACTGGAGAAACGGAATACTTGTTTTGCGATTTCGGCGGTCTCTCCAGTCCTGTGCCTATAACTCTTGCCGGAACGCCCATACTGATCTGCTCCGACTTCCGATATCTCGGGTCGCTTGTCCAAGGGGATTGCGAAATAGACCGGGACGTAACGCACCAGATCAACTCAGGATGGATGAAATTGACAGGTCACTGGAACAACTTACGACCCACGGATGCCCGTTAAGTTAAAGGGGAAAATATACAAGTCCTTGATTAGACCTGTCGTACTGTATGGATCAGAATGCTGGGCGGTGAAAAAGATGGATGAAAAATGATTGCATGTAGCGGAAATGAGAATGTTGAGATGAATGTGTGGATTGACAAGAATGGATAAAGTAAGGAATGAGTATATTAGAAGAAGTTTGAAAGTAGCGCCCCTGTTACAGAAAAATTAAAAGGAAGTCGTCTATCTTAGTATGGACATATTATGATGAGGTGGGCTGAAACGCATGTTACTAAAAAAGGGATGGTGATGGTGTATAGTGTGCTGTTTATGTATAGAGAGGGAGAGGGAGGTTTTTCGTTCAACTATTTCGGATAAAACTAACTTGTAGGGACTAGAGATGTCGTTTTTCCTACTTACTTGCGTTATACACTTGGAACCAGAAAGTTACGCTTATGGTACCTACAGTTGGCAAGACAATTAAAACATCGTTTTCTTTATAGGTACTCGAGATAAACCTATCAAGGATCATACATCAAATAATGGAGCCCTACCCAAAAGGAAAAAAGGAGTTCTCACTGAGGTCGGTAAAGCAAGGATAAAAATGATGAAAGAAATGAAGAAACACCACAAAAATCTAAAAGAAATTCTGACTTGCTCTAATGCTACGGCCTTTGTCGGAGCTGATTATCGAGGTTATATGTGTGGCTACTGCGACGCTCAGTATCCACACCCTGTAGACCTGAAGAAGCATACTCGTGACAATCATAAAGGCCTATATAACTCTGTAATACCTAGTGATAATAAGTACACAATAGATGAGTTTTGTATAAGGCTGGATATTACTGATTTACGATGTACTCTCTGCGATACTGACATAGACACATTGGAAAACTTGATGAAACATCTAGAAACTGAACACAATAGAGATATACATACTGAAATCACGAACCAACTCCTTCCATTTAAGTTTAGCAGCGAAACCTTGAAATGTTGTTTGTGCTCGAGTAATTTTGAACAGTTAAGATGTTTACAAGAACACATGCACATTCATTATAGGTATTTTGTTTGCGATGAGTGTGACATGGGATACATAACCAAAGGAAGTCTCAGACGACACATCGGCACTCATAATATAGGCCTTTTCAAATGCAATTTGTGCCCTAAAACCTTTGACACTCAACGGAAAGCTGGGCGTCATGAAAAAGTTGTTCACGTTTATAAGGGTTTCAAAACTAAGTGTAAATTCTGTAATGAGAGATTCAAGAATCATGTGAGAAGAGATGAGCACTTAGTGACAGTACATGGACTCAAGTTGAAGGTTGTCAAATGCCAAGCGTGCGACAGGACGTTTCCTAACACAGGCGCACTTAGGATCCACACTAGACGAGATCATTTAATGGAGAGGCGGTTCAAATGTACTGAATGCGATAAGGCATTTTTCAAAGATGTTGATTTAAAGTTTCACATGGTAACACATACAAAAACAAGAGAGTTCCAATGTACCGTGTGCCTGAAGTCTTATAGCCGGAAGGAAACTTTAAGGCAGCATATGGAAATACACAGTGACGTTAGACGGTTCAAATGCGAGCGTTGCGGTCAGGCATTCGTGCAGAAAGCTAGCTGGAAAGGGCACATGAAAAGTAGGCACGGCGAACTGGTCTGAATTACACAGTATGACTAATTAAAAACGAAATTAATCCCGTAACAGGCTCCTACTCCCTGCATCCTCCAGATGTCAACGAGGCCGACGTCAGACTTACCCAGTGGGGCGAAACGTGCACATTCCTATCCTTGTTTATCTATCTCAGTCTCATCCGTCAAAAATAACTATAATTACTGACATATTGAAGAAGACATGCTGCGCCGACCCCAAATGAACTGGGATGAGGACTGGAGAATGATGATGATGATTGACAAGTTTTATATTAACTTAGTTGAGAGGTTATAAAGTACGAGAATTATTTTTCAGGTGGCTACTCACTGTCATTATAATGCTTAAGTTAACCTAATCGGCTTGTATGACGTATCAACACGATCTATTATTTCTATTGTGATTTTCGTCTTTTAGTTAGTATTTTTTTTGTAAAATAAAATTTTTGAACGATAGTAATTGTTTGATTTCAAGTGATCAAATGAATTTAAGGATTTCATTTTTACCGTACTTGACGAAGAATCGATGTTTCATATAAAATTGAGAAGTAAGGCGGTGAAACAAAGCCCTATATAACATTCATATAAACGACCCACTTTAAAGTTAATTTTCTCACAGTACAGTAAAATAACGTAGTTTAACTATCCGCCTTTGATAGATGTTGTAAAATAATAGCGGGCCCAGTACAGACCCTTGCGGGATTCTGGGAGTAAATCAGTTTTATCATTTTGAGTTTTAGCGAATTTAAATACGACCTCTGAAGCTAAGATTATTGTAAACTTCAATTCGATTCAGTCAATTAAAATATAGCGGTTTTTTCATATTGTATTTATGGCTTAGTCATTAGTGAAGTGCATCGAATGGCTTTTGGAGATCGATAATAACACCCGTAACCATTTATTTATTAAGTGTCTATTTCGGCTAAAAAACCATAGTGTTAGTAACAAAAAAAACTTAAAAAATACTTTAGTGTATTAATTTTATTTGGCATATTAAAAATAAATATATAGATTGAGAGTAAAATAATGTGTTGATTATTTTGATTAATTATTTTTGGGGGACTTGGCGATAGAATTTTTGTACTGATGTTTATTAAATATCTATAGCATCATCACAATTATTGAGAAGCCTGGAAAGTTTTGGGGTGGGGGAGTTAGACCCTGAACAATTTTGCGAAAATGGGGGACGTACCTTATAGTTTGTATGCATTTAGTTTCATCTACACTAAACGTACACAATTCTATTTTTCTAATATTTGTTACTCTTATCTTATCTTACTCAGCTTATTTTTATAGTATAGGTTAGTTGTCTGGTAAAGTTATAATCGTTAGTTATTCCATGCTTCAATAACTGTTGCCGCGCCCTCTCGTGATCCAGAGCTAGTTTACGTCCAACAAGAATGATGACAAACCAATTAAAACAACGTTTTCTTTATAGGTACCGGAACTATAACTATTGAAGTTCCGAAAGCAAATACTGAAGAAAAACCTAAACGGAAGAGAATAAAAGGAGTTCTTACTGAGATCGGTAAAGCAAGGATAGAAATGATAGAGGAACTGAAGAAACACCGCTCAAATCTTCAAGACATTCTTACTTACTCCAATGCCACGCCTTTTCTTGGAATCAATTATCGAGGTTACATGTGTTGCTACTGTGATACACAGTATCCAGACCCGGCAGATCTGAAGAAGCATATTCGTGACAATCATCGGCGCTTGTACAGTGCTGTAACTCCTATTGAAAAGATTACCAGAAAAGATGAGTTTTGTGTCAAGCTGGACTTAACGAATTTACGATGCACACTCTGCGACGCTGACATAGATACTTTAGAAAACTTGTTAAAACATCTAAAGAGTGAACACGAAAGGGGAATACACATGGACATTAAAAACCAATTCTTACCATTTAAGTTCAGTAGTGAAGTCTTAAAATGTTGTTTGTGCCCAAGTATTTTTGATAAGTTTAAAATTTTGCAATTGCATATGCACACTCACTATAGAAATTTTATTTGCGAAGTGTGTGATATGGGTTACATTACCGGTGGTTGTCTCAAAAGGCACGCCCAGGCACACATAACAGGCGAGTTTAAATGTAGCTACTGCTCCAATACCTATGATACTGCAAGAAAGGTAAAAAGTCACGAAGCTACCGTTCACATACACAAGTATCTGAGAAATAAGTGTTGGTACTGCAATAAGAAGTTTAATAATCATCAGAAGAGGGATGATCATGTGGCTGAAGTGCATGGGGTGCAAAGTAATCTGATTAAATGTAGTGCTTGCGATAAGACCTTTACTAGCAAAAAATCTCTGACTAGACACACTAGGAGGGATCATTTGATTGAGCGCAAGCACAAATGTGAGTTGTGTGAAAAAAAATTCTTTACTGCGTCCATGCTGAGGCATCATGAAATAGTACACACGGGGACGAAAGACTTTCAGTGCAATCTTTGCTTAAAGGCTTACGCTAGGAAGAAGTCGTTGACAGAGCATATGAAGAAACACGCAGATGATATACAAATTTAAACATTGAAGTCGATTATTTATAAAGAAATGTAATTTGAAGGCTCACGATAAATATCGGCATGGGGTAGTCGAGTACATGTTTTAAGATAAGTCAAATATCAACGTCTCTCCTAATTAGAAAAATGTACTCGTAAATGCTTTGTTATTCATTCATACTGTTAGCAATAGATACTTTAGTATATTCTTTACTATGTTTTCGACTAGTAAACGCAGTTTTTTTTCATAACGTCAAAGAAACTTATTTACTCCTACTTACGATATACGGTATAACATGGACAAAATCGTCATTTGCTTGCAAGGGTCAACTGGCAATCGGTCGCCTAGTTCTAGTTCGAAATATCAAAATAGGCCATTGCGTTATTTTACTATAAGGCAGTCGTCACTGAGTAATGTTTTATTATTTAACTAAGATAAAGCACAGAAACGGTGTTTCGACATGTCAGCGGATTGCAGCCATGCAAAGCATAGTAACGAATAAAAAAACAATATAATTCCAATGTACCGTGTGTCTCAAGACACATACCGAAGAGACGTTTTAAGCACTAGAATTATTTTCAAGGTGGCTACTTAATGTCATTATAATGCTTTGGTTTACCCAATCGGCTTGTATCATGTATCGATAAGATCTTTAATGGATAGTGATATTATTTTTGTCATTTAGTTGGTATTTTGTTTGTGAAATAAAATTAATTTATGCATGATAGTTTTTTGATTTCAAGTGATCGAATGAATTTAAAGAATTTCGTTTTCAACGTAACTATATTACCCTTTAAAGTTTATTTTCTCATAGTACAGTATAATAAGATGTTCTTTAATAATAGTTTAACTATCCGCTTTAGGTATATGTGAAATAATAGCGGGCCCAGAACAGACCCTTGCGGTATTCCGCGAATTTAAATACGACCTCTGAAGCAAAGATTATTTATAAATTCAACAGATACAGTCAAAATAAAATATTGCATTTTTTATTTTATATTGTACTTATGACTTACTTAATCGAATGGCTTTTGGAGATCGATTATAACACCCCTAACTATTGGCCTGAACTTCTTACAAAAGTGAATTCCAGTATCAAGTGGTCTTTTAATTTTCGCATCGTACATTATGGACTATGTCAGTTATAAAATTAGTTTTCGTCTTTTCATTGTGACTCATGACGATATCGCAACGTAGTCGTAAGACCACGGTGCGATGATTCCATTGACCAATAATAATTCTATAAATTGCAAGGACTGCGGCACTCAGCCTATAAGGTACAGCGACGAATTTTGTAGGAGTTATTATGGCAGCGTCTAGTCTTCTTTCACTATAGACATCGTGCAATATCTTAATAATGGTTAGTACTGGCATCATTTTATGTACTTACACCTAAATTGATAAAAAAAATAAGATCGCATAAGAATTAGAAAAGAAAATATTGCTCTTGACCATTTGACACGTACTAATGGTTACGCATTTATGTGAATTATTGGAATGTTTGCTGTAAGTGTCATCTGCACTAAAAGATCATAATTATATTTTTCTTTACTAGTCGGCTTATTTTTTTTAATTTTATTATTCCATACTTTAATAACTCTTTACGTCCAGCAAGAATGATTAGAAATCAATTAAAACAACGTTTTCTTTATAGGTACTGGAACTATAACTATTGAAGTTCCGAAAGCAAATACTGAAGAAAAACCAAAACGGAAGAGAATTAAAGGAGTTCTCACTGAAATCGGTAAAGCGAGGAGAGAAATGTGCGAGGAACTAAAGAAACATCGCTCAAATCTACAAGAAATTCTTACTTACTCCAATGCCACGCCTTTTCTTGGAATAAATTATAGAGGTTATATGTGTTGCTACTGTGATACACAGTATCCAGACCCTGCAGATCTGAAGAAGCATATTCGTGACAATCATCGGCGCTTGTACAGTGCTGTAACTCCTATTGAAAAGATTACCAGAAAAGATGAGTTTTGTGTCAAGTTGGACTTAACGGATTTACGATGCACACTCTGCGACGCTGAAATAGATACTTTAGAAAACTTGTTAGAACATCTAAAGATTGAACACAAAAGGGAAATACGCATGGACATTAAAAACCAATTCTTACCATTTAAGTTCAGCAGTGATGTCTTAAAATGTTGTTTGTGCCCAAGTGTTTTTGAAAAGTTTAAAATTTTGCAATTGCATATGCACACTCACTATAGAAATTTTATTTGCGAAGTGTGTGATATGGGTTACATTACCGGTGGTTGTCTAAAAAGGCACGCTCAGACACACATAACAGGCGAGTTTAAATGTAGCTACTGCTCCAATACCTATGATACTGCGAGAAAGGTAAAAAGTCACGAAGCTGCCGTTCACGTCCACAAGTATCTGAGAAATAAGTGTTGGTACTGCAAAAAGATGTTTAAAAATCATCAGAAGAGGGATGATCATGTGGCTGAAGTGCATGGGGTGCAAAGTAACCTGATTAAATGTCGTGCTTGCGATAAGACCTTTACTTGCAAAAGGTCTCTGACTATTCATACTAAGAGGGATCATTTGATTGAGCGCAAGCACAAATGTGAGTTGTGTGAAAAAAAATTCTTTACTGCACCCATGCTCAGGCATCACGAAATAGTGCACACGAAGACGAAAGACTTTCAGTGCAATCTTTGTTTAAGGACGTACGCTAGAAAGAAGGCGTTGAAAGAACATATGAAGAAACACTCGGATGGTATACAAATATGAGCTCTGCAGTCGATCATTATAAAGTTTTAATTTTAAAATCAGGGATTTAAAAGCTCACAAGAAGGGTAGTCGAGTACATACATAAAGGATGTAGATAGTCCCTTAACGAAGCCAAAAGGCTCCCCGTCTCACCATCACTGCGATATTTTTTTTTGTTCTGGACCATACCTGGCAACCCGCTATCTCGTTACGGAGATATTGTAGGTCAGAGTACCAACTTTTTGTCATGTTTTTTTAATACTATTTTTATGGTTATAACTTAACTTTCAATGCCTCCATGACCTGTTTACTATTCAATAAATTCATCAGCACAATGCTTTGAGTGCGTAACATTGAGTTTTACCGTAAAACGTGATTTGTCACCCCAAAAAAAGTCGTTTCGCAGCAATAATTTTTGCGTAGGGTTACTTAGTTTGATGTACAGTATGCATGGTTGACGGTTTCGTGAAGGGCCCGTTAACACCTTGTATATTCACATACGGTATAGAAAAATGTACTCGTCAATACTTTGTAATTGATTCATATTGTTAGCAATAGATTTTTTGCAAAATGTATACTGTGTTTTCGTCTAGTAAACTCATATTTTTCATAATTGCCAAAGAAATTTATACCTTATATTATTACTTACGATATAAGGGACAACGTGATCAAAATCGTTATCTGCGTATCGTCCATCTATTGCTCGCCTAGTTCTAGGTTCTGCTGATTCTAGGTCAGAATATGCTATTGTGTTATCTTATTTTAAGGCTTCACTGAATCATCAAGATCATAGTTTTACTGTAACATATGTATTATCAATTTAAGACCGTTTACGACTTACGGCATTTCGTACAAAGGTTGAAGTCCTTTTTATTCGAAATGACTACACCGATTTTAATGAAACTTCATACGCTTAAGCAGGGTACATAGGTCGAAAAAGTTAACAGAGTACATTTTCTAAAGCTAAATTAGACCATAGGGACAGAAATTTCTAATTATCTTTTTTTTTAAAGACATTTCGAAAATGTTCTCTGATAACTTTTTAGACTTACGTATCCTGCTTATGCGTATGAAGATTTCATTAGAATCGGTTCAGTCAATTCGATAAAAAAGGACTTAAAAGTTTGTACATAATTCGTAAACGCTCTTAACTGTGATAAAGCATATGAAACATGTCGCCACGCCAGTAGACCCGCGCCGAACCGATGTTTTCGTTTTACTAGCTGTTAATAATTATACTAAATAGTTACATAGATCTTTGTAGTTTAACGTCTGAATTAACTTATGTACTTGCAACGTGTATAATTATTAAATAAACGATTTTTCTGTCAATATTTCTATAATTTTCTCCAACAATTATGATAGAACGCCGTCGTCACCTCAACAATGTTTCGATCAAACAATAGCAGTGATAAATAATAAAGTAGTACATTTAAGCAACACTTAAATTATCTATGGACAAATTATGTGAAGATAGGTAAATGACAATGGACAGAATTAAAGGAAAAGGTTTATTTAAAAAGAAGTGTCTTTTGTACTATGACAATAGACTACTATTATATAATGAGGAGATTAAAAAAAAAAATGTGTTGCGCCGACTTCAAGTAACGTGGGATAACGACGGAAATATGATGATGAGTCAGTATTTATTAATCGGGTTTTATATTGGAATCTATGTATTTAACGAATTTACCTGTATTGTTTGACTGGCGAGCAAAGGCTACTTTTCCACACGACTCTGTCTTCTGTGTATCTCTTAATTTTATATTTATTCTAAATCGTCGCATTATTCCTAATCATAAACTAGGTAATAAAAAAGCGGAACGTGCTATTTATACGATAAAAAGTAAGACCCCAGAATAACCTAATATTTTCTTTATAGGTATCATCAAATTAAAGAAAGAACCTGAACCAAAACCAAATAAACCGACAGCCAAGCCAAAGACGCCCGCTGGTAAAACAAAGCCTTCAGTAAGAGAAGAACTAGAAAAGCAATCGAATAACACGCAAATGATTATAATGTGCAGCAATGCGACCCCTTTCCTTCAAAAGATAGACACGGGGTACGTCTGCTGTTACTGCAGGGAACAATATCAGGACCCTGCTGATCTAAAGAAGCATAACCATGAAATTCATGGAGACAAATATGACCCAGTATCTCCAAACGTTATTATGAACAGCAGGAAATCTGAATTCTGCATCAAATTAGACATTACAGGCTTAAAATGTACACTCTGCAGCACAGACATTCCGTCTTTAGAGGCACTTAAAGATCATCTCCAAAATGAGCACAAGAAGAAGATATTTACGGATATCAAGAATAAGATCATACCATTCAAGTTCGAAAGTGAAGATATCCGCTGCTGCATTTGTTCCAACGTATTCGAAAAGTTTCGGAAATTACAGGAACATATGCATTCACATTACAGGAACTTTGTTTGCGAGCAGTGCGATCTAGGTTTCGTGACCCTATTAAGTCTCAAAAGTCATGCAGAAAAACACAAATTAGGCGAATTCAAATGCCAGTATTGCCCCAAGATATATGATACACATCGAAAGAAAAAGTCGCACGAAAAAGCAGTGCATGTAACGGGATATTTGTTGAGCAGATGCGGGTACTGTAACGAGCGATTCACTAGTACCAAAAACAAGGATGAACATTTAGCCAAAGTTCACGGCGTTCAGTTACGTGCACTCAAATGCCAAGCATGTGACAGAACTTTCGAGAACAAAAGAGCTTTGACAATACACACGAGGAGAGATCACTTGATGGAAAGAAAACATAAATGCTTCCAATGTGAAATGTCATTCTTCAACGCTAGTAGTTTAAAAATGCACGCAGTCAAGCATTCAGGCTTGAAGGAGTTTAAATGTGACGTATGTCAGAAGTCTTACGCTCAGAAGAAGACTCTGACGCAGCATATGAGGACACATTCAGATGAAAGACGCTTTAAGTGCGAACGCTGCGAGCAGGCATTCGTAAAGAAGAGTAGTTTGAATACACATATGAAGAGTAGGCACGGAGACAAACAATGAAGTTTTAAAGTAGCTACACCTTAAACGCATCGTGTTGTAATTCAGAAGCTTATATATTTTTAATACACTTTCTCGAAAACTAGCTCTTATCGCACTATAGTGGAAAAAGCAAATTAAATCATAGTTTCTTATTGATTAATGACAAAAATACTTTTAATTCTGTTGTTTTATTTCTTCTCAAGTGTATTGAAAAACGTTGTCCCATTCACGTGGGCGTTTGTCACTTTAGTTCTCGTCTCCATAACACTCGCCTACGCCTAGGGTGTGAATTCCGCCTCGTCTGCAATGACAAATTTCCCCATTTGTATCATAATGTATTATTTGGTGTGTCAAACGTCCAAATGTATTGGACAGTGTATTTGTAAATGTGAATATCATCAACATAGCTCGATTTTCAGTAACTAAATGTGAATATAAAAATGCTGTAAAATATATTGACAATCAACATTATTTCGCTATTTATTGTATCTGTAAGATTATCTATACAAATAAATAAAATTGAAGTTAATGTTTGTAATTTAGAAATAAAGCTTTTTACTGGATGCTTTTGTACCGTACCGGTACTTATATCAAAAACACATTTTTTACTTTTTGTCTGTCTGTCTGTTTGTTACGGCTAATCTCCGAAACGGCTAGACCAACTTTGACAAGACTTACTGGCAGATAGTTAAGGTACTTGGTGTTACTGTTTCCTTACATTTGATATTAACTGAGTACTTATTTATGACCATGGCTGTTGTATGAATTAACTTAAATCTCAATTGTGACTCCATCTATCTGGACGACCAGCCAATTGTTAAATCACAACTATCATTATTATGCAATACTCTTTATGATCTAAGATTAAAATAAGCCGTCTAATAGTCAACAACGAGAGACGCTTGCAAAGAATGTATGATATTGATAATGCCGCGTCTAATCCGCGAAAGGTTATGCAGAGGTGTACCCAATTATAGTACACCCACATTTCGCCAGTTATGTTTAAATCCCATGTATTAGGAGCGAGTCTATTACCATCAACCAGGCATAAATCCAAACTCCGTGACTGCTACTGAGAAAATTCCTTGAAAAGTCCAATAACACTTTGCCCGACTCGGGAATAGAACCCAAGACTTCAAGCTCAGCAGTTGCGCTTGTGACCACTCGACCGACGAGTCTAAGAGGGCTAGACATCACCTCTTAGTATTATTTTTTATCTTACTTCAGTGGAGGAAAGAGATGGAGTTAAACATTCAGTATAGCTCCTGTCTATTACACACTGAAGTGAAATTACAGTAATACTGCTATCAGTTGCGGTGGAATAGGTCCAGGGATTATTGGAACTAAAAAATTAATCAGTTACTTGTTCCATAAACATTTTTAAAACTGATTTAAAGAGTTTTAGTTCTATGTCTGCTGCATAGACGAAAATGGCTCTCATTGTAAAAAACTCAAAGAAAATGGACATTTGAACAATAAAATAAAACTATTTTTTTTTCTTTTTTATAAAACTTTGCGTATCATGGGCGCGTTTACAAACATTTAAACTCACATACACAAACAACCAGACCCGGAACAATTATCTGTAGGCCATACAAATATTTGTTCCGGATCGAACACGCGACACGCCGCGCAGCAGCCAATCGCATAGCCACTGCGCCAAACGTGCCGTCATCAAATGAAACAATAACCTTAAAATTTTCTTTATAGGTAACCAAGAAACAGTGAGCAAGAAAGTAGAAATCAAACCTTTAGAGCCAGCTGTATTAGTTATCGTAGGACCTGAAAGAAAAACCAAATTGCAGGTAAACGCTACGCCCAAACTGCACGTCGAACCGCATGTCAGTGAATTGGGGAAACATCGACACAACCTCGGACAAATCTTACAATATACTAACGCAACACCAATAATGCGTCGAGGAGGCGTTGGTTACATGTGCAGTTACTGTCTTCAAGAGTTCCCAGAGCCTGTAGACCTAAAGAAGCATACACTAGCAAATCACACCTCTAAATCAGACCCTACAATTAGGTACGCTAAAAGCCCAGGCATATCAGAATACAATGTCAAAATAGACATCACTAACCTCGAGTGTACGGAATGTGCGAAAACCATAGACAGTCTAGAAGATCTATTGTCCCATCTGCAAGATGAGCATAAAAAAATGATATACACTGACATTCCAAACCATTTCATTCCTTTCAAATTTATAACAGATGATCTTACTTGCTGCCTATGTCAGAGTACTTTCGATAAGTTTAAAAAACTTCAAGAACATATGCACTCACACTACAGGAACTATGTATGTGAAGAATGCGATTCTGGGTTCGTTACTCGGGGATGTTGGCTCAGACATCGCAGCACACACTTAAAAGGAAACTTCCCTTGCAGCTTCTGTCCGAAGGTCTACGATACCATGCTGAAGAAGCGGTCTCATGAGAGATGTAGCCATATTCACGCCGATATGCTTCCCAATAGATGCGCATTTTGCAACAAAGGCTTTAAAGAGTACTATGATAAAGAAATCCACATGTCTGAAGTCCACGGTGCTAAAGCATCACTGTACAAATGTAATGCTTGTGACAGGAGTTATAAAAGCAAGCGTAAACTGAGGATCCACGTCAAAAGAGACCATCTGTTAGAGAGGAGGCACAAATGTCTTACTTGTGACATGACATTCTTTTCTTCCCATGATGTTAAGAAGCATATGATCACACATACGGGGGAAAGGAACTTTCAATGCGAAATTTGTCTGAAATCTTTTGGGAGAAAATCGACGCTTCAAAGTCATATGAGAATCCATAACAATGATCGACGATTTAAATGTGAATTTTGTGGGATGTCGTTTATTCAAAAGTGTAGCTGGAAAAGCCATTGTAAGACTACGCATGGACAGATAGTTTGACATCTAGTTGCAATTTTTTGTGACAAATGGAAATTATGTCATTTCTTTTTTCGTATTTCACTTCTTAGGATAGCTTTCTGTTGATGTGTTCTTCATCATGTAAGAACTGTAAATAAATAACTATACTTATTAGATATCCCCTCAGCCTGCCCTCAGGCTTGATGTTGTGTTACATCTATGAAGTAATCATTTAAATAGTATTTAGTTAAGGGACCGTTAACATAACGAAAAACAAAGACTATCATAACTATTAAACTCAAGGTTTGGGACACATGCATTTTTTCTCTGCTTACAGTGGTTACGAGACGTAGTGTGAAAGAGCGGAGAAATATTTTTTAAATACATTTTTTATTTGTTGTATTGTATAACGGGCTGGTGTCCGCAACTCCACGTCAGAGCGAGTATTTTGCGTGCGGGATATTTTATTTAATAAAGCAATTTAAATAAAAGTAGTGATACCAGATGTTATTTTTCAAAATCACTAGCCATTTATATTTATATTACACTTATTACCATCACTTACGGGATATCTTCTGTTTATGTTATTATCCGTGATAATCCAGTATTGTGAGCTCCCGATATTTCGACGTTGTTCGCGGGATGACTGGATATTGCGGGTGGGTGGTAAATATATTGTTAGGTGCGAACATATCTGTCTACCCTTTTCTTAGTCTTTTGCTACGCGCACTACTGAAAGTAGACACTTAGTCACGGTAATACACACTCACAGTATCACTAGGTTTTGTGGAGTCCTTATTACGACACCGGCTGTTGTCGGCGGTTGTTGTTGATGTTATTGGTCGGGAGCTCACAATAATGAATTATCACGGAAGATATCCCACAAGTGACGGTGAAAGTGCAGTTATAAACTGTGAAAGCTTAAAACAGTGTTTGTATTTATTTTTACTGTTTTTATTGATGCCACATTATCGTCGGGGATAGTGCAAATCAGCGAATCTACCATACGTAAAGTGCGCGTATCTGCACTACGAGTAGTTTTACAGGGGAAGGTTACAAGTTTATACAATTTTTATATCAACGATTTTTGACCTCATTTTTACATGAATAGTAACAATTCATGTGTTCTATGTGTTGTTAACAGTAGACATCTATTAAATTCATTAATTTAGTCGCTACGACAATGCGTAATTGAAATTGGCTACGTTTTTCAGAAACGCGGAATTAACCAATGCTAGTTCCGCGGATTTGCACTATCCCCGAGTGTATGCACTTCGTTTCGTGTACGCTGTCCTGTTACTGTATCAGCACTTCATAAAACAGTATTGCTTTGGAAAGAGATGGAGTCATACAGGACATCTAGGTTCATTTCTTTCCTACACTCAAGTTATATTGAAATAATACTACTTTAAGACGGATAATTCAGAAGACTCTTTTTCGTAGCGCTGGCTGCAGTTACCTTTCCGATAAGCAGTACTGCTAATGTTAGCAATAAGTTAAATAAACTCAGCTTAAGTCCCCTCTGTACTTTAATATTAGTCAGAATAAATGGCTCTTAGTAGATACACCTGGATTTTATTTTGGACCCCATCTATTTTCCGTTTACTGACTTATTATCTTAATCTTTCACGCCTCTGCAACCGCTTTGGAAGCTAATATTTAGCAACTGATCAATAACACGTAACTCGGTCTTATTAATAAATTGACTTGTCACTATACATTGATACTTCGTAAATGAGATTATCTGATAAACCAAGAAAGTATACTTTAACTATTTACTAAAGGCAATTTGACCGCGTGATGATGCACATTGAGCTTGAGCTAAGCTCATCTGAATGTGTCATATCATCAAGCAATTACTGCTACATTGCTCATCTTTGGTGCCTATAAACTTTTGACTTTTAGAAGAAGGTTTTGATCCCACTGGATTCATCATCATTCTCCTGACCTTGTCCCAATCTATTTGGGATCGGCGTAGCATGTCTTCTTCTTCCACACTTCTCTATTACTCGTCATCTCAGCAGTCATCTCCTTTCAAGTCATATCATCCTTCACACAATCCATCCATCGTTTCTTTGGTTTTCCTCTACTCTTATAGCCATCTACATTCATGATCCCACTGTGGATTGCGACCTCGAAAATAAACACCATTTACCGTTTCCCATGAAAGCAGGCGGAAATCACAAATCGCCACATGACGTAACGTCCTGCGCAGTTGTAAGTATCGGTTTGGATACATGAAACTATTCTTGCTATTCTATTATACTCCCGGCTGCAGCCCTAACTATCACACACATCAGTGGCGAAGGTTCCATAGAACTCGATTCCTACCGGCTTCCCTTTGAAAAATGGCACAGTCAGTATTCTTTAGACAAGTAATATAATCACATTAAAGATAAGTACTCCGGCTTACCCTTAACAAAAATTGACCCTTCGCTACTGACACATATATTACGAAAGATATACATACCTAACATCACGCCTGTAATCTCCAAAGTGTTAGACAAAGGTGTACCTAAGAGTACACCCACGTTTCGCCAGTTATGTTTAAGTCCCATGTAATAGTGGGCGAGTCTATTGCCATCAATCGGGCACAAATCAAGACTGTGGCTGCTACTGTGAAATTCGGAGTAATGATGTAATGTAATGTGTAATGAAACCCGAAGAAACAGTACCTAAGGAAGATCCTAGAAAGTGATTAATAACCAAGCATCTAGACAATTGGAACTAATCCTAAAATCTTCGAATGCCACGATGATACACAAACATTGCGATATGGGATAATTATGTGTGCTGCTATTGCACGGATACTTTCAGAGAACCCACGAATTTGAAAGATCAGACTTTAACAATTCCTAGCTACATAAAACTCAAACCAGCATCTGCGTTTTTAGTCAAAGTGGACATTACGAATCTGAAATGCATTATTTGTAGCGACAATATAGATTCTGTAGAAGATCTATTCGTCCATCTGACAGAGAAACATGATAAGAATTTCCATACTGATATTAAAAATCAAATATTTCCCTTCAAATTCAATACGAAACAAATGAAATGCTGTCAATGTACTAGTGACGTCGTCTTCGCCACGTTTAGTGCATTACATGAGCATATGCACCAACACTACAGATACTTCGTTTGTGACGTGTATGATGCTGGATTCGTCAATCATGATACTTTATCCAGCCATAAAGTCACCCACACGAAAGGAGCCTTTGCATGCCGGACATTGTCCGGTCGTATTCGACAACGTGTACAAAAAAAGGAACCAGGAGTTCCGCGAACTGGCATCATAAATAAATGCGACTTCTGCAATGAAGGTTTTCAAGAAGCTATTTATAAGGAAGCGCATCTAGCGGTGCATGGTGTTACTCCTAAGAAATATGAGTGCATAGCTTGTGATAGGAGCTATCCTAATAGTAGTCTTCTTAGCGTACACGTCAGGCGATTCCATCTGCATGAGAGAATTCACAAATGTTCTGAGTGTGACAAAGCATTCTTCAGGAATGCCGATCTAAGAACTCACATGATACTTCATACAAGGGCTAAAAAATTCAAATGTCTGTTCTAAATGCTTTGCTACGAAATTTGCTATTCTGACTCGGCTATATGAGAATTTAAACCATGAAAGGCAGTTCAAATGTACAGTGTGTGACAAAACGTTTGTGCAAAAACCGAGATTGACCTATCATGTGAGGGCGAAGCACGCAGATGCTTGTTAAACTTAATATACTTTTCTGCGATCTGCTTCTTCTTTTTCTTTTGTAAGGATAGTACAAAGCATCTCAATAATATGTCAGCATTACTTCCCCCAATCATCCTGTTATTTTTATATTAGTATGCTAAATTGACAGCGTATGGCGGACTCAATTTTACACCTCACTCGCGATTGCTAAAAACCCTTCCTGATCATTCAATTTGCACTCACACACGTTCACACACAATCACAAACATACAAGCAAACACTCTGAAACTAAATACAGGCTTCTTTTAACCGCTTTAAATTAATTTTGTGTTTCTTGTTCCTATATTAATTTTATTGCATAAGATTCTGTAATATCTCCTCCTGGGAGAGGGCACTGACTCTTGTAACACAGGTCTATCACCAAGCACAGGAGTTAGGGACTTCACACAATTTTGTAACCACTTTCTTGTGTATTATTGATTAGTGATTATGTAAAAATTGATTTTTGATGATGTCTCCAAAAAATTTAAACTATCTGAGACGAGACCCTTCTTCTTCTTAGCGTTTCGATGGCAAAAAGTTTAAAAATGTTTAGCCCAAAACTCAGCCACGCGAACCCCGCTCACTGATGCAGTAAATAAAACTTCAAGAGCGAAGATAATAGGGCACGGGACCCTGCTAACATTATTGAGCTCTTGCAAATTAGGACCTCTTAGTTCTAACTATTTATTTTTTGAAGTCGACAATGTAACTTCAATTTCAGTATGAATTGTCTAAAGATAATCTAACCTATTTGAGGTAAATATTAGAGCTCAATTCGCTTGCTTTTACAGCCTTCAACCGATAAGGAAACACTATAATTTGCTTGTAAAACACAATAATTTTAAAAAGCATGAGTTTTTCGCTTATTCATACCTGGGTGCTGAATCTTCTTGTCGCAGATACTAAAAAAAAATAGCTCGCTCGAAACCAATCTATGATTAAAAGCATCCCATGTAAACTGTTTGTAAGACCTATACAATTTTGCATTTAAATAAATCTAACTAGAATAAGATGATTGTTTTATTGAAAATTTGGAAGCATAATGCGAGCTACATGGAATGTTGCAGTAATGCCATTTGTTTTTATGAATTTGAAATCAAGCATTGCCACCATTTGATGTAGCGTAATTGTTTCTAAATTTACGATTACGGGGCTTTATGCTCATGTAAATTTTGTCTCCTGAGGAAAAGAAGTGAAGAACTTTTCAATAACATAATAATTTTCTTTATAGATAAACAAGCAAAACTGACTTCAGCTACGAACATCAAAATAGAACCGAAAAGTGAAGAAATGGGTACTACTGTACCCAAACAAGAAAATATACAAATAAAACCTGAGTCAGCACCTAAACCACGCATAAAGCGACTACTACACAAGCATCTCCACAATCTGAAACTAATCCTAGAATCTACGAATGCGACGATGATACTCAAACATGGAGATAAAGGATACTTGTGCTGTTATTGCACGGAAGCTTTCCAAGAGCCAATGAATTTGAAAGTGCATACTTTAACGGAACATCAAAATGAAGACAAATTCTATGGTAATATAAAAGCCAAAGGACCAGCTAGGTTCTTAGTCAAACTGGACATCACGAACCTAAAATGTATGCTTTGCAGCGCTAACATAGATTCTCTTGGAGATATATTCGTCCATCTGACAGAGAAACATGATAAGAGCTTCTATACTGATATACAAAATCAAATATTTCCCTTCAAATTTAATACGAAACAACTGAAATGCTGTCAATGTACTAGTGACGTCGTCTTCGCCACGTTTAGTGCATTACATGAGCATATGCACCAACACTACAGATACTTCGTTTGTGACGTGTGTGATGCTGGATTCGTCAATCATGATACTTTATCCAGCCATAAAGTCACCCACACGAAAGGAACCTTTGCATGCCGACATTGTCCGGTCGTATTCGACAACGTGTACAAAAGAAGAAATCACGAAATTCGCCACAGTAAAGCTGGCAAATTAAACAAATGCCATTTTTGCAATGAATTTTTTAAAGATTATAGTACGAAGGAGATACATCTTGCTACGGTACATGGCGTTGCTCCAGCAAAACACAACTGCACTGCATGCGACAGGAGCTTTCCTTCTAATAGTTTCCTTAGCGCACATGTCAGACGGTTCCACTTGATGGAGAAGACTCACAAATGCTCAGAGTGCGACAGAGCGTTCTTCAGAGAAAGCCATCTAAAGAAACATACGCTGAGTCATACAGGGGCTAAAAATTTCAAGTGCGAAGTCTGTTCAAAGCAGTTTACTACTAAGTCTATTCTCACTCGGCATATGAGAATTCATAACAATGATAGGCGCTTTAAGTGTACAATATGTGAGCAGGCGTTTGTGCAAAAACCTAGCCTTAACTGGCATATGAAGAAGCATGTAGATACCAGCTCTACTTGAGCTAGTTGACAATTTCAAGTTCGAGAACAAGTAGCAACTTAATTTTGATTTAACTTACTCTGACAAAAGTATATGACTAAGTCGTATTTTAGTTTTGTTCTGTTAGGTTTAATTTTTCATACACTGCGGAGGTACAAATCATTCTTCTTCTTTCTTTCTTTCTTTTTTAAAACCGTTGCCCACACTAGGAGTTTTTCCTGTATCGTGGGTGCGTTTACAAACATTTAAACTCACATACACAAACAGGCAGACCCAAAATAACTACTTGTAGGCCATACAAATATTTATTCCGTGCGGGAATCGAACCCGCGAAACGCATTGCAGCAGTCAATTAAAACAAAATGTTACACTCGCGAAGAACTGTCCTTACGGGGTGTATGAGATGATGCGAGACACGCGGTTATTTAAAGTTTAATACATTCAATTCTAAAAGAATATGTTACTCTCGATTTCATTAAGATGTACCGTAAAACGTTCGAAAAATGTATGTTTATGTTACTGTGAACGTGGAAACTGAGTGTTTTTTAATATGGATACAGGTGAATAGTATCGTGAATAATATTCACGAAGCTTGCTGGTGAATGACCGAAATTTATTATCTTCAGGACGATTTCGGTCGTTCACCAGTAAATTTTATAATACACTACGACGTCTTCGTGAATGCATGTCTATGCAATGCCGGCGAGCACTATACCAAAGTTGGTTCTAGTTTGTTATTAGGCTAGGACACATCAAAACGACAATCTAGAAGCCTTTCTCGCTTTACGCATGAACACGTCTGTTGCCAGAAACGGTGACGCCGTTTCTGGTAAAGTAGAACTACAATCATATCCCGACCAGCTTCACTCACAATCAATCACATCCAACTACACCAAATGTATTTGAAATACTCCAGGAAGCCTACGGTTTCAGACGTGTCCATATTATGAGTTAAGGTCGCAAGTACCCACCAAAACTAGTTAAGATACCTTCTCGAGCCTGATCGGTCGTTATTGTAAATATATGTTAAGAGCTCACTGAGCCATACAGCTTCTGAACTATTCTAAGCTTTATATTAAAATAAATATGATAAGAATACATCGATTTTTATTTTGTTAAATTGTTAACCTTTGACACCATATACCTTCGTTTTTGTATCAGCAAGGAAATAACGTGAATATCACCAAGTAAAGAACTTGACAATAACTCAATCATTTTCTTTATAGATAAACAAGAAAAAGTGGCTACAGCTACGTACATCAAAATAGAGCCGACATTGATACCTATCGAAGAGTATAATATACAAATAAAACCAGCGACGGCACCTCGACCACGCATAAAGCGACTACTACACAAGCATCTCCACAATCTGAAACTAATCCTAGAATCTACGAATGCGACGATGATACTCAAACATGGAGATAAAGGATACTTGTGCTGTTATTGCACGGAAGCTTTCCAAGAGCCAATGAATTTGAAAGTGCATACTTTAACGGAACATCAAAATGAAGAAAAATTCTATGGCAACATTATTGCTAATGGACCAGCTAGGTTCTTAGTCAAACTGGACATAACGAACCTAAAATGCATGCTCTGCAGCGCCAACATAGATTCTCTCGATGATATATTCGTCCATCTTACAGAGAAACACAATAAAAACTTCCATACTGATATAAAAAATCAAATATTCCCTTTCAAATTTAATACGAAACAACTGAAATGCTGCCTATGCACAAGCGATGTCGTTTTCGCCACGTTCAGAGCATTACACGAGCATATGCACAAACACTACCGTTACTTCATCTGTAACCAATGTGATGCTGGTTTTATCAATCCTATATCGCTATCCAGTCATAGCGTCACTCACACGATAGGGACGTTCGTCTGCCGACATTGTCCTGTCACATTCGACAACGTGTTCAAGAGAAGAAACCACGAAATGCGCAAACATACTCAAACTGGCAAATCGCATATATGCCATTTATGCAACGAGGGTTTTAAGGAGTATATTACGAAGGAATTGCATCTGTCTACAGCTCATGGTGTTACTCCACGGATATATAGTTGCACCGCGTGTGACAGAAGTTTTACTACCCACAGTATTCTTAAAGTACATATAAGGCGCTTTCATCTGATGGAGAAAAATCACAAATGTTCTGAGTGCAATAGAGCTTTCTTCAGAGATGGCGACCTAAAGAAACATATGCTAGTTCATACAGGAGCTAAAGATTTCAAATGCGAAGTCTGTGCGAAGAATTATGCTAAGAAATCTACTTTGAACCAACACATGAGGATTCATAACAATGATAAGCGTTATAAATGTACGATGTGTGACAAGGCGTTTGTGCAGAAACCTAGCTTGAGCTGGCATATGAGGGCGAAGCACTCGGACTGATGCTAACTGTACTTAACATAATGTTAGTCAAACATTCTAATTTCACTTAAAAACTTTCGTAAGTCGCCTTTAACCTTTTGACCGCCAGAGCATAAACGCACGCGCGTACCCTCCACGCCAAGCCACAATTTCACCTACCATTTTGTCACATATTTGTGTCGATTGGTGTACAGGGCACGCCAGAGACTTGTCACGTATATGTGACTACTGCGGTCAAAAGGTTAATGTATGTTTAAAATAGCAATTACCTTAACATAAATGGTTGCGATTTTGTTTAATTTGTGCAAAATATACCTATTATAAGTAAAATAAAAACGATGTTTCATTTCAATAGGCTATTTCTAAATTTTTGAAAAAGTATTTCAGAACACTTTCAATAGTTAATTACTACCCCCCAAAATTAAGAGTTTGTCAAGAAATGCGTTACATATTAATAGAAAATTAATATTTTTAGCAGCTTACCGGCTAATATTTCACTGTCCAAACATTATAATCTTTCATCACTACGCATAGTATACAACATTAGTTTTAGTATATGCGAAACCTGAAACACGTGTCTAGTATTTTTATGTAAAGAATCATCAAAATTTTAAAACTGTATCATGAAAAATCACAAAGTTATAAGCTTGTTCTGTTACCTGGTCGTCCTCACAAAAACGTGGTAAACACGTGGCGCGCCCGAGTGCGCGCCTCCAGCGTCGTGTTGAGCTCATTGATAATAATATTTTGGCAGTAGGTACCTAAATGATTGCGATAGGTACTTAGTGTCGCTCGGTGTCCAACTTGTAGCCTTTTTTAAATATTTTTGGGATAAAATATAACAGGGTTTAAAAATTATTGGAATCGATTCAGTTACTTATTCTGAACAAACTATATTCAGGTTTCGCATATACTAAAAATAATGTTGTATAAGACTCTGGCTGGGCACGCGGTAGACCGTGGCGCCGCAAGCGGCCGTTGGTGCCCGTTTCTCTCCTACATGTTTATTTTTCTTCTATTTTCATATCTTTTCTGCTGCTTTTCTTCTGATTAGAAGACAAAGAGCAGAAGAGAGAGTTATTGTGATACAATTGCAATAATAAGCAACTCCGAAATTCCCATTTTCACTCCAAAGTCCCAAAAAAAAGTAAACACGAGTTTTTTTGTTGAATGTACCTACTGTTTTAGTCCGAGCAAAGAAAGGGCTGTTTAAGTTTCTCGTTAGCTACACCTGCTGGCCATTGCAACTTTGGTGGGGATTGAGCCTTCGACAGCAGTGCTTGCTTTAGTATAATAATTGTGAAGGCACGCGACAATGTCACAAACTAAATAAAAACACATGACGATATCCATAAGACTTAGAACATAAAAGGCTTATTATAAAATCATTTAAATACTCAGGAGACAGTGACACACCGCAGTAAACAAAGCCATATTTATCGTCAATCGGAACGTTTTAGCAAAAAGCAATTGGTGAAATAGAAAACAGAATAAAATTATAATTTGTGTCAATAAAAAGACCAAATGAAAAACGCTTACTGTACGGTGAGGTGAGTACGTGTAGTGTGTGTGTACGTGGAGTGAGTAAGTGTAGACTGTGTGTGTGTGTAGTGAGTAAGTGAAGGGTGCGGTGTGTGTGTAGTGAGTTCATTAATCTATAATATCTAAAATATTTTAAATTTTACTAGCGACCCTCCCCGGCTACGCACGAGTGCAATTTACTAATGAAGAAAATTAGAAGTGATCGTAGCCTTGTCCTGGCACTGCAAATTAGGGACAAAACATAAAATAAAACAGGCAAACAAACTCAGTATTCAACTATTCATATTTAAAGTAGATTGTGTTCATGGCCTGTGAAAATGGCGCCGGTGACTGAAGTATGTGAGATAATCGGTTGTCATGGTATGGACATATGGTGCGCAGGGATGAGGACAATATGATGAGGAAAGTGTTACATATGAATGTGGATGAAAAAAACGATAGACTGTGGGAAGGATATGGTTAGAAAGGAGCTGACGAGTAATAGAGAAGTATGGAAACAGAAGACATGCTGCGCCGTCCCCAAATGAATTGGGATAAGGGCAGGAGAATGATGTGTTCATGGCTTCGATTGTTGATTGAAGCTGAAATGAATATTTAGTAAAATTATTAACTATCCGGTGCACATTAGGGAAAGACGTCTAAGCAGGACGAAAAAACTTACTTTTCTGTTTTTAAACATAATAGGCCACAATATTTCTTCCTATTACTTCAAACACATAACCACGCAACACATTTTCAACCAAATCGAAAAATATAAACCTAACTTATCATTTGATTTCCTTTTCTTTGTAGGTGATCAAGAAGCAGCTGTTGTGAAACAAGAACTGAACTACATAGCACCTTCAGAGACTGTTGGTGAAAAACAAGAACCGATCGACATGGCACCTACAGAAAGTATAGATGAAACACCAGAAACGATCATCATTACATCTATAGAAAGTTTACGAGGAAAACTAGAAACAAGCAACGATACATCTATAGAAAGTGAAAACAACTTAGAAAACATTAAACAAGAACCTAAAATTACACCGAAAACGGAACTTTTAAAACATCGAAATAGCATCACAGAAATTCTTCTTTACTCTAACGCGACACCCATAAGACGGTACGAAGGGATCGGATATAACTGTTCCTATTGTCCAGAACAGTTCGAAAGGCCTGCAGACCTGAAGAAACATACTCTAGAAAACCACAATAATATTGCAGAAGCAAACTTCATGAAGAAAATGAATATGTCCGAGTATGTCGTCAAAATAGATATAACTGCACTAAAATGCAAGCTATGCAACGACGACATGGATACGCTAAACAACTTAATACACCATCTTCAAAACGTGCATGAGAAAAAGATAGACATGAACTATACGAACCATATCTTTCCTTTTAAATTCAGTGACGATTTGCTCAGATGTATGTTTTGTGGCCACACCTTCACTAGGTTCAGAGGCCTCGTTGCACATATGCACTTACATTACAGAAATTATATTTGCACGATTTGCGACTCTGGATTCGTGAACCGAAACACATTTACACAACATGCTTCACACCACAAAACAGGGACATTTGTATGTGATTACTGTCCAAAAGTCTTCACTACTCAAGGGAATAAAAGATTTCACGAAAGAGTCGTCCACACTCACGGGAAACGTAAATATAAATGTGGTTATTGTAAGGAAATGTTTAAAGAACATGAACAAAAAGTAGCTCATGTGGCCTCCGTGCATAGTGCTGTAGCATTGAGACTAGCATGTCAAGCGTGCGACAGAGTATTCAATACTAGAAGGAAATTAAACACACACATAAAGAAAGACCATCTCATGGAGAAGTCACACAAATGTACACAATGCGACATGGCGTTCTATTCAACGACAAAGTTAAAAAGTCATATGATCAGCCATACTGGATTGAAAGAATATCAGTGTTCAGTGTGTCTGAAGTTTTTTGGCAGAAGGAAGACACTGAATGTTCATATGAAGACCCATGCTAAAAAGGTGTTCGAATGTGAACACTGTAACCAGAAATATACACAGAAAAACAACTTGAAAGCCCATCTGAAGTCTAAACATGGAATAAATGGTTAAAAAGACGGGAATACTTTTGGCATATAACGTCGTCAGTCTAACCGTGCAGCTGAATACCACTATTTAACAAAGAACGACAGTATCTCGAAAATAAATGATCTTTGAAATCGGGACACCAAAAGTCTTGGAATATTGTTATTATATAGGAATATTTAAAAATGTAAACGATATGTAATAAAATGAATAAAGGGAATAAGTACATTACTGTGAGTTGATTGAATAATTTGTGATTTATTGAATTAAAATATAACTTTCATGATTAAACTTAAGATTTTTATTTGGTTAGTTAACATGCTGACTACCATGCAAGCCTAGCATTCATATCTGGACCAGTAACAGTAGGGTACCTAATATGACTGATCAAATACCCAAATATTAGAACGAGTAGATAATCCTACTCGTTCAACTTTATCAACACATTTTTGTATCTTCAACTTTTGTTATTCATATCATCTGCATAGCTTTTTCCCAACTATGTTGAGATCAGCCTCGAGTTAAATGGAAGCAGCTGAATACCAGTATTCTACATGGAGCTACTGCCTATCTGACTACGACACAGTTACTTGATTATACGATACCCCTTGTTGTCAGTCTTTCAGGCCACTGTTATCACTATTATTTTATTTCTTGTTCTATAAATGACAGCCGGGCAAAACGGCTTTCTCCTTACTTCGTTTATGGCAAAGCATAATATTGAACCTGTAATCCCCAAAGGTTTTGACAGGGTTGTACCTAATAGTACACCCACTTTTCGCCAGTTATGTTTTTAAGTTCCATATAATAGGGGGCGAGCTTATTGCCATCAACCGTGGCTGTTAATAGACATTCCTGGAATGGAAAATCTTAATGACAATTTGTTCGACCTTGAATTCGAACTCAGGACCTCATGCTCAGCAGTCTCGCTTGCGGCAACGAGGCAACGTTTATGAGTATTATAGCTAATCAAATTAAAGGAAGATCAACATTCGTGTTTGCAGATGGAGTCCCACAGGGGTCAATATGTGACCCATTTAAGTTTATCACTTAAAAAACTAAAACCGAACTACGGCAAAAACGGTAACTAAAAATGCTTTAACAACCCATGATGTCATATTTGGTTTTCGTACCAAATATGACATCATGGGAACCGGAGCCACACGAATCTGTAATACAAGACAGACAAACGTCAGTGACGTGTGACACCGATAGTTTTCAACTTTCTTTTTTTTTTTTTTTAACTTTGTTTCAAATTCTTTTGGGATTATTTTAAACAATATTTTATGAACTCCGAATTTTCTCCTCTTTCATTTGACATCTTAGTCGATAGGAAAGCAGAAAAAGAATTTCGGTGATCCTCACTTTATTGGATGTTCACATACACTCTAGCCTAAGACACAAACGTATCGATTGACACCTCATTCATCAAATTAACTCAATAGTTAAGACGCTATGGTGGAACGTAATTTTTTTACAGACAATACATTCATTGACTGTTAAAATCATAACCCTTCTTTTTGGCTTTCTCGTAATCGGTTAAATATGACTATCTTATAAGAGATGATGATAACTCAGTTTTAGAAAAGTCTGGAAGTCAAGAAAACCATGTTTTTAACCGGATCGCGCTACGATTACATTCTATGCCACGTATATCGATTGATTCCCAGTGCGTTAGCTATTTTACAACAATTCAAATTTGAAACTTTAATTTTATCAATTAAATTTTCATTGACAATAAAGATTAATACATTTCGCAAATTGTAATGAAAATTAACTTATATTTTATGATCATAATTTATATATTTCTGATAAAAATCAATGCATCAAATATAATCGTGCTTTTCTTTATAGGTAAGCCTCAGGCAGATACGGTCGCGATTAAAAAAGAAGTCGACCAACCGGATCAACCAACGAAAGGGAAAATTGTACCGCCGAAAATTGGTGCTGGACATCCTAGAGTAGCGGGATCAAACTGCAACAATCCTATAGCCTCAAAATGGTTCAGTTATGAAATTTACAAACATAAATCCAATATTATTGAAATAATGCGTTGTTCCAACGCTACACCAATAAAGATGTGGGGTGATAAGGGTTATATGTGTTGTCACTGTGAAGACCAATACCCGGAAGCGGCAGATCTCAAGAAACACACCCTAGAAGAGCATGAGGATGTTTCCAAAACATGCTTCTTGAAAAACATGAGCATGTACCATTACATTGTTAAATTGGACATCACTGATCTGCAGTGCAAGATCTGTAACAAAAGTATCGACACTGTTGAAGAACTAATGGACCACTTGCAGAATGAACATAAAAAACTAATATATACTGACATCAAAAACCACGTAATCCCTTTCAAGTTTAACACAAAACCTCTCGAATGTTTCATTTGCAAGAATGTTTTCCACAAATTCAAATTATTAACCATACATATGAATAAACACTACAGGAACTATGTTTGTGATATCTGCGATGCCGGTTTCGTAAATATTTCTGGAATTAGGCTTCATAAATCCATACACAAGATTGGAAGTTACAGTTGCACAACTTGTTCTATGACTTTCGATACAAAAGCTAAGAGAAACCGTCATGTAAAGACTAAGCATGCCAAAGAGATTCGCCACACTTGTGGGTACTGCAAAGAAAGTTTCAATGATTATAGAAAGAAGGAAGCTCATCTGATAGCTGCTCACGGAATGACACAGCCGAAGTTAAAATGCCAAGCGTGTGACAAATTATTCGATCACCAAAAACGTTTAGCCGTTCACGTAAAGAGAGACCATTTGATGGAAAGACCACATGCTTGCACAGTGTGTGAAAAGAAATTCTTCGCTTTAGGCGAGCTGAGAAATCATATGACAAAACACACGGGAGAGAGACCTTATAAGTGTGAAGTTTGTTTAAAGGCATATGGATTGGCGAAGACATTGAGGGAACATATGAGGATTCATAATGATGATAGGCGTTTTAAATGCGAACAGTGTGGCCAGGCTTTCGTCCAGAAGTGCAGCTGGAGGAGTCATATGAAAACTAAGCATGGGGAGAAAGTTTGAATGTAACTGTATTTGTATCATTATAAAGCTTAAAAGATGCCGCTTGTTTTATTTGGTAATGATTATAAATGAGCCTGTGTTGTCCTACTGCAGGGCAAAGTTCTCCCTTTCCTTTTTCCATTTAACTCGATCTTGCGCCAAGGGGCGGGATTGGTACCTATAATAAGCGAGAACCTCGTCTCGCCATCTACCACTGACGGTGTCTTTGGACGTTCCTGGGCACCCACGTCATGATGGTCTTAGCTCACAATGCATACGGCGAATGTGTCGCCTGCTTTCTGGGTAACGTCGGCAATTTGACTTGTGTCTTGGAGTTTATCGTGTTCCGAATCAGATAATGTCAGAAAAAAACCAATAAGTAGTTTTATTGTTCAATTTGATGTTTTTCATTTTCAAAACTGACTTCGTTCTCACGGTGAAGTGGATTCTTCTTTGGATTGATGTGGAAGTATTTATACCGACGTGTTTTCCTTAATTTGATGTAAAAGTTCATTAAAATAAATTAAGTAACATAGTAAACTTATAATGTCATTTACGGGATATCTAAGTAACAAAGTGATGGAATATAAAAGTACAATGTGAAAGTTAACATTAATAATGTTTATAACAAAGCAGCACATGCTTTGAAGCTTTAAACAAAGCATTCGTATATAATACAATAATGTAAAATTTCTCTTTGTAGGTCACGGACGGGGAACTAGGATTATCAGAATAGAAAAACCAACAAAAGCAAGCGTTGAATTGAAGTTCATCTCAAAATTAACAACGAGAGACACAAATACCATCCTAAAAGGCTCAATATCAGAAACAATGAAGAATAAGCTAAATTTAAAAAATATATTGCTCAACTCTAACGCTAACCCAATAAGATGTAAAGATGGTCATGGATATGGCTGTTCTTTCTGTCCCAAACAGTTTCAGGAGCCGACTGCTCTCAAGAAACACTTTCTAGAAGAACATAACAATGACAACCTGATAAAGTACATGACCGCTAAACTATTTGATCATGTCATCAAACTAGACATAACGTACTTAAATTGTGCACTTTGCGACAAAGATGTCAAACATTTGGACGACCTTATAGCACATCTGAAGGATGAACATAACAAGCAGATGTATCTAGAGACTAAAAGCCAAATTGTCCCGTTCAGGTTCGACTCGCCCGAACTAAAATGTGTCATGTGCTCGGCAGAATTCATTTCATTCAAGCTTTTACAAGAACATATGAATTCACATTTTGGTAATTATATTTGTGAAATATGTGCAGCAGGGTTTGTGACCGACAGGCTACTAGCAAGCCACGTCAAACGGCATGATAGCGGAGAGTTCAAATGTGAACAATGCGACAAAACTTTTACAAACCAATACAGAGTACGCGACCACATAAAACGAACACATCTCGGTCAGAGCAAGAGAAACAAATGCAATTACTGCGCGGAAAGATTCGTAGACTACTGGAAGAAAATGGAGCATATGGTGAAAGAACACGGGATGGCGCCTGTTGTCCTCAAATGTTCTGCCTGTGACCGAACTTTTAGCAACCAAAGGTCCTTATCACGACACACGAAGAAAGACCATCTTATGGAGAGAAGACACAAGTGTACAGAATGCGACATGCGATTCTTTGGAAAGAGTGGTTTGCAGAAACACATGGCAAAACACACGGGTCTGAGGCAGTTCAGATGTGAAGTTTGCTTGAAGGCTTATGGGAGAAAGAATACGCTAAGAGAGCATATGAGGATCCACGCGAATGATAGGAGATTCGCTTGCACTCACTGTGGCCAAGCGTTCGTGCAAAAGTGTAGCTGGCGGAGTCATATGCGTTCTAAACATGGAGAACAAGTGTAGCAGCCGTAGACATTGAGTAGAGTTAATATTTTTGAGTAGTTTTAATATAGATTTCAAGTATATTCATTGTTAATATTATATTAATTTTCTAGTGAGAATATTGCTTTTTCCATCTCAGCTTAGCTTTTGCATTGCTATGAGCGAGCGAAATGTATAAGTACCCGAAAGTTACTCGCGCTTTATTATTAAAACACTTACAAAAGTATTTTAGATTGCATTTAAGAAATTCAATACCGTTGTTTTATTTCTTAAAGAAAATGTTGCGCTTTCGTGTGTTCTATCAACGTACAAAGTCATGAGATTTTCGTTCAAATGCGTCATTTTCGTTGCGCCTGAGTCGTTTAAAAATAGGACTATTTTTAAAACGACAGTTTTGCAAACTTTGAAACCTTGAGTCGTGACTCGGAGACTCTTAAAAGGGTAAGGGTTCAAGGACTCGATTGAGTTGCAAACCGTCATAACCGAGTCGTGTTCTTTTTAAAGACTTAAAAGACTCGAGTCCTGTCATCACTATAATTGAATTACCTCAAGAACCTAACTGATAACTTAGTACTGAAAGAATTGATAGCATTTATTTGTTCATAGGTGAACAACGGAACACACCATTAAAAGAAGATCATTTAACTACAGGAGAACCTATACTGAATACTGAATCAATCCCTGAAACATCTCGGAAAGAAACAAAGAGAAGATCTGACGATTTAAAAACGGTACTTCTGTACTCTAATGCAAATTTAATCAGAAATAAAGATAGCAACGGATACTCCTGTAATTTCTGCCCCAAGAAATTTGAAGACCCCAAGAAATTAAAGGCACATTCTTTAGAAGAACATTCCGACATACAAGCTTTACGAATGCCAAAATCTTTTGAATACCTTATCAAAGTCGACATAACAGATTTAAAATGCAAATTATGCCAGAAAAGCCTTTCGAAATTAGATGATCTTGCCGTACATTTAAAAACTGATCACAGTAAAAAGATTACTACAAACATGAGCGAAATTATTCCTTTCAAATTCGATTCTGAGGAGTTCCATTGCGCTATATGTGGTACAGAATACTCCACGTTTAAAATATTGCAAGAGCATATGCATTATCATTTTAGAAACTACATTTGTCAAGTCTGCAATGCAGGGTTCGTTACACGACGTTTGCTAATCTGTCATAAAAGAAGACACGCAAAAGGAGAATTTCAATGCAGTCAATGCGATAAAACTTTCATTTCCGAACAAAAGAGAATAGACCACGTACAGAGAATGCATTTGGGAATGAAAAAGAGAAACAAATGCAAAGTGTGCGAAGAAAAATTCGAAGACTACTGGACGAAAATGCATCACATGGTCCAGAAGCATGGAGCTCCTCCTATATCTTTAAAATGTACTGCCTGCGAACGAATATTCACAAATCGACGGTCATTGACAAGACACGTCAAAAAGGATCATTTGATGGAAAGACAACATGTCTGTACCATCTGCGGTATGCAGTTTTTCTTGAAGCATCTCCTAGAAGAACATATGCGGGTACATACTGGGATCAAGAAGTTCCAATGTCATGTGTGTACGAAACACTATGCAACTAAAAAGTCGTTGCGTCAGCATTTGCGATCTCATGCTGATGATCGTCGGTTCGGTTGCACTGTTTGCAGTCTAGCTTTTGTGCAGAAAAATACGTTGAAAAGTCACATGAAAGCGAAACACGGGGAGTAGACTGTTGTTGTATTGTATAATGGGCTGGTGTCCGCAACTCCACGTCCAAAGCGCGTATTTTGCGAAACTAGGCTGCTGTAATATACCTAGTTTAGTTTTTAATGCATGTGTAATCCGCGCGCTTTCAAAAAATAAAGTTCTCAAACTTTTAAAAACTTACTGACCCCGTTTTGCCTCAACTCTTTTTAAGGCGTATTGCCAGTGTCTTTACTCGAGCGGTTTGTGGGTATATTACACTCAGCGAGCTGCTAATGCTATGCTTGTCCAATACAACAACATTTTCAGGACTCTGATGCTGCTGCCTCGTTATTGTAGTGCGTCTAGTATGTTTGCGGAGGCGAAAACTGACAGCTTGCATGCGATTGTGTGCAAAAGGGTAGCTTCCCTGTCACAGCGTGTGCGAGGCACTAGCAACGGCCTCCTGCACATGATTGCATCTCGCATGGATTGCGCTATCCAAAATAAATGGATGCGCATTATTTTAGGCGCTCACTAACACATTATTTATGTCCAACACTAACACTGTCTCTCAACTGTTGTCAAATGAATGTTTTACTTTTGTTTTTCTGTTTATTACAATTATTGTAATTGGTGTTATACCGTTTTAATAAAAAAAAAATAACACAATTTTGATATTATTGTAAATTATTTAAGTTTATGTATTTAATGTTAGTATTGTACAAATTGATTTTAATTGAATAGATTATTATATTATCTGAAATAAATGAATTCATAATTTGCCGAACTAAAACCAAAGTCCCTTTGACTTTGTCTGAGTTGAGGACTTACAGACCTTTTATATTTATTTTTCTTCTCATTTGACATCACTGTCCAAGATATGTATGTTATAGAATTAGGGCTTACTTGGCGGAAATTCATGTCATTAAATATTATGTTTTAATTTCGCGAAAAAGATTTAGGCGGTGCTGCGTCCTCCCAGCCGCAAAAATAAAGGGTATAACAAGGCCCTTAACGAAGCCGAAAGGCACTTGTTCTCCCCGTCATTGCGATCATTTTTTTGTTCTAGACCATACCTGGTTCTAGTTACAGTGATCAATCAATCAATCAATCATTTATTTTGTTAAACATAGGTATGGTTACAGATGTCAGATAGTATATTGTCTAGAATATGTGCATTTATATACAAAAAAAAAAAAATATATAATAAAATATCTAGATCTGGCTCGCGAGGTTGTCGACATGTGAGACGTGAGTACAGCAGTCATTGTGCCGATAGTCGTGTCGGCCAATGGCTTAATAGCCAATAGCCTCGACCAACATCTGAGGAGGCTCTCGCTTGGCAGCTGGATCAAGGGCTTGATTCAGAAAGCAGTACTTCTGGACACGGCGCGTATCGTTAGGAGGTTCCTCTCTCAAGAGCCCTGACCACTGGTATTTCGGACCCTGCTCCCGATACCAGTGGGCTACTATTTTTAAATGTTTTTTTATAATACTTTGTATAGAAATATTTAAAAATGTAAATTATATGTATAAAAATAAATAAAGGAAATAATAAAATATAATGGATATTCGGGTTAAAGTTCCAACTTTTTCACAAGTTTTTTTTTTTTTACATACTTGTTTTTAATGTAAGATTGGTACTTTAAACACCTCCACGACTCCGGTATTAGCACAATGTCTTGAGTGCGTTACATTGAGTTCCACCGTAAAACGTGATTTTTACCCCAAAAAAAGTCGTTTCTCAGCAATAATTTTTGCGTAAAGTTACGTAGTTTGATGTACAGAATGCTTGATTGACGGCATCGTGAAGGGTGCGTTCACACCCTGTATGCATACGCAGGAAAAACAATAATAATTAGCATGCCATGCACCCTAACCTATACTCGACACGTGTTCCTCCCCTCCACGACAACCGCTGGGGCGTTTCGCGCCTTACATATTTGCATAACATTTAATCACTGTCCGAATCAAAATGTACTCTACGCTCATTAGAATAAGACAGCTGGCGGGTTGCCTTTTGTGTTACTGTCACAGATAACATAACTGTAAAAGGACTGTACTTCTTTGCTAACAGTACTTCACTCGAATACTTACTGTCATTTTTAATTTGCTTTGACAAGGTTCAATCGCATTCTGATAGCGCGTATGTCTTACGCCTTCGTCGGTAACTTTGATCTTAGGTAGGCATGAGAATAAAATTCATAATAATATACTTTTGTTTTTTTTATTACACCTAGATATACGAGTTTTAATTTATGGAACTGAATACTTAAAGAGTATTCAGTTTTATTTTTTAGACGGGACTATATTCCTAAGCCTCCGCTGTCCCTCTGTCCGTCTGTCTGTCAGCGGGCTGTATCTCATGATTCGTAATAGATAGACAGTTTTTGTATATATCTGTTGGCGCTATAACAACACATAACAAATTAAAATTTAAAGGGGGCTCCCCTACTACGATGGTACGAAACGCTTCATGCGCGAATCCGACTCGCACTTGGCCACTATTTTTTTTAATAATTTAAGGGATACGTACAGTGATTCTCAAACCTAATCGCACTTGAATTCCAATAGTCTAGGCCTCAATCGACACGCAATATAAGTCCTGCTTACGTAAGATAGAAGTTGAGTTCGTCCCGTCATCCTGACGGCTGAGGCTGTTGTTTGGGACCCACTCTGTGGTTATTTCAGCCCATAGCTCCTCCGGCCTGCGATAGGTGCTATAGTACTAACTGGGCTGTGGAGGTGAAATAGGCAGTCGCACCATGGTATTCAGCTGCATCCGGTTAGACTGGAAGCCGACTACAACATAGTTGGAAAAAGGCTAGGCAGATGATAATTCCATTCTCGTAAGTCATAATAAGCTACCTAAAACAGCCGCCGAAACCAATAACCTCACTTTTTGAAAAGTGCACTCAGACGTCTCAGACAGACAGGGAGAGAGACATTGCGATTTAAAAAAGAAAGTATTAAGCATAATCAGCCTATAATGTTGCCACTGCTGGGACATACGGTCTCCTCTCTATGAGAGGGAATGTTCTATAATCCACCACGTGAGCCCAGTGCGTGTTGGTAGATGTCACATGTATTCGAATTTTTGGTTCTAGGCCATGCCGGTTTCCTCACGATGTTTTCCTTCACCGTTTTTGAGAAGAGTGGTGATGAAATAAATTACACAAACCCGCCACCCCCGCCGCCCCGCCTTTGGCCTGCCTGGGTTCAAACCCCCCACTTACTGTTCGTAAGTCTAAGCCGCCACCACTGGGCCACCGCTACTCTCAGAAGAAGAAGAAAGTATTTAATTTGTTTAAATTATCATTAAATCTAACCACGTGTGCAGTGGAATGCGATTGTATTTACACACATATGTATAAGAAAGCACTATCACAAAAAAAAATTGAGCTATCAACGGAATTCTTAACAAAAATGGCAATTATACCAAGTGTGAACTATCTTTGATGAAACGTGTACTATCTCAAGAACGCATGCTTAAAAATTAACAATAATTTATAAATAACGGGCCACTGGAATTCGTTTTAACAACTCAACGTCACCAGCATCAAGTGGGTATCACAGTAATACTAATACTCTCATTAATTTTGATAATCTCTAAAACATACTATCTACTCGTTTTTCCAGATCTTCGCTCCAGGACTATTCGTGAACCACCAATTATCTTCGAAGACGAAGAAGAAGATGAAGAAAAATCCATCACTTTGGACAGGAAACTGAACTTCTCTTCTTTCGTATCCATCCGACCGGTAGGCAAGAACACGACAATACCTTGGGTCCGTGAGCAGCAAAAGAAAATTGCGCAAGAAAGACGTTTAACAGAACTCGACTGGCAATTCGACAACATTAAGACCATTCTCAAATTCTCCAACGCTTCGCCAGTTCGCTGTCGAGTCGGCTCCAGATTTGCGTGCAGCTACTGCCTCGACCAATTCCAAAACCCGACAGAATTGAGAAGCCATTCTTTACAAGTCCACGTCAATGATAGACCAGAATTCTTCAACGCTAGATCTTTGTCCAGACATATCGTTTATTTAGACATAACCGGTTTGAAATGTAAGATTTGTGATCAGTCTATAGATGGACTAGAGCAGTTGATGGACCATTTGAAGACTGCTCACGGTGAGTTGATTTATAAGCAGATTAAGAATCAAATCATACCGTTTAAGTACGACGATCGGAAGCTTCTATGCGGAGTTTGTGCAGCTGATATAGGAGATTACAGTGACTTCCAAGATCATATGTCTGAACATTATAGAAACTATATTTGCGGTTTCTGCGATTCAGGATTCGTTATTCGCAGCAAGATGCTTGAACATAAGAAAGCGGTTCATTTGGTTTAATTTCTTGGTTCTTTTAACGTACATTTTCGCTTGTATTTTTAAGAATATTGCTTAGATTCTAACTGTGTGTCGTAATTAAGTAAGTTTTAACTAGGCACCTTGTGGCCACAGAAAAATAGATCAGAGCCTGTAAACCACCTGTTATGGCGGTATGAGTTTAATGTTACTTTAGTGTGGGCAAGACATGGAGCTGGACGTCCTGTATAGCTCCAAGTAAGATTAAAATAATACTGATATAAGAGGTCATCGTATGCCACGATTAGAGAGGTCACATATTGGGCCCAAGAAATGTAAAAATCGTACCATCGAAACGAAAGCAGAAGAAAGCCACCATTCCTTGATTTAAAGGAAGGTCTCCAGCTTCATTAGGATAGGCAATATTCATGAGTTTTTTCATATTATACTGATTATTAACTGTCTTACGTATGTGTAATCGACTTAGTAGTTAAGTGTAGTTATTTAATATCAATACTATGGTATTTTAATAAATGTTCTGATTGATCGATGACATGTGTTTTAATTTATTTCAACTATTTAAGTTCATCCCAGCGGCAGCCTATCTCTCATTTTGTTTATGATAATCGATTAACATCGATTATTAAGTATTTAAAAACGGTTTTTTGATGTAACCATCAAAAAACCGTTTTTAAATACTTAACGTAAAATACAAGTCGCTTTAGGAAAGTAAGTAGTTTTCGAATTTTAAAAGTCAGACAGTTGTCAGTAACAAAACAAATTTAAAATAAACAAAAATTTTCATATCAATCAACATAATTTGTGCGAATTATACTTATATTGCGATGAATTTACTATCAGCCGGGTTCTTCTAAATTTACAGCTAAGAAAATATCGACAATATTTGCTTCGTCACTCTCATCAATGACAAGTATTATCAATCATATTCATCTACCCTCATTTATATTTGAATTGATCAAACATTAAACAAGCGCTTTTTTTGTAGGTACCGATCCAGAATCCATACTGATCGAGATAGAAGTCGACACATCTTCATTTTTTTATACTTCTGATGACGAAGAAGAAGCTGAAGTCTCCACGCTTAACGAAGTCGATAAACACAGAGAGAACATCCGAACCATTCTGCTTTCCTCCAACGCTACGCCGATTGGGAGATACGGGAGCCTCGGATACAACTGCTGCTATTGCACGGAAGTTTACTCAGCCCCTAGAAATCTCAAGAAGCACACAATCGAACAACATGACGAAGAAAACATCTCCTCCTATATGAATAACTACACTATGCTTAACTACATCGTCAAACTAGACATAACTGGACTTCGCTGCGAAATGTGTATGAAACCGTTCAATGAACTGCAACGATTAATTGACCATCTCACAATAGATCACGAGAAATTCTTCCACACCGACATTGGTAGCCACATCGTCCCTTTCCGGTTCGATTCAGACGTGCTACGCTGCGTGGAATGCGCCTTCGAATACAATAATTTCAAGATCTTACTCGAACACATGAATTCTCATTACAGCAATCACGTTTGCGATGTCTGTGAAGCTGGCTTCGTTAACAGAAGGATGTTGCAGGCCCACATGTACCGACACAAAACTGGGATCTTCCATTGTGGTTATTGCACAAAAGTTTTTGACACTCGTATCAAGATGAAAGTGCACGAACGAATGGTACACTTGTACGTCAAGAAAAGACTTAAGTGTACCATTTGTGAGAAGAAATTTAATAATTATCAGAAGATGATACAGCATGAGGCTGATGATCACGGTCTTCAGAGAGAGTTTAAATGCGAGATGTGTAGTAGAATGTTTACTACTAAAAGATCTTTTACTATTCATAAAAAGATTCATTGTGTTCCTAATGATTAGAGTAGAGATGTCGATGGAATTGAATTCTTTAACGAACGGCAGTAACGCAAAAATTAAAGCACAAACTACCAAATAGTTCGTTAAACTTTAAGAAATATATTTTAATGAGTTGAATTGAATGACTGATGTAGAAATGTCGACATCGGTTTATTTAAATCAGCCTCCCGAATACTTAAATTATATTTAACTTTCAAGTAGTTGTCAAAGTCTTTCTACCTCTGCAAGTGGTTACAAGTGTGAAATACAGCCGAGTATAGACTTAAATAACGCGACAGCTTTAGCTTAGTATTAAGCCGAAAGAGTAAGAATAGTAGTCGTAGAGTAAGTAGACACTAAGGCGTTTTACTTACAAGTGCAAAGTAGTAAGTCGGAATCTTAACGTTTACAACATACAACATCTTTTGGGACAGCAAGCTACCCGAAACTGTCAAATTTTCCCAATCAACTTTGAACCTAATGCTTTAGCGATGAAGTTGAAAATCTCAGATTGTTGTAGCTTGATGTGCTGGCGTCTGACCTGTTTGTAAGTTTGGATATACGGGCCAAACGTCGGGAATTACTATTCCAATTCCGAAAATTCTTTCACTATCCCCGAGTGTCGTAGGCTGTACAGCGTGTAGGTACTAGAAAGGTGTGGTCATATTTGACCTAGGTGACCTACCATGACGTCTCGGAGTAGTTCCAGTGTGGGCAAGAGATGGCGCTAGACGACCTGTGTAGGTCTGTCTCTTTCCCACACTGGAATTACTGTTGCTTTAAGAGTCATAGTAACCCATGGGTGTGATTCAGACCCTTTAATTGAACAACTTTCTCAAAGGGACAACCATCGAAATCGTGCAAAAAAAAACAGCTGTTCAGTACAACACTCGATCCAAATTTATGGGACAGCTGATTTTTTTTCGCGATTTCGATGGTGGTCCCTTAGAGAGAGTTGTTCAGTTGCTGGTCTGAATCAGACCCTGAAATATGACCACACCTTTCTGGCACTCGCTGTATTTAAAACGTTCATTTAAATCCTAATTGTTTTTTGAATAAATGAAATAAAATGAAAAAATGTTGCCATGTGATAATTTCCGACCAAACGAAGCTGCGGGTAAAAGCAAATATAACATAGAATCTTTAGTACGTATCAAGCCCATCACAGACGTAGCTATAATTATATATTAATATGAAATAGTTTAAATAGTTCTGCTTTACGTTTTATGTATTCCATTTTCTCTTCTTCTTTTACACACTATGTCTACATCTCTTTTTTAGTATCTCCTTTGGCAGGTATGCTGGAAGAGATTTCTTTAGAAATAAGCATCACCGTTGTACTATTTTCTGTTCCTTTTTTCTTTTCTTCATTTAGTGTGTACATAAATTGTTAAATAAATAAATGAATCATGTGCGGTCACTCGAAAATTTATGTAGAAAATATGTCGTATTATTATAGCTACGTCTGTAACGGGCTTCATGCACTGTTATTTAGTAATGTTGCTAAATTATGCTCTAGTATTAATTTATTTATTTCAGATCATTAGAATCCATAAAATACATGAAATTAAAATCAATTTGCGCATTTAAAACACAGACACATTAAAAAATATTAAATTCAATTTAATTTTCTTTTTTTTTTAATTTCTTGTAGGTATGGTTAAGTAATTATGTTTATTGATCTCAAATTCGTGATATTTTTTACTCATCTAAAATAGCTGTTTATTCACTAAACAGTTCAGTGATATTCAATTTGTTGTTTTACAATATTAGACCAAGAATAAAACGGAAAGAAAAAGTGGCAAAGGAATTGTTTGATATTAAAACAAAATATTTTTTGAATATCATATTATTTCGTAAGATGATATTATTCTCGGTAACTCGAGTATACTTACCTAAACATCACACAAAAATAATAATATAAACTGTTTTTAGAAATAAATATGTAGTCAACATAATAAATCTTTCTTTACCTTTTTAACCTTCTACCTCTGACCAACAAAAAAAGGAAGACGGCGCTCCACGAACATCAAAAGTGAAGCCACAAAAACCGTGCTCCTGCAAGTAATTATACACGCTCACGCACACATCTACACTAAAACCATGCTCATCGCTGCTAGTACGTCACGAGTCGTCATCTAGTTAACATTGATAAAAAAATAGAATTGTGCCTTTAATTCCTAGTGTTGGGCAAAGTTTAAAAAAAAAAAAAAAAAGTTGCGTCGCGCTTGCAGCAGCGCGCAGCGTCGAAATATCGGGAGCTCAATATAATTGATAATCACTGAAGATACTCCGTAAGTGACAGTATAAGTTTAAGTCAAAGTCAAAACATTTATTGCGAATTAAGTGTACAATGTGGTGTTAGTACTTATGGACTTAGCAGCCTTTTACAAGCATTGCAATTTATCATCCGCCTACCCTAAGTTAAACGTTACTGAGGCCATAGCACGAGCGCGCAATGTAAACGTAGGTAACGTAAATACGTCGATTTTTTAATCGAAAATAAAATTAACCTATAGCATTTTAGTTAAATTGTTTGCAACAATCAAAATCAGTATCATCCACATCTTAAAATCATGAAAATAAGTATTGTAATTCTGTAAAACGAGTATTTTTAATTTTAACCTAACTCTGATCAATTATGCCAACTTAGGTACAGAAATATTGAGGTCGTCGTGCATTGTAACCAGATGCACCTGAATACCAGTATTTGGTATGGAGCGACAGCCTATCCGACCATAACTCAATAACAGGGTAACAAGATACTCCTTGGTAAGACTGGTTTAAATAAAATAGGTTGTTGTAACAACATTTTAATACCCAACATTTTTTTCAACAGGAAAAGCAAAGAAACACATCATAACGATAAAGGCCAAAAAAGAAGAAACGAAAAAGAGGTGTAAGAAGAAAGGAATCATAGTAATAAATCCGAACAATTCAACTCAGGTAAAATTGAAAAGAAAAACAGAGGCGGAAAAACACAAAGATAATATCAGAACTATTTTGTATCACTCTAATGCTACGCCGATAGGAAAATACGGTGGCATAGGGTACTCTTGTAGCTATTGCCCCCAACAATATGAAACTACCCCTGAACTTAAAACGCACACATTATCCAAACATGAAGGCTTAAAATCGACATTCATGGAAGAAAGAGCGCTGCACAATTACATCATCAAACTAGACATTACTAATCTGACATGTGACATCTGTCAAACGGGTCTCGATAGTTTAGATCAAATAATTCAACACTTGAAATCTGAACACCAAAAATTATTTCATGAAGGCCTAAAAAATTACATTTTACCGTTTAAATTCGACTCGGATATGTCAAAATGCGTTTTTTGTGGTAACGAATACGGGAATTTTAAAGTATTACTAGAACATATGAATTCACATTATAGAAATTATGTCTGTGATGTGTGTGACGCCGGGTTTGTAAACAAAAAAACTTTACTCACACACTCGTATAGACATAAAACCGGGGTGTTCAACTGTTCATACTGTTCCAAAGTTTTTAATAACAATGTCAAAAAACAGGCTCATGAAAAAGCAGTACATATTTGTATGAATAAAAGGAATAAATGTGGATATTGCGGCGAGAAATTCAATGACTATACAAAAAAGAACTGTCATGAAGTGTTAGTGCATGGCGCGAAACCCAAAGTTTTGAAATGTCAAGCATGTGACAAAACTTTTGACAACCAGAGGTCGTTGACAAGTCATACTAAAGCTTATCATTTGATGGAGAAACATATTCCAAAATAAAATTTTGTGAAATGAAATTAATTGAGTTTTATTTCAAACGGTTTTTTTTTAAAGTGTCCTTCCACAAGAAAAAGTCTTAGATATTGTACTATGGTAAAGGTAGCTACAAACGTCGGTTAACATTTTTGTAGGTACACCATTCCAAAACATGTAGCTACGAGTATATCTCATTTATTTATAAGAACATACAGGTCTTATAAATAAATGAGACATACTTATGTTTTTACAAAAAAAAAACATATCTATATAACATCACGCCGGTAATCCCCGAAAGGTAAGGCAGAGGTATACCTAATAGTATACCCACATTAGCCAGTTATGTTTAAGTCCCATGTAATAGGGGGCGAGCCTATTGCCATCAACCGGGCAGATATCCATATTTCTCTCTTTCGCTATTATCTTAGCTGCAGTCTTTTTTCATTAAAACACCATGTCTTTATGTGAATACCGTAACTCTGCAGCCACTGTCAATCAGCAGATTATGTTAGTACAAGATTAGCCTCGTTGGTCGCAAGCGCAGCTGCTGAGCGTAAGGTCCTGGGTTCGATTCCAAGGTCGGGCATAGTGTTATTGGGTTTTTCCATCTGGAGGTTCTCAGTAGCAGCCACAGAGCCTGCGTGGGACTTCTACATAACTGGCGAAATGTGGGTGTAGTTACAGTCAGCAGAGGTCTGATGGTATCGCCCTGACGCGGAAGATATCCATAACGACTGTTGAATGCCACAGGCAAAATAATAAAAAGTCTGCTTTAGCAGTTTGATATTTATTCAATTTTAGGTCAGTAATTCCATTTTAGGCAGTGTGCCACCACAAGCGATAAATAACGAGTTGTTGGTATGATATAGGTAGCTCTTGCTTGTACTGAGAACAGTCGGCGATCATCTATTGATATACAATGTATAAACAGACCCTTCACGAAGCCGTCAACCAAGCTTTCTGTACATGAAATTAATATAAGTAACTCAATGCAATTTTTTTTGCAGGGAATTTTTTTTTGGGATGAAATATCGCGGTTTACGGTTGGTCTCAATGTAACGCGCTCAGAACTTGTGCTGACGGATGCAATGAATAGTACAGGGGTCATGGAGGTGTTTAAAGTCAAGTTATGACGTATTTAAAAAAACTAGTGATAAAGTTGAAACTTTGAACTCCAATATCTCTAGCTAGGAGGTTCCCAGGTATGGTGCGGAGAAAACAACCTACCTTTCGGCTTCGTTAAGGATCTTTTTACACACATTTTGAGTCTTTTTTACTGACACTAGACTTGCACTTCGGCTGCCTTCCAGTACCCTTCACCTTTTGTCTTCCAGAAAGCACAAAATGATGAAGACATTGCGGTAATTAAAACAAAAAAAAGTTCACCAATCTCCAGCCCTTACACCAATTTATTTGGGGTCGGCGCAGCATGTCTTCTTTTTCCATACTTCTCTATTACTCGTCATCTCAGCAGTCACCTCCGTTCTACCCAAATAAAAGCAATATAGTATATTAAACATGCTCCGGATGTCTCTTAGTTATATGATACTTTAGACTCGTCTGTTGAACGAACGCATCTTGGCACACAGGACATACATGTCTCCTCTCATTCATATGCATCAGCATGTGAGTCTTCAAATTCTTCCTCCATTTAAAAGACTTCTCACAAATCTCACACTTATAGCCTCTTACACCAGTGTGCTTTATCATATGCTGGTCCAAATTCGCTTGGGACTTGAATCTCATATCGCATTCACTGCAAGCAAACTTCTTTTCTCCCATGTGGTCAATTTTTTGGTGTCGCAACACTTGGAATGGGAATGAGAACTTTTTGCCGCATGCGTGGCAAGTCGGGGCTGGTATCCCATGCTCCTTTTCGAGATGCCGGGCGCGGGCATGTCCAGGGACTTTAACCTTGCAGAGGAAACAGGATCGGAGCTTTGGTCTTAGACGTAGATGAACATGACGGTAATGCTGGACTACACAAGGAAGGGACTTGTATTTCTTCGTGCAAGACGTACAGGTGTAGTCTTTTGAGCCGTCTTCTTGGACTTCTAACTTGTAATACGGAGCCGTTTCTGTCGCGTAATCTAGAACAAAATTTTTGTGTAAGTTGTGGTTCATTTTTGAAATTGGGTGTTGGACTAGGGACAAATCTGAATACACTGAAAATACTTTAAGAGGGTGTACTACTTACATTTGTAATTAAGAGCATGCCTGTAATCCCCGAAGAGTTAGGCAGAGTTGTAACTATCGGTACACCCATATTCATCCAGTAATATAAGTACCATGTCCAAGGGGTCATAGGGCACAATCGGGCACAAGTCCACAATCGGGCCTGCTACTGAGAGTTTCTTGATAGAAGAACCCAATAACATTTTGGTCAACTTGGGAATCGAACCCATGTTGACCTTATCTTGAGCAGTGGCGATGGCGACGCAGACCATACTAAGGACAGAAAGTACAGAACAGATAAAAAAAATCAAATTTAATTTCTGTTGTACTATAAAAGGTGCTTGAAAATAAAAACATAGTTTGAACTGTTTAAAAAAACCGGCCAAGTGCGAGTTGGACTCGCGGATGAAGGATTCCGTACCATCCGTACCCCGTTTAATTTTTAATTTATTATTTTTTGTTATAACGGCAACACACAACGACAACACATTCTATGAAAATTTTAACTGTCTACCTATTACGGATCATGAGATACAGCCCGCTGACAGACAGACGGACGGACGGACAGCGCAGGCTTAGTATTCAACAAGGTAAGTCTAAACCTAAGGCTAGGCGGATCGAAGATCTCCGCAGAGTGGCTGGTAGCATCTGTATGACAGTTGTCAAGAATCGAGCTAAGTGGCGTTGAATTGGAGGGGCCACTGTCCAGCAGTAGACTGCTGTAGGCTGATGATGATAATAGTGAAGTCTACACCGATGGCGTTGCTATGGCTTACGAGTTAGCTAGGTAGAAATACGGTGGCACAATGTCACAATAGCGTCGACCAGATGATTGTATGAAAGTGTATAAAGTTTACCGTGGCCCTGGAACACAAAGGGCAAAGAAGGACCATGGATGGGTTTTAGTCAGTACAAGTCTGATACTCCCTTCCGCTCCGCCCAGAGTGGGGGGGGGGTCATTTGATGATTTCCCATCCGAAAAAAAAAAAAGTGTACAATGTTAAAAGAGTATGTAAGAATTGTAGCAGATGGCGTTCCTTTTTTATGCATCCATGGAAAAAAGGTTCATTGGCATTTATATTAAATAGGTCCCTGACGGTAAGTGCTTACAGTTGCCAAGAAATCTGTCATGTGCCTGCCATCTACACTATTGTATAGAATCTGGTTCTTCTAACCTAACAGACGGGTGTGTTGCTAGGGAGTTTGTTGCGCCCTTTCTTCTTCCCAGCTAAAACACTAGGAACTGTCGAAGGGTGGGTGTTTTAGGGGACTGCGTCTTGTGAACTTTGACGTTCAAGAATTGCTGATTATCAGCCTAATTTGAATAAATGACTTTTGATTTTGATGGGTTGCCATGCTGCTGCGTCCTGATGTGCCTACGACGCAACAGTACATTTAGCGTCTGTATCACTCCACGAAGGTTGAGGAAGTCGTGGAGTATTTACGAGTGAAGACCAACTGGACTCTCGAGGGTCGAAAGGTTGGAATCTCACCAAAACATCAACTTCAAGTCGTTCGTGGTTCGAGCTCCAACTCACCATCTGCAGACCTACTTGAAAGAGGACTTCTGACCGAAAGGTGTCGTACACCGACGATTCCGAGGACGGTTACGCGACACCACGCAGCAAAACACGACGCCGTCAACAAGGTTTTTTATATGTATTAGTTTAGTATCTCATAAGATTATTTTATGTATTTTTATCTATGGGCCTCAGTTGCCTGACAATAAAATGATTGATTGATTGATTGATTACAGAGACAGAACTGTTTTATGTGTGTGTCATTACACCCTCCAAACCTCTAAACGTACGTGTGGTGGAAGTTCAAAGAGCTGTTTCTTTTTTCTATCAAGTTTAGTCCAGCAGTGTGGATAGGTAGAATTTGAATAGTAAAGCTATGAATATTCATACAGCAAATAGTAATGAAGAAGTAAAACTAATCATGATCCTCTGCCTAGCCTTCTCCCAACTTAGTCGGGGTCGGCTTCCAGTCTAACCGGATGCAGCTCAATACCAGTATTTTACATGGAGCTGCTGCCTGTCTGACTTCAAAAACAGTAATTGGGCTGTGGTGGTCAGGTAAGATTTCCCAGGATACAGGTAAGGAGGTACATCAAGTAGGAATAAAACCAAAAACTAATAGAAATGTTTATTCAGTACTTATAATTAATTATAAACAACAATACAGCTTTATGTACGTAATTATAAAAAAATAAAGAGTAATTTCTTGAATCATTATAAAATCAGACTTAAAATTCAAATTGACTGAGTTCGAATTCCAGTGATAATCACAATTTTATTAGGACATAACAAATGGTTATTCGCAAATCAACTTGATTAAGTCAGGCTAAAGTTATGCGTCATAAGATAGGTATAGACCGACTGCTTTAATGAGTCCTCCGCCTTGCCCCATCAAAGGCACATTAAGCGTCCACCAAGTCCTAACAATATCCCACAGGTTATTTGCTTTAAAATAACCATAATTCACGTTGGTATTACGATACTAATTGAACCAATAAATTGATACCTTCGCGAGGACTCATTAAAGCGGTCGATCTATACTATTACTTTAGCCAACTCCATTGTCATAACTTATGACAATGGAGTGTTCATAATTAAAGATCTTGGACTCGGGTCTTCTATCTACATTTCTGCACTATGGTAGGGTACTAAATATGGCATAGAGCTGAAGATTTATCAATGAGATCAAATAATATAACAATTAACATTTTATTCCCCGAAGCGTTACGCAAAGTTATCGAGGATCAAATTCTGCTCGTGGACGGAGCATATGAAAATTAGAAGTTGGTTAGTCTTTTGAACACCATTGTCACATACGTGACAAGCAAGCGCGTGCCCTGTACACACGGCCGCACAAGAAGCTGTACCAGTATAACTTCGTCTCGCTTTGTATAGATTTCTTATGCAATAAGAGATCCGCATAAGCGGGTTTTGTAAGCTTGATTGGCCGTCGTGCGTACGCCAAATAACACAAATACCTATGTGACACAATGGTAGCCGAAATTGTGGCTTGGCGTGGAGGGCACCCGCGTGAGTTTATGCTCTGGCGTTCAAAAGTTTAAATACCAGACGAAATGGCTTGAAGATGAAGAATGGTGAAAGATATGGAAGAAACATCTTCTAAAACTTCATCACCCGAGGATAACCCCAGGATGATTCCTCACCGCATGCTGTTTCAACGTAGACTTTTGAATAAAAGCCTTTTCACACACAGGACAAACAAATCTCTTATCCCCCGTATGAATCCTCAAATGATCCTTCAAATTATTCTCCCATCGGAACTCCCTCTCACACACCCCACATTTAAACTTCTTTTCAACAGAATGCGTCAACATATGCAACTTCAAACTGAGTTTATTAAAAAAGTCCTTTTCACACACTGGACATTTTTCTGTCTTCTCGCCCATATGCACTTTTTTTTGATGTTGTAACACGTTGCAAGGGAATCTGAACTTTTTGCCGCAAACTCCGCAACAGGGAGCTGGTATTCCATGTTCCTTTTCTAAATGGGCCGTTCGCAGGTGGTCGGGGATTCGCTCGGAACACTTCGTGCATTTTCTGTCTTTTGGGCGACGTTTCAGATGAACGAACCGGTAGTGTTGGGACACTAGAGGTTGCGAAGAGTAAGCCTTGCCGCAGATTTTGCATTGATATTCGTTTCGAACGATCGTGTAGTAGGTGGGAGGTCCTAGAAAGAAAAATGGGCGTCAGTCTACTTTCTTCTTTTTGCACATCACAGTACGTGAATAAAAGAAATGACGGCTAAAGAAACAAAGCTTATATTTTTGTAAGTAGGCGACACGGCAACATTCTTTACAAAAAAGATGAGTTCGGTTTTCTGTCAGACTACCCTAAAAAGAAACACCGAAACAAACTCAAAGGCCACTGTCTCCTATAAAAGTCCAGACAAAGAAAGATGTACATCATTCATTTGCCTAGCCTTTCCCAGAATCACAACTATGTTAGGGTCGGCTTCCAGTCTAACCGGATGCAGCTGAATACCAGCATAGGATAGTGGGTAGGTAATTTTCTTGAGAGCCAAGTCTTTTAATTTATTTCCTATTAAAAATGTAAAATTGTTTTATGGTAACAATTTGTGTGGTATACATAAAGACATGTCTAAAAAGGGTTTAACATTATTTTTTTTATGAAAAACAAACGGGTGACTGGTAATTAGTGACCGATACATAAACTCATGATAACAAACAACTTTACCAAACAAACATCAACACCCGAATCTGTCAAATTTTCCTAATCAACCTAATGCTTTAGCGATAAAGTTGAAAATCTATTAAAGAAATTTGACAGATTGTAGTAACTTGATGTATTGGCGTCTGTACAAGGGGTTTGAATATTTTTCTATGAACCGTCGCCAGCCTAACATCCGCCATTTTATTTTTTTTATAATCAAAACGAAAGTCACAAAAAAATCACAACTTGTTACAAAACTGTGTACACATTCTCCTTTGCCTGCTAAAACTTAAACCCAAGATGATATTTCGTCATGTGATAATTTATTCATTCGCCGCCCGCTGGCCCCACTTGATGGTGGCCTACAATCGTTAAGCCAAGACCTAGGGAATCGAACCCAGGACCTCATGCTCAGCAGTCGCACTTGCAACCACTAAACCAACAAATTAAGACACAAAAAATATTTAATATATTATTAATTCAGTTAAATACGTCAACTAATTCAACATTGTAAATGGTATAATTCCTCATCTGCCTAGCCTTTTCCCAACTATATTGGGCTCGGCTTCCAGTCTAATCGGATGCAGCTGAATACCAGTATTTTACATGGAGCGACTGCCTATCTGACCTCCACAACCCAGTTAGAACTGGGTAATACGATACCCCTTGGTACGACTGGTTGTCAGACTTTTTGGGCCACTGACTACCTAACGACTGTCAAAGATCTACAAATGACAGCCGGGACCAACGGCTTAACGTGCTTCCCGAGGCACGGAGGAAACTCGATATGTAATGGGCGGTCACCCATCCACAGACCAACCTAGGCAAGCACGGCTTAACCTAAACATCGACCCGAGCGGCTGTTATTATTTAGCCACGAGCTCCTCCTAAATGGTATAATTCCCATTGGGTTAAAATCCCCATATACTTTAAAAACGTATAACTGGAAAGGATTTAAAATAAATTGGCGTTAACTAGGTATCCAAAATAGTTTCAATTACTTCGGAAAATGAGTGAAATGTGGGTAGAACGTTTTAGCAGAACTGCGCTTAATTGACGTAGTGTGCCTATTTAACAAACATTAAATTTCCCAGACAGTTGTGCAAAAAAAACTATTCTTATATTATAAAGAGGTAAAGTTTGTAAGTTTAGATGTAGAAGGTTATAATCTCCGAAACTACTTATCCGATTTCAAAACCTCTTTCGTGTATAGTAAGCTACACTATTGCTGAGTTTCATAGAATATGTTTTTTCGACGCAGATGAAAACGCGAGCAGAAGCTAGTATTCTAGAGTAATTATAATTGTCTTATTTTTTATTGTTTACAACATCTTGTACCTAGTATTTAAGTTAAATCATCACGCAATAGTTCTTAAGTTATTAATCTAAATTAGTTCTATACCTGCAAGTCTTGGGGGGCCTAGTGACCCGTAACACAGGTCCTGTATTGTAAGCCTATTTCGGGCACCAGTCTCTCACAAATGTTTACCATGTGTAATAGATTTAATAATTCCTGTTCACTGTAACGTTTGTGATGAGAAAATAAACATATTATTTATTTATTTATTTCCTTTATTTATTTTTATACATATAATTTACATTTTTAAATATTTCTATACAAAGTAATATAAAAAATAAAAACATTTAAAAATATAAAAAATAGTAGCCCACTGGTATCGAAATACCGGTGGTCAGGGCTCTTGAGAGAGGAACCTCCTAACGATACGCGCCGTGTCCAGAAGTACTGCTTTCTGAATCCAGCTGCCAAGCGAGAGCCTCCTCAGATGTTGGTCGAGGCTATTGGCTATTAAGCCAAGACACGACACGACACGACTAATTATTTATTATTATTACATTAACGGCGACTTACAATGTTGTCCAAGACACGACTAATTATTTATTATTATTACATTAACGGCGACTTACAATGTTACAGTTAAGTTACATTTGTATTCATTGCTCTAAAAGTTGACCCCAGGATGATATTTCGTCATGTGATAATTCAAACTCGCTTTTTGCACGAACGCCTGTCCACATTCATTGCAAACGCTCCTCCGCTCGTCAGTATGAATTCTCTCGTGCAACCGCAACGTCGCCCTCCTCTTAAATGACTTGCTACAAAAACTACAATGCTGATCCCTCTCCGTCTTGTGATTGAACATATGTCTGTTCAATTTCCCGCTTTTCAAGGTCACAAAATCACATAATTCGCACTTGTACCTCCGTCCGGTTTCACCGAGGAGATGGAAATTGTTCATGTGCTTCTTTAGCAGATTTTCCGTGATGAATATTCTATCGCACAAACTGCAGGTGACTCTGTGGTCAAGATTGTGCATTTCCAGCTCATGAATGGTTAACAGCCGACGGGTCCTGAATCCATCAACACAATATGAGCATTTGTGTTCCGTGTGATAATTGTTCTCTCTAAGATGCCACATTAGGGAATCTATGCTGAAGTATTTCTTGACACATTTCGCGCATTGGTATAAGTTGCCGATTTTTTTGTAGTCAACGTCTTCTAAATATTTCAACCGCCTGCCTGCAGATAGAAAACAAACTTGAATTTCCTTAATTGCTTCGGCAATATTCTCAATAGACTCTTTTTACTATTTCGTCATAGTTGGACTTTAAGGACTCTTTTACTGTTTCGTTCTTGGACATATTATACAAACTGGACTGAGCACTCATACCAGAAAAACGTGCCGAGAGAGATATGTATAACCGAGGCTCATATCTCTTTCTAAAAGGGTAACCAATTTTTTTTTTTATAAATAGGTAAAGCGTTTGAGAGAAGATTTGTGTCAACATTAAGTGATTTCAAATTATTGTTAGTATTACTAAATGATGAAATTCAATTACTTAAAATAGTGAAATAACAGTTGTGGAGGTCAGATAGGCAGTCGCTCCATGTAAAATACTGGTATTCAGCAGCATCTGGTTAGACTGGAAGCCGACCACAACATAGTTGGGTAAAGGCTTAGCAGATGATGATGGTTTCGTCAGACATCGGACGATTTAGTCAAGTTTAGGGTTTCGCTAGAAGGCTGTATCTTTTGAACCATTATAGAGACACTTGAAATTTTCAGTGTGTATTACGAAAACTATAATAACAAATACAATTCAAAAATCATAGGATGAATTTTTTTTCGGTGATATTAGAATGATGAAATGTGCAGTGTTCATTTCATGTACGAGATCGACTAAACTTGGTCAATTTTTACTGTTAAACAGCATCCACGAGAACACACTCTAAATACAGGGTAACGATTCAGTTACCTGGATCATTCAAGGAGGTGAGTCTATCCGCGATATTAGACAACTTTCCCAAATAAACTTATAACCGATTCGTGAAAAAAAATAGCTTCTCACATGCATCGAAACAGCGTCTCTACTGAAGTAAGGTTTTTTTCACGAATGAAGAAATGATTTGAAATGATTTATTTTCCCCTCGGAGCATAATGAGCTTATAATGCCTCTTTTCTATGAGAGGGAATGGGCTATAATCCAGCACGCAGGCGCAGTGCTGGTTGGTAGATGTCACAAGTTTTTCGAATTTTTGGTTCTAGGACATGCCGGTTTCCTCACGATGTTTTCCTTCACCGTTTCGAGAGCAGTCATGAAATAAATTACACAACGTAATGCGCCTGCCTGGATACGAAACTACGACTTACAGCTCGTAAGTCGGGGCCGCCACCACTGGGCCACCGCTGTTCTCTTTGAAGGATGCAGGGTAAAAAGCCTGTATATTAGAGTGTACTCTAGAAAGCTGTTTATTAGGAAAAACTAGCAGTAGTGGATGGTCTGATGGGACGGCAATCCGGCTTGACGTGATCTCCGAGGTCCAGATGATCATAGGGCCAAATTCCAAACTCTGGGCCGCTACTGGGAATTTAAAGGAAAAACCCAATCACACCTGGCCCGTTAACGGAAGTCGAATGAGATCCTGGGTTCGATTCAGGAATTCCTCAGTAGCGCTTGTGGCTATAAGAAGAAGGTTTATGATGTTTTTATTATCTTTGCCCCACACTAGAAATTTCTCCTGTATCGTGGGTGCGTTTACAAACATTTAAACTCACATACACAAATAGCTAGAGCCGGAAGAACTAACTATAGGCCAAACGAATGTTTGTTCCGTGCGAGAACAAACTTTCGTATGGCGATCGCTGCTGCGTTGCGTGTTATTGATTCGATTCCAATAACACGCAACGCAGCATCGCTCCGATCACTCGGCCACTGCGCCAACAGTGCCGTTAAACTACATATTAGGTACAGTTCTGCCTAACCCTTCCGGGATAACCTGTGATATTTTATGTTATGAATCTTACTGTACAGGACTAAAAAAAAAACCACAATATTCACTAATTTTAAGAAAATAATTTATTCATATTAAAATAATAATAATCCAGTGTTGCACTCATAAATAATTAATTTGTCAAAAGGAACTAAAAACCTGATTGACTACGTCAGGGTAATTTTTTGGCAAATGGAATTAAATTACTATAATGATCTTATACGAGGGCGGGTCAATAAGTCCGTGACTTTTGGAATAAAACACAGATTTTTTGATAAAAAAATAATTTTATTTTTCAACGTAGTCTCCCTTGATCTCTATACACTTTGTCCAACGCTTCTCCAATTTTTTTATCCCTTCCAAAAAAAATGATTTGTCGAGGTCCTCAAAATAGGCCTTTGTTTGCGAGATGACTTCATCATTGGAGTCAAATCTTTTTCCACCAAGCCATTTCTTCAGGTTTGGGAACAAGAAGTAGTCGCTCGGAGCCAAATCTGGAGAATAGGGCGGATGAGGGAGCAATTCATAGCCCAATTCATGGATTTTTGCCATGGCAACTGCACATGTGTGCACCCTTGCATTGTCTTGGTGGAAAAGAACTTTTTTCTTGGCCAAATGAGGTCGGTTTTTTTTCAAATCGTCATTGAATCGGTCCAATAAGTTGGCATAATATTCCCCATTGATTGTTCTTCCCTTTTGAAGGTAGTCAATGTGGATTATCCCGCGTGCATCCCAAAAAACAGTCGCCATAACTTTATTGGCTGACAAACCCACCTTGGCCTTCTTTGGCGCCGATTCACCCTTAGAACCCCACTGTTTTGACTGTTGTTTGGTTTCTGGTGTGTTGTGATGGATCCATGTTTCGTCCACGGTTACAAAACGGCGCAAAAACTCCTCCATATTGCGATTAAACAACGCCAAAGCTTCCTGTGAAGTTGTTACACGATTGCGTTTGTGGTCGACTGTGAGCAAACGCGGCACCCATCTTGCGGAAAGCTTTCTCATGCCCAAGTGATCATTCAAAATTGAAACCACTGAGCCATGAGAGATCCCTACGGCTTCCACAATCTCTCGCACTTTCAATCTTCGGTCGGTCAACACCATATCGTGAATTTTTTCGATTGTTTCGGGTGTAGAGACCTCAACTGGGCGTCCAGGACGTTCGGCATCTTCAGTGCTTGTACGGCCACAACGAAATTCAGTAAACCACTTTTTTACCATTGAAATCGATGGTGCAGAGTCCCCATAGTATTTATCAAGCTTAGCCTTGGTCTCGGTAATGGTTTTTTTTCGCAAGAAATAATGCTTAATAAGCACACGAAATTCACTTTTTTCCATTTTCTCCTCAAATTAGTGAGTAGTCTGATAAAAATAGCTGTCAAACACAAACTAACTGACGCAGCAAGTTTAAATTTTGACAGGAGTCAACTGACAGATGCCTGTTGACAGGAGCAGTGTTGCTGTTTCAGTAAAGATGTCAGAAATTCAAAAAGTCACGGACTTATTGACCCGCCCTCGTACATATACTGAGGGTAAAAGTACTAATATCTTAAGAACAACATTTACTATTGGACAAAATAAAAATACTTGATATTTTTTAAATAGAACCCGTCAACACATATACACCTGCCTACTTCTATAATCAAAAAGTCACAAATATTCACAACTTGTGAACAAGTTGCCCATTCTCCTTTGTCCGCTAAAACTTGACCCCAGGATGATATTTCATCATGTGATAATTCAAACTCGCTTTTTGCACAAACGCCTTTCCACATTCAGTGCAAATTCTCTCATGCAATCGCAACGTCGCCTTCCTCTTAAACGACTTGCCACAAAAGCTACAATGCTGATCCCTCTCAGTCTTATGGTTAAACTTGTGTCTGTAGAAATTTTCGCATTTCATGGTCACAAAATCACATAATTCGCACTTGTACCTCCGTCCGACTTCACCGAGGAGATGAAATTTGTTCATGTGTACGTTTAACCGGTTTTTTGTGTTGAATATTTTATCGCACAAACTGCAGGTGACTCTGTGGTCATCATTGTGCACTTCAAGCTTGTGAATGTTTAACAACAAATTTGTCCTGAATACTTCAACACAGTATGAGCATTTGTGTTCCTTGCGATTGTATTTCTCCCTAACATGCCACCTTAGGGACTTTATGTTGGAGTATTTCTTGTCACACCTCGTGCAATGGTATAAGTCGCCGACTTTTTTGTAGTCAACGTCTTTTAAAAATCTCTGCCGCCTGCTCCGGTCTGCAGATAGAAAACAAACTAGAATTTCGTTAATTGCTTCGGCAATATTCTCAAGACTCTTTTTACTGTTTCGTTATAGTTGGAATTTAGGACACTTCTACAGTTTCGTCCATGGACATTATATTCAAACTGGACTGAGCACTCATACCAGAAAAACGTGCCGAGAGAGATATGTTAACCAAGGCTTATATCTCCTTCTAATAGGGTCACTAAAAATGTTTATATTAAATCGGTACAATCGTTATCACGTCAACAACAAGTGATTTCAAATTTTAGTATGATGAAAATGATGCAATTAAGTTACTTGAAATAGTAATCTGTATTTGGAGGGTCTCCTCGTGGAAGCTGACAGACACCAGGCGCACGATTAAAGGCTTGACGTGCTCTCTGAGGCGCAGAGGATCAAAGGGCCAATTTCCAAACTGGGCTGCCACTGGGAATTTGTTAAGGAAAAAACCCAATAACACCTGGCCTGTTAAGGGAAGTCGAATGAGATCCTGGGTTCGATTCAGGAATTTCTCAGTAGCGCTTGTGACTAAAGCTCGCCCCTATTACATGGGACTTGAAACGTAACTGGCAAAATATGGGTGAGCTCTATTTTTACCCGACTACGGCGAAGCTAAAAGGAAGGGTTATGATGTTTTTATTATCTTTGCCCTAAACTAGGAATTTCTTCTGTATCGTGGCCTCGTGGATGCATTTACAAACATTTAAACTCACATACACAAACAGCTAGAGCCGGAATAACTATCTATAGTCCATACAAAAAATTGTTCCGTGCGAGAATCGAATGAGTAACACGTAACGCAGCAGCCGATCGCTCAGCCACTGCGCCAACAGTGCCGTCAAACTATTAGGTACAGCTCTGCCTAAACCTTCGGGGATAACTGGTGATATTTTATGTTATCTTTAGAAACTTACTATACAGGATTAAATAAAACACAAAAATCAATAATAAAATAATTTATTCGTTTTATTTTAAAAGAATAATTTAATCAAAATTTACAACAATGAATTAAGTAGCATTTATGATAACTAATTAAAAACCTGATTAACTAAGCGGCACGCGACGTACGGCTTCCACGCCGTCATTCGTAAGAAAACCGCGTCGCTGTTGTCAAGGTTGCGGGCGAGTGGCAACAGCATCCTAAAAACTATAGCGGAGAGTATTGACTCTCCGGTTATTAAAAGTTTTGTGAGAAAGACAATCGCTGAACAGTAATCTGGGGATGTCCTTTTCACAATACTATTTACTCTAAGTTCTCTATTGTATCTCAGCTACTAACACTAGAAAAATAAAGAATATTATTAAGCCGAGCGGAGAAATTTCAGAAAACTGATTTGGCAAATGGGCTAATATTCTTCAATGAGTATATGGTCTAATATTCTGAGGGTAAAAGTACTGACAAACATAATTATAAGCAGTTTTTTTTCTATTGGACTACTTCTGAAATGCCTGAGAAAATAAAACGCATAAAAACATGTACCTACTACATATCGATCTACTTTTAAAAATGAAAAATAAAGCCACAAAAAAAAATTCAAACAACTCGTTACAAAACTGTGAACAAATTGCCCATTCTCCTTTGCTTGCTAAAAGTTGACATTAGGATGATACCTGGTCATGTGATAATTCAAACTTGCTTTCTGCACAAACGCTTGCCCACATTCCGAGCAGACTTTCCTCCTATCCCCAGTATGTATCCTTTCATGAAAATTCAAAGTAGTCCTCCTCTTAAACGATTTCTTACAATATTTACAATTTAAATCCTTCACTGTCTTATGTATAAAGTTATGCTTGCTCAAAGTTGCCTTTTTCAAGGTGACAAAATCACAAAATTCGCACTTATATCTTCGTCCGATTTCTCCTCGCATGTGGAAATCTCTGATATGTATCGGTAAATTACTCTTTCTGTTGAAGAATCTATTGCATATGCCACATGACACTCTTTGATCCACATTGTGAACTTCTAGCTTGTGAACGGTTAGAAGTGATTCTGAATTAAATGCATCAATACATATTGAGCATTTAAATTCCTTAATTTTGTAATGTAATTTCTTCACGTGATCCGCAATTGTCGATCTGTGTTTGTAAATCTTGCCACATCTCGTGCAGATGTATTTGTCGCCATCTTTTTTATAATCGTCTCCATTTTTTAGTCGAAATGGCAGCGCTCGTTCTGTAGACAGAAAACAAACGTTGAGTTTCATATTCGGAAGTGGAAATATTGTTTTTCTTATTTCATCTATGGTACGACTATTAAATTAAATTTTTAAGGCCTAGTATTGCTCTTTACATTTTGATCATTGGCCTTGACTGTGGCATTTTGTTCTGATTTATGTGCTTCTTTTTTCATTTGGTAGAGGAAGCTTGCGCGGTGGTCTCATATAGGTTTTATTAACTTTGCTTCGGAACTTTGAGTTATGTTTTTTTCTTCGTCTATGTGAATGATGTGTTAATAAATTCTAGTTACAATGTAATATTGATTGTGTTGAATAGTAGAATTGACAAGGATTTGTGTGTGACACTAAAAAGGGTAAAATAAGCACATTTTTGCAAAAAAAAAGAAAACAAAAAATTGGAAAATAACTTTGCTTTCGGAATTCGGTAAAGAAGTCAATGAAACAAATTGCACATTCTCCTTTGCTTGTTAAAAGTTGACATTAGGATGATACTTGGTCATGTGATAATTCAAACTTGCTTTCTGCACAAACGCTTGCCCACATTCCGAGCAGACTTTCCTCCTATCCCCAGTATGTATCCTTTCATGAAAATTCAAAGTAGTCCTCCTCTTAAATGATTTCTTACAATATTTACAATTGAAATCCTTCACTGTCTTATGTGTAAACTTATGCTTGCTCAAATTTGACATTTTCAAGGTGACAAAATCACAAAATTCGCACTTATATCTTCGTCCGACTTCCCCTTGCATGTGGAAATCTCTAATATGTATCGTTAAATAACGCTTTCTGTTGAAGAATCTATTGCATATGCCACATGACACTCTTTGATCCACATTGTGAACTTCTAGCTTGTGAACGATTAGAAGTGCTTCTGAATTAAATGCCTCAATACATATTGAGCATTTAAATTTCTTAATTTTGTAATGTAATTTCTTCACGTGATTCGCCATTGTTTCTTTTTGTCTGTAAATCTTGCCACATCTCGTGCAGTGGTATTTGTCGCCATCTTTTTTATAATCGTCGCCATCTTTTAGTGGAAATGGCGGCGCTCGTTCTGCAGACAGAAAACACACGTTGAGTTTCATATTCGGTAGTGGAAATATTGTTTTTCGTCTTTCATCTATGGTACGACTATTTAATCAAATTTTTAGGGCCTAGTATTGCTCCATACATTTTGATCATTGGCCTTGACTGTGGCATTTTGTTCTGATTTATGTGATTCTTTTTTCATTTGGTAGAGGAAGCTTGCGCGGTTGTCTCATACAGGTTTTATTAACTTTGCTTCGGTACTTTGAGTTATTTTATTTTTCTTCGTCTCTGTGGATGATGTGCTAATAAATTCTAGTTACAATATTGATTGTGTTGTATACTAGAATTGACAAGGATTTGTGATACACACTAAAAATGGTAAAATAAACACATTTTTGCAAAAAAATAACAGACTTCCAACAAAAAACACTAAATAGTGGAAAACAACATTACTTTCGGAAGTCGGTAAAGAAGTCATTGAAACAAAAAATCACAATAACTAAACACCTGATTAACATCAGGTTTTTAATTAGTTACTTCCAGTTAACTGATTTGGCAAATGGGCTAATATTCTTCAATGACTATATGGTCTAATATTCTAAGAGTAAAAGTACTGACAAACATAATTATTAGCAGTTTTTTTTCTATTGGACTACTTCTGAAATGCCTGAGAAAATAAAACCCATAAACACATGTACCTACTACATACCTACTATTAAAAAATAAAAAGAAAGTGACAAAAAAAAATTCAAACAACTCGTTACAAAACTGTGAACAAATTGCCCATTCTCCTTTGCTTGCTAAAAGTTGACATTAGGATGATACTTGGTCATGTGATAATTCAAACTTGCTTTCTGCACAAACGCTTGCCCACATTCCGAGCAGACTTTCCTCCTATCCCCAGTATGTATCCTTTCATGAAAATTCAAAGTAGTCCTCCTCTTAAACGATTTCTTACAATATTTACAATTGAAATCCTTCACTGTCTTATGTGTAAACTTATGCTTGCTCAAATTCTTTTTTTTTAATGTGACAAAGTCACAAAATTCGCATTTATATCTTTGTCCAATTTCTCCTTGCAAGTGGTAATTTCTGATATGTATCGTTAAATAACACTTTGCGTTAAAGAATTTATTGCAAATGCCACATGACACTCTTTGATCCACATTGTGAACTTCTAGCTTGTGAACGGTTAGTAAGGCCTCCGTTTTAAAAGCATCAATACATATTGAGCATTCAAATTTCTTAATTTTGAAATGTAATTTCTTCACGTGATTCGTCAATGATTTTTTATTGCAGTAAATCTTGCCACATCTCGTGCAGTGGTATTTGTCGCCATCTTTTTTATAATCCTCGCCTTCCTTCAGTGGAAATGGCGGCGCTCGTTCTGCAGACAGAAAACACACGTTGAGTTTCATATTCGGTGGTGACAATTTTCTTTTTTGTCTCTCATATCTATGGTACGACTATTCAATCAAATTTATAAGGCCCAGTATTGCTCCATACTTTTTGATCATTGGCCTTGACTGTGGCATTTTGTGGTGTCCTTATCATCTGCCTAGCCATTTCCCAATCCCTATGTTGGGGTCGGGTTCCAATCTAACCATTTGCAGCTGACTACCAGTATTTTACATGGAGCGACTGCCTACATGTTATAACTGGGTAATACGATACCCTTAGGTAAGACTGGTTGTCAGACTTTCGGGCCACTGAATATCAGTAACGACTGTCAAAGATCTACAATTGACATCCGTGACCAACTGAGGGATGGTCATCCATCCACGGATCAACCTTGGCAAGCGCAGCCCAACCTTGAAGACCAACTCATGCGGCTGTTATTTTTTAGCCACGAGTGACTGAAATAGTCATTGAATGGTATTCAAAGAACTGTAAAGCCATATTTGTTGCGGTCGCGAATCATATTTTGTTCACCACACACTGGCCGGCAAATTAAAAAAATGTAAGAATGATTTTCGTGGACTACCCTAGAGCTATCACCTTAAGCTGAGCACGCGAAGTATGTAGGCACTCTTGCGTTATCTTGGTACATCTAAAGGGTGTAAAAATACCCTTAACGAAGCCGAAGGGCACTTGTTCTCCCTGTCATTGCGATCATTTTTTTGTGATATATATACAGGGTGTGGCGTAAGTAGTGGTCCACCGTTCAGGATTCGATGAACCAGATAATTAACTATAACAATTAAAAATTTTAACCATTTTTACCCAAGGGTTACGAAAATATTTCCATTTTGTCTTTTGTTTACGAAATTTCTATCTTTTTTTACAAATTTGTTTGTAGTTTCAACAAAAACCATTATTTTTTCATTTTAATTTATTTTAATTACTGCTGAATACTAGAGCTATCATGATAAATTATGATTTTTTATGTAAATTCAGCTCTTTTGAAGAAAAAGTTGGTTCTTCTCTAAATTTAACCCTAATTTTTAAAACACCTTCAAGTTCAAGAGCGATTTTTGTAAAAAAAAACGTACTACATTGTCAGTGCCCATGCATTTAATAATATGCCTACTAAATACCGATTTCAAAATGATATCACTATAACAGATCCAATAATTTAACAAAAAGATATTCAATTTTAATTGAAGAAAAGAAGATGTTCATGAAACTACTTTTTTTAACTTTGTTGCGTTAATACTATTACAAAACGTATAAAAACTCAAATAACGGATACAATGTAACTATTTACAATTCAAATGTGATTTGTGTTAAAGCACAAACATGTCAGATAAAAAAACCCTGACCCTTTTTTTACCTGAGACATGTTTGTTTTGTTAACAAAAACCGGTTGAAGCTCTCGCAATCGAGTTACGCACAATAGGAGTGATAAGGAAGAGATATAGTAGGGTATTGCTATCTCTTTCATTACTAATGTTGAAATCTTCAGAAATCTCGAAATCATTTAGTACGATCTCGTCACTCGTGTCGTGCGTCGTATGCGTTTCGTTTTTATTCTGCCTGTGTTTACCTCCGCCATTTTTTTACCCCTGCCTGCCCCCGGACTCTGTTTAATTTGCCTACTTATTGGACTTGTTGTTTTGGTGATCTCAGCGATATTGGCTACGTGTACTGGTGACTTTGGCTTGCTCAACGATTTGGACAAACGTGCAGTGCAGTGACAATTAAACAATGTCTCGGTACACACCGCGCGAATATGCTGACATGCATTTTATTTATGGCGAATGCAGAGGTGTCGGTAGAGAAGCAGCTCGACTTTATCGGGAGAGATATCCCGATCGAAGACATCCAGACCACCGAGTTTTTGGAAGAGTGCATAACGCATACACCGAGGGAAGGATACCTGGCACAGGCGTAGGCGGTGCAGGTGAAGGACAACCGCGACGACACAACGATGAAGAGGTAATGAATTTAGTTACAGAAGATCCTTCAACATCGGTCCGTGTCTTAAGTCGCAGAACTGGCATATCAACTAGATCTGTACATCGATTACTCAAAAGACATGAACTGTAGCCATACCACTATCAAAGGGTACAGTCATTGCTACCAAGAGATTATCAATTGAGAGTAACATTTTGTAGAGTAATGCTACGCAGAATAAGAGAAGACCCGCAGTTTTTTAATAAAATACTATGGAGCGACGAGTCATCCTGCAAAAAAGATGGATATTTAAATCTACATAATTTGCATAACTGGCAGCTAGAAAACCCGCATCTCATAAGGCAAGACAGATCACAGTATCAATTTAAAATAAACCTTTGGACCGGAATTATTAACGGACAAATAATCGGTCCACACGAGCTGCCAGAAACATTAAATGCAGAAAGATATTTAAGATTTTTGCAAATTGACTTGCCCTTGCTTCTGGAAGGTCTGTCGTTCCTGAAGTCCAAGAAGACATGTGGCTGCAGAACGATGGCTGTCCCGCTCACTACGCTGTTAGAGTACGAGAGCACCTTGATACAGCGTATCCAAATAGGTGGATAGGGCGCTTAGGTCCAATATTGTGGCCACCGCGCTCGCCAGATCTAAATCCCCTAGATTTCTTTTATTGGGGTTGCCTAAAAGAAAAAGTCTATAGCAAAGAAATCACTAGCATTGACCAATTGAGGACTAGAATCCAGGCAGCAGCTAGAGAAATCAGCGAAAGCGGGTTTGCCAGACGAATTAAACGGTCGTTTATTCGACGTTGCAGAGCGTGTATAGCTGTGAATGGTGGCCATTTTGAACATTTTGTTTAATTTTAATGATTGTAATCATGACAAAGATTAATAATAAATGACAAATAAAGTGATTTGTTTTTTTTTAATTCTTTGTTCAAATACCTAAAGTAACAAGTTAGGTCTAGATAACTCTGCAATAGTAGTTTTTTTTATTACAAATGGGCACTGACACTGTAGTGTATTTTTTTGCAAATATCGTAAGTATTAACGCAGTAAAGTTTAAAAAAGTAGTTTAATGAAAATCTTCTTTTCTTCAATTAAAATTGAATATCTTTTTGATAAATAATAGGATCTGTTATAGTGATACCATTTTGAAATCGGTATTTAGTAGGCATGTTATTAAATAAATTGGCACTGACAGTGTAGTACGTTTTTTTTACAAAAATCGCCCTTGAACTTCGATGGTATGTAAAAATTAGGGTTAAAATTAGAGAAGAACCAACTTTTTCTTCAAAAGAGCTAATTTACATAAAAAATCATTATTTATCATGATAGCTCTAGTATTCAGCAGTAATTAGCAGAAATCAAAATGAAAAAATAATGGTTTTTGTTGGAACTACAAACAAATTTGTAATAAAAGGTAGAAATTTCGTAAATAAAAGACAGAAAGGAAATATTTTCGTAACCCTTGGGTAAAAATGGTTAAAATTTTTAATTGTTATAGTTAATTATCTGGTTCATCGAATCCTGAACGGTGGACCACTACTTACGCCACACCCTGTATATCATACCTGCCCCCGTAGCATGACCACCGTAGACAAGGATTTCTTTGACGGAAGAATCGACGAAATGACAGATTGTGCAAAGAAATCTGTCATTGTGTCGACACAATCTGTCATTTTGTCGATTCTTCCGTCAAAGAAATCCTTGTCTGCGGTGGTCATGCTACGGGGCCTGGGAACCTTATAGTTACGGAGATATTGAAGTTCCAAATTATTCACAAACTTTTTTTTAAATACTAGTTTTTAAGGTAATAACTTTATAGCACATAAATGGTTACAAAGTTACCTCACAAATAGGCAACAATATGTAGAAATCAACAATGTTAATTACGACAATATAGAATTAGCTTATAAATCGAAACTCGCATTTAACAGAGTCAGAGTCCCTCAAGGTAGTTTATTAGGCCCACTTCTATTCCTACTCTACATCAACGATTTGCCTAACGTGACAAGTCATCACTGTACCCTTTTTGCAGATGATATATCATTAGTCATTCCACAAAAACCTAATACTACATTTGACGACTACAATAAAGAAGTTAACGAAGCTGTTCAAAGCATTATCAAATGGCTAGAGTGCAATAATTTAAAAGTTAATATAGACAAGACTAGAATAATTCAATTTTACAATACAAAACAATATAATTCCAAATTAACTATCTCATACGATAACAACAATATAGCTCAATCCGATAGTATAGTTTTCCTTGGGATGTCATTAGATAGCCAGATCTCATGGAAATTACACATAAATAAAATCTGTAACAAAATAAACAGGTATGTTTATTCTCTTTGGCGTCTTACACGCATATCCAGCCAAAAAACAGCTTTACAAGCCTATCATGGATATGTGGCGTCCAACCTACGATATGGTATTCTATTATGGGGTGGCTCAGTAGAATTTAATAGAGTATTCCTGGCTCAAAAACAGTGCATTCGCGCACTCTGTAACGTTGATTCTTTAACTTCATGCAAACCATTGTTCCAAAAGCTAAATCTACTAACAGCACCGTCCATATATACAGGGTATATTTGCAAAACACCAAGAACCTCACAGGAGTAGATTACTAACATCATAAACAACAACATTTGTTCTACGGCTTTTCCGAAAACAGACAAAAAAAAACGACTTTTCATACAAAACTCGATCAGCTGTTCGGACATAAATGTATGGAGAGTTGAATTTTTTTTGTCTGTTTTCGGAAAAGTCGTAGAACAAATGTTGTTGTTTATGATGTTAGTAATTTACTACTCCTGCGAGGTTGTTGGTGTTTTACAAATTACCCTGTATATTTGAGTCTTGTATTTTCATCAAAACACATCAGTACCTATACAAATCCTTTGGTGACTATTGTAATTTTAATACCCGGTATCCTAATAGCTTCCCCTTGCCAAACATAAAAACTGATCTTTATAGAAGAAACTGTTACCCTATGTCAATTAAGTTATTTAACAAATTACCTAGTGAACTAAAAGACTTACCCATTACTATATTCCGAAAGAAAATTATACGCCTGGTTAGTCAATAAATGTTTTTACACGACCCAGGAATACCTTGGTTATTAGAATAGAAAATTATTATAAAACCTCACTATGTTCCTATTCTAGTGCAATAATACCTAGTTAAGTTATTACACAACGAAAATTAAAAAGAGTACCTATATGTATAGTTATGTCACCCATTCCGTTTTATTGTTATTATATTATATTATAAGCTTTTATTTTATTTTTCGTATACCAGAAATGGTTATTATGAGGATCCTTAATGTTATTTTGTGTAATGTAACATTTATTTACCATCTATGTAGACCCATATTATGCGAATAAATTATTTGATTTGATTTAAATACTTTCACGATCCACGTACTATTCGATCCATCCATCAGCACAATGTTTTGAGTGCGTTACATTGAGTCCTGCCGTAAAATGTGATTTTTCACCCCAAAAAAAAAAAGTTTTAGCAATTTTTTTTGCGTCGGGTTACTTAGTTTGATGTACAGAATGCTTGGTTGACGGTTTCGTGAACGGTCCGTTTACACCTGGTATTTTTATCTGTGGTAGATACTAATAATTTAAAAATAGTCAAGTTGTTTAGTTTGATGATCTGTACTATGCACCCTAAAAAACCCTCAAAATATGAACACTTTTTTCAGATACACGCCTGTATACTGAGCAATACATTATGCCGTCGAGAATTATATTATACAGGAACGAAAATAAAACAAACAAAAAGATCCTAACATTTAGAAAATATTATATTCAACTTTTAAATTAAAATAGCAATTATTTAAAACTAGTGGAGCACTCGTATTAAATATAACAAGGAGGTGAGGTATGATATCTCGTGGAAAATGTAGTAAATAAAAAAACCATTGCATATTTTGACTCTTTCGTTGCATTTTTGACCATTTATGATGCATTTTTGCTTGCATATTTTGACTCTTTCGTTGCATTTTTGAGCATTTATGACGCATATTTGCTGGCATATTTTGATTCTTTCGTTGCATTTTTGAGCATTTATGATGCATATTGTCTTGCATATTTTGACGTTTTTAAGTTGCATATAATCCGGTCTCTACTTTTAAGTAACTAATCATCTAAAACCATTCCTGAATTATATGTATTATGCATATATTGCAAAACGAGTGTGTGAAATATAAATTATAATATACTTAGCACCTTTCAGTAACCTTACAATTTCTATAAAATGATATTATTTACATTCGAAGTAACTGTACAAAAGAATCAACTAATTTCTTCAGAACCTAAGATTCTATATTGCTTTGTATGTTTATTTTTCCGATATATTTTAATTATAAATGTTTTCTAATAACATACCGAAAGAAAAAAAACACGTGTTGGGGAAACCAAAAAACATTTAATATTAATGTTTTATAAATTATAAATAAACCCTTTGAATACCTTTATATATTTTTGCAATTAATTAAAAAATAAACAATGACATTTTTAAAACAAATCTACATACAACATGTAACATAATTAACGCACATCCTGAAATTAGTTTGTTCAGAATCGTTTACTGAATCGATTTCTATAATTTTTATTATAGGTTTTTTTTTTCCCAAAAATAATTAAAACTACGTAAATTACAGTAAAAACTCGTTAACTCGTTTCGAACGCGAGCGAATACCTACTAGGCTAACAAGACCCTCATACCTACGTGTGCGACTGTCTGCGTTCGTGGATTTGTACTGTGACCACAACATTCTAATAACAAAAATATTTTTTATTTATTTTATGCGTGTTTTAAAATATATTACATACATAAAAACCTTCTTTTAATACTACCCTTGTTTTAAATATTTTATTAGACTTCTTAACTATCCATACAATCTATTCTTGTAATCACTCAAGTCCATGAAGAGTCATTGCACTCATTATTATAAACAAATTTTATTCAGGGGCCGTACATCACGGATTCACGAAGCTTTTCCATACATTATTCATCATTCAGCAGCCCGAATTCCCCACTGCTGGGTACAGGCCTCTCTTTGCTTGTGCCAATATCCACGATCCTGAGCCACCCTCATCGTTCAACCAACAATGCAGTCTGTCAACCTCGCCGTCAGACGACGAAAACTTCTCTTTCCAATCCTTGGGCGCCACTCAGCATTTATGTTCGCATAACTCGACAAAGTTCATGGAACAGCTGATTTGTTTTCGTGTTTCCACGTTGACTTCCTTATTCAGCCTTTCCGAAGACAGTGCGTCAGCTGAAAGATGTTAATTGTGGAGGAACAGACATCCCAGCCCTCCTCACTTCATCAATCCAGCAGAACACCTTCCTCCTGGACCGGAACTGCAGTGGCCAATCTGTTAACCGTTTGCGGCCGCTGTAGAAATAATTTGGCCTAATGGGGTATCATCGACCCGTCCCAAATACAATGCCAGTGTGAAGCCCCTCTGTAGGATATGTCCCTCCTCATTTGTTGCCCATCCTGCACTTTCCAGGATTTAAACGAAGTCAACGAAAGACCTGTGCAGGTGGCTATATACTGGTGTGGTATTATTCGAGTCCATTGACACGCAAGGAAGAAGCCTTTCAGAAATCTTAAAATTCATCATCAGTATTGGCAGCCTTGTGCCATCAACTGCTGAGTATGAGTTTCCTGCCATCTCTGCTATTCTTCTGGTTGATGCGAGGGTCTTTAGATCTTCTTACCCCTTAAAATTGCCTGCTAGAAGTTCACTTCGGGATGATACTTCGTCATGTGATAGTTCAAACTCGCTTTCTGTACAAACGCTTGCCCACAAACCAAACAAACTTTCCTCCGATCCCCAGTATGTATTCTTTCATGCAAATCCAATGTAGTCTTTCTCAAAAACGATTTTCTGCAAAATTTGCAGTGATAGTCTTTCACAGTCTTATGCTTAAACTTATGTTTGTACATACCTTCGAAACTGAAGGACTCATATTCACAAAATTCACACTTATACCTCTCTCCAAGCATGTGGAAGTTGTTGATGTGTTTTCTTAATTGCACTTTTGTGTTGAAAATTTTGTTGCAAGCCATACAGTTGAATCTGTCGTCCACATTGTGAACTTCGAGCTTGTGAACGGTCAAAGGCGCTGGGGTCATGAATTCTTTCATACAAATCGAGCATTTGAATCTCGGGATCTTGTAATGTTTTGACTTTAAATGGAATTTCAGTGTGTTCATTTTGTCATAAGTCTTCTCGCATCTGTTACAATGGAATATTTCGCCGACTTGTTTATAGTCTTCTTCGTTTAGGCGAAATTTTGGCGCCGCGGCCCGGCCTGTTGACAGAAAACACATTTTTCATTTATTTCTTCGTCATTGTTCGTTTGTCTTCGGTCTTCGGACTTCGGGATTTTTTCTCTCTGTCTTTTTTGTGAATCTAACTTCGATCACTCTTGGTACAAAGATAATGAACGTTCACACTGAATTTTTATCGGACATAGTTACATACAGAGTTTAAAATAACACCCACGCACGCCTGTTTATCTGTTTTTCGGTTAGATATTAACTTTAAAATTTTGGATAACCTGCTACAACCACACACAGTTAAGATACATACATAATCAGATAAGCCTATAATGTTCCCACTGCTGGGACACAGGCCTGCTCTGTATGAAAGGATTTCCTTTCATACAGAGGAAGCCTGTGTTCGCTATAATCCTGCACCCCGCGTGCAGGATTATAGCGAACACAGGCCTCCAGTGTGGGTTGGCAGATCTTCGAAATTTTGGTTCTAGGATATGTTTTCCGATGATTTTACGCCCACGCCTTTTATCCATTGGGGGTAGGTAGTAAAGATGTCAAAGAACAATGGTTATGGTTCGACGTCGGTGTAAAAGGACTTTGGTTAGGGAATAAAGTGCACCCTTAGCAATCAGATTAAAGCTGACTGGTTTGTATTTTTTTTTATTATGGACTATGGTTTTGCAAGAAGCTCGCTCCGATATCAAATAAGAATATTCTGGTACATCGTTCAAATAAAAAACTCAATTAACAACGCTCTGGAATTCTTCCGAGGGTTAGACGAGAAGTCTTCCAATAATACGGAAATTATGGATTGTTTCGCAACTTCTGTTTTTAATAAATACGGGGCACACCATAATATATTCTCCAAAGCGATTTTAAATATTCCATATTATTACGTGATGCCGGGCAGTCACTAAGACTTTTCAAATGGATACCACCGAATTAGACCGCAGTTCCAGATCTCAGATTCATAAGAGACAAACACCATTCAATTTCCATTCAAATCTTCCCTGAAAACTTGTCTTGGTAAAAATAACCACTTTCGCCTTTTGTCTGTTTCTCTAGTATGTTGGCGTCAGCTTCCAGTCTAACCGGAGGCAGCTGAATACTAGTATTCAACATGGAACGACTGCCTACCTGACCTCCACAACCCATTTACTAGGTACTCTTTACAAGCTCCCCAGGGATGTGCCTTAACCGGTGTTGCACAGAGGGAGTTCCGGACAGGTCTTCTAAGAGGAAACGGTGCCTCCGCTCATGCGGATGGTGACCACCGGGGTGGTTTTAGTGAGGTATAAATCTCACACTCCCCGGTCTTATCCCCAAAAACCGGTCGCCTTTTGGAGGTTTCCAACCGAGCAGAAAAAAAAGGAAGTACCCCTTGCCCCCATGTCAGTCTTTCGAACCGACTACCCAACATCATCTTTATATCAGCGGAAATGTTCACAGCTGAAAAATAGGCCTCTCCCACGCGTCGCAATATCACACGGTCTTGTGCGTTTAGTATCCAGCTGATTCTGATAACGACTGTCATAGATCTACGAATGGCAGCTTCTAAAAACAGCTTAACATGCTTTCCGAGGCACCACCTCCGTGCTTCGAAAATAACGGTGGTCACCCATCTACAGACGGAACTTAGCTAGTTACGATTCCGAAGGTAGCCCGCAGCTACAAAGCCAACCGTTTGGACAGATCGCAGCATCACGCCCGGTTTCTATGTTGTATAACTCAACTAGTTTATGCCCGCGGCTTCGCCCACGTTCGGGGATTACCCACGGGCTCGTACTTCCGCGATAAAAACTAGCCTATATGCTATTCCAGACTATAATCTATCTCTGTGCCAAATTTCATCCGGATCCGTACCCGTTGTGGCGTGATTAAGTAACAAACATCCACCCATCCAAACTTTCGCATTTATGATAGTAGTAAGAAGTAAGATGGAAAGCGCCATACTTCTGTTATCCAAGTAATTACAATCTTCGACATGAGTACAACTTTGATAGCCTTTATTCCGGAAATGTGACACTTTAGAAGATTTTATCTCATATAAAACTTGTTTGTATTGATGCCAGCTATGGACTAATGCAGGTTTTATGCGCTGCCACTATTGTGGCAATAAAATAAAATGGCGGAAACAAGGCGAGGCAAATAAATCAAACACTTTTGCGTGTTAAGTTAGAGGCGCTGTTTGTAATCTATGGGGACAATGGGGACGCATTTCAGAACAGCAAATGTTTGTGGCATAATGGGTATAAAGACCATTCACGAAGCCAAAAGGCCGTATTCCCCCCGTCATTGCGATTATTTTTTGTTCAAAATCAAAGCATTTATTTCAAGTAGGCCAGTTACAGGCACTTTTGAACTGTGGAAACAAAGCCCACAATGAAATGAAATGTAGCTACAGTCCAGTGTTCTGGCCCATACCTGGGAACCTTCTGGTTACGGAGATACTGGAACTCAATGTTCCAACTAAATACCTCTATGACCCGTTTCCTATCACTTGTTCTCCCCGTCATTGCGATAATTTTTTTCTTCTGGACCATACCTGGGAATTTCTAGTTACGGAGATATTGGTGGTGGTCAAAGTTCCAATTTTTTCACAAGTTTTTTTTAAATTCTAGTTTTTAAAGTTATAACTTTACTTTAAACACCTCCACGACCCCCGTACTATTCAATGCATCCATCAGCACAATGTTATGATTGCGTTACTTTGAGTCCTACCGTAAGTAAACCCAAAAAAAAGTTGTTTCCAGCAATCATTTTTGAGCTACTTAGTTTGATGTACAGAATGCTTGGTTGACGGCTTCGTGAAGGGTTCATATACAACTTATATAAGTTTTGTACCCCAGCAGCCTGCAGGCTGTGGGGTCTACCGCGAGTGCTGAAGGTTCCAGGCTGGCTCCTGGCTGCATGACTCGCCCCTAGCTACGTCGCTGCCTGGGAGGTACTGTATACGTGAATATTATTATCCTACCTGGTTTCTTCTCTGAATCATTCTCATCCGCGGGCTCTTCTTTAAGACTCTGTTCCTTCTCTCTCTTACTCTTCACGGAGTTAGTCTTCACCGCCGCCTTTTTATTCTTCCTCTTCTTTCTGACTTCAACTTGAACGGGTTTTTCTTCGGCTGAAAATTAAATTTCAAACTCAAAGCGTTTATTTGAAACTAGCTGTGCCCCGCTACTTTCGTTCGCGTGAAATTGTTATAAAATAGTACTTCCTTAAGAATCGATTTTGTTATAAATTTTAAGGTTTTTATTTTTTTTGCACGGTACCCTAATAATTTTTCTAAAATAAACGTAGTCTAGTAGTTCCCCCCTATAACATCACCTATCTGCCAGTAAAAGTCTCGTCAAAATCGGCCCAGCTATTTCGGAGATTAGCAGGAACAAACCAACATACAGAAAGATATACCGACAGACAATAATTTAAAAAAAAGCTTTTTTGTTATACGTACCATATATACTTTCATATACACATTCAGTTAAAAGCTGTTATTTTGAAATTACAAACAGACTCTTCAATTTTATTTATTTGAATAGATAGACCAGTTACAGGCTTTTTTGAATTGTTAAAAGCAAAAAAATAACGCTACAGTCGAGGTAAAAGGTATAATAAGTGAAATTAGTGTAGTTGCCCATTGCATAGATCATTATGGAGAAGAATGGGCAAGAATCACCATGACAACTCTTTTATAAATTTGTCTGGATTTGTGCTCAGTTGATGGCAATAGGCTCGCGACTTATTAAATGGAACTTTAACATAAATTGCGAATGTACCCTTCTAGGCGTAATGTAATGTATTGTATGTGATAAACTTACACTGTCACTTACGGGATATCTTCCGTTTTGCCGTGACTTAGTGTCGAGTTCCAGAAGTGCGCGTAGCAAAAGACAAAGAAAGAGGGTAGATAGATTTATCTCCTCTTAACAATTTATTTTCCATCCACCTGCATTCTCCAGTCAACCTGCGATCATGGCGCTTGCAACAGCGCCGAAATATCGGGAGCTCAAAATAATGAACAATCACGGAAGATATCCCGTAAGTGACAGTATAAGTTTAGTTGTAAACCGTGAAAGCTTAAAACAGTGTTTGTAATTTGTGATTTTTCATACCTTCTTCTTTTTCATTTGCGTTTAAATCTTCAGATACTTCGTAGTCCTCGTCCTTGTCGTCGAGAGCCAGATCTTCTTTGAAAGCATCTGTAAAAAAATATTAAAAAAAATTATAAAAAAAACTTAAGAAATTCGAGTGATAAAACTGAAAAGCTTTAATGATAAAGACATTAATCGACATGTGGAATGTGAACTCGGCTATCATTGTGCCGATCGTCGTGACGGCCAATGTCCTTATAGCCAAGAGCCTCGACGACCATCTTTCGAGGCTCTCCTTAGGCGGTTGGATCAAGGGCCTGATTCAGAAGGCAGTACTCCTCGATACGGCTCGCATTGTGAAGAGGTTCCTGTCTCTGTGGCCCTAACCACCGGTAGCTTCGACTCCCGATACCGGCGGACCACTATTTTTTATATTGTTATATGTTTTTTTTTTCTAAGAAATATTTAAAAATGTAATTAATAAATAAACGAAATAAAAAAGACATTAAATACCTTTGTTCATTAATAATGGAATGGTATTTAAACGAGCGAAAAAATTGGAACTTTGAACTTCAGTATCTCCGTAACTAGAAGGTTCCCAGGTATGGTTCGGAACAAAAAAATTATCGCAATGACGGGGAGAACAAAACGCGCCTAGTCGGGCCTTTCGGTTACGTTAAGGGTATTTTTACACCCATTAAAGGCTATTCAAACCTAAGCGGTATTCGCTGCAGCTGTGGGTAGCAGTGCATACCGCGCGGGTTTCGCTCAGGTATTTAGTATCAAGTTCCGCGGCTAGAGCGACCTGAGCGGTATTCGCTGCCGCTGTGGGTAGAAGTGTATACCGCGCGGGTTTCGCTCTGGTATTTAGTATCAAGTTCCGCGGCTAGAGCGACCTGAGCGGTATTCGCTGCTACTGTGGGTAGAAGTGTATACCGCGCGGGTTTCGCTCTGGTATTTAGTATCAAGTTCCGCGGCTAGAGCGACCTGAGCGGTATTCGCTGCCGCTGTGGGTAGAAGTGTATACCGCACGGGTTTCGCTCTGGTATTTAGTATCAAGTTCCGCTACTAGAGCGACCTGAGCAGCATTCGCTGCCGCTGTGGGTAGAAGTGCATACCGCGCAGGTTTCACTCAGGTATTTAGTATTAAGTTCCGCGTAGCGTTGCGAAATCCGCTTTGGTGTGAACAGTAATATTACCGCATACCAGTAGCGAAGGGTTAATTTTTTTAAGAGGTAAGCCGGAGTACATGTCTTTAATGTGATTTTATTATTTGCCTATGGAATACTGGTTGCGTCCGTTTTCAATGGGAAGCCGGTAGGAATCGAGTTGTATGAAACCTTCGCCACTGCCGCATACCCTCTCGGTTTTCTCTACCGCAGACGGTAGCGAATACCGCTTAGGATTGAAAAGGCGTTTATAGTCACTTACCATCTGACTCTTGATCAGGTACTTCTTCCTTGATCTCTACATCAATGTCTATCGTAGTAGCAGCTGCCAAAAATAAAATAAAAATGTACTGAATAACATGTTTTAATCAAACTGTAGACAGACAATTAACCTTTTCAACGCCACTGTACGCCAAACGACACAAATGTGACAAAATGGTAGGTGAAATTGTGGCTCGGCGTGGAAGGGATGTTAATTACAATAATTATAATTCAGCCATATTTCTTATTTCCATACAGTAATATTGCCAAATTAATCAAAACAGCGAAATATTTGACATCTATTTGCGACGTTGCCAACTTTCTGTACAAACACTTTTAAACATAACTGGCGAAATGTGGGTGAACTATTTGATACGTCTGCCTAACCCTTCGAGGATTACAGGCGTGGTGTTATGAAGTAATTAAAAGTTTTATCTACATACCTGTCACACCATTCCTTTTATAAATATCGTTAAATCGCTCCTCGCATAGTAGAACTTGCTTTCTAAAGTCTGATGCATCCCGTAGTCGTATAATGCAGACCTCACAGATTGTGTATGTCATTGCGCTCAACATGCCAGGGATTGGTGCCATCTGTAAAGGATATTGATAAAACTGTAACGGCTCCTAAACACAAGTGGACCTCGACACCAGGGTGTAGGCAATCCAAGGAAGCTATGCCATCCCTGCCCCCATAGCATGACCACCGTAGATAAGGATTTCTTTGACGGAAGAATCAACAAAATGACAGATAGTGCAAAGAAATCTGTCATTGTGTCGACACAATTTGTAATTTTGTCGATTCTTCCGTCAAAAAAATCCTTGTCTACGGTGGTCATGTTACTGGGGCTGGATAGGAAGCTGACCAAGCGCCTTCTGCGCCTGGACAGAGATAGCATGCGACTGGTGGCAGGGACCGTCACTGGACACTGCTCACTGAACACTTTCACACCCAAGGTATCACTGACAGTCCCCTGTGCAGAGCATTAGCCGGAACAAACAGACAGACAGACAAAAATAAAATAAAATATATTTTGGTACAAGTATAGTATTTACTTTCATATGCATTCAGTAAAAAGCTGTTATTTTCAAAATTTAAAATAGACACTTCAATTTTATTTATTTGTACACGCTGGGAAGATATGTAAAGGGGGTGTTTTGGAAAACTGTGAGTACAACTAATTTATTTATTTAATTACAATGGTAAATATAAGAGACATATAACACATATTAAAACAATACATCACACACTCCATTTTCTCTGGTTTCGGACCGTAAGTGTCACTTTTTGCAGTCTCAAGGGCAGAGAAGATAAAATACCTTCCCAAAATAATAACAATACATTATAGACAGAGTACTTTTAGACTTTTAAAAGACTACAATAATTATACCCATCCATCTTTCAATAATTGTTAGGGTCTTCTTAAGTAAGTAAAAATCTCCATCATATTGACAAAGAGACATAATTGTACAGAAAAGCATTATTGAGCCGCCAGGAGATGGCGGGACGAACTTGACTGGTATCGTAATGATTCGCCACTAACAGCGCTGGATAGGGATAAGTGAACTGAGGGAAGCGAGGGCTTTGCCCTGTAGTAGGACACAGATGGCTTGTACTGATAATGATATCTAGGCTTAAAGTAATGCCAATGTAAGCCAGACTTCAGTCAGGGCGTTATTTCAGAGCTACATACAGTTAAAATTTACGAAAGTAAAATGTAAACAACCCACATACATACTAAATCATATTTTATGACGTGAGCGCGTGATTTTAGTAATTAGTGCGTTATACTCACATCAATGGTGTAACATTCTTTCAACATATCCACATAAATTTCCTCTAAACTCGCAGTTTTGTACGGTTCAGCCAAATTTTTAAAGTTTCCCTCACTGTGGCAACAACGACACAAATCCAGTTCTAATTTACAAGTAACTGACGACATTATGAAGTCTACGATTACATTTAATTAAAACTAAAATTTATTACGATAAATATTTAACTTAACATTAACCGCAAACTATTAATATTAAGTGCGTATTAATGGAATTAACATTAGAAGTAAGTCCTAAGGTGTACGTTTTGGAACGGTCGCCATGTTGTTCTTTTGATTTTGACATTGACAATTGTCTTCACAGATCATCAATATAGTACTGGATTGGCTTGCCAAAAATTGTTGCCAGCCTTCTGGGCATGTTTTCGAATTGGATTACAGCGCAGCAACGATGTGGAGTCTGGAGTAGTTTGATAGGCGAGTATTAAAGTCATTTCTGAATATAGTCAAACTAAATCAGGTGTACCACAGGGAAGCATACTGGGCCCATTACTTTTCCTTATTTATATCAATGATTTGCCCACTGCTTTACAACAACAATGCATACTTTTTGCTGACGATATTTCTCGTCGTGTTTTTTTTTGTAATCGTTACTAATGATAATAAATCTGACTTAAACCACGAAAAAAACCTTAATACAACAGTAAATCAAGTTTTAAAATGGCTAGAAAATAATTATCTCTGTGCAAACCTTAGTAAAACCAAGTACATAAATTTTCAAAATTACAACTCAAAACCAAAAACATTCAAAGTTATTTGTCAAGGACAACAAATTAGTGAAGTTAGTGAATACAAATATTCTTTTCTTGGACTCATTCTTGATCAGTATTGTAACTGGAAATTACATATAGAACAAGTGTGCAAGAAACTGAATCAATTTGTGTTTGCTCTTAAACGTTTAAGACGTACCGCTAGTGAAGCAGTCGCCCTTACTGCTTACCACGGGTATGTATCCTCTGTACTTAGGTATGGACTCCTATTCTGGGGGAACTCCACAAATGTAAGTGAAGCATTTATTGTTCAAAAAAAATGCCTAAGAGCAATTTGTGGTATCAGTCCATTAACATCCTGTAGACCACTGTTTAAAAAATTAAAACTTAACAGGTCTTTTCATAATGCAGGCTGGTATATTTGTGAAGGAACACTCTAAATTTTTTATAGCATGTGACCTGCATTCGAAATACACTCGTCGAGATCCCACAAGATTGCGAATACCTTCACATCAAAGCACATTATGTCAAAAAAATAGTTTAATCACTGCAATAAAAAATTTTAACAACATACCAAAAGAGTTAAGAGAACTCCCTTTAAAATATTTTAAATCCAAATTGCATCAATGGCTTGTTGACAATTGTTTTTATAGTTTAAAAGAATTTCTTGATAAAAAAGTATCCGATAGATATGGCTTCTGAGTTCTTTAAGTTGATTTAATTTTTCTTTTATTAAATGAGTCTATTATTGTTATTTTTATTAACTAGACATATAAAAATATAAATATTTACACTAATAATTGTTGTTGTAATAAAATTCTATGTTTAAGATGTTCTAATATTTGTATGTTATTTTATGGCGAAACATGTAAGTTCACAAACCTATCTATAAGACCTTAATGTACCATGTTTTTACACAAATAAATTATTCTATTCTATTCTATTCTAAATCCTCGCTGGCCCATTCACACCGAAAGATGAATAATTATCTTGCATGCCCAGTCGACCTACGCATTCTTGCACCTTCCTCGCGTCGGTCAGTGCTGTCTCACGTGCCTTCCACTTTAACGTGTTGTGTAAGGGTTTTAATACACCAATCGATCGATCGTCGTTCTAGGCCATCGATTGATGGTAGAATCGAACTGGTGATCGACGATCGATCGATTGGTGTGGTAACACCCTAAAGAAAGATACAACCAGTAGTATTCTCTTCGTGATGTGCGATCAGCGTTTGGTGGTTCGTCTCGTGCGGTCATGTTTGGGTACAGAACCATAAAAGGAGCTAACAGCTTTAATAAGTATGTCAGCAATATTTGTAACCAAATATACAGTGTGTTTGGCTACCGGTTACCGATACTTTGAAGGCATATTATATACTCATTTCGATCGACAAATACACGTTTATAGATACTTCTAACCCCAACCCCACGAATGGCAGTCATTTAATTTTTTTAAATCGGCTGGTATGGGGTTTGTTCAATGAAATGCTAATGTCATATGCAAAAATATGTAACAGCGTTTTTGCTTTCCGCGCTTAAAGTAAATCGCCGTTAGTTCAGCAACAAATTCCAACTTTACATCAGCATTTACAAAGTTGGTTATCACTCGGTACTATTTCTGTCTCATTAGGCGCGGAGCGAAAAACACATTGATTGGTTTTCGGTGGCCTAGGGTAAGTCGACTCGATATTAACGACTTTACGGTACGGGCTTAATAAGTTTCAAGCCAATCAAATACTAAGAAGTAATCAGTGCTTGTTAAAAAAAAGACAAAGTTGCAAATGAAATATTTTATTTCGCATTCAATTTCTTATCTACAATCAGTTTTTCAAAATCCACATCACCATGATGGACTCTTATATGATTTTTTAAGCTACACTTTTGCACAAAAGCCTGCGAACAAGCGCCACAAGCAAACCTCCTATCATTTTTATGTATCCTTAAATGCTCCGTCAATGTTTTTCTGCGCCCATACTTTTTATGACAGACTTCACACTCGTAATTTTTCTCCCCTGAATGTACAACACTATGATTCGAAAGTCCACTATTCGTTGAAAACTTCATACCGCAAACATTACAGCCGTATTTCCGCTCCTGTTTCACATTTGAATGATATTTCATATGTCGATATAAAAGTATATGATGGGCAAACTTTTTAAAACATATTTTACAAGTTAAATCTAAAGGAGCGCGGTTGTGTACTTCTTCTAAATGCTTCATACGTTTCTGACTTGTGTTGAACACTTTGTCGCAAATTGAACACATGAATGGCAGCTTTTGATGTTTGTATCTAATATGACTTTTTAGTAACATTTTGGACCCACATATTTTTCCACATGTATCGCATGTTACAATACTTTTTTCTTTGTGTGAGAGCGAGTGTGCTCTCAAACGGTCGGCGAGTAAAAAACATCGACCGCACACATCACAAACATGTTCTGTACTATGCTCATTCATATGATTCGTCAACGTTTTGAAAAAGGTAAATTCTTGTTTGCATTGGCAACATCTATACTTTCCTTCACTCAAATCGTAACCCAAAATACAATCCGCGGGTCTTTTCGTGTCACTATCAAAATTGAATTTGACATTATGGTCATCTGTCAAATGTTGTACTAAAAAGTCTAGGTTGTCTATTTTCTTTTTGCATATTCTGCAATGTATATCACTGACGTCCGCTCTGATTCGGTCGTGGGGCCTGTATATGCTTTTAAAAATATTTTTTGAGCTGATATTCTCGTGTAGCTCACTAACATGAGTTTTTAGCACCTCGAAGCCTACAAACTGTTTATTGCAATAGAAACAATTGAAATACCCTACCCTAGATTTGAAGGGCACAATGGTGGAATGTTCTAGAATGAGGGCTACGTTCTGTCTAGGATTGACGTAGTTAAACGATTTACTGTCGAAAACTTTACGTTTCGTAGTAGATTTTCTTAACATACCTGAAAAAAAAAAGTTTTAGTTTATAATAATGTATCACATACATCGTTGGCATGAATAGGGTGCTGAGCAACGAGATTTGATATAATGCAATTGATTGAGTAGGGGTCCGCGCATGGGCCGATGCCTGCCAGGGCTGCGGGACTGTTCGAAAGAGATACCGTGGCCCTGGAACACAAAGGGCAAAGAAGGAACATGGATGGGTTTTATTCAGTACAAGTCTGACACTCCCTTCCGCTCTGCCCAGAGTGGGGGGCGGAGGGGGGGGGGGGACCTGTGGAGAATTCCTATCCAAAAAAAAAAATTAAAAAATATAAAATGCGTGGTTGACTAAATCATTTAATGCAGTCTAAAGTCGGGGATTATGCCCAGTTACTGGCAATAGGCTCACCCACAAGGGCTTTGAACTTAAAACCGAAGGAAGAGGTTGGGTCGCAAGAGTTACTGCTGAGCATGAGCTCCTGGGTCCGATTCCCTGGTTGGACATAGCGTTATTGGGTTTTTCTATCAGAAATTTCTCAGTAGCAACCACAAAGGATTTCTGGCCAGTTGATGGCAATAGGCTCGCCCCCTATTAAATGGGACTTAAACATAACTGGCGAAATGTGGGTGTACTATTAGGCACAACTCTGCCTAACCCTTCGGAGAAATACCGTGATGTTATGGAGGAACTGAGCGTAAGCGCGCAGTGTAAACGTAAAGTAAATACGCCATTTTTGAATCGATAACACAATTATCTTATAGCATTTTAGTTAAATTGTTTGCAACAAGCACAATCAGTAATATCCAAAGATATGAATATTTTTTTTTAATTATGAAAATATTTTATGTGAAACGAGTATTTACCGGCCCCCAAGATACAGGCGCAGTATAGTTTCGGGACCACCGATTTCTAAATATATTAAAATTTTACTTGTTACGATTATTCATAGCGCTAACTTAGGTTAAAAAAATGTTTCTAACAATGGTTTAATAAATTTATTCTTATTCTTAATTTAAAAATTGACGTATTTACGTTACGTTATACCGCGCGCTCGTACTAAGCCCTTGGGAGTGTACTAGTATACAATTCTGCATACCCCTTCAGGGTAACAGGCGTGATGTTAAGGTAACATTCGAATCATAAACTTACTCGACTTCTTTTCTGGTATCTTTCGTTTCACCGTGATCCCTTTTGGAAGGACTGAAACAAAATAATTCTTTTGTCATTAGCGGAAAGAAGATAGATAAAATATATTAATTGTTTATCAAAGTCAACATTTGAATGGACATAATGCATGACAAATCTAAAGAGTGTAAATATACCCTTTAAACATAGCCGAAAGGCACTTGTTCTCCCCGTATTTACGATCATTTTTTTGTTCAAGACCATACCTGGTAACCTTCGAGTTACGGAGATTGGGGGTCAAAGTTCCAACTTTTTTTTATAAATACATGGTTTTAATGTAAGATTTTTACTTTACACACCTCCACGACCCCCGTACTATTCAATTCATCCATCAGCACAATGCTTTGAATGCTTTCCATCGAGTCCTACCGTAAAACGTGATTTTTCACCCCAAAACGAAAAGTCGATTCCCAGCAATAATTTTTGCGTAAAGTTACTTAGTTTGATGTACAGAATGCTTGATTGACGGCTATGTGAAGGGTCTGTTTACACCCTGTATACAAATAAGTAAATAAAAGAGAAGTGTCTGTTTGTAATTTCAAAATAACTGAATGTATATGAAAGTAGAGGTTCTTATCATCATCATTTCAGCCGAAAGACGTCCACTGCTGGACATAGGCCTCCCCCAAGTGTCGCCACATTGACCGGTCCCGTGTGACTCGCATCCAGCGGAACCTTGCAACCTTCACCAGGTCATCGGTCCACCTAGTGGGAGGCTTTCCAACGGTTCTTATAACAAAACAAAACATTTGTATATTCCTCATAGGTTCCGATTTGGCCATCCACGCCCATTTGGAAAATGCACCCTGTATATTTTCATAATAGGCATTCAGTAAAAAGCTGTTATTTTGATATTACAAACAGAGACTTCGATTAAATTTATTTGTATAGAAGTATTGATCGAGATATCTCTGATGTTGCATCATTGTCAAAATCAAAGTCACCCTTATTCACATTTCGATAAGGTTATTCGTGGATTGCTGGCTAGGTTGCTGTCGGACGTTAAGAAAAGAACGGCTAGTATTTAAACGAGCGAAAATAAATTCAAATTAAAAGTGTCAAAAATATTGAATATGGGCTAAAAGGCAGGGTTTAAAGTAATCTAACACGAAGGGGATTCCGGGGTCTTAGTTTGCTCACTTCGCTCGCTTACTAGACCCCGCCATCCCCTTCGAACCTAACCTGTCCGAATATGGGTGCCACAAGTCTCTCTCAGCCTTCGCTCGCTCTTGCTTCCTATATTCTCCGTGCCGCAATGACCGGATAAATAGTTACTTACTTGGTCGCCCATTCAGTATATTGGTCGCCAATAAAATTTTTATTCGTCCGATTAATAATTTCCCGAAAAGAACTATGAAAGAACCGTATCGACACTGAAACTCACCTTTAACTGGGCCAACTTTAAATGTAAGCTTTTCTTCTTTTATTGCAGTAGCGTCTGTGAAAGAAAATTGGTATTATATTGCATTTATGTGTAACTAGCTTCGACCCGCGGCTTCACCTACGTAAGTTTATTTTTTTACACTGTATTTTTATAAATTGGGTTGTGGAGGTCAGATAGGCAGTCGCTCCATGTAAAATACTGGTATTCAGCTGCATCCGGTTAGACTGGAAGCCGACCCCAACATAGTTGGGAAAAGGCTCGGCAGATGATGATCATTTTTATAAATCAGTAGCGGCCCGTCCCGGCTTCGCACGGGTGCCTATGTTTCTCAGGGATAATGTAGCATTCCATAGACCGACCGTTTTAATCAGTCCTCGCGAAGGAAACAATTTAAATCGAATATTCTAAAGGTTGATCACGTATTGGTTCAATTAGTATCGTAATACCTACGTGGATTATGGTTATTTTAAAGCAAATAACCTGTGGGATATTGTTAGGACTTTGTGGACGCTTAATGTGCCTTTGATGGGGCAAGGCGGAGGACTCATTAAAGCGGTCGGTCTGTGCCCTGCCTACTGCCTTTTAATTAACTTTGGTTAATTAAAAGTTTACGCACAATTAAAAGTTTATTAACAATTAAAAGTTTACGAACAATTAAAAGTTGACGAACAATTAAATTGCTTGTAAACTTTTGATCCTTGATTAAAACGACCTTGCAACTTGACAAAAGTTCGTTGGCAAGTTAGTTCAATTTTTTACCTTATACCTTCGGCTTAGCCTTCGCGCGAAGCTTCAGTCGGACACTACACACGATGGTACGGATACCGACGCTAAATAAAATAATGAACGCTAATGAATGACTTACCACTTTCATTAATTTCATAATCGTCATCTTTATCAAATAAATCATCAGTCTGGTTATCATAGCCGCCTTCTCTTTCTATTTTCATGTCTATCTCTGTAAATTAAAGAAAACTATTGGTCAGGGTTTTTCATGACATGGCTGTGAAATCTGGTCACTTACCAAGAAACAAAGAAAGAAAGAAAAAGAGTTTATTAGACTCACACAGGACAAGCAAAAAAAAAAATGAATGACATTACAATAATCAAAAAAAAATATACAACATTAGTTTTAGTATATGCGAAACCTGAAACGCGTGTCTAGTATTTTTATGTAAAGAATCTATGTACAAAATTTCAAAACTGTATCATGAAAAATCACAAAGTTATAAGTTATAACCTGGTTGTCCGCGCAAAAACGTGGTTACCACGCAGCGAGCCCGCGTGCGCGCTTCCAGCGTCGTCTTGAGCTCATTGATAATAATAATTTGGCAGTAGGTACCTAAATTATTGCGATAGGTACTTAATATCGCTCGGTGTCCAACTTGTAACTTTTTTTAAATATTTTTGGGACAAAATATAACATGGTTTAAAAATGATTGGAATCGATTCAGTTACTTATTCTGAACCAACTATATTCAGGTTTCGCATATACTAAAAATAATGTTGTATAAAAACTAAACAAAAGAAAAAGCTAAAACAAATTAAATCGGTCAGTCAATCAGCATGGCGCTGCAATATTTTTTTTTTTAAGTCACAGCGCTGGTATTTTGAACACAGAGAGACAATTGCAAAATGCCAAAGATCGATGGAGAGAAGCATGCTGGATATAAAACTAAGCAACAAAATAAGGAACACTTAAGTAAGGAAAAAATTCAAAGCAAGCAAGCTCGCATTGACCATCTGAACTGAGGCTAGTGCCACGTGCACATGCTATGCTGCCAGACAAATAAATGGAGCAAGCAGGTCCCCCTCTGGTATCCTAGAGATGGTACCAGATAAACAGGGATGCCCCATAAGAAGATGGGAGGATCATCTGCGCTTAGGACCACTCTGGACTAGGGTGGCACTGGACAGAGCACAATGGAAACAGTTCCAACCGTTTCCATTGTGCTCTTAACCTGAAGATCATTAGATCTTAAGGTTAAGAGCATATATTATATACGGCCACCGGATATCTGGCCATCCAGCCTTGAAGCTTGCTGAATATCCAATTCCCGGCTAAATTACTATCCGTTTCATCTCTAATCCTTATTTTCATAACAATACGTTTGTTATTATAACTAGAAGACGGGATATTTACCATGTTAACATGGTAAATATCCTATTTACCATGTTAACATGGTAAATATCCTAGTTATAATAATATTAGTGACCATGAAAGTTTAAAATCTTAATACGTTTGTTGTTGGGTGCTACTGTCAGACATAAACTAACTGTAAAACGACTATAGTTTCCTTCAGCTGCCATGGAGTTCTTAAAAACTATGCCGCGAGATGGCGCTTTAATACTCACCAAATTCTTGTTTCTGTTGTACTTCTATCTCTAATGGCTCCACTTTCAATTGTGTTATTCCATCTGCAAATGTGAATATTTTAAACAACCAACTATTAGAAGTCGCCATACCAAACTAATTTTTAATATTTTTATACGCAAACCCTGCGTAGGGAAATATAGCTGTTTTTGACATGGAAAGAAAAATTCTAGTGCGAGCAGGGTTTGAACCTGCGACCTTCCGATTCAGTACACCGGATGTCTTAACCAATTAGACCATCGCACCCTGCTCACAGCTCTCGAAATTTTCGTTCCATTAATAACGTCTTACTCATATGAATTTACATACATAACAGCAGTAGCGAAGGGTCAATTTGTGTACGAGGTAATTCGGAGTAGATATCTTTAATGTGATTTTATTATTAGTTTATAAAGTACTGGCTGCGCCAGTTTTCAAAGGGAAGCCGGTAGGAATCGAGTTGTATGGAACCTACGCCACTGATACATAGACTCACGCCTTTTTCCATGGGGGTAGGTGAAACCACATAACGCCACCTGCTACGATCCTCACATACTCCACTCTTACACATACACATACACATACACACACACACACACACACACACACACACACACGCACACACACGCACACACACACACACACACGCACACACACACACACACACACACACACACACACACACACACACACACATATACACACACACACACACACACACACACACTCCACACCACTCCTCTCTTACACTCATACTCTCTATACACATTTATTTATTTAATATTTATGACACCGCATAACCACAGAAGAGGACTTCTTGCTAAAAGCATTTTCTACCAGTCAACTTTTTGGGCGATGGAAATACAAACTGTTGTAAGTGCTGTTGAGAAAATTTAAGATTAAATTTGTGTGTGTGTTTGTAATTTTTATCGGGTGTTGGTCTTCTGTTAGTGCTACTGATGGGCATGAGGTCCTATGTTGGATTCCCAGGTCGGGCAAAGTATTATTGGGTATTTCATCAGTAATTTCTTCATTGGAGCTTGGATATGTGCCCATTTTATAGCAAAAGGCTCGCCCATATTAAAAGGACTTAAACATAACTGGGAAAATGTTGTTTTACTATTAGGTACACCTCTGCCTAACCCTTCGGGTTTTACAGGCATAATTATATGTTTTTATAGTAAAGCTCTTACCTACAAGTTGTAATCTTAGTGTAGATTGACTCTGCATCACTTTCTGCTTGAATTGTACTGCATTTCTGAGGCGTGTAATACATACTTCACAGATAAGGTCCTTCGTTTCATCCGGCTGGTCCCACTGGAAGGTCAAACACATCAATGTTACGTTGAGTTTCAATAATGTCCTCCTGACCAACATTTTTATCATGACAGCCAGTTTTAATTTTAACAGAGAATATAGTAGAATGGAATAAAGGTCGAAGCACCAGAGTAGTCCATGAAGTTTCAAATTATCTTTGGTTTTTTGCCGTTTGTAGGTCATCGTCAGGTTGTTTGTTGATTAAAATATGATAAATAGGGTACTCAGTGTGTCTAACGCTACTCACAGATAAATCAAAACACTCCTTCAGCATGTGTCCGTACACCTCGGTCCTGCCCATCCATGAGTAATGTCTCCACAGGCTCTTGAGACACACCAGCTCTAGGCAGCAGCAACATAATTGATAACTATCCATTGCAGAGTTCATTTTAAATTCACTGAAATGAATATTCCATATGATCAAATGTTTGCATAACAAATTAAATTGTTATGAATTGGATTGAATTGAATTGAATAAGTAATGTTGTGTATGTATGAGTGTATTTCATATTTCTATTATGAGTCTGTGACACTCTACTTAAAATGATTTTATTTTTATTTATAACGGCTGACCGAGAATTAAAGAAAAAAATTATAACGCCGACCCCAAGTATTTTATTGTATATTTTGATTTTATTACACAATAAAAATATTATGGATTGATATCTGAAATAAATAAATGTACAATAATATGGAAGTGAGGCAGAAAGATGAATATACTGATGTCAATTGTCAGATTATTTTATTGGACCAATCTAAATCTTTTGGATTATTCACATACGTCTTCTTTCAGCCAAGCTTAATATTGATAAATTATTGATGCCTGGATTTAAAACCTGTGCATGAAAGGTGAGGCTACTGAGCCATCACGTAACTTAATTTAACTATGTGTTGATGAAAAAATAATTGTATTAGTAATAGGTATATAACATAATATAATATCTTATAGTTTTTAAACAATAAATACATATTTTTTATTTTTTATCTTCGTTGGCCTATTTTATTCGGTATTTCAATATAAAATGGAGCGTGAAAAAACTTACTTTTCCGCCTTACTTATACACAAAAGAGCTTAGCTAAGACTTGACTCAAATGAAACCCAAATTCATAGCATATTACAATCAGTATAACTGCACAAAATAGTCCAGCGCGAGAAGAAAATAGATGGCTAAATATTTGAGGTCTGTACTGTTCCAAGAAATATTTGGCAAACATAGATAGGTGGTGGAAACTCGAGGAAACCAGAAAATATTTTCAATTTCAATAAGTTATGTTTAGTTTAGCAAATCTGTCAAAATAATAATCTGCACAGACTGCATTTACTGTTTTTCCATGGTTTTTCCTCAAGTTCAGGTTTTTGTTCATTGGTATTCCTGTTATTCTCGTCACCTATACGGTGAATCGTCAGGGTAAAAAATCAAATTTTCTTAGGTTTTTGCAATTAATGTACTGAATACGGTGGCCCTGGTAACCGTTTTAATGCCGGTGTCCCTTCCACCCTGTATAGACTAATTTATTCATAAAGGATCATAAAGGAATTTGTACAAAAAAAATTAAGATGTTTAGAGAAGTTGGTTTGGACAAAGAGGTGTATCAAATGCGGCCTCGATCTTCAGCATTCCCAGCGTATATTTGTTTTAGAAGAATTAGACATAAGAATAATCTCAATGATAGCAGAATGGATTGCTCCTGTCATAGGAAGTACCTATTTTCATTTATTTTACATTAGCTGTTGCCCGCGACCATCGTTCGGGTGAAATTATTATCAAAAACTACTATTTCCCTTTATGCATTAGATTTTGTTAACAATTACAAGGGTTTTAATTTTTTTGCACGGAACCCTAATTACTTTTCTGAAATAAAAGTAGAATAAGTTAGACCTTATAACATCAGCTATCAGCCAGTAATAGTCCCGTCAAAATCGGTCCAGCTGTTTTGGAGATTAGCCAGAACAAACAGACAGAGAGACCGATAGACAAAAATGTAAAAAAAAAAATTTTTTTGTTATATTATTTATAAGTACCTTAAATACTTTCATAATTATGCATTCAGTAAAAAGCTGTCATTTTGAAATTACAAACAGACACTTCAATTTTATTTATTTGTATACCGATTTATGTACATATTTACATTTTATTCAAATTATAAAGTTATTAGTAAACTATAGCAGCAAACTTTAATTTAAAATGATGCTGGTCTTTAGTTTAGAAATATTTTTAATGGAATCTAATGGATTGCTTGTGCCACAATTGCTACAGAGCAGCTGGATGTACTGTTGCCCGAATGTCGCCTCAGGTCCAGATCCTGAGCAAAGCAGAACCAGAGCAGCAACCGCAAGAACATACACTTGTAGTACCTTTACGTCAATAAGTTTCTTTTTTTAATAGTAGTTTTTCTCAGGGGTTGTATTTGTGCTATTTATGATTTATGAGTTCACGCAACGTTAAATGGGAACAAGTATATCAAGTAAATGGTAAAAACACAGTAGGTATATGGGCATTGCATAAAATCATAAGCATAATCAGCCTATTAATGTTCCCACTGCTGGAACGCAGGCCTCCTCTCTATGAGAGGGAATGGGGTATAATCCACCACGCGGGCCCAGTGCCCACAAAGTAATGCGTCTGGCTGGGTTCGAACCCACGACTCTATGCTCATAAGTCGGGGTCTCCACCACTGGGCCACCGCTGCTCTTAATATATATGGGCACAAACAGGTAAACAATGGAAAAATTACCTGTGTAATTATATCATCCTCTGGACGTTTGCGCGCCGCGGGGGCGAGGGTGGAATGCTTGGAATGCGCCACCGTCGGGATCCCTACTGACGGCAGGAGGGGTTTCCATCGGCGTCGGGTCGACGTTGAAGTACCTAGGACTCGTCCTCGACAGCCGGTGGAACTTCGTGGAGCACTTCCGACGTTTGGCTCCAAAACTGGACCGGACAGGGGCTGCCTTCAAGCGGCTCTTGCCCAACCTGAGGGGTCCAAACGCCTCCTGCCGGAGGCTCTACGCAGGGGTCGTGCGGTCCATGGCCCTTTACGGGGCCCCGATGTGGGCGCGTTCTTTGAGGCGGCAAGCCGCACACTACCTGAACGCGCCCCAAAAGGTAATAGCCATAAGGTTAATCCGGGGGTACCGCACGATCTCCGGCGAAGCGGCTAGCCTCCTTGCCGGATTGCCGCCATGGGATCTGGAGGCGATAGTCCTCGCATGCCTGCACGAATGGCGCGCGGAGGCACTACGTCGGGGGGAAACTCCGCTGCCGCGGCAAATTGCCGCTCAGCGGACAGACCTCCGGCGTGATCTCATGGCGACATGGAGAGAGCGACTGTCGCAACCCCGAGCAGGGCACGCCACCATAGTGGCGATAAGTCCCCTCTTTGAGGAGTGGCTAGAGAGGCGCCACGGCGCCCTCACCTACCGCCTGACGCAGGTCCTCACCGGACACGGTTGTTTCGGGAGGTTCCTGCACCGAATCGGGCGGGAGGAAACGCCTGGGTGTTTCCACTGCGAGGATCGTCCAGAGGACACGGTGGAGCACACCGTGGAGTTCTGCCCCGCTTGGGCGGAGCACCGCCGTGTCCTCGTAGCGGCGATTGGCGGCGGCGATCTCTCGCGTCCGGCCTTGGTTCAAGCCATGGTCCGGAGCGAGAGGGAATGGGAAGCCGTCACCTCCTTCTGCGAAGCAGTCATGCTAGTGAAGGAGGTGGCGGGACGTGAGAGGGAAAGAACCTCACGTCCCAGTCGCCGCGGGAGACGCCCTGGGCGTCGGGGGTCACGTGGTGGCTCCCGGCTACCGTAGGCGCGGGCCTGTGGACGGCGAGTTATGGGCCAGCTCGCCGTCCAGCCGTCTTATGACGACAGGCCGTGTCGACGGCGCGTTCGTGTTCCACGTGCGCCTCAAAGAGATGTCAGTAAAGAAGTAGGGGTCCGCAAGGGCCGATGCCTGCCAGGGCTGCGGGACTGTTCGAAAGAGATACCGTGGCCCTGGAACACAAAGGGCAAAGAAGGAACATGGATGGGTTTTAGTCAGTACAAGTCTGACACTCCCTTCCGCTCCGCCCAGAGTGGGGGAGGTCATTTGATGATTTCCCATCCGGAAAAAAAAAAAAAAAAAGGGTGGAACTGTTGTAAAGGTGGTGTTACAATAGTAAAAAAATATGTTTTTTTGACCAATGTGACAACGCACCAACTTTTGTACTACGGCACATCAAGCTACCCGTAATTGTCAAATTTTCCCAATCAACCTTGAACCTAATGCTTTAGAGATAAAGTTGAAAATCTACTAAAGAAAGACAGATTGTAGTAGCTTAATGTGCTGGCCTGGCGTCTGTACAAACATTGAAACATGATTCCAAGACTTGCGTCTTATTTCAAAATAGAGTACCTAAGTACCAAATTGCTAATTTATATTTTAAACCTAATTGCTTAGACAATAAGTTTTATTTTAGGATACATATTTGTACTTATCTAACAACGACTTCTTATTTCTCGAAGACATTTTAAAGGAGATGGGGTCTTCTGGGCCTGATTGTAATTAGTTTAGATATGGTAGCGTCATATTTTTCTGTTTCAAAATATACAAAAATAGCTCAATTCACAATCAGGAAGACGAGAAATCTTAAAAATAAGTTTATGTCACGAATAAACTAGGGTATCGATTTCTTTAATTGATTAATGTGAATAAGTTTATACTATTCACGTATATTCTGCTCCGTAAAAAAATAAAAATACCAAAGTAATCGTCTAACACTAGATAACGCAAGAGCACCTACTTCGCGTGCGTGACCTTAAGCATGAAATGCTTAACGTGTCCACTGTCGGGCCCAGTCTGCATCGATCGGTACGCCGCGCTAGTCGGACGTCAGGCAAAAAATCAAAAATGCCAAATTGCGCTGTGATAAATTGTAAAAACTGTACAAATGTGAGCAGAAACAAAAAAGTGAACGTTTCATTCCATCGGTAAGTCATTTTGTGATTTATTTTAAATTATGCGTAATTCGTTTTAATATCAGGTATTTTACTCACAGTAATACCAACTTGGGAAAAAAACAGGTTATCAAACTTGAAGTGGTTTATGCAACGTTCTGTGTTAGCAAGTGATGAATATCCAATAGGTCTTTATTTGCTTAGAATGTAGGTACATAAAAATAAATTCTTAAATTATATAATAGGATCCATGTACATACGAAACAAGTGATACAGTCGCAGGCGCGGTCTTCACTCTTGCGTCTGAGTACCTACATAATTCCTGTATAAATGGTCAAAAGAAAATGTAACCTAGCTGATGTTAGCTCGCTCTGACATTCTGCGTTCTTTTAAGTACCTTTATAAACTGACACAATTTCTGAAAGCTAAAGATACACACCCCGGAAATAAACCTTAGGCGCCCTTGATTGTTTTGTTTATTTAAATCTAGAGATGGTTGATATAATTTCGTTTTTCAAAAGTTGTTGATAATTGTTTAACACCCCCCCCCCCCCCCCCGCCCCCTCCAATCGGTCCCTAAACAATCCTGGCTATGGTGCCTTGTGACCGCCCCCCTCCCCCCAAAGACTTGAAGAATGAATTTGTATTTCATTCTTATTATGGAGACAATTTGAATAAATAAAAAAAAAAATAATTTTGTGTTTTTTTTTTAGTTTTCCACATGATCCCAATTTAAAAGAAAAATGGATTGAGGCGACGGGAAATAAAGATTGGTTCCCGACGAAGTATAGCACTATTTGTTCGATACATTTTGAGGAAGCAAGCTTTGTTGAAGGGAAAAAAAATCGAACATTGGCTAAAGTAGCACATCCAACTATTGATGTACTGAAGATCACAGCAAATGAAGTAAGTTAAATAATAAGTTTAGGAACCGTATCGAGCTTTTTATTATAAATTTTCATTGTTGGATTTACTTGTACACACGGCGGCACATGAAGCTGTACATTGCCAGTATAACTTGGCCTCGCTTTGTATAGATTTCCTGTACAATGAGAGATCCGCATAAACTGGTTTTGTAAAGCTTGATTTGTCGTCGTGCGTACTAGTATCACAGAATATAGATCCAAATGTTACGTCGGACAAAGCTTCGTTATCGCCAAAAAAGAGGAAGTTAGAAAAGATATTTTATTGTTTTACAAGGTGTGTTTACCCTTCACGAAGCCGTTCAATATACACTCTGTAGGAAAAGACTTAGGGGTGAAAATCACGTTTTACAAAAATACAAATACAAAATAATTAATTTTCTTTCACACGTTCGGCTTAAAGAAATTTATTTCTCATATGGACACACAGTCCGCTTTTAATGAGATACAAGTTATGTACTACACAAAGACATTAAATTATACTAAACAAAAGACGGGACATTACGAAAAAAATCGTAATCCGATACATTTGTCCTAGTGGGCCATGGTATAATAATATACTTTGCCTGGTATTCTCTTCCCGTGACAGCTGGGTCACGTGATTGGCCCAAGAATACGTCATCAGTTGCGATGCTGTCGAAGTGTCGATGTGTTACCACGGTGTGTGATTGAATTACCCGAGCAAAACGCATTCTTTAACATAACAAAGCAATTATGAACTACTAATTCAATATTTAAATTAATTTAAAACTAAATAGATGAAGCACACGAATTAAGCTAGTTATTAATTTATTTTATTTTCATTCACTAAATGGGAGTCCCTAAATTTACTGAAAAGGACAATCAATGGGAACACTAATCGTGACGTAGTCTTGGGCCATCGTGGGAAGAGAATACCTAGCGAAGTATATTATTATACCATGTAGTGGGCAAAAGTCGCTCAGTCTAGTTTGGTACGTCTGCATGTTAAGTCGCATTCGTGTCAAACTGTCAAACAAAAGAAAAATATTTTCTAAGAAAATATGCCGAGTTGCGCATTACGCTATTGTAAATCTCGTTAGGGTAAAACAAACCGAAGTTAGATCCAGATCTAACTTCAGTTTATTTTCGTAAGTATTTGTTATATTTACTCAGTAATTAGAATTAAATAATTTTAATTAATAGTTCTAGAACATATGCTAATTTTGTAATAAACGCCCTCTATTGCTAAATAGTTTTACTACTGACTTGCAGAGATGTGATGTTGTTTATCGATTTTGTTATCGATATTTTATGAGGTAAATAATAAATAACACTTAAAATATAATACTGTTTGAACATATTCATATCATTTAATTTAAATGTCAATAAAAGATCAAGTACTATTCGTTCAAGTAGGGTTCTGCTATTGCAGGTTTCCAAGTGTAAATACTGTAGAACGTGAAAAGTGGATACGGTTTGTTCAAATAGACCGTAAAGAAGAAAATTGGCTTTCATCTGCTTCGTCAAAATTATGCTCAAAGCATTTTAAAAGAGGGGACATATACTTCGGAAAGACTGGTCGATTAATTTTAAAAAAAGGATCGATACCTTGTACTACCAGTGAAGTGAGTTGTTGATTTTCCCATTTTTCGTAGTCATTCTATACAACGTGTAACATATTAAGCGCAATACCTCAGACACCCCAATTATAATATTAAATTATAAGTCTAAAACAACATCCGTAATTAAATAAATTTAAACCAAACCCAGTCTTTTTTTATAAAATAGTTATCCTTACTAAACGCAAAACGTATGTGCAACAACATCCCTGCACACACACTCATGCAATGTTAGCGACCGACGCGACACGTACACTCGAGCGCCCGCCAGCTGACCATAGCTGTAGTTATTAGATGTGCGTTAGTTCAATGAACGAATTTTACGTACCTAAAATGCCACAGACTGATATTATGAATAACTTTTGATACTTCATTGAGTTTACAGATTTACTATCTACTATTGAAGAGTTCTATTGTCTAACTCCGAAGATCAAATGCACCAAATTTAAACGTAACCACCGCGGAATAATATTCTACCAAATTAAAAAAAAAACATCGAAATCGGTTCACAATTGTCGAATATAAAATTTAGAGACCTCGATTTCTCTAGGATCCCATCATTAGATCCTGACATGAAGACCATGGGACCACATGGAAAGTATACTGATTCAAACAATGCCCAAGGGTGCCCTTTATTTTTCTGGGATTCCATCATCAGATGACTTATTTCTTCCATCATCAGCTCAGCAACATGAGATGATGATTACCATGCACAAATTTCTGAATTGTGTTAGAGAGTATATGAAAAACATTGTATGTGCCTATAAAATTTCAGGGTTGCCCTCGATTTCACAGGGATTCCATCATCAGATTCTGATTTGGTGACAATAGGACTACCGCAGGAGTATAGGCTTTCGAATAAAAAAAGAATTATGAAAATCGGTGTACAATTGGCGGAGAAATCGGTGAACATAGGTACATTAAAAAAAATACATACCGTCGAACACAGAAACTCCTCCTTTTTTTCAAGCGGTTAAATATTGTCAAAGGAGTTTTGGTGAAACATTAATGAACCGTTAACAATACATGCCATGGTAATAGGCTTATCTCCAATAATGGAACTTCTAACATACATAACTGTTGAAATGGGGGTGTACTGTAGACTGATCACATCACAGAGCATTCAGATGTTATGTTATGTTATGATTTTGTGTAAACAATGAATATCCAAGCGATTGCAGCCATCGCGACAGATTTGCTGTCTAATATTGAAGAGTTCCATTGTTTATCTCCGAAGATCAGCGTCAGATCTTAACCAAATAAAAAATGGGACCACCGTGGAGTAATATTCTTCCAAACAAAAAAAGAATCATCAAAATCGGTTCACAATTGGCGAAGATATCGCTGAACATACACAAAAAAAAAAAAAAAATTTTGTCGACTTGATAACCTCCTCCTTTTGGAAGTCGGTTAAAAACAAATTGAACAAGCATTTGTGACGGTGAAAAGTGATATCATCATTGCCTAGCCTTTTCTCAACTATATTGGGGTCGGCTTCCAGTCTAACCGGATGCAGCTGAATACCAGTATTTTACATGCAGCGACTGCCTATCTGGCCTCCACAGCCCAGTTAGTACTGGGTAATACGGTACCCCTTGGTAAGACTGGTTGTCAGACTTTTGTGGCCACTGACTACCTTACGATTGTCAAAGATCTACAAATGACACCCGGGACCAACGGCTTAACGTGCTTTCCGTGGCACGGAGGAAACTCGGTATGTAATGGGCGGTCACCCATCCACAGACCAACCTAGGCAAGCACGGCTTAACCTAAAGATCGACCCCGAGCGGCTGTTATTATTTAGCCCCGAGCTCCACATAAAAAAAAATAAAACGTGGTCATTTTGAAATTTTAATGAAAGTGGATCGCAGAAATAGTGCAAATTAATAACCTAAGTGTGTAAATAGTCCAGTTCTGTAAGTAAGTACCTACCTACTTCTACCTATCAATACGATTGTATTCTTATCACTGTAAATATTATGATTCAAATATTTTAAACAAGCAGTCTTTGAATATTTTTGTAGTACAAACAATAAACTGTACCTAAACACAACTTATCAAAGGGATCGAGGGATTCGCGGGGGTGCAATCTCGAAAGATAAAGTCGCTGTTTTAAATGCATCCCCGTTACTAAGCCTAAAGTCTTAGATTCGTGTTGATAATTTCACTTACTATAAAATTTCGTTCGTTGAACTAACGCACATCTAATGCCTACAGCTATGGTCAGCTCGAGTGTGCGTGTTGCGTCGGCCGCTAACATTGCATGAGTGTCTTTGCGATGTTGTTGCACATACGTTTTACGTTTAGTAAGGATAACTATTTTATAAAAAAATGACTAGGTTTGGTTTAAATTTATTTAATAAACGGATGTTGTTTTAGACTTATAATTTAATATTCTAATTGGGGTGTCAGAGGTATTGCGCTTAATCTGTTACACGTTGTGTATCTATAAATATCTTTAATGTTAATTTAGTAATACGGAAGTAAAAAAAAAAAAAAAAAAAAATATTTTTGTAAACATTGAAACTACTAATTGTTTTATTGTTTTCCTAATTTTTTGGCATTTTTTTTCAATCTATTCAAATGTGAAAAAAAGTAGTCTTGAAACTTTTATTAATATTATCGATACCTTGTTATTTAAATGGTAACATCCCTACACAAAGTTTCTAGTATGCTATTTAAAGCTAGATGGCGTTACTGACATTTGGTGTTCCCAATAGCCGCTCTAATTTTGCTATATTATGCTAGATGGCGTTACTGAGACAAGGATCACAGTTTTTCTATGACATTTCTTCGCATAGACTCTCTATTGTATAATTTTAATCTCTTTGGGTTTTTGTAAGAAGGCAGGGCTTTTATTTCAAGCTGCTATGATCAGGAAAGAGATTATATTTTTCTGAAAGTACATAAATTAAGGAGACTTTTTATATTTTTTTAAACCACCCTTCCTTAGTTATTATCTTTTTAAGTTACCACATGTTGGCTTACCTATCCCAGCTGTGGGAACGGTTTAGGCTGACTATGTTGTTGTTATTGTTTATTATTCACATCCGTGTCGGTCACGGAGAAAGAATCTGACCACCCCATTTCGTCCCGTGGGTGTCGTAAAAGGCGACTAAGGGAGCTAAAGACCCAGTGCAAATAATAAAGCTAGCACTCTGGGTCACCCGCATGGTGACGGGTAAACCACCAGCAATCGCATTCCTAAGGAGGGTTAGTGTCTGGCAGGCGGCCGACTATAAAATTCAAGCCAAAACCTTTTGCAACATGTGTGAAAATGAAATGATGTGCGATAGGACTAGGGCGTACCCCGCAGGCGACGCGCAGGGGCAGCACCCGGCTCCTGCGGGAAGTGGACAAGGGTTGTTGCACCACACTGGGCGGGTGCGACGTAAGAAGCAAGCTCGGGAAGCGAGATTGAGGTATGCTTGTTGGAATGTTGGGACGATGACTGGTAGAGCCAGAGAGTTAGCGGATGTATTCAAAAGAAGACGAATAAATGTGGCATGTTTACAAGAAACGAAATGGAAGGGTACAAAAGCGAGGGAAATTGGTGAGGGATACAAGTTTTTCTACTGTGGAAGTGACGGGAAAAGGAATGGCGTGGGAATAGTGTTAGATAGTAATTTAAAAGAAACCGTGATGGATGTAAAAAGAGTTAATGATAGATTGATAGTTTTAAAGGTTATGTTCGAAAACGTAATGCTGAACGTAGTTAGTGTGTATGCACCGCAAGTGGGATGTGATGAAAGAGTGAAAGAGAAGTTTTGGGAGGATTTTGACAACATTTTGATGAACATCCCGATGCATGAAGAATTGATAGTTGGAGGTGATTTCAATGGACATGTGGGAAGAATGAGAGGGATTTATGAAAGAGTGCATGGGGGGTGGGGAATCGGGAATCAAAACAATGAGGGGGAGACTCTACTGCAATCCGCTACCGCATTTGATCTGGCAGTAGCCAATACTTGGTTCCAGAAGAACGACGAACACCTTATAACATACAAGAGTGGTAACCACAAAACACAAATAGATTACTTCCTAGTCCGAAGAACCAAATTAAAGTGCATCAAAGACTGTAAAGTCTTACCGGGAGAAGACTTGGTTACACAGCACAGACTCCTAGTTATGGAAATAGTCACAGAAATAAAAATCAATAAAACGAAAGACCGACCTCCCCCTAAAATAAAATGGTATATGTTAGAGAAGGATGACTGTGCGAAAGAATTTAAAGAACGAGTGGTGAACAAAATGTTAGAGATGGGAGACATGAACGAGCGAAGTGTAAATGAATGTTGGAGTGAGATGGCTGGGTGTATTAGGAGTATAGCAAAGCAAGTCTTAGGAGAGACGAAAGGAAAGGGTACGATAGATAGGGATACATGGTGGTGGTCGACAGAAATCCAGAATGTGTTGAAGGAAAAAAAGAGGAAATTCAAGGAATGGCAGAGTGTTGAAGTTGCAAGTGTTAGTTTGAAAGCTGCAAGGAAGAGTGAGTATGATGCTCTCAAGAAAAAAGCCAAGAAAGCTGTGGCCATAGCTAGAGCAAAGGCCCAAGACAAGCTTTATGACACTTTGGATAGTACAGCAGGCCAAAAACAACTATACCGGCTTGCTAGAGCTAGAGAGAGAAAGGCGAGGGATGTATGTCAGATTAAATGCGTAAAAGATGAAGCTGGAATGGTTCTTTCGGATGATGAGGAAATTAGGTATAGGTGGAAGGGATACTTTGAAAAACTGATGAATGAGGAGAATGACTGGAACGGTGTGCTGGACAATAAACCAGTGAATGAGGGGTTAGTGAGAAAGGTTAGTATGGATGAAGTGAGAATAGCAGTAAATGGAATGAAGAATGGTAAAGCTCTAGGACCTGACGGTATACCGGTTGAAGTTTGGAAGTTATTACGGGTGGATGGATGGACGTGGTTAGCTTTATTTTTCAATAAGTTGTTGCTGGAAGAAGCCATACCTGATGAGTGGTGCAACAGTTCGCTGGTGCCCATCTTTAAAAATAAAGGTGATGTGCTGGAGTGCAATAACTATAGAGGAATAAAGCTGATGGCGCATAGTATGAAAGTTTGGGAGAAAGTTATTGAAAGACGACTGAGAGAAGAGAGTGAAATTTCACGAAACCAATTCGGTTTTATGCCTGGTCGGGGATCGATGGATGCCATTTTTGCCATCCGCCAGCTGTGCGAGAAATACAGAAGTGCGCACAAAAACTTGCACATGGTGTTCATCGACCTCGAAAAGGCATACGACCGGGTACCTCGTGAAGTTTTGTGGTGGGCCCTGAAAGAGAAAGGTATGCCTGGGAAGTATGTGCAGTTGATCCGAGCGATGTACAGTCGATGTAGTACCCAAGTTCGGTCTACAGCGGGCAATACCGGCAACTTTAATGTGGCGGTCGGCTTGCACCAAGGGTCGGCTCTAAGCCCTTACCTCTTCCTGGTGATAATGGACGCACTTACGTCGGACATCCAGGAAGAGGCTCCTTGGTGTATGCTGTTTGCCGATGACATTGTGTTGGTTGCCGAGAGGGGCCTAGAGGTCCAGAACAGATTGGAGGTGTGGTGGCAAAGACTGGAGAATGTTGGCCTGAAAGTCAGTAGGACTAAAACAGAATACTTGTTCTGTGATTTCGGCGGTCTCTCCAGTCCTGTGCCCATAACACTTGCCGGAACGCCCATACCGATCTGTTCCGATTTTCGGTACCTCGGGTCATTTGTCCAAGGGAATGGCGAAGTAGACCGAGACGTAACGCACCGGATCAACTCAGGATGGATGAAATGGCGACAGGTCACTGGAACAATTTGCGACCCACGGATGCCCCTCAAATTAAAGGGGAAAATTTACAAATCCGTGATTAGACCTGTCGTACTGTATGGATCGGAATGCTGGGCTGTGAAGAAGATGGATGAAAAAAGATTGCATGTAGCCGAGATGAGAATGTTGAGGTGGATGTGTGGTGTGACAAGAATGGATAAGGTAAGGAACGAGTATATTAGAGGAAGCTTAAAAGTTGCGCCAGTTACAGAAAAGCTAAAAGGGAATCGACTGTCTTGGTATGGGCATGTGATGAGGAGGGACGAATCGCATGTGACTAAAAGAGTGATGAATATAAACGTGGATGGATGGAGAGGGAGAGGAAGACCAAAGAAACGATGGATGGATTGTGTGAGGAATGATATGCAGGTGAAAGGAGTAAATAATAGCATGACGGTTGATAGAGGAGATTGGAAGAAGAAAACGTGTTGCGCCGACCCCAAGTAACATGGGACAAGGGCAGGAAGATGATGATGTTGTTGTTATTGTTTCAGGAGCTGGCCAATGTCGACGTAAACTCCAGCGACGAGGACGTGCCTGGGACATCGTCCCAAAATGCGGTAATTCCTGTTTGAAAATTTTTATTAAGGAAAAAAGTTACAAAACGTACCATTTCGGGGAAAAAAAAAATTGAATAAAAATGGGGAAATATTCAGAAACTCGATCTAGCAACCCTGATTAGATGTCAGTTTTACTGTTTTGTTTACTGATACTCGCATTACTCGCAGCTTTCGTACACTCACTAAAAATTTTTTGACAACTTGGAAGGTGACTGTGAAAAGCTCTTAGTTCATAAAATGTCGAACAAATTAAAATCAGTTATTCAGTCGTTATTGTTGTTGGAAGACGAAGAGGACGATGAATTCCTGATTTTGTTGGCTTTGCTCTTACATAAACGGAGGAAGGAGAGTACGGTAGCCGTTAGCAAGGTAATAATATCTACAGCAGTATCTTCTTACGAACGGTCGGAACGCGATTCATACGTACACGACGCCGCGATTTTACACACTCGGTTCGGTACGCAACAGTCGCGAATCCGCCGCGCTTACTAACGAACGTTGTGATGGTTTTGTAAGCAGTAAGCGTGCGATTGGTGAATATTTGATCGAAATAAGTGCAAGTATTTACTTAATATGGCAAAGAGTTATAATAGACTATATTGTGCTGTCTTTGGTTGCATGAATTCTTCATTAACGCATCCAGAGATGACATTTTTTAAATTACCTGGAAACTCCGAAAGGTAAGTTATAAAATAATTTATATTTACCTACTAGTAGAGACGTAAATTGTTTATTTTTAATAGGTGAATTTCTTAATGAATAAGTGGAAAGGGTGAAAGAAATGACACACTAGTGAATACCTAGTACCATTAAAAAAAAACTAATAGGTAGTTTTCTAGGCTAGGCTTACTCATGTACAGTCACAAGCACCAATATGTAAACACAATAACTTTTTAAAGTGTTTTTCTCCTATATTTGTTCTGATTAAAATTTCATGTTGTTATGAACATAGTATTTTGAATGTCATATTTTTATGAATACAAAAGATCAAGATACAATCCAAGATCCCAAGATCCAGAACTCCAAGTAACAATCGTTATTTCTCGCGAAAATTACTTTTAAATTTAGGGATGTGTACACATATTGTTGCTCATGACTGTAATTAGCTTCTTACATACATATATTTAAAATTAGACAAAATAACATTATAAAATGATTATGAGAGTAATAAATGGTAGATATCTACCTTGTAATATTTACATTATAATTAACGTTTTAGGTAAGATTTTGTAGTAGATAGATAGAGGCTGCTGGGATGCTGTAGGTAGTGCACACACAATGAGATGGTTTATATTAAGTAATGCTTGCCGCAGTTCTACATTGGATGGGTGACCAATCAAATGTCATTTCGAGTTGCTCCGTGCTGTAGGTAATGGGGATATTAATAAGCTGAGATGAAAAAAGATGTTATTATTATAATTACTAATCAGCATTTTGGTTGAGTAGGTAGGTGTTGAAGTAGAAGTAGAAGAAGGAGGAGCTCGTGGGTAAATAATTACAGCCGCTAGGGTCGATCTTTAGGTTAAGCCGTGCTTGCCTAGGTTGGCCTGTGGATGAATGACGGCCCATTACATACCGAGATTCTTTCGTATCTCAGAAAGCACATTAAGCTGTTGGTCCCAGCTGTTATTTGTAGATCTTTGAAAGTTGTTAGGTAGTCAGTGGCCCATAAATTCTGACAACCAGTGTTACCAAGGGGTATTGTATTACCCAGTACTAACTGGGTTGTGGAGGTCAGATAGGCAGTCCCTCCATATAAAATACTGGTATTCAGCTGCATCCGGTTAGACTGGAAGCCAACTCCAATATTGTAGTTGGGACAAGGCTAGGCAGATGAGGTAGGTGTTGAAGTTTGTAAGGATTGGAGTTTCTATTTTCTTTTTTCAGACGTCTTGAATGGCTGCAATTAATTTGTCGAAATGATTTAGAAAACAAACCTAACTTTCGTGCTTACCGGATCTGTGAAAAACATTTTAATGTGGAGGACATCCGACAAACATCAAATCGTAAACTTCTAAACAGGAATGCTCTCCCATTTTTGATGCTGCCAGGCTTACCAAGTACCGTTCCAGGAGCTTCTCAGAAAGACAAACAAACTCAAACTGGTCTGTCAATTGGAGTTGAGAATTGTACACAGACTAAAAATGCAGCGAATGAAAGATATGCTGAAACCTCAACGAGTCAATCTTGCAACCCTGCAAGGAATGGAAAATTTAGGGCTGAACTCCTCCAATGTAGAAAGAAAATAAAACTACAGGTAACTGAAAATAAAACACAAAATGCTTAAAAAATGTACCTATTTAGCAGTAGCGAAGGGTCAATTTTTGTACGAGGTAAGCCGGAGTACGTCTTTAATGTGATTATATTTCTATAGAATACTGACTGTGCCATTTTTTAAAGAGAAGTCAGTAGGCAACGAGTTATATGGTACCTTCGCCACTGCTACTTAGTAAAGTAAAAAGTAAAAGAGTATGGCATTAAAAATATAGTCGTAAAATATTTTTATTTTTTTAACTTATCCTAGTTCACTTGATCGAAATCGTATGTGGGGTTACTATTTTGTATTTAATTAGTTATTATTGGATTGTAATGCATGCTGTAATGGCGTATTTTGGTGAAAGCAGTGTTGCCAATTTAAAAACCGCGTAATCGCTCAGACTCGGGAGTTTTATAAATAAATTCCAATAAGACTTTATCCTCGTTATTAATATTTTTAATTAGCATAATGAAAATAATATATTTTCTTAATTCAGATCTTTAAAAAATAATATTACTTTATAAAAATCTTTCTTTATTTCACAATTCAGTTATGGTCAGTGATTTATTTTAACTGTCGGTAACACTAAAACTGTCAAAAGCTCACTGTCAATTTGTCAAACAAAGCATCGTGATTCGTGTCGGCATTCAGCAGCTCGCTAGAATACATATGTTCTGTGTTCGGCAGCGAACTTTTGTTTTTATTTGTGCATTGATAGTTGATTTTGTTGTTTATAAATAACTTATCGTTGCGTTCTGTTCGTGTCCAGTCGAGTCTTTAGATTCCTGCATGATCAAGAACTCTTTTGAAGACCATTGTACTGTTTCTGTGCTGGAGGTGTTGATTGTGTAGAACGTTTTTACGAGTACGGTCCGTGCCCTATGTGCAGTAGTACATCACCAACGATTCCGTTAAAAATGTTACGCTGTATGAACTGTTCACTTTCTATGGTACATCCTCTACCCTGTCGTCAAGTCGGGGAGGCAACGGATGTAATGGTCAGAATTTTACGATCCTGGGTTACTCCAGCAACGGTTAGTATCTCTTATTTATGCAGTTATGTTTTAACGTTTTTAGCACTTATCTCAAAACACACACATAGTTGTTTAGGTTAGATGTAGATATGTGTAAAGGTACATTATGTTATATTAAACACAATATTGTACTTATGGATTAATATTAATACTTAGAAATTATGCTGCAAGTCTTCAATAATAAATAATAATAATATTTATTTATTTATTACATTTATTTTATTTAAGATCACATTACAAGATCCATATGTTGTTAATAAAAGTCTTAACCTAATGTTAGTAAAAAAAAACACTATATAAAAATGTTACGGCTGACACCTACGTGTGCAGCCGTATTCTGTGAGCCAGCATGGGGCTGTCCCACCTATCACACAATACATTCAGAATGCTGTGGGAACTAGCACGTACTCTACCGAGAATAGAAGCGCACCGTTTCCGCATAATGGCATGAAAACCATCAACCCTGGCATCGGCCTTTAAGGTTATTTGCATTTTGTTGTTTACACTGAAACATGAGATAAGAACCACTAGTTAAGAATAATATTTTAACAAAATATATTATACATATGTCTAATAATATTAATTTTTAGATTTCCGTTGAGGATGTCCTTTGTCAAGAATGTTTTACTATACTAGAAAGAGCATCTTTAAACTTGTCAAGTGGATCAGTGGGAACAGTTGTACGATCTTATGGACATCAACAAGTGTGCTTTGTCTGTGGATCTTCCATATTAAGAGCTAAGACACACAGAGTATCAATTGATAGCCGTGAAGGAAATGTCATCATGTCGTGCATACCGACTCAGCAGGTATCTATATTTTTATTATCACTTGCTGCATGAAAATAATGAAATAATCTTGCTAGACATTTATACACAATGAAATATGAAGCATGCTATTTCCAAGTTGATCATGTGTATATTTTGCCTTTATTCCACATATCACAATTGTTTTTGACCCTCCCTAAATAAATGTTATTCTAGCAAACCTTTAGAATGGGTTTAAGCTTTTATTTTATGTTTTTAGGTACATAGACTTGAAAGAGTTTGCCTACGTTGTTGGACTAATGCCTATAAAAGTGTAAGGAGACAGACTGAGTATGATGAGCATAGGCAACAGCAAATTGTTCAAGAAGAAGCTGTTGCATCACAAGAGAATATAGATGTTCTTACATCAAGACATGAGGCGGTCAGTGTATTAGAAACTTCTACGCCTACAAGGAATGCCTCAGTACCTACACCACCACCACAACCCATTCAGCAATTGCATCAGGATCAAAATAATGTACACTGCCCTAAAATAATCTCACGCATTTATAAAAGAGCTGCTGCATCATCGTGGCATTGTATTTTTGGTGATTGTAGGAATACGGAATGTTTGTTGGTACCATCTGTTATAAAGGAAATGTTACGCTTAGAGCATAAATTGTATGTAAATCAAATCATATTGTTGTAAAAGGCTGCTGCTTTTAGTGGAAGGTTCGTTACAAAACTAACCTCAAAACTGAACAGAAAATCAAAGAATAACAAAAAACCCCACAAAATAAATGGATATTTTTTATTTCCTTTGAAAGTAAGACATCACCCCTCTTTTATATCCAATTTATGCTATCATACGAAATGTTTTGATGCGCAACGGCGGTCAGTGGAAAAATGGACATTCTCCTTTTTAATTTGAAGAAAAAGGGTACAGGTGTTCAAAAATGATCTTTTGAAAAGTTTTTTTTTTAAAGATAAGCTTATTTTTAGGGCAGCCGTGACGGTTGTGTTTGACATGACGTTTGACGACTTTGACAGTTTTAAGAAATGACTTCTTCGAGTCTTAAATTTCTTTGCTTTGAGTTTGAAATGGATGTGCTTCGAAGTGTTTTTGTTTTGACATTGATTGATTGCTGCTCTGTTGACCCCGGCTTTTTTTATGGTTTCTGTTTTTTTTTTTGTCACAGATATTACGTACACGTCGATAGAGATAGATCAGTCAATCAGATATTAAACGTTAAAGTACGGCCCCCGCGGCAAAATCAGACTAAGCGACCGCGCTGACGTGTGACGTCATGCTGCGAGCTGCGAGTCGACGCTTGCGTACCCTACATACTTTGGCTCGTTACGCTCTCGCTGTTTCGCTATAAATTTAATTGTTTTTCTTAAAAAATGGTTAAAAAATATTGTATTGTGCCTACGTGTTCCAACTCCAGTGAAAAAACACCTCATAAATTGTTTTTTTCGGTACCAAATAATAATAATATTCGGAAAAAGTGGTTAAAAGTTATGAAAAGAGGTGATCCCCTCACAGCCTCTAGTCACGTGCATTGTTGTGAAGATCATTTCGACGTAAGTTTTGTGTTCATTATGTATCTACATACATCCAAAAGTGTTTAAAAACTTAACCTAAAACTGTAGTTGATTGTGCAGGCTAATGACCTCGCGGGCGGCTAAGGACGGGGCGCTCCGTGGGCTGAGTTGACTTTGACTTTCTGTTTTAAAAAACAAACCCATTTTTAATAAATCTTATCACAAATGACTTAAAATGTTAGTTATTAGTACCTATTACGTACTTAGCCACACAAGACTACAGTAGCAGATAGTAAAAGTAGGTCATGTTATTTATTGGAAAAGTGTTACCATAAAAAAAATATATAATATAAACAAATATCTATTTTAAAAAAAAAAACTTTTCTGTATTGTATGTGATAGTGTCAAAAAATGGCTCTGAATATCATGTACTTATCTTTAATTGCGAAAAATCCGTGATTATTTTTTTTTTTTAACTTCTGTGTTAATTTTGGAATTTTCGTTTGGTAACAGTTTGCCTTTAAAGGTGCGGTATGTTGATAGTCAGGGGTAAGGAATAAGTTATTAATAGGTTTTTTGTAATAGGTAGTCATTTTAAAAGAATGTTTACCAAGGTCACACCTGGAGTTCTACCGTGACGTCTTAATGCAGGACTAATTCCAGAGTGGCGCTAGACGACCTGTATAGCCCTGTCTCTTTCCCACACTGGATTTACTCCTGCATTGAGACGTCATAGTCACACAAGTAGTAGTAGATTAGTTTAAACTTTTTCCAAGTCTGGGTGCTTTTTTGTGTGTTTATTATGTGGCATGGCATGTCAATACTGGGTATCTTGGTGGAGGCTCATCATTACAAAAACAGTAGTACAACTGCATTATTTCATACACACGTTTTTATGTTGCAGATTGAAAATGATATGGAAAATTATGTCAAATACAAATTAGTTGGAGGGATACTGAAGCTTAAAAAAGATGTTGTGCCACATAAATTTTTATTTAAAAAACAACAAAGCGGAGTAAAGGAACGATTTGCTGTTCAAAAGCGTCGTAAAAATGAAATAGTTAATAAAATATTTCATGATAACTTACCTACTACGTCGAACAATAATATTAAAGAAATTTTTGTTGTTCAATCTACACATAAAACCGTTAACGAGGATCGTTTAGACTCATCAGAAACAAATTATGAAGTCAATCCAGATCCAGTCCTTGTCAAAAAATGCAGTAAGAAAATACAAGTGATCATAAAAAACAAAACTCGACACAAAAACACAATGACTGATGAAAAACTTTTGAAAAAAAAAAGCCGAGCAAATGAATCAAGAAAACGAGAAGTAAATAATGGTTTTGTGATATCTTCAAACAAAATTTCTTTTAAATCTGCTAGCATAACTTCTCAAGCATAACACTCGGAAGTTGTAGACGATTATGTCTACCTGGGACAAACGGTCCAGTTAGGTAGGTCTAACTTCGAGAAAGAGGTCAATCGTCGAATCCGACTCGGCTGGGCAGCGTTCGGGAAGTTGCGTGGTATCTTCTCGTCCAACTTACCGCAGTGTCTCATGACGAAAGTCTATGACCAGTGTGTGTTGCCAGTGATTACTTACGGGACCGAAACGTGGTCGCTCACAATAGGCCTCATCAGAAGGCTTAAAGTCACCCAAAGGGCAATGGAGACTGCTATGCTCGGATTTTCCTTGCGTGATCAAATCAGAAATGAGGACATCCGCAAGAGAACCAAGTAGCCCGAAGAATAGCTAAACTTAAGTGGCAGTGGGCAGGGCACTTTGGTCGCAGAACGGATGGCCGATGGGGCCGAAAAGTTCTGGAGTGGCGACCGCGAACCGGAAGACGCTGCGTTGGAAGGCCTCCCGCTAGGTGGACCGATGACCTGGTGAAGGTTGCAGGGACCTGCTGGATGCGAGGCGCACGGGACCGGTCAATGTGGCGACACTTGGGGGAGGCCTATGTCCAGCAGTGGACGTCTTTCGGCTGAGATGATGATGATGAACTTCTCAAGATTGTAATGTTAAGTGTCAGCTCAGAAGACACGGATTGTGAGAATTTCGCTTTTAAAAGTCATAATAATATGTAAAAAACTGCGGTTTTATGCATATCTCGGAAGCCTCAGTTACTTTTAGGTCTTCCTAAACAGTGTTATATCACTATAAAGTCAGTGAACATTGTAATTATTATTATTATAAGCCTATATTGTCCCACTGCAGGGCAAAAGCCACCCTTCCCTCCTTCCACATTTCGCGATCTAGAGCATTTTAAATGTAACTATAATATTTACAGTAATCGCTAACACAAAAAAACTTAAATATTAAGTGTTTGGGGGTTTTGAGAACAGGTTGTAAAGTTCTTCATCTCCCATAGAAAAGGGTGGATCCTCCGACCAGGCGGGTGTTATGTCTGGTGGGCGACTGTCCGACAGTTGTTGTCGGGTTCTTCTACATAGTCTTAAGTCGCGAATAACTTTACTTGCGCGATGTAGAATGTAGGCGTATTTTGCAATTAGTTCATTGGCTGTGTCATAGATGGCGCTGTAGTATTTTTTGTTCTATGTTGCTGTAGTACTCTTTGTAGTGTCGCTACAAGCGCAACCCATTTTACACATCAATTTTTATGAACGTAAACATTCCACATCACCCGCAATCGGACATGACACTCGCAGTGTGACGTCATCGCAGTAGCGCGCGAAAGAACGCAAATTTAAAAAAAACGGTGAAAACTTTAGAACGCTGTTACTTTGGAAATCCTGGCCCGATTTCGATAAAACAAAAGCTGTTATTATTTGCACGCATACGTGCATTAAAAGTTTGTATTTTGTTGTGTTGGTGTAACTCATTTTCGGTATCTGATGAGTACCTAGTAGTTCCGTTTTTCCCTCTACGTTCAAACTTGCAAATTTTATTTGTATTACTAGCTGTTCCCGGCATGCATTTGCAATGCACCTTTTCCTACTACCTACCTACCTAAGAACCTTGTCCTGACAATAACAGACACAACAAAAAAAAAATAGAGAAATCGGTCCAGCCGTTCACGCGTGATGGCGTGACCAAGGGAAATAGGAATTCATTTTTATATATATACTAGTTGTTCCCGGCATGCGTTGCAAAGCACCTTTTCCTATTACCTACCTAAGAACCTTCTCCTGACAGTAACAAACAAAACAAAAAAAGAATTAGCGAAATCGGTTCAGCTGTTCTCGAGATTTGCGCTTAGCAACAAATTCAGGGATTCATTTTTATATTATATATAGAAGATAGATTACCTACTGTAGATTATGTCATGTGAAATCTAGATATTTTTCTTTTTTCACTCCACTATGAAAACTCTTAACATTAAAAAAAAAGTAGTAGGCCCCTTTAATTCTTTTTTATTATTTGTTGGTATAGCAACTGAAATACACATTCTGTGAAAATTTCAACTGTCTTTCAACCTTTTACGGATCATGATACAGCTCGCTGACAGACAGGCGGACGTACAGACAGCGGAGGCTTAGTAATACGGTTCGGTTGGTTACCCTTCGGAACCTCTCTAAAAATGCCCCTTGAGTTTAGTTATAAAGAATTGACACTATTCTATTTTGTTTACAGAGAGGAGTCCCCTCCAGTAGGAATGAAATCAAAGTATTTTGTCCGAAATGCAACACGGAAGTCTCACACACTGCCGAGGGAATACAAGAGGTACCAATCAACATCCATACCATCCATACACTCATCTGCCTGACTTTTCCAACTACCTCGGGGTCGGCTTCCACTGTAGCTCTGGCTGCATATCAGAATTTCATAATGGGTGTAACAAGGCCCTTCATCATCATCATCTGCCTAGCCTTTTCCCAACTATGTTGGGGTCGGCTTCCAGTCTAACCGGATGCAGCTGAATACCAGTATTTTACATGGAGCGACTGCCTATCTGACCTCCACAACCCAGTTAGTACTGGGTAATACGATACCCCTTGGGAAGACTGGTTGTCAGACTTTTTGGGCCACTGACTACCTATAACGACTGTCAAAGATCTACAAATAACACCCGGGACCAACGGCTTAACGTGCGTTCCGAGGCACGGAGGAAACTCAGTATGTAATGGGTGGTCACCCATCCACAGACCAACCTAGGCAAGCGCGGCTTAACCTAAAGATCGATCCGGGCGGCTGTTATTACTTAGCCACGAGCTCCTCCTGTAACAAGGCCCTTATAGAAGGAAAAAGCCACTTGTTTTCCCCGTCATTGCGATCATTTTTTAGTTCTAGACCATATTTGGGAACCTTCTAGTTACGGAGAAATTTGGGATCAGAGTTCCAACTTCTTCACAAGGTTGTTTTTTTTAAATACATGTTTTTAATGTAAGATTGTTGCTTTAAACACCGCCACGACCGCTGAACTATTCAATCTACCCATCAGCACAATATTTTGAGTGCGTAACATTGAGTCCTATCGAAAAACGTGATATTTCACCCCAAAAAAACCTTCTAGTTGAAGGTTCCCAGGTATGATCTAGACAAAAAAAATTATCGCAATGACGGGGAGAACAAGTGCCTTTCGGCTTCATTAAGGGTTTTGTTACACCCTTTATGTTTATGAACACCTATTTCGCTGTGTGGCAGCCAAATAGGTGTTGGTACCCAATTGGTAAGACTGGTTGTCAGACTTTCTTGTTTCTGACCACCAACCGTCAGTGGATCAGTCATGCATCCGTGGAATCGACTCCTGTAAAAAAAAATGTGATTGGGTGCAAGCCTATTACCAACAAATAAGCTCAGCTCAAACCTTGAAGATTCATTATAATGTATATATATTATAACTCCTTCAGGATCAAACTAAAATACTCGTCGCAAAAGTGTACCATTACTTTGAGCAAGAGTATGAAGAATTAAAGAAGATATATGGAGACCTGGACCTGACTCCTTTGTCCAAGTTCCGCCAGCGGACTGCACTGGCCACCGGAGTGAGTGAGACGAAACTACTGCAGATACTGAAGGAGGAAGAGGAACGGATTGCGAACAAGCGACGGGAACCGCCTCAGAAACGACGCGCAGCTCGCAAGAGACGCAGACAGACGAATAGGTATGTGTTTGTCTACATGTTGTCATATTACAGTGTTGGTATATAAGTATGAGAGGACACTTATGGGAACTGTGGTGGTTATGAGTTTGTGCAATTAATTTCACTTTACACTGCCCTCAAAATGCTGGGCTGTGAAGAAGATGGATGAAAGAAGATTGCATGTAGCGGAGATGAGAATGTTGAGGTGTATGTGTGGTGTGACAAGAATGGATAAGGTAAGGAACGAGTATATTAGAGGAAGTTTAAAAGTTGCGCCAGTTACAGAAAAGTTGAAAGGGAATCGACTGTCTTGGTATGGACACGTGATGAGGAGGGATGAATCGCATGTGACTAAAAGAGTGATGAATATAAACGTTGATGGATGGAGAGGGAGAGGAAGACCAAAAAACGATGGATGGATTGTGTGAGGAATGATATGAAAGTTAAAGGAGTAAATGATAGCGTGACGATTGACAGAGGAGAATGGAAGAAAAAAACGTGTTGCGCCGACCCCAAGTGACATGGGGTAAGGGCAGGAAGATGATGACTGCCCTCAAAACAAAAAAAAAACATTGCGAGGAAATCGGCTTGTCGCACTCTCTGAACCTCACTTGGCCCACGTAGAGGAGGCCTGTGCTCTAGCAGTGGGTTTGTTATAAAAGATCTGATTATGTATGAGAGGGCAGTTTGGTTTAGGTACCAGGGTACTTAACCTTCTGAACGCCAGAGCATTAACGCACGCGCGTGCCCTCCACGCCAAGCCACGACTTCACCGCAAATACCTACAAAAAGAATAGGGGTTCCAAATCTATTTAATTGTTTATTTCGTGTTATACAGGGTGCAAGGAATACCCACGCAAAAACGGTTACCACGTATAAAAAATCTGCTGTTTCCTACAAAAGTGCAATCAATCAATCGAATCATTTTATTGTCAGGCAACTGAGGCCGCGCGTTCGTGTTCCACGCGCGCCTTAAAGAGATGTCGGCAACCAAGTAGGGGTCCGCATGGGCCGATGCCTGCCAGGGCTGCGGAACTGTTCGAAAGAGATACCGCGGCCCTGGAACACAAAGGGCAAATAAGGAACATGGATGGGTTTTAGTCAGTACAAGTCTGACACTCCCTTCCGCTCCGCTTAGAGTGGGGGGGGGGGGGGGGGGCATTTGATGATTTCCCATCCGAAAAAAAAAAAGCAACTGAGGCCCATAGATAAAAATACACAAAATAATCTTAAACAACCTTACAACATAGAAAAAACCTTATTAAACTATAACTATACATGTATCGTTGATGGCGTCGTGTTTTGTTGTGTGGTGTCGCGTTACCGTCCTCGGAATCGTCGGTATACGACACCTTTCGGCCAAAAGTCCTCTTTCAAGAACGTCTGCAGATGGTGAGTTGGAGCTCGAACCACAAACGACTTGAAGTTGATTTTGTGGCGCGATTCCAACCTTTCGACCCTCAGTCCAGTTGGTCTTCACTCGTAAATACCTACACGGTCGAAATGTATGGAACAGCTGATTTTTTCTTTTTAATAATCGATGAAAAATTTCTATGTTGGGGGCAAATGATGTACTGAATACGTGATAACCGTTTCCGCGTCAGTTTATTTCCGCTCCGTATAGTGCATCGCATTTTTTGATACATATTTGTGTCATTGGTACACCAACCGGTTGTCACGTATATGTGACAATTCAAAAGGTTAACAAGATAGAAAGATATAAGAAAATATTGTGTTTTTTGTTTCAGTTCAAGCGAAGAAGGCAATTCGGATGATAATATCGACGATATTGAGCAACCAAGCTGTGCTGACGAGTGAGTACACAAATTTATACATAATATTACTATGGATATCGTGATATCACGCCTGCGCTTGCGCCTGTGTGTAATGGTTAAGCAGAGTTAGACCTATTTAAGTACATCAAAATATGAGGCTGGCTTCTGCTAAACCGGACTATCCGGTGCCTTGAGTATAAGGCCTCCAGCCAGCCGCATAAAACTTATAAGCTAAGTGACAGCGCGCTCACGGGTACCTACGAGCCTCGTCTTAGGGCGTCGCCATTTACCCAACCTGGTAATCGAATCCGTAGTGCTCAGCAGTAGCACTTGCCTCCACTATCATCATTCTCTTGCCCTTATCCCAATTCATTTGGGGTCGGCGCAGCATGTCTTCTTCTTCCATACTTCTCTATTACTCGTCATCTCGCCAGACACCTCCTTTCTTGCCATATCATTCTTTACACAGTCCATCCATCGTTTCTTTGGTCTTCCTCTACTCATATACCCATTCACATTCATACTCAAAACTTTCCTCACAACATTTCCCTCATTCCTCCGCATCACATGCCCATACCACGACAACCGATTACCACACAACTTTTCAGTCACTTGCCTCCACTAGACAAACAATAATATACTTATGCAATTTTTTTTTATGTTTTCAGGACACAGACGGTGGTCGTGAAAATTGAAACTCCTGCATACAACAAGTAAGATATAACATGTTTTTATTTGTTTTCAAAATACTGGTATTCAGCTGCATCGGTTAGACTGGAAGCCTTCCATTGTTTCCTTGGTCTTCCGCTCCGACTCCATTCATCTTCATCAGTCTTTTAGTCAGATGGCCTAAAAGTGTTTTTTTAGGATTCCGTACCTACCGAAAAAACGGTACCTTATAGGATCACTCTCGTGGCTGTCTGTCTGTCTGTCACAGCCAATTTACTCCGAAACTACTGGATCGATTGAGTTGAAATTATTTATGTAAGTCGGTGACCCAAAGACAGACGGGTAACGTGAATTAATGAATTTCAAACACGGTGGCCACTTTTGTGCGGTAAATTAGAAAATGAAAAAAATATATACATATATATTTTGCTAACTATAAGTATGGTGTTACATGAAATGAAAGGGCTCATTGTGAGCATCTCAAATATATATTTTCATAATTTTAAAGATAAATGGTTTTGAAGTTATTTAAGAAAATAGACCATTCCCCACCGAAACTACAGAAATGTTTTTTTTTTAAATGCAATAAATAGTTCTTTGTCTATATGTAGATTACAGGAAATCCTATAGGAACTCTATGAACGTACGGAACCCTCTCCACGCGAGTCGAACTCGCACTTGTCCGGTTTTTTAATACCAACGAAAGAGTATCATTTATTTATCTGAATTTAATGTATTGGTATACTAATAATATTAATTTTTATTTCAGTGAGGAACCTGAAAACTCTGAAGTAATCGTACCGGCAGAAATGAAGATAGAACCCAGCGATAGTGAAATAGACAAGTAAGTCAGAACTTTGTTTCTTATTCAAGTCGTTTGGGGTTGTACGCACGACGGCCAATCAAGCTATAAAAAACCAGTTTATGCGGATCTCTCATTGTATGAAATCTACGACATTATTTTTAGTATATGCGAAACCTGAAATCAGTTTGTTTAGAATAAGTAACTGAATCAATTCCAATAATTTTTAAACCATGTTATATTTAGTCCCAAAATTATTTTAAAAAGTCTACAAGTTGGACACTGTATAAGTGCCTATCGCAATCATTTAAGTACCTATTGCCACATTATTATTATCAATGACCTCAAGGTGACGCTGGAGACGCGCCACGTGGTGACCACGTTTTTGTGATAGTTTTTTTTTTTCTTTACATAAAAATACTAGACACGTGTTTCAGGTTTCGCATATATTAAAACTAATGTTGTATTTAAAGCGAGGCCAAGTTATACTGGATATGTACAGCTTCAAGTGCCCCCGTGTGTACATAACGTAACTGTAACGTACCTATGTAAAACGTCATAAGGGTGTAACAGAAAGGGTATAGTCATATGAAAGGATATGCTGCAGGCCATCAAACTGAATAATAATATGGTAAATGCGAAAAAAATATCAGCTGTCCCATACAAAATTTCAATACTTAGGTACTCGACCCAAATGTATGTAAGGTATGTAAGGTACCTTTCACTTATAAGGGGATGAACTCAAAATTCTTTTTGTCTTCTACGTCTTCGCACGTAGAGTAATAAAGCAAGCGACTGCCGACGTTCCAAGAAACTCATCGTTCCTAGCGTAATTACGCGTGCTTGGCGTGTTGTTTCAAAGAGAGCTACCGTAAACTGCGCCGCACCGATCCGAGTAAAGACGGACAAGTGCACAAGCCAATCATCCGTTTTTTTTCATACCATATCGGACCGTAAACAATCGGACTAGCCAGACAGTAAAATTCCTCTTAGTGCACAAACGCCCTAAGTCGTCACGCCAGCATTTCTAGGCCTCTCTCGGCAACGATGCCCATCTTCTGGAACCCACAGCGTGACGACTCTGACCCGTCGTCCTGTTGCATTCTACAGACATGGCCCGCCCAATCCCACTTCAACCCAGCAGTCATGTTGCCAAATCAGCGATTCCAGTTTTTGAGCGTATTGTGGTATTGAAAGAAAGAAAGAAAAATAAATAAAACATATTTATTTTGCACATACCACAAGTACACACATCAAACAAATAAATATAAAATAAAAAACTTAAATCTACACTATAAAAAACTTAAAACTAAACAGAAAAAAAGAGATAATATTATAAAAAAACGCGCGCGCGCACGCGCTAATTTATTATTATTTCTTCATTGGGAATTCTGTCGCTGAGCTACCTAATACGCTACATTCCATCGCCCGTTTTGAGGGAAAACATCGTAAAGAAACCAGTATGCCTGAGAGATATTTCTTGACGGCATGTCAAGCCAAGTCAGAGGCCCATGGGCGGCATAAAAACTCTGACACCAGGTTGGGCACTAACCACACGATAAAGAAAGATCGCCCGTTGCCAATAATAATTACAACGATTAGATACTAACAATAATTATTTTAATTTCAGTGAGGAACCAGAAATTTTCATACCGCCAGTGAAGTTGGAACCCAGCGATGTTGACAACGACAAGTAAGTCAAACTCAAATCAAATCATTTATTTTGCTTGACTATGGGTACACATAAGGATGAAACACAACTAATATAGCTCAGGACCATATCCTACCCTAACAGGTGTGCAAAACTAGTACATATTATAATTAAAATTTAATGAACCATGGGGAATTGGAATGTCAATCATTAAAACAAATGACACCGTACATACATTAAATTATGACGTCAGAAATTAAATTAATTACATTTATCATTTAAATGAGGGGCTCGTGGCTAAATAATAACAGCCGCTCGGGGTCGATCTTTAGGTTAAGCCGTGCTTACCTAGGTTGGTCTGTGGATGGGTGAACGCCCATTACATACCGGGTTTCCTCCGTGCCTCGGAAAGCACGTTAAGCTGTTGGTCCCGGCTGTCATTTGTAGATCTTTGATAGTCGTTACAGGTAGTCAGTGGCCCAAAAAGTCTGACAACCAGTCTTACCAAGGGGTATCGTATTACCCAGTACTAACTGGGTTGTGGAGGTCAGATAGGCAGTCGCTCCATGTAAAATACTGGTATTCAGCTGCATCCGGTTAGACTGGAAGCCGACCCCAACATATTTGGGAAAAGGCTGGGCAGATGACATTTATCATTTAAATCAGGAATATAGAGATGTCATATTATCAATTTAAATTCTTATCGGTCAAAAAGTTCTTTATTTGAGTCATTTTGGCTGAGCATAAATATTAATGTTGTTTACTTAAGATATTCACGACTGTCATAGGTGTAGTGGTTGCAAGGGTGACTACTGTGCATGAGGTCCTGGGTTCGTGCAAAGTGTTATTAGGTTTTTCCATCGCAGAATTTCTAAATAGCAGCCACGGAGTCTGGATTTGCGCCCGGTTGATGGCAATAGGCTTGCCCTCGATTACATGGGACTTTGACATAACTGGCGGAATGTGGAAGTACTATTAGGTACACCTCTGCCTAACCCTTCGGGGATTACAGGCGTGATGTTATGTTATGTTTTTTTATGTTAATTAAGATTTGTATTTTATTTTTAGGGAGCAAACTGACCCGATTTCTTTAGACGTGAAGCCTGAACCACGAGATGATGAAATGGATACGTAAGTCATCAGTTTTCACTATTTTAGAAGTCGTCCATGGTCTTACAGAAAGTTGTGTCGAGTGTCCACCTAGGGGTCGTCCATTAATCAAGAGAGGCCTCGAAAGGGGGGATCAATTTCAACGCCTCCATAGCAAGATGTAATCTCTGGCGGGACCGGTTTAAACCCCCTGACAACTTCAACGATCCATCAGAAAACCTTCCACTTGGACACGAGTTGCCGTGGTCGACTTGGAAATCTCTAAACAGACTTCGAATCCAAGTCGGCCGGAGCAAAGACAATCTCTGCAGATGAGGGTTCCTGGACGGCTCAGACCTCAAGTGCGTATGCGGCGTCTCCCCACAATGGTCCACCTTCCATCTTGCCCCGCATGCCCTATCACCTGCGCTCTTGATGATTTATTTACTGCATCAGTGAGCTGGGTAAGCGTAGCTGAGTTTTGGGCTAAACATATTTAAAATGTTTGCCATCGAAACGCTAAAAAGAAGACTAGGGGCGAGGGGGTGAGATATCACGTGTATTTATTTATTTTTTGAACGCGGGGTTTCAAAACCGAAAAGCGGTGCGTGACTTTGGCATTTTTATCCAGAATTAAATTAGATTAAACTTGTTAACCTGTCATCATCTTCCTGCCCTTGTCCCATGTTACTTGGGGTCGGCGCAACACGTTTTTTTCTTCCAATCTCCTCTATCAACCGTCATGCTATCATTTACTCCTTTCACCTGCATATCATTCCTCACACAATCCATCCATCGTTTCTTTGGTCTTCCTCTCCCTCTCCATCCATCCACGTTTATATTCATCACTCTTTTAGTCACATGCGATTCGTCCCTCCTCATCACATGCCCATACCAAGACAGTCGATTCCCTTTTAGCTTTTCTGTAACTGGCGCAACTTTTAAGCTTCCTCTAATATACTCGTTCCTTACCTTATCCATTCTTGTCACACCACACATCCACCTCAACATTCTCATCTCGGCTACATGCAATCTTTTTTCATCCATCTTCTTCACAGCCCAGCATTCCGATCCATACAGTACGACAGGTCTAATCACGGATTTGTATATTTTCCCCTTTAATTTGAGGGGCATCCGTGGGTCGCAAGTTGTTCCAGTGACCTGTCGCCATTTCATCCATCCTGAGTTGATCCGGTGCGTTACGTCTCGGTCTACTTCGCCATTCCCTTGGACAAATGACCCGAGGTACCGAAAATCGGAACAGATCGGTATGGGCGTTCCGGCAAGTGTTATGGGCACAGGACTGGAGAGACCGCCGAAATCACAGAACAAGTATTCTGTTTTAGTCCTACTGACTTTCAGGCCAACATTCTCCAGTCTTTGCCACCACACCTCCAATCTGTTCTGGACCTCTAGGCCACTCTCGGCAACCAACACAATGTCATCGGCAAACAGCATACACCAAGGAGCCTCTTCCTGGATGTCCGACGTAAGTGCGTCCATTATCACCAGGAAGAGGTAAGGGCTTAGAGCCGACCCTTGGTGCAAGCCGACCGCCACATTAAAGTTGCCAGTATTGCCCGCTGTAGACCGAACTTGGGTACTACATCGACTGTACATCGCTCGGATCAACTGCACATACTTCCCAGGCATACCTTTCTTTTTCAGGGCCCACCACAAAACTTCACGAGGTACCCGGTCGTATGCCTTTTCGAGGTCGATGAACACCATGTGCAAGTTTTTGTGCGCACTTCTGTATTTCTCGCACAGCTGGCGGATGGCAAAAATGGCATCCATCGATCCCCGACCAGGCATAAAACCGAATTGATTTCGTGAAATTTCACTCTCTTCTCTCAGTCGTCTTTCAATAACTTTCTCCCAAACTTTCATACTATGCGCCATCAGCTTTATTCCTCTATAGTTATTGCACTCCAGCACATCACCTTTATTTTTAAAGATGGGCACCAGCGAACTGTTGCACCACTCATCAGGTATGGCTTCTTCCAGCAACAACTTATTGAAAAATAAAGCTAACCACGTCCATCCATCTACCCGTAATAACTTCCAAACTTCAACCGGTATACCGTCAGGTCCTAGAGCTTTACCATTCTTCATTCCATTTACTGCTATTCTCACTTCATCCATACTAACCTTTCTCACTAACCCCTCATTCACTGGTTTATTGTCCAGCACACCGTTCCAGTCATTCTCCTCATTCATCAGTTTTTCAAAGTATCCCTTCCACCTATACCTAATTTCCTCATCATCCGAAAGAACCATTCCAGCTTCATCTTTTACGCATTTAATCTGACATACATCCCTCGCCTTTCTCTCTCTAGCTCTAGCAAGCCGGTATAGTTGTTTTTGGCCTGCTGTACTATCCAAAGTGTCATAAAGCTTGTCTTGGGCCTTTGCTCTAGCTATGGCCACAGCTTTCTTGGCTTTTTTCTTGAGAGCATCATACTCACTCTTCCTTGCAGCTTTCAAACTAACACTTGCAACTTCAACACTCTGCCATTCCTTGAATTTCCTCTTTTTTTCCTTCAACACATTCTGAATTTCTGTCGACCACCACCATGTATCCCTATCTATCGTACCCTTTCCTTTCGTCTCTCCTAAGACTTGCTTTGCTATACTCCTAATACACCCAGCCATCTCACTCCAACATTCATTTACACTTCGCTCGTTCATGTTTCCCATCTCTAACATTTTATTCACCACTCGTTCTTTAAATTCTTTCGCACAGTCATCCTTCTCTAACATATACCATTTTATTTTAGGGGGAGGTCGGTCTTTCGTTTTATTGATTTTTATTTCTGTGACTATTTCCATAACTAGGAGTCTGTGCTGTGTAACCAAGTCTTCTCCCGGTAAGACTTTACAGTCTTTGATGCACTTTAATTTGGTTCTTCGGACTAGGAAGTAATCTATTTGTGTTTTGTGGTTACCACTCTTGTATGTTATAAGGTGTTCGTCGTTCTTCTGGAACCAAGTATTGTAACTTGTTAACCTGTATTTAAAGATAATAGTCTGAATTTTTTTAAGATACTTTGTGCCAAAAAATACACGTGATTTTGGGTAGAGGGGGGGGGGGTTTGGTAGTCTAGTTCTTGAATCGAATATAATTGCTAAAAATTTATCTAAAACCTTGACAGAGAACTTTACGAAATGTCTTTTAAAAAAAGAGATAATTGGAAATTTATGTTTCTATGGAAAATCTAAAATCGGTGTAATTTAGCTGTAACACTATTTTTCGAAAATGTTCTCCGTCAAGTTTTTAGACTTATGTATCCTGCTTATGCGTACGAAGTATCATTAAAATCGGTTTAGTCATTTCGAAAAAAAAACCACTTGAAAGTTAATATGAAATGCCGTAAGACGTTAACGCTCTTAATACTAAGTTACGCAAATAAATTTTATTCCCTTCATTTATATTTTTACAAATCATTTACATTTTTAAATATTCCTTAGGAAAAAACAATATAAAAACATTTAAAAATATAAAAAATTGTAGCCCACCGGTATCGGGAACAGGGTCCAAGCTACCGGCGGTCAGGGCTCCAGAGAGAGGAACCTCCTAGCAATACGAGCCGTGTCCAGGAGTACCGCTTTCTCAATCAAGCCCTTGATCCAGCTGCCTAACGAGAGCCTATTGATCGAGGCTCTTGGCAATTAAGCCATCGGCTGATACAACTATCGGCACAATGATCGCCGACTCCACATCCCACATTTCGACAACCTCATGTGCCTAGTCATGATACTTGACGCAAATAAATTTATTATTACTATAAAATACTAGCAGAGGCAGTTATCTCATTCTTCTTTGTTTGGTTACAGTACCAACGAGACTCCCGCACTCAATGAACCTGCTGCCATTAAACGAAGGAAAATATCAAGAAACAGTGACGACACATCAACACAGTGAGTATATTTTATTACTAGACCGGCGACCTCCGACCGCGTGAAATTATTATAAAAATAATAATTTTGTTAACAATATCAAGGGTTTTTATTTTTTTGCACGGAACTCTAATTCTTTTTCTATAATAAAAGTAGCTTAAGTTACTTCTTATAACATCTGCTATCTGCCAGTAAAACTCCCGTCAAAATCGGTCTAGGCGTTTCGGAGATTTTAGATTAGCCCGCGTAGCATGAACACCGTGGAAACGAGTTTTGTCGACGGAAGAATACAACAGTGTGCCTGTTTTATTCTTCCCTCTGCCAAACCCTCCGGGGTTTACGGGCGTCGTGATGTTATGACAAGATGGCTCCCTCTAAAATTAATATTTTTTTTTTTCAGAAGCAGTCCGTCTGGTGAAAGAAGAAATACATGAACGATTTAGTAAATTATAAGATTGAAAAAAGAATTTTATGCTAAGGCTGAAAGCAGCACCGGTGACTGAAAAGTTGTGTGGTAATCGGTTGTCGTGGTATGGGCATGTGATGCGGAGGAATGAGGAACATGTGTGAGGATGGATTAAAGCCCACTCCCTCTCATAGAGTGTGGACTGTGTCCCAGCGCTGGGAACCAGGCAGATTATGCATTCGTAGATCTATGGCATACGTTACGTGAGTCTTTACGGACTGTGCTAATCTAAATTTGATTCCTTATTAATTTTAAGTCTGAGATTATTTTGAAAGCCGTGTGACGGCCAAATACGACTGACTATACTAAGTGTAATGGTAATTGAATTCCTATGGAATAAAATATTTTTAAGTTTCCACTTTAAATATTAATGACTAAGTTCCAAATTTTGCTGTCTACACGGCCCAGTCTTTTATTTTGTAATAACAACAATTAACAATTGTTTTAAAGCTAAGTTTTTATTTTTGTACCTTGAGTAATATTAAAAGATCTACTAGAGTTGAGTTACAATTTAAAAAATTAATCGTCATTAATTTTCGTTCCAATATTTTTGTTGATAGTTTCTATTTAACCTACTCATGTTATTTCTTTATCGAAATATAAAATTATGCTCTGAACGATATCGTTTTATTTTCTACAATATTGTTTCTTTTATTCTATTTTTTTTTCTCAATGTGGAAATCCTCAGTGGATGTCCTCCGCCCTGGGGAGAGCGGAGGAGTCTGTCAGACTCGTACTGATTAAAACCACACCGGTGTTCCCTCGTACACTTACGTCGTGGGGGCAGCGGGATCTAATGCGACTTCCACTGCCTTGGACTAGTGTTCCATGCCCGCTTGACCTGCAAGCCTCGTCCCGGAGGAGAGTGAGGTGTAAAACTCCCCCGTTACGTCTAAGAGACGCGCGCGTGGAACACTACTCGCCGCCTTCTCGGGTCCAGTGTGACGAGGGTCGACGAATGTCACCGGATCCGTCGCCCCTGGACTGTTTAGGGGGGCGTCATCCGACGTCCGGTGCGTCTGCTGCGGGATAGATGCTCGTCATCTCCCTCTTCCTTTCCACAGCTTCCTTCTGCGACATGACGGTTTCGCAGGACATCACCGCATCCCAGGAATGCGCTGTCGACCATCGAGCGAACAACGGTCGGCAGCGACAGGTCTCATCCTGCCTCTGTAACGAGTGCACGGCGCGGCTCATCCCACGCGGCCAGCGTATGCTGCGCCGTGTCCTCCAGACAGTGGACGCAGTGATGGCACCGGACGTCCGGCTCCCTGCTTATGTGACACAGGTACTGTGACCCGAGAGCACCTGCGTCGCCCGAAACGTCAGGAAGCCGTGCTTCCTCCTGACCCAGTCGTCGAGTACTACTGGCCGGATCGCCTCGATTGTCGACGCCGCTGCCGCCAGTGGGGAGCCCAGCTCTAGCCTCCCCGTCATTCCGCCACCATGACCTGCCGGAGCTGAGACCGATGTGGGGTTTTCTGTCGCTACAACAGACTCGCTTCGATCCTTAGCCTCCTCACGCCACTGGTGCAGTGTCACGGTCTTCGCCCCCAGGTCCCACAGCGGGAATCCGTCCAGTACACATGCCGCCTCGTAGGAGATCATGCGATATCCCCTTATGACCCTGACGGCCATCGCTCGCTACGGTCTGCGCAGAACCACGATAGAGTGACCGTAAGGTCGCCCATATTAATTTACGTAACTTACTTTCATAACCTAACTTACTGCTATTTGATTGTGTTCCGTTTTTCCGCATTCCTTGGCACGTGGCTTTGCAGCTAGGAATAACTGCCGATTTTCTTTTCTCAGAAGGTAAAAAGGTTAAAAAAAAAATCCATTATTTAAAAAAAGTTATTATTTTATATCTATAAATACACATTATTTCACATAAATCAATCAAAAGAACATACCTAGTCATACATTTTTTTTGTCTCACAAGCTTAGCAATAACATGACGTCATTTACGAGTGCCGTGTTCGAAACAAAAGAATAGGTTTCTTTAAACTTCTATTCTGAGAACGCTATACGCCTAGTGGCTTGGGTTAGACTTTAATAATAGTGTTACGTTCACATACTTATCACAGACCTATCATGGTTACTAACATTATTATTAACACTAGAAACGGGATATTTCGGCGCTGTTGCAAGCACCATGATCACCGATAAACAAATCTCAGCTGTTCGAAGTGCTTTGTTTAAAAGTATTGGTTAACCAAAACCAACACTTGAAAACGGGCGCAAAAAACAGCCACTCAAACTTTGGATCACAATTCTGTTGGAAATCCAAACTAACATTCTACATTTTGAAGATATTTACAAATCGTTGGGCACATAAAAAAGGCATGCTGCCTAACAAAAACATTTCACAAATCAACAACCAAAACGAACAATTTCACAAAAAAATCACAAACAAAACACAAGTACATGATCAAGGATGATAGAAAATATGGATACGGCCAATACTGTCACATGTAAACAAGAAAAAATTAAGTTTAAAACAAAAATATTTTACGTACTTGTACATTATATTATTATTATTTTAAGACTTTTAGCGTGTATATTATGTATACCATATGTCCCAAAATTCAACGATAAGCCAGCACCGGAGGATAGACCTGCCCATGACTACTCGGGGAAAAAAAGAAAAAAAATATATATCTCTTTTTTTTTGAAGTTATAAAAAAAAGAAATTCTTAAAAAAGTGAGACCTTTTATGATATTTTTCACTACCATGACCACACTTTTTTAAATATTTCTGTTATTTTTTTTATAGGCAACCTGAATAGCACTACTATCTACCACAATTCTTAAAAAATCCAGAATACCTCTAGTTTTTTCACGTAAATTAATGAAACTTAATTTATTCCCTAAATTTTTTGAAGATTTTTACTTTTAATCAACTTTAACTCATCGTGGTGTAAAAAAAAAGTATGAACACTACTATGGCAAGTTTTTTTATAAATTGACGCAACTAATCAAGATTCCAAAATGGTATAATACTCTAGGCAAACAAGTTTTTAAAAAAAAATGTTTCTATTATTTCTAAACAGGGGCCAAATGACGGTCAGGTAATAAAAAGTATTAGTTCTTGGAAAATGTTTAATATTTAAATAAATGGTCAAACAATTTCTCATGTAATTTATTAACATTATAACAAATGTTCAAATTGTTTGCCACCAGCAATAATACATGCACGACATCGCCTTAAAAATGACCGTTTTATTTGTCTTGCATATCTTCTGCGATTAATATGATCCGCAGCCTGACTGATATTTCGACGAAGCTCGTCCAATGACGCAATGGGTTTTGAGTAGACCCTGTCTTTAAGACAACCCCAATAGAAGAAGTTCAGGGGGTTCAAATCGGGTGAACGAGGTGGCCATAAGATAGGACCAAGTCGCCCGATCCAACGCCCTGGATACTCTTGATTTAAATATTCTCGCACAGGGCGGGCATAGTGTGCTGGGCAACCATCATTTTGGAGCCACATGTTTTGGAGATCATTTAAGGGCACGTCGTCTAACAATTCTTGCAAGTCATTTTGTAAAAAGTTTAAATAACTATTGCCATCTAAGTTTCCTTGTAACTTAAAGGGCCCAATTACTTTTCCATTTAATCCCTAAGTTAACCTTGAATTGATATTGGGATCTGTCTTGTCTCATCAAGTGCGGATTTCCATTGCTCCAACTATGTAGGTTGTGAAGAAAATGTATAAAGTAAATTTAAAAAAAAAACAAAATGATGCAGCATTGCAATAGACGAGAATCTTTTGAAAAAAAAAAAAAAAAAAAGCTGCAATAAAAGGCATCAACACCACCACCGCGTCAGAAGAAGATCCATTAATAAAATTGAAATTGATTATTAATGTAAAAAATAACCCTTCGAGCAGTAGAGTAAAAATAAAAAAAAAGTTAGCAACAAAAAATATAAATACTGAAAAAGTTTAAAAAAAAAACAAATAAGCACTGAAAATGTATTTAATTAATGTACAATAATAAAATAAAAAAGACCCAAGGCCGGAAACAAAGGATACAACGGCGGATGAACAATAACACTATTCGCACAGTCTATGAAACGAACAGGGTGTGGTTATATATACAATATATAGATACATACAAAGAAATATATATTTATAAATAAATTTTACATAAACTATAAAATTATGAGTGGTATAATAGAAAGCAGTTCTTCATACATAGAGTTTTGTTGCAACCGACACAGAACGTGATGACCCGTTTGTCGCAAAGCATGCACTTCCGTCGTGGACGGCGTGCATGATTTGCGGTCGGGAGTAAATCATATTCGTCAATTCGATGCACTTTCGCATCGAATTGACGGTTCTGTGTGGTTGCAGGGGAAACGGGAATGGGGCGGGGACGATGATGTGAAAAAAGACTTTTGATGATTTTCATACGAAAATTGCGATGAGAGAGAGAAGAATAGTGGCGATGGATGATAAAAGCGTTTAATACGGAGACGTTTAAGAGCCTCCGGAATAATTTTTTGTACCACACCGTAGTTCGTTTCCGCTCGACCGGATACATGGCCAGGAGCTGGTCTTTTTTATCCACCCCACCCATCATGATATTGTAGTCCAATATCAGGGTGGGTTTGGTGGATCCTCGGGTTGTTTGAACGTCGTTGCCATGGTACGTAGAGATCGTAGCCACTCGGTTAGCATCTCTCCATACCATGACATCGACGTCCCCCGAGGTAAGACCAGCCAACTCTCCCGGGCGCATGTTCCTCTTGGTCAGATTGTGCAGGGCCTGCGGAACAAACTTACGATCGGTCCGCAGGGTCCCTACACAATCAAAACCCAAGGACTTAAGTCGTCGAGCGAGACACGGTGAATTGTAGAAATTGTCCATCCACAATGTGTATCCCTTGTGCTCCAGACCTTGGGTCAGCCGCAGTACTATTGACGGCGTAGGTGCCTCTAATGGATCTTCAAACTGCTGCGGTGGCGATTGACTTTTTTTATGAGCGTGAACCTCAAACCGCCACAGGTAGCCGGTTTGAGATTCACACACCTCATAGGTCTTGATGCCTTTTTTTGCAACTTTATTTGGAATGAACTGGCCGATCTCCAGCCGGCCCTTCCACATCAAAAGACTCTCGTCTAGAGCAATGTTCTGCGCCGGAGTATACAGTTCCTGAAATTTTTTGTTTAAATGTGACAGTATTGGCTGGATCTTGTACAGTCTTGCCTCGGAGGCGTCCAGGTATAGCCCACACATGCCATCGTTATTGCTGAAGTGCAAGCACTTGGAAAGCAGTAAAAATCTGTCGATTGGCATGTATGCGCTAAAACCTGGAGTACTAAATATGTCAGAGGCAGCAGACCAGTAGTCCTCTAACCGAGACTTAACAACAACCCCCATCGCCAAAAGGAGCCCGAAATAGATGTAAAGCTCCTCCGCCGTGGTATTATACCAACGGCGGATGCGGCTTTTAGGATGGAGGCTGTTGTTAGCAGTCATCTGGTCTACTACCTGCTGAGCATATTTATTCGTCTCCGAGGCAATGTACTCCATAATTGGACGATCCCAAATGTCAAGGATAATGTCATATGGGTCGTCCCGTGGAGTTGTCGGACCTACATTGCTTTGGGAAAACGTTTCCCTCCTCAATTCAGCTGGAATCGGGGAATTCGGAAATTCTTTCCATTCAAAATCATACCACCTCCAAGGCTGGTCCGTCGTCGTTGGAGGGACACTGTCGGCAGCAGCGGCAGGCGCGTCGTCCTTTTCACCGGCCTCTTCAGCAACATTATCGTTTCCGTCCAAGGGCGTGTCCAGGACGCTCTGTAGCGCCCTTGGCAACACCCCTTGTAAGACCACCCCGACGTCCTCGTCGTCGCCGCTCTCGTCGGAACCTGCGTCGCTTCCTGTAACAAATGATAGATTGATTTAAAATCTGGTGGAAATCAGAAGCCACGGCCCCAAACCAAACTAAAATCAGCAGATACTTACCGTAGTTGACGGGGTCGTCAATGTCGGCTACCGTCAGGTTCCGACGGTAATGACGAGGTGCTGGTGGAGACGGTGATGGAGGTACTTTCTGTATGGTACCATTCCTGGAACAAATGAAATGTTGTAATCTATACAGGGTGTAAACAGACCCTTCACATAGCCATCAGTAACTCTACGCAAAAATTATTGCTGGGAATCGAGTTTTTTTTTTTGGGCCGAAAAATCACATTTTACGGTAGGACTCAATGGAAAGGACTCAAAGCATTGTGCTGATGGATGGATTAAATAGTACGGGGGTCGTGGAGGTGTGAAAAGTAAAAATCTTACATTAAAAACATGTATTAAAAAAAACGTGTGAAAAAGTTGGAACTTTGACCCCCAATATTTCCGTAACTAGAAGGTTCCCAGGTATGGTCTAGAACAAAAAAAATATCGCAAAGATGGGGAGAACAAGTGCCTTTCGGATATATTAAGGGTTTATTTACACCCTTTATATATTAAAATGAATCCCTATTTCCCTTGGTCACGGCATCACGCGTCAACGGCTGGACCGATTACGCTAATTCTTTTTTTGTTCTGTTTGTTACTGTCAGGAGAAGGTTCTTAGGTAGGTAGTAGGAAAAGGTGCATTGCAACACATGCCAGGAACAGCTAGTAACCATATTCTTAGAGATAAATAGAAAGGTCTGAACTGGATGGACATTTTAAAACAAGTTAAAACTTGCTTGCGAGTAAGCATTTACAACTAACATACACTAGTAGAACTACTTACGATGGCCACCTACGTTCCCTTCTTGGGTGCAGTGGCGTCTCTAGACCCTGGCCTTCCGGCATGTCCCCACGTTTAGGCTTAAATTGTTAGTGTACTATTAGGTACACCACTGCCACTTCGTCGCGTCTTTCTTTATCGTGTGGTTAGTGCCTAACCTGATGTCAGAGTTTTTATGCCGCCTATGGGGATGGGCCTTTAACTTTGCTTTACAAGCCGTCGAGAAATACCTCTCAGTTTTCGATGAGATGTTTTCCTTCACCGAAGCAAGTGATATTAAACAATACGCACATGAACCCGAAAAATCAAGAGGTGCGTGCCGGTAAACGCCAAATGACCCCTCCCGCTCTGGGCGGAGCGGAAGGGAGTGTCAGACTTGTACTGAATAAAACCCATCCATGTTCCATCCCTTATTAAATACAGTAAATTTATTTTTATAAGATAGTTAAAATGAAGAGCTTCTAATGAAGTCGAGGCTCTGGTGGCACGAAAATCTGCAACTTCTATTGAAGTCCGTGGCGGTGAAAAGGTTATAAAAATAAACCATTTTAAAAAAAAGTTATTATTTTATTCCCATAAATACACATTATTTCACATAAATCAATCAAAAGAACATACCTAGTCATACATTTTGTTTATCTCACAAGCTTAACAATAACATGACGTCATTTACGAGTGCCGTGTTCGAAACAAAAGGATGGGTTTGTTTACACTTCTATTCTGAGAACGCTATACGCCTAGTGGCTTGAGTTAGATTTTAATAATAATGTTTGGTTCACATACTTACCACAGACAGAGTCTCAGCTGTTAGAAGTGCTTAGTTTAAAAGTATCGGCTAACCAAAACAAACACTTGAAAACGGGCGCAAAGAACAGCCACTCAAACTTTAGAACACTGTTTAAATTCTGTTGCCTAAATTTGAAATACAAATGAACATTCTACATTTTGAAGATATTTACAAATCGATAAGCACATAAAAAATGCATGCTGCCTCACAAAAACATTTCACAAATCAACAATCAAAACGAACAATTTCACTAAAAAAATCACAAACAAAACATAAGTACTTGATCAAGGATGATAGAAAATATGGATGCGGCCAATACTGTCACATGTTAACAAGAAAAAACTAAATTTAAATCAATAATATTTTACGTACTTGTACATAATTTAATTATCATTGTAAGTCTTTTTGCGTGTATATTAAGTAAATAAAAAAAAACGTAAAAATGAAGCAGCATTGCAATCGACGAGAATCTTTGACAAAAAAAAAAAAAGAAAATAAAAAGCATCAACACCACCACCGCATCAGAAGAAGAACCATTAGATATCACGCTACACCGTCACAAATTTAAATTTATAAAAAAAAATGTAAAACATAACCCCTTCTTAGGCAGTCGGGTAAAAATAAAAAAGTATTCTTTAGATCTACAACAAAAAATCCTGAAAATGTCTAGGTTGACAACAAAAAAAACAAATAAGCACTGAAAATATCTTTAAATTACAATAAAAAAAATTTAAAAAAAAGACCCAAGGTCGGAAACAAAGGACACACAGTCAATGAAACGAACAGGATGTGGTTCAAAAAATTGTTATATATATACAATATATAGATAACATACAAAGAAATATATAAATATATTTTACATAAACTATAAATTTATGAGTGGTGTGACTGGAAGCAGTTTTTAATACATAAGGTTTTGTTGCAACCGACACAGTACGAAGACACCTTCTTCTTGCAAACAATGCAGCAACGCCGGGGGCGGCGTATGCTTGCGCGTGAGGGTGCATTGTGGTCTACATCGTATTCGTCGATTCGATGTATCGACGCAAGAAATGGATGTGTCGACACATCGAATCGACGGTTCTGTGTGGTTGCAGGGGAAATGGGAATAGGGCGGGGACGATGCTGTGAAAGAAGACTTATGATGAGTTTCTTACGGAAATTACGATGAGAGAGAGAAGAAGAGTGGCGATGGATAATGAAAGCGTTTAATACGGAGACGTTTAATAGTCTCCGGAACAATTTTTTGTACCACACCGTGGTTCGTTTCCGCTCGACCGGATACATGGCCAGGAGCTGGTCCTTTTTATCCACCCCACCCATCATGATATTGTAGTCCAATATCAGGGTGGGTTTGGTGGATCCTCGGGTTGTTTGAACGTCATTGCCATGGTACGTAGAGACCATAGCCACTCGGTTAGCATCTCTCCATACCATGACATCGACGTCCCCCGAGGTAAGACCAGCCAACTCTCCCGGGCGCATGTTCCGCTTGGTCAGATTGTGCAGGGCCTGCGGAACAAACTTACGATCGGTCCGCAGGGTCCCTACACAATCAAAGCCCAAGGACTTAAGTCGTCGAGCGAGACACGGCGAATTGTAGAAATTGTCCATCCACAATGTGTATCCCTTGTGCTTTAGACCTTGGGTCAGCCGCAGTACTATTGACGACGTAGGTGCCTCTAATGGATCTTCAAACTGCTGCGGTGGCGATTGACTTTTTTTATGAGCGTGAACCTCAAACCGCCACAGGTAGCCGGTTTGAGATTCACAAATCTCATAGGTCTTGATGCCTTTTTTTGCAGCTTTATTTGAAACGAGCTGGCCGATCTCCAGCCGGCCCGTCCACATCAAAAGACTCTCGTCTAGAGCAATGTTCTGCTTTGGAGTATATAACTCCTGAAATTTCTTGTTTAAATGTGACAGTATTGGCTGGATTTTGTAAAGTCTTGCCTCGGAGGCGTCCAGGATTAAATCACGCATGACATCGTTACAATTAAAATGTAAACATTTAGATAATATTATAAATCTGTCGATGCTCATGTGTGTGCCAAAACCTGGGGTACAAAATACGTCAGAGGTAGCTGACCAATACTCGTCTAACCGAGACTTCACAACAACCCCCATCGCCAGTGTGAGCCCAACATAAACGTAAAGCTCGTCGGCCGTGGTGTCACGCCAACGGCCGATACGGCTTCTGGGATGGAGGTTGCTGTTATCGAACATTTGGTCTGCTACCTGCTGAGCGTACTTGTTCGTCTCCGAGGCAATGTACTCCATGATTGGACGATCCCAAATGTCAATGAAAATATCATATGGGTCGGCCCGTGGAGTTGTCGGACCAACATTGCTTTGGGAAAACGTTTCCCTCCTCGATTCAGGTGGAATCGGGAAATTCGGAAATTCTTTCCATTCAAAATCATACCACCTCCAAGGCTGGTCCGTCGCTGTTGGAGGGATACTTCCATACTCTCCAGACTCGGGCTCGGCGGTAGGTGCTTCGGGCTCAGGTGCGTCGTCAGCACCACCGTCTCCAAAGTCCTCGTCCAAGGGTGTTTCCAGCACGCCCTCCAGCGCCCTTGGCAACACCCTTGGTAACGTCGACCCCTCCTCCTCGTCGTCGCTTTCGTCAGAACCTAGGTCGCTTCCTGTAACAAATGATAGATTGGTTTAAAATCGGGTGGAAACCAGCCCCAAACCAAACTAAAATCAGCAGGTACTTACCATAATTGATGACATCTATGTTTTCATCCCGGAGGGACTGACGAGAGTGACGAGCTGCTGGTGATGGAGGAGCTGGGTGCTCCTTAAACGGACACGCCGCAAACCTGGAACAAATGCAGTGTTGTATAATACACATATATTTAGAGATAAATAGAAAATATCATAAGCAACTTTGAAAGCCGGCGAGGGCACCAACAAGGACGCCGGTGAAGGTGGCGCCGCGGGTTTGTCCCGCGCCAGTTCTGAACTAGATGGACATTTTAAAAAGTGTTAAAACTTGCTTGCGAGTAAGTATTACATTTAACATACACAACAATATCTACTTACGATGGCCACCTGCGCTCCCTTCTTGAGTGCAGGGGCGTGTCCAGACCCTGGCCTTCCGGCATGTCCCCACATCCCTCACATTTAGGCTTAATTTAGGCCGCGGTATCTCTTTCGAACAGTCCCGCAGCCCCGAAGAGGTGCGTGCCTTGGGTTCGAACTTGAGACCAATGACTTGGCAGTCCGACGGTCACACCACTAGACTGTCACTGCTTTTTAACGGTCATTCTTGAAATAGGCATGAAACACGTCAAAAATGCGAATTCAATAGTTAATGAGGCGTTTAAGTATTAATGGTGGTTTTCTAGATAATGTGACTTAAAAAAAATGATGTGTATGGTAATTAGATAAGTTTAATATTTAATGCAACGGTGATTAGAAAATATCATTAAGTCCATGTCCAGTTCAAAAATGATAATATCACGCACTAATAATTTGAACACAAGCATATTATAATTATAGCATTAGAATTAACGATGTACCTCATAACCAATTGTAAAAAAGACACTTTATCATTGCTATAATTTATTAAAAATTAGACACTTACAATGAAAATCACCTAAAAACAAACAAAATAAAAAAAACTTTGTCTTAATTGGTAATATTTTAAAAGTAATTAGGATGGAACTTATCATCATCATCTGCCTAGCCTTTTCCCAACTATGTTGGAGTCGGCTTCCAGTCTAACCGTATGCAGCTGAATACCAGTATTTTATATGGAGCGACTGCCTATCTGACCTCCACAACCCAGTTAGTACTGCAGGATAGAACTTATCAAGACTAATATTCTAAATTACTTTGGATAATAAGGATAGGTCTGGCTTAAAGCTACTCACAGCTTTTTTAAGATTTGCTTATATTAGTATCACTGAGTACTTATATTCTATTATAAGCAGTGACAGCCTAGTGGTGTGACCGTCGGACTGCCAAGTCATAGGTCTCGAGTTCGAACCCAAGGCACGCACCTCTGATTTTTCGGATTCATGTGCGTATTGTTTAAGTATCACTTGCTTCGGTGAGGCAAAACATCGTGAGGAAACCAGCATGCCTGAGAGATATTTCTTGACGGCATGTTAAGCCAAGTCAGAGGCCCATGGGCGGCATAAAAACTCTGATACCAGGATAGGAACTAACCACACGATAAAGAAAGAATCATCATAATTATACAGACTAGTATGTCATACAGTTAAATTAGTCTTGTTTTATAGTTATTTTCTATTTAAAAATAAGAAGCAATATACGATATTAAAAAACATTGATCAGAATCAGATAAATCGAAAATTGAAACCAGTCTTCTTATCCTTAATACACTATTATTTGGAACATTTGTCATTGTTTTGAAGGAACGCATTGTAACACTAAAATCAACAGGAGAGACAGGAGCTCAAAAACTGTGTGTGACAGATAAATTTAACCTTTAGACCACTATCTTTTCATACACGAAATATTTTAAGAGTAACTTCTATAAGTCGTAAAGTCGCCATTGCAACGAAAAAAAAAATTATCAGGGTGTTTTTTTTTACAAAATTATTATAATTCTAAAACTTAGACTAAAGTATAAAGCACAAAGTTTGAATTGAAGTATTGTTACTAAAATAGTCATATAATATGTTACTTACACATTAAGGTTCGAGCTCATGGTGAATAATTATTAATATTACACAGAATCCCGCTCTTATTTTTGTGTCTGTTGATAATTGTGTCAGACTTCACTCGAAAATATAGCCACAGAGCTTTGAATAATGTTGCCGCCTTCATGGTTCGCGCCACTTCCACTTTAAGTGTGCATTAAACTGCGGTGGCGTTGCTTGTCAAGAAAATTGGCATGGGTTTGTCAAACTTGGTACATTTATTTTAGTTCCGAGTTTTCCCACATGCACAGATAAGTTGGCATGTATAATGATATGTACCTGTAGGGACACATGTAAGAGTGCACGACAGACAGAATGCAAGGTAAGCAAAATGTATATGTGAGCGCGACGTATGGACGGCGGGCTATTTACTGCGCACTAGTCCGGTCGGAAGGTTCTCCTTGGGTTTAATAGGAATAAAACTAATTCGGTACTAAACGGGCGTTTATTTGCATAAATCCAGAGACTTCATAACCGGCTAGCGCAGTGCTCATATAATAGGGATTGCTGTGTCTTACAGTGACAGCAGATATCCCTAAATACCAATACCCACTGTGGGATAAGCTATGCTTATTTTTTTTCATTTTGGTAATTGTTTTTCTTCTTTTTTTCGCAAATCTACAATATTTGTATGTATTTCATGAAATTTACTCACATTAATGAGCTTTTGAAAGGGGTTAATATTTTTAATGACATTTAAAATTATATTTTGCTTCAAGTCTATTACTTCGGAATAGGATTCAGACCGCTTTTTTGTGAAAGAGATAGCGCCATACATTTTATATTGCTAGTTGTTTCTTTCATGTTATAGCAGGGAATAGACTAATCTTATAAATCGTTCGTTCTTTCCCCGCACTAAGCAGGAGTAAAACAATATTGTTTTGTGGAGGTTATGGTACCAAACAAACTAATGTTATTATAAGCTTGAAACAAAACGTTCCTGCAATAAGATTGTTTTGGTAAAGTTCATAGTACGCCTGTACGCCAAACAACACACCTCATCATCTGCCTAGCCTTTTCCCAACTATGTTGGGGTCAGCTTCCAGTCTAACCGGATGCAGCTGAATACCAGTATTTTACATGGAGCGACTGCCTAACAACACACATAAAGGGTGTAAATAGACATAACCGAAAGGCACTTGTTCTCCCCGTCTTTGCGATAATTTTCTCGTTCTAGACCATACCTGGGAACCTTCTAGTTACGGAGATATTGGGGGATTAGAAAAATCTAACACTAAAAACTTGTTTTTAGTGTTAGATTTTTCTATTAGTGCTAAGAAATCTTCAGACAAAACTAAAATGTTATCTAATCGGCTAGTGAAGCCCGCTTATTTTCCTGGGTCTTCGACGTTTCTTATTTCCAAACATGATATGGTTAAGAGGTTTGAGCAGTTCGAAAAGGCGAAAAGTAGACTTTTGACCGCCAGAGCATAAACGCACGCGCGTGGGACACCAAGCCACAATTTCACCTACCATTTTTTCACATACAGGGTGTAATCAGACCCTTCACGAAGCCGTCAACCAAGCATTCTATACATCAAACTAAGTAACTTTACGCAAAAATTCTTGCTGGTAAACGACTTTTTTTAAGGTGAGAAATCTTGTTTTACGGTAGGACTCGATGGAACGCACTCAAAGCATTGTGCTGATGGATGGATTTAATAGTACGGGGGTCGTAGAGGTGTTTAAAGCAAAAATCTTACATTAAAAACATGTATTTAAAAAAGACTTTGAAAAGGTTGGAACTTTGACCCCCAATATCTCCGTAACTAGAAGTGGCCAGGTATGGTCTAGAACCAAAAAAAATTATCGCAAAGACGGGGAGAACAAGTGCCTTTCGGCTTCGTAAAGGGTCTATTTACATCCTTTATACATGTCTTCTTAATAACAATAAGGGCCACACTTTTTTACGTTTCGGTTTCTCGACAATTCTTTTCGAAGATAGTGAAGTTGGTGTTGAACACAAGGAAGACGCTCGTTCCATAATATTCACACTTGTATCTTTATTTTCTGTCAATTGCTTAATATTGTCTAATAATAACAAAGTATCAGTAGAAGACCATGACAGAGCACTAGATGGACGTGGAGTTGATGTGGTTGAGGTAGGAATAGAATTCGGTATCTTCTTCAAGGGAACTTCTTTTTTTTTTTTTAAAGAAGTCGACTGTAGACAAATCTCGTGTTGCTGATTAAGTTCTTTTTTGAGTGAGTTTTTTCAAATTTCCCCTTAATATTATCAATAATTTGTTATGCGATACACGTTGCTTTATATCGTTTAAAACGTTAAATGGATCAAAGTAAATCTGTACGTTATAAAAATTACAAGCAAGTTTTAACACTAAGTTGGTGTGCGGACACGCCACGGTAATTAGAGAATAGAAGTTCTTTGAACAGAGGTTAAATTACTTTAGCCTTAACTACTTAAAACATGCTAACTAACATGTAAAAAAATGCATGATTGAATTTCAAAATCAAAGCAAGGCCAGTAAAATATTTTTAAAAATATTTAAAAAAAATAATATTTTTTTCTATCCGTGCACTGTATTTTTTACTTTTTTTTTCCATCTAAACGACATATTTTTTTTCTATTAAATTTAAAAAAAAAAGTGAAGAGAATCCATTTTTTTTATTTATCACTCCACAGTATGGCGTCCCTGTTCGGGCGCCATACTTTGTAGTGATAAATGAAAAAAATGCGGAGGTAACTCTGCAGTATTTATTTATTTATTTATTTATTTAACACTTCAAGCACATAAGTACAGAGGCGGACTTAATGCCATAGGCATTTTCTACCAGTCAACCTTTGGGTGATGCAGAGACAAGCAGTGGTAGGTGTAAATCTGAAAATAATTTTAAATAATAATAAGATTAACTACAAGGATATATAAAATACTATAAATATATATCAAATACTATAAATATATATCAAAATTTAAATTAATGTAAATAAACATTTCCACGAATATACCAAAATAAAAACACAAACCATGGGGAAAACATTACCGTTGTGACGAAACTGCCAGCTTCTTCCGAATGTACTCACGAACTTTAATTTTAAAAGATAAGCGATTGGTTGCCATCCTGATTTCCTGGGGAAGCGCATGTATGTGTGTGTGTGTGTGTATGTTTTGTTCTAAGACATGCCGGTTTTCTCACCAAGTTTCTCTTCACCGTTTTTAGAGGAGCAGTGATAAAATAAACTACGCAAAGTAATGCGCTGCCTGGGCTCGAGCCCACGGCCAGCGACTCGCCGTCACCACCGGGTCTCCACTACTATCACATCATAAGACCATGGACGACTTCTAAAATAGTGATAACTGATGACTTACGCATCCACTTCATTATCTCGTGGTTCAGTCTTCACGTCTACAGAAATTGGGTCCATTTGAAGTTGCACCCTGAAAACAAAATAAATTAATTATTTTACATAAACTACTAAGAAATACACATGTAACAGCCATATTGTTCAAATAATAATCATATGTACAATAATAATTATATAATACAATAATTGTACATATATAAAAAGGGGCCGAAATTAAAAGAGGAATCAAAAAAATTCGGCCAAATCACTCTCAAGGCGAAAACTGCCCAAAAGGCTGGCAGCATTGCCACGTTGTACAGCAGTGCTATTCATTAGGAGGGTGTAAACAGACCCTTCACATATCCGTCAACCAAGCATTCTGTACATCAAACTAAGTAACTTTACGCAAAAATTATTGCTGGGATCCACAATTTTTTGGGGTGAAAAATCACGTTTTACTGTAGGACTTAATGTAACGCATTCAAAACATTGTGCTGATGGCTGGATTGAATAGTACGGGAGTCGTGGAGGTGTTTAAAGTAAAAATCTTACATTAAAAACGCGTATTTAAAAAAAAAAACTTGTGAAAAAATTGGAAGTTTGACCCCCAATATCTCCATAACTAGAAGGTTCCCAGGTATGGTCTAGAAAAAAAAAATGATCGCAAAGGGTTTTTTTACAACCTTCATGTTTGTTCAACCACAAACAAGTCAATAATGAACTAAGTATTTACTTACTTGCTGATGTCACCATCGCTGGGTTCTAACTTCACTTCTGTTGGTAAGAATATTTCAGGTTCATCGCTGAAATTAAAACAAATATTATTAGAATCTATACATAACATAGTTCTGCTTTCTGATTTATAAATGACATTGGACAGCATCTTTGGTCTAGTAGTCGCAAGAACGATTGCTGAGCATGAAGTCCTGAGTTTGATTCCCAAGTTGGGCCAAGTGCTGTTGGGTTTTTCCATTAGGAATTTCTCAGTAGCAGCCAACCAAGCACGGTTGATGGCAACAGCCTCGTCTGAGATCTACAAATGACATCCGGGACCAACGGTTTAACATGCTTTCAGAGGCACAGAAGAAACTCAGCATGAAATGATACACTCACTCGTCAGCACAGCTTGGTTGCTCAATATCTTCATCTTTAACATCCGAATTGCCTTCTTCGCTTGAACTGAAACCAAATACAATATTTGTTAACTTTTTTATCCATTTTTATCTTGTTTAACACTGTTGTTAAGCACCCTGAAACCTAGTTGTCAGGCCCACAGGGTCCTCTCATGCATAATCAGCTTATGTACATATAGTGTTCCCACTGCTGGGGCACAGGCCTCCTGTCTGCGAAAGGGAGCGGATCCAGCAAACCGGCCCAGTGCGGGTTGGTAGCTGGCACATCTTCTATCAGTCTTCATATACATACTACACTCACACCTTATTCCCAAAGGGGTAAAACATTTCCATTATCCTCTTGCCCGTCCACATCCATACATGTCTTCACATGACGGTTTCCTCAATGTCTTCTTTTACCGTTTTGAGAGCACACTCATAACCACCACAGTTCCCATAAGTGTCCTCTCATACTTCTGTACCAACACTGTAATATGACAACATGTAGACAAACACATACCTATCCGTCTGTCTGTGTCTCTTGCGAGCTGCGCGTCGTTTCTGAGGTGGTTCCCGTCGCTTGTCCGCATTCCGTTCCTCTTCCTCCTTCAGTATCTGAAATAGTGTCGTCTCGTCATGAGTAGGTAACGTTTGTATCGATTTCTCATGCTTCTCCATTCACTTTACCGTAATTGAACGGCGATGTTGTGAGATAAATATACTAACTATAATGTCTACTGTAGGTTGTTACTTGTTACGTTTTACTTTGAGCATTGGTTTTTTATTACATTATTATAATCGTATCGTCGTGTCAGAAGTCAGCTAACCAATTTGAAAATATCAAATTGTTTAAGCAGACTTTAACTCCGTAGAAATGGTGTTTTTTACTTCTGTTTAATTGGAATATCAGATATACAATATTTTGCCACAATCAGTGAGGTTTGAAAATAATTCTAACCACACTTATTGTGATTAATTTACACACTTATTGTGTTTTAATTGCCACAACAAGTGTAGTTACAAAAACTTACAAAACAAACTACCAAAAGGGCTTGGAAGAATTTTGTATGATACCAGATTACCTGACCGGTATAACTTGCGCAATTTTATTTTTTTTTCAAATTTGCGACCCCGCTTAAAACTTATAACAATCCAAAGCTGGTATCAAAACAGACCAGTTTTGTATGAGCCATGGGATAGTATCCGACCATAGCGCGACCGAAGCCGCGGGCAAAAGCTAGTTAGTGCGTAGTTAGTTAAAAAACCTATCGTAGGTACTTTCCTTTCTGCTTTTATTCAAGAGCAAAGCCAACAAACTCACCAAAACGTCGTCTTCTTCTTCCAACATTTGAATAGCTGATTTTAATTTGTACGACATTACGAATAAGTGTTATACTTGTGCGAAAACTCCGAGAAAACAAAACGGAACACTAATACCGGTAATAGACGATACTCTGTAAACAAACCAAAGGAGAAAACTGAGTAACTGACTCCGTAATTCGTATTTAATTTTATTTAAATTTTTTTTTTTTTTTTCATTTACTCCGAAAGGAAGGCTAGTCTTTTGACCATACTGCCTAGTCTTACGTCCATTTAATTTTATTTAAATAATAGCCTTTAAACTGACTTAAGTCCAGGGTTGCTAGAACGCGTTTCTGATATTTCCCCATATTTTTTTAATATTTTTTTCCCAAAAACGATTCGTTTTGCAATTTTGTCTACATTTAATTTTCAAACAGGAATTTAACTAACAGAGAAATATAAAACGAGAGAGATGTTAATTCCCAAAAGGTACCAATTGGCATCGAAAATTATCTGTGCATGTACTGCCAGCCATTCACGTACGATTCCATGCTGTCGACGAAAGTTAAATTCAAATTTTTCACATTCCAATATGTTTGTTAGTGACACATAGGCAGGTTATTATTAAAAAAAAATACAAATTCCGCTGTAATCCCTCACGATTTCCAAAATTTTACCATATTTTTGGTTTTGTTGTATAATTTGAAGATTTTGTCCCGAAGAATATCATTTTCACAAAATTTCCCCTATAACGATTCCCAATCTAGCAACACTGCTGACGTCGTACACCGGCGCACGGCACGGCGCCACAAGTTGCCGCCAACGCTCGTACCAACGTTGGTCTGTTAATTTCGTGGGGCGTCCACACGTAATATACCCACAGACAACTAAACCGTGTAGCCGGTTGAGACAGAGACAACAGACTGATGAGTCTGTGTTGTGTATTGTGGCGACATACCCGTTCAAACTGCCCGCGGCCCGTCTAGCTTAACAAACTGAAGACGCGTTTTTAGTTTCGTTAGTTAAATTCCTGTTTGAAAATTGAATGTGGATAAAACTTGCAAAACGAATCGTTTTTGGGAAAAAAATATTGAATAATTATGGTGAAATATCAGAAACGCCATCTAGCAACCCTGCACTTAAATCAGTGTATAGACTACTATTTTCTCCTTTGGTTATGGTTTATGTACAGCCTCGTATTTATGCGTTTCTTTTTATTAGGCCGCTTTTCTTTTTCGGATGGGAAATCATCAAATTACCCCCCCCCCCCCCACTCTGGGCGGGCATCCATGTTCCATCTTTGCCCTTTCGGAGGTAAAATAAATTGAGAAAGGAGTGTAGAGGAAACAATATACAGGGTGTAACAGAAAGGGTATAGTCATATGAAAGGATATGCTGCACACCATCAAACTGAACAACTTCCTCCCATGGGTCCAAAATCGTAAATGCGAAAAAAAAATCAGCTGTCCCATACAAAATTTCAATACCTACTCGACCCAAATGTATGGGACAGCTGATAATTGTTAAGTTTGATGGTCTGCAGCATATCCTTTCAAATGACAATACCTTTTCTGTTACACCCTGTTTAGCAGGTAGAAAATAAAACGAAATCGGTCAGAGCAATGTCATATATTTCCATTAAAAAAAAACAACATGAGTTGGTTAAATTGAAGCTATCAACCCCAATCAATATTGGGACGAAAACTTGTAACAATTTATGTTTTATTTTATAAATCCTAACAGTACACATAATAAAGTAAATCATCATCTGCCCAGACTTTTCCAAACTATATTATTTATTATTTTTAGTAAACGTAAAAATATCATATTCCATAGGAATGATATTGACATTCAGACATAATCTTCAGTCGTTTATGACCGAGCGTCACACGGCATTTATAAAAATCATAAAAAAAATTACTTAAAATTAACATGAGATCAAAATTAGATTACTATAGGCGGTGAAGACTCGTGTCCCGTAACGTCTGTCATAGATCTACGAATGCATAATCCGCCTGGTTCCCAGCGCTGGGACAGAGTCCACACTCTCTGAGAAGGAGTGGGCTGTAATACAGCACGCGGTCCCAGTGCGGGTTGGTAGACGCCATATGTCGTCGAATATTGATCCAAGGACATGTCGGTTTCCTCACGATGTTTTCCTTCACCGTTTTGTGAGCAGTAGCACTCAAAGTAACGAGCACTGGGCTCGATCCGCGACCTGCACCTCATGAGTTGCGATTACTACTGCTCACAATCTAAAGATCAAACAATGACTGCCGAAGAAAACTCTTAGTTAATTCTAAACATGACAAATCGTCAAACTTTAGCACAAATTACTAATTTTGATCACATAATACTCTATACAATTAAAATTTGCCAATTTTATAATTAGCTAAATCCTTCTTCTTGTATATCTTCTTCAATTTTTATCTCTCTCTCACCCAACAGAAAGCTTCTGAAAAAAAAGAAATACTAATTTTAGAAGTGATTCATCCAACCATGAAATATAATTTATATTTTTGTATTCTATCACAATGCTGTCCTATCCGACCCAAAGGTTGACTGGTAGAGAATGCCTGTTGGCATTAAGTCCACCTACAGACCCCAACACATCGAGCTGCCCGAAACTGTCAAATTTTCCCAATCAACCTTGAACCTAATGCTGTAGCGATAAAGTTGAAAATGTATTAAAGAAATTTGACAGATTGTAATAGCTTGATGTGCTGGCGTCTGTACCATACCACTCTTGTACATGAAGTTTAAATAAATAAACGAATATGGCAACAGAGCGGCACGGCTGGCGCAGTGGCTGAGCGATTGACTGCTGCGCTTCGTGTCGCGGGTTAGATTCCCGCACGGAACAAATATTTGTATGGCCTACAGGTAGTTGTTCCGGGTCTGGCTGTTTGTGTATGTGAGTTTAAATGTTTGTAAACGCACCCACGATACAGGAGAAATTCCTAGTGTGGGGCAACGGTTTAAAAAAAAAAAAAAGAAAGAGCTTTTGAAAGAGTCACGGCCGAATACTGAAACGCCACTCAAATATTTAATGGCTGCTTAAACGTTTGTGCAGCTCTTAAACTTTAATTTCGTATACCCAAACGTCACTTTTGAGTATCTGTTAAATTTGAGTGGCGTTTCGGTATTCGGCCGTCAGTCACTAATGGATAATTGACAGTTTTATAGATATCATCACGCGTTCTTATTTCCGAAGATTCCCGAAGCGTATGAGCGTTTGGATATCTGGTACCTATTGTGACTTCTTAGAGCAGTTTTGGCCATTTCCATTTCTTCCACCACCGTGACCACCCATTACTTATCCTCCGTACCTCGGAAAAAAACCTTAAGCCGTTGGTCCCGGCTGTCATTTGTAGATCTGTGACAGTCGTTACAGGTAGTCAGTGGCCCGAAAGTCTGACAACCAGTCTTACCAAGGGGATGTATCGATTACCCAGCACTAACTGGGTTGTGGAGGTCAGATAGGCAGTCGCTCCATGTAAAATACTGGTATTCAGCGTCATTCGGTTAGACTGGAAGCCGATTCCAACATAGTTGGAAAAGGGTAGGCAGATGTTGACATTATTGAAGTGTCATTAAAGAAAGTAAAAGGATTACTTTATTTAATTTAGTATTAATGGCTATACTGGGTGAAAATATACCCTTAACATAACCGAAAGGCACTTGTTCTCCCCGTCTTTGCGATAATTTTTTTGTTCTAGACCATACCTGGGAACCTTCTAGTTACGGAGATATTGGGGGTCAAAGTTCCAACTTTATTACAAGTTTTTTTTTTAAATACATGTTTTTAATGTATTTTTTTTTTACTTTACACACCTCCACGACCCCCGTACTATTCAATCCATCCGTCAGCACAATGCTTTGAATGCTTTCCATCGATTCCTACCGTAAAACGTGATTTTTCACCCCAAAAAAAAAAGTAGATTCCCAGCAATAATTTTTGCGTAAAGTTAATTAGTTTGATTTACAGAATGCTTGGTTGACGGCTATGTGAAGGGTCTGTTTACACTCTGTATACTAAATGTAATAAATAAATTAAAGTTATACTCTAGTTGTGGGCTCTGTACTCACTCATGAAATTTTTCAGCGAGTGGAACGCTTCTCGAGGCGGCGGCGACCGAGGACACGCCGGGAGTGTGTTGCCTGCAAAAAAAAAAGCCATCTACACGTTCTATTTTGATTCGTTGTTCTAATAGCCTCAAGCACTACTGAGGAAACCGGCATGTCCTGGAACCGGAAATTCAAAGACATGCGACATCTACCTACCCACACTATGCCCGCGTGGTGGATATCCAACATTATTTTTAGTATATGCGAAACCTGAATATAGTTTGTTCAGAATAAGTAACTAAATCGATTCCAATCATTTTTAAACCATGTTATATTTTGTCCCAAAAATATTTAAAAAAAGTTACAAGTTGGACACCGAGCGACACTAAGCATCGCAATCATTTAGGTACCTACTGCCAAATTATTATTATCAATGAGCTCAAGACGACGCTTGAGGCGCGCGCTGCGTGGTGACCACGTTTTTGTGCGGACACCCAGGTAACAGAACAAGCTTATGACTTTGTGATTTTTCATGATTCAGTTTTGAAATTTTGTACATAGATTACATAAAAATACTAGACAGATGAATCAGGTTTCGCATATACTAAAACTAATGTTGTATATTCAATTCACTGACAGACATCAAAGTCTAAACCGCTGGATCTATGCATAAAGGGTGTAAATAGACCCTTAACATAAAAAGGCACTTGTTCTCCCCGTCACTACGATCATTTTTTTGTTCTAGACCATACCTGGGAACCTTCTAGTTACGGAGATATTGGAGGTCAAAGTTCCAACGTTTTTTTTTTTTTAAATACATGTTTTTAATGTAAGATTTTTACTTTACACACCTCCACGACCCTCGTACTAATTCAATCCATTCATCAGCACAATGCTATGAGTGCTTTCCATCGAGTCCTACCGCAAAACGTGATTTTTCACCCCAAAAAAGAAAGGCGATTCCCAGCAATAATTTTTGCGTAAAGTTACTTAGTTTGATGTACAGAATGCTTGGTTGTCGGATATGTGAAGGGTCTGTTTACACCCTGTATTTAAGAGTGACATAGTTTCTTTGTGAGCACTTGTATTGTTGAAATTGATCCCTTTAAGGAGTAAAACAGGGGATGATCTTTTTATGAAAATTCGTTATTTTTAACGATGGTATATGGCATCGGGCACACGGATTGTCATCAACTTTCTGCCTTTCGTATGGCATTAGGCTCGCCACCTTTTACATGTATCTTTAACATAACTGGCGAAACGTGTGGGTGTACTATTCGGTACATCTCTGCGTCTTTGTCGCGTCTTTCTTTATCATGTGGGTAGTGCCTAACCTGGTGTCAGAGTTTTTATGCCGCCCATGGGCCTCTGACTTGGCTTTACATGCCATCGAGAAATATCTCTCAGGCATGCTGGTTTCCTCCCGATGTTTTGCTTCACCGAAGCAAGTAATATTATAAAACGCACATGAATCCGAAAATCAAGAGGTTTGCCTTTATTTTTTCGGATGGTAAATCGTGAAATGACACCTCCCACTCTGGGCGGAGCGGAAGGGAGTGTCAGATTTGTACTGACTAAAACCCATCCATGTTCCTTCTTAGCCCTTTGTGTTCCAGAGCCATGGTATCTCTTTCGAACAGTTCCGCAGTCAGAAAGAGGTGCGTGCCTTGGGTTCGAATTAGAAACCTATTGCTTGGCAGTCCAACGGTCACTCTACTAGATTATCACTGCTTTTTAATCAGGTATAGTGTAGTAGTATTACAGCCGCTCGGACCGATCTTTAGGTTAAGCCGTGCTTGCCTAGGTTGGTCTGTGGACGGGTGACTAGCCATTACATACAGAGTTTCCTCCGTGCCTCGGAAAGCACGTTAAGCCGTTGGTCCCAGCTGTCATTTGTAGATCTTTGACAGTCGTTACAGATAGTCAGTGGCTCAAAAAGACTGACAACCAGTCTTACCAAGAGGTATCGTATTACCTAATACTAACTGGGTTTTGGAGGTCAGATAGGCAGTCGCTCCATGGTATACTGGTAATCAGCTGCATCCGGTTAGACTGGAAGCCGACCCTAACATAGTTGGGAAAAGGCTAGGCAGATGATGATGAGTGTAGTAGTATTTCAAGCGTGATGTTATATTATGATTACTTACCGTGTTGATGTATCGTCACTTTTTCTTGATATTTTCCTTCCGCTACGTTTAGTAGCACCAGGCTCCAGTGCGAGAGCTTCGTTAGTGCTGCAACCAAACATAACAGAACATGAGATTACTGCTCCTAGCATGAGCATGATCAGCCTTCAATGTGCCCACAGGTGGGAGACCGGGCTGTAGTCCATCACGCTGGACCCGTGCGGGGTGGTAGATGTCACGTGTCTTCGTATTTTTGGTTCTAAGACATGCTGGTTTCCAGTGGTGATAAAATAAACTACGCAAAGTAATGCGCTGCCTGGGCTCGAGCCCACGGCCAGCGACTCCACATCATTAGACCATGGATGATTTCTAAAATAGTGATAACTGATGACTTACGCATCCACTTCATTATCTCGTGGTTCAGTCTTCACGTCTACAGAAATTGGGTCCATTTGAAGTTGCGCCCTAAAAACAAAATAAATAAATTATTTTACATAAACTAGTAAGAAAATCACATATAATTATTAGGCAACAGTGCATACTATACTACTATACTATAGGCAACAGTGTTCAAATAATACCGTTAAGCCGTTGGTCCCGGGTGTCATTTGTAGATCTTTGACAGTCGTTATGTAGTCAGTGGCCCAAAAAGTCTGACAACCAGTCTTACCAAGGGGTATCGTATTACCCAGTACTAACTGGGTTGTGGAGGTCAGATAGGCAGTCGCTCCATGTAAAATCAGTATTTTACATGGTTAGACTGGAAGCCGATCCCAACATAGTTGGGAAAAGGCTAGGCAGATGATGAAGAGTGTTCAAATAATAATTTAAAAGCGAAATTAAAGGTCATCAAAAAATTTGTCCGGGTCACTTGAGGAAAAGTGCCCAAAAGGCTGGCAGCATTGCCACGTTGTACGGCAATGTTATTTCTTTGGCCGAAATCGTAAGTATATTTTCTTTAAATTACAGATAAACAATTTCTATATGGACGGGTTTGGAACGATGTACTGATTACGTGGTAACTGTTTGTGCATCGGTTTCCCTTGCACCCCGTATCTACATATGTTTGTTCAACCACAAACAAGTCAATAATGAACTAAGTATTTACTTACTTGCTGATGTCACCATCGCTGGGTTCCAACTTCACTTCTGTTGGTAAGAATATTTCAGGTTCATCACTGAAATTAAAACAAATAATAATTAGACTTTCTGATTAATAAATGACATTGGACTGCGTCATTGGTCTAGTGCAATTGCTGAGCATGAAGTCCTGGGTTCGATTCTGAGGTCGGGCCAAGTGTTATTGTGTTTTTTCATTAGGAATTTCCCAGTAGCAGCAATGGAGTCTGGATTCGTGCCCGGTTGATGGCAACAGACTCACCTCCTAGTAAATGGGACTTAAACATAATTAGCGAAATGTGGGTGTACTATTAGATACCCTACGCCTTGCCCTTTGGGGATTACAGGCGTGTAATGTTGCGAAATCGAGATGAAGTAGTTATTTCTCATCAGACTGCTCTGAGAAGTACTAACTGGGTTGTGGAGGTCAGATAGGCAGTTGTTCCATGTAAAATACTGGTATTCAGCTGCATTCGGTTAGACTGGAAGCCGGCCCCAATATAGTTGGGAAAAGGCTAGGCAGACGATGACTGCTCTGAGAAGGAACATTCGCAATAAACTCAGAGGTCACAGTCTCTATTAAAGTCCAGACATACTCGTATACTCATGGCGAAGTCATATGAAGCATCGTCTCTCATCTGCTTAGCTTTTTATCAACAATGTTGGAATCGGCTCCCAGTCTAACGGATGCAGCTGAATACCAGTATTAAAAAAGAAAAGTAAATCCTGGTGACTGTAATAACTAGAGATCGGATATTCGGGTGCATATTTACCTAAAGTTCTTTTTTTCCCGGCATAGGGTACAAAAGTAGGGAAGCGGCTTCTAAAAATGCCATTTTTTTGAAGATCGCAGTATTCCATAAATAATACAGTGTGTACTCATAACCATAATCAATATTTAAAATCTATTTAAAACAAGGCAAGAAATTTCTTGAAAATAACACGAAAATTTACAATTATTTTATAATACGAGGGCGGGTCAATAAGTCCGTGACTTTTTGAATTTCTGACCACTTTACTGAAACAGCAACACTGCTCCTGTCAACAGGCATCTGTCAGTTGACTCCTGTCAAAATTTAAACTTGCTGCGTCAGTTAGTTTGTGTTTGACAGCTATTTTTATCAGACTACTCACTAATTTGAGGAGAAAATGGAAAAAAGTGAATTTCGTGTGCTTATTAAGCATTATTTCTTGCGAAAAAAAACCATTACCGAGACCAAGGCTAAGCTTGATAAATACTATGGGGACTCTGCACCATCGATTTCAATGGTAAAAAAGTGGTTTACTGAATTTCGTTGTGGCCGTACAAGCACTGAAGATGCCGAACGTCCTGGACCAGCTTGAGCCCAGTTGAGGTCTCTACACCCGAAACAATCGAAAAAATTCATGATATGGTGTTGACCGACCGAAGATTGAAAGTGCGAGAGATTGTGGAAGCCGTAGGGATCTCGCATGGCTCAGTGGTTTCAATTTTGAATGATCACTTGGGCATGAGAAAGCTTTCCGCAAGATGGGTGCCGCGTTTGCTCACAGTCGACCACAAACGCAATCGTGTAACAACTTCACAGGAAGCTTTGGCGTTGTTTAATCGCAATATGGAGGAGTTTTTGCGCCGTTTTGTAACCGTGGACGAAACATGGATCCATCACAACACACCAGAAACCAAACAACAGTCAAAACAGTGGGTTTCTAAGGGTGAATCGGCGCCAAAGAAGGCCAAGGTGGGTTTGTCAGCCAATAAAGTTATGGCGACTGTTTTTTGGGATGCACGCGGGATAATCCACATTGACTACCTTCAAAAGGGAAGAACAATCAATGGGGAATATTATGCCAACTTATTGGACCGATTTAATGACGATTTGAAAAAAAACCGACCTCATTTGGCCAAGAAAAAAGTTCTTTTCCACCAAGACAATGCAAGGGTGCACACATGTGCAGTTGCCATGGCAAAAATCCATGAATTGGGCTATGAATTGCTCCCTCATCCACCCTATTCTCCAGATTTGGCTCCGAGCGACTACTTCTTGTTCCCAAACCTGAAGAAATGGCTTGGTGGAAAAAGATTTGACTCCAATGATGAAGTCATCTCGCAAACAAAGGCCTATTTTGAGGACCTCGACAAATCATTTTTTTTGGAAGGGATAAAAAAATTGGAGAAGCGTTGGACAAAGTGTATAGAGCTCAAGGGAGACTACGTTGAAAAATAAAATTATTTTTTTATCAAAAAATCTGTGTTTTATTCCAAAAGTCACGGACTTATTGACCCGCCCTCGTACTATGAAATATATGAGAATTTATTGAAATTAAATTTTGCTTTTAAATATTCGAATGACAAAATGATAAATATGACAAAATAAAATGAATAAAATAAACCGGGTCTTTTTCCGTACTGACGCGCGCTCCATACTAGTCAACACTCAAACTTTAAGTAAATATGCATCCGACTATCCGATCACTAGTAATAACTTACTTGTTGTATTCTGGTGGTTCCATCTTCACTACCAAGGTCTGTACCCTGGAAAAATATAAAGAAAACACATTTAAACATTATTATAACAAATTTAATGTAGAGGAGCTCGTGGCTAAATAATAACAGCCGCTCGGATCGATCTTTAGGTTAAGCCGTGCTTGCCTAGGTCTGTGGATGGGTGACCACCCATTACATACCGAGTTTCCTCCGTGACTCGGAAAGCACGTTAAGCCGTTGGTCCCGGCTGTCATTTGTAGATCTTTGACAGTCGTTAGGTAGTCAGTGGACCAAAAAGTCTGACAAACAGTCTTACCAAGGGGTATCGTATTACCCAGCACTAACTGGGTTGTGGAGGTCAGATAGGCAGTCGCTCCATGTAAAATACTGGTATTCAGCTGCATCCGGTTAGACTGGAAGCCGACCGCAACATAGTTGAGAAAAGGCTAGGCAGATGATGATCATACATTTAATGTACTTGGCAGTGGCGAAGGTTCCATACAACTCGATTCCTACCGGCTTCCATTTGAAAAATGTCACAGTCAGTATTCTATAGACAAATAATATAATCACATAAAAGATTATGTACTCCAGCTTATATCCAACAAAAATTGACTCTTCGCTTCTGGTACTTGGCTACTGATAACATACCTTCACGCTTGCATTCCGCGAAGGATTACAAGCGAGGTTACAGTCTCTTTTAAAGTCCAGACATACTTGTATACTCTTTGTGAAGCCATTAGAAGCCTCGTCTGCCTAGCCTTTTCCCAACTTTGTTGGGGTCGGCTTATACTCACCGGATGCAGCTGAACACCAGTATTTTACATGGAGCGACTGCTATCTGTCCTCCACAACCCATTTAGTACTACGTAATACAATACCCCTTGGTAAGACTGATTGTCAGACTTTCAGGCCACTGATTACCTTTAACAACAGTCAAAGATCTAGAAATGACAGCCGGGTCCAATGGCTTAGCGTGTTTTCCAAGGCACGGAGGAAACTCAGCATGTAATGAGCGGTCAGCCTTCCACGGACCAACCAACTTAGACAAGCGCGGCTTGACCTGAAGATCGATGGTATCCTAACTAAGTTATAATATACTCACTCGTCAGCACAGCTTGGTTGCTCAATATCCTCGTCATTACCATCCGAACTGCCTTCTTCGCTTGAACTGAAACCAAACACAATATTTAATTTTTTTATCCATTTTATCTTGTTTAACGGTGTTGTTAAGTACCCTGATACCAAGCTATCAGGGTCACAGGGTCCTATCATACATAATCAGCCTATGTACATATTGTGTCCCACTGCTAAGACACAGGCCTGCTGTCTGCGACAGGGTGCGGGTCCAGTGCGGGTTGGTAGCTGGCAAATCTTCTGTCAGTCTTCACATACATACACTAGCAGATTGCCCGCGACTTTCGTCCGCGTGAAATTTTAGAGCCTATAACCTTCCTCGATAAATGGGCTATCCAACACTAAAAGAGTTTTTCAAATCGAAGCGTAAGTTCCTGAGATTAGCGCGTTCAACCAAACAAACAAACTCTTCAGCTTTATAATATTAGTATAGATACACTCACGCCTTATTCCCATGGGGTAAAACATTTCCATTATCCTCTTGCCCGTCCACATCCATACATGTCTTCACATGACGGTTTCCTCAATGTTTTCTTTTACCGTTTTGAGAGCAAACTCATAACCACCACAGTTCCCATATGTGTCCTCTCATACTTCTGTACCAACACTGTAATATGACAACATGTAGACAAACACATACCTATCCGTCTGTCTGCGTCTCTTGCGACCTGCGTGCCGTTTCTGAGGCGGTTCCCGTCGCTTGTCCGCGTTCCGTTCCTCTTCCTCCTGCAATATCTGCAGTAGTGTCCTCTCGCTCACTCCGGTGGCCAGCGCAGTCCGCTGGCGGAACTTGGACAGAGGAGTCAGGTCCAGGTCTCCGTACATCTTCTTTAATTCTTCATACTCTTGCTCAAAATAATGGTACACTTTTGCGACGAGTAGTTTTGTTTTATCCTGAGAAAATAATTAAGGGAAATTATTAATCGGGCGAATAAAAAATTTAATTGTCGACTAATATACTGAATGGGCGACTATTGTACCAAGAAAGTAACTATTTATCCGGTCATTGCGGCAAGGAGAATATAGGAAGCAAGAGCGAGCGAAGGCTGAGAGAGACTCGGACAGGTTAGGTTCGAAGGGGATGGCGGAACTGCTTATCGCTCACTTAGTATTTCAGTAGCCCATTTTATTATTTATTTATTTAAACTTCATGTACAATAGTGATACATAGGCGGACTTAATGCCACAAGGCATTCTCTACCAGTCAACCTTTGGGTTAAATAAGAAAACATTGTGATAGGGTACAAAATAAATACACAACAAACAACATTTCAATACACATACATTACAACAACAACAACAACACACACATTTACACATTTTCAATATTTTTGACACCTTTAATTTGAATTTATTTTCGCTCGTTTAAATACTACCCAATAATTAATAATCTATTTGTGTACTTATATTTTAAATAGTGTTTGTGACGTTTTTGGAGTTCAGATAGGCAATTGCCGGATACTTGGTAGGAGACCCTGGAGGGTCCATCAGCAAGTATATTCAGCATTAAAACTTGATAGCTGAGTAGGTAGGGCGTGCTGAGAGAACGCTTAAATTATACAATGAACAGTTACTGACAGGAGCTCTTCGGGCAGGGGCCCACTTTCAGTTTAAGCATTTCAGATGATAAGTATGGATGTTGATAGGTACCTCTTGTATTCCCTCGGCAGTGTGTGAGACTTCCGTGTTGCATTTCGGACAAAATACTTTTATTTCATTATCATTGGTGGAGTCTTGACTCTGTCAACAAAAAAAAATATAGTGTAAACGGCTTATAACGAAATCCACGGGACTGAGCATTTTTTTCCGTTAGAGTATCCTTTACACGCAGTGAAGAAAAAACCGGCCAAGTGCGAGTCGGACTCGCACATAAAGGGTTCCGTACCCTAGTAGTAGGAAAACACAGCTTTAATTTAGAATTTATTAGTTATAAGTGATAATTTAGAATTTATTTGTTGTAAGTGAGCACCAGTGGCCCAGTGGTGGAGACCCCGACTTACGAGCAGTAAGTCGTGGGTTCGAACCCAGTCAGGCGCATTACTTTGTGTAAGTTATTTCATCACCACTGCTCTCAAAACGGTGAAGGGAAACACCGTGAGGAAACCGGCATGTTCTAGAACCAAAAATTCGAAGACACGTGACATCTACCAACCCGCACTGGGCCCGCGTGGTGGATTATAGCCCATTCCCTCTAATAGAGAGGAGGTCTGCGTCCCAGCAGTGGGAACATTAATAGGCCAATTATGCTTATGTTTATTATAAGTAAAAAAAAAAAGAGGTGTGGCTGTGTCATGGACACGGCCGTGAGTTCTAAGTCACGTACTGTTACGTAAACGTATCGTTGATCCGCTCGGCCGCATTCATTCTTATACGTTCCCGGCATTGCTTGACTCGTTCATATGGTGTTTTTTTGGTACGATTCGATTGGTCTTGCGAAGCCAGAAGCTTTTCCAACCGTATACGATCTCTGTATTTGGCTTTGGCTTTTCGACGCGTGTAGGCAGACATTATATATGTTTTTTTTTTTACTACATTTTGTTCACTGTCATGATTTTACACTAACGTTTTGTATACAATCGATAGATTTTGACTAGAGCTGACGACTGAAACGCAATGAACGTCGTAACTTTTCCGAGTCAAAAGTTATATTAAGTTGAAATCTCGTTATGCAGCAACATAACCTCTAAAATGGCGGCGTTTCCCCCTCCACCCCGCGCGATGCGTCACAGTCCTCAATGGCGTAATGAATTCTTTGATCCTTTAACTATCCAATGGTGTAATTGAATTTAGGATGGAGATGATAGATATGAAGCTGCAACACCAAACTGTATCCCCCGATTTTGTTATCATTTGTTTTTTTGACTTGACTCCCACTATGGAAGCAATTTTAAAGACTTATCACGTCAAAAAAAAAATTAAAATAATGGTTTTATGTCTAGACGAACATACACTGAACCCTTCGGTGATTTTTTTCTGGTAAGTCCAGGTGTGTGAAGGTGAATGAGGAGAAGTCTTCTTTTCTCCTCATTCTTCCTTCGTAAGGATGGCAGCAGGTAGAATGTAGTTTTAGCCCACACCATGGGGCAAGGCATGAGTTTATGAAGTCTATAAGGCTTTTCTAGTACACAGCAGCATATGAAGCTGTACATTTTCAGTATAACTTAGCCTCGCTTTGTATAGATTTCCTATACAATTAGAGGTCTGCATAAACTGGTTATGTACAGCTTAATTGGCCGTCGTCCATACTTATTTGTCATTGGTAATAATGATGAGATGACGAGTAATAGAGAAGTATGGAAGACGAAGACATTTTGCGCCAACCCCAAATGAATTGGGATAAGGGCAAGAGTATGATGATGGTAATAGTACTTAATGTTATAAATGCAAGTTTGTGAGGATTTACTCTTTCACGCAAAAACAACTGACCGTATTTGGATGTAATTTGGCACACAGATAGTATTTAACCTGGTAGTATGATTCCAAGGGACATTTACAGAACTCCACGCGGGTGAAGCTAAGTTTAAGCAAGTCTAATAGATAAATTACAAACTTTATGTCTACTTTAGTTTGTAACTTGTTACGGTTTACTTAAACATTGGTTTTTTATTACATTATAATAATTCTATCGTCGGGTCAGAAGTCAGTTAACCAATTTGCAAATATCAAATTGTTTAGGCAGACATGAATCTGTTTACCTCTGTACTAATGGTATTTTTTGCTTCTGCATATTTGAAATACCAAATATATACAATATTTTGCCACAAAAGTGTGGTTACAAAAACAGACAAACCAAACTACCAAAATTTCACATTGGTTAGTTGACTGTTATTATACCGACGATATTTGATTAAATGAGATGTATGAAAAGGAGAAAGGAATTACAGGGTTACAGAGCATCTAAAATTAAGTCAGTTTTTTGATACTAATACCCAAGTCGGCCGGAGCAAAGACAATCTCTGCAGACGGGGGTTCATGGATGGCTCAGACCTCAAATGCGTATGCGGTGTCCCCCCACAAATAATGGCCCACCTTCCATCTTGCCCCGCATGCTCTATCAGCTGTGCTCTTTATGATTTATTTAAACTTTTTGCCAGCTGTACGCTAAGAAGAAGATGATAGTATACTACAGAGGTGAAGCCTGTAAGATGTAGAAACTACTGATCCGATTCTGAAAATTCATTACTATTGGGAAGCTTCACTAACCCTGAGTTTCATTGGTTATATTTAAGAGCGCTTGTACAGAAAGTTGGCAATCTCGCAAATAGCTGTCAAATATTTAATTGTTTTAATTAATTTTGTAATATTACTGTATGAAAATAAGAAATATGGCTAACTAGTGAACTAGAATATTAACAATGAATTGCAATTAAAAACACTGAATTTGATGTTGTAACCGTTTTAGGTTTAGAAAAGGCATTTGGAAAGTTTCCTTATACTTTTTTTACATCTAAAACTGAATATTCGGTGTTACGATATTAATTATTGCATTTCATAATCAATACTTTAGTTCACTAGTTAGCCATATTTCTTATTTTCATACAGTAATATTGCCAAATTTATCAAAACAGCGAAATATTTGACAGCTATTTGCGACGTTGCCCACTTTTTGTACAAGCGCTCTTAAGACGTCCCCGTGGGATAGTATCCGACCATAGCGCGAGCGAATCCGAGAACAAAGGCTAGTTAGTGTGTAGTTAGATAAAAAACCTACCGTAGTTTCCTTTCTGCTGTTATCCAAGAGCAAAGCCAACAAACTCAACAAAACGTCATCGTCGTCGTCTTCGTCTTCCAACAATAATAACATTTGAATAGCTAATTTTAATTTGTACGACATTACGAATAAGTGTTATGCTTGTTGTTGTGCAAAAACACCGAGAAAACAAAACAGTAGAAACGTAAAACCCAGTATTATTTTATTATGATGCTCTGTGTGTAATTTATTTATACCAAAGTAGAAAACTGATTAACTGACGTGAGTCCAGGGTTGCTAGATCGAGTTTTTGAAATTTCCCCATTTTTCCCACAAAACGACTCGTTTTGGAAGTTTTTTCCCCATTCAATTATCAAACAGGAATTTAAGTAACGGAGAGATATAAAACTATGTTCATTCACAAAAGGTACCAATTGGCATCGAAAATTATCTGTGTATGTACTGCCCGTTCCCGTTCACGCACGATTCCATGCTATCGATGTAGGTATTATACGAAACTTATTATTACAAATTACTAATTCGGCTGTAATCTCTCACGATTTCCTTACCACATTTTTGGTTTTGACGTATAATTTGAAGATCTTTTCCTCAAGAATATCATTTTCACAAAATGTCCCCTATTACGATTCCCAATCTAGCAACACTACGGACGTCTTATGTCTAGCTGTATCTGTCAATCAACTGACGCATAAAGCTGGCTGTCAAAAGTGGCTGTCATTTGGATTCTTAAAGCTGTGTATAACTTTGCAAAATATAGGCTGATAAACACATTACCCTCCCTCAGTCGGATAATTATAGCAAAAAGTGCATTAAGGTGTGCGCTTCCAGCGCCAGAGTAGCCCGCGAAATTCAAATTTTATTACGTTTTTTTGCAAATTGCAGGTCAATGTCAGGCTGTATGTTGAACAAAATATGATTCGCGACCGTAACAAATATGGCTTTACTGAATTATACTAATTAAAATCATCAATACCATCATCAATCACTCTTTAAGTTCTTTTAATCCCATTCAATTCCTATTTCATGAACAAATTGCAAAAAACCTAAAATACTATGAATTACGCGGGATACTCTGGCCCCTCTCTCCTTTAAGGTTAAATTGTTGTCTTACCGTAATTCCAGAGAATAGCCCAGGCATGTCCTTGACGTCGTTTTCAGAGTCAACTTGAGCCAAGCTCTGAAACAAAATTATTTTTAATTACAAATGGTAGGTTTCATCCGCGCGCTGTCATAAAATAATGGAACCGCGGGTAGACAAACAGTTTTTTTACAGTTACTAACCTAACTTTTTTTTTTTTTTTTGTTAACAGTGAAAAAGGCCTAACGCATACCGCACCATCCGGGGAGACGGTTTGGTTATGTGGGGCTTGCACCCACTAGAAAAACACCGCCGTGAGCCTACTCTCACCTTGATGAATGGGCCGCGAGAACCGCTACGCATGACGTTCGCGGCCCATCCAGCGCAACCCGCCTCCGGGCACCAAACTCCTTTGGCGATGTCCGGGCTCACCTGAGATATCGCCACCACTCGTGAGGGCCGTTCGATGCGACGACGATAGACTCCCCTCCTACCTTATTGATATCTCTAGGTCGGTTTTTACCGAAGAAAGAGGTTATCTCCAGAATCCTGATGTTATCTCAGAGCTATACTTCATATAAGTAGGTACTGTCAGACTCAAACTGACTAAAAACGGGTGGTTTTTCCGGTGTTCCCTTCCCACACTTGCACCGGGGATCATGGGAATAGTGTGCCTTCCACGATCCCCGGCCAGTGCCGGCCCGCGTCTGCGGGCCTCCTCAAATTCACGGGGTGTGTGAGGTGTACACTCCACGCAACTTTCAAAAGGGGCGCGCGTGGAACACTACGCGCCACCGCCTTGGGTCCATTTATATGTGAGTGAGAGGGACGTCGGACTTAGGGACGTCCGCCGTCCCTCTGCACCCGTTTAGGGGGGCTGGAAGAGGGCATTGTCAGCCTTCCGCCGACGCCCGGCACGTCTGCTGCGGGTCGGGAGAGTGGTCTCGGCCTCCCTCATCCTTTCCGCAGCCTCCTTCTGTGAGATGACGGTTTTACAGAAGAATATCACCGCATCCCACGACTCTGCGCTCCCGACCATCGAACGAGCGACGGCCAGTAGCGACAGGTCGGTTCCGACTTCTGTTATGAGGGCACGGCGCGGCTCCTCCCATGCGGCACACTCTGCCACCGTTTGCCGCGCCGTGTCCTCCAGACAGTGGACGCAGTGATGACACCGGGCGTCCGGCTCCCTGTTTATGCGACACAGGTACTTCCCGAAGCAACCATGCCCCGAGAAAACCTGCGTCGCCCGAAACGACAGGTAGCCGTGCCATCTCTCGAGCCATTCCAGTGCTCGAACTGGTCGGATCGCCTCGATGGTAGCGAGACCGGCGGTAGGGCGCAAAAGCCTATCCCGCCATTCCGCCACCAGGACCTCGCGGAGCTGGGACCGACGCAGATCGATCTCTCGCTGCATCGGCTCACCGCCCCGAGTGCGCGCCTGACCACCGGTTCAGTGACGCGAGGACTCTCGCCTCTAGGTCCCAGGGTGGCGACCCGGCCAGTACACAAGCCGCCTCGTAGGAGATTGTGCGATACCCCCTGATAGACCTGACCTCTGCGGTTTTCGTAGTATCGCGATGATATCTTCCGGCCGTCAGGTCAGAGGCCCACACCGGGGCCACGTACAGGATTTAAAATAAATGTAAAATTTAGCACTTCCTGAATGGATATTTCACAAACAGATTGTTAATAAACTTATACTGTCACTTACGGGTTATTTTCCGTGATTGCTCATTATTTTGAGCTCCCGATAGATAGATAGATAGTAAAAAAAAAGTAAGGACTTACCGTGTTTTCAGACAATGTCCCAGGCATGTTCTCGGCGTCGAGTTCCGAGTCGTCTTGGGCCGGGCTCTGTAACAATGTTTAATTTTAATAAACGCCATGATAAAAATAAATAACTGGTAGGCTTAATCCGCGGGCTGTCTAAACGGAATGGAACCACAGGTATAGAAGCTGTAAATGGAACCTTCACGAAGCAACTTAGCATGTTGTACATCAAACTAAGTAACCCTACGCAAAAAATATTTCTGGGAAACAATTTTTTTTTTGGGGTCAAAAATTACGTTTTACGGTAAAACTCAATGTAACGCACTCAATACATTGTGCTGATCACGGAACAGAAAAACAGTGGTGCTCATGGATGTATGGAACCCCGTTCCATGCTGCATCAAAATCAAACTTTGTTTTTATAGTCTACATTATCATATTAACTCCTACAAAAGTTCTTTTTGTAAACAAAACCCGGAGTAATAAAAACCAGACAAGTAAGTATTTATTGACACATCAGGATCGAACATAAATTGCTTTAAAAAACAGAGTAATCCGCTTATATTCCTAAGAATTACGAGTTATAGCGACGTATAGTCGTGACACAGGGTGCGGGACTGAAACTCGGGGAATCACCCGACATTAATATTGCCAATACCGTGAGCGGGTAATGTATTATTGGACGCTACCGTGAGCACACTAATACCAATAAAACAGCACCATAAACGTGACCAGTTCATAGTAGTGGCGGTACTTTCATATAAGCCTAAAAGCTTGGCTTGCCCTTATAACCTACTACCCTTCATGATGATAAGGTTTCTATACAGTCTGCTTGCCTAGGGGCTTGCTGCATTGCTGGCCTCTGAGCACGCCAATGTGCGTAGTCGCAGCGAAAAAACGTCGAATTTCTTCAGTGCAGTTTAGCAGATATTTAGTGTATTTTTTTTTTGTTTTTCGTATGGGAAATCATCAAATGACCCCCTCACTCTGGGCGGAGCGGAAGGGAGTGTCAGACTTGTACTGACTAAAACCCATCCATGTTCCTTCTTTGTCCTTTGTGTTCCAGGGCCACGGTATTTCTTTCGAACAGTCCCGCAAGATATTTAGTGTATGACGTCGTGTAATTGTGTATGGTAAGTACAAATTTGTGCATCCAACCATTGGGGAGCTATTCAACAAAAACTGTTTCCACTGGAACTACGTCATCCCAGCGGCACTTTTTTTTCCTATGGACGTACAAAAAAAAATACATACAATAATTAGTGTGTAACGAGAGGTAAATGTGTATGTTTAAATGAAAGTGTCATAAAACTGCGAAGATAAAGTTTGATGTATTGTTACCGGTTATGAAAACGCCATGTAAAGGGAGTACAACAATATGTGTTCATACTTCTTTATTTTAAATTAAATTCCCTATTCAAAATTGAAATTCCTGGCGCGTCGATGTCGTAAAAAAATGTAAGCCGTCACGGGACGCCTGGCAGATGTGAAACATCGACATTATTTGTAAAAGTAATATGCAGAAAAGAACAGATTGTGATAGGAACTAAATATGTCATAATGATAAAATATAATATTACGATTTTTTTTCCAGATAACGATGATATTTATTGAATAAAGATTTATTTTCATTAAATACAAAAATTTACGAACTTTTTGACTTCGTCCAATTTGCTGAGATACTACATGCTGCATTTCTTCTAAACCAGCTACATTTCGAGAATTTGTACTTATTTCATCTATTATTGGATCGTTAATTATTTCTGTAAATTCGATGTTTGGAGAAGTAGATAATTCTGTAATCACATCTGCATTTTGTAGACGCCTCCTTCTTTTCGCTTCACGTTGTTTCAATTTATCTCTGTTCCGCTCCCTGTATCTTTGTTGACGTTCTCTTTTTTTTTGGAGAGCATTTAGTTCATTACCTTGATCATTTCTTTGAATGGATGATGGTTGTATTTTTTCCGAACCAGATGAACTTTGAGCAGTAATTATTTCTTCATTATTCAGTTCTATTCTATTCATGTTTGAAAAGGTAGATGGTCCGGCAATACTTTGTGAATATTGTTTGCGTTCTCTTCTTTCCGCTTCACGCTGCTTCAATTTGTCTCTGTTCTGCTCCCTGTATCGTTTTTGACTTCTTTTTTATTATTATTTACTCTAAAAAAATATATGTGTTAAAAGAAGCTTAAAAAAAAATTAGTAAATTCTGGTACTATTAGATTAATAAAATCTTACATAACATTAATAGTATGTCTTGTGTTTAACTGATCTTGGTGATGTCCAGTTTCAATAATAATATTTTATGAGCCCTGAGATGATTGTTGGGTTCTGAAATATTTATAAAAAATATGTTATTAAAATATACAGGAAAAAATAATTTGGCTTCAATATATTAGTAAACTCAAGAATCTTAGCTAGTTATTTCAATATATTACTAAAGATCGTAAATTATAAATATCAATAATGAATGTTTCACTATAAATTCCACTATGATTAGAAAAATTAATTAATTTTTTAATGTTCATATTAATAAAATAACAAATAAGAAAAACATTCGTGCGCTGCACGCCATCAGCTGATTTTGAAATACAATTCTGTCAGTCTTAATAAATTAATACTCTAAGCAATTGTTTTAATGCATTAATTTCAATAAGAATGAAATTAAAATGAATAATTAATTTAAAAACATTATATGCAATGAAATTTATGTGAATTTTAATCTACCAAGAGAGTAGATTTTACATTTACTGGCGCTCAAAACACACCAAATATACGCGTGCTTAATGCACAGATAAATGCATACTTTAATTATAAAAATATAATTAACTTACTGATGACTTGATAGTGTGTCATAGTGTGATTTTGCTTTCTTTGCAGGAGGCTGATCACTTTCACTCTCTAAATTATCACGGTCAGACATTTTATTATCAGAAAAATAATTTGTTTTCAAGTAAAACACAGGTTATGTGTACTGTAGTAAACAACACTGTATACTGTAATGCCTCTAGATACATCCAGCAGGTGACGCACCGTACACACTACTGCATATAGACTGTATATATATACCATCATATAGCTTGGCGACGTGTCGCCACGGCATGCGTCGCCACGCCAGAAATCGGTTTTACGTGCGGCTATAGATGTTTCACATCAAAAATTATGAAAACAATTACTATAAAGTTTTGATCTTGATGCATAAGACTTTTTGGTACCAATTTTGGTCATTGTCGTTTGACTTTGACAGCTTGTAGTACCTTGACGTGCTGGCGTCTGCACATCATTGATGTGTTTGCGTCTAGGAATCATCATGGTATAATAATATACTTCGCCTGGTATTTATTTATTTATTTATTTATTTAACACTTCAAGCACAGAAGTACAGAGGCGGACTTAATGCCATAGGCATTTTCTACCAGTCAACCTTTGGTATTCTCTTCCCACGATGGCCCAAGACTACGTCACGGTAAGTGTTACCATTGATTGTCATTTTCAGTAAATTTAGGGACTCTCATTTAGTGAATGAAAATAAAATAAATTACTAACTAGCTTAACTATTTAGTTACACGTGTGATTCATCTATTTAGTTTTCAATTAATTTAAATATTGAATTATTAGTTCATAATTGTTTTGTTAAGCTAAAAAATGCATTTTGCTCGGGTAATTCAATCGACAGCATCGCAACTGATGACGTATACTTGGTCAATCACGTGACCCAGCTGTCACGTGAAGAGAATACCAGGCGAAGTATATTATTTTATACCATGGGAATCATCATCGCATGATGCTGAACTGACGATGAAAGATAGGTACTTACACTTCCCACTAGTTACAACTAAATTGAAGAATTTGTGTAGGACACAAAAAAAAGGAAAAATAAAAACTTTTCTTTCAAACATAGAATTCCAAGAAAAAAAAAAAGTTTTGATTCCTATTCTTCATCCGTACGGATACTTTTATAACTTAAAGCCGTTGCCTTACCTCTATTTCAGATAATGTCCTAGGGATGGCCTCGCCATCGGTTTCCGAGTCGACAAGGGCCGGGACCTGTAACAATATAAAATTGACTTTTTAAAACGCCATGCTAAAAATAAAAATAAACAACTAGTAACAGATATAGATCAATCAATCAATATATTTATTGTGGATCATAGGTAGGTACATAATAAAGGTCTTAAATAATTAAATTGTGATCTGTTATGTCCCCCGGCCATTGAGCATACTATAGCTACTTGCACGGAAGTTAAATTAAATACATTATTATATTATGGTTACAAATGATTAAATTATTAATTATATACAGGGTGTAAACAGACCCTTCACATATCCGTCAGCCAAGCATTCTGTACATCAAACTAAGTAACTTTACGCAAAAAATATTGCTGGGGATCGACTTTTTTTTTTGGGGTGAAAAATCACGTTTTACGGTAGGACTCGATGGAAAGCACTCATAGCATTGTGCTGATGAATGGATTGAATAGTACGAGGGTCGTGGAGGTGTGTTAAGTAAAAATCTTATATTAAAAACATGTACCTATTTAAAAAAAACTTGTGAAAAAGTTGGAACTTTGACCCCCAATATCTCCGTAACTAGAAGGTTCCCAGGTATGGTCTAGAACAAAAAAAATATCGCAGTGACGGGGAGAACAAGTGCCTTTGGGTTATGTTAAGGGTCTATTTACACCCTTTATATGAAGGATGTAAATAGACCTGGGCCTGGATTCTAGTCCTCAATTGGTCAATGCTAGTGATTTTTTTGCTATAGACTTTTTCTTTTAGGCAACCTCAATAAAAGAAATCTAGGGGATTTAGATCTGGCGAGCGTGGTGGCCACAATATTGGACCTAAGCGCCCTATCCACCTATTTGGATACGCTGTATCAAGGTGCTCTCGTACTCTAAAAGCGTAGTGAGCGGGACAGCCATCGTTCTGCAGCCACATGTCTTCTTGGACTTCAGGGCAAGTCAATTTTCAAAAAACTTAAATATCTTTCTGCATTTAATGTTTCTGGCAGCTCGTGTGGACCGATTATTTGTCCGTTAATGATTCCGGTCCAAAGGTTTATTTTAAATTGATACTGTGATCTGTCTCGCCTTACGAGATGCGGGTTTTCTAGCTGCCAGTTATGCAAATTATGTAGATTTAAATATCCATCTTTTTTGCAGGATGACTCGTCGCTCCATAGTATTTTATTAAAAAACTGCGGGTCTTCTCTTATTCTGCGTAGCATTACTCTACAAAATGTTACTCTCAATTGATAATCTCTTGGTAGCAATGACTGTAGCCTTTGATAGTGGTGTGGGTACAGTTCATGTCTTTTGAGTATTCGATGTACAGATCTAGTTGATATGCCAGTTCTGCGACTTAAGACACGGACCGATGTTGAAGGATCTTCTGTAACTAAATTCATTACCTCTTCATCGTTGTGTCGTCGCGGTCGTCCTTCACCTGCACCGCCTACGCCTGTGCCAGGTATCCTTCCCTCGGTGTATGCGTTATGCACTCTTCCAAAAACCCGGTGGTCTGGATGTCTTCGATCGGGATATCTCTCCCGATAAAGTCGAGCTGCTACTCTACCGACACCGCTGCATTCGCCATAAATAAAATGCATGTCAGCATATTCGCGAGGTGTGTACCGAGACATTTTTTAATTGTCACTGCACTGCACGTTTGTCCAAATCGTTGAGCAAGACAAAGTCACCAGTACACGTAGCCAATATCGCAGAGATCGCCAAAACAACAAGTCCAATCAGTAGGCAAATTAAACAGAGTCCGGGGGCAGGCAGGGGTAAAAAAATGGCGGAGGTAAACACAGGCAGAATAAAAACGAAACGCATACGACGCACGACACGAGTGACGAGATCGTACTAAATCATTTCGAGATTTCTGAAGATTTCAACGTTAGTAATGAAAGAGATAGCAATACCCTACCATATCTCTTCCTTATCACTCCTATTGTGCGTAACTCGATTGCGAGAGCTTCAACCGGTTTTTGTTAACAAAACAAACATGTCTCAGGTAAAAAAAGGGTCAGGGTTTTTTTACCTGACATGTTTGTGCTTTAACACAAATCACATTTGAATTGTAAAAAGTTACATTGTATCCGTTTTTTGAGTTTTTATACGTTTTGTAATAGTATTAACGCAACAAAGTTTAAAAAAGTAGTTTCATGAAAATCTTCTTTTCTTCAATTAAAATTGAATATCTTTTTGTTAAATTATTGGATCTGTTATAGTGATATCATTTTGAAATCGGTATTTAGTAGGCATATTATTAAATGCATGGGCACTGACAATGTAGAACGTTTTTTTTTACAAAAATCGCTCTTGAACTTGAAGGTGTTTTAAAAATTAGGGTTAAAATTAGAGAAGAACCAACTTTTTGTTCAAAAGAGCTGAATTTACATAAAAAATCATAATTTATCATGATAGCTCTAGTATTCAGCAGTAATTAATAGAAATCAAAATGAAAAAATAATGGTTTTTGTTGAAACTACAAACAAATTTGTAAAAAAAGATAGAAATTTCGTAAATAAAAGACAAAAAGGAAATATTTTCGTAACCCTTGGGTAAAAATGGTTAAAATTTTTAATTGTTATAGTTAATTATCTGGTTCATCGAATCCTGAACGGTGGACCACTACTTACGCCACACCCTGTATATTAATAGATATACCTAGATAACGCAAGTATCACGATTTATACAAAAATCAAGCGTGCCATTTTTTGACTACCTACTATGACGTCACCAGCACTATTTAGTGATGGGAAAAACAAATCGATTCAAAGATCGGCATCTCCGCGTGCGGCACCCGTTTCAACACGTAAATATTCGATTGAAACACAATATTACAATCTATTATAAATATATTATAATCAATTTAAGTTCTAGTGTCTACAATAAAAAAAAATATCTCTCTGTATCACTTAATGGATTGCTGGGAGAAAACTCATTTTTGAATGTTCGCCTTTGTACGCACGACGAGAACGAGAAATATATTATATTTCTCGTACAACGAGACTGGCCGTCCAGTATAACTTGGCCTCGCTTTGTATAATATACAAAGCGAGGCCAAGTTATACTGGAAATGTATAGCTTTATGTGCCGCCGTGTGTACAGACGCCAGCCGGCCAGCACGGGTCCGCAAGGACCGATGCCTGCCAGGGCTGCGGGACTGTTCGAAACAGATACCGTGGCCCTGGAACGCAAAGGGCAAGGAAGGAACGTGAATGGGTTTTAGTCAGTACAAGTCTGACACTCCTTTCCGCTCCGCCCAGAGTGGGAGGGGTCATTTGATGATTTCCACCCAGAAAAAAAAAAAAAAAAAGCCGGCCAGCACCTCAAGCTATCTGTCAAGTTTCTTTAATAGATTTTCAACTTTATCGCGAGAGCATTAGTTTCAACGTTTATTGGGAAATTTGGACAGTTTCGAGTAATTTGATGTGGTGGCGTCTATACACACTGTGCATCTGAGATGAAGATGTAGGTACTTGCTTCTGCGTCATAAAGGTTTTTCATTTCTATATCTTCTGCTTTTACCTGAGATGAAGATGTACTTGCTTCTCTATGATCAATTTGTGATAATTCATTTAGCTTTGGAGTGCTAACATTTTGTTTAACAGGTGGTGCATTAATTTCTAAATATTTTCTTTTTTGGTAAGCTTGCCTCTCTGATGATGGCTGTGGTTCAGTATTCTTTTGACACTGAAAGGAGATTGACCGATTTGTAAGGAAAATTGTTGTGCTCTGAAAATTTTTATTTTACATAATAGTAAAATCATTGTATTTTTATAATCAGAAACCATTTTTAATTTATTCACCCTGGTTCAAGAGATATCATTGTTTTTCTGTTGTAAAAATCTAGGTTATAATTAGACATTGTCATTTTCTCCTTATTCCATTTAGGTAAAGTACCTACTTCTACTACCTATCTACTATACATCACTATGGGGATGGAATTAGGTACGTCTCTATTACTTTATGTACATATAAATATATATCTATACTAATATTATAAAGAGAAAAGATTTGTTTGTTTGTTTGTATCGAATAGGCTCCGAAACTACTAAACCGATTTGAACCATTTTTTCACCAATAAAAAGCAAATTTATTATTATTATATTAATTAACATAGGCTATAATTTATTTTCAAAAAATTAGAAATCCTTAACAAAATTGCAATTATGTAACCCAAAGTAGCAAAATTTTGCCTATTAAATTCATTATTTGGCGTGCGCTGAGAAAACTATTGATGATACTTAAAAATGATGCATGTACTCATTATTACCTACAAAAAAGTCCGCGAGAGCATATACTGTCATAGTTAAGTCACAATAGCAGCTTTTGTGTTCTAAAATTTAATTAATTAGATCGCCCCGGTAGAAACAAAAGTTGGTTACATTCGTGTCGTAGTATTAATTCTTATTCTAATAAATAGTTTTATTACAAGGGTATTTATGTAGCCGTAATATACTGAGTGTTCATCATCAATATGTAAGATACATGCAGCGACATCTATTGAACCAAAATGGTACTAATGAATAAAAATGTGCTCACAAGATAACTTTAAAATTGACTGACCGGCTTTGTTAAAAAGTTATGATAGCGTACTTTAAATTAGTCTACATCACACTGCTTTGGAAATCTACATAGCCTATACACTGGAGAGTGTGTGTTCGATCGCTTTCCATGTGCTTTGCATACGGAAGCAGTTGCAAGAGATCCGCAAGAGTTTACAGCAGCTATAACGTGTTTGGGCTCATTTCATGCACCTTGATGAGAACATTAAACCTAACTAGAGTATGACTTTCATCGACAGTCTAACGATGGAGGCGGAAGGCAGTTGCAAGAGTTCCTCAACAGTTTACAGCGGCTCATTTCATGCTCCTTGATGAGAACTTTAGATCTAGCTGGAGTATGAGTGTCATCGAAGGTCTACCGATGGAAACTTAAGGCACTTGCAAGAGGTCCTCAACAGATTACAGCAACTATATTGTTATTGGGCTCATTTCATGCACCTTGGTGAGAACTTTAAACCTGCCTGGAGTATGACTGTCATCGAGTGTTTAAAGATGAAGACTTAAGGCTGTCGAGGGAGAGTTTGCGAAGGAGGTGGAGGTGGCGCTGAGGGCTGTGTCCTACAAGCAGAAGCCCTCTACTAGACAGAGGGCCATACCTGCAGCGGCCGCCTCCATCATAGCGGCAGCGAAGGCCAGATATGCGGGGCCTCCACCAGACGAAGTTGCCAAACTGCGGGCGGAGGTCGCTCGCTTGACGACTGCTGCGGAGCTTCTCCAAGAGGAGAACAAGAAGCTCCGAGCAGACCTGGCCGGTCTGCGCGAGTCCGGCTCTCGCAAGGCGCCCCAAAATGGGGGCCAGCAGCGACCAAGTCAGCCCGTGCCGGTGGAGAACCAGGTTCTGAACCTGGTTCGGCAGGAGCTGGCTGCCTTCCAGGCGCGGTTCTCCGTTCTGGAGGGCATTGTCCTGCGCCCCCCCCTGGCGGCAAACAAGGCCGCCACATATGCGGCTGCTGCGGCCTCCGCACCGGGGCCGTCCAGCAAGCCCTCCGGCAGGGTTACGTCGGCCCCCGAAAAGCCGGCTCTGGCGAAACCGGCTCCAGTCGGGAGGGCGGCGGCCCTAAGGCAGAGCAAGGCGGTGGCCCAAAAGAAGGGCAAGGCGGCGTGTGTACCGGCGCCAGCCGCGAGACAGCCGCCACCGCCGCCTCCCCCGCCCACTAAGCCTTCTGTGGCCGAGCCCGGGTGGCAGGTGGCCGGAGAAAGAGCGAGGGAGCTAAGGGCGGCAAAAAAGACCAGGAAGCGGGAGCGGAAGCGCCGACAAAAAGAGCGGAGCGTCGCGGCTGGGCTCAGCGCCCCGAAAACCGCAGCTGTAGTGATAACGCTACAGCCGGATGCGGAAAAGAGGGGCGTCACCTACCGCGACGTGCTCGCTAAAGCGAAGGCGACGGTGGATCTCAGAGAGCTCGGGATCGCCGGAGGCCTCCGGCTTAGAGTGACCGCAACAGGGGCTCGAGTGCTAGAGATCCCCGGCGAAACCCGTGGCTCGTCCGCTGACGCTCTGGCCGAAAAGCTTAGAGCGTCCCTAAATGCGGACGAGGCCCGAGTGTCCAGGCCCGTCAAATGCGCAGACCTGCGCATCCTTGGTCTGGACGACTCGGTGACCGAGGAGGAGGTGGTGGCCGCCGTCACCAGGACCGGTGGGTGTCCTGCCGAGCAGGTCAAGGCAGGCACCTTACGTCCGGATCTGTCGGGCATGCGAACCGTAACGGTAAGCTGCCCTGTGACGGCGGCGAAAGCCATTGTGGAGGGCCGAAGGCTCTTGGTGGGCTGGGTGTCAGCGCAGGTGAAGCTGCTGGAGCCCAGACCTCTGAGGTGCTTCCGCTGTCATGTAGGGCACCACGTGTCGGTCCGGTGCACCTCGGAGGTGGACCGCAGTGGCCTGTGCTTCCGCTGCGGCCAGCCCGGTCACATGGCCGCGGCCTGCTCTGCCACACCGCACTGTGCCGCATGTGCGGCAGCTGGCAAGCCAGCCGATCACCGGGCAGGGAGCAAGGCCTGCGGTATACCCGCCAAGGCCAGCAGCAAGGGAAGGCCCTCCGCCACCACCGCCAAAACCCCCACCGTCGCCACCACCGCAGCCGCCGCCACTGTTGCCGCCGGTGCCGTTACTGCTGCAATTTCCGCAGCGGGGCTCTTGCAGAGGGCCCGGGAGGGGACTGAAATGGAGTGCCAGTAACGGCCCCATTGCGCCTTCTCCAGGCGAACATCAACCACTGCGCCTGTGCTCAGGATCTGTTGCTCCAGAGCATGGCGCAGTGGTCGATTAACATCGCCGTGGTCGCTGAGCCGTACTTTGTCCCACCCAGGGATGACTGGGTGGAGGACCATAGCGGCTCAGTGAATATAATTGCGTCGGCCGCCGCCGGTACCCCGACTCTTGAGAGTGTCAGGAAGGGTCATGGGTGCGCAGCAGCACGGTTCGGGGAGATCGTTGTAGTGGGAGTCTACTTCTCCCCGAGCCGAACTCTCGCCGAGTTCCACAACTCCCTCACGGAGTTGAGTGTCGTCATCGGAAGCCATTCCCTCCCCGTGCTTGTACTCGGGGACTTCAATGCCAAGAACTTGGCTTGGGGTTCTCGTTACACGGACGTGCGGGGTAGGATGGTGGAGGACTGGGCTCTGGAGACAGGTCTAGTCGTCCTAAATCGGGGTTCTGTCCCCACGTGCGTGCGGATGCGGGGCGAGTCGGTGGTGGACATATCGTTCGCTAGCCCCGCTCTGTCACCGCGTGTCGTCGACTGGCGCGTCATGGAGGGGGTGGAGACCTATTCCGACCACCGGTACATCCGGTTCGACGTCTCCACTCAGACCTCAAGCGCACCGGTCCTACAGGCCCCGAGTGGTCCGCGATGGGCGCTGAAGCAGCTGGACCGGGAGCTCCTCCTGGAAGCCTCAATCGTGCAGGCCTGGGTGTCATCACCAGACAGGCCTGCCGACATCAACAACGAGGCGGGTTGGTTCCAGGAGGCCATGTCCGAGATTTGCGACGTGGCAATGCCCCGAGTTCGGCCAGGAAGCGCCCGGCGTCAGGTGTACTGGTGGTCGCAAGAGCTGACGTCTCTGCGCAAGGCGTGCGTTGCCGCGCGGCACCTGTACGCCAGGCATCGCAGGCTCCGCATCCGCCCTCCGGATGCGTCAGCCATTGAGGCGGAGCTGTACGAGGGGTACAGAGCGGCAAAGACCGCCCTCCAAGAGGCTGTCCGGCGGGCCAAGCATTTGGCCCGCGAGGAGATGCTGGAGTCTCTGAACGGAGATCCGTGGGGGCGCCCTTACAAGATGGTGCGGGACAAACTCCGCACCTGGGCCCCCCCGCTAACGCAGAGTCTCCGGCCTGAGCTCGTGGAGGACGTGGTGAGCGTTCTGTTCCCTTCGCGAGGGGAGCATCCTCCCCCGCCTATGGCTCCGTCACCGCGTGCGGTGCCGGAAGCGGACCACACCGATGACGACGATGACGTTCCGGAGGTGACTGGGGTAGACCTGAGAGTGGCGGTACGCAGGCTGAAAGCCAGAAATACCGCCCCGGGACCCGATGGCTTGCCTGGCAAAGCCTGGGTCCTGGCCTCTGAGGCTCTCGGGCCCCGACTGGAAGGGTTCCTAAGCGCATGCTTGGAGAGAGGCCAGTTCCCGCTTCGTTGGAAGACGGGGAAGCTGGTCCTCATCCGGAAGCCAGGGCGCCCTGCGGACTCTCCGTCCGCATACCGGCCCATTGTGTTGCTCGACGAGGTGGGCAAGCTCTTTGAAAGAGTCATTGCCAACCGCCTCGCCGGGCACCTCGCAGGGATGGGGCCGGATCTTGCGGAACACCAGTTTGGTTTCCGCAAGGGGCGCTCGACGGTGGACGCCATCATGCGCGTGAGAGCCCTCACGACGGGGGACGCGGTGTCCCGGGGCGGGGTTGTCTTGGCGGTGTCTCTTGACATCGCCAACGCCTTCAACTCCATGCCCTGGAGCTGCATTGCGGAGGCACTCCGGTATCACGGGGTGCCGACCTACCTTCGTCGTGTGGTCGGGGACTACCTGACGGATAGGGCCGTCATCTACCCCAGTCGGAGCGGAGAATGGAACCGGCGAGAGATGTCGTGCGGTGTTCCACAGGGTTCGGTTCTGGGGCCGGCCTTGTGGAACATCGGTTACGACTGGGTGCTGCGCGCCGACCTCCCTACCGGCGTCAGTGTAGTTTGCTACGCTGACGACACGCTGGTACTGGCACAAGGGAGGTCGCACGAGGCGGCGGCCGAAAACATGACACGCGGGGTTGCGATAGTTGTGGAGAGGATCCGGCAATTGGGTCTCGAGGTGGCATTGCACAAGTCCGAGGCCATGTGTTTTCACGGGCCTCGGAATGCGCCACCGTCGGGATCCCTACTGACGGCAGGAGGGGTTTCCATCGGCGTCGGGTCGACGTTGAAGTACCTAGGACTCGTCCTCGACAGCCGGTGGAACTTCGTGGAGCACTTCCGACGTTTGGCTCCCAAACTGGAACGGGCAGGGGCTGCCTTCAAGCGGCTCTTGCCCAACCTGAGGGGTCCAAACGCCTCCTGCCGGAAGCTTTACGCGGGGGTCGTGCGGTCCATGGCCCTTTACGGGGCCCCGGTGTGGGCGCGTTCTTTGAGGCGGCAAGCCGCCCACTACCTGAACGCGCCCCAAAAGGTGATAGCCATAAGGCTAATCCGGGGGTACCGCACGATCTCCGGCGAGGCGGCTAGCCTCCTTGCCGGATTGCCGCCATGGGATCTGGAGGCGATAGTCCTCGCGCGCCTGCATGAATGGCGCGCGGAAGCACTATGTCGGGAGGAAACACCGCTGCCGCGACAAATTGCCGCTCAGCGGACAGACCTCCGGCGTGATCTCATGGCGACATGGAGAGAGCGACTGTCGCAACCCCGTGCAGGGCACGCCACCATAGTGGCGATAAGTCCCCTCTTTGAGGAGTGGCTAGAGAGGCGCCACGGCGCCCTCACCTACCGCCTGACGCAGGTCCTCACCGGACACGGTTGTTTCGGGAGGTTCCTGCACCGAATCGGGCGGGAGGAAACGCCCGGGTGTTTCCACTGCGAGGATCGTCCGGAGGACACGGTGGAACACACCGTGGAGGTCTGCCCCGCTTGGGCGGAGCACCGCCGTGTCCTCATAGCGGCGATTGGCGGCGACGATCTCTCGCGTCCGGCCCTGGTTCAAGCCATGGTCCGGAGCGAGAGGGAATGGGAAGCCGTCACCTCCTTCTGCGAAGCAGTCATGCTAGTGAAGGAGGTGGCAGGACGTGAGAGGGAAAGAACCTCACGTCCCAGCCGCCGCGGGAGACGCCCTGGGCGTCGGGGGTCACGTGGTGGCTTCCGACCACCGTAGGCGCTGGCCTGTGGACGGCGAGTTATGGGCTAGCTCGCCGTCCGGCCGTCTTATGACTACAGGCCGTGTCGACGGCGCGTTCGTGTTCCACGCGCGCCTCAAAGAGATGTCAGCAATCAAGTAGGGGTCCGCATGGACCGATGCCTGCCAGGGCTGCGGGACTGTTCGAAAGAGATACCGTGGCCCTGGAACATAAAGGGCAAAGAAGGAACATGGATGGGTTTTAGTCAGTACAAGTCTGACACTCCCCTCCGCTCCGCCCAGAGTGGGGGGGGTCATTTGATGATTTCCCATCCGGAAAAAAAAAAAAAAAAAAAAAAAAGGCTGTCGAGGGAAGCCCTTATTTGGAAAAACATAAGTAGAATTAACGATTAATGCAAATATATCCGAGAAATGAAATTGTGACCTACATGATCTTTACCAAAATTATAAAGATGAAGAGTTTTTTTGTTTGATTGGTTGAACGAGCTAATTTCAGGAACCACTGGTTCGAATTGAAAAAATATTTTAGTGTTGGATAGCCCATTTATCGAGGAAGGCTATAGGTTGTATAACATCACGCTACAACCAATAGGAGCGGAGCATCAATGAAAATTATTGCAAAAACAGGGAAAATGTATTCCTTTTTTAGAGCTTCCGTTGCGTGCGCTGTGAAACGGTTAAAGTTACGCAACAATCATGAGTCCGCGATAGCATATGTCTATCTTTTAAGGTTGACTCACACTCTCTCTAACCCTCTCTCTTATGTGGCGCAGACGAAGTTGCGCGGGTCAGCTAGTGTTTTATAATGATAGCTTTCCAATTCAGCGATCACATCTCTAAACCCCCTATCCAATATAAATACGTCCCCCTGTCTAAAAAATGAGCGCATAGGACCACTTTCATTACTAAATAGATCACTCATGATTGTTGAGTCATTTTTTGTTGCTTCATAAGGTCCAATGCAATCTAAAATATATCCATCACAACATGTGATTAAAAACGGTTTAACCAAATTGGTATATTTATGGAGACTATATGTCTGTTTCTGGTATTTGTAGTTACTACTACTCCACATATGACAATGGCAGGTTTAGTATCTGAAACCTACAATCTCCAAATAGACCTTCAGGAATAGTCCTGTTACGTGAGGCCACATTTTGTATACTTGTATGGTTAACTCCCAAATGCATTGGGACAAAATATCCTGTTAAACATTCTCTAACAATCTTCTTTTTTTTCTCTAATGTAGATCGTGGCAATTGAAAAAGAGTTGCCAGTCTTTGGTTGCTGTCCCCTGTCCTAGGCTTTACAAGAAATATGCTCAATGCAAGGCTAGGTTTTGTAACTTTATTATTTAAAGATGCTATTTAATAGTTCATTAAATTGCACCTCTGTAAGTCCCAGCCAATAAGGGCGTAAATGTGAATCCATGGCTGCAATATCATTAAAATCTTAAATCCTTTGGGAAGCTCTTTCGAGCATGGAAAATATATCATCGACTTGAAAGCCAGTAAAAACATTTAAAGTGGCATTCAGTTCATCCCACTGTTTACTATTTAAAAGGTGATGGCAGATTCTAACATTTAAGGGTATATATATATACAACATGTCCCAAAATTCAACGATAAGCCAGCACCGGAGGATAGACCTGCCCATGACTACTCGGGGAAAAAAAGAAAAAAAATATATTTCTCTTTTTTTTTGAAGTTATAAAAAAAAAGAAATTCTTAAAAAAGTGAGACCTTTTATGATATTTTTCACCATGACCACACTTTTTAAAATATTTCTGTTATTTTTTTTATAGGCAACCTGAATAGCACTGCTATCTACCACAATTCTTAAAAAATCCAGAATACCTCTAGTTTTTTCACGTAAATTAATAAAACTTCATTTATTCCCTAAATTTTTTGAAGATTTTTACTTTTAATCAACTTTAACTCATCGTGGTGTAAAAAAAAGTATGAACACTACTATGGCAAGTTTTTTTATAAATTGACGCAACTAATCAAGATTCCAAAATGGTATAATACTCTAGGAAAATCAACCACAAAAAAATAATATCCATACTAGTTCAAAACAAGAACCAAATTCCTTAAATTATAGTTGACAGTAATCACTTTCACTGCGTGCCCAAAATGGGTTCTTGTTACAATTTCTAGGAATTTGAGTGGGGCATACATACCTTAGAAGTTAGAGAGAGATAGATAGAGATATTTACGTTAAAAAGAGACAACAACAGGGCAGGTAGTGGGTTCTTGTTACAATTTCTAGGAATTTGAATGGGGCATACAAACCTTTTTTTTTTTTTTTTTGGATGGGAAATCATCAAATGACCCCCCTACTCTGGGCGGAGCGGAAGGGAGTGTCAGACTTGTACTGACTAAAACCCATCCATGTTCCTTCTTTGCCCTTTGTGTTCTAGGGCCACGGTGTCTCTTTCGAACAGTCCCGCAGCTCTGGCAGGCATCGGCCCATGCGGACCCCTACTCGGTTGCTGACATCTCTTTGAGGCGCGCGTGGAACACGAACGCGCCGTCGACACGGCCTGTCGTCATAAGACGGCCGGACGGCGAGCTAGCCCATAACTCGCCGTCCACAGGCCCGCGCCTACGGTGGCCGGGAGCCACCACGTGACCCCCGACGCCCAGGGCGTCTCCCGCGGCGGCTGGGACGTGAGGTTCTTTCCCTCTCACGTCCCGCCACCTCCTTCACTAGCATGACTGCTTCACAGAATGTGGTGACGGCTTCCCATTCCCTCTCGCTCCGGACCATGGCTTGAACCAGGGCCGGACGCGAGAGATCGCCGCCGCCAATCGCCGCTACAAGGACACGGCGGTGCTCCGCCCAAGGGGCATACATACCTTAGGGTGAAGCTTGTGACGTTGTAAAATTCGATGTGCAGAACTTTTCGGGATTCCTGTAGCTTCTTCTATGGCGCGTACCGAAGTAGTCGAATCATTTTCTATCTCATTGAGAACTTCTTCATCACGATCCAATCTAGGTCTTCCAGCGTTTCTCCTACTGGATGGCATACGACCCTCCGAAAACGCTTGATGCACATTAATAAACACTCGATAATCAGGATATCTTTGAGCATTTGGGTACCTTTCTCGATACAGTCTGCTAGCAGCGTTAGCATTGCATCGGGTTTCTCCATAGATGAGGTGCATATTTGCGTATTCCTGTGGTGTGTATGGTTGCGGCATGTTGATCGTTAAACAGTCCAAAATGCGCCAGAACTCCAAATCACAAAACACACAATCGTAGTCCAAGATAATTCCAGGTCAGTTCAGTTTGCAGATCGATTCCAGTCCAAAAAGCCAAGTCAAAAGTCGTTAGTACGTACGAGAGCCACGTCAGTTGAATACGGAACGGTGCGCAGTAAACAAAGGAGCAGAGCGTACTGAACTGACTTGCTCTGAGAATAATAACAGCTTCTCTACCTGCCCTGTTGTTGTCTCTTTTTAACGTAAATATCTCTATCTATCTATCTCTCTCTAACTTCTAAGGTATGTATGCCCCATTCAAATTCCTAGAAATTGTAGCAAGAACCCACTACCTGCCCTGTTGCACGCAGTGAAAGTGATTACTGTCAACTATAATTTAAGGAATTTGGTTCTTGTTTTGAACTAGTATGGATATTATTTTTTTGTGGTTGTTTTTCCTAGAGTATTATACCATTTTGGAATCTTGATTAGTTGCGTCAATTTATAAAAAAACTTGCCATAGTAGTGTTCATACTTTTTTTTTACACCACGATGAGTTAAAGTTGATTAAAAGTAAAATCTTCAAAATTTTAGGGAATAAATTAAGTTTCATTAATTTACGTGAAAAAACTAGAGGAATTCTGGATTTTTTAAGAATTGTGGTAGATAGCAGTGCTATTCAGGTTGCCTATAAAAAAAAATAACAGAAATATTTAAAAAAGTGTGGTCATGGTAGTGAAAAATATCATAAAAGGTCTCACTTTTTTAAGAATTTCTTTTTTTTTTATAAGTTCAAAAAAAAAGAGATATATATTTTTTTTCTTTTTTTCCCCGAGTAGTCAAAGGCAGGTCTATCCTCCGGTGCTGGCTTATCGTTGAATTTTGGGACATGTTGTATATATATATATAACAATGAAATACCTTTTCTAATTTCCTCTTTTTTGGCGATAACGAAGCTTTTTCTGTGATAACTTTTGGATCTATATTTTGTAATTCGTACCCGTAAAATTTAACATTTAAAACTTGAAAGACTTATTATAAAATTTCCAAAAGGTAGATAAACGAATCAATGAACTAACTTCAATAGTTGTGAATGTTGTGATCTTCAGTACATCAATGGTGGGATACGCTGCTTTTGTCAATGTTCGATGCTTTTTTCCCACCACAAAGCTTGCTTCGTCAAAATGTATCGAACAAATAGTGCTATACTTCGTTGGGAACCAATCTTTATTTCCCGTTGCCTCAATCCATTTTTCTTTTAAATTGGGATCATGTGGAAAACTAAAAAACGAAACGTAAAAGATTATTTAATAAAAATTGTCTGCATAATGAGCATAAAATACAAAATCATTCATCTGTGTCCGAAATCGATTCTCGAGAATCGATTTTTGTTGCGTACGATGAACAGCACTAAATCCCTAGAATTGTCAGAAAAGTAATTATAGCGTCTGCACTATGAAACCGTAGCGATTTACGATAGTATCCTTTGTTTCGATATTCATCACTTGTTAAAACAGAACGTCGCATCTACCTCTCCAAGTAAAAGCCGCAATGCATTACTACTTTCGATGACCAGTTTTTTCTCAAATTTGATATTACTGTGAGTATTCGATTATAAATAACTGATTTTAAAATCAACTACGCATAATATTAATCAGAAAATGATTTACCGATGGTAGGAAACGTTTACTTTTGGTTTTCTGCTCACAAATGTACGATTTTTACAATTTATCACAGCACAATTAGGCATTTTTTATTTTTTGAGGGACGGTCGACTAGCGCGGCGCACCGATCGATGCAGACTGGGCGCGACAGTGGACACGTTAAGTATCTTTCACTTAAATCGAGCACGCGAAGTAGGTGCTCTTGAGTTATCTAGGTCTATCTATCATCTGTGCGTCATGCGCATCGATAAGGCTCTGCGACGCAGCTCTAAGACACGTTCGCGTTCTAACTAGTACAAAGAATAGTGTTCGAATTGACAAGTAAAATGAGTTCATGTTAGATTCCGATTATCAAATTAACGAATTGTTGCTACTTTACAGTTTCCCAAAGCGTAAAAAAACTGTTTGGCAAAGTGATTATTTGAAAATTCGATTAAATGTTCTGTCATTGCAACAAAATTAAGAATTAGTGGTACAAAACGTGTCGACAAGCACGCGTCGCGCAGATATGATATCTGTGCCGCCACTGCAACGAGGCGCAGAGGGAGACAGACTCATATCTGCGTCACATGTGCCTGCCGCAGCGTACGCAGCTCTTAGTTCATGCCCTGCTCTGCGCTGCGTGGACCTAGGTCACCTGCGTCTAGGCATACGCTTACCAGTCCCGTCCGATTCGCGAGCTCATTTCAAAATTCTATATCAAGGAAACTTACTGGCGTATCGAAATAATTCGTTCACATGTATTTTTTAGTTTCAACAGAAAATACGCAGAGCTAAAATTTAAAATTAGTGAACTATCTTCATAGCAGACTGAAACGGGATAAACAAGTGCGAAGTCGGGAAACAAGCCAAGTTATCAAACGGGATATTTACCATATTTACTGCTCGTTTTGAGTTCCCGATAATAAAAAAAAACCGATATTATTAATACCGGGAACTCAAAACAATCAGTAAACATGATAAATATACCGTTTCTAGTGTTAATAAGAATGTTAGTGACCATCATCATCTGCCTAGCCTTTTCCCAACTATGTTGGGGTCGGCTCCCAGTCTTACCGGATGCAGCTGAATACTAGTATTTTACATGGAGCGACTGCCTATCTGACCTCCACAACCCAGTTAGTACTGGGTAATACGATACCCCTTGGTAAGACTGGTTGTCAGACTTTTTGGGCCACTGACTACCTATAACGACTGTCAAAGATCTACAAATGACACCCGGGACCAACGGCTTAACGTGCTTTCCGAGGCACGGAGGAAACTCGATATGTAATGGGTGGTCACCCATCCACAGACCAACCTAGGCAAGCGCGGCTTAACCTAAAGATCGATCCGGGCGGCTGTTATTACTTAGCCACGAGCTCCTCGAGAATGTTATTGACAATGATAGTTTAACAACTTATACAAGCCAAGTTGTCGCAAATATCACTAAACAAAATAAAGTCCAAATCAGTAATCAAAATCCTTGAGGGTAGAAAGTTGGAGTCGCGCCACAACACGAATTTCAAGTCGTTTGTGGTGCGAGTTCGGTAGGAGTTGAGACCTTCCTCAAGGAAGAGTTTTGGCCGAAGGGTGTCATGTCTGTATCGGCGTTTCCGCGGAAGGCTACGCGACTCCACGCAGCGGAACACGACGCCGTCACTCTGTGTACTATAGTTTATATTTTCTTGTTTTTATAAATATGTATGATAGTCTATAAGGTTATATGGGTCTTTGTTAACGGAATTAAATGATATATTATATTATTATTAAAACGTCCAGTAAAACAGCCGTTTCGTCGTTTTAACACTGATTTAAAGTAAATCACGATAATGGAGTATTTTCATTAAGGCCTGCGCAAACGATGGACAATTTGTCCGCGAACAATTTCCAACAACCAATGGACGTCAATCAATAGATGAAAAAACAACACAACAACCAATGAACAGAAACGGTAATTTCTATCCGGCAGACAAATAGTCTGTCGTCTGCGCAGGCCCTTATGTTATTTATTGAGTACATAATATTTATTCTTATATGTTTTAGTTATAAATATTTTCTAGTATTTTTTTTCTGTTATTGCACCTACTGTATATTGTCTCTGCATCACCCTAAGGTAGACTGGTAGAAAATGCCTATGGCATTAAGTCCGCCTTTGTGCAGTTTTTACTTGTGCATAAAGCTTTAATAAATAAATAAATATTTAACGCATCGTCTCATCTGCCTAGCCTTTTTCCAACTATGTTGGGGTCGGCTTCCAGTCTAACTAATTTAGGTATTTAACGCACCCAGCGGGCGGCGAGGTACTCGAACGATACTTTCTTTCACTCGCTCGCACCATGATATTGCGAATACGACGACTAAACGATCATGATCCACCGTAATACAAGTTTTCTTTGGATGAAGTTTAGTGGACGAAAAAGGTTTTGTTGTGACATTTTAATATTATTATAATAATTCTTTTTGATATGGTTTTCACTATTTAAGAATCTTAAAGTGTTAAAATAAGTATACATGAATATTTTAGTTGTAGTCGCAGTAACCGACCGTTGATAACTGACATCCGTAGCACAGTGCAGTGTTCTGAAAATATAGCTCCATACTTATAGAAACCGAAATAAATATGGTTTTATCGATACTATGAAAGTACTTTTGAGAGATATTTTAAAGGAGAATATTATAGTCCACGCTATTCGTATTATTTAAACGTTTCATTTGCTGTTACTTTTTTAAATTCGTTCAAGTAATTTTTGACATTACTTTCCTTACGCGAACAAAAATGAACGCACGTTTTTTACAAGCAATCAGGTATTACATGGGTCAAAGGAAAATTTAGCATCAGAACTTTCTGCTACCTGCAAACCATAGATGTTTACGAACAATTATGTAGCGCTCACTGTTCACCTTGGTATTTATGGTTCCAGATATATGTCTCAAGTGTAAAACTTTGTACCAGCGCATTTATTAAAGATGCATTATTAGAAAGAGGAGCTCGTGGCTAAATAATAACAGCCGCTCGGGTCGGTTTTTAGCTTAAGCCGTGCTTACCTAGGTTGGTCTGATGGGTGACCGCCCATTACATACCGAGTTTCCTCCGTGCCTCGGAAAGCACGTTAAGCCGTTGGTCCCGGCTGTCATTTGTAGATCTTTGACAGTCGTTAGGCAGTCAGTGGCCCAAAAAGTCTGACAACTAGTCTTACCAAGGGGTATCGTATTACCCAGTACTGACTGGGTTGTGAGGGTCAGATAGGCAGCTCCATGTAAAATACTGGTATTCAGGTGCATCCGGTTAGACTGGAAGCCAACCCCAATATAGTTGGGAAAAGGCTAGGCAGATGAGGCATTATTAGAAAGTAAACACCGACCACATTAAACACATGTTTCTGATTTATTTGAAAAATAAATAATACCTTTAGAGTTTAGACCATCGAATTCTATCGATATTAGACAGTCACATAATTATGTCTATCTAATTTCTTTTATGTGTGGGTAAATAAATTAATAGTACGGTTGCAACCTGTTTAAAAAATAAAACATAAGTAAATCATCTTCCTGCCTTTGTCGAATTCTATTCGGGGCCGGCGCAACACGATTTCTACTTCCATTCTCCCCTGTCAGACGTCACGTCATCATTTACTCCTTTCTCTTTCATTTCATTCCACACACAATCCATCCATCTTTTCTTTGCCCTCTCCCTCCATCAAATTTGGAGAGGGAGAGAAAGACATAAAACATACAAATATAACTAATAATTATTTTATTCGTATTATTAACTTATTAAAAATACATAAAATGGTAGGTACAGAGTCTCTCACCATGTTCATGGTTTCGACGAGATTACTTGATGTTGAAGCAACAATATTCTTCAGATTACTTCGTTTTTTTATTCTAAAATAATTATAAAGCATTAATACTTATCTTTCTATACACGTAGGTAGGTATGTTCTTATCGTGGTTGTCCAGTTATAAGGCCAATTAAATTAGTCTATATTTGCCGATAGAAATGAGTATATAATATACCCTTAAAGTATCGGTGACCGAAATCATTTAGATTTCAAAAATATATTTAAAACGTTTAATTCTGCAAGCAAGAGGGTGTTACCAAGTTTTGATCCTCATCAGAAAAGTGTAAGTATACATAGAATAGGTATTATCCAAAATAAAACCTTACCTTGTTTCTCTTGCTTTTTTCAGAGACAAGATATTTCTTCTTTTACGTTTAGCGACGCATTGATACAAGTTTTTTCTTTTCCCCATTACGATTTGTAACACAGCTCAGCTACAATCAAAATAACTACAGATGTAACTATCTGGTATAATAATAATTTGCGAACTTTATACTTATTGAAATATACTGCACGAAAGTACGCTAACAACGATCAAAAACTGCGGTCGTAGTTTACGATGTCCTAACACGCACACAAAAGCAGTGTCTATACGGCAATTGACGCACACCACGATAGTATCGACTCGACGAAGCGCGCGAAATTATCTGACATAGACCCGTACTAGATAAGCGCACGCGCCATACCAGGCTGTACAATCTTAGAACATTTTACCATGCAACTAGGAGAAAATAATGTTACCAAATTAAAAGGCTACCGTAATCTAGTAACAGGTCCTTCTTCTAATGCATTTTTAATTTTGTCGTATTATAAAATCATGTATCGCTGGTTTGTGAATACAGATGGCGTTTGCTGACGCTAACCGACTGAATTGAAAATAGATTGCAATATACTACAGCTTCACTGACGAAGTGACTATTTTATTCTTGCTTCATTATACTCCATCAACTGAACGCCAAATGTTACCATTAATAAAATAAATATTCTGTTTAGTAGTTTATTTTATTATAATTGAACTAAATAAACTACCAAACTTTTTAAGTAAATTCGAAATACGCGTAATATATCAAATAAAATCATAAAATATGTTTTTAACAAATAAAACATTACTACTGGCATACATTTTTAATGTAAATGATACTCTAAATAAAACCTGCTAAATTGGTGTCGTAGTAGTTATTTTGTACTTTTTACTTGCATCAATGAAGCAAGCTGTCAAACAATCAATCTGACGGTCGTTTTTGTTATTTTTCAAGAAATTGGAATTGGAATTTTGAATGGAAGACAATATTTGTTACCCTTAAGATTTGGAGATATCATCCAGTCTGTTCTTGAAGGCATCCAATGTGTTATTCAACAACAACAAATGTGTTAACGACAAACTATATATTATTATTATTGTTTGACGAAATGTCGCTAAAAACTAACATTACTAACAATAAAAGAAAAGATTTGATTCTATTATGTATGACCTACTACGACGACTGTTGAACCAATGCTTAGGCCAAAATAAATGACTATGATTATAATAATATGGGTTTAATTTTCTGCAGCCAAGTAATTCCTTAATTTATTCATATACGTTAGTCTATGAGTAAATTACGGGGTTAATAAACATAAATTACCTAATTTTAAAATAAAAACCTGCCTGGAAGCAAGAATGATGGTAGATGTATACATCTACACAATTATATACATATCAGGAAAGTTGTAGGTTTGTGGATACAGATGGCGCCACCAAACGCTTTCCTTCTGAACCCGTTGAGTAAAGCCTCTATACCTATATATAAAAGTACTCTGTGCGCCATACTGACTGGGACTGCTGAGCGGTAAGCGCGAGCGCCCAGATCGCCGCGCCGTCGCGGCGCAGTGAAATATTTAGCTCTTTTATTTAATATTTAAAAATATGTTTTTTTTTTACTACTTAAATAAAAAGAAAATATTTTTCTAGTGTTAATTATAAAAAAATAATAGTAGAGTTCAAGCAAATGTTGAAGATTATTTTGGTATATCGTGAAAATGATGTACAACTTTGGAGATGTCGGGGCATGTTTCGAAGCCTTTTCGGTCAAAAACATAATTAGGTCCAGTTTTTTTTTTCTTTTCATAAAAGGCATATAACGAAAATGTAAACTATTATTATTTAAGTATAGGATATAATATTGGCGATAAAAAAAAACGATATTCAATAGAATCTAGAAATTAATGTCTCCAAATCAGAACTGAAACCTGGTCTCCGTAAGATTTTGCCACGTATCGCGAGAGTGATTATTACTAAATAAATTTAAAAAATATATAAAATTCACTTTATTATTATTGTAGTATCTCTACTACAATAAAAATTAAAAAAAAATAAAAACACACACACACATTAAAAATACATTAAAAATAGGTCGTTATCTCTAACGACCTATTTTTAACAAATTATTGTTAAACATATACTGTCACTTACGGGATTGTTCATTATTTTGAGCTCCCGATATTAAAGACTCCACAAAACCTGATGATATTGTGAGTGTGTTTTGCCGTGACTTAGTGTCGAGTTCCAGTAGTGCGCGTAACAAAAGACAAAGAAAGAGGGTAGATAGATTTTACTGCTCTTAACAATTTGTTTCCCATTCACCCGCATTCTCCAGTCAACCCGCGATCATGGCGCTTGCAACATCGCCGAAATATCGGGAGCTCAAAATAATGAACAATCACGGAAGATATCCCGTAAGTGACAGTACAAGTTTAGTTGTAAACCGTGAAAGCTTAAAACAGTGTTTGAAATTATTGTTCTTTCAAACAACGAACGAAAAACAAAAAAAATCAACGAGGAATCCTTAACCAACCCCCGTGATTTTTGTAATACCCTCTTAAAGATAATTCTAAACAAAAACTAACCCCAGCTTGAGCATGGGCAACAGATTTTTTTTTTTTTGCCGGAGCCCTGTTCCATACTGCAGCGTCCTTCAACCTGCGTAGGATTGTTGTGGTTGATACCTGAAACAACGGTAAAAAAAAAATTTTCAAACTATGCTATTAAGTGTGTAGCCATATATTTTTCAATACTCTTACGATACGTTTATGATAACCTATGATTATTTTTACATATCGCAGGTCCTCTAAAAAACTGTCATAACACAAAATCTGTAGATTTTTAGATAATCCTTGCTCTATAATTGAAAAAAAATAGAAGCCAAAAAATATACAAATATAATAAGTCGCCAAATGAGACAAGCGAAAGTTTTTGGCGCGAAGCATCGTTAAGAACACAAAAACCTTTAATCGCGTCTATCTCAACTATGAGCTTGGTCATGTTTAAGTATTGATGTCTTAACTATTATAATTTTTTATATTTTTTTTAAATGTAATTTTACTGTTTATATTGTTTTATTTATTTTTAAATTATATTCTATACTGTTCAAATAACTTAATTATATTTACATGATATACAGACTCAAATAGAACTAAACGAAAGATAAAATAAGACAAAGTAAGAAAATATAAACATCTAAACAACGACGACAATAGGACACTTAGGCGTCAAAGTATTCCTCCGCATCGCTGTCATCTGGAAACGTGCCCAGAAGACTGGCAGCATTGCCACGCTGAATGGCAATGCTAATTCTTTGGCCAAAGAAAGAGCCAGCCCTCTGGTCACGCGAAGTGTTTTATTATATGTTATAGCATTGTATTGGACTTGATCTGTAATGTGGCTATAATTTGGTAATAAATAAATCTAAAACTGCTATTTTTGTGTTCTGACGGTTTTTAGAGGATGTGCGATATAATAAAATTGTAACAGGCCGATGTCTATAGCTGTACATTGAAGATATTAAAACATTTGTTCAAATGGCACAAATAATAATTGAAAGGGGTCTCAACTATGAGCTTGGTCATGTTTAAGTATTAATGTTTTAACTACAGCTATTATAATTTATAATATTTTTTTTTAACGTATTTTTACTGTTTATATTGTTTTATTATATGTTGTAGCATCGTATTAGACTTGGTCTATAATTTGGTGGTAAATAAATAAATAAATCTCAAAACTGCTATTTTTGTGTTATGACGGTTTTTTAGAGGGTGTGCAATATAAAAAAATTGTAACAGGCCGATGTCTATAGCTGTACATTGAAGATATTGAAAAAAAAAATATCGGGGGTCTTTATAAGAGCAACAGAAGCCAAAACGACAGTTTTTAGAATTTTTGTCAGTCTGTTTGTACGCGTATCACGCAAAAACTACTGCATAGATTTAAATGCAGTTTTCAACGCTCAAATGCTATACCGGGTGTAAACAGACCCTTCACATATCCGTCAACCAAGCATTCTGTACATCAAACTAAGTAACTTTACGCAAAAAATATTGCTGGGAATCGACTTTTTTTTTGGGGTGAAAAATCACGTTTTACGGTAGAACTCGATGGAAAGCACTCATAGCATTGGGCTGATGCATGGATTGAATAGTACGAGGGTCGTGGAGGTGTGTAAAGTAAAAATCTTACATTAAAAACATGTATTTAAAAAAAAACTTGTGAAAAAGTTGGAACTTTGACCCCCAATATCTCCGTAACTAGAAGGTTCTCAGGTATGGTCTAGAACAAAAAAATGATCGCAGTGACGGGGAGAACAAGTGCCTTTCGTTTATGTTAAGGGTCTATTTACACCCTTTATGCTTAACTTAAAATATAGGCAGCATTAGATCGTTTTGGACCTGATAGGTGGCGCTGTGCGAAGCAAGGGCGGGTCGCTAGTTTCTAAATAATAATAATCTACAGCTAAACTATTATACGATAATATTATAAAGCTGAAGAGATTGTTAGGTTTTTTATTTGAACGCGCAAATGTCTGGGAACTAAAAGTCAGATTATAAAAAGGAGGCTGTTGTTGCTACTGCCATGTTATCGTGTTACAATAACACAAAATGGCGCCGTACGGATAACTTTGATTTGTTAAAAAAATTACAGATTTGGAACCGGCTTAAGTTTTTTTTTAATTCAGATGAGTACAGATGCCCAGCATTTATTTATTTATTTATAGAGAAGCTCGTGGCTAAATAATAACAGCCGCTCGGATCGATCTTTAGGTTAAGCCGTGCTTGCCTAGGTTGGTCTGTGGATGGGTGACCACCCATTACATACCGAGTTTCCTCCGTGCCTCGGAAAACACGTTAAGCCGTTGGTCCCGGGTGTCATTTGTAGATCTTTGACAGTCGTTAGATAGTCAGTGGCCCAAAAAGTCTGACAACCAGTCTTACCTAGGGGTATTGTATTACCCAGTACTAACTGGGTTGTGGAGGTCAGATAGGCAGTCGCTTTATGTAAAATACTGGTATTCAGCTGCATCCGGTTAGACTGGAAGCCGACCCCAAGATAGTTGGGAAAAGGCTAAGCAGATGATGATGAGTACATATGCCCAGCACATCAAGCTAGGTACTCAAAACTGTCAAATTTTCCCAATCAACCTTGAACCTAATGCTTTAGTAATATAGTTGAAAATCTATTAAAGAAGATTGTAGTAGCTTGATGTGCTGGCGTCTGTACCAATAGAATAATTACATTACAAAAAGTGTACTTACGTTAAACTGTGTGGCAGTTACCCGCGTTTTCAAAAATGGCTGACATTTATGCGCCGCTATTATGTTGGCATCTTGCTCAGTGGTGGTGGCGCGTGCGTAAACTTGCCGGTGATTACCCGATAGGTCACCCCCAGTCGCATCATTGCGTCGACACCAAAAGATGATTGTTGACCTCTAAAATAATATTATTTCATTTAATTTTTTATCAACAGTTACTTATTTATTTATTTATTTTGGATCTCCAACAATGGATGTACACAGACACATGAAATAAATAATCGACGACAAAAGTATCAAGTAGGTGAACTCCTTAACTTACAGGAGACCACAGCATGCATAATAAGATGTATAACTAAGCCAACAAAGTTATAGTAGCATTTAAAAATTAAAATCGAAACACAATATTTAGTAATAAAATTAAATTAGAAAAATAAAATAATTAACAAAGTCATAATAGCAATTAAAAAAAATCGAAACAGCAATTAAAAAATATCGAAACAACTACTTAATTATTGTTGCACAAAAACATAGGTAAGTATACCTACAGGAAAAAAAAAACTAGTGCGCAAATTTTGATATCTACGTAAAAATTTTTTTGTGTGTTCACTAAATAATCAAAGTTAATGTTTACGGAACATGTTTATGTTTATTTTTATGGTGAGCCCTTACAGCTGCCGAGAGCGTGTGCATCTGGATTGAGGGCCCATTTTTAAAATCCTTGAGAAACGAAATAAGACTTATAGGGGAATTAGTTAAAAATAGTAAAAACTTAAAGCAAAGGGCCATGAATTTCTGCCAGGGCTGCGGGACTGTTCGAAAGAGATACCGTGGCCCTGGAACACAAAGGGCAAAGAAGGAACATGGATGGGTTTTAGTCAGTACAAGTCTGACACTCCCTTCCGCTCCGCCCAGAGTGGGGGGGTCATTTGATGATTTCAGATACGAAAAAAAAAAAAAAAAAAAAGTGCCATGAATTTCTTAAACTTGAATTAAAACTGTTATGATCAAATAACTTGGGCCCTCAATCCAGACGCGTGCGTAAAGTGACATAGTCTTAATCTCAAAAAGTACTATCTCTGAGTTAATCATTTTTATTTAAGAATTTAGTTCAAGAATTTCTTAATCATTTTAAGAAATTCCCAAATCCGTAGAATATGACATTATAAATTTATGGCGGTATATCTAGGGCCCTCAATTCAGTAATGTCTGGACTGAGGAATCTGCAAAACATGAATTAATCTGAAGAAATAATAATACGACTTTAACATATTTTAGTTGGAGCCTCTGTGAATTAGTTAAAAAGAAATAATGACACAAAACTTAATTGTTAAAAAGTAAATGAAAGTCTAATTTTACGAAAACGTCTGAACTGAGAGCCCTATATTTTCGGCTTTATTGACTAGGCTCAACCTCATAGATTACCACAAATTAGAATAAGTTTTTTATACTATTTTTTAACTAAAATGTAACATATTGTCCGTTCCTCTAAATGTCATACTTTACGAGAAAATTAATTATATATTTTTTATAGCAGGAAATTTTGTAGAGTGGATATGCTTTTGTTACTTTTTTGGACTGATCAGTCTCATGTGCCCTCATAAAAGCTATTTTTATAAACGACTAAGTAAATATTTGTTGCTTATACTGTCGGAAGCGATTGTGTTTGTTTTGTTTTATTTTTTTTATTTTGTTTCAATCGCTTTTTTCTCCTATAAAAATATAAAATCAGTTTTCTCGTAAAGTATGGCATTTAGAGGAACGGACGATATGTTACATTTTAGTTAAAAATAATAAAAAAAAACTTATTCTAATTTGCGTTAATCTATGAGGTTGAGCCTAGTCAATAAAGCCGAAAATATTGGGCCCTCAGTTCAGAAGTTTTAGTAAAATTAGACTTTCATTTACTTTTAAACAGTTAACTTTTGTTTCATTATTTCTTTTTAACTAATACACAGAGGCATCTAACTAAAATATGTTAAAGTCGTATTTATGTATTTCTTCAAATAAATTCAAGTTTTGCAGATTCCTTAGTCCAGACATTACTGAATTGAGGGCCCTAGATATGCCGCCATAAATGATTGAGGGCCCAAGTTATTTGATCATAACAGTATTAATTCAAGTTTAAGAAATTAATGGCACTTTGCTTTAACTTTGTTACTATTTTTAAATAATTCCCCTATAAGTCTTATTTCGTTTCTCAAGGATTTAAAAATTGGGCCCTCAATCCAGATGCACACGCCGAGCGCTCGAAGCGAACGCGACGCACCTTAGTCATGCGATGGAGATTTTACACCGGTTATTAAAAAAAAACAACACCTGTTTCCTACTAATGTGTGGAATACCTACACTACACGGTCAAAATGTACATACATGGTTTTTTTTTAATAACTGATGATAAATTTCTATATAGGGGGGATCTCAGAATAATCTACTGAATACGTGGTAACAGTTTTCGCGTTGGTGTCCCTTCCACCCTATAGTATATTTATACGGTACCTTATAACAAAAAATCTTTTTTATTTAATTTCTGTTCGCATTTCGGTCTAGTTTGTTCCGGCTAATCTCTGAAACGGCTGAACCGATTTTGACGAGACTTTTACGGGCAGTTAACTGACGATTTCAAAAGTAACTTAAGCTACTTTTATTTTTTTTTTATTTTAAATACAGGTTCAGTGCAAACAAACAAACGAAAACTAAAAAAACAAAATTCACGCGAACGAACACTGCAACAGCTAAGTAGTTCATTCATTAATGTAACTTTGATATCTCCGTGGCAGGAATTAATAGGCTGTTGCTGATCCAGCAAATGACATCCTCGGCTTCATAGTCACTTAACCACCAAGTCTGTAGGCTAGCTAATAGCTAAGACGTACCTATCAGTAGCGAAGGGTCAATTTACTTGCGTATCTTCAATATGATTATATAATTTGTCTATAGAATACTGACTGTGTCATTTTTCAAAGAGAAGCCAGTAGGAATCGAGTTGTATGGCACCTTCGCTACTGGTACCTATACGACGACCTATATGACGAATTAGACATTGAGAGGCGGCGCAGAGCATTGTCGGTGCGTGGTGATATGTTGGCACACGGGTTCGCTCGGTAGTACAAGTCACGACTCACGAGCACCAACATTTAAACACTTCATCTGCCTAGCCTTTTCCCAACTATATTGGGGTCGGCTTCCAGTCTAACCGGATGTAGCTGAATACCAGTATTTTACATGGAGCGACTGCCTATCTGACCTCACCTGGGTTGACGATACCCCTTGGTAAGACTGGTTGTCAGACTTTTTTGGGCCACTGACTACCTAAAGACTGTCAAAGATCTACAAATGACAACCGGGACCAACGGCTTAACGTGCTTTCCGAGGCACGGAGGAAACTCGTTATGCAATGGGCGGTCACCCATCCACAGATCAACCTAGGCAAGCACGGCTTAACCTAAAGATCGACTCGAGCGGCTGTTATTATTTAGCCACGAGCTCCTCTTATCATTCCAACATGTAAACACTTAACAATTTAAAAAAAGTGTTTTTTCATTACTGTTCTGATTAAAATTTCATGAGCTTACGAAATAAGTATTCTGGAACTATTTTTTTATGAAAAACATCCGATCTTCAAGTTACAATCGTTATTTCTCGCGAAAATTGCTTTTAAATTTAGAAAAGTAATAATAAAAATCTTTATTTATCTCCACAAATTACATATCAACGTGAGCGTAAATTACAGTCAGATACAGAAATTTTGGCAAAGTGTGTAATTTGTGGGAGATCTGGAGTCTAAACTAAGCCTAGGCCTGTATTTTAGAACTCCAGGCCACCCATTACATTACATTAAGTGTTGACATATTGGTGCTCGTACACCGAGCTCCGGTTAAAATAACTAAGTTCAAGGCACTCTGCCAGACGTTCTACACGAGCGGCCTATGACCAACTTTTCTCAGAAAGCCTACAATGCCTTGGGCGTCCAGTATTATGTGTTCAGGGTTCTGTTTCGGCTCCCTCCATATTGCAATGCATCAGGCCAGCAGCCCAAGTAATTTCAAAACGATCCTAGTGTCATTTTGCTAAAAGTCCGTAATCTGCTAAATTCATAATGTTCAGTCAATGGTCTCGTAATAGAATTGTGTATTGCCATTATTATAAAACCCGTTAGTAGAATGATTTTCGAAAAACTACTACAAAATAACATTTATTCATACCAGATTTCGTTTAAATATTTATTTTTACATATTATTTATCAGATTACCATTCTATGCCATTTCTTTCAATGGAGTGTCAGTGGTTGACCATTGGCAAGTCATAATGACGCCATTAAATTAGTAGATTACCAAACTTGTCAACAATTATGAAATCAATGATAGACCATTCTGACACAATTGTAATAGCAGACTTGAGGCCCTGTTTACTGACGCCAGCGTAGATGACTTCTACACAAAAAGTTGCGTCGGTGGTGGGACGAGTGCGGGGGAACCCGAATAGCGTCCTATGGACGATTGGTGAGAGAACCGATACTGTTGCGCTCAGTAGGTTCACTGAACTCCATGTGTTGCGAGACCGATGAGCCGTGTGTCTAGTTTCTTCTTTTTAATTACTAACATTAGTTAAAAACAACATTCTTGTTACTAACAACCCTGCCTTGCCTATGGACATTGTCTGAAATAAATGATTTTATATTTTATTTTATACTTCCCACAGTTCGGCCGCTCTGTTAATGTCAACACGGCGCCACATCAAGCTATACATTTACACAATAACGTGGCCTCGCTTTGTATCGATTTCTCGTACAATGAGACATCCGCATAAACTGGTTTTGTATAGCTCAGCCGTGCGTACGTGAGTAACCGAGTATCTCCGAACAATTGACGAGGTTTGCCGAGCCGCGCCGGCTGGTGGCTCGACCCGCCGCCTCCTCCCCGCGCATGATGCGCCTCTCGGTCCCCCTCACTACAGAGTACACTATATTATACCGTAGCCAGTCCGCGCTAAGCGCTAACCAACCTATCTACATAATTTTGAGTCGTGTCCCGGAGCAATGTTAAACTTGTATTTTTATATAGTGTTAAACTAAAATAATATAATTGTTAGAACTGTGTTTATTTTGAAGAGTTCCCAAAACCACTACACAGAATCTACAGTGGTGACGCCGACGTGATTTGAATAGTCTAGTCTATGCTTAATATTACTTTTTACAGAGATAATTTTTTGTGTGCTGTTAGGTTGTATATAGCTAATCTCAGCAACTAATGATCCAATTCTAAAAAAAAATTACTGGCAGAGAGCTACGTTATTCGTGGGTGCTATAGGCTATAAATTATTTTTATATCATGCATATTAGCCGAGCTATCACTTTTTTGCGGTCGAAGTCGCGCTTGAAGTGATAGTTTTATTTAAAAAAGTTGTTATTTGATTTTTATAGAGGCGTACACTTCATGAAGATAAGCAGTTTGTTTAGAGTATTACAAAATAAAACTCACCGTTATTCCTGTTATTCTAGCAATCTCACAAAGGCGGTGTCCACGATCTCGCAACTCCACAATCTGACGCCGCTGTTCTAGTGATAAATGTGGCGCCATAAGTCACACACTTCGAAAATAATAAATAATTATTTGTGAACTTTAACGTAATAAGCGTGAATCACAGCCGAGCGATACTTCTGAACTGGCACTACACGATGCAAAAAGTGCGTCTGTGTGTGTGCAGTGTAAGTGCAATACATCGAACGCTTCGCTGTGATTGGCCGATGCCACGATGCTTGGTCCCTTTCCAACGGTATTGAATGTAGCGTTATTGGTTGTCGAACTTGATGTGTTGCCGACTCGCAGTGTGTACTACTGCTTGTTTTTAGGGTTCTGTAGCAGACTGATGATGAAGAAGACATGCTGCGCCGACCTCAAATGAATTGGGATAAGGGCAAGAGAATTAATAGTAATACAATACAACATAATTATGAATGAGTCTACTTATAATATATTTTTGTTATAATGTTTGGTACTACGGAACCCTGTGTGCGTGTGAGTACGACTCGCACTTGGTTTTTATTTATTGGTCGAGTTATTTTTAATTTCACCATAATGGAAAAAGGCTTCGTAAGGCATAAAGTGTTAATTTGTAATGTAATGTGTCATTTGATCTATTTATGTTTACATAGTACTTGATTTTTTTTCTTCAAATCCATCTAATTTAGTCTATTTATTTATTTAAAAAAAAGTATAATATAGTCTATAAGTACTAATATTGTAAAGAGGTAAAATTTGTTTGTTTGTTAGTTTGTATGTAGGGGGTAATATCCGGAACTAATGATCCAATTCTAAAATATCTTCTACTGGCAAAAAGCTACATTATTCGTGGGTGCTACAGGCTATAAATTATATTTATATCATGCATATCAGCCGAGCTATCACAATTTTTGCGAACGACGACGCGGCCGAAATGCTAGCGTTGAAACAAAAAGAGACACATCAACCTTGCTGAACCCAGACTGTTTGGACTTTGCACTCTTCGAAGTAATCGCTGCGAACGTGCGAGAGGGTCCGATATGTTATTGTCATTTCGTCCCTGTCTCGCGCAGACAGTATGGTACGGAAGGGACGTACCATTCTATATGTACTCGTATGTTTTGTAAGCAAGTTGAGTTCGTCGCATAATGGTAGTTATGGGTAGATTGTTTTTCAATTTACGCTGCACTCTGCAATAATACATCCATTATTACAAGTTATTATTGTTTTATTATATCGTGTTTTAAAAAACGATAACTATTGAGGAAACTATATGCTTAAGAGTATACAGTTTTAGATTTTACTCATAAAACGAAATAAAACAGTTTAAGCTAAGTAATTATTGAATGGAAACTAAACAAAAAAAAAAAAAAAAAAAGTTTTTTTTATTATGTTTTCTTCCATTCGTACTGGCATAAGTGCTCACTGTGAAATTTAATCATATACAGGCTGTAAACGGACTCTTCACAAAGCCGTTAAACAAGCATTATGTACATCAAACTAAGTAACCTTACGCAAAATTATTGCTGGGTTTTTTTTTTTTTTTTTGCGTGAAAAGTAACGTTTTACAGTAGGACTCAAAGTAACACACTCAAAACATTGTGCTGATGGATATATTGAATAGTACGGGGGTCGTGGAGGTGTTCAAAGTAAAAATCTTAAATTAAACACATGTATTTATGAAAAAAAGTTGGAAATTTGACCCCCAATACGTAGGTACTAACTAGAAGGTACAGGTATGGTCTAGAACAAAAAACGATCGCAATGACGGAGAGGATAAGTACTTTTCGGCTTCACGTCAGTCCACATATGCATATATGAACTAAGTTCAGATAAAGTGTACCTAATTTTTTTTGTTTTTTTTTTTTGCAGCCTGTTCCGTTTTGCAACGAACTTTGTATGAAGTGAACCAAACTAAATTCTTTTTATCATCTATCCCTTACAAAATTTGGCTTTTTACATGGGGTTAACAATCCTCATTAACTTACAATAATAATATTTTCACGTTTTGCAATAATGAAAAAGTTCGTTGAATAAAACAATCAAAAATTCTGGTTGTTTATATTTTCACTATACTAATTCTTAATTATCTCCTAAACGCATGGACTGATTTACATGATTCAAACGGATAAAATGGTTTTAGACCTAGACCTTTCATTTGACACCAAAATAGTTAAGATATCTCGACAAACAAAAAAACACATTTTCAAGTTGCTCTCGTAATTATCCAACATACAGTATGAACCGTGTAACAATTCTTTTAAAAACTCTCTTATCAAACGTTAAATTTATTTTAAACTGGCTCTAATTCAATAAAAAAATAATCAAATTTTATTTGTGAACAACACGATAATCTAAAATACTTAAGTAGGTAGGTAGGACTAAAGTACAACGCAAAAATGTGTGTGACACATGACTCATTGAAATAAATAATTTAATATTATTTGATGATAGATAATGTATGTATTCTTGTTTGTGTAGCTTGATCAATGACGTAATATAAATAGACGCGTCATGCATGAACATCACGGAACTCGAGAACAGCGTAAATACTATAGGTAGCTAAGTAGCTAGACAGCTCACATGAAGAAAAGGAAGGAAAATTAAATGTCATCTACGGAATTCCTGTTGTTAGAGAGAGATAAACATATTTCTTTAATTACGTTGTCATTGTGTGGCGCATGCTCATTGGCCGAGCGCGCACAAAATGAGGCATGTGGGGAAAATGGACACTCGATTTTCTCGTGTTGATTTAGGTAGTAAATTTACGGGTAAAATAATATTATTTTCGACTTAGTAATAGGATTTCGTTTTCAATCTACGGATACGGAACCCTAAAGAAGAAAATATATAGTTTTATGATGCCACGCACGAGTTTTGTTAATTTTTATTGTTATTTCATTGTGTTTATTCTGTCTACTAAAAATGTTTTGTTTATTCTTCGCGTCTACCTTATTGTTTACTTAATCATTTTATTACTATTTTTATTTTTTATTCTGATTTTTATATTCAACCAATAACTTGTATGTGTGGTGTAAACTGTAAGTATAAGTTGGTAATAAATAAAAAAAATATTTAATTGATTGAATATTGAACTAAAAAAGAAACGTTTCAGATGAACTGGCATATAAATAAAATTAAGTAAAACATTACCATAATTACAGGAACTGCTGTCTTTTTTATTCTTCGAACATTATTTTTCGTTACGTATATGTCGTCGGCTAGAAAATGTTCCGAGCAGACCGTAGAGTATTTTGTGGGTAGCCAATCGTCTTCACGCCGTTGAGCCCTTATAACGCTTAACCAGTTTTCATTCATACGCCCATCTTCAGGTAATCTAATTATTATATTGATCATTAGGTTTCATAACACATTTATCTTCAAACAATATAATTCATCGAAATAAAGTCAATGTAGATTTTATAAACACTGATGCAAAGTACCCCATCTTTCCCTAATGGGACGTGACATACCTCAGAAGCCAGCCGCCATTAGAGGGCATTCGAAAAAAATAAAATAAAATACTTTTTTTTTGATACTTACGCATGAAATGATACTTTTTTATCTTTCACGGTTGCAGTATAATTTTTGCATTTTCTAAAAACACAGGACGGCATTTTGTTTCGTTATTGAGGAAGTTATTCACACAAGCTATTTTTAACGACACGTACACCCGCAGCACTGGTTGGTACGCGACTAAATGGAGGTCCGGGGTAATTACCTTGCATTCATGTTGCCACCACAGAGCGCGGGCCGTGGAGCGGTCAACGTATCTATAGTTTATACACCGTGACTTTTTAGTCGTCTTACATAGGTCGTCCACTCAATGTACCCGACATAAAATAGCTCTAGGCGCGATTTTTTTTATCTTCCATAATAGGTACAAACAAAAATATTAATAAAAAATTAGAATAAAATTATGAAACATTCTGTTAAGGACGCTGTTACATTTTTGATTAATTAAAATTTAGGTAACTAAAGTCGCACACAACAACATCACGCGTACGCACACATTGAACAACTCTGAGCGCTCGTTTTTTTACTTCACTTATATAATCTTGGTCCATTATATTATTTTTTAATTTTATTGATTCTGGAAGATTACTTGGACCTTTGAAAATGCATTTGGTAACTGTTACTTTGTACCGTCGTCTTGATAAATAGGTTAGTATTATCAACCGACTTCAAAAAAAGAAGGTGCTCGACCCGTATGTATCCGCGATTTTCTCAAAAACTACTAATCCAATATTGATCGGGTTTTCGTTTACAAATGTAAATGTTTTCAGGGAAGGTTTAATTGTATAATGTATTAGGATCTGAGATTTTCGAAGATAGACAATGGAACTGTTCAATAACAAACAGCAACAGACTCGCGATCGCAGTGATCGTCTAACTATCTTACTTATTTTAAAAATGCGAAAGTTTGTGCGGATGAATAGATGGATGTTTGTTACTCTTTCACGCAAAAACATTTTTGAATGGATTTGGATGAAATTTGGTACAAAGATAGTTTATAACCTGGATTAACACACAGCATTTTTATCCCGATATGATGTTCCCGTGGGATAATGAATATCACGCCGGCAACGCCGCGGGCATCATCATCATCACCATCATCATCATTTCAGTCGAAAAACGTCCACTGCTGGACATAGGCCTCCCCCAAGTGTCGCCACATTGACCGATCCCGTGCGTCTCGCATCCAGCGGATCCCCGCAACCTTTACCAGGTCATCGGTCCACCTAGTGGGAGGCCTTCCAACGCGACGTCTTCCAGTTCGCGGTCGCCACTCCAGAACTATCCGGCCCCATCGGCCATCCGTTCTGCGAGCAATATGCCCTGCCCACTGCCACTTAAGTTTGGCTATTCTTCGGGCTACGTCGGGCATAATCTAGTATAATGTATATCCAACTAATATTAAAAATGCAAAAGTTTGAATGGATGTTTGTTACTAAATCACGTCAGAACGGCTAAATGGATCTTTATGAAATTTGGCTCAGAGATAGGTCATAGTCTGGAATAACACATAGGATACCATTTATCTCGGTATTATGTTCCTGTAGGATAATTTTTGATTTACACGCAAGCGAAGCCACTGGCCACTGACTGTTTCATAACATAAAATCAGGACTATTTGGATTTAGGGGGCAAACAGATGTACCTACACCTAATATATGGTAACACCACACCGCAATCGAAAAGAGAAGCCACACGCTTCCAATTTGTATCATCTGCTCAAATAGGTAATCAAATTCAACTATTCTCTTGCCTTTTGGCTTAAATTGTAGTGCGCATAGTACGCGCAGCAGTGTGTAGGTGTACCTACAATAAAAAAATAAAAACAATTAAAGAATAGAGTTTGATAAAACTTACACATGAAATTTCATACTGCTCATCATGGTCTAACGAGACGTCTAAGCTGCTCTCCCTGTTAACAACATATAATACTGGGTCAAATTCAGTTACCTAGCGAAACTCTGTAGCCATGATAGGACTGACATTTAACCACATTTAACAACTAAATACAAAAAGGTATCCTAAACTATTATTTCAATTAACTAATAAACTACCTAGTGAAAATACTTACACAGTCTCTTTTCTTTTATTTACTGCTACTTTCGTCGATTTTTTTGGTCTATATCCAAATATATGAATACGGGGCATCTAAAAAAATAAAGATAAACATTTTAACAAAACAACGCAAATGAAAACTAAATGCTAAACTTGCTAGCAGAACTCACATAATCATAATCATAAATCTTTATTTATAAGTACAAACTACAAAGTTCCGCTACCAAGGCCCGTTTAACTTGTCAAACGCTATATTAACAAAGCGATATTTGTGAAATTGACACCAGTGACTAAAAGTGGCCAAGTTTTCGTCGGCCCCAGCTTGGATTTTGGTTTTGATTTCATATTCATTAGTAGCGACCCCAAAAAAAAAATATGAAATTGACACCCATGACGAAAAGTGCCCGATTTTTTAATCGGCGCAATTTTGGATTTTGGCTTTGAACCCATATTCGCTGTTAGCGACCCCAAAAACTATGAAATTGACACCCATGACGAAAAGTGGCTAAATATTCGATTTTGGTTTTGATTTCATATACATTAGTAGCGACCCCAAAAAAAAAACATGAAATTGACACCCATGACGAAAAGTGGCCGAATTTTCACCGGCGCAATTTTGTATTTTGGCTTAAAACCCTTATTCGTTGTTAGCGACCCCAAAAATCATGAAATTGACACCCATGACGAAAAGTGGCCAAATATTCTTTGGCGACATCTTGGTTTTCGGTTATGAACCTATATTCGTTGTTAGCGACTCCAAAAACCATGAAAATGACACCTATGAAGAAAAGTTGTCAAATTTTTGTCGGCGCCATTTTGGATTTTAATTATGATTATATCCGATACTACCTACCCCAAAAACCATCAAAATGACACTTATGACAAAAAGTTGCCAAATTTTTATCGGCACCATCTAGTATTTTGGTTTTGTCTCCATATTCGTCATACATACATACAAACCGGTTAAAATCATAACCCTCCTCGCACTCATCCACTTTCAAACCTCATCGCCGACAGCTTTACCTTATCCATCCCAATCCTTACCTTACTTAGAGCTTCTTAACTTCACCCATCCATTCCGCAACCTTGTCAACAACTGCTTAACCTCACCCGTCCAAATTCCGATCTTACCCAATATAATTTCTATACCACATTCTAATAATAAAAGAATAAAACTCATACTTACTTTTATTTAATTCCGAAAAAGTATCAACTCCTTCCGATTACGTTATACGACGACGGTACACACACGCATGCACACTACAATATTTTCTAGTAATTTTATCGTATTTATTTTTTGCGAGAGAGCGATACACCCATCCTTCCACGAGCGCTTCTGAGCGCGGAATGATGAGCCGCGAGCGAGGCCGCGAGTGCAAAATGTATGAAAAAGGCGGCACATGTTTTTATTTTAGCTAATAATTTAAAAAATATGTTGATTTTGATACAAAATAATTAGCTGAACCTATAACGGACTATACAACATTATTTTTAGTATATGCGAAACCTGAGTATAGTTTGTTCAGAATAAGTAACTGAATCGATTCCAATCATTTTTAAACCATGTTATATTTTGTCCCAAAAAAACTATAGTTATCCCAACATAGTTGGGAAAAGGCTAGGCAAATGATGTGTCACTTGTTACTAGAAAAAATGAGCCGTCGCGGGACGCCTGGCAAATGTGAAACATCGAAATTATTTTGCACAGGTAATCTGACCACGTGGTCTGACGGAGTGGCGGTGTTTACAAACTTCATAACTACATAGGTACTCAATGAGATCTTCAATAGTTCTATAACCGCGTTAGTTATCGCAAATGCGATCATTCTCCTTATCTGTAAGAGTATACGTAACAAATTCGTATGCAAGTATTTTTATTTATTTGTAAACGCGATTGTGCTTCTTATTTATAGGAGATCACGGACCAATTTCCTATGCAACAAGACTTGAAATGGAAGTAGGAAGTTTAAGGCCGCGGGATGCCGCAGCACAACCTGTCGTGCCATGCCGTGCGTGAGCCCTTATCGTCTATAAGTAGGTATTTATGTGTAACCGCGATTGTGGTCCTTATTTATTCCTTTAAATAAGGACCACAGTCACGGGTCAAATTCCTGTGCAAGTATTTTTTCTTCGACGCATGTCGTGGCGACACGTCGCTACGCCAAGTCAGTCTAACTTGCTGCTATAGATGTGTCACATCAAAAACTTTATCTGGGTAACCCCAGATAAAGTGGCCGCGTGAAACGAAATTATTCTTATGACGGGTACACATTGATGAAACGTAACATGTAATGTAACACACTCTGAAACAAATTCACCTGTTGTTGTGTTATATTGCGTTGCATTATTAAATTATTATGGTTTAAAATATCGTTTGCGAAAAACGCTGTTTAGGTAAAAATGTCGCTTATGATAAGTCGGCGGTAATGGCTCGGTATGTGTGTGTAATTATTTATTTTTTGAGTCAGTGATGCTCGAATTAAAATGATTTTTTTTTATTTATTAATCATTGCTTAGTTTTCGGTCTGCAACCCGCATGTCAATTCAGACCTGCATGGATACAATGTTATAAAATTATAAAAAGGTGACTTACCGCACTTTGAGATGATGTCCAGGGCATGTCCACGGCCGCGGTGCCGACGTACGTATCCACATTGACTAGCCCCTGAAACAATAACAGTAAGATACAACAGCCTGTAGGAGCTCATGGCTAAATGATAACAGCCACTCAGGTCGACCTTTACGTTAAGCCGTGCTTGCCTAGTTTGGTCTGTAGATGGGTAATCACCCATTATAATAAACAGTAATAATAATAATGTCAGTGACCAGGATAGTTTAAAATCTACGGATCTAATCTACTCATGGTAAATATCCCGTTTCTAGTATTAATAATAATGAGTTGGTAAAAGGCTAGGCAGATGATGAAACAGCCTGTAACGTCCCCAAATTTGGGACACAGACCTCTCTCTGTAAGAGAGAGCAGACCATCCAACATACGGGAAAGGCATACGCGCAATATTCTATAGCTCCATACGTAACATCACGCCTTTTATATTCGAAGAGTTATGCAGAGGTGTATCTGTGACACCCCTATTTCGCCGGTTATGTTTTAAGTAATACGGTTACGTGGACGGTGAGTAATGGGCTAGCTCGCCGTCCGGCCGTCTTATGACGACAGGCCGTGTCGACGGCGCGTTCGTGTTCCACGCGCGCCTCAAAGAGATGTCAGCAACCGAGTAGGGGTCCGCATGGGTCAATGCCTGCCAGGGCTGCGGGACTGTTTGTTCGAAATAGATACCGCGGCCCTGGAAAACAAAGGGCAAAGAAGGAACATGGATGGGTTTTAGTCAGTACAAGTCTGACAATCCCCTCCGCTCCGCCCAGAGTGGGGTCATTTGATGATTAACCAACCGAAAAAAAAAATAGTAATACGGGGTTTTTTTAAACTTACGGTTATTTGTTTTTTTAAAGTTTGTAACGTAAAATGGTTTTAAAAGTTGGACAGTGATTTGTTGGTAATCAAGGTACTGGCGAAAGTACAGAAGACAGCACATCAAACTACCCGAAACTGTCAAATCTTCCCAATCAACCTTGAACCTAATTCTTTAGCGTTAAAGTTGAAAATGTATTAAAGAAATTTGACAGATTGTATTAGCTTGATGTGCTGGCTTCTGTACCTACGTATTTATAAATTTGCGCAACACAGCGGAACAAGATTTTTGAAAACAAAATAATTAAAAACAAGAGCTTATTATATTCGTTTTATTTATTATTTATTACAGTTTTGTTATGGTATGGTTATGGCAAGTGGGTTCTCGAAAACCAGAAAAAAAGAAAAACGAAAAAAAAAAAGATTGTGTGGTTTTATGAAACCACGGTAAAAGTGAAACTTTTTGTCACATTATAGATATTAAACTAAAAATTTTCGGAATAATATTCCATTAAGGGTATAAAAATCGCTTCATCAATCTTAATTTTATACTTGGAAAATGGGAATGATAACGGGAAATTATAAAAGTAGACTAGGTCTCCAACTAATATTTTTATTGAACTCTGTGTCTTAGAGTACGACATACATAATACTTAACAATTATTTAGATGATATACACATATTAAAAAAACTGAAAACAATATTTTATAATTGTTGGGTCATTTTGATCCGTTTTTCAATTATTTTCAATCATTCTATTATCAATTCCATCTTCATCATGAGTTTCACAGTTTATAAATGTAACCAATATTTTATGGTATAAACTAAAATACGTGAACAGTGACTTACATTCGATTTGAAATTAAATAATAAATTTCGTCGCTTGCATTTTTGACGATACCTGCGGCATCGTTCCGCATTTAGTTGCTTTTGATGTGAAAGTTTTGCTGTAACAATATTTTCAGATACAGGCTCACCACCTTGAACGGTACTAGTACTCGGCATGGCATCTGTTAAATAAAATTAAATATATTGAATGGACCGAATATAAACAAATAAAGACTTAATTTAATATTCATACAAAATAAGTTAAATAATGAATTCAAGCACTCCAAAAACAACAACCAGCAAAAAGTTCTAAAAACTCTATATAAAACTATGTTTACTCACCGAGCTCTTTTTTCCTTTTTCTATAAGCACGTGCTCTGTCGGCGTTCTGTTTTTTACGGCGTAAATTTAATTCATCGTCATTCATTTTTGCACTATTCTTTGCTTTTTCCTCGTCGATTAGTTTTTTGGACTCACTAGCTGTGTCGTTGTTTACCAAAAGCAAATAAATAACAACATTTACATTAAACACTGACAAAAAAAAACTAACAAATTAGCGTGGAGCACTGGCACAAATGAGTAATAGTCTATACACTACACGGTCAGCTGATGGAACTATAGACGCCGCCATATTGGCCTCGGCTGCTCTGACGAGCGCCTTTCACTTTATCCCTACTCCGCGGCCGACCGTCACGCGACATGCGATACACAGACCAACTTTGAGACGATGTAATAAAAGTTTCACTTTAAAAAAAAAGTTTGTTTTGGCACAAGACAGTAAGAATTCACATAGGGTGGCACAATAGGGATGTTTCCTGAGTAAAAAAAGTACGATTCTATTTAGTCCGTCAGTTCGAAATATATTGGATACGTATTTTTTGTTTTAACAAAACAATAAAAATTTGCAAAGACAAAACGCATCAAAGATCATGAGCATGGGGGCTTGTGACGTCACTTTCCGATAAAAAGTGTACCGAAATTGACGTTACATGAGTTTTCGACACACTGTATCGTCGTAATTTTTTGTTTACGTGAAAAAAGAAAAAATACGTGTCCAATATTTTTTGGAAATCTATCTGACAGAATAATTAGATTTTTTTTTTGTCATCTACCCTATTGGCCGCCTTATCGCTAAAAGCTTTTTTTATGACCACCTTTGGATGTATTCAAAGACATTCAATAATTAATGAGCGATAGACGGGACAAGCCGAAGAAAATTGTAATCCAAAACTTATTACTACTTAGTAATAAATCGTTCTGTCTAGTGTCATATGCCCGCTGTCAGGTAGCATTCGTGTGTCAAAATCGAAAATGTTCGGGATCAAAAATTTTGTGTGAAAATATTCCTAATGTCCGCTCTATAAGTATTTTAAATCTCTTTGGATGTATTAGACGAAGAGAGGGCAACAATACTGCAGGGACATATCTAAACAATATTCATTGCTTCATAATTATTTAAAAATTCCTTTGCCCGACATAAAAAAAAAAAACGCAATGGACGATGTTGAAGGAGCTCGTGGCTAAATAATAACAGCCGCTCGGTTCAATCTTTGGTTAAGCCGTGCTTGCCTAGGTTGGTCTGTGGATAGGTGACCACCCATTACATACCGAGTTTCCTCCGTGCCTCGGAAAGCACGTCAAGCCGTTGGTCACGGGTGTCATTTACAGATCTTTGACAGTCGTTAGGTAGTCAGTGGCCGAAAAAGTCTGACAACCAGTCTTACCAGGGGGTGTCGTATTACCCAGTACTAACTGGGTTGTGGAGGTCAGATAGGCAGTCGCTCCATGTAAAATACTGGTATTCAGCTGCATCCCGTTAGATTAAAAGCCGACCCCAACATAGTTGGGAAAAGGCTAGGCTAGATGATGCAGATGATGATGGACGATGTTGTTGTCGAATTGGAATGAATTATATGATTCCTAGTGTGTTACTACCAATGACATTATAAAGAACTAGCTTTTTCCCGCGGCTTTACCCGCGTGGATGTCGAAAAATATCCGACGGGAACGAACCGAACAAACATAGTTACTAACCTTCATCCCCCTTTTCAACCCTTCGGGGGTAGAATTATCAAAAACGCGGAGACACGTATAAATTAATTTTCAATCGTCATGCTAAACACAACAAATTTGAAGATCCTAACTTCAAAACTGACGGACTTTCATCTCCTATTTTACCCCTTTAGTGGTGGAATTCCCAAAAATCCTTTCTTAGTGGACTTACTCTTAATCTTAACACACTCTCCAAGTTTCATGTATCTAGGACCAGCGGTTTGGGCTGTGTGTTGATATATCACCCAGTCAGTCAGTCAGTTTACCATTTTATATGTACAGAAGATACGCTACGTTCATACTGAGCTGTGTTCAAATGTCGTTGTGTTGTTATTACAAATGTACTTACCTATAGGTGTATAATTTCAACTACGACTGCGATCGATAATACGGAACGTATGATACAGAAAGAGATAGCTATCTGTAGTGTGTTGCGCTTGAAGTACACTAGTAGTAAATCATAGAGTATGCGGATTTGACACAGAAGAGACATTGAATATAACAATAGGTATATTACACTGGTAAAGATGTTTTATATAAAACAACAAAAAAAACGTCTTTTTTTAATTAGGAATAGTTAAATTACTTAAATTTATTAGTTATTTACCCTCAAATAAGTTCAACTTATTTAAATTAGCTGTAAAGGAAGATCGTAATTCCAAATGATTTATCATTTTTTTTAATAAATTTCTTTGAATTGGACTGTGCTTGGTTTATTATTGGTTTGATACACGGGACAAATATGTGTGTGATCCCTCAATAATAAAATACATTATTTGCCTTCACATACAATATTTCTGAAATAACATAGAATAAAAAAAAAATTAAGGTCGTAACCTTATTTTTTTTTTAAATTTTTGTTAAAATATTTAATGAAGTATTGTGATTTTTATAATACTAAATTTTACCAGAGCCATCATAGGTACTGCAGTTTTTTTCAGACGCATGTATCCTTTTGAAGTAGTATATCTATCTTCATGTTTAAAATGTGCAGAACAAATTGTACTACTTTGTGTAGGCATCCAGTCATATTCACTTCTTGCCGCTTGAACTATGGTGACCCATTTATGTTTTGTAAATTCATCTTTCGGAAATCTGGAAAACAATGAAACTTAATGAGAAAAAGTACGTTTTATATAGGTACAATCTAATTTTACTTAGTTTTTTTTTTTTAGTTTATTAATTATAAATCATTGAAAGCGAGCATCTATTATGATCATCATAATTATTGATGTTAGAAAGGCGAAAGCAGCGAAATCGTAGGCACAATACTTAGTATTCGTTAATACTAAGTATTGTGCCTACGATTTCGCTTCTGGTTGATTAATCTATGACGCATGCTATTTGTCCTTGTCACACTCGAAATTTATTTGTAATTGATGAATAAAATCGTGAAAAATACAAGTTTGTCATTCTTTTAGTATACTTACGTATGGTATGAAACTGAACCATAGTTTTTACACTTTCTTATCACACAACTTGGCATTTTAGGTAAATTATCACCACACCGCTGACACGCTTTGTTACGCTCGCTGCTATTAACCGACTAAATCAAATTACGACGATTGTCTGAATTTGTCAGTCACAATTTTCGCGCGCTAGTGCAATATTTATGGTTACTACGCAATTAGGATGCCGTACGAAGCATAGTCTATATTAATATTATAAAGAGGTATAAGTTTTTAAGTTTGTATGTAGGGGGCATGGATCTGGAAAAAAGGGCGGATAGAATTTCGATAAGAAACAATTGAAGCAACGCAATGGCGGCCGTGTAACTATGCGTGAGCGTGGGAGGGTTGCCAGGTGGATACAGTGACTTTCCCTGTAATTTTGTATGTATTTTCTTGCAAAAAAAAAAACATATTTGATTTGATTTGATTTTTGATTTGGAGGAAAATTACCCATTTTTAAAAGCAAAATATTTTAAATAAGTTTAAGACATTCGTCACCGTCCTCGTAGCAAGTTTAATAAAACAAAATTGTAATAAAAGACATGGAATATAATTTTTTTTTTTACATTTATTAATATAATAATGAATTTACATTTATTTACGGCTTCTTAGAATCCTTTTTGTTGGGTTATTTTTTTATAATATTGTCTTTTACTGTGAAAAGATTTAGAAATTCCCTCCATTTAGAACAACAAACATGTTGAAACTCACAGATTTTCACTTTTACATCCACATTTGCATTCATATGTATTATGTTACACATGTTTACAAATAAATATATCTTTATCTTTATCTTAGCTTTATATGCTAAAAACAAATATTTAGTTATTTTTCGGCTATATATTTAATGAGAGCTATTTTATGTTCTACTGCAGCTAATAAATGGTCAAATTCTAAAATTATAAAAAACCTGTCGTTGGCTATAAATTTTTCCAGAATTTTGGTTAGCATGTACCGATGTTGTCTTTCAGTATATAATGTATAGTTGTCGGATCCGGTCATTAGTACGGACATAAAATGAATCGCAGGTGCGCTGGTGGTGACGTCACGAGACCTACTTACAAGTCTACCACACCACAGCGTGGCTTCTACAGAGCCCTGCAATGCTATTCTCTAAGGATACAGCCTTGTTGTGCTGCGCTGCCGCACCGGTGTAACTTAGTTTGGAATTCACTAAGCTGAGTAAAGCTACACTAGCGCTCAAGGCTGTGACGGCCGTGAGTTAAAACTAACCTACGGAGTAGTACGGAGGGCAAATTGACAGTTCTTCATACATTTTGGTATTCACTAAGAAAAAACAGCTACAAATTCGCTTACGACCTCGCCCGCAGCCTCGCTTACAACTGTCAAATCCAAAAGCTACAATAATCGCGCGTACTCTTGACAAAAATATTAGATAGTACTTAAAATAAAATTTATATTTCGATTCTTTTAACTACATAATTATTTGAAAAAATGGCAGCTAGATTACTTATAAAGCTACATTTATTAGAACAAGCTTAGAAAAGTGATGATTTGAAGAAAGCTCGACAGGCGAAACAAATAAGAAAGTTTAAAACAATATCCCGTGATACAGATTTTATCCATATTTACAGGCTTTCTGAGGATTTAATTAATATATTAGAAAGTGATTTATTTTATTTTTATTTTATTTATTTAGGTAACCAACAGCGATCCATAAAATTATTTTACAAAATATACGTGTTACAGTTAATATGGCCAATTATAGGTTTCCCTGTATAACTGGGATATTTGTATAAATAAATGCGAACGGACTAATGCCAGATATTTGCAATTAAACAAAAAAAAAAAAAAAATAGCAATACAATACAAAATTACATAAGGTTAAATTAAGATTACAATTTTGAAAAACATAAAACAAAAAAAAAAAAGGTGGAATAATACAATATATTAGAACAAGAAAAAGAAAACGATTGGTTGCTTGTCATTTATCGCCGTTTATAGTTTCAAGTAAACGTTTTTTGAATGTCGGTTTATTACAGTTAAATAAATCAACTTCAGAGAATTCCGAGTTATAAATTTGAGCAATACGAGTCAGTACACAGTTCCTGGCATAGTTAGTGGAGTGCCTAGGAACGCGCAACATTGACGTGTGACGAGTGCGCCGTAGGGGAGTGTTAAAAGTTATCTGTGCGACCAACTCCGGGCAATCAAGGCGTCCATTGAGTATGTCATAGAGCAAACACATGTCCATCACTTTACGCCTTTCTTCGAGTGTTAGCAGACCATAGGTACGACAGCTATCTTCGTAAGACATCGGAGGTTTACGGAGGCGAAAATTAAGATGGTTAATAATTTTTTTTTGAATCCTTTCTATTTGGTTCTTATAAATTATGTACTGGGGGGACCAGATTTGGCACGCATATTCTAAAACGCTGCGCACATAAGCAAAATATACAGATTTAAGAGCTCCAATATTTTTAAATACCTTACATGACCTAAGAACAAATCCTAGGTTCTTATAAGCTTTTGTGCTAATAAGGTCTATGTGATCTGAGAACATTAATTTACTGTCAAATATTTAACTCCGTATATGAGTCCACGAGTTCGTTCCAGTGGTTTAACCGAGAGGCTAAAGGTTTGTTTACAGTTTGTTTATAAGTTATGATGGGACCACACCAACACCTATTGATTTCCTGATGTTTCAGATATTATGCACTCTATCATTTTTGGCAAATGAATGTTACCAGAAAATCATCGGCAAGAATGTGGACACATATATATCACAGTCTTCTGCCTCTAGGGCAATCCACGAAGTTGTTAATGCTCTAAATAACAAAAACGTCATTAGTAAATATATTAGATTTCCGCAAAACCAGAATCATCGACTAGTGCTCAAGTCAAGGCAAGTATTAAAAGTACCAACATTTTCATATTAGTCTCTAGCTAGAGTCTTGTTAAAACAAAAGCGTTTGAAATTTGAATGCTGATTACAGGTTTTATATGAGAAATTCAAAATTCCTGGGGTGCTAGGTTGCGTTGATGGCACCCTGATTTCAATAATACGTCCTAAGGAACATGAGGAGAGATATTATTGCCGAAAAGGTTATCATGCCAGTAATTTTTTAATTGTAGGTGAACTGGTTTTTCATTCATATAATTAGAATTATAAGGAATCCTGTATATTATAATTATTATACTTATTTCAGATCAATGATGCTGATTTGAATATCTTACATGTGGATGTGACTTTTGGGGGTGCAACACACGATAGTTTTGTTTTTTCAAACACTAGAGTTAAGGAGCATTTGGAAAACTTAAATAATAATGGCGAAATTGTGTACTTGCTTGGTAAGTTATTATTTAAAATACCATGATAACTTACACACAAGTCAATATTGCATTTAATTCCATTTATTAATTTCAGGTGACTCAGGAAATCCTCAAAGGCCTTATTTAATGGTTCCCCATAGTAATCCAGAAACTGGGACTCCGGAGAGTCATTACAACAATTTGCACAGTAGTGCATGGAACAGTGTGGAAAGGACTGTCGGACTACTGAAAGGCCGGTTTAGATGCTTATTAGTTCACAGAGTATTGCACGACCCTATAACAGTGGGAAAAATAGTGATAGCTTGCTGTGTTTTACACATGTGTAATCGTGCTGGGCTACCAGCGCCTAAGTTGGACGAATATGACTTAGATGAAGAATCTAGGTTACTTGGAATCCTGACACAGCCAGCCCCAACACATGATGACTTAGTCAGTGGGCAATTATGTAGGCGAGATTTAGTTAATCAATTATGGCGAGCACGTAATATTTAAGATTTCAGATATGCTTTCCTTTTTTTTCAGATGTTGAAAACATGTTAAGATAGGATATACTCACCATAATTGATTAGTTAATCATGGCACACTCAATAAGTTTTTTTTTTGTAATTAAATTAGTTGTGAATAATTTGTAGATACCTAGATATTTAATAATATAAGCATGTAGATTAATCAATATTAGTATCTTATAATAAATAAATACAATTATGTCGTATACTTAAGGTGTCAAATAATAATAGATTGGTAGGTATATTTTGAAATATTTTATTAGGCTTTAAATACATATTTATAGGGTTTTTTCTGCAAAATTTTTAAATGTTCATACAGTATAGTGCATGAGTAATTAAATATATAACTACTTAATAATATGTCTTATTTTATTTACCACAAAAAAAAATGTTTAAAAAAAAAACAAAATCAAAATATATTATTTTACATACACCTACATAAGCACATATGAAACGTCAGAAGCTAGGTACATGATTCTCATTGGTTGTTTCCTATTATTTGGTTGGTTACTTTTTTAAGAATAATTGGCTTTTACAAAGTTTTCCAATTACATTGACAATAGGTGCGGGAGAGTCATCAACAACCAACCAAGTACTAAACAAAATACATCTACAATCTAATCTATAGTCTATTAAGCTTACAATGTTGATGTTGTGAACAAAACATAAAATAATAAAAACTTACATATTTAAATCAAATGACATTACAGCTAATATATAAATAAATATATAAAATAATTACCTAATTTATAATTTAGAAAATATCTATTAATAATAAATAAATAAATATATAAATAAATAAATAAATATAGAAATATTAATAATAAACAAAATTAATATAAATCTACTCATAAATAATATCTACTTAAATATCTAAATATAAGATTTACTCCTTAATTTCAATATTATTATGTTTTTAAACAAAAAGCGCTTCATCCTCTCCTCTAAAAACTAACTTGCTGTGCCCGACAGGGTCCATAATTGTTTCTCTATAATTTACCTACCAGCCTTGTATACATTATGGAATGCAATAAAGTATTGAGTATTGAGTATTGAGTATTGACATGGTTACCATAACATCAAGTCTGAATTTTTTATATCCTGTCCAAAAGCCAAGTTCTGTAACCAACTTGTTATAGAAGCAGATACTATTTATAAGAAATTACCTGCTTGTTTTAGCTAACTTAAGTTTAGGTATCACAATTTCATTTACTATGTGTATTTATATTATCATAACATCTATCATTTACTTAATATCTAAAAGTGGACTAAAATCCTATAAGTGGTTGACTAAATTTAACTCCCTCGTCTCATGGATGCACACAAATCCTGCAATGCCTGGGTCTGCCTTGACCATGCCTCACTTATGTTATTAAAAGTCTCTAACATCCTCTGCTGATTGTCGATGAGAAGCCTTTCATTTTCCAAACGTCTCTCTTCAAGGGCGACAAACCGTTCACGACTGCCTTTGAGAAGGTGGTGAGCGCTGGATCAGACGGCGTCGTACCATTCGACGCCTACGAGGTGCTACGAACATAAAAACAAATTACTAATAACTAGAGGCAAAACAAGTGTAAAGTTCATAATTATGTAGGTATAACAGCAACACATCACTCTCTCTGTAGGAAAAGATTTTATAATGTAGTATAAGTGCTTATAATATAGCATGTTGATTGAATAAGTTGTAAGTATGAGTAAGAGTTGAAAAATTATCTAATCTACAGAAAATCCCAACAACTTGACCCAACTTGGGAATCAATTTGAGACCACTCTACAATGTAGTGGGTTTCACACTAAACCAATAATTAACCAAATTAAAATTGTAACTAAGTTAACCTTACATGAACGTAACTAAAAAAAAACAAATAGGTACATGAAGGTCAATTTCTAGCTCCCTGTCACCAGTAACAAAGCTTTCACCACCCATTATAGCAACTATTCTTTCTTCAATTGCAGAGAGAAATCCTTCCTCCAGTTCACCACCACCTGTTCGTTGCCTAGCCATTCGTATTGAACTAGCTTTTTTTCTAACCGCTGACTTCTTATCCTTCCAATACTAAAAAATTATATCCAATGTCTAAATATCAAGTTTTCACATAAGTATCAATAATATTATATCCTAGGTTATAATTAGACCCAATGTACATAGGTAAGTACTGGATATTTAACTTTTTTCTTAAGAATTAAGTAGTTAAGGTATGCATGCAAACTGACGAAGCACCCCAGTAATGCAATACCTAGGTTACTTGTTGTTAACAAACCTTTGACCATTGCTTCTAGCTTTTAATGCAGCCACTTCCATCACTGTTTAGCTTGACAGCTACTTCTTGCCATGCCGCTTGTGTGCGGTCTCGGGCATGAGATGTCCGAGGGTGCCCTGTGGCAAGCCAACGCCGTTCTTCCAAACTCTCTATTAACATCTCTACTTGCGCACGGGATGGAATCGTACTTCTTGGTATGCTTAAAACACAACAAACTAACTATATTATTTACTTGTCAAAATCCACTTTAAAGTTTCATCCCCATTCACCCCTGCATTCCTACACCCTTGTCACATTAATGTAATACAATTATTACATTAATGTGACATGTCTTAACAGTAACAATATAATACTCACATAGTAGGTATATTTATCCTCTTAGTCCCAGAAACCTTTGTTCAAAGCAGTCGCTGTTACAAATAAATTTAAAAAGCACATAAAAGTTTTAAAATATAAACTCAAGTGGTTTTGAAAGCGTCGCTTGTTGTTAGGAGTGCGTTGTTTGACGTTTTTTGTGTTGGGCGCCGCGCGGCCGAGTCGCGTTATCAAAATAGGTAAAGGAATCGTCATTCAGCCTTAAAATGTAATAAGAAATATGGAATAAGCTCATAAAATTATGAAATATGTTTATAGGTTTGCTCTATTCCTTAAAATACTTAAAGATAGACCTTAAATATATATTTTAAACCCTTAAAACTCTCAGTCGAGATTGATCGATTATGATTTAAAGAATTTGTTCCAAGCCCTAAATTCGTCTACGAAACAGCGACGGGACGACACAGCCTACATTTCGTCGACGACCACAACCACGCTAGTGAATACAGTTTAAATCGGCGCTACACGCTCGACCGATCTCAAGGCTGTCTCGTCGACGAGCTCGTCGCAGCTTACAGCCACGAAATTGAAATTGTCTTTTAGAGAATAGCACTGCTGGTAGTGTGACGTGACATCACACGCCGGAGAGCCGTGGCTGCGTCAAACAAAATTATTCTTATGCCGGGTACACATTGATGAAACATAACATGTAATGTACCTAACACACTGTGAAACAAATTCGCCTGTTGTTGGGTTACATCTTATGTTGCGTTGCAATATTATGGTTTAAAATGTCGTTTTCGAAAAACGCTGTTTAGGTAAAAATGTCGCTTACGATAAGTCGGCGGTAATGGCTCGGTATGTGTGTGTAATTATTTCTTTTATGTGTCAGTGATGCTCGAATTAAAACGATTTTATTTATTTAACATAGCTTAGTTTTCGGTCTGCATCCCGCATGTCAATTCAGACCCGCATGGATACAATATAAAAGTGACTTACCGCACTTTGAGATGATGTCCAGGGCATGTCCACGGCCGCGGTACCGACGTACGTGTCCACGTTGACGAGCCCCTGAAACAATAAAAACAAGATAAACAGCCTGTAGGAGCTCATGGCTAAATGATAACAGCCGCTCGGGTCGATGTTTAGGTTAAGCCGTGCTTGCCTAGTTTCGTCTGTAGATGGGTGACCACCCATTACATACAGTTTCCTCCGTGCCTCGGAAAACATCTTAAGCCGTTGGTCCCGGCTGTTATCTGTAGATCTTCGTTAGAGGTAGTCAGTGGCCTAAAAAGTCTGACAACCAGTCTTAAGGCGAGGTTACCCCGAGCGCCGTATGCATCAATCGCTTACCCCAGCCCCCGCACGGAGAGGCGATACGTAACAAATTACGCGGCGCGAAAACGCGGGCGCTTAGCGCACTGGTCATGAGTTCACGAACTCGGATAGGTACTAAGTTGCGTTACAGGGTAGAGCGATGCAGTAAAACAACTTGAATTGATATATGTATAAGTTCACTTTGTTTTATTTTTATAGAAAGTATTGGTTATAGATAGATTAGGAACCTACGTATTCTATGAACGTGAACCTAATTACTAACAATTAAAATAAGTAGATATAATTAAAAATAAGAAGGTATACTTATTTATTTTTGTGAATAAGGTGAATTTAAAATCTGACTGACACTAAGATCATGAATACGGGTATGATTCAAAACTACACGCCAAGCGCCATTCGGTTTTTAAAAAATTTATGCTTTACTTTTTTTTCGGTTTTGTTGTCATGGGTTTCGTTTTCGTGGTTTTTGGGGTCGCTGATAACTAAAATTAGGCCAAAATGAAAATCCAAGATGGCGGCGACGAAAATTTTGAAAATGAGGTCAAATAAAAATTCGATAACACCAAAAATTATTTTTTTGTTTTTACGTCATGGGTATCATTTTCATGGTTTTCGGGGTTACTGATAACGCAAAATAAGTTCAAAATAAACATAAACAAAAAAATTTTTCTTTTCATCAACTCCGAAAACTATGAAAATGATACCCATGACGAAAAAACCCGAAAATTTTCGTCGACGCCATCTTGGATTTTCATTTTGTCCTCATTTTCGTTATCAGCGACCCTAAAAACAACGAAATCGACACCCATGACGAAAAAAACAGAAAATTTTCGTCGGCGCCATCTTGGATTTTCATTTTGGCCTCATTTTTGTTATCAGCGACCCCGAAAAGCACAAAAATAACACCCATGACGACAAAACTGAAAATTTTTTTTGGCGCCATCTTGAATTTTAATTTTGTCCTCATTTTCGTTATCAGCGACCCCGAAAACCATGAAAATGACACCCTTGACGAAAAAACCAAAAAATTTTGTTGGCGCCATCTTGGATTTTCATTTTGACCTCATTTTCGTTATTAAAGACCCAGAAAAGCACGAAAATGACACCCTTGACGACAAAACCAAAAATTTTCATTGGCGCCATCTTGAATTTTAATTTTGACCTCAATTTCGTTATCAGCGAACCCGAAAACCATGAAAATGACACCCATGACAACAAAACCAAAAATTTTTGTCGGCGCCATCTTGGATTTTCATTTTGTCCTCATTTTCGTTATCAGCGGCCCCGAAAACCATGAAAACGACACCCATGATGACAAAACCGAAAATTTTTATTGGCGCCATCTTGAATTTTAATTTAGACCTCATTTTAGTTATCAGCGACCCCGAAAACCATGAAAATGACACCCATGACGAAAAAACCGAAAATTTTCGTCGGCGCCATCTTGGATTTTCATTTTGACCTCATTTTCGTTATTAAAGACCCAGAAAAGCACGAAAATGACACCCATGAGGACAAAACCAAAAATTTTCATTGGCGCCATCTTGAATTTTAATTTTGACCTCAATTTCGTTATCAGCGAACCCGAAAACCATGAAAATGACACCCATGACAACAAAACCAAAAATTTTTGTCGGCGCCATCTTGGATTTTCATTTTGTCCTCATTTTCGTTATCAGCGGCCCCGAAAACCATGAAAACGACACCCATGATGACAAAACCGAAAATTTTTATTGGCGCCATCTTGAATTTTAATTTTGTCCTCATTTTCGTTATCAGCGACCCCGAAAACCATGAAAATGACACCCTTGACGAAAAAACCAAAAAATTTTGTTGGCGCCATCTTGGATTTTCATTTTGACCTCATTTTCGTTATTAAAGACCCAGAAAAGCACGAAAATGACACCCATGACGACAAAACCAAAAATTTTCATTGGCGCCATCTTGAATTTTAATTTTGACTTCAATTTCGTTATCAGCGAACCCGAAAACCATGAAAATGACACCCATGACAACAAAACCAAAAATTTTTGTCGGCGCCATCTTGGATTTTCATTTTGTCCTCATTTTCGTTATCAGCGGCCCCGAAAACCATGAAAACGACACCCATGATGACAAAACCGAAAATTTTTATTGGCGCCATCTTGAATTTTAATTTTGACCTCATTTTAGTTATCAGCGACCCCGAAAACCATGAAAATGACACCCATGACGAAAAAACTGAAAATTTTCGTCGGCGCCATCTTGGATTTTCATTTTGACCTCATTTTCGTTATTAACGACCCCGAAAAGCACGAAAATGACACCCATGAGGACAAAACCAAAAATTTTTGTCGGCGCCACCTTTGATTTTCATTTTGTCCTCATTTTCGTTATCAGCGGCCCCGAAAACCATGAAAATGACACCCATGACGACTAAACCGAAAATTTTCATTGGCGCCATCTTGAATTTTAATTTTCACCTAATTTTCGTTATCAGCGACCCAGAAAACCATGAAAATGACACCCATAACGAAAAAACCGAAAATTTTCGTCAGCGCCATCTTTGATTTTCATTTTGACCTCATTTTCGTTATTAACGACCCCGAAAAGCACGAAAATGACACCCATGACGACAAAACCAAAAATTTTTGTCGGCGCCGTCTTGGATTTTCATTTTGACCTAATTTTCGTTATCAGCGACCCCGAAAACCTTGAAAATAACACCCATGACGAAAAAACCGAAAAAAGTAAAGCATAAAATGCAGAGGAAGTTAAATAAAAAAAATTAAAGTGATTTTATCTTTAAGGACGCGTTTGCAGAATTGATAGGTATAGAATCGAACTACTACATTGACACGGGGGACACACACAAGTGTACGCACGGCTAACGGCGAGAATAGTAGTCAAGTGATCTCATTTTGATACTTTGAAAGATTCATTTTTTTTTACGTATTTCTCTGTAATAAAATTATGGTACCTACAACAAATATTTATTATTGCTGTTTATATTTTTACGAATTACGTCCGGACTTGATAACGTGACCTGAAAGTGTACTTCAGACACTGCTCTTGACGTCAACTCCTTGACGAGTAGAACTAGGTCAGCCGAGTTTGGGCTCATTTTGTTAGTTATGATGAGACCTTACTTCCGGACATGATAGAGTGACCTGAAGGTGTACTTCGGTGACTGTTGCCAGAACTCTTCGACGAGTAGAACTAGGTGTGTCGAGTTTGGGCTCGTTTTGTTAGTTATGATAAGACCTTACCTCCGGACTTGATGGAGTGACCTGAAAGTGTACTTCGGTGACTGCTACTGGAACTCCTCGACGAGTAGAACTAGGTGAGCCGAGTCTGGGCTCGTTTTGTTAGTTATGATAAGACCTTACCGCCTGACTTGATGGAGTGACCTGAAGGTGTACTTCGGTGACTGCTACTGGAACTCCTCGATGAGTAGAACTAGGTGAGCCGAGTTTAGGCTCGTTTTGTTAGTTATGATAAGACCTTAGCACCTGACTTGGTGGAGTGACCTGAAGGTGTACTTCGGTGACTGCTACTGGAACTCCTCGACGAGTAGAACTAGGTGAGCCGAGTTTAGGCTCGTTTTGTTAGTTATGATAAGACCTTACCGCCTGACTTGATGGAGTGACCTGAAAGTGTACTTCGGTGACTGCTACTGGAACTCCTCGACGTGTCGAACTAGGTGAGCCGAGTTTGAACTCGTTTTGTAAGTTATGATGAGACCTTACCTCCGGAGTTTGATGTAGCGACCTGAAGGTGTAGGTAATTTCGTAATTATTAAAACAACAAATCAAACGTTATCAATTCTTTATTGTCAGAATATTTTGGGTATGTGAAGAATGTGCTCTTAGCTCCATATTTCTTGCCTGTCTTGGGTCAATCAATTCTGGGAGGAGACAGTCTTTATAAAATCGAGTTAAATATGTTTCCATTTTCTCCTTCCAAAATTGTGGATCTTTTTCTATGCACTGGTACTTTATTTTGCCAGGGCCTGTCCAAATAGCAAACACACAAGTGTCTTCCCTAGTAATGCGCAGCTGTCCTTGAACTTGGTAATACCATTTATGTTTTTTATTTATTATAAATGTATTATTTGCCGCAGGCAACCAAAAATTAACTTTTTTAAGTTTAATGGCGTCGTCTGGCTCCATCTTATATGCCGAAGATGGGCATTTAATTTCAATAATGCCAAGCTCACATTTTCCATCTGGGGTTGCTCCTAGATAGGGAAATTCTTGGTCTATGAATAACCCGCACTGTTCTATCCGGGTGTTCAAAGCCGTTTCTAAATCTCGAATTGCTGCCTCTTCGTTACTTCTGCCATGTTTGATGGACGGCACTTAGATCTTTTCCATACAGTATTTGTTTTATCAGTGGACCACATTCAGTTGTTGGGCGCCGTTTGCAGACTGTCGCGAACCAAGACGCTGTCAGAAGCTTTCTCCGCGTTTCTAACCATAACGGACTACCGCTCTGTAATATGGTGTCTTTCTCCAAGTTGTCTTTTTCGGTCTCCGAAAGTTGTAAAGCATTCAAAAATTTTAATTTCACCTCTTTGTATTCTTCCTCAGCCATGTCAACTTTTTGGCAATTTTCACCATAGTAGGCGTCTTGTTTCGGTAATGTCGGCCTGATATTTTTTTTCTTTTTAATTTTTCTCTCTAGTCTTGTTTGATTTCGTTTTTGCCATATTTCTTCTAAGTGGACTATTTCGGGATTAGCTTCTGTGTCAAAAATAAATTTGTGTACAGCCGACTGCAGGACACCTGTGTTGTATGAAACAACGGCTGCAGCACAACGAGCAAGATAGGAGCCCCGCTGGGAAAAGTTAACTCTTTTACCTCCAACAAACTTTGCAACTCGTGCATTGAAACTTTCTACCGCATTATTCGTTTCATTGTACACAAAACTGTAGGCATGCGTTGAAAGACGTTGGGCCGTAGTAATAAAGTTAGAAAAAATTACAAATGTATTATTAATAACTTACGTAAGACGTCTCCAAATTGTTGTCATTGGAAGTACTACAACTCGTTTGATCACATCCTTCTGAATACGTCGCAGATGTGTCACGAGTATTGCGACTACCTTCAGAAAATCTGTGAAAAAATAACTAATGATAATAATAGTTCCCAATTATGATTTTGACGCTTCAATAAACATATACTAACCGTCTTCCTTTTTCTAAGTTATTTCTACTGGCACGAACTCTTTTACGAGAGCTTTTGCCAAATGTCTTATACCTCGGCATCTAAAACAAAAGTCGAATTATGAAACTTACACAATATTCACTTAATTATAAACAAGTAGTATTCATACTAATAGCAGTCACCAAAGTACACCTTCAGGTCACTCCAACGAGTCCGGAGGTAAGGTCTTATCATAACTAACAAAACGAGCCCAGACTCGGCTCACCTAGTTCTACTCGTCGAGGAGTTCTAGTAGCAGTCACCGAAAAACATCTTCAAGTCGCTACATCAAACTCCGGAGGTAAGGTCTCATAATAACTAACAAAACGAGCTCAAACTCGGCTTACCTAATTCAACACGTCGAGAAGTTCCAGTAGCAGTCACTGAAGTACACCTTCAGGTCACTCCATCAAGTCAGGCGGTAAAGTCTTGTCATAACTAACAAAACGAGCCCAAACTCGGCTCACCTAGTTCTACTCGTCGAGGAGTTCCAGTAGTAGTCACTGAAGTACACCTCCAGGTCACTTCATCAAGTCAGGCGGTAAAGTCTTGCCATAACTAACAAAACGAGCCCAAACTCGGCTCACCTAGTTCTACTCGTCGAGGAGTTCCAGTAGCAGTCACTGAAGTACACCTTCAGGTCACTCCATCAAGTCAGGCGGTAAAGTCTTGTCATAACTAACAAAACGAGCCCAAACTCGGCTCACCTAGTTCTACTCGTCGAGGAGTTCCAGTAGCAGTCACTAAAGTACACCTTCAGGTCACTCCATCAAGTCAGGCGGTAAAGTCTTGTCATAACTAACAAAACGAGCCCAAACTCGGCTCACCTAGTTCTACTCGTCGAGGAGTTCCAGTAGCAGTCACTGAAGTACACCTCCAGGTCACTTCATCAAGTTAGGCGGTAAAGTCTTGCCATAACTAACAAAACGAGCTCAAACTCGGCTTACCTAATTCAACACGTCGAGAAGTTCCAGTAGCAGTCACTGAAGTACACCTTCAGGTCACTCCATCAAATCAGGCGGTAAAGTCTTGCCATAACTAACAAAACGAGCCCAAACTCGGCTCACCTAGTTCTACTCGTCGAGGAGTTCCAGTAGCAGTCACTGAAGTACACCTCCAGGTCACTTCATCAAGTCAGGCGGTAAAGTCTTGTCATAACTAACAAAACAAGCCCAAACTCGGCTCACCTAGTTCTACTCGTCGAGGAGTTCCAGTAGCAGTCACCGAAGTACACCTTCAGGTCACTCCAACGAGTTCGGAGGTAAGGTCTTATCATAACTAACAAAACGAGCCCAGACTCGGCTCACCTAGTTCTACTCGTCGAGGAGTTCCAGTAGCAGTCACCGAAGTACTCCTTCTCTTCAGGTCACTCCATCAAGTCCAGAACGAATAGGTATTTATAAACTCTACTTACCTTTCCATAGCGAAATAAAATAGAATAAAAATCTTACCTTGTCAAGTATCAAATTTGGTTTATCGAATATTTTGTGTGTGTACAGCGATCTTTTTCAATTCGAGCCGCTCCAAACATGCGATACGTGTCCTCTCTCGACGGCGGCCGCGCGCAGACTGAAGTTTCACTCGAAATGCATGTGCAATAAATCAAGACGGGGACCAAAAATAAAATAACCCTTATTGCAATCGATTAAGATGCATCCGGAAATAGCAAAAAATGGGAAAACATTAGTTTTGGTTTTCATTTTTTCTGCGACTATTTATAGCATTTAGATAAAAAAAAATTACTAAAATTAAGAACTGGATATGTTTGCCTACATATAGTATTTTTAGAAATAGTAAAATATGTTAGTAATAGCACAAAAAATGTACCTAAACTGAACCCGGTATTGTTAATTTTGTGTGAAATGGCAACGTAAGATCGATTTTACATTATAAAAAACTAAAATTCTCAATAGTAAAGTTCCTTTCATTTTAAGATGAAGAACCAATCTATACGAGGTAGTTATTAGTTACATTGGATTTTGTTTAGTTATGTCATAAAATGTACTGAAAAACTGCATATTTTTGTCTGATTTGCAAACGCGCCCTTAATATGTAAATAAGTCAACAAAATAAAAAAAACTATTAGGTACACACGGCGGCACATGAAGCTGTCATTTCCAGTATAAATTGGCCTCGCTTTGTATAGATTTCCTATACAATGAGAGATCGGCATAAACTGGTTTTGTACAGCTTGATCGGTCGTCGTGCGTACAAAATACGATATCGACCATTACTCATTCTATCTCGTTCTCCCCTACATACTTTCTTTTTCTGCCCATGTCGAACTCGATATTCTTCGGCTAATCGGCTTACCGGGCTCCCTACAAAACTTTTTTAGAACTCCTTACAAAAAGAAATTATTGGAATAAATGTTTTGATTTTAGTAGGCCAGTTACAAACAGTTTTGAATTGTCGAAGCTACAGTCCCATTCAAAAGGCATAATAACTGTGAAAGTACTGTAGTTGCCCATTCCAAAGTTACCGAAATTTATAAATAATATTGCGAAATCATAAATAGCAACTTTTGCAACGACACAATAAAGTTCAATTCAGGCCGCGCAGCGCTAATTATCTACAGTTATATTCTCCTAGAAGCTGCCTCTCTTTCTAATGCGTAACTCTTATCTTATACCTTCTGACTACGTTCCCTATTAGGTACCTACTGTACTTTTGTGAACAAATGACATTTCAAATAAACCTAGGCTCGGTGTTTACTAAGTATTATTTTTTACAAACTATTTTTTGCTCAGTTCGTAACAGAACTTAGCGGGGGTGGGGTGGCGGGTTCGAAAAATTGGCACACGTCCGACCTCCAACGCGTTTCGCTCGGGACTGAAGCACGCGATGCGAGTATGAAATGATGAAAACAGCAAATTTTGGAAATGGTGGTATACGTTTTTTTAATATTTCAAAATATGATCGCCGTGTACTATCACATTTTATACGACCTTTATAATGGTATAAGTTTTATTGTTAAAAACCTAATATAACTCAAATGAAGTAATATTAAAAACCATCATTTAGACTTGTCTTTGCGATTTAATTGGATGCAACAAAGTGCAAGTAATCGTGTATCGCTGTACCGAAATATCTAGATCGAAGTGTGAAATATGTAATATATTTTTTTCAGAATTTAAATCCGTGCTCTATAGGAATAAAGCACAATACTAAACGACGTTTATCTGGATAACCTCGCCTTAACATGGGGTATCGTATTACCCAGTACTAACTGGGTTGTGGAGGTCAGATAGGCAATCGCTCCATGTAAAATACTGGTATTCAACTGCAACCGGTGAGACGGGAAGCCGACCCCAGCATATAAGATTTTAAACATTATAATTTCCTCTCAATTATGATTTATAATATACATATATATTTTTATTAGTTTATATATCTTATAATTATGTATTTATATAAGTATATATTAATATTTACCTATATGTATATTTATATAAGTTAGTTAGTTAAGGCACATATTATTCACATTATTCTCTTCCCTGTTACACACTATTGTCTACATTTCTTTTTCATTTCTCCTTTTTGCGGGTCTGCTGGCAGAAATTTCTTTTGAAATAAGCAGTACCTTTGTACTCATTTATTATAATGTTATTTTCCTGTGTTGTCTTCTGTGTGTGCATAAACAGTTAAATAAATAAATAAATAAATAAATAAACAGTAATAATAATAATGTTAGTGACCAGAATAGTTTAAAATCTACGGATCTACGAGATATTTACTCACCATGTGTACTGCTTTTCAGTAAACATAGTAAATATCCCTTTTCTAGTAATGACCCCAACATAGTTGGGAAAAGGCTAGGCAGATGATGAAACAGCCTGTAACGTCCCCAAATTTGGGACCTCTCTCTGCAAGAGGCAGTAGGCCATCCACCATACGGGTAAGGCATACGCGCTATATTCTATTGCTATATAAATAACATCACGCCTTTAATATCCGAAGAGTTAGGCAGAGGTGTATCTATGACACCCACATTTCGCCAGTTATGTGGGGTTACGTGGACGGTGAGTAATGGGCTAGCTCGCCGTCCGGCCGTCTTATGACGACAGGCCGTGTCGACGGCGCGTTCGTGTTCCACGCGCGCCTCAAAGAGATGTCAGCCACCAAGTAGGGGTCCGCATGGGCCAATGCCTGCCAGGGCTGCGGGACTGTTTGTTCGAAAGAGATACCGCGGCCCTGGAAAACAAAGGGCAAAGAAGGAACATGGATGGGTTTTAGTCAGTACAAGTCTGACACTCCCTTCCGCTCCGCCCAGAGTGGGGTCATTTGATGATTTACAAACCGAAAAAAAAAATAGTAATACGGGGTTTTTTAAACTTACGGTTATTTGTTTTTTTAAAGTTTGTAACGTGAAATGGTTATAAAAGTTGGACAGTGATTTGTTGGTAATCAAGGTACTGGCGAAAGTACAGAAGACAGCACATCAAACTACCCGAAACTGTCAAATCTTCCCAATCAACCTTGAACCTAATTCTTTAGCGTTAAAGTTGAAAATGTATTAAAGAAATTTGACAGATTGTATTAGCTTGATGTGCTGGCTTCTGTACCTAAGTATTTAAAAATTTGCGCAACACAGCGCAACAAGATTTTTGAAAACAAAATAATTAAAAACAAAAGCTTATTTTATTCGTTTTATTTATTATTTCTTACAGTTTTGTTATGGTATGGTTATGGCAAGTGGGTTCTCGAAAACCAGAAAAAAAGAAAAACGAAAAAAAAATGATTGTGTGGTTTTATGAAACCACGGTAAAAGTGAAACTTTTTTTCACATTATAGATATTTAACTAAAAATTTTCGGAATAATATTCCATTAAGGGTATAAAAATCGCTTCATCAATCTTATTTTATTTATTTATTTTTTTTTGATGATATACCCATATTAAAAAAACTGAAAACAATATTTTATAATTGTTGGGTCATTTTGATCCGTTTTTCAATTATTTTCAATCATTCTATTATCAATTCCATCTTCATCATGAGTTTCACAGTTTATAAATGGGGATAAATATAATGACCACCATAAAATGCTTTGATACCCTTAGTTTTGTAACCAAAAATATCTACTTAACAGTGTTAAGTAGATATTTTTGGTTACAAGTTAACACCAGAAAAATAAAGTCTAAAAATACAATAGTACCAGCTATTTTAGTCACGACTCCACTTTAAATTGTATTCGACTACCAAATTTAGTAATATGATCACCAAATCTTGACGACCAAATTAATGTATTATTTTTGCCTAAATAAATCACTGTGATAGGTTAGGTTAGGTTAGGTTAGGTTAGGTTTCCCTGTCTGTCCAGAACTCCCTGTCTGTCCAGAACAAGGCTCTACTGCGGAGGCCACAGAGAGTCATGGCATCCAGGGTCATACGCGGATACCGCACCGTATCAGTGGAAGCAGCGTGCGCCCTCGCGGGCACACCCCCGTGGGATCTAGAGGCACAGGTGCTCGCCGAGGTCTACCGACGTGGCGCAGACCTGCAGGCGGAGAGTGGCACGCGTCCACCACCTGAGCTGGTCACGAGGTGGCGTAGAGAGGCCCAATCCCAAACCCTGCGGATTTGGAGGGTGAGGCTGGAGACGCCCAGTGCAGGTCACTGGACCGTGGGGGCGATCCGGCCGACCCTGGAAGAGTGGACACGGAGGCGACACGGGACGTTGTCCTTCCGTCTGGTGCAGGTATTGTCAGGGCATGGCTGCTTTGGCAAATACCTGCACAAAGTGGCCAGACGGGAGGCGACTCCCGTGTGTCACCAGTGCGGCTGCAGCGAGGACACGGCGCTTCACACCCTCGAGCATTGTCCTGCTTGGGCGGTGCAGCGCCGTGCTCTCGCAGCAGCAATCGGGGCAGACCTCTCCTTACCGGCCGTGGCCAAGGCCATGGTCGACAGCGGGGAGGCATGGGAGGCAGTGGCGTCCTTCTGCGAGGACGTCATCTCGCAGAAGGAGGCGGCGGAGCGCGTCAGAGAGGAGGACTCCCTCGCAGACGCGATTCGTCGCAGGAGGACAGGGCGGCGGAGGAGGCGCCATGGCGATTTAATGCCGCCCTAGGAGGTGCCAGCGGGCGATAGATCGGGGAGTCTATCGTCGTCGCATCGAACGGCCCTCACGAGTGGTGGCGATGTCTCAGGTGAGCCTGGACATCGCCAAAGGAGTTTGGTGCCCGGAGGCAGATTGCGCTGGATGGGCCGCGAACGTCATGCGTAGCAGTTCTCGCGGCCCATTCGTCAAGGCGAGAGTAGGCTCACGGCGGTGTTTTTTAGTAGGTGCAAGCCCCACATAACCAAATCGTCTCCCCGGACGGTGCGGTATGCGTTAGGCATTTTTCACCGCTTATAAAAAAAAAAAAAAGTGATTATAATTTATATTAAAACGCTGGTATAATTTTGGTGATCATTTACTACTTTTGAGATAACAATGATTTATTTGGACTCATTTTGCTTAAATAGGACAGCAGAATTTAAAAACTTTGGTTAAAATTTTACTTTGAAATGTTGGTTTAATTTTGGTGATCATTTACTATTTTTGGGTTACTCATGATTTACTTGGAGTCATTTTACTTAAATAGGATAGCAAAGTGTTAAAACTTTGGTTATAATTTTACATTAAAATGCGAGTTTCATTTTGGTGATCATTTACTACTTTTGTCTGCTATTTGTTACTATATCTGGTGGTAAGTTAAACATAAGCCTTTATAAATGTAACCAATATTTTATGGTAACTAAAATACGTGAACAGTGACTTACATTCGATTTGAAATTAAATAATAAATTTCGTCGCTTGCATTTTTGACGATACCTGCGGCATCGTTCCGCATTTAGTTGCTTTTGATGTGAAAGTTTTGCTGTAACAATATTTTCAGATACAGGCTCACCACCTTGAACGGTACTAGTACTCGGCATGGCATCTGTTAAATAAAATTAAATATATTGAATGGACCGAATATAAATAAATAAAAAGACTTAATTTAATATTCATACAAAATAAGTTAAATAATGAATTCAAGCACTCAAAATTGAAAAGTAAATCCAAAAACAACAACCAGCAAAAAGTTCTAAAAACTCTATATAAAAACTATGTTTACTCACCGAGCTCTTTTTTCCTTTTTCTATAAGCACGTGCTCTGTCGGCGTTCTGTTTTTTACGGCGTAAATTTAATTCATCGTCATTCATTTTTGCACTATTCTTTGCTTTTTCGTCGTCGATTAGTTTTTTGGACTCACTAGCTGTGTCGTTGTTTACCAAAAGCAAATAAATAACAACATTTACATTAAACACTGACAAAAAAAAACTAACAAATTAGCGTGGAGCACTGGCACAAATGAGTAATAGTCTATACACTACACGGTCAGCTGATGGAACTATAGACGCCGCCATATTGGCCTCGGCTGCTCTGACGAGCGCCTTTCACTTTATCCCTACTCCGCGGCCGACCGTCACGCGACATGCGATACACAGACCAACTTTGAGACGATGTAATAAAAGTTTCACTTTAAAAAAAAAGTTTGTTTTGGCACAAGACAGTAAGAATTCACATAGGGTGGCACAATAGGGATGTTTCCTGAGTAAAAAAAGTATGATTCTATTTAGTCCGTCAGTTAGATTATCGAAAAATATTGGATACGTATTTTTTGTTTTAACAAAACAATAAAAATTTGCAAAGACAAAACGCATCAAAGATCATGAGCATGGGGGCTTGTGACGTCAGTTTCCGATAAAAAGTGTACCGAAATTGACGTTACGTGAGTTTTCGACGCACTGTATCGTCGTAATTTTTTGTTTACGTGAAAAAAGAAAAAATACGTGTCCAATATTTTTTGGAAATCTATCTGACAGACTAATTAGATTTTTTTTTGTCATCTACCCTATTGGCGGCCTTATCGCTAAAAGCAATCTTTTTATGACCACCTTTGGATGTATTCAAAGACATTCAATAATTTATGAGCGATAGACGGGACAAGCCGAAGAAAATTGTAATCCAAAACTTATTACTACTTAGTAATAAATCGTTCTGTCTAGTGTCATATGCCCGCTGTCAGGTAGCATTCGTGTGTCAAAATCGAAAATGTTCGGGATCAAAAATTTTGTGTGAAAATATTCCTAATGTCCGCTCTATAAGTATTTTAAATCTCTTTGGATGTATTAGACGAAGAGAGGGCAACAATACTGCAGAGACATATCTAAACAATATTCATTGCTTCATAATTATTTAAAAATTCCTTTGCACGACACATAAAAAAAACGCAATGGACGATGTTGAAGGAGCTCGTGGCTAAATAATAACAGCCGCTCGGTTCAATCTTTGGTTAAGCCGTGCTTGCCTAGGTTGGTCTGTGGATGGGTGACCACCCATTACATAAAGAGTTTCCTCCGTGCCTCGGAAAGTACGTTAAGCCGTTGGTCCCGGGTGTAATTTATAGATCTTTGACAGTCGTTAGGTAGTCAGTGGCCGAAAAAGTCTGACAACCAGTCTTACCAGGGGGTGTCGTATTACCCGGTACTAACTGGGTTGTGGAGGTCAGATAGGCAGTCGCTCCATGTAAAATACTGGTATTCAGCTGCATCCCGTTAGATTAAAAGCCGACCCCAACATAGTTGGGAAAAGGCTAGGCTAGATGATGCAGATGATGATGGACGATGTTGAACTGTCGAATTGGAATGAATTATATGATTCCTAGTGTGTTACTACCAATGACATAATAAAGAACTAGCTTTTTCCCGCGGCTTTACCCGCGTGGATGTCGAAAAATATCCGACGGGAACGAACCGAACAAACATAGTTACTAACCTTCATCCCCCTTTTCAACCCTTCGGGGGTAGAATTATCATTATGGCCTCATATTCTGGGGTAATGCCCCTAAGATTCAAGAAGTGCTTATAGCACAGAAAAAATGTATTCGTGCTATTTGTAATATAAAACAAACAGAATCATGCAAGCCACATTTCCAAAAGCTAAAAATATTAACTTTACCGTCACTCTATATTTATGAAGCCTGTATTTTTATAAAACACAATATGAATTTATATAGATTTGTAGAAAGTAAACGGCGCTCAAAAAAGTTGCAGGTGTTAGCAACAAAAACAAAATTTTATAGCAAAAGCTTTTATGGAATGGCTCAAAAACTATATAATAAGTTACCAGGACAAGTTATCTCAAGTATTAACATTATCGAATTTAAAAGAAATTTGTTTAAATTGCTAAATAACAAGGTGTATTATTCTGTTGACGAATATTTAAATGACAAATTTTAATTTTAATTCGCTTTTACCGGAATCGAATGTTTTATGTGAGATACTAAATGATTTTGTTAATTTTGTTTATTGTGTATTAATGAATTAGTGACATTATTATTTTTATTTTTGTATTTTTTGGTTCTTTTTACTTTATTTTATTTGCTATTTATTTGACATTTTATATAATTTTGACATGATTTATAATTTGTATTCATTATTGTAGAATTCTAGAATTATTGTTTGAATTTCGAAAATGTATTTGTTTAAGAAAAAAAAAAAAACCTTTGATATTTTGTATGCCTTTTGGCGGGGCACAGCTCGGTCCTAATTTATTTATAACATCTTTTGTATACACCCTGTGTTCACGAAATAAATGAATTTGAATTTGAATTTGAATCAAAAACGCGGAGACAGGTATAAATTAATTTTCAATCGTCATCCTAAACACAACAGAAGATCCTAACTTCAAAACTGACGGACTTTCAGATAAACTTTCATCTCCTATTTTACCCCTTTAGCGGTGGAATTCCCAAAAATCTTTTCTTAGTGGACACTTACTCTTCACAAAGAACACACTCTCCAAGTTTCATGTATCTAGGACCAGCGGTTTGGCCTGTGTGTTGATGTATCACCCAGTCAGTCAGTCAGTTTACCATTTTTTATGTATAGAAGATACGCTACGTTCATACTGAGCTGTGTTCAAATGTCGTTGTGTTGTTATTACAAATGTACTTACCTATAGGTGTATAATTTCAACTACGACTGCGATCGATAATACGGAACGTATGATACAGAAAGAGATAGCTATCTGTAGTGTGTTGCGCTTGAAGTACACTAGTAGTGAATCATAGAGTATGCGGATTTGCCACAGAAGAGACATTGAATATAACAATAGGTATATTACACTGATAAAGATGTTTTATATAAAACAACAAAAAAAACGTCTATTTTTAATTAGGAATAGTTAAATTACTTAAATTTATTAGTTATTTACCCTCAAATAAGTTCAACTTATTTAAATTAGCTGTAAAGGAAGATCGTAATTCCAAATGATTTATCATTTTTTTTAATAAATTTCTTTGAATTGGACTGTGCTTGGTTTATTATTGGTTTGATACACGGGACAAATATGTGTGTGATCCCTCAATAATAAAATACATTATTTGCCTTCACATACAATAATTCTGAAATAACATAGAATAAAAAAAAATTAAGGTCGTAACCTTATTTTTTTTTAAATTTTTGTTAAAATACTTAATGAAGTATTGTGATTTTAATAATACTAAATTTTACCAGGGCCATCATAGGTACTGCAGTTTTTTTCAGACGCATGTATCCTTTTGAAGTAGTATATCTATCTTCATGTTTAAAATGTGCAGAACAAATTGTACTGCTTTGTGTAGGCATCCAGTCATATTCACTTCTTTCCGCCTGAACTATGGTGACCCACTTATGTTTTGTAAATTCATCTTTCGGAAATCTGGAAAACAATGAAACATAATGAGAAAAAATATGTTTTTTATGGGTACATTCTAATTTTACTAATATTTTTTTTTATTAATTATAAATTGTTAAAAGCAAGCATTTATTATGATTATCATAATTATTATTGTTAGAAAGGCGCTAACGAACACTATGTATTGTGCCTACGATTTCGCTTCTGGTTGATTAATCTATGACGCATGCTATTTGTCCTTGTCACACTCGAAATTTATTTGTAATTGATGAATAAAATCGTGAAAAATACAAGTTTGTCATTCTTTTAGTATACTTACGTATGGTATGAAACTCCTTCACTCTTATTTATCTTAGAACCATAGTTTTTACACTTTCTTATCACACAACTTGGCATTTTAGGTAAATTATCGTCACACCGCTGACACGCTTTTTTACGCTCGCTGCTATTAACCGACTAAATCAAATTACGACGATTGTCTGAATTTGTCTGTTCAATTTTCGCGCGCTAGTGCGATATTTATGGTTACTACGCAATTAGGATGCCGTACGAAGCATAGTCTATATTAATATTATAAAGAGGTATAAGTTTTTAAGTTTGTATGTAGGGGGCATGGATCTGGAAAAAAAGGCGGATAGAATTTCGATAAGAAACAATTGAAGCAACGCAATGGCGGCCGTGTAGTGTGTAGAGGGTTGCCAGGTGGATACAGTGACTTTCCTTGTAATTTTGTACGTATTTTCTTGCAAATAAACATATTTGATTTGATTTGATTTTTGATTTAGAGGAAAATAACCCTTTTTTAAAAGCAAATTATTTCAATTAAGTTTAAGACATTCGTCACTGTCCTCGTAGCAAGTTTAATAAAACAAAATTGTTATAAAACACATGGAATATAAAAAATATTTACATTTATTAATATTATAATTAATTTACATTTATTTACGGCTTTATAGAATCGTTTTTGTTGGGATATTTTTTATAATATAATCTTTTACTGTGAAAAGATTTAGAAATTCCCTCCATTTAGAACAACAAACATGTTGAAACTCACAGATTTTCACTTTTACATCCACATTTGCATTTATATGTATTATGTTACACATGTTTACAAATAAATATATCTTTATCTTAGCTTTATATGCTAAAAACAAATATTTAGTTATTTTTCGGCTATATATTTAATGAGAGCTATTTTATGTTCTACTGCAGCTAATGAATGGTCAAATTGAAAAAAAATGATAAAAATCCTGTCGTTGGCTATAAATTTTTCCATAATTTTGGTTAGCATGTACTGATGTTGTCTTTCAGTATATAGTTGTCGGATCCGGTCATTAGTACGGACATAAAATGAATCGCAGGTGCGCTGGTGGTGACGTCACGAGACCTACTTACAAGTCTACCCACACCACAGCGTGGCTTCTACAGAGCCCTGGTATTTACAGGTCGAGGCGAGGACGACAGTCAATGTCTGATCGCGGAGAAATTGAGACGTCTTGGAACTGTACCCGATTCATCGTGCCCGTGTTATTGTGTTAAGTTGTAATCTCAAGTAATTTGTTGGTTAATTATTAACAGTGTATCGCACCCAGTGTATTTTCATTGCACGAAACCCATCGTCTGCCCACATGATGTACGAGCCTAACGGAATAAATCCTGACAAATCCGATATTATTATCTCTTAAAAGCTTTCGCAAGTACAGACGCCAGCACATGAACCTACTACAATCTGTCAAATTTCTTTAATAGATTTTTAAGTTTATCGCTAAAGTATTAGGTTCAAGGTTGATTGGGAAAGTTTGGCAGTTTTGGGTAGCTTGATGTGCTGGCGTCTGTACAATAAATGCCGTATAAATCTTTTGATGGAACTGCGGGACTGTTCGAAAGAGATACCCTGGCCCTAGAACACAGAGCAAAGAAGGAACATGGATGGGTTTTAGTCAGTACAAGTCTGACACTGCCTTCCGCTCCGCCCAGAGTGAGGGGGGGTCATTTGATGATTTCCCATCCGAAAAAAAAACAAAAAAAAAGCCTCCCCTTGTTTTCAAATTTATTAATTTATGAAAAAAATGCCAGTCTGTACACAATCGTGTAATGCATTTTCGACACTTAATGTTTTTACCTGCGTAATGACCAATGCTGGTGTCATTCGATGATTTCCCAACCGAAAAAAAAAAAAAAAACTTTTACCCATATTCGCAAATGAATAAATGATTATGATTCTTTGGTAATTTCTTTCATGAACGATAAAAACATGTATCATCTTCCTGTACTTCATGACTGTATGATGGAGTCGTAGTAGGTATTCATTATTTGGCTGGACGAAGAACAGTTTAGCACAGCTATTTGTTCTAAAGGAACACAATTTCCAGTAGTCGGCCATCTTATTTTTAAAGGCGCTAACAGTTTTTATATAGCAACCTTTGAACTGGTGGACACGTTTTAATATGTTAAGTTTAAATTATTGTAAGAGGAAAATTGACATTTATTGTTTTTTACCTTTTTTGGGATAGCGTAAGTAACAACGCGAAGAAGTTCACCTTTTGTTGTGTATAAATCATTCTCCTCGAAATGTTTACTGCAGATTACACTAGATTTAGATGGATTCCAATTGTTTTCATTTTTACAGTCTCTTATTATTTGTACCCAGTCATTCTTCCACACATCATTTGCAGAGGAAAATCTATAAAATTTAAAATTGATAATATTTATAGTTTACGCAAAAAAGATTACAGGATGCAAGTATATTTGTATATTCGATGAACCACAAAAAGAACGACCAAAAAGGTAGGTAAGTGAATTAAGGAACAATTCAAAGTTAACAAAAAAATACTAATCTCCCATATTTAAGGTAACATGCGAATTGAATAACTGGCAACACTGACTAGTTTCGTGTTTTGATAAATATTTATTGAAGTAAATTGAGAAATAAGGTGAATAAGTTACTTACTTACCTATGAAAAGTGATTCCCTGGCTTTTTTTAATGGAACCACTAAAATAAAAAAATAATTTGCAAGATTTGATTACAGACTGACAACGGGACACGTGAAACTAATAAAAGCTTGAGATCGGGCGGAAGCGGTCTAAGTAGCGTCGGTGAACGAGACCTATTATTTTCTTGAAGCTAATGTCAAGAGCATAATTTTTTGTTATGGCGTCAAAAAAATTCCTCTATGGAGAAAAAAGTTATTGATCATTTAAAATGAACTATGTAATCACAGATGGCATTAATTACAAACGGCGTCGGTGATTAAGACACACATCATTTTAAAGCTTGTTAGAAGAGGGTTATTCTTTGTTAAGAATGTAAACAAATAGCCACCGGCAGAAAAAAAATATAGACCATAATGTATAATACAGATAACAAAATCTTCTAATTCAAGAGATACAAAGAACGTCGGTGATTCAGACACATATCATTTTAAAGCTTGTTAGAAGAGGGTTATTCTTTGTTAAGAATGTAAACAAATCGCCACCGGGAGAAAAAAAATATAGACCATAATGTATAATACAGATAACAAAATCTTCTAATTCAAGAGATACAAGGAGCGTCGGTGATTCAGACACATATCATTTTAAAGCTTGTTAGAAGAGGGTTATTCTTTGTTAAGAATGTAAACAAATCGCCACTGGGAGAAAAAAACAAAAAACCATAATGTATAATACAGATAACAAAATCTTCTAATTCAAGAGATACAAGGAGCGTCGGTGATTCAGACACATATCATTTTAAAGCTTGTTAGAAGGGGGTTATTCTTTGTTAAGAACATAAGCAAATCGGCGCCGGGAGAAAATAGTTAAACGCCATAATGTACAATTAGTAACAACAAAATCTTCTAATTCAAGAGGTATAGGGAGCGTCGGTGATTCAGACACACATCATTTTAAAGCTTGTTAGAAGAGGGTTATTCTTTGTTAAGAACATAAGCAAATCGGCGTCGGTAGTAAAAAGTTATAGACCATAATGTATAATACATATAACAAAATCTTCTAATTCAAGAGGTATAGGGAGCGTCGGTGATTCAGACACACATCATTTTAAAGCTTGTTAGAAGAGGGTTATTCTTTGTTAAGAACATAAGCAAATCGGCGCCGGTAGTAAAAAGTTATAGACCATAATGTATAATACATATAACAAAATCTTCTAATTCAAGAGGTATAGGGAGCGTCGGTGATTCGGACATACATCATTTTAAAGCTTGTTAGAAGAGGGTTATTCTTTGTTAAGAACATAAGCAAATCGGCGCCGGGAGAAAATAGTTAAACGCCATAATGCACAATTAGTAACAACAAAATCTTCTAATTCAAGAGGTATAGGGAGCGTCGGTGATTCAGACACACATCATTTTAAAGCTTGTTAGAAGAGGGTTATTCTTTGTTAAGAATGTAAACAAATCGCCACCGGGAGAAAAAAAATATAGACCATAATGTATAATACAGATAACAAAATCTTCTAATTCAAGAGATACAAGGAGCGTCGGTGATTAGTGTGCGTCAGTATGGCTGGTTGCCTGTATCGTCTCTCGTCAGGCTGGTGACCAAAAATTGCTACCTATTTGCTACCTTTTACTACCTATAGTCAATTAATTGCTACCTAACTTGGAAACAAAATAAAGGGACTTCAAAATGACCAGCCATTCTGATATCAGGATGGCTGGTCAACTCTCCGTTTGTGTGAACTATTCAAATTCGTGTTATTATTTTTACTTGAATAATTGCTACCTGATTGCTACCCTCACGTATTTCAATGTCCACTTTGTAGCTTTAACGAGTAAAAAGTTGTGACCATTTGATTTTTTTACAGGGAATGGATTAAGGCCACTGAATAATATTATTTATAACAATGTTTCTTTTTATTGAAATACACCGACTAAAACAATTCTTATTCGGTTTAATTAACTCCAAGGTTTATTTTCTTCATTTAAACGCATAAATGAAAGTTACAAAACTTAAAAAAAATATGAATGTTTCTTTTTTCAACAACAGCCTATAGGTATGTATGCATTTATATGTTCAATTAACATAATGGGTCGGTGTATTCCAATAAAAAGAAACATTTTTGTAATCGTTTTATTCAATAACCTTAATCCATTCTCTGTAAAAAAAACCAAATGATCACAACTTTTTACTCGTTAAAGCGAAAAGGTGTATTGAATATTATGTAAACGTATTATGCCAAAAACACGAGTGTGCATGTATTACTCAAATAAAATTAAATACTCACACTAACTATTATTTATTAATTATTATTCAACTTTAAATGTAAAAACTAATATTACACATATTATATCTTACATAAACTATTAAATGCGAAAGTTTGGATGGATAGATGTTTGTTACTCTGTCACGCCAGAACGGCTGAACTGATCTGTATGAAACTTGGCACAAAGATTATAGTCTGGTTATCTGGTATAGCACATAGATTACTTATTATCCCAGAAGTAAGATCTCGTGGGCAATTTCCGAACTCCACGCGGGCGAAGCCGCGGGCATAAGCTAGTACCTAAATATTACGAGTTAATGTGATGCTTTGGGCAGTCATTTAGCCATCTCCTTTCTCCAAATCATTTTAAACCAAAAAATGATGATTTAGTTTAAAATCGAACAAGAAAATTTGACAGTTGTTGTAACTTGATGCGCTGGCGACTGTACATTGAATAAAATAAAATCAAATGTTTCTTTAGATGTACAGGCACTAGCACATCAAGCTACTACAATCTGTCAAATTTAATAGATTTTCAACTTTATGGCTAAAGCACGTAGGTTCAAGGTTGATTGGGAAAATTTGACAGTTTCGTGTAGCTTGATGTGCTGGCGTCTGTACACACGGTGATATATCAAGCTATACATTTCCAGTAAAGCATAGCCTCGTTTTGTATAGTATTTTGCGTACAATGGCAGATCCGCTTATACTGGTTTTGCTTGACTGGTCGTCGTGCGAACTGGTTTTACACTTTGGGTATTCTCAAAGCACAGTAAGTAGAATAATCAAAAAAACTATATTCACTAGTAAATGAAATGCTATCCACTATAATTTTATTAAGACCCGTGATATTGAAACGCTGGCGTGGTGGATTCATTCTTAAGAGATTTTCAACTTTATTGCTAAGGGATTAGGTTCAAGGTTGATTGGGAGAATTTGATAGTTTCGGGTAACTTGATGTGCTGGCGTCTGTATTAAAAAACTCGACTACTTAAAAATCACGCCCTAATTAAATTCGGGGTTTATAAAGTAAAATCGACTCCTTTTATTGTTGAAGTCGGTTAAAAATTAGCCTATGTTACCCGGGCCATAATAACGGAATAACGGATCGATTGGCACTTTATTCATCAAAATCGGATGAATAGTTTAGGTGCTACGGGGGAACATAAAAGCATAAGCATAATCAGCCTATAATGTTCCCACTGCTGGGAAACAGGCCTCCTCTCTGTGAGAAGGTATGGGCTATAATCCACCACGCGGTCCCAGTGCGGGTTGGTAGATGTCACATGTCTTCGAATTTTTGGTTCTAGGACATGCCGGTTTCCTCACGATGTTTTCCTTCACCGTTTTAAGAGCAGTGGTGATGAAATAAATTACACAAATTAATGCGCCTGGCTGGGTTCGAACCCACGACTTACTGCTCGTAAGTCGGGGCCGCCACCACTGGGCCACCGCTGCTCTCCCCCGGGGGAACATACGTAAATACAAACATATGATAAAAAGACTGCTAAAATCATAACCATTCCTTTTGGCTTCGCAGTAGTCTGGTAAAAAAAACCTATTGTACATCAGTAAGATAAAATGTTATGTTCATTCCTACAGGTATGCATATACCATCGCCGCTAGATTTTAAACGTCATTAGATTTTAAATGAATACTCTCAGTATTCATTAGTAGAACTACCAACAAAAAAAAGGAAGACTACTTTTCCCTATAATTTGGGGAATAATATTGTATCGGTAGGGTAATATTGTCATCATCTCCCTAGCCTTTTTCATCAACATAGTTATGTTGGGGTCGGCTTCCAGTCTAACAAGATGCAGCTGAATACCAGTATTTTATATGGAGCGACTGCCTATCTGACCTCCACAACCCAGTTAGTACTGGGTAATACGATACCCCTTGGTAAGACTGGTTGTCAGACTTTTTGCCACTGACTCCCTAACGACTGTCAAAGATCTACAAATGACACCCGGGACCAACGGCTTGGCGTGCTTTCCGAGGCACGGAGGAAACTCGGTATGAAATGGACCCATCCACAGACCAACCTAGGCAAGCACGGTTTAACCAAAGATCCACCCGAGCGGCTGTTATTATTTAGCCACGTGCTCCTCCTCGTAGGGTAATATTGTACGAGTAAGATAATGTTGAGTATGGTATTGTACCTCAATTGTTAACAAGGACTTTTAATCCGAAAACAAATTTATTTTTTGTTACTTCGCAAAATTAAAAAAAAAAAGCAAGCACAGAGTACATTTACATACATGAGATCACCTTTTAAACAAGAATTGCTTGTGTTTGGAAACTCCGCTCTTCTAGAATAATATAGTTTAAGGGCAATAGTATTTTAATTAGCTAGTCTAAGTTGAGAAAATGCTCAAATCAGAAAAATACAGCCTGTATTTAATTATTATGTTGATGAAATCTCATTTTTTTTTTTTAATTTTACATACCTTTTTAGGATATCCGCTTTTAGTCACACGGCGAAGTCCACGATTAGTTGAATAAAGGTCGTTATTATCAAAATGATCCGAACAAAGCACGCTGGTTTTCGATGGCAGCCATTCTGGATCATTCCGACTATTTCTTATAGCTACTATCCATTTACTTTTTGATTCAGTATTAGTTGGAAATCTAAAATATTAAATACATAAAAAAAGAAAACAGGGTTATACTCGAAGTAAGAAATCATATTTTTTGTTTAATCGAATGCGAATGGGGAAATTTGAAATCGTACTATGGCAACCCACACCCTTTATGTCACTGCTTTCGTTCGTTGAGGTTTTTTGTTCCAAGTTACAAAATTCATAATTAATTTATTAAAAAACGATGTTATTTCAAGTACTTACAAGTGAAAAGTGATTCCATGAGACTTTTTATGTGATTTGCTATTGTTTTTACAAGTTTTCACTACACAGGAAGGCATTATTCTATTTTTTTTTATCAATGTTAACTAGACGACGACTCGTGGCGTACTAGAAGCGATGAGCATGGTTTTAGCGTAGGTGTGTGCGTGAGCGTGTATACTTACTTGCAGGAGCCCGGTTTTGTGGCTTCACTTGTGATGTTCATGGCGCGCCGTCTTCTTTTTTTGTTGGGCTGAGTGAATAGCGCAAAAGATACGAAAATAAGCACGTAAGTAAAAGAGATGGCTATCATTTGAACGATTGCGCTTCAAATGTTTTGACGAGGCATAGATTATGATTTTCTTGAACAGAGAGGTCATGTCGTAGTTAGGTTATAAATGAAATACGATTTTTACAGGAAAACCTATTTAATTATAAGAACAACAATTAAACACCTTCGAAAATATTTAATTGATTTCTTTTCTGTCTTTTTGAGAAACTTTTTATTTCGGGATTATACGGGGTGGAAGTAGGGTTCCTACCTCTCCCGGAATTCCGGGAGTCTCCAGGAATTCAGCAATGAAAATTTTAATCTTCCGCCTCCCGGAATGATTGAGAGTGCGAAAATCATACGAGGGCGCGCGGCAGCGGTCTGCTGGTCAGCGTGCGGCTGCGGACAGGCAGTTGCTCGCGTCCACGTTTTCAACCTCACCCCCGTTCCGAGCGTGTTTTTAGTATTGTTTAGTATCGTATGGACCAAAGAAAAAAACCGCTTAAATGAAGAACACGGCAAGGCAGAAATCCCAACGTTTTTCAATTTTAAAATGGACTGCAAAGAGTTTTTTACATTTGTTAGTTCTAGGCCAGATATTTTGAAGTCTGTGCATTCAAATGAAAAGAATATGTTAAAAATAATAAAAATATATGAAAAGTCGCTGGTTTTTATTTCCTCCCGGATTTAGACTAATCAGAGGTGGCAACACTGGCAACCCTACATGGAAGGGACACAGACGCGAAAACGGTTACCACGTATTTAGTTATTCATTTGGAGCCCCCCCCCCCCCCCCCCACACATAAATATTTCATCGGTAACTTGAAGAAAAATCAGCAGTTCCATACATTTTGACCTTGTAGGCATTGCACTTTTGTAGGAAATGAATGTTTTGATGTAAAACATGTGGCGACGCATGCCGTGGCGACGCGTCGCCACGCTATATGATGGTATATATATACAGTCTATATGCAGTAGTGTGTACGGTGCGTCACCTGCTGGATGTATCTAGAGGCATTACAGTAAACAGTGTTGTTTACTACAGTACACATAACCCGTGTTTTACTTGAAAACAATTATCATTATGACATATCTAGTTCCTATCACAATCTGTTCTTTTCTGCATATTACTTTTACAAAATAATGTCGATGTTTCACATCTGCCAGGCGGCCCGTGACGGCTCACATTTTTTTTTAATAACCGATGAAACATTTCTATGTGGGGGGCCTCAAAATGATGTACTGAATACGTGGTAACCGTTTTCGCGTCGGTGTCCCTTCCACGCCGTATTTAATGAGCAGACTGAAGTATAACTGTGGTTTATTTATCAATAATAGCTAGAACTTGATATTTTCGCGCTTACACACTTTAAGTTCAAAAAGATAGCTATTGAATCTTTAAAATAGCTATCTAATACCTATTATCCCTAAATCACATATAAGTAATTACTTAATTGTCTATTATATTAATGCACGCATTTAACTATATTTTAAAAAAAACATTATGTCGCGGATATTGGTGTGGGTTACACGTTTATTTAGTTTTAAAATTATTCTGTCATACTTTTTGTAATGTGTAACTGTTTAATGTCCCAATAAAGTAAAATAAAATAAAATAATGGTATTATGGTAAAGTATTCGCGATGATTAAAAGCGGTTGCTTGTTGCTTCGAATGTTCAAAGAGTGAGTCAAATACGTATGCACTGTCACGCAGCGCCGTTCACGACACCCTGGCAATATTATCTCCTTGGTGTAAACAAATTGTCCATTTTTCCTTAAGATCTGGTGGCTTACCATGACGAACCTACAAGATCCCCATCAAGTTGTTTTATCAACGTAACCAAAGCGCGTTATGTCACGTTTCTTATTTAACGCCCGAAAATCAAATGAGCTTAGGAAGCAAACTGCAAAATAGAACAAGAACTCCATGGAGTAGAATCGTTTTTTTTTATTTGTATAAAAAATAAGTTAATAATCTTGCCGTTAATTTTATAGTTTTTGGTATTTATTTTATTTCTGTGAATATTGGTAATGTGATTGTTATTGATAATTGTGCAATGGTTACCAATAACAAAAATATTTGAAGGAATTAAACTCTTATGAGCTTAAGTTTGTTTTTGCTGTTGTTTATAAATTTAAATTATATGTTGTTAAATAATTCGCTAAAACTTAAAAAAATAACCTTAAATAAATATACAAACTAAATATTTCCAAAAAAGGACTAAATTAAGACTAAAACTAAGCACCTACATATACAAGGTGGAATTTATCAACCTCACCTGGAGGGAAGGTACTCTAAATACTGGAGGTAGCAAATTTTATTCAAAGAAAACATTTCTTTATTTTTAAAAAGAAACAAAACTTATACTGTCACTTACGGGATATCTTCCGTGATTGTTCATTATTTTGAGCTCCCGTAAGTTACAGTATAAGTTTAGTTGTAAACCGTGAAAGTCTAAAACAGTGTTTAAAAATAAACAAATCTGCATTCAAAGATTTTGGAAAATTCGCTTGCTACACTCGGGAATCGAACCGTCTAAAATTTAAAAATAATCCTGTACTTTTACGACATCAATCGATAGGGCCAATCATATGGATCAAATCTATTTAGCAAACATGATAAATCAAATGAAAGGAAAACCATAATCAAAATATTATAAATTCATTGGAATAAAATAAAGCACTTTTACTCACAGGTCCATCCGATTACTTATGTTAGTACTTTATTAACAATTGAAAAAAGAAGATTGTAATTTGCACGTATTTGTTTGTTCAAATTGCAGTCTTCTTATCTAAATAGTTCTTCGTCATTTTAATAAAATAAATGATGTCAAAGATAATTGTTAATAAGGTCATGAGAAGAACATGGGACTTTTAAACATAACTGACGAAATATGGGTAGATACACCTCTGCCTAACCGTTCGGGGATTACAGGCGTGATGTTATGTATGTAATTTTTCCCGACTGCCAAAAAAAGGAGTGTAAAGTTTTCAAGGTTCATGATGTAGGTGTGTGAGATATTTTATTGCATTTTAACTTTTAAACACCTTGACAGATTTGATGTCGGTATCGTTAGATCTTTACATTACCCCATGTCACATAGATCGCTTCTTGAAAAATCTTTGAAGTGGCTATGGTTTCCAAAAATAAAAGGAAGGACTCTGCAATGACGGACTTAAATATATGTATATTTGAGGGGGGGGGCGGGGGGAGGAAGGGAGATCCCCTCCCGCATGGGAAAAGTTTAGGAAATATATAGTTTTTTTTTTTATAAATTTTTCATAATCTCATTTCGAGGTTGTTTTCGTAATGTTTTTGACATTATAAACCTGATTTACAGAGGGGGGAATTGGAGGGAAGCCCTCCCTCCCCCACGCCACTCAACGTGGCGCAGTCGAAGGAAGCCCGGCTCCTACTTCTGAATGGTTTACAAAAAAATAACCACGAAGGGGATGGCGGGGTCTATTCGCTCGCTTCGCTCGCTCACTCGACCTTTCTAACCTAACCTGTCCGAGTCGGGGTGTCCTAAGTCCCGAGCTCGCTTCGCTCGCTCTTGCATCCTAAGTTCTCTGTGCCTTTTCACTACTTTAGACAGGTTGTTATAGTAAAACAGATTTTGACCTGTACATTAAACAGACACAAAATTTCACGAAAATGTCTGAAAAAATGCGTTCGCGTTTCGTTTCACATTTAGCAGAAACCATCTAGATACAAAAAAAAAATTAGATTGTCATAAAAACGAATTTTTCGTAGTTTTTCACTCAAAAAAGCTCAAACCACTGTGAAATTGTTCAACCTTATTAGAATAAAAAAAACTAATAATATGAATTGCAAAAAAAGTGCTTTTTATTTGCAAAATCAAAACGCAATTTTAAAACTCCATAAAGTAGCAACACTTGCTGTCAAAATTACGTCGAAAGCAATAAAAAAGTGCAATACTTGAGGTTAATTTAGCAAAGTTTGCGATTTTTTATTTCAGAAAGTATTTGATTCTTAAGCTTGAAACTTCTTGAGACTGTTCAAGATAAAATTTTTAATTTTTTTTTTTTAATTTTTTTCCTCTGTACTTTGCAGAGAAAAAAAGTTAAAAGTCTATCTTGAGTCAGCTTTATAAGGGGCGAGCCAAATAAAATTGTACAATTAAAAATTGACAAACTTGTTGTTGTTATTACTTATTATTGTGTAAAGCTTAAAGAGTATATTAAACACCGAGGTTTTTATGAAAAACATAGTAACAAGACTAAAAATAAGTGGGTAACAAAAAATACTTGAGGAGATTCAAAAATTTAGTACAACTGATGAAAATATAACTAAAAATTTTTTGTCATTGTGGGGTATTCTGACTAACTGAAATAACATTCCTATACTTTCTAGTTTAAAAATAATAATATATATTTTACGTAGAAATAGTATTTATTTGTTAAAATGTAAAAATGTCAGGGGATGTATGACTTTATGTCAGTTTTGTTATCATACTTGGAATCGAATAATAAATAAAACTGTGGGGGTTTCTACCACTTTATAATATTTATTCGAAAAATACAGTCTTTTTATATTATTTATCGAATCAAAAAGTTACAAAAACTTTTTAGAAAACATTTAAAAATACAATTATCTCTCGGGTTTGTTACCACAGTGTCCAAATCAACATTTGTTTTTCACGCTTATGTTGTAAAATGAACAATAACTTAAAAAGAACATGTTCAGAAGTTGTAAATAATTAACATTTATAACCGAAACCAAGTATTTTCTTAAAAGTAAAGAATTTTACGACAAAATTAAATAAAATCTTTGAAAACCGAATAGGGACAGTAACAAAACCGACAGTAACAAAATTGTTAGGCTTGGTTTACATTGCCTCAACACAACAATAAAACTTAAAACATCTCTCGGCATTAATTAAATATAGCTTAAAAAAAATCTTATTTTTTTTAATGAGATCCATAGGAAGGAACACAGTCAGTATTTATCTATTTATTGCAAATTATGCAACGTTTTATTAGTAACCTATTTTTAAATCTATTAATGGTATAAATAGTATTATTAATATTTAGGTATATCAAAATTTGTACTTTTTAGCATGCTATGGCTTCTTACAAAATAATCAACATTATTATGTTCATTTAAGTCTTCTTTAAATTAAAATAGTTTTAACAATCAACATTTCCAAGTAATATAATTATTCTTCACTAACAAAAATCTTAAAATTAAAAACGTTGTATATTATTAAAGGCACTATTTTTCAATCGTTATTAAGTTGTTCTCACTAGGTCTAAGAACATATTGTGCATTCGTCTTTTGGGTAATGATCGTAAATGAACGCATCACAATAATCACACCAACATTGTAAACGATTTAACAGCATCTTTATATCGTTTATGTTCATTATTAGGCTAAAGTGGAACGGTCGAATTCCCGTAGCACTGATAGGTGTTACATTTACATGGCATTTCCCACACTCAGAGGAAAGGATGAAATGTGTCTCAGCCCATGGCCAATTTAAATTGTAATAATAATATTGCAGCAAATCATATTTTGTTAAAACTTTATCAATGTCCACAACAAACACCATCTTTTTCGTAGGTTTGACTCTAATTTGTCTCAATATCGTTTGAAGAAGATAATCAATCTGTAAAAAAACTAATATTACTAAAATAAAGTTGAAATAATTTAGGAACCATTAGACAACCTGGAAAACTCTAACGATAGGCGAGCGTAACTCGCTATAACAAAAGAATAAGAAGTAATAGAAATACAATCACAAGCTTAGCTACACCTACCTACACCAGTAGTTGAAACCGCTGTGGTTTGAAAATCATGTGTGTGTTTGCATGTGTGTTGCAAAAAGAAATTTGAACTTTTTGAACTCTCAGTCTAGGATGGCAATCAATCTGTAAAAAAAGGTAAATTAGGAGATATTAACATAATTGAAAATATAATTTAATCTAGAACTAAAGTCAAGCGCAACTACCTTCACTATCTTGAAAGCATTTATCACAAATATAATCAAAAAAACTAGGACCGCCGCCGACGCAATCTTCGCAGTAGAATTGTTTACATGCCATACATTTAACTACCTGGCCGCTTATCCCTTTTTCTTCTCTCCACTCTTTTCTTTTTGATTCTGCTTCAGCTTGTGTCATTTCTGCAATTTTTTTCTTTTTTGATTTAATTCTTGCTAAGTTCTTTTTTCGCTGTTCCTCATACTTCTCTGGATTTTCATTTTTTAACCTCTCTCTATACCTACGCATCTTTTCTTTTGCTGTTAAAGGCATATTTCTGAAAAAAAAAAAATCAAAAATACCTTTGGAAAACCCAATATTTTTCTAATCTACCTACCTAGTAACAATAAAACACAACCAACTAGTCTCCATAAATCTTAGCAACATGTTTTAAGTAATTTTTGAAGGTAGTAGGTACCTACCTAATTCTCAGTTAAAACCGCTATGTAAACTTAGCTTTATGCTGTCGATTTTGTTACTTTTTCGGTCCAACTATATGTTACCATACCTGCAGTAACAAAACCGAAGTAACATAATGTGTTAACCCAACCTTAACAAATAAATATTGGCGGTTCAGTTTCTCGCTAAGTTAAACTACCTAAACCAATTTGTTCAATATAAACCATGCATTTGTTTATTAATTTATTATAAGAAATGTGTGGATAAGTAATTAATTGCGTTAGTACAAACCTGACGACGAATTTCTTCTCAGTCCAATCGGTAACAAAACACACTCTCACTGGGCGACGAAATGACACTGTCGTTAAATTTTCAAGTTACCCGTTTTTTAGACTATTAGTGTTGCCATATTTGGAAAACCAAAAAAAGCAATTGGTAGGATTATTTTAAAGAAATTGGCGTAACAAACCTGACTTGTCCGGAAGTAACAAATTTCGGGGACACTTATTGTTTTTAAGTTTTAAATAGTTTTGGGGAATTATTAGGCATTATTAATCATTTTAAATATACTTAAATAAGTTTATTTTGTGTAAACAATAAAACATGTCCAGGTATTCCAGAAAATATTGATAAAATTTGAACTTAATGTTTTCATTTATTACTGGGGACAAGCCAAAATAAAGGGGAGAATTTTATTAAAATAATTTACAAATATTTAATTTTAGCTGGATTTCATTGGAATTTAGTTAAAAACGTAGTAAAAAGGGTAAATTTTCAATTATGAGGCTATTTTAACCTAATTAAGTAGAGAAACTCCTAGGAAAAAAAAAAAAACTTGAAGGACATGCCAAAATGAGAGTTGCACTAAATTTTTGAATCTCCTCACTTACTGCTACACTGTTTTCTCCAACTGTTTGATAATCTGAAAAGTAAACACAAGAGATTAGAACAAAGTATAACTAGGTGCTCTACAACTTTAAACTAGGTACATATGTTATTGTTACATACTCGAAATTGTATCTGAAGTATCTTTGAGAGATGTTGTTTGAATTATCTTTGATGAAATTGGCGTAAGACCATTTTCTTGTGAATCATTTAGACACTCTGCGATTGTCATCATTCTTTGTTTTTTTAAAATATACGGCCGGTCTTTGCTGTGACATGTTCGTTTCTTCCTGTCTTCTTGACATTCAAATTTACTTGGAGTGCAACCTGGTTTCATGCGCACCTGTGATACTGATCCCATAATATGATACTCCATATAATTAAGCATATCATTTGGTAACTAAAAAAATAGAAAAACATATTGAAATAAATATAAAAACATTAAATTGGACGATTACACATAAGGCACAACAACTTAACCTTATCATAATAAAAACTAGAAAAATAGTGATTTTGCATCATTCGTTAGTTGTACAGCTCGAATTTAGAAATATGTTGGTAGGGATGAAGGTACTTACATCAAAATGATCTTCACAAAAGTACATTCTTGAATGTACACTATGAGGATCATATTTTCTCCTTGCAAGGTTAAGCCACTTATGTCGTATTTTTTCACTGTTTGGCACATAAATAAATAGTTTGTTAGGCGTGTTTATAGCTGTGCTTTTACATTGGGGTACGATACAGTGCTTGTAATACGAGGAATTCATTTTAAATTAAAGTTATACGAACTGTCGGCGCCTCACATCGTGGATAACCGCGGGTAGGGCGCGGGGCTCGGGGTACCGAACCCGGCTGCGCGAGCGCCGCTGCGCGCCCTACCACGACACTGAGCTCACAGACGCCGGCCACTACGGGCATTTCATTGTACGGTCTTCAAATGATATGTTAATTGTTGCATTACACCTATTAATATACAGTCCACTAATTTCATTATAAAGTCCCAACCGAGTCTATTCATTGGTCCTTCGATTGGGCAAAAATAATTACCGGTATTGCCGTAATTAACGCCGTCAAAATCATCGGTCGACGTGTTCACCTGTGCGGACTTTGACCGCGCGCGAGCGCCACGCGGTTCGTCCACGAAGATAGAACAAAGGATTCGTTCCCGAAGCAGCCTGCATCGTCATCATGGGAGCTCATGTCATACTTACGGGAGCATAATACTGTATTTGAGTGAGTCCGTTCCAATTAGTTATTTTTCTGCTTTCTTTTCATGTCGAAAAATCGTCGTTTTATCTTCTATTTTTTTATAGTGTTCATATAGTGCTTCAAAATAAGTGCTTTCCCATCATTATCTATACCACTGCTTGTAAGACACGCATATTTTGTATCGAGACGCGTGGTAAATGGCTAATTTGCACGACATTGACACGTGTTGAACAGTGATTCTCGATCCCTTTCACTAACGCACAGCTGTTTTGCATTTTTTTATCTATTAAGTTCATTAGCATTGCTGCGTTCGGCTTTTCTTTTACTTAACAATGGCAGATAACTTAAAAACATTGATCAAGAAACGTAGTTCAATTAAATCGAAGCTTACTATTTACAGCAACTATTTCAATCTAGTAAAAGGTAGTTCCGCTCTATCTGAGTTGCAACGTTTGGATTTAGAGGAGCGTTTTAATAAATTCGGAAACTTACACAACGAATTTGACGCCTTTCAGACACAGATCGAAGTGCTTTCCGATGACGACGAGTCTGCGTTGGCTGAGCGTGAGGACTTTGACCGTCAGTTCTTCAACCTGGTGGCACTCACGCGCAGCCTGCTCGGTGTCTCGGCCAACGGTGTTGCGTCGAAGGCGAGCTTCAAAAATGCTGACTCAGGTGAACATGTTACTTATAGGAATTCTTTTGTTCGTTTGCCTAAGATCGATTTGCCTCGTTTCGATGGGGATTACCAATGCTGGCTTGAATTTAGGGATACCTTTGGGTCATTGATTCACGACAACACTAGCATAAGTGACATCAACAAATTCCACTACCTGCGAGCTTCACTGCAGGGAAATGCGGCTTTAATTATTAAAAATATTGATTTTAAAGCCGATCATTATAATCTTGCGTGGGACCTGTTGTGTGAACGTTACAATAACAACCGTCTTTTAGTGAATAACCACTTTCAAGCGTTATTTGATGTCGAACCCATAACTAATGAGTCAAGTGTTTCCATCAGGGGTGCGTTGTCAGAATTCCTCCTCGTGTGCCTGATGGCTGCCGGTCCCTCTCGATACGTCTGGAGGGAATAGCAGCTGCTGGGCCGGTGCACCCTGGGCGTGGGCAGTATCCTTCCCCGAGGAATGGGAAGAGATTCTTATTCCTCGGGGAATGTTACTGTCCATGGCTAATATTCTGACATGGGCGGGTCCCTCATGGACCAAGGGGGCGTTGCTCCGCGTGACCCTCTGAAAAGCAGAGGGCACAGCGGAGGAGCAAGGGCGGGCTCGGTGTGCACTTACCCTGCCTCCGAGCAGACAGTGAAGGACGTGCGTTCCTCACTGTCTCCGTCGATATCGTAATCCCACCGTCGAAGTGTCGTGGAACACGTCTCGCGGCTTCGATTGGGACCGAGGGTCTTGGCTTAACCGCCCGGACCACGAGGTAGAAAACCTCTATAAAAAGTTACCCCGAATCTCAAGCGGCGGCGCACCGCGAGGAGATGTATGGCTGACGGGTTCCTTTGGAAAATCAGTCTCTAGTGCGAACCACTGCCGGGCCTGGCTATGGCTTATCTGGGTACAGGGGGCACTGCCCAGATGGACTTTTTATTTCCCCCATACTCGTGGGAACAGTATGGAAACGAATACAACCCAAAACACGGCCGATATCGGCGAAGGAAGGGAGGAGAGGGATGCGGTGTCGGAGTCCGGCGCCGCATCCAGCGAGGTGAGCGCGGGAGGCTCAGTGAGCTCCCAGCGCGGGAGGCCCGGGGCTGCTGCGGGGAACAGGGAGTTCCTACGCAAGCGGTCCAGGCCGGTAGGCGACCGAGAGTCGTCGTCAGATGGGGAGCTGGCTTCGGCTTGTAAGATCCCCACCAGCAAGCGCGGCGGGATCCGTGGCAAGGGGAGAGGCCTCTCTGCCACCGAGAGGTCGGCGCGGCTTGCCGAGGAGGGGCGCCATCCGGGGGTGGCCACCGGTCACGGGGTAACCCGTTCGGGCTCCTCTGGCGACGAAGCGGGCGCAGATGGCGGCTCCGATGCGGAGCGTAAGGCCGGACTCGCGAAGGAGGTGGAGGCGGCGCTGAGGGCTGTCTCTTTGAAAGGGTTCAGGTTCTGAATCTGGTTCGGCAGGAGCTGGCTGCCTTCCAGGCGCGGTTCTCCGTCCTGGAGGGCATTGTCCTGCGCCCCCCCCTAGCGGCAAACAAGGCGCCCGCGGGCCCGACGGCGGCCTCATATGCGTCTGCTGCGGCCTCCGTACCGGGGCCGTCCAGCCAGCCCCCCGGCAGGGTTATGTCGGCCCCGACGAAACCGGCTCCGGTTAGGAAGGCGGCGGCCCTGAAACAGGGCAAGGCGGCGGCCCTGAAACAGGGCAAGGCGGCGGCCCAAAAGAAGGGCAAGGCGGCGAATATGCCAGCGCCAGCCGCGAGACAGCCGCTATCGCCACCCCCCCCCGCCCCCTAAGCCTTCCGCGGCCGAGACCGGGTGGCAGGTGGCCGGAGAAAAAGCGAGGGAGCGATCGGCGGCCAAAAAGGCCAGGAGGCAGGAGCAGAAACGCCGGCAAAAGGAGCGGGGCGTCGCGGTTAGGCTCAGCACCCCAAAGACCGCAGCTGTAGTGATTACACTACAGCCGGACGCGGAAAAGAGGGGCGTGACCTACCGCGACGTGCTCGCTAAGGCGAAAGCGACGGTGGATCTCGGAGAGCTCGGGATCACCGGGGGCCTCCGGCTTAGAGTCACCGCAACAGGGGCTCGAGTGCTGGAGATCCCTGGCGAAACCCGTGGCTCGTCCGCCGACGCTCTGGCTGAAAAGCTTAGAGCGTCCCTAAATGCGGACGAGGCCCGAGTGTCCAGGCCCGTCAAATGCGCAGACCTGCGCATACTGGGTCTGGACGACTCGGTGACCGAGAAGGAGGTGGTGGCCGCCGTCACCAGGACCGGTGGGTGCCCTGCCGAGCAAGTCAAGGCAGGCACCTTACGTCCGGACCTGTCGGGCATGCGAACCATAACGGTAAGCTGCCCTGTGACAGCGGCGAAAGTTATTGTGGAGGGCCGAAGGCTCTTGGTGGGCTGGGTTTCGGCGCAGGTGAAGCTGCTGGAACCCAGACCTCTGAGGTGCTTCCGCTGCCATGTGGGGCACCACGTGTCGGTCCGGTGCACCTCGGAGGTGGACCGCAGCGGCCTGTGCTTCCGCTGCGGCCAGCCTGGTCACATGGCCGCGGCTTGCTCCGCCGCGCCGCGCTGCGCCGCATGTGCGGCAGCTGGCAAGCCGGCCGATCACCGGGCAGGGAGCAAGTCCTGCGGTACTCCCGCCAAGGCCAGGGGCAAGGGAAGGCCCTCCGCCACCACCACCAAAACCCCCACCGTCGCCACCACCGCAGCCGCCGCCACTGTCGCTGCCGCTGCCGCTACTGCTGCAACTTCCGCAGCGGGGCCCTCGCAGGGGGCCCGGGAGGGGGCTGAAATGGAGTGCCAGTAACGGCCCCATTACGCCTTCTCCAGGCGAACATCAACCACTGCGCCTGCGCTCAGGATCTGTTGCTCCAGAGCATGGCGCAGTGGTCGATTAACATCGCCGTGGTCGCTGAGCCGTACTTTGTCCCGCCCAGGGATGACTGGGTTGAGGACCTTAGCGGCTCAGTGACCATAATTACGTCGGTCGCCGCCGATACCCCGACCCTTGAGAGTGTCAGGAAGGGTCAGGGGTGCGTAGCAGCACGGTTCGGGGAGATCGTTGTAGTGGGAGTCTACTTCTCCCCGAGCCGAACTCTCGCCGAGTTCCACAACTCCCTCACGGAGTTGAGTGTCGTCATCGGAAGCCATTCCCTCCCCGTGCTTGTGCTCGGGGACTTCAATGCCAAGAACTTGGCTTGGGGTTCTCGTTACACGGACGTGCGGGGTAGAATGGTGGAGGACTGGGCTCTGGAGACAGGCCTGGTCGTCCTAAATCGGGGTTCTGTCCCCACGTGCGTGCGGATGCGGGGCGAGTCGGTGGTGGACATCTCGTTCGCCAGCCCCGCTCTGTCGCCGCGTGTCGTTGACTGGTGCGTCATGGAGGGGGTGGAGACCTATTCCGACCACCGGTACATCCGGTTCGACGTCTCCACCCAGTCCTCAAGCGTGCCGGTCCTACAGGCCCCGAGTGGTCCGCGATGGGCGCTGAAGCAGCTGGACCGGGAGCTCCTCCTGGAAGCCTCGATCGTGCAGGCCTGGGTGTCATCACCAGTCAGGCCTGCCGACATCAACAACGAGGCGGGTTGGTTCCAGGAGGCCATGTCCGAGATTTGCGACGTGGCAATGCCCCGAGTTCGGCCAGGAAGCGCCCGGCGTCAGGTGTACTGGTGGTCGCGAGAGCTGACGTCTTTGCGCAAGGCGTGCGTTGCCACGCGGCGCCTGTACGCCAGGCATCGCAGGCTCCGCATCCGCCCTCCGGATGCGGCAGCCATTGAGGCGGAGCTGTACGAGGGGTACAGAGCGGCGAAGACCGCCCTCCAAGAGGCTGTCCGGCGGGCCAAGAACTTGGCCCGCGAGGAGATGCTGGAGTCTCTGAACGGAGATCCGTGGGGGCGCCCTTACAAGATGGTGCGGGACAAACTCCGCACCCGGGCCCCCCCGCTAACGCAGAGTCTCCGGCCTGAGCTCGTGGAGGACGTGGTGAGCGCTCTGTTCCCTTCGCGAGGGGAGCATCCTCCCCCGCCTATGGCTCCGCCGCCGCGTGCGGTGCCGGAAGCGGACCACACCGATGACGATGACGACGTTCCGGAGGTGACTGGGGTAGACCTGAGAGTGGCGGTACGCAGGCTGAAAACCAGAAACACCGCCCCGGGACCCGATGGCTTGCCTGGCAAAGCCTGGGTCCTGGCCTCTGAGGCTCTCGGGCCCCGACTGGAAGGGCTCCTAAGCGCATGCTTGGAGAGAGGCCAGTTTCCGCTTCGTTGGAAGACGGGGAAGCTGGTCCTCATCCGGAAACCAGGGCGCGGAATCCGGAACCATCGTGCTGCTCGACGAGGTGGGCAAGCTCTTTGAAAGAGTCATTGCCAACCGCCTCGCCGGGCACCTTGCGGGGATGGGGCCGGATCTTGCGGAACACCAGTTTGGTTTCCGCAAGGGGCGCTCGACGGTGGACGCCATCATGCGCGTGAGAGCCCTCACGACGGGGGACGCGGTGTCCCGGGGCGGGGTCGTCTTGGCGGTGTCTCTTGACATCGCCAACGCCTTCAACTCCATGCCCTGGAGCTGTATTAGGGAGGCACTCCGGTATCACCGGGTGCCGACCTACCTTCGTCGTGTGGTCGGGGACTACCTGACGGATAGAGCCGTCATCTACCCTGGTCGAAGCGGAGAATGGAACCGGCGAGAGATGTCGTGCGGTGTTCCACAGGGATCGGTTCTGGGGCCGGCCTTGTGGAACATCGGTTACGACTGGGTGCTGCGCGCCGACCTCCCTACCGGCGTCAGCGTAGTTTGCTACGCTGACGACACGCTGGTACTGGCACAAGGGAGGTCGCACGAGGCGGCGGCCGAAAACATGACACGCGGGGTTGCGATAGTCGTGGAGAGGATCCGGCAATTGGGTCTCGAGGTGGCACTGCACAAGTCCGAGGCCATGTGTTTTCATGGGCCTCGGAATGCGCCACCGTCGGGATCCCTACTGACGGCAGGAGGGGTTTCCATCGGCGTCGGGTCGACGTTGAAGTACCTAGGACTCGTCCTCGACAGCCGGTGGAACTTCGTGGAGCACTTCCGACGTTTGGCTCCCAAACTGGAACGGACAGGGGCTGCCTTCAAGCGGCTCTTGCCCAACCTGAGGGGTCCAAACGCCTCCTGCCGGAGGCTATACGCGGGGGTCGTGCGGTCCATGGCCCTTTACGGGGCCCCGGTGTGGGCGCGTTCTTTGAGGCGGCAAGCCGCCCACTACCTGAACGCGCCCCAAAAGGTAATAGCCATAAGGCTAATCCGGGGGTACCGCACGATCTCCGGCGAAGCGGCTAGCCTCCTTGCCGGATTGCCGCCATGGGATCTGGAGGCGATAGTCCTCGCACGCCTGCACGAATGGCGCGCGGAGGCACTACGTCGGGAGGAAACTCCGCTGCCGCGGCAAATTGCCGCTCAGCGGACAGACCTCCGGAGTGATCTCATGGCGACATGGAGAGAGCGACTGTCGCAACCCCGTGCAGGGCACGCCACCATAGTGGCGATAAGTCCCCTCTTTGAGGAGTGGCTAGAGAGGCGCCACGGCGCCCTCACCTACCGCCTGACGCAGGTCCTCACCGGACACGGTTGTTTCGGGAGGTTCCTGCACCGAATCGGGCGGGAGGAAACGCCCGGGTGTTTCCACTGCGAGGATCGTCCGGAGGACACGGTGGAGCACACCGTGGAGGTCTGCCCCGCTTGGGCGGAGCACCGCCGTGTCCTTGTAGCGGCGATTGGCGGCGGCGATCTCTCGCGTCCGGCCCTGGTTCAAGCCATGGTCCGGAGCGAGAGGGAATGGGAAGCCGTCACCACCTTCTGTGAAGCAGTCATGCTAGTGAAGGAGGTGGCGGGACGTGAGAGGGAAAGAACCTCACGTCCCAGCCGCCGCGGGAGACGCCCTGGGCGTCGGGGGTCACGTGGTGGCTCCCGGCCACCGTAGGCGCGGGCCTGTGGACGGCAAGTTATGGGCTAGCTCGCCGTCCGGCCGTCTTATGACGACAGGCCGTGTCGACGGCGCGTTCGTGTTCCACGTGCGCCTCAAAGAGATGTCAGCAAATAAGTAGGGGTCCGCAAGGGCCGATGCCTACCAGGGCTGCGGGACTGTTCGAAAGAGATACCGTGGCCCTGGAACACAAAGGGCAAAGAAGGAACATGGATGGGTTTTAGTCAGTACAAGTCTGACACTCCCTTCCGCTCCGCCCAGAGTGGGGGGGGTCATTTGATGATTTCCCATCCGGAAAAAAAAAAAAAAGTGTTTCCATCAGAAACCTTGTTAACATTATTAATAAGAATGTAAGGGCATTAACTACATTAAAAAGCCTACTCAATATTAGGATGATCTTATTATTTATTTTATGGTTAAAAAGTTAGATTTAACAACAAGACGTGTCTGGGAAGAGCATCGAAACAATACTTTTAAAGAAGATCCTACTTTAACACAATTTTGTTCGTGTGAATAATAGCCATAATTCCAAAAAAACTGAGTCTAAGCCTAACCAACCAAATAAAAATTAGGTAATCATATTAATAAAAACCGTAAATGTCCACTTTGCTCCCAAGCTCATACATTATTTAAATGTGAATCTTTCAGAAACTTATCAATTGAAAATCGCTTACAAAAGGTAATTTTAATTTTAATTTTAATTAATTAATTTTATTTAATTAATTTTATTTAATTTTTTAATTAATTTTATTTTTTTTTATTTTTTTTTAAAAAACGTTGCCCCACACTAGGAATTTCTCCTGTATCGTGGGTGCGTTTACAAACATTTAAACTCACATACACAAACAGCCAGACCCGGAACAACTACCTGTAGATCATACAAATATTTGTTCCGTGCGGGGATCGAACCCGCGACACGCAGCGCAGCAGCCAATTGCTCAGCCACTGCGCCAACGGTGCCGTCAAAAATTGAATTTAAAGTATGTATTAATTGCTTACGCTTTGGACATAATTCAAACAAATGTAGATATTCACATTGCAAATACTGCAAAACAAAACACAACACGCTTTTACATTTAGAAAGTAACGAGCCTAAACTTGCTTCCAATCCATTGCCTTCTGCCTTGCCTGCTGCTTCGCCTTCTGCAAATGTGGTGCTTTCAGCCAATTCCATGCAGCTTGCTACTTCTGCGCATTTATTACTGTCCACAGCGTGATTGGCGTGACGGGTAAGAAGTACACTGCGCGCCTACTACTGGACAACGGCAGTACGGCGAACTTTGTTACGCAGAGCTTGTCAGAGAAGCTGGGTTTGTTACGACGCGGTTCGAGCACCAAGGTAACGGGTATTAATAATCACATATCCACCAGTACACAGTCTTGTCACCTCTCAATAGAGCCTGCCAGGGCTGCGGGACTGTTCGAAAGAGATACCGTGGCCCTGGAACATAAAGGGCAAAGAAGGAACATGGATGGGTTTTAGTCAGTACAAGTCTGACACTCCCCTCCGCTCCGCCCAGAGTGGGGGGGGTCATTTGATGATTTCCCATCCGGAAAAAAAAAAAAAAAAAAAAAAAAAAAAAAAACCTCTCAATAGAGTCTTTATGCTGTGCCTTTACTGTCGATATCGAGTGTCATATTTTGCCTGAAATCACAAAGGTTCTACCGTCTTCATTCGTAAATATTAAACACGTCCCTATTCCTTCAGGTCTTAAGCTAGCAGACCCGAACTTCAATGTTCCGTCGGTCGTAGATATCCTGGTAGGGGCTGAAGTTTTCTGGAATGTCTTAGGTAGCACAACGGTAGACTTAGGGAAAAACCTACCTAAACTATGCGAGACCAAGTTAAGATGGTTAGTTTCAGGTAGTATTTCGCGCCAGTCATGTTTTTCCGCTATTCATTTATGCCACCATTCCAATGTCACTCCCGACCTCACTCATTTTTAGGAGCTTGACAACGTCGCTTCAAAACATTCACTCTCACTTGAAGAGAGAATGTGTGAGCAATCTTTTGCTCAAACCACTGTTCTTAATGATGGTGGAGGATTCGTCGTCACTATGCCGTTTTAAAAGGGGATCCTAGTACATTAGGTCATTCTTTTACTAATGCTAGATATCGTTTTCTTTCCCTTGAACGGCGATTTAGACGCGATCCAATATATCATAAAGAATACAACGAGTTCATGAGAGAATATGAGCGCCTAGGTCATATGACATTGGACTCGGACTGTACTCCTTCACCAGAAAACTCTGTAAATAAATATTACATTCCACATCATGGAGTTATTCGCAGTTCTAGCACCACAACACAACTACGCGTAGTATTCGACACATCAGCTCCTACCAGTTCAGGCGTGTCGCTTAACGACATTCGGATGGTCGGTCCCGTAGTTCAAGACGATCTGTTTTCCATTCTAACACGTTTTCGTCAGCATAGGTACGTGGTCTCTGGTGACGTAGAGAAGATGTACAGGGCCATTGAGTTAAATCCAGTTCAAAGACCTCTTCAAAAAATAATTTTCAGGTTTGAACCTTCAGAACCTCTTAGGACCTACACTTTGAAAACGGTTACTTATGGTACCGCTTCTGCACCCTATTTAGCCTTAGTGTCTTGTAAGTCTGGCAGATAACATTGAGGATAGTCGTGCCCAACGTGCCATACGACGTGACTTCTACGTTGATGACTTTCGTAGTGGAGGGGATACCATAGCTGACACTGTTGAAATTTCTAAAAAGGTACATTCGGTTCTATCATCTGCAAAATTCAATTTACGTAAATGGCGGTCAAACACTCCTCAAATTCTCAAACAAATCACACATAGCAACGAGTTACATAATACTTTACATTTTTCTGAGCAAGGTTCAAACTCATCACAAACCAAAACTTTAGGTCTTAACTGGGTTTGTGACTCAGATTCACTTACTTATAATATAAATATCACCTCCACTACTAAAGTCACCAAACGCCATGTCCTTTCTGTCATCAGTATGATCTTTGACCCACTAGGCCTCGTAGGTCCGTGCGTCGTCGAAGCAAAGATGATCATGCAGCGTCTCTGGCTAGATAAGTATGACTGGGATGACGAAGTATCGCATGAAATCAAAAACCTTTGATCTACATTTGAAGGCACAATAACAGCATTGAACAATTTAAACATTCCTCGTTGGGTTTTGCTTGAAGACTCTATTACGCATGAAGTACACGTCTTTACCGATGCGTCCGAGAGGGCGTAAGGCGCTTGTGTGTACATTCGGTCTTGTAATGGCAGTGGATCCATAGGCGTTCAACTTCTAGTCTCTAGAAATCGTGTAGCGCCCATCAAACCAACGACGATACCGAGGCTTGAACTTTGTGGAGCTTTGTTAGGTGCAAGGCTGTGTACTAAGGTTCAGGAATCACTTACCATGCCCATTCATAAATGTAGATTCTGGTGTGATTCAACCATAGTCCTGGGTTGGCTCTCTACTCCTTCAAATCAATTAAAGCTTTTTGTCAGACACAGAGTCAATGAAATACAGGAAAGTACATGTGGTCATACCTGGAGCTACGTACGGTCGAAGGACAACCCGGCGGATCTTGTTTCACGTGGTCTGAAGGCCGACGTTCTCATAAACGAGCCTCGACTCTGTGGTGGTCTGGACCCTCATTTTTACAGCATAGTGAAAATGAGTGGCCAATATGCCAAACACCGGGAAGGATAGTCTGCCGGAAGTAGTGACTCATTTCATTAGTGGTGATAGCAACAGTCTTTCATTCAGTAGTAATCATTCAGAGCTTCATTCATCAGCCATTACAACCATGTACAACGCTTTATTTACAATGTAAAAAATAAAAATAAATTGCAAGGAAATTTTACAATAACCGAACTTGAAAATTCATTAAATTTTATTATACACCATTCACAGCTTGAAATGTTTCCTGAAGAGTATAATTTGTTAAAGTCTGGACGAAAATTACCACGCAAAAGTAGATTGTTTCCTTTGACACCGTTCATTGACAATCATAACCTCATTCGCGTGGGCGGGAGGCTCGATAACTCCCCCTACGAATTTAATGTTAAACATCCTATTGTTTTATGCAGTAAGCACGTACGTACAAAATTTATATTTCACATGCAACATTTAAAGCTTGCGCACGCTGATCCACAGTTGTTATTGTCACATATACGACAAACTTATTGGCCTCTAGGTGGCAGACACTTGTCTAGGTTGTTTTTGACATGGAAAGAAAAATTCCAGTGCGAGCAGGGTTTGAACCTGCGACCTTCCGATTCAGTACACCGGATGTCTTAACCAACTAGACCATCGTTAGCGCCAATAGATGGCGCTAACGTCACCTAAGACGTTATTAATGGAACGAAAATTTCGAGATCTGTGAGCGGGGTGCGATGGTCTAGTTGGTTAAGACATCCGGTGTACTGAATCGGAAGGTCGCAGGTTCAAACCCTGCTCGCACTGGAATTTTCTTTCCATGTCAAAAACAGCTATGTTCCCTACGCAGGGTTTGCGTATAAAATATTAAAAACTTGTCTAGGTTTGTCGTGAGTAAGTGTCTTAAATGTTTCAGATATAAGGCTCAGAACGTACAGCCTATAATGGGTCAACTACCTAGTTCAAGAACAAATCTTGAGTTTCCTTTTTTGAATAGGTACGATGACTATGCTGGGCCAGTATTGGTGGCCAATCGTAAAGGCCGAGGATGCAAACTTACAAAGTCCTATATGTGCATCTTTGTTTGCTCGGCAGTAAAAGCCATACATTAGGAGCTCGTCACCGACCTCACCACTAAGGCCTACATGGCCGCTCTAAATCGTTTCGTGGCGCGTCGTGGCAAGCCTCGAAGCATCGCGTCCGATAACGGAACCAACTTCGTAGGCGCATCAAATGAGATGTGTAGGTTCTTACAATCATCAAATGTTGCATCTGAAATGGCGCGGGAAGGTATTGAATTCATTTTCACGCCTGCATACAGCCCTCATTTTAATTCATTGGCTGAAGCTGCTGTAAAATCCTGTAAGTACCATTTAAAACGGTTACTGCATCTTACCCACTTCACTTTCGAGGAGATGGCTACCTGTCTTACTCACATAGAGGCGGTGTTGAATTCACGCCCTCTTACTCCTCTTTCTTCTGACCCTAACTGATTTTTCGGCTCTCACTCCCTTTCACTTCCTAATTGGACGACCATTCTTATCGGTACCACACCATCAGTTGACTGAAGCCAACATTACGCGGCTGGATCGTTGGAAGCGGATTCAGCTCATCAAGCAACACTTCTGGGGACGATTTCATAATGAGTACATTTCTCTGCTGCAGGCGAAATCAAAGTGGTTTGTTTCCAGAGGTGAAGTGAAGCCGGGGTCATTAGTCCTGATCAAGGACAAGGCAACGCCACCTCTGCTCTGGTCCCTGGGTCGGGTCACAAAGACCCATCCCGGCGTAGACGGGGTCACGAGAGTGGCTGAATTGAAGACGAAGCGAGGCACCATTCGCCGTGCCTTCAACAGCATCTGCCCCCTACCAGAAGAAGATTGAAGAGGAGTCTTCAACCCGGGGAATATGTCGGCGCCTCACATATGCGTGGATAACCGCGGGGAGGGCGCGGGGCTCGGGGTACCGAACCCGGCTGCGCGAGCGCCGCTGCGCGCCCTACCACGACACTGAGCTCACAGAGGCCGGCCACTCCGGGCATTTCTTTGTGCGGTCTTCACAGCAAATGTTAATTATGGTATTACACCTATAAATACAGTCCACTAGTTTCTATTATAAAGTCCCAACCGAGTCTATTCACGAACAAAACTGATAACTCCCATAAACACTCAGTTTGTTTGGCACGGCGTGACGTCATTCACGTTGACAGCTGTCTGAAGCGTTTTCGCGGTAAATTTAAATCGGCATAACGCAAAATAAATATTGTAAATGATCGGCTTTTAAAAAAAAAAAAAATTTAGGGTAAAATAGATAAACAGGTAACGTTTTAATATTATTTTTAATTTAGTCAACTAGCCTATTCAAGAACATTTATTTTAATACGACTGTCAAGGCACTCCCCCACCGGACAATTCGCCTGTAATGTAACAATCCAAGATTCAATTTTGTACAGAAACCATCATCATCTGCCTAGCCTTTTCCCAATTATGTTGGGGTCGGCTTCCAGTCTAACCGGATGCAGCTGAATACCAGTATTTTACATGGAGCGACTGCCTATCTAACTTCCACAACCCAGTTAGTACTGGGTAATACGATACCCCTTGGTAAGACTGGTTGTCAGACTTTTTAGGCCACTGACTACCTAACGACTGTCAAAGATCTACAAATGACTCCCGGGACCAACGGCTTAAAGCGCTTTCCGAGGCACGGAGGAAACTCGGTATGTAATGGGTGGTCACCCATCCACAGACCAACCTAAGCAAGCACGGCTTAACCTAAAGATCGATCCGAGCGGCTGTTATTATTTAGCCACGAGCTCCTCTTTGTACAGAAACCAGTGAACGTGAATAATTGTGTCGTTACAGTTTGCGCACTGTTATTCTAGGTTCTTCTCACTCACTCACTGATATAATGCTCGAAATTAGGAACTGTTAATTTAAGCAGCGTCCCGAATACGAACCGCCCGGCTTTTTGGGCCGCGCGGCTCGGCCTACAAAAGTTGAAAATCTATTAAAGAAATTTGACAGATTGTAGTTGTTTGATGTGCTGGCGTCTGAACGAAGAAGACGACGTGCTTTTAGCTTCAGCAGTATTCATAATAATAAGCACCGCTGCGCAAATAAGAAATAAACCGCGGCGATGACGTGTTTGGGTCTGTCTCTGTCTGTGACTGTCTCCAAAAATGACTAAAAAGATTGTGAAACTTCAAGTATCTGACTGCTCTTTGCTCACTTCAATAATGGTGGCCATCTCCACCAGGGCATCATTTCTTTTGTTTTTATAATTATATAAAAACTGCTCCGACAGTCCCATAACACCGGGCGCTACCGGTACAATTCAATTAAAAAAAGTGTTTGCTCGTCCGTCCAATCCATCTTGGCGCGAATAAAAACACTACTCGATATAGATGTGGTCACTAGCGCACTGACAGGCCGCACGGCCCGTCCCCACTATCGAGAGCCGCGCGGCTTTCTTTGAAGTAGACCGACAACCGTCAGGATGCGCGAGACCGGCCGCGCGGCTCAGGCCTCGCTCACGTCCACACTCACGAGGCTCGGCCTCACCGGAGCCGCGCGGCCTTAGTGGGGACGCGGCTTTACAGGCAAATGCTCCGGCAGGCGGCGAGGAAGCGCCTTCAAAGAAAAAGTAAAAACAACTAATCACCTTTCCGCATTTTTGGGTAAACTAAAGAATATTAACTATGGATTTTGCTTCGAATTATTCATGCACCCATATACACCACAATAATTATCCGGGCATATTTTAACATTTATTTCTTACATAGTTTCCTAGTTTTGTATTGTAAAGTGTCTTGTAATATTGAAGGCGTCAAGAACTATTATTGTTTGACGCTACATAATACGCGCGAAAACCTACTTTGCTCAACTTAGATATATTTATTTGAAGTTCATGTGACATTCCTTGTTTTTCCCCTGTCATACCTACCCTCCTTAAAAAATACTTACAACAAAATGGCCTCAGCTCAGCAAAATTTCAGATGATTACACTAATTAGTGCTACCATTTTAAAGCAGATTTTCCCAGCTGCTGTATCCTACAAGTTGTAACAGAATAAACGCAATACCTCTTCCGGCGCTCTCTCACCGGAAGCATTCGCCTGTAATGTAACCGATCGCCTGTACTGTAATAGATCGTTACATTACTGGGAGGTGAGGGAGCGCCTTTAGGTTATGATTCAGACCATCAAACAAGATGACTGTCCATAAGGAACTCTTCATACTTATTTGCTACAGCCGATTCGATATTTTGTACAAGAAGACCAAATTTTTAAAGGCATTGCTGCTAGACTGCAGCTGTCAGAGACAATAGCAGTGAAAGGACGAAGGAAAGAAGTTAGAGGTGTTGAAAAAAAAAAACAAATTATGATCATATAAAATGTTTAATACTCATCATACCTTCATTAATGTCCGCATTTTTACAGAACAATAAATACAATTGATAGAATAATTTATTAAATAAACAATAATTTAGGTATAGTCGCTCCATGTAAAATACTGGTCATCATTCAAGCATCCGGTTAGACTGGAAGCCGATCAAAACATAGTTGGGAAAAGGCTGGTACATAATAATAGTGGCTAATCATCATCATCATCCTTTCAGCCGAAAGACGTTCACTGCTGGACATAGGCCTCCCCCAAGTATCGCCACATTGACCGGTCCCGTGCGACTCGCATCCAGTGGCTAATCAGTACAAATTATTTTTGAAATAAGCGCAATAAACACAGGTTCAAATTCACATTCCCCTACTCGGTTCCTATAAACCGTTTCTCATTATCATGGGCCCTCATATGTTCCCTCAGCGTATAACTCCTTGCATACGACTTACAACATATATTACAACTAAAAGGCTTCAAGCCACTATGTTTCAACATGTGTTTTTTCAAACCATGATTTGTTATAAAAGCCATCCCACATTCTAAACAATTCTTATTCTTTTGACCGTGTGTCTGACGTATATGCGTAGCTAGGTAATGTTTTATGTTATATTCTCGGCCACAAATGGGACATTTGAATTTATGTGTGATATTGTGGGCTTCAGACATGTGTTTTATTCTGTCATTATAATGTTTCATGGGTTTAAAACATATTTGACACTTGATAACGCGTTTAGAATGAGCGCTTTCCATGTGATTCGCTTTTGACGTTTTAGTTTTAAGAATTTTGCCGCATTCCCCACATGGAAATTGCCCGTTTTCGTGCGTCCGTTTGTGCACTTTCAAGCGTTTTGAGTTTATAAACGATTTGCCACACACATCGCAAATGCAGTTAGCGTAGTGCTCGTTTAAATGTGTTGTTAACGTTCTGAAAACATGAAACTGTAGACCACACAAGTGGCAAGAATAAGGACTGGCATCAACTTTATAATCAGCTATACACTCGTTGTATATAACCTTCTTGTGCACCTCAACAAAATGGCGGCACATAGAAATGACATCTGTCAATGTCAAATTGCACTGCCGGCATTTGAGATTCGAAATTTCAATTTGCAATGAGCGCGGGTACCGTTTTATTTTTTTAATTTCTACGTCTATGTCCGCGTGAGTTTTTAGCATATGATCTCTAAGAAGGTTTATTTCCATGAAGTCTTGTTGGCAGAAGAAGCACTGGAACCAGCTCTTGTGATGCCTGAAAGGACAGGCGGTGGTGTCTCTAAGGACGATGTCACACGTTAGCATAACGCGTTTGCGCTCAGAAACTTGTTTCACTCCATTCTGCCCGCTTGAATGTTGGTAACCTAAAAGCAGTGAGTATTTCAAGGGATAATATAAAATAGAATTTCTTTATATTGATGACATAACTACTTCTACTATTCATGTTGACTGTAGTGTTGGTACCTATAAAGATCAACGTAGTCGCCAGCACATCAAGTTACTTTTAAATCTTACAATGTTGATGGTTAAGTTCAAAATTGAATGAGAAAATTTGATAGTTTGTAGCAACTTGACGCGCTGGCGACTGTACACTAAAGGTCTTCGTACATTACACGGACTGGACGCTGACTCCACAGTAAGGCATTGAAATGTGAGCTTTATTTTATGATCATTTCGTTAGAATTTGCAACATTTACTTGAAAGAACTATGATTAAAATTGATCATACTGACCATACACCCACATTTCGCCGGTTATGTTTAACTCCCATGTAATCCGTATTGCCATCGATAGGGCACAGATCCTGACTCCATGGCTGCTACTGAGAAGTTCTTAATGGAAAAACCTAATTACACTTTCTCCGAGGAAATCTAATCTAGGAATCGAACCTAGGACCCCATGCTCAGCAGTCGCGACCACTACACCATCGCCTTAAAAATGTAACAGAAATGAGTTATCGCTAATACATACCTATTTCAAAAACTGAAGTATCAAGATCCTTTACTTCACTGTCTTTGAGCAAACCGTCTGTTATTTCAATTTCATCCTTCTCGGCTACTTCTTTTGGCACATTTTTTTTCGACAATTCAGCTATAGGAGTATCCGAATCCACATCTTCCTTCAAATCAATCATTTTTCTCTTTCTTTTCCCTTTTAGTATTGTTTTCCTCTTACTCTTGCTTGTAGTACGGTTTTCATTTGATTTAGATGTTTTTAATAACATTTTGTTTGTTTCTTGCATTGTAAAATCTGCCTTAAAAATATCTTTACTGTCATCTGAAAACATTTAAAAAGGGATTATAGCTAGTTTCACTAACACCAAGACTATTTAAAATCTCTGTTAAGCAGACCAAATGTTTAAAATCCAATGAGAGTAATTTCCTAACCCATCAATGGAAAAATTTCAAATATACAGGGCGGGAAGGGGTACCGACACTAAACCGCTTGCACGCATTCAGTACATCATTCTAAACCCATAGAAGTTTTTCGTCAAAATCAAAATCAAAGCATTTATTTCAAGTAGGCCAGTTACAGGCACTTTTGAATTGTCGAAACAAAGACAACACTAAAAAATAGCTACAGTCCCAGTCACAAGGCACAAAAACTGTGAAAGTACTGTAGTTGCCCATTCCCTAACGTAGATCTCTATGGAGAAGAACGGGCAAAGAAACTCAAGTCAGGTAATAAAACCGGCCAAGTGCAAGTCGAACTCGCGCATGAAGGGTTCCGTAGCATTGTAGTAGGGGAGCCCCCTTTAATTTTTAATTTATTAAGAATATTAATAAATTTATTTGCTAGAATATTGTTGTTACATAGGTTTTACACATAATATGATGTCCATAATATTGTGCTGTTTCCAGCGTACAAATATTTCAAAGAATTAAAATTAATATTAAACCATACAATGTCGCGAATAAGGAAAACGTTAACTACTATGAAATACAATGTCAGGGGTTTAAATACAATGTCAAAGGTTATTAATTATAATGTCCAAAATTATTCAACGCAACGAAGAAAAAAAAATCAATACAATGTCATAGAAATTAAATTCCATTCAATTATTAGGAGGTAAGTCGTCGTCTAATTTAAATTTAGAATCAAATTTTTCATTTGTTACTATAGCAGCAAAAGATGTAATCATTCAATTAACTGGCCACCTATTACAGATCATAATGTAAAGCTCGCTGACAGACAAATGGACGGACCAATGTAAATTTCCATGTGTGGGGTTTCGGAATGATGTATGGTATGAATATTTGGTAACCGTTTTAGCGTTGGTGTCCCTTCCATCTTATATATTATCAATGCATTCATAAGCTCGTCAAGTATGCAGGTTACAGGCCTTGAGGCACAAGCTAGAAGGACCGTATGCTAGGTTTTTTTGTTGTTTAATTTTAAATCTCGATAATTAGTTTTTACACCTTACCTACCTTCGCTATCTTCTGCAATATTATTAAAACACTGTGGACTGTCTATATTGTGTGCGATATGATCAAATTCAGTCTTAATTGTTCCTTGGTTGAAAATATCTGGGGAAGGAATAAAATTGGTGTAGTACAATAAAAAATATAACTGAATTTGTAATATAGTAACTTGAAAAAAAAGGTTGCACATTTTTCCTCTCTTGAAAATCAAGCATATGGCAATTTTTCAAGCTATATTTTTATAGTTTAATTTAAAAGACGGACGGGAAAAAGCAGGTCGAGCTGGACAAAACAAACGACCAGTGGCCCACATTGGCCCTGGATCGTAGCAACTGGAAGTCATAGGGAGAGGCCTTTGCCCAGCAGTGGGATGACGAAGGCTAACAGTATCAGTATCAGTAATTTAAAAGAGGTAAAGCTTTCCATTCTCAACTAGGTCTTATTATAACTATTTTAGCACAGACATCCATAGAATTGTAAGTAGGCATTTAATAAAAAAATATTTACATAAAACGGTTACAAACTGTACAATAGATATTTTACCTTTCCTGCTGCCACAACAAGCTACAAAGTGCCTCTCGGCCTGTTCCACTTGCTTCCGGAAGCTGCATGCATCCCTGAGGTGGCTCACACAGAGGGCACACACCATTCTACTTGGACCCCACTCCATAAGATATGACAACTGTAAAGGAAACATTTAAACGGTTTCTATTTTTAACATAATGGTTTGAGTTTGACTGATGACTGTAGTGAGGAAAATGTTGTATAATTAAGAAATTGGCACACAATATTAATGTCACGTTTCTTTTGGCAAAATTAATTCTTACTTATTACTTATTTTTTGGTTCACTGTACCTACCAGCTGTCAGGGAATTGCTTGATTTAAATGGCGAGGATTCAATAAGTTATGAAAATTACTTAGAGTAAGCATTTCTGCCAATCTTTTAACGTACCGAAATGCCATAACACTCTTGCAACAATTCGGAGTAGACCTCTTTGTTTCCGGCCTTCGTAATGTAAGAAGCGGTGACATCCCACGTCCCGCTTACGGACAGGCAACAGCGGCACACATCCGGCTGCGACGCCCAGCTCTCAATGTTTTCCACATCCATTGTTTTAATTTATAAATATTAAAAATTGTGTTTTATTTTTGCAATACATTTTTGTTTTCTCGTTTTGACTTTGACAACTGTACTACTGAAGTGAAAAAAAAGCAAATTCTTGACATTGATTTACTCCGTTCAGAAACAAATTTACCCGATCTTATTGATGAACCTTGTCGAACTGAGAACATAATATAAAAATATTATATTTGCTAGGGAATTAGCGATATTATATACACTTATTTACTTTGAAACGAAAATCCAAAATAAATTTTCGAACGAAAAGTGTCAAGTGTATGATAACTCTGACATTTGACATTTTTATCACACGGCGGGAAAACTGCCAATGTATTGTTTGTTCTATGGTGAAATAATCTTTTATTTATTAATCTTATATTTGTTTTTGTGACAATACTTGACTTCGTTCTCAGATCAAACGACAACCTATATTGATCTGTAGAAGAGTACTTTCTTCAAAAAGCCATGCGTAACGTAGAAATCAAAGCTAAAATCACCGATTATGAAAACATTTGCAAAGTGGCAGAAGGGTTGAGCGGTGGTCCACCAACAATAATAAACCAAGACGATACGTTTTACAAAGTCCATGAAGGTCGGTTGAAGATGAGGATTTACGCGGATTCTTCTGCCACTTTAGTTAGGTATGATCGGGCGGATGAAGGCAGTCCAAAGCTGAGTAACTACGAATTACTGGATTTCTCTGTCAACGAAAGTGTAAAAGCTAAATTATTAAATGAAATGCTGAAGAAATGTTTGGGTATTCGTGGCAGAGTGGTAAAGGAACGGTTAGTAACATTTTTAATAGGAAAATGCCTTTTATTTTAATCTACCATCAGAAACATGGGAAATATGCATCAAAAGTTCCTAATCAATAGATTTTTCTTCTTTTTTTTTCAGTAAACTTTTCATGGTAGACCAGACCCGTATCCACATAGACACTGTTCAAGATCTTGGACACTACATGGAGTTAGAAGTGGTACTGCGACCTGAACAGACCTTGGAAGAAGGCCAGGCCATTGCGCGGGACTTACAAACCAAATTAGAAGTAAAGGATGAAGACCTTATTGACTGTGCCTATGTTGACCTACTGGATAATAAAAATAATTAAGCTTTTTTTTGTTCTCTCTTTGATTCACATGTTTGCCTATGATTTTCAGTCCTTTCACAGTTATTGTACATCTAGCATAAACCTTATTTCAAAGAAAATAGATGGCATTGTACTACAAAATCAGATGTAAAATAATAATGATGTTTCATTATTATTTTCTTCTGATTAAGAATTTTCAACTGTCTTTAACACTGAAATAAACTGGGCTTAACAGTTAACAGAAGAATGCAAACTGTTGTGCTGTTAAATTACATTTTCTTATTCAAACACTCTTTTAAGCTATTTTCATCCTTTATGTGACAGTATAAGTTTTTTTCTTAGTCAAGTTGAAGATGTTTATTCCAAATTCTTAACAAAAAAATATGTAATTGGAATAAACTTTGTTGAGTGTTGTGTTTTGTTGTTCTATCTAATCTAAGAAAAGCATTCATAAAGTTTTATTTTTAATAAACAATTATATAAAATAATTATAATAAATGGTGCTCTTTTTTTTTTTAATGGCCTCAAGTTTGTCTCATTGCTGGGAAAAGGCTTCCCCCATATACTTCCTTGTAATCTACGTGGGTGGCCTAGAATAAGTGGTTAGATGATCTTGATGCTGTTTAGAGTTGGCTCTTTTATTAATTATCCTAAATCGATTACACAGCTATTACATTCTTTTAGCAAATTAACCTATTGCATTTTGTATAAGTGAGTACAGTCAACGAAGTATCCGTAGTAACAGTTTGAAATAGTATTACTTTTGACGTGCGGATGACCGTACGAAATTAATTGTTTGTTTAGTAAACAGATAGTAACTACGACGTTTGTAAAAATTAATAACAAAAATTTATACTACAATGCTAGATCGTGTATTTGTTAAATGCGAGGGTTTTTGGCTTCCTATTGTTATTTTAGTTCATTTAGACTGTCCCGTTGGTGTCGCGGTCGCAAGCGCGACTACTGGACGTGTGGGTCGGGAAAAAAGAGTTATTGGATTTTACTATTAGCAATTTTTCAGTAGCAAACTGGAGTTTGGAAGTTGACTGCGCACACACTTGTGTACCTACTATAACATCGCCCGCGCCGATGGTCAATCTCCGCAGTTTGGGCGCTGTGACCAAAAAAGGTAAGGTGGATTATTATTATTTTAGTTTATTTACTAACTATTGCCTGCGACCTTTGTCTGCGTGATTTTTTTTATAAAATATTTCTTCTAGGGAACTAATATTTTTTTAGTCGGAGTTTGTTAACAATTTAAAAAGGGTTTTTTTTTGCACGGGGTTCCGTGTATCCTTTTTATAAAATAAAAGTAGACAAGTACCTAAGTTACTCCTTATATCATTAGATATCTTCCAGTAAAAGTCCCGTCAAAATTGGTATAGCCGTTTTGGAGATTAGACAGAACAACCAGACAGGCAGACAAAAATGACTTTTTGTTGTAAGTGCCGTATATTATTATTAATAATAATATAATCATTCATTTATTCAGATAATTAAGATCCATTGGGTTAGTAACAATATTCTTAACCTATGTCGTTTTTCTCTGTTGTTGTGTATGCTATTATATATTTCAAATTCACTCACAAAAAGCATTTACTAAAAAAATACGAACAGACATTCCATCATCAATTTTATTAATTTTGTACTCATAATGTGCGTCTATTGTTACTGTGCATAATAAACTGTTTTTCTTTCTTTGCATGTGCTTGTTCACTATTCTAATTGGTATAAAAACCGTACATGGAAAATATTAAAAAATCTACGTATACATCACTAACGAAACTAAACGAAACGTCAAACGCTTAAGTCAATGTTTGCGTTGCTCGCGTTCTCATTTCCCGAAATGTTTGTTTATACTGTTAATAATTGAATAAAATAGTTAGCAATGGAGAAAAAGAAAAGTAAAACGATCTATGGGGAGTGCCGCTGTTGCTTAAAAAAGGGCAACCACAGAGATTTATTGAAAGAACACTACTTTAATGGAATTCGCGAAGTTTATTACGATATTTTTATGGAAACCTTTAATTTGTTTGTAAGTTTTAGTTCTAAACTTTTAAAGTTAATTTTATTATTTGTTGTGTAAGAAGTCCTATCTCTACAGTTCTCTAGAAGATCTATTTATCTCTTATTAGTGCGTTATTAAGTAAAAGTAAGTGAAATTGTGGTCTGCAGTGGCTGTTTTGAATGTGCCTTATTCAACAAAGTATATCTTCTTTTCCTAATACCAACATACAAAATGGAGGTATTTTAAGTTACTACTATTGCTACTTCTTAGCATGTTGTCTTGGGTTCGATGCCCAGGCAAGGTGTTATTGGGTTTTTTTTTGTTAGGAACTTCTCAGTAGCAATCACGGAATCTGGTTTACGGCAATAGGTTTTCCTCCCTATTGGTGCAAGTACCACAAATCGTGTATGTAGTCCTTCTAGGGCGCCCACTTCTAGCCTATATTTTGTTACTCCCCTTTCATTTGTCCGCCTTATATGACCTAACCATCCAAGTTCACACTAAATTGAACAAAACAAGTCATCACCATCACCTAAATCTTGTCCCTTGTTAGAGCGAAGCCACACTGTTCCGTTGCGCTGCGTTGCGTCGTCGCATATTACATATATACATTTTAAAACTAGCCACACTTCTCCGTTGACAATGACAGCTCTGCTGTTGATCGGACATCTTGGTGGCTTCACTCTTACTTGGGATCAGCGCAACAATTTTTTTTCTTGCATTCTCCACCTGTCACGGTATCATTTACCCCTTTTTGTTTCATATCATTCCTCACACAAGCCATCCATCTCTTTTTACCCTTCCTCTTCCTCCGTTAAATCAAGAAAATCAATATAAAAAACCTTAATTCAAAACCATTTCAGTTATCAACAAACGCCCTGCTAACCACGCTAATATGTACAACATGCGTTCAACGTCTGCGGGACGCGACCAGCTTCCGCATGATGGCGGTCAGCACGGAGAGGCAGCTCCTGCGGGCCATGGCTGCGGATGATAAGGATACCGTGTTTGTTAATGGTACGGATAAAATGTTTTTTTTTTATATACAAACAAACTACTTTTGGGGTTAGGCAGAGAGAACAGAAGCTACCTGTTACGAACCTTACATACTCCATTCGCTTGGTCTACATGCATACATCAGCACGCGTAGCATGACCACCATAGAAACAGGTTTTGTCGACGGAAGAATCGACAAAATGACAGATCAATAAAAAAAATCTGTCATTTTGTCGATTCTTTTGTCGACAAAACCCGTTTCGGTACGCGTGCTGCCCCCGTAGCATGAACACAGTAGACAAGGATTTCTTTGACGGAAGAATCGACAAAATGACAGATAGTGCAAAGAAATCTGTCATTGTGTCGACACAATCTTGTGTCAAAAAAAATCCTTGTCTACGGTGGCCATGCTACGGGGGCTGGTCATACACGCAAACCGTCGGCGAATACTACGAACCTGACCTTACTGAAGAACCTAAACCTTTATTCAAATGTCATACCAAAAAGAATCTTGTGACGATACTTCTGTCTCAGATAACTACGCCCTATTACTTTGTTCGAATGCAAAAGAAAAAGAAATTCGGTTTACATCAATGTGGAGTAAGAACTTGAGCAACTTGAACACCAGTAAGTTGTTTATTATGTGTGAGTACAATGAGATGGTCATCTTTGACGGCTCCTTAAAGTTAACATAATAAGTTGGATAGATGGTAAATAGCGAGCCTTAACCTAATGAAATGCTTCGATGACCGCTTGTCGCAGCCTTCTGGCGGTCAGTGGAAACGAAACGGGGCACTATGAAAAAGTCGGAGTAGTCCTATTTCTCTCTGCAGGGTTTAAAGTAACCTAACCTAACCTACCGTCGGATGCCCCAAGTCCCGAGCTCGCTTCGCTCGCTCTTGCATCTAACACTTTATTGGCTAAAAAATACTGTCTTTTTTCCTCAATGCCCCGTTATGTACACTCTTCTAGCTTCACGCTCAGACTCGAGGAGGGTCAGGATGTCACCATCACGCACGGTTCCCTTCACGTTCCTAATGATCTGACGGCTAGTCTCTCCAATGAACTCTACTTTGACTTGGGTACATTGTCCCTGAGAGCCGGTACGGCCCAAGACCTTGACGACACGAGCGAGAACGTTTGGCTTATCTATTTTAGCTTAGATATCGAGCAATTCGTGATACACGTGCACCTGGAATTGCGTGTGTGGAAAAATGTTGAACTTGTAACTTGTATACCTACATGTAAAAGTACACTTCTATGAATAACATTTTGAAACCTTTACCTTTCGCAAACCTTATTTTAGTTCTTGCGAATCACTGGTGATACACAGTTGTACAGTTTTAATGGTTTCCCTTCCCACTGTCAGATATATGTAGTTGAAGGTAGGTGTCTCTCATCAAAACTGTACGGCTGTTGTATTTTTTTGGGAAACTATTAATCGGGTGAATAAAAATTTAATTGGGACTAATATACTGAATGGGCAACTATTAAATCAAGGAGAATATAGGAAGCAAGAGCGAGCGAAGCGAGCTCGGGACTTGTGGCACTCGGACAGGTTAGATCCGAAGGGGATGGCGGGGTCTAGCGAGTGGGCGAAGCGAGCGAATTAAGACCCTACTATATTCGCCCACTGTTTGTCGCCCGCTTAGTATTTCTGGCCCCCATTTTCAGTATTTTTGACACCTATAATTTGAATTTATTTTAATACTACCCTTTTTTTAAAGTTTGTTAGTTATATTCATAAGTTATCTAGAATAAATTTTGTCTTTTTTATAATTTCAGTGAACGTAGACGAGAACACGCTGGATAGCCAAATTGATGTGAAGATAGAAAAACAGACTGAAGTGAAGGTGGAATTTGAAGAAGACATTGATGTGGTGGATTATGAGTCTGACTACGTTCCTAGTGGTAAGAGACATTCTGATACAGCCGAAAGTCGTCCATTGCTAGATATAGGCCTCTCCCAAGTGTCGCCACATTGAAAGCGGTGCGTCACGCATCCAGCGGATCCCTGAGTGGCGACCGCGAACCGGAAGACGTTGCGTTGGAAGGCCTCCCACTAGGTGGACCGATGACCTGGTGGAGGTTGCAGGGATTCTTAACATCCACAGTCGCAGTGATAATCATACATTTTATTTACCTCGACATCAAGAATTACAGGCACTAGTTCACAAATGGCACAATCTTATACCGGGTGTAAACAGACCCTTCACATATCCGTCAACCACGCATGCTGTACATCAAACTAAGTAACTTTACGAAAAAATTATTGCTGGGAATCGACTTTTTTTGGGGTGAAAAATCACGTTTTACGGTAGGACTCGATGGAAAGCACTCATAGCATTGTGTTCCCGGGTATGGTCTAGAACAAAAAAATTATCGCAGTGACGGGGAGAACAAGAGCCTTTCGTTTATGTTAAGGGTCTATTTACACCCTTTATAGGGTGACTGGTATTTAGTGACCGTTACTTAAACATGTGATTGTAATCATGATAACAAACAACTTTCCCATAGATTTTTTTTATACACATTCACTTTTATCACAATAACACAACAGCTGTATGAAACTCGCGCGCGCGCCTTTGACCTATTAGCTGTTAGCCACGTGACGCTGTTCTGTCTCATTACTATCGTACCGTGCTTCAGTGGGTAGGCAGAGCTCCCGCGTGGCTCGCAAGCCAGCTCCGTAAGTTATATTGTGATAAAAGTGAATGAGTATAAAAAAATGTTTCTTTGGGAAAGTTGTTTGTTATCATGAGTACAATCACGTGTTTAAGTATCGGTCACTAATTACCAGTCACCATATATAGAGAAAGATGTCTGAAGTAGGAAGGTCCTGAGATACAGATCACGATGATAACGATTATGGGTGACCTATCAAATGGAGTATACATATAATTATTTATTTAAGTTGGTCCTGGGTTCGATACTCAGGTCGTGCAAAGCGTTATTTGATTTTTCTACCAGGTATTTCTCAGTAGCAGCCACGGAGTCTGGATTGGTGCCTGGTTGATGGCAATAAGCTCGGCCCCTATTACAGGAAATTTAAACATGATTGGCGAAATTTGGGTGTACCATTAGGAATACTTCTGCCTAACCCAACGGAGAATACTGGAGTTATGTTATGATAACATTCAATTCCTTTTTTTGTTTTTTTCAAGTGTTTATCAGTGGAAACTTGTAAATGGTCTTCAGATCCATATTGTTTAACCTTTTGACCGCCACAGTCACATAAAAGTGACAAGCAAGCGCGTGCCCTGTCCGCCAAACGACACAAATATGTGACAGAATGGTAGGTGAAATTATGGCTTAGCGTGGAGGGTACGCGCGTGTGATAAGCTCTGGCGGTCAGAAGGTTAAGAACACTCAAACAAAAGTTTATTTTATTACCTATTTTCTCAAATAAAATTAAATTTACGACGCATATTTTCCCCTAACTTTTTCATATAATGTTTGCGTGCTATAAGTTTTTTAATAGGCGTCAAGTTTACAGCGAGTAAATGTATTTTCTTTCTTTGTTGCTCGTGGCTAAATAATAACTGCCGCTCGGATCGATCTTTAGGTTAAGCCGTGCTTGCCTAAGTTGGTCTGTAGATGGGTGACCACCCATTACATACCGAGTTTCCTCCGTGCCTCGGAAAGCACGATAAGCCGTTGGTCCCGGCTGTCATTTGTAGATCTTTGACAGTCGTTACAGGTAGTCAGTGGCTCAAAGTCTGATAACCAGTCTTACCAAGGGGTATCGTATTACCTAGTACTAAATGGGTTGTGGAGGTCAGGTAGGCAGTCGCTCCATGTAAAATACTGGTATTCAGCTGCATCCGGTTAAACTGGAAGCTGACCCTAACATAGTTGGGAAAAGGCTAGGCAGATGATGAAATGTATTTTCTTTCTTTCCAGATTACGTGTCAGATGGTCCATCAGACCTGGTAGATCGGGAGGCTGCGTTGCTGGGGCGTTTCGCGCGCGTTAAGCTGCCCCCTCTACCAACACGACAGCTGCTGCCGGAGATATGCCCAGAGTACTGTAGACAACTTGATATTTTGAAAGGTAAGATAACAAGAAAATCTACCCTGAAGGGCGATTGTTACTATAGACCGACCGCTTTAATGAGTCCTCGCGAAGGTATCAATTTAGATGGAATATTCTAATACCTACGTGGATTACGGTTATTTTAAAGCAAATAACCTGTGGGATATTGTTAGGACTTTGTGGACGCTTAATGATCATTTGATTGAGCAAGGCGGAGGACTTATTAAAGCGGTCGGTCTATAGAACTTAATATTGTTACGAGCTGGGTATGGGAAAAATTAAAACACTACCGATTATACACCAAAATATTTTTATTAATCACAAAACACTTAAAACTCAATCACAAATACCGCAATATATATTTATATTGCGGGCTTGAATTACTTGAATTATTTGGCCTGCAACTTCCGCCATTTTATTTTCAAAATAGCGTGACGTTTTAGAAGATTTTCTCTCATACAAATATTGATTAATACAGGTTTCATACGTGACCACTATTTTAAAAATAAAATAAAACGCTTTTACACGCTTTTTAAGGCCACGCTTCGTACAAAAATCTTCCAACCCCTTTGGCTGACACACCTCTGATTACCCCTTCGAGAAACACGTGTATTTTTAATGTAATTTATATCTTTATCATGTTACAGACATAAAAGTATTACCAAGGACAATCCTAAAACTACTAGAAGATCAAGAAAGTCCGCGACCATCAACCAATCCACGACGAACGATCGTTTCAGAGAAACTGGCTCACATAGTGAACGCAGGCACCCTTCTAGAATGTTCCAACGTAATTCCCTTCAGAGGCAAAAGTCGTACCGGCTTCCCTTGTTTCTACTGCCGAAATATCTTCGAAAACCTCGACAAACTCCGCGAGCATACGAACCAGCATAAAAAATCTGAACTCAGAAAGATTCTGAAGACATATGGAGCGGAATGCTTGGTAGTCTACGTCGATGTTACAAATATGAAATGTTCGTTATGTGAAAAGAGTATACCCAGCATTAATGAGCTGAAAAGTCATCTTGTAAATGTACATAAAAAGACATTGCATCTAGAATATACAGACAGAGTCATCCCGTTCAAACTGGTTCAAAGTGGTCTCTATGAGTGTCAAATCTGTGGCTTTAACTTCGAAACGTTTGGCTCAATAGAAAGGCATATGAACGTTCACTTCAGAAATTACGTTTGCAAAGAATGTGGTACAGGCTTTGCTACAAAATACCGTTTAAAAGTTCACTCAAAGAGCATGCATAATATGGGAAACTTTCCTTGTGAGCAATGCGGGAAAGTTTTCACGACACAGCAGAAAATCACGAACCATATAAACGCGGTTCATAAACTACTAAAACGTTTCAAATGTACTAAATGTCCTGAACGTTTCGCTGAGTACTTTCGGAGACAGAAACACTTAGTACAAGTCCATGGGGTGGCTCCTTTGAAGTATAAATGTAATGTGTGTGATAAGGCCTTTGATCGACGCTATACTTTATCCCGACATATGAAGAGAGACCACTTAGAGGAGCGCGATTTTCAATGCGAAACCTGTTCTTATAAATGTTTTACTAAAAACGAATTGAGGGTCCACATGATAAAACATAACGGGGAAAGAATATTTGAGTGTTCGGTTTGTAAAAAGTCGTATGCGAGGAAGAAAACTTTGAAAGAACATATGAGGATTCACAATAACGATCGGAGGTTCGCGTGTGCTGTGTGCGGGCAGGCGTTTGTACAAAAATGTAGTTTGAAAGGACATTTAAAGACTCATCATTTAGAGTTTAGTTTACAGTAGATTATTTATTTAATAAATTTGTGGTATTGATTTTGTGTTTCATTCATTCATAGTCCTGTAATCCCCGAAGGGTTTAACAAAAGTGTGCTTATAGCAGTGGCGAAAATTCCATAGAACTCGATTCCTACCGGCTTGCCTTTGAAAAATGGCGCAGTCAGTATTCTATAGACAAATAATATAATCACATTAAAGATTATGTACTCCAGCTTACCTCTTATAAAAATTGACCCTTCGCTACTGGCTTATAGTATGCCCACATTTCGTCTTTTAAGTCCCATGTAATTGAGGGCGAGCTTATTGCGATCAATCAGACACAAATCCAGGTTCCGAGGCTGCTGCTGAGGAATTCCTGATAGAAAAGCCACATAACACTTAGCCCGACCTGGGACGGGAGCTTAGTACCTCATGCACCGCGGTCTACTCGGCACAAGACCAAAGAGACAGCCGATAGAAAATTCTGGTTTTCAGCTGCAACTGGTTATACTGGAAGTCGACCTCAACATATCTAGAAAAAGTCTAATGAATAAAAATGTCGTTTATTGTAAACTGGATTCACTAACACTAACAGGAAGGATAATGCTGAAAATCCCTTTTGTTGATCAGACTTGAACGTAACCTCGCCCAACTGCACAACTTTGAAGCCACTGCCATCTCGCAACGGGTAAATGTACTAATATTCTTACGGTTTTTTTTAGTGAAACACCTTTAAGCACCCTTATTTCTCTATGGAAACGATCAACTGAATCGAGAAAGCACACCACTAGTGTCACCATCGCTGTCAAATTCGAAAACGCCGCAATTTTCCTGCGTCAAAACAAAAATCAATTTTCGCAATTAATTCGCAGTGTTTACTTTATTATGCAAAATGATTTCTTCAAATAATAATTCGGAGATTGACGTAGACTCAACTTATACGAAGTATGGACAATGTCGATGTTGTACAGCGAGAGGACAGCACAGAGATGTGGACAAGGAATACTATTATAATAACATAAAAGAGGTCTACAGAGATATTTTCGTGAAATGTTATAATTTGTCAGTAAGTATTTGATGAAATACACAACGAATTGTAGCCCAAGATAGACAAAAATAGGCGTTTTTGGAGAGAAGGCCTTCTGTAGAGGCGTTCTTGTAGATTAAATAAATGTTTTAATTCGCTCAAATAAAAATTAAAACTGTATTGTATGTCATGTAAAAACTAATAATATTGTGCTACCTGTTATGATAAATATAACAGTCTTGATCGAATCTGCTTATCATTCACTTCAAACTACCTATGAAATGTAAGGCTTTTTATATTCAGTGAAATACTTTCTATTAATGTTATCACTGCTTACACAATCAATTAATTATTAGTCCAAAAAATTACAAAATGAAATAATAATCATAAGTGGCGCTATAAATATTTAAAATAATATAATAATTCCGAAGGGGCTATTAGAGGTAAAGAATATATACCAAATTAAACCAATGATTCAGAGATCTTTGACAGTTGCAAGGCAGTCTTTGTAGTCAATGGCCCAAAAGTCTGACGTCCAGTCTTACCAAGGGGTATTAAGTATTACCCAGTACCAACTGAGTTGTGGAGGTCAGATAGGCGGTTGCTCCAGGTAAATTACTGGTATTCAACTGCATCCGGTTAGACTGGAAGCCAGCCCCAACATGGCTGGCGTAAGGCTAGACAGATTAAGATATTAATTTTATTTATTTAAATTCCATGTACAAGAGTGGTACATAGGCGGACTTAACGCCACAAGGCATTCTCTACCAGTCAACCTTTGGGTCAAATAGGACAGCATTGCGACAGAGTAAAAAAAAAAAAATAAGTAAAATACCATTTTGTTAACATAGATTGATATACATAAATAGGTAAATACCAATAAACATGTATACAGTAAAATTAAATAAACTTATATATATTACAAGCTGACCCGGCAAACGTTGTTTTGCCATATAGAAATTAAAAAAATGTCTAAAAATTAAAGAAAAATGTTAAGGGTATCTCAATATGCTCACAAAATTTCATGAGAATCGGTCAAGCCGTTTCGGAGGAGTACGGGAACGAACATTGTGACACGAGAATTTTATATATAAGATAATACACACAAATAGTCCAAAATACGAGAAACCTTATAATAATTAGACTACTAGCACTACTATTACTACTTTCTTTGATTACTATTTTACTACCAATAATATAATAGCACTTTTCTTCCAGTTATCACCACACAATCTAATTAGCCCCCTGATATGCGAAGACTGCGTGCATCGTCTCCGAGACGCGTCTAGTTTCAGAATGATGGTGGCCGCTTCTGAGGAACTGCTACTCAATACAGTTATTTTCAAGAGCGATCCCGAAAATGATACTGAATTTGTTGATGGTAAATTTTGGTTCATGGTTTTTTTTTTCATTTTACATAACATACATAACATCACACCTGTATTCTGGAAGGGTTAGGAATAGGGTACACCCAAATTTCGACAGTTATGTTTAAGTCCCATGTAAACTTCTTCTTAGCGTGTCAATGACAATTTAAATTGATTCAGCCTATTGCCATCATCTGGGCACGAATACAGACTTTGTGGCTGCTACTGAAAATTTCCTTATCGAAATACCTAATTACCTCTTGCTCAGCAGTCACACTTGCGACCAATAGACCAAAGTAGCCGTCCAAGGCAGTTTTTCATTTAACTGAATTAATTTATTATGATTCTAAAATTATTATAAAATGATAAAAACAATTGAAATCTATTCCAGTGCCACAAAACTTCACGACCGAAGTCAAAATTGAAAACAATTTAGATATCATAAACATGATCCCTTCGCCAGATGTCTTTCAAGATGAGTTGGAAAGCCCTACAGAGAACGAACAAGTCAACGATGAGGGATGGGTGAATGATAATGAACGAACGAATGATGATGTTCCACTGAATTATAAAGAACGAACTAATGATGATGTTCCACTGAATGATAATGTTCCACTGAATGATAAAGAACGAACGAATGATGATGTTCCACTGAATTATAAAGAACGAACGAATGATGATGTTCTATTGACTGATAAAGAACGAACGAATAGTGATGTACGAGTGAATGATGAAGAGCGAATGAATGATGATGGATGGAGCGATGGTTTTGATAACCCAATGAATGATGATGATGGATGGGGCGATGGTTTTGGAAACCCAATGAATGATGACGATGGATGGAGCGATGTTTTTGATGACCCAATGAATGAAGATATACGCTTAAAAGACAATGAAAGAACGAGTGATGATGTTCCACTGAATGATAAAGAACGAGTGAATGATGATGATGGATGGAGCGATGTTTTTGTTGACCCAACGAATGACGATGATGATTGGACGACTGATACAGATAATGAGCTTGTGATCGATGAGGATAGAGAAAGTATATCTTCAGGCACCGATGTTATTCTTACAGATGAGGACCTTGATGAGTGTGGTAAGTTTTGTGTTCTTTTTTTGTCACCTGTTTTCATTTTAACATTAGAACTTAGCAAGCGGTGTTATCTATAATTGCTTTCCCTGTAGTTTTGAAGAATCCGGCTATATTTTGTACTTAAATCATAGAAAGAACAGCAGCAACAAACGTGAATCGATGCTGACAAATGTGATTAATGATTCCACCCTATTTCTACGGTAGGCGCTTCGGGAATCAGTTTCGCCACTACGTTGATTGACAAGAGTCTGTGTCTATATTTGAGAAAGTATTTTATATTTAAATCGCTGGACGTGCACTCACCAGCAGGGACCGGAAAGCTTACCCCTATGAGGGTTTTAATTGGGTTATTTTTAGGGAAGGTTAACTCGTATTTTAGGGTTAATCAGCCTATAATAACCAGTTCACGCAGAGAGTAAATTTTTGTTCGTAAAAAGCAACTCGGTGCTTTCTTTCTTTCATTCTGTTTAATCAGCAATATTTGAATGTTTTACCCATATGTTGTAAAGGTTAACCCGTAAAATGGTTAATCAAACATATGGGTTACAGCTCTAACCTTTTACCCCTGTCAATCGGTCCCTGCTCACCATACTTATGTCGATCGAAAAGTGTTAACAATGAGAAGCTTGCAGTCTCGCGCATCCGTCATGAAAATACAGATAGGATTTTTAGTATAAGTGAGGGAGACACAACTCTTCAAATATCGAATCAATCGATTTAAGGGCGTTACCACACAAATTGATCCATTCTACCATCAATAACCTCCTAAATGTTTGCTGTTAATAACTGAATGTATTGCAGGAAGTATCTTCAACTCTACAATTACAAGAAGCGAGACTAGTTCAGTAGATGATGAGCCTTCCCCAATGGTACAAGGAGAGAAGAAGCTGTTGTCAAAAGTTACGCCAGTACAGCCTCTGCCCAAACGCAGGCAACTGGTGAAGATATGCCCCAAGTTTAATGAGCACTTGAAGAACCTTAAATGTAAGTATATAATAGTAAGGAGCCTGTACACGCAGGTGTGCTCATAATATAGGGTCTAACTATTCATACACGAAATATTTTCAGGGAATCATCTAACAGCTTTAACAAAGCCATTACAAGGGATTTTTTTTTTATCTGAGTATATTTTTTTGATAAACAATAAATAATTTAAAATTACTTGACCCACAAAATAAATACTGGCTCCTTAGTTTTAAGCATCCATTACGCTAGTTTACTACGTCGTATTTACCTACTGTCATTTTTAGAATATGGGAGTAAAGGTTTTATGCAAAAAGTCTTAAAAAATTTTAGAATTATAATAATTTTGTAAAAAAAAAACACTCAGATATTTTTTTTTTTTCGATGCTATGGCGACTTTTCGACTTATACATAGACGTTACTCTTAAAATATTTCGTGTATGAAAAGATAGACCTTATATAACAGCTCACAATTTAGGACCTATTAATATTAATGATAATATTTATCTGTGGTGATAAGCAACTGGGCGTATCACAATGGTAAACGTTCCTTTGTGCCTATTGGCCCTGTTTTGTTCTGTCTCCTGCTGATATGGAGGGAAGTGGAAATTATGGTTTTCCTACTTCTCCGCTATACTTTTCTGATTAATTTCGTAGCGGGATCCAAGACAGTTAAATTGTTTCTCTGGGACTTCGTCGAGCTTCATTGTCTCGGCGCTTTTCTTGTGGTCCCAACTGTTGATTATGGCTTTCATGAGGGGTTTTGGAATAGTGTGGCAGGCTTGTCCCAAAAAAAGCTCATATTAAAGAGTGTGATTCAACAGCTGTAGTGAACTGGGCGGATCGCTCGTCAGACGTCTCTTTTTGCGGCCGCTATTATACGTTATAATGCGGCCCGCCTGTAGTGAAATACGATTTTATTTCCCTAACCTGTTCTGACCCATTCCTGAGCAAACGCCTCCCTCCACTCCTTCCATTTTTATCCGACTACGGCAAAGCCAAAAGGGTTATGATTTAAGCAGTTCTTGTATTTTGCAAACCTGCGCGTCCTTCTTATAGTTTTGACGAAGTCTATCCTATTGGTCTCACCACCTCCTTCGTGGTCTGCAGCGAGCTCGCCTCAGTGTCTCAGGACACCAGTTCTATGTTATTTTGGCCCAGGTTTTCGTACATGGGTTCTGCCCAGTCCCATTTGAATTTGGCAGCCTTAAGCTAATTGGCAGCCTTAAGCTAATTAAACAAAACATCAATAAAAATAGTGTATATATTTAACTTCTTCCACTCTTCGACTTAATGACTGAAGGCTTCTCTACCAGTCAACCTTTGGACAAATAGGATAGCATTGTGATAGAGTACAAAAAAAAGGATAGCATTGTGATAGAGTACAAAAAAAAAAAAATAAGACATAATAAGATAATATACCCTCTATTCCAGATAAAACAGTCGAACCAAAAACAATCGAATGGTTTTTCAAGACTAAGACACCCAAAACAAAAGAACCCAAAGAAAAAGATAAGAGCGAGAGGGGAAAAAAGATAAAATTGTCTGACAACCAACAAGCTCTGAAGCCATCTATTACAAAAAACCTAGTTGAACCAAAAACAATATTGTCACCCAAGCAAGCTCTGGCGGCATCTATTCCAAATAAACTAGTCGAACAAACATCAATAGAACCGGTATCCAAGACAAAGACACCCAAAACAAAAGAAACAATAACAATATTGTCAGACAAGCAAGCTCTCGAGCCATGTATTACAGAAAAACTAGTTGAATCAAAAACGATATTGTCAGATAACCGAGCTCTGGCGGCATCTATTCCCGAAAAACTAGTTGAATCAAAAACAATATTGTCAGATAAGCAAGCTCTGCCAGCTATTCTTATTATATCTATTCCAGATAAACTAGTTGAACTAAAAACAATATTGTCAGACAAGCAAGCTCTGCCGGCATCTATACCAGATAATCTAGTCGAACAAATATCAATAGAACGGGTATCCAAGACAGAGTCACCCAAAACGAGGACCAAATCGTCAGAGAAGCAAGCTCTGGCGGTGGACGCGACCACTCTCTTCGAATTCAGTAACGCAACTGCGTTCAAAAATAAAAATAGAAACGGGTACCCCTGTTTCTATTGCCGAGAAGTCTACAAATATAACAGGTTGAAGGAACATCAAGAAAATAAACATCCTAAAGGAAGCATCTATTCATTACTAGCCAAATACTATGCTGATGACTTTGTCATCTATGCTGAAATCACAGACTTAAAATGCACTATTTGTAAAAAGGACATAAAAGATCTTTATGAGTTAAGGGAGCATTTGTCTAAAAAACATGGAAAGAAAATGCATAAGACTCCAGATAGAGTGATCCCTTTTAAGTTACAAGAAACAGATTTCGAATGCCAAATCTGCGGGAGGATTTTTGATACTTTCGGTTTGATTGAAAAGCACATGAATACGCATTTCGGTACTTTTGTGTGTAAAACCTGTGGGATGGCGTTTATAACGAAACATAGATTAGCAGTCCACACGTATTCATCACATAAAAATGATAAAATCAAATGCAAAGTCTGTAAGAAGTCATTCGCTACGTATATGAAAATGCGGGTCCATTACGAGGGGGTTCATGAAAAAAATAAGACGATTCAATGTACGAAGTGCCCTGAGAAATTCATAGATCATTTCTCAAGGATGAAGCATTTAGCAGACGCACACGGTGGAGCGCGACACCTCTACCAATGCGATGAATGTGAGAAAGGATTTGCGCGAAGATCTGGTCTGCATGATCACGTGAACCGCTGTCATATGCCGGAGATCGATAAAAAAAAAATTAAATGTGACAAATGCTCTTTCAATTGTTATACTAAAAGTGAATTGAGGGACCACAAGCTCACTCATGGTGGTGCTCAGACATTTGACTGTGATATTTGTAATAAGGTTTATAATAGAAGAAGATCACTGGCGATGCATTTAAAAACACATATGACAAATGGTTTAGAATAAATTAATATCATTTATCTTTTAAAAGATTACCACGTAAAATGTAATTAGTAAATATTATTTATATAAATCTTATCTGTATAACATTAATAATATTTACACTACAACATAAAATTACGCCAGTACTCCCCGACGGGTTAGGCAAAGGTAGACAGTATACTACATCCACATTACGCCAGTTATGTTGAAGTTATACGTAATAGGGGACGAGTCTATGGAAGAACTTATTATGTACCTAAATAATATTTATTTCTGTTAATAAGGTCCTGGATAATATTCCCAATTGGGTCGAATTAAGCCAAATAGGTCTGTCAACCTACAAGTCATCATCTCTTTCAGATTATACATGCGTTGCGTACAGCCGTATTTCACACGGGACTGAACCGTTGGTCCCGGATTTCATTTGTAGATCCTTGACAGTCGTTACAGGTAGTCATTGGCCCGAAAGTCTGACAACCAGACTTAGCAAGGGGTATCGTATTACCCAGTACTAGTTGGTTGTGGAGGCTATTTTACATAGAGCCAGTCGCTCTATGTAAAATACTGGTATTCAGCTGAATCCGGTAAGACTGGTAGCAGATCCGCACATAGTTGGGAAAAGGCTACGCAGATGATGGTCCTGCGTAAGAATCCTAGGACGGGCAGTAATATTTGGTATTTCTATCAGGAATATTGCTCTAGTAGCCCGGAATCTGGATTTGTATCCCGTTGATGTTAATAAGGTCACTCCCTATTACTTACATGGACTTGAATATAACTGAATGTAGGTGTATTCTCTGCCTACACTTTTGGGAAATACAGGCGTGACGTTATGTCAAACGTAAGTGACTTTGTAGTAAGTAGCATAAATATTTATTAAACTTATACTGTCACTTACAGGATATCTTCCGTGATTATCAATTATTTTGAGCTCCCGATATTTCGACGCTATTGCAAGCGCCATGATCGCGGTATCCCGTACGTGACCGTAAGTTTAGTTTTTAAACCGTGAAAGTTTAAAGCAGGTATTTATTAATTAATATTGAATAGTGAATAAGCCACTGGCACTATTAATCAATGTGTAGTTAAAAGCGAAATAATCAATTTTAAAGCACTTATAGGCATCTTTCGGCGTTAGTCTAATGCCTTGCCCGGAAAGGGCAAATTGCCGCGCGTTATACGCGCCTACGTCGCGTCCAGAAGGACCGCATAACTTTCGAGATCTAGGGACGGATTCAGTCAGTCAGTAACACTAACATGAATACGTGCACTCGCTCTGAAGTTCACGCGAAAACTAGAAGCAATCAAGAAGTGTCTAGTACCTCGAATTGCGTGAGAGTCTGGCGAAGTGCTCGACAATTTTCAACTCGCGCGATGTTTGGGGATGTGAGGTATTGGCGCCCAGTACCTGGCCAACATGCGTATGAGTTCGCATGAAACGATCCGCGGCGGATTCGTCCCTTCTGGACAAGGCATACGCGACGTTAGCGCAGCGCCAAATCAAGGCTTATTTATGAATATTTAAATCTTAGATTTAATCGAACCGTGATATTAACACGTAGATATATCAAAGAAAACCTGAAAGTGGCACCAGTGACTGAAAAGTTGTGTGGTAATCGGGTTGTAATGGTATGGGCATGTGATGCAAAGGAATGAGGAAAATGTGGTGAGGAGGTTTTGAGAATAAATGTGGATATGCTCTAAGAGTAGACCAAAGAAAAGATGAATAGACTGTGTCATAGACCAAGATCCCAGGGCCGCCAGACCTTACTTATTTTCTGATTAACAAAATGCATTACTGCTAATTTGTGCTGCCGTAGTCACATATATGTACGAGACAAGCAAGCGCGTGCCCTGTACGCCAAATGTCACAAATATGTGACAAAATCGTAGGTGAAATTGTGGCTTGACGTGGAGGGCACGCGCGTGCGTTTATGCTCTGATATTTAAAAGGTTAAACAATTGTAATACGGTCCTATTGTCAATGCAGCCGGTAAATTGTTCGGGCATTTTTCTGTTCTGTCTGATCTAACATCCTCGCGCGCGTGGCCTGACTACGGTGAGGGCACATCCGTGATTTAAATCTATGGACCCTATACCCAGCAGAGGGTGAAGTCGAGCTGTGGAAAGTGATGGAATATAAATAAAACAACATTATAAACAAGCACTTGTGTATTTATTACCATATTTTTACAAATCCAACTTCTTGACAGTTTGATTAACTATGTATATACCTATTATATATACTACTTTGGTACAATGTTCTATAAAAAACTTACATAAAAGCTGAAAGACTTGGGTAGTTGACACCAACAATCAATTGACATACTTTTTATGAGCTGTCAAAACGCATTCCCACTTGTATGACAATAGCACGCTATGACGTCACGAATTTGTCAACTCAATGACTATTTATTGATTTCAAAGCAACTATACATCAAAGGGCTTTGAATTATTTGGCGTGCCTAACTACCGCTATTTTATTTTACTAGATGGCCCGCGCAAATTCGTTTGCGTCACATAAAGAGTTTTGTGCGTAGCCGCTAGTTTGAAAATACAATAAAATGGCGGAAGTTAGACAGACCACGCTTCATACAAAAATCTTCCAACCCCTTGTATAGAGGCCAACACATCAAGCTACTACAACCTGTCAAATTTCTTTAATAGATTTCCAACTTTATCGCTAAAGAATTGGGTTCAAGGTTGATTAGGAAAATTTAACAGTTTTGGTTAGCTTGATGTGCTTTTAATTAAAAACTTTCGGGATTTCAGACCTAAAAGAAATGTGTGGTTTTAGAAAAGTTATGTCTAGGAATTATTGATTAATGGTGTCTACCCAATTGCCGTACCTCGGGAAGCACGTTAAGCCATTGGTCTCGGCTGTCAATTCGTCGGGGATACTGCAAATCCGCGAATCTACCATACGTAAAGCCCGCGTATCTCACTACGAGTAGGTTTACAGGAGAAGGTTATAAGTTTATAAATGTTTTTATTTCAACGATTTTTGTACTCTCTCATTTGAGGAGCTCGTGGCTAAATAATAACAGCCGCTCGGATAGATCTTTAGGCTAAGCCGTGCTTGCCTAGGTTGGTCTGTGGATGGGTGACCACCCATTACATACCGAGTTTCCTCCGTGCCTCAGAAAGCACGTTAAGCCGTTGGTCCCGGGTGTCATTTGTAGATCTTTGACAGTCATTAGGTAGTCAGTGGCTCAAAAAGTCTGACAACCAGTCTTACCAAGGGGTATCGTATTACCAAGTACTAACTGGGTTGTGGAGGTCAGATAGGCAGTCGCTCCATGTAAAATACTGGTATTCAGCTGCATCCGGTTAGACTGGAAGCCGACCCCAACATAGTTGGGAAAAGGCTAGGCAGATTATGATGATGATTTTTGTACTCATTTTTGTACTCATTTTTATATGAATAGTAACAATACAATACATGTGTTCTATGTATTGTTAACAGTAGAAATCTATTAAAGTCATTAATTTAGTCGCTGCGACAATGTGTAATTGAAATTGGCTACATTTGTCAGATACGCGGAATTATCCAATGCTAGTTCCGCGGATTTGCACTATCCCCGACGAATTGTAGATCTTTGAAAGTCTTTACAGGTCTTACCAAGGGGTATCGTATTATCCAGTACTAACTGGGTTGTAGAGGTCAGATAGGGAGTAGCTCCATGTAAAATACTGGTATTAAGCTGCAGCTGCACCCGATTAGACTGGAAGCCGACCCCAATGTAGTTTGGAAAAGGCTAGGCAGATGATGACGTCTACCTAATTGGTTGAATTTTGACATAACCTCGCCTAAGCTAACAATGACTAAAATAAACTAATATGAAACAGACAACATAAACTTATGATTTCACAATGATTTTAGTCTTAATTCCTTAAATTGCGTAAAATATTTAATATTGAAAACTACCTAGATTATTATCTAATAAAATAAAACTAGCTGTGAGGTATAGAATTATAACATACAGGTGACACGATCTTAAAATAATTATATTAAAGGCAATATTATCAAGATTACTAATATATTAACAGTAAAGACGCTAAACCGCAACCATTTGCCTGTAATGTAACAATTCAAGAAACGATTTAAGCATCAATTTCGTCTGTTACCAATGTTACACAAATATATGTTACGTACAGAGTTCCCAGGTATGCTCTAGCCAAAAAAAAAACATCGCTATGGCGGGGAGAACAAGTGCCTATCGGCTCTTTTTACACCCATTAGAAAATAAATAAATCTCGATGCTTCAAGTCGTAAAACCGTGCCAACTAGTTTTCGTACTAGTTTTTTATGCCTCTTTCTTCTTTTTATGCTGTTTCATATGCTGCTTCACAGAATTCATAGACACATACTTCTTATGACAAATATTACATTCGAAATTCTTAGTCCCCACATGTCTTAACATATGTTCTTTAAGTTCATAATTGCCGTAGAATTTCTTGTCACATTTGCTACATTCGTAAGGCTTTTTATTCTGATGCTTCTTGCGAATATGATTCATATAGTACTGCTTCCACGTGAAGGTTTCTCCGCAAAATTCGCAAGTTATAGTTTTGACTTTCTCAGAATGGCTCTGAAGACAATGTAGGTGTCTTAAATACTCCCCAGTAAATCTCTCAGGGCAGTAGACACACTTGAACTTAGAAAGTTGTTCGTGGACCAATTCTTCGTGTTTCCTTCTATATTTGTGTAAAGAAAAAACTTTGTCGCAGAAACTGCAACTGAATTTACCAATGTTGTGTATTTTAACGTGTTGTTTCAGACGATTGTGTGCGAGAAAAGTGTCTCCACAGTCGTCACACACGTAGTTGTTATAGTGAGCATTCATATGCCCATCTAAGTGTAGGTAGTTCGAGAAAGATTCTTTACACAACGCGCATTGCAAATCAGTCTTTAAAACATAAGGAATAACTCTCGTATAAGCTTGATCTAACACTACATTATGTTTTTCTTTCAAATGTTTGAACATTTCATTCCAATTGTTAATTACAACGCAACATACAGTACAGAGAAGGTTTTCTATATCAAGTTTGATTACCTCGTTCATCCAGTAAGGACGCATGGCGTATTCGATCTTCTCTGTTCGGTGTCCCATGTGTTCTGTCCGTGTATGTGTCCGGAGGTCGTCAGGGTCCTCGAAGTGAGGTCCGTCGGTTGAACAGTATGCGCAGTAGTACCGAATGTTTTTGGATTTGTATGGGGTAGCGTTTGTGAATGTTAGGATGGCTTTGATTTCTTTTAAGAGCTGGTACATTTTCTCACGGTTGGAGCCTTGTTCGCCGTCTGAAAGGAAATTAGTTTTTTTTGGTTATTTTTTAGTTTTTCATCCAAGGACAAGATAAGTGATTTATACAAATATGAACCTTATTAGAGGAGCTCGTGGCTAAATAATAACAGCCGCTCGGATCGATCTTTAGGTTAAGCCGTGCTTGCCTAGGTTGGTCTGTGGATGGGTGACCACCCATTACATACCGAGTTTCCTCCGTGCCTCGGAAAGCACGTTAAGCCGTTGGTCCCGGGTGTCATTTGTAGATCTTGGACAGTCGTTAGGTAGTCAGTGAACCAAAAAGTCTGACAACCAGTCTTACCAAGGGGTATCGTATTACCCAGTACTAACTGGATTGTGGAGGTCAGATAGGCAGTCGCTCCATGTAAAATACTGGTATTCAGCTGCATCCGGTTAGACTGTAAGCCGACCCTAACATAGTTGGGAAAAGGCTAGGCAGATGATGATGAAACTTATTAGTTTGCCGAAAATGTTCGTTTTCGTATGTTTCCCTCCACGAATGAGAGCAACCGTTTCATTTGAATATTATTTCTATGTAGTTTCAATATGTTAAAACAAAACCCTGTCCGATTCGTGAGGCTATTATTAGGTATTTATTTATTTAACACTTCAAGCACAGAAGTACAGAGGCGGACTTAATGCCATAGGCATTTTCTACCAGTCAACCTTTGGGTGATGCAAAGACAAGCAGTGGTAGGTGTAAATCTGAAAATAATTTTAAATAATAATAAGATTAACTACAAGGATATATAGGTATCTAGATTAGATTCTATTTATGCAGTCCTTTTTGGATAACAATTAAAAAAAATACCCCGGCAAAAATTAAATAAAATGAGGACACTTCCATGGCAACACAGAAGCCCGGGCGGTGACACTCTGGTTGCTTTTCAGGTAGTGACGTCATAACTAATGCTGAAGATGGTGTTGTCACGTTTTAGAAGTTTGTTCGATTTTAGGGACATGGTGGTAATTCGGGCACATTCCTCGGGGTTTTAAAATTGATTAATATGTTTACTTTCATGAATATTTTATGTGTCTTATTTTATTAGATATTGCGGTTAGGATACCTGTACAGTACACCCTTTTCGGATCGGACGGGATACATATTTTAATGGAATCAACAGCATTACTTTTACACATATAATGTAAGTATGTGGCATTTACGCACTCTGGTATTGCTTCCAAGACTGGCGCGAGCACTTGCTTCCAGCACTGGCGTTTGCTATTTGCTTAGTCTTAAAAAAAACCTTTGTGTAAAAAAAAACATTTAAGAATTCATTGATTACATACATTTATTTCATATAACACACAATACACAGTTATTTTAACGATAACTAAGTATTTTCAACACTTAGCTTTGAATTGAAAATCAGATTTACATTTTACCATGTTTGAATTGAAAATCAGATTTACATTTTACCATGTTTTCTTTGCTTAGTCTTAAAAAAAACCTTTGTGTAAAAAAAACATTTAAGAATTCATTGATTACATACATTTATTTCATATAACACACAATACACAGTTATTTTAACGATAACTAAGTATTTTCAACACTTAGCTTTGAATTGAAAATCAGATTTACATTTTACCATGTTTCTTAAGTTTAAATAGAAAATCACCATCTTGACGTGTTGATTTAACACAATTATATTCGACTAGTATGTAGCCACCTGCACAGCTCAATCAATGGCTTCGAAGGTAACCGTATGTACCTTCAATCCATGAAAGATAGCCACATTGGCATTGTGTTTGGGATGTATCGAGGATACCCCATTTGGCATTTGTAAAAATTGTTAAACATTTTAAAAGAGGACATCCGCAAGATAACCAAGGTTATCGAAGAATTGTCAAACTTAAGTGGCAGTGGGCAGGGCACATTGCTCGCAGAAGATGGGGCCGAAAAGTTCTGGAGTGGCGAACGCGAACCGGAAGACGTTGTGCTGGAAGGCCTCCCACTAGGTTGACCTATGACCTGGTGAAGGTTGCGAGTCCACGGAACCGGTAAATGTGGCGACACTTGGGGGAGGCCTATGTCCAGCAGTGGACGCATTTTGGGTGAAATGATGACGATTTTAAAAGAGTAACGATGGAATTTTTTGCGCATTCTTCTCCATCTTCTTTCTATATCGTGTGGTTAGTTGCTATTCCGATGGGAAATCATCAAATGACCCTCCCCCGCTCTGAGCGGAGCGGAAGGGAATGTCAGACTTCTACTGACTAAAACCCATCCATGTTCCTTCTTTGCCTTTTATGTTCCAGAGCCACGGTATTTCTTTCGAACAGTCCCGCAGCCCTGGCAGGCATCGGTCCTTGCGGACCCCTACATTGTTGCTGACATCTCTTTGATGCGCGCGTGGAACACGAACGTCCTCAGGACTAGATTGAGGTCAAAAGTAGGCTTAGTATATAAAAAAAAGGTAATCTTTGGCCAGATTATTTCTACAGCGGTCCGCAATCGGTATAAAGATTTTCAGATTGCCCACTGCAGTTCCGAGGTTTATTGCGAATTAACCTGTTTTAGTACATAAGTCCTCGGATTGTTCAATTTAAATTTACACGCTTGGTGTGTCACATGATGTACCCAAACAATTTTCTGTATAAAAGTTTCTCCACAACTCTCGCAAGAATAAGTTTTCTGACTATCATGTATTTTCATATGACTCTTTAGCGAACCCCTAGAAACGTAGAACTTAGAACAGATAAAGCATTGAAACTCCTTGATTTTCGTATGCTTTACCATATGTCGTTTCATCTCATTTTTATTATAGAACCCTTTGCCACATTCCGGGCATTTGTGCGGCCTAAGCTGCAAGTGAAATTGATTCATATGGTTTTTGACAGCGCGTTGACTATCGAAAAACTTCCCGCATTCTGAACAAGCGTATTTGCGAACAGGAGCACCGTGTTCTTTTACTTCATGATCAGTTTTTTTTACAGGATCCATGAATCTTTCTTCACAGTACCCACATTTACGAGTCTTAGAACCTTTTAGGTGTAAAACTCTTTCGTGTTCTTTCATTTTGATTCGGGTGTCGAAGATTTTGGAGCAAAAGGCGCAAACGAACGTCCCTGTTAAATGCCTCATTGCATGCATTCTTAAAGAACGTTGGTTGATAAAGCATCTGTTGCATTCTTTGCAAGCATAGTTTGGGAAATGCTCAGTCATGTGCTCGGATAAATGCTTGAAATAATTAAACTGTGTCGGGCAAAGAGCGCAAGTTAAAGCCTCTTTTTCGAAGTTAAAAGGTACGATATGATTTGAGATGTCTAAATACATAGGTTGTCTGTGAATTATTTTAATATGATTCATAATTTCGTAAAGAGAATCTATTTTACTGTCACATATCTCGCATTTGAGGGCTGTGATATCTAGTTTAACGATCATATCTGAGACATATTTCAAGTTCTCAAGTTCGTTGTCATTTTTGGAATGTGTCGTTAATGTGTGGTGTTTTAATTCAGAAGTTGCAGCAGTTTGGTAATTGCAGTACGTGCACGCATATCCGATTCCCCAGTAACCTCGGATTGGTGTGGCGTTCGTGAATTTTAGGATAGAACGAACGGTCGCTTTGAAATTTGCCACAAGATTCTTGTTTTTCTGTAAGTTGCTCATTTCTTTGTCATCTTCGGCCTGTTTCGAGAATTTAATCTTCGTGGCTTTGGGGGTCTGTACGTTGCTTTTTTCTTTGGCATTTTCATTCTCAGTAGCCTTTATATTCCGTTGGGCATCTACAACAAGGAGTTGCTTCTTTAGTTATTTCAATTCACGTTTTGATGTTCACAATAATATAAGATATGTTGATGTCTTCAATACATAGGCAAGCGTCATCAAGACTTCATTTTTCTTCGAATGACTTTAGGCTTTTTTAGCATATAGGCAACTACGATACAGATCTCCTCTCTGTAAGAGGTAGTTGGCGCGCTGGCATGGAGCGTTCGTGGATGTCATATACGAAGACTTTTTGATTCTATGACATGTCAGTTTCTACACGATTCTCTGGATGTTATCTCGACTAAAAATCTTGTCTTCAGAAAATAAGCTTAATTACTTTTTAGGATAGGTATTTTTAGAAAGAAGGGCATTAAAAAAAAATGTTTGCGATTCAAATGATTCATTTATTGGTTTTCAGGTTTTATAAAGAACATGTAAAACGATAACTATCAGTTTCAATGGTACGGGCAAATTCAGCACAGAAAATGGCAGTTGAGAGTTGCAGTAAAAAAGGAACATAATGAAAATAGAACAATGCGCATTCCTTGCAATAGGCGGAGATTTTTATATAACTTTACCCGTAACAATGATTTATATGTTTATCTTTTTACATTAAGTACCTAAAAAAACTTATAGATAAATAACTAAAGAAGCAATCCCTTCAGCTTCAAGGTGAAGCAATTGGAGCTATGAAATTAGCTTATATTTTGCGGTTCCGAAGACGCAACAGCAAAATCGCAGTGGTAAAGGCTACGACGCTACTGATCCTGGTTTTAATCTAAGAAAACTCTTTAGTAGATTGCAATATTGCTTCCTGGTGGCCTACCATGGCGTCTTAAAGCAGGAGTAGTTCCAGTGTGGGAAAGAGATGGCGCCAGACGACCTGTATAGTTGTCTCTTTCCTACACTGGAATTACTCATGCTATAAGACGTCATAGCAACCCCCCTATTCCCGTTGAGTAAGGGTTGCGCCACATCTTTCACGGAATCGCAGTTTTCTATGGTCCTAGCCTTTTCCGTCACTCAGAACCTTCATTTGCTAGAGCGAGAAACAACGAGCGGTTCAGCACTCCCTCTCTGTTCATCATCTGCAATCAGTCTAACCGGATCCCGCTGAATATCAGTATTTTACATGGAGCGACTGCCTATCTGACCTCCACCACCCAATTAGTACTGGGTAATACGATACCCCATGGTACGACTGGTTGTCCGACTTTCGGGTCACTGACTACCTGTAACGATTGTCAAAGATCTACAAATGACACTCACTAGCACTCCCACTCTGTTGATGTGGCGCAACTCTTACACTGACACCAGTAGAGTCGCTGTTACAGCGATTGCGAGGCATTGCCGCTGCAGTATATCTTTATCTTTTAGTTAAAAATATGATCATTCCCTTTTGAGTATTACTTTTACGAGTGTATGTTACGCTGCTTCATATTTATCAATGTTATATTCTCTAGCGAAAATAGCATAATTTATTAATCAATTTTTTTATCATACTAATGTAACCACCCAAATTTCACCAGTTATTTTTAAGTCCCATGTAATAAGGGGCCAACAACCAGGTACAAATTCAGACTCCGTGGCTGCTACCAAGAAATTCCTGACGGAAAAAAACTCAATAACGCATTGCCCGACCTGAGAATCATCACTCGTGCTTGCTACCAAGTATCTCTAAACTATCCTGCTATGTTTACTCCTCATATGAACTTTCCAAGCGGTCCGGTGAACAAACGTTCTTTCACAATCCTCACACTGAAACCTCCTATCATCTAAATGTCCCCTAACATGCTGATTGAGACTACACCGGGTCCCAAATGACTTGGTACACATATCACACTTAAAATCCCTTGATTTTGTATGAGTAACCGTATGGGAACGCAGTTCGATTTTTGAGAAAAACGCCATGTCACAGTAGGAACATTTGTGAGGTCTTAACATTAGATGGTAGCGTTTTCTATGAGTCGTCAGCGAACTCTGACTATGGTAAGACTTGTTGCATGCTTGGCAGGAGAACACTGTAGGTTTAACGCCGTGTGCTTTAACCTCATGGGTCTGAACTAAGTCTTTAGTAGCGAATCTTTCGCTACAGAAGGAACATTTTCGCGTCTTGTTAGATAGAGCATGAACTACTCTCTCATGCACGCTTCTTTTCGGCCGAGAATCGAAAACTTTCGGACAATGGGAGCATTTGAAAACACCTTTGTTATGTCTATAACTATGGGTTTGCATAGATTGTTTATTTATGAATGCACGCTCGCATACCGAGCATTCGTAGTTCCGGTAATGCTCGCTCATGTGTTCCGAAAGCAACTTAAAATACTTGTATTCCTTTTTACACATAGCGCATTGCAAGTTTTCTGTGTCGAATTTGAACGGAATGATGTGGTTTTTAATATCTGTGTGTATTAATTTCGAATGTATTTTAGTTAGATGTGCCGTAAAGTCTTCTAACGAATTTATACTGGCGTTGCAAAGTTTGCATTTGAGATCTGTAATATCTAGTCTTATAACTAAATCTGAAACGTATTTTACTTTGATAGCATCGTCTCCCACATTACTATGGGTTTCTAAGTTATGCTGCTTCAATTGTAAAGGAATTTCTCTCTGTTCGTCACAAAAGTTACAAGAATAACCAGTTCCCCAAAATCCTTTGATGACTGTCGCGTTGGAATTTTGTAATATAGTCCTTATATTGTCTTTATGTTTATTCATTTCGTTGACTTCGAATTTTTCAGGCTCTCTGTTCTCTTTCTTGAATTTGTCGTTGACTATAGCCTTGTATCGGGTTCTGACTTGGTCTGCGTTCACAGGTTCTTCTATTTCTTCTATCTTAGTCTCCATATTAATCTCTATGGCAATGACGTTCGTTTCCTTATTTATTTCATCGTCTTTTGCGGCTACAACCTCATTTTTAAAACTTTTTGCTTTTAATTTATTCAACTCGATAAGTTTTTTAGTTTTTCCATCCAAAAAAGAAGCTTTGGTTTTAAAGATTGTAGGTTTTTTCCTCGGTTTCTTTTTAGATCTTTCCAATTTGGATTTCGTTGTATTGTCAATCAGGACATCTACAACAAGAAATTCATACATTCATTTCCACATGTTGATCACACTTATGATTAAAATTACAGTATTATTTTAATCCTTCTCCATACGCTCATAAATTCGAGTTTTATTAAAAATGATTAATTAACAGTTTCATGATGTTTTTTTGCTGAAATACTAATGAGTAAGGAACTGTGTCGGTATATTTCAATATTGTGTGCATTCTTATTCATAAACATTTGCAAACTTTAAAAATCCTTATGTCCAGCACCGAGAGGATACTTATAAATAAACGATCGGATTACGTTGATAAATAAACATCTCGTTTTATTTCACTTACGTACATAAGTGTAATTTTGATTCCAGAGTTCCACTCTTTAAGCTCAGTTCTTCTCTAACTTAGTTCGTTTCTTCAATGAATAAGTACAGACCGAGTTTAGTGCCCTGAGGAACCCCTTCACAGATAAAGAGTTTCCATTTTACATGCGACTTATTTTCGACAACGTGCATTCTTGGGTTCCCATGGTCAAATAAGAAATAGCGTATATTCTAAAGGGACTGTTTGGATAATAAATGATTCAACTGTTCGATTAATGTTCTTGTTCAATGTAATCAAAAGCTTTCATTAAATCATTTCAATGAATGAGTTCATACTCCTATGAGCAAATGTGAATAAAAGTTTCATGATAATAATACAAGGTTCGTATTATATTCTGTTACTAGTCATTTTGGAATTCGTACGAAACACCTACTTGGTAAAGTCAAAGTTCAGTCATAGAATCCCTAAAACCTACCTACTTATTATTTTGAATGATGAATTAATGGGAAAGGTCTCTTTGAAAAAATAATGCACTTCAAGAATACGCTATTTATTATTATCACAAAAACTTACAATTAACAAAACATACGTCATGTATCAAACAAGACTAACGAAGTAATGATTTTTCCCATCAGTTAAAAATTTGCAAAAAAGTGCTTGCCCAGGGCATGAATTATAAATCAGACAAAAACCTTCGGCTGAAATCTGAATGAACTTACACTACACCTTACTTACTAGACTTTGGTATTAGTCATTCTGAAATCTACTTAATTTACATTAACATAAACTTGATATTCGTTTAAGTGAAAATAACATCACGTAAGAATTTGAATATGGATAGAATATTAAGCTTTGCTCACTGCACGGTAGAACACCGTGTGCTAGATACTTTGAGTATTCTCGCTCGCGCGTGTGTCAGAGATATCTAATAGCCCTTTTTTTTTTCAAAATCACAAAATTTCTCCATGCATCTCTCTGATATGCCTTCTAAAATTATAACATAAACATCATCAGCACGCCTGTAATCACCTGGGGTTAGGCAGAGGTACCTAATAAATAGTACACCCACATTTCGTCACTTCTAAAATTATTTCTTCGTAAAAACGGGCGATCACAATAATCACAAAGGATTAGGGTTTGTGAGCGTTTGATCTGCGTATCAAACGCCTTTTTACAAATCTTACAGCTATGACTCATCGTTTTCGTATGTGTTTCAAAATGGCAGCTCAAATCCATTTTTAGTGCAAAATGCCATCTCACAATCAGAACATTTGTAAGGTGTCTTTTTCTTATTCAAATGTAAGCGATTTCTATGCATTGTTAAACCACTTTGTGTGCTACATATCTTCCCACAGTCCTCGCATGTATTAAGTGGGGTTTAAAACCCCATGAGCTTTTAGCTTATGATTAACTACAGTCACCCATGTGGGGAACACTTGGTGGCAGTTCGCACATTTTCTTATATTTCGTGGTCAGCCCGTTTCGGTCGAGAATCAAACTCTTTGGAGAAATAAAACATGCGAACATTATAATAAAAGCCTGAGCTTCTTCTTTTGATTTCGCTTCTCTCGTATTGCTATCGCTTTTTGATTTTGTGACTTTAGATTCTACGATTTTAAATGTATTTTTTTATATTCTTTATATTGTTGATTTTAGTTGTTGTGTTACTCAGGTGGAGATTCATTAATGACTCCGCCCTGCAGTGTAAATGTGGTGCTGTTTTACAAACGATGGGGCACTTAATATCGCGTCCTGCGTGTCCTGTTGTTTGTTCACTACAGGAACTGATGGACGCTACCGAAAGCGCCAAACTAGTAGCTCAGTTCTGGGTTGGCACAATTTAGATTGCCATCGACACGCTAAGAAGAATAAAGCCTGTTCGTGGCAAAAGTACTGCAGTAAGCACCCACAAGAGGTGGTCCAGTTAAGCAGACGACAACTTCCTAGGTTGAAGTGCGAGAAGCTATTACAAAAAATAAAGCCCTGTACTCCCGAAGGTTTACGCACCGGTGTACCTAATAGTACACCCACATTTCGCCATGTTCTATTATTGAATACAAAATCCTAATAAAGCATACATTTCAGCCGAATAGCATAACACAACATCACACCTGTTTCCCGAAGGGCTAGACAGAGGTGTACTTCTGTCTCTGCTTGGGTATTCTCAGTGCTCAGATAACCAAGAAAACAAGAATCCAAAATTCCAGTTGGTTTATTGAGCATTACTGAATCTTTTTCTGGTACTCCCAGCTTTTTCTCCATGCATCATAAAGACATGCCTTTTCCAAGTGCTTATATGCACGAACGCCTGACTACAAAATTCACAGTTATATTTTCTGTAACCCTTGTGAGCCCTTAAATGCTGAGCCAGCGCAGGTTTAGTGCGAAAAGAGTTATCACACTGATCACAATGGAACTCTCTGGTTATTGAATGGGTTGCAGAATGCCAGGTCAGTTCCTGACGCGTATAAAAAGCTCTACCACAAGGCTCGCATACAAAAGGACGTAACAACATATGGTCCCTTTTTATATGAACTGTAAGACTTTTCTGGCTTGAATAAGGGGTGTCACAATCTGCGCAAAACAGCAGAGGTTTGGTAACACCGTGTTCATTAGCTTCATGAGTCCTTACTGCTTCCGCTGATGTGAATTTCTCTTCGCAAAAACCACATTTTCTCTTCTTATTAGCTAGTCTGTGAGTTACGCGTTCGTGTTCTCGCATTTTTATAAGACTGTCGAAGATTTTGGGACATAGCGAACATTTGTATTGTCCTTTTTTATGTCTGTATCTATGAGTCTGCATTGATTGTTTGTTTATAAAAACGCGGTCGCATTCCGGACATTTGTAGTTGCTGTAATGTTCTGACATATGTTCTGTTAGTAACTTGAAATATTTGAATTCTGCGGCACAAATTGCGCATTGTAAATCCTCCGTATCAAATTTAAAAGGTATGAAATGGTTGTCTATATCCGTATATATTGTTTTATCATGATCTTCTTGGAGGTGACTCATGAATTTTTCAAGACTGTCGATTATTTCTTCACATAGCTTGCATTGGAGTCCAGTAATATCGAGTTTGATTATTAAGTCCGAGACGTATTGTACTTTGATAGCATCATCGTACACATCTCCGTGCTCAAAGTTGTGTTGTTTCAGTTTTTCTGGATCAAATTGTTTATCGCAAAACCAGCAGGAATATCCAGCTGCTGAATTATTCTTGATAAGTGTAGCGTTAGAGTATTTCAGTATCATGGTGAGATTGTGCTTATGTCTCAGCATTAGGCATTTGTTTGGTATGTCCGGGCTCTCTGTTTCGGAATCTGTCTCTTTAGCTTCTTCGTGTGATAGCGTAGGTTCCTTCGTATGGCTCGTTGTCACATTTTTGCGGGTAGTTTTGTTTGTAGAGTCTGTCCCGACATCTACAAACAATACATTTTCTCTTTATTTTTCAAGTAAGTGACAATGACCATCTATATCTATAAATTCATTAAATTGAATACGATTTTTCTATTCGTCTGTGTGACTGTTAAGTTCTCCTTAACTACATAATGCATTTTGATGTGGTTTTCATCATCGCTTCGAGAATTTATTCTTACACTAGAACTTCCCGATGCATGTATGTGTATCGATCCAATGCAAGCTTTCGACACTCTTATCCACCCAGGGAAAATAAGGATTAATGAATGCCTTGTGGCATTAAGTCCGCCTATATACCACTATTGTACATGAAGTTTAAATAAATAAATAAATAAATGCTTATTTATTTTATCACTCAGTACATTACTTAAGCTTAAGCATAACCATTAACTAGTGTCCGACCGAAAGTCGATTTCTACCCGAAGCCAATTAATCGGCTATTGCCAGTTTGCCACAACCATAACGCGATGATTCCAATTAACATGCAAGTTTTCAAAAATAATAACACTTAGAATTATATGACGTCTTCCCTCAGGCGTCACCTCTCCTATCGCGCTTTCGTAACAGTTCGGTCAATTTCGGCGCTTGCTAGAAACTTTCGGCTTCGGCCAAAACTTCTACCCATTTTGACGGAAGCCGACGGTTTGGCCAAAGGTGGATATTTTGCCCGAAGGTGCCGAAGCAGAAGCTGAAGCTTCGGTCGGACACTACATTTAACACACGGTGCAAGTTTTTTAAGAATACTACAAGATATTCATTACGGTGCAATTTGGGGTACCTCAAGGCAATATGCTAGGTCCTTACAAGCCACAACAACGCAACCAAACACAAATTTGTTAATAACGCGTGGGTAAGTAACGTCATTTAAGGTTGAAATACTCGGTGCTGTGAAATTCTGGCTACTCATTGGTGAATTGAGTTTGTAACACGTTACTTTTGTGTAGCGTCGTGGACTCGTGATTGTAAGGCCTAGGCCTTCAAAAATATGTCACGACCGGCGTTACATGCAAATATTCACGTTATAGGCCGCCGAAACGTTCGACGTCGTAAATGCATTATTTCTCTGCAGAATGTCCTAGGAATTCAGCATTTGACACAATAGGTTCACAATTCCGGTTGTATAAGTGTTGACTGTCATTCACGACTACCTACGGCTTCTGGTCTACCCAGATACAGCTGAAGTCGGTATTCTGTATTTTACATGGAGCGATTGCCTACACAAACCAGTTACTGGGTTTGTCGTCACAGTACACTTAATATTAAAAAATCTCATTAATTAGCCTAGCCTTTTCTCATGTTATGGACGATTTGTATTTGTAGTGTAATCAATTCCGATATTCACCACACATTTTTTTGTGACCAAAATAGAAACACTACTTCCATATTATGCTATGTTTATACGGAGTAAACAAAAATATAAAGAACCAATCAGAACAAATCCAAGTTTGATTATTTTTGTAACCTGAAATCCTGATCAGTTCTTTCAAAATACTTTAAAATGTGCAATCAATACAAAACGACTTTTGTTCATTATAATACAATTTATATAACTTTGGGCAAAGCTATAAAAAGATACCCAAAATTAACCCATATTGATTGCACACAAAAAAAAAAAGATTTAGCCAACACTCACCATTAGGATCCACTTTAATCTTGGCACAGATAGTCTTCTTCGGTATATCATACTTCAACGACGCCTCCCCAGCCGTCAGGACATTGTTTCTGACTTCTTCAATACACTTCCTTAGATCAACTTCAGAGTATTGCTTATATGTCTTGTGGCGTTCTGATTTGGGTAGTTTCTTCGGCCATTTGCGCTTTGGAGTCTCTTCATCATCATCTGGGGTTAGTTGGCGGGGTTGCTTCCGTCGTTTGACTGGTTTCGACTGATCTGTGAGCTGGGAGGAGTCTGGAAAGATAGAGAAACAAAAAAATGATTCTGGGCTCTTAAGTGAATCCACAGTAAGCTCAGGTCAATGTACTCAGTGTGGTAAACCATTGGAAATTATAGGATCCAGCAGTGCTTTGTATAGACGTCAGCACACCAAGCTACTACAGTCTCACCTCTCTCAAGATTTTCACCTTTATCACTAAAGCATTAGGTTCAAGGTTAATTGGGAAAGACACTTTCTGGTAGCTGGATGTGCTGGCGTCTGGACCTGTTTGAATGGAACAGATGCTGGTCCCAACTCCACTATTGTTCAGTTTTCCTTTAACTGCCCGTTTTTGTCATATTTTGTGCGTTAATCTCTTAAAAACCCACAATCTATTCAGTAAACAGTTTGGGGATTAGTGAAGGCCAAACCAGTTTTAGGATTCTTTCTATCCTAGTCTACCAAGGGATCATTTCTGACCTCCACGTGGGCGAAGCCACAAGCAATACAAACTCACCTGTATCAATGCCAGCATCAATAGTTCCGCCAACATCCTCATCTTCCAAATACTCAACCTCCTCGTACTCTGTCTCATCTTTGACACTCGGCGCAGTGTCAGCAGTGTCCATTGTGTATTCAGTGTCAGCGTACATGGTGTCCGCAGTGTCTTCACTCACCGCATGTTTGTAATCATCGAGGAAGTCACTGTCTAGTCGTTCTTCTTTGATGGTCATATCGTTTTCTGGGAATTGAGTTGATTTTAAGATATTAGGGTGTGTTGAGAACAGGATTTTATTTTGGTGTCAAGTTTGAGATGATTAGGGAATAGTTACAAATTGAAATTTTTCAAGCTGATAAAGAAAGTAATGACCTAGCTGAACCACACCAGCTTCAACAGGTGACGGCTTCTCATTTAAATTTTCAATTACTATTTCACCCGCCTTGAGGTTGAATTTTATAAAATCCTTTCTTAGTGGGTGCCTATGTCATATTAGCTATCTACCTATACATACAGCTATACATATTATTATACCTAACTTTCGCCCAAACTATCCAGTGGTTTAAGCTGTGCGTTGATAGTAATTTACAACATAATTTTAAACGGATTTATTTTCTGAAGACACAGAAATCGAAAAAGTTCTTACTACCAGTGGATTTAGATTGCATTTTAGAGAGATGATAGAAAGTAAAAATATTGATTTGTCGCAATGGCTTACATCAACAAAACAAAAATAAAATACAATAAACATACAAGGCATAAAGTATATGTCTAAACGCAACTACTCAGCATGATGCTGTGCACCTGTGCTGTGGTCACCTGATAAAAAAACGTATTTCGTTTTCGTAATAATGCTGTCATGGCTTCCGCCATGACAGCATTATTTGGATTACATAAAAACTAAAATAAACTACAAATACTATTGGTCTTGTAATCTTCTACCCCAGCGTTAATTTATAAGCACTGCTGCAGAGCATAAGGTGCTGAGTTCAGTTCACAGGTTGGGCAAAGTCATCAAGCCCCTGCCCTTATCCCAATCTATTTGGGGTCTGCGCAGCATGTCTTCTTCTTCCATACATCTCTATTACTCGTCATCTCATCAGACACCTCCTTTTTGGAATATCATCTTTCACACAGTCCATCCATCGTTGGGCAAAGTATTATTGGAATTTTTCATCAAGAGTTACTTAGTGGCAGTCTGGATTTGTGCCCAGAGGCAGTAGGCTGACTGCCTTTTACATGGCACTTAAACTTAACTGTCAAAATTAGGGTGTACTATTCATACACCTCTGCCTAACACTTCAGGGATAACAGGTGTGATATATTGACTATAAATAAAAGATTACCAGCATCAATCTGCTGTATCAGCTCCTCCTGTGAGTCCAAGACCACCCTCTTAAAGTCGTTTGCATCTCTTAACCGGCAGATGCACTGCTCGCAAATTTGATCTTGCTCCATCGAGTCCTCTGTGTGTTCCCACTGTTCAGATATAGAAAGATATTATTTAAACATAGCATAGTGTAGTCATCCTATGATGTACATCCTGCTGGGACACAGGCCTCCTCTCTATGAAGGAAATGGGATTGTAATCCACCATGCGGGCCCAGTAGTTCATTGGTAGTTTGGAGATATTTATATGTGCATGAGCTACAAAATAAATAATAAGTGCTATTTCTATGCATGAAAATGTATTTATGTACAATGCTATCAAAACAAAGGGCCTTGTAGCTTTATTTGACATAAAGTAGATTTGCAAGGCATGTATTGATGATGATTCTAGTAGCTAGAGTGTCTAGGAAAAAATATGTACTGGGTAAGGGTAATGCTTGAATTTCTATTAATTTTTATAGTGAATGATTATTTTCAAAATAACTGTAAGTTGCGTTACAGTATAATCATGACGTAGCATGACATCGCGTGGCAAGCGTCAGAGTTCGGAATCCGCAGTTTTCTTGTAAAGTAAAACTAATTAATCAACTTTATTTGAAGTTTTAAATCCCAGGTGTAGGCGCCAAAACTATTTTCCCAAATCTCAAGTTTGGAACAAAGTCATGAACCAAGAATATTGGGCAAATAGGCTCATAATTAAAACTAAGAAAGAAAATACGTACGGTCAGAGCAAAACATTGGACAAGCATCTCCCCGTAGATTTCGGCATCTCCTTCAAAACGATGTTCTGTCCACATGTTTTTTAAGTAGCCATAGGAAAGACAACACCTACATCTGCCGAAAAACGTCTCTATCTCAGTTTTTTCCACCGACATGATTGCAATTTTACATAAATTTAATAAGCAAAAGATTTTCTCAAAGAAACACCGCCATTTTATAGCATAGACTAAAAAATGCCGCCGCGCCGCCCGCGCGGTTGTGAAATCGGGTTGGCTATCTATGCCTCGTAATGACGTGTATACCGTAACTGAATGAGGCTGTGCCAAACACAAACAAAGGCAAAGTACGGTTATTGACATTTTTTACTCTGTGGTTCATCTGTGTTATTGACAGGACGACTTTGCGTGAAGTGAGTGATTTTTATGCAGCTTTCTTTTTGAAAAAATCACATAAAAACTCGATATTATGATAAATACTGAATGTAAATCATGAAGAAGTTGTATTAGTTTTAATTTTCGTAGTCAATAATACTACAAAATGGCTACAGTTAAGAATAACGGGCCGATTATAGACCCAGCATTATGTCGATGCTGTAGGGCTATAAAAAAATGTAGAGTTCTCACAGCAGAATATACTTGGATGGAAAAAAAGGAGGTGTATGCTGAGATGGTCATGGACTGCTTCGGAATACTGGTCAGTTAAAGAAAACTAGCTTTTACTTAAAAAATAACAGAAACTTTGAAACCGAGTATCAATACAAATCAAAGTTTTTTTTATGATATTGTTTGTTATTCAATCGTTGTTTTCGTGTTTGAATCTGATTAAAATCTGAACCTACTATTGATTACCAATTTTCTAATAAGAAGAACTTGTTGATTATCAGACCTTCAAAAAAAATGCGTAAATTACCAATGTTGTAGTACTAGTCTACCTTCAATCGAGCTAGGCGTACTTATTCGCACGTAAAATCTTAATAAAAGTCTTAAAACTGTAATTTAAGGGTTAAAATAAATTAGCCAACATGTGAAATTCCCTGCCTGCATCGGTGTTCGTAAGCCGCGAGTTTATAGGCTTCTTTTGGGTTAGCACGCTCCATCGTCGAACTCATCTCTGTCCTCAGGACAAGATTGAGGTCAGGAATAGGCCCATTTATTTAAAAAATAGCCAGCAACACTACAGTCATGATGAGTACCTATCAATAGAATTTAATACCAAGCTGTTTGGACATGGAAAGAAAAATTCGAGTGCGAGCAGGGCAAAAAAAATTCAAAAGGCAGGGTGAAAATTTCGAGAGCTGTGAGCAGGGTGCGATGGTCTAATTAGTTAAGACGTCCGGTGTACTGAATCGGAAGGTTCAAACCCTGCTTGCACTAACATTTTTCTTTCCATGTCAAAACAGCTGTAGTTCCCTACGCAGGGTTTGCATATAAAAATATAAAAAATTAGTTTAATACCAAATTTAAGAATATTCAATACCTAGTATGGTCAATAAAAAAAAAACCAGCCAAAGAACAGGTTCTGTAGCAACAAACAATATAATAACACTAATTTAATGCTCATTCAACAGCAAAACTAATTTTGTTTTTCATAGTAGGTATGTTAATGAAAACGATGTTACTGCTGTATTTTTAAGAAATAGTTCCATATCTCAAAAATGTAATATCTAGTCATTTCAAACTATTCAAATAACTTTTATTCAGACATCATATACAATAATAGAATAGTGATAATATAATTACCTGCATTTTAACTTAGCTAAATAATAATTTAATATAATAGGATACAGTCTTGATCACTGCTTAATTTTTAATTTTAGTAATATAATGATTTTTTAATTTATATTTTAATTTATTTACAATTCTAATTCTAATAATTACCTGAGGAGGCTCTCGTTAGGCAGCTGGATCAAGGGCTTGATTCAGAAAGCGGTACTCCTGGACACGGCTCGTATTGTTAGGAGGTTCCTCTCTCTGGAGCCCTGACCGCTGGTAGCTTGGACCCTGTTCCCGATACCGGTTTTTTTTAAATTCTTTTTGGTATGGAATATTTAAAAGTATAATTGATTTGTACAGAAATAAGTAAAGGAAATTCATCTTAATTACACCCCTCTGTGTGCCTTTTGTTGGCAAAGGCCTCCCCCAACTGTCTCCATATCTCTCTATCATTGGCTGTTGTTGTCCATTAACCACCCGCTATAGCTTTTATTTCGTCCACCCATCTTCTTGGTGGCCTGCCTCGTTTCCGTTTCCTATGACTTGTGAACCAGTTTTCAAACTAACTTTAGTAGAAAGTTCTTTTTACGTCCTGCAAACCGTTTTGTTCATAATTTTCCTCCTCTCACTTGAGAAATGAAAGGGGAGCAGATACAATTTTTATGACTTTACTAGCTGTTCCCGGTATGCGTTGCAATGTACCGTTTCCTACTACCTGCCTACTACCTACCTACTACCTACCCACTACTACCCACTACCTACCCACTACCTACCCACTACCTACCCACTACCTACCCACTACTTACCCACTACCTACCCACTACCTACCCACTACCTACCCACTACCTACCCACTACCTACCCACTACCTACCCACTACCTACCCACTACCTACCCACTACCTACCCACTACCTACCCACTACCTACCCACTACCTACCCACTACCTACCCACTACCTACCCACTACCTACCCACTACCTACCCACTACCTACCCACTACCTACGTACTACCTACCTACCTACCTACTACCTACGTACTACCTACCTACCTACTAGCTACGTACTTCCTACCTAAGAACCTTCTCCTGACAGTATCAAACACAACAAAAAAAAAAATTGCGAAATCGGATTAGCTGCTCTCGGGATTTGCGCTTAGCAACAAATTCAGGGATTCATTTTTATTATTTATTTAAACTTCATGTACAATAGTGATACATAGGCGGACTTAATGCCACAAGGCATTCTCTACCAGTCAACCTTTGGGTTAAATAAGAAAACATTGTGATAGGGTACAAAATAAATATATAAAAATAACTTCTTGCTATCGAAAATTTATATAGGCACTTATAATGATACTAACACTTATATACAAATAAAATAAACTAATACATATTTTAACAAATACCAAAATTAAAAACGAGAAACCGACGATTTTTATATTAAAGATGAGCAAATATCTCATTAACCATTGAACTGTAATTGTAAAAAAAACGTATTTAAGGAACCTTGCCCCAATATCATTTTTTAAGAGCTACTGATAAACACCCCACACCCAGAGGAGCTCGTGGCTAAGTACTAACAGCCGCCCGGATCGATATTTAGGTTAAGCCGCGCTTGCCTAGGTTGGTCTGTGGATGGGTGACCACCCATTACATACCGAGTTTCCTCCGTGCCTCGGAAAGCACGTTAAGCCGTTGGTCCCGGGTGTCATTTGTAGATCTTTGACAGTCGTTATAGGTAGTCAGTGGCCCAAAAAGTCTGACAACCAGTCTTACCAAGGGGTATCGTATTACCCAGTACTAACTGGGTTGTGGAGGTCAGATAGGCAGTCGCTCCATGTAAAATACTGGTATTCAGCTGCATCCGGTTAGACTGGAAGCCGACCCCAACATAGTTGGGAAAAGGCTAGGCAGATGATGATGATAAACACCCCAGACAGTATAAAATATTATTATAAGTAGCTTTTTTTTTTCCAACCCTTAGTTACATATATGGAGGGCCACCCCTATTTTTTTTTTTTTTTCATAATCTGTAAGGGTATTGTATTACACAGTTACTGCTACAGGAGGTTATATAGGCAGTCACCCCATGTAATATACTGGTATTCAGCTGCATCTGGTAAGGTAGGAAGCTGACCCTAACATAGTTGGGAAAAGGCTAGGCAGATGATAATGCCTTCCATATTTTTTTCGCTTTGCCCCATTGTAGGAATTTCTCCTGTATTGTGAGTGCGTTTACAAACATTTAAACTCATATAAACACACAGCCAAACCCAGAACAATTATATGCAGGCCATACATATATTTTGTCCCTAAGGGGATCGAACCCGCAACACGCAGCGCAGAAGTCAATCACTCAGCCACTGCGCCAACTGTGCCGTCTACTACCTACTTACTACCTCCCCACTACCTACCTACTACCCACGTAAGAACCTTCTCCTGACAATAACAAAAACAACAAAAAAAAAATTGTGAAATCGGTCCAGCCGTTCACGCGTGATGGCGTGACCAAAGGAAATAGGGATTCATTTTATATACATATATAGATACAAAGCTGTCTGTTACCTTCACATGCTTTAATGCCTGCAGGAATTTTACTTAAATTTGCCATACAGGTAGGGCACAATCTGGGTTAGGATCTAGGATACTTCTTATCCTGGTCATTTCTGAACTAGTGTGGGCAAAACTGCAGTCAAAACCTAGTCTTTAATTATTCGTTCTCGCTCCAGCTATCACACGTCGATGACAATGAAAAAGACTGCGGCGTCTGCGCGACGTGTGTCGTACGTCTCCGGGACGCATGCGCGTTCAGGCAGCAAGTGTTACAGTGTGAAGAGCTGTTCCTTAGTGCTAAGCTTGAAGTTGAAGACAAGGATGCTTTGGCTGGTAAGATAAATTTATTTATTTGTTGCGTGCGTCGTACCTCTACAGGATGTGGCGTACGTCTCAGGTCCGTGTGTCATTCGCCTCCGGGAAGGGTCTCGTACGCTTCCGGGACGCTTGTCGTGCGTCTACGGGACGCATGTCGTGCGCCTCCGGGACGTGTGTCATACGTCTCCGAGACGTGTGTCTGACGTTCATCTATAGGACGTCTACGAGACGCGTGTGCGTTTTTTTTTTTTTTTTTTTTTTCCGGATGGGAAATCATCAAATGACCCCCCCACTCTGGGCGGAGCGGAAGGGAGTGTCAGACTTGTACTGACTAAAACCCATCCATGTTCCTTCTTTGCCCTTTGTGTTCTATCGCCATGGTATCTCTTTCGAACAGTCCCGCAGCCCTGGCAGGCATCGGCCCTTGCGGACCCCTACTTATTTGCTGACATCTCTTTGAGGCGCACGTGGAACACGAACGCGCCGTCGACACGGCCTGTCATCATAAGACGGCCGGACGGCGAGCTGGCCCATAACTCGCCGTCCACAGGCCCGCGCCTACGGTGGCCGGGAGCCACCACGTGACCCCCAACGCCCAGGGCGTCTCCCGCGGCGACTGGGACGTTAGGTTCTTTCCCTCTCACGTCCCGCCACCTCCTTCACTAGCATGACTGCTTCGCAGAAGGAGGTGACGGCTTCCCATTCCCTCTCGCTCCGGACCATGGCTTGAACCAAGGCCGGACGCGAGAGATCGCCGCCGCCAATCGCCGCTACGAGGACACGGCGGTGCTCCGGCCAAGCGGGGCAGACCTCCACGGTGTGCTCCACCGTGTCCTCCGGACGATCCTCGCAGTGGAAACACCCGGGCGTTTCCTCCCGCCCGATTCGGTGCAGGAACCTCCCGAAACAACCGTGTCCGGTGAGGACCTGCGTCAGGCGGTAGGTGAGGGTGCCGTGGCGCCTCTCTAGCCACTCCTCAAAGAGGGGACTTATCGCCACTATGGTGGCGTGCCCTGCACGGGGTTGCGACAGTCGCTCTCTCCATGTCGCAGACGCGTGTGCGTTCAGGTAGCAAGTGCTAGTGTGAAGAGCTGTTCCTTAGCTTGAAGTTGAAGACAAGGATGTCTTGGCTGGTAATGTAACACCACACCTGTAATCCACAAAAGATTAAGCGGATCTGACCTGTAGTATAAAAGCGAATCAGCATCAGCAAGATCGAGTCACATAGTCCGAACTGAAACAAGGGGAATGACGTCCTTTTGAACGCCATTGTCACATATACATGACAAGCAAGCGTGTGCCTGCCAACAACACAAATATGTGACAAAAAACACTGGTGCACTATTTAAATAGTTTTGGAATCCCTATTATTTTTGTAGGTTTTTGCGGTGAAATTGTGGCTTGACGTGGAGAGCACGCGCGTGTGTTTGAGCTCAGGCGTTCAAAAGGTTAAAAGTTCTACTACAATTGCACGGCACGGTTGGCGCAGTAGGGCAGTGCCTGAGTGATTGACTGCTGCGCTGCGTGGCGCGGTTTCGATTCCCGCACGGAACAAATATTTGTATCGCCTCAGGTATTTGTTCCGGGTCTGGCTTGACCCACGATTACAGGAGTAATTAGTGTAGGACAACGTTTTTTTTTTTTATAAAATGAAATTTTTAGGATCTAACAGTACCATAGCGTGTCAAAATCTATATCCAATCGTTCCATGTATCTCTGGAGTAGTCACCACAGCGTTCACAACTTTTTAGCTTAAACACAAACGCGCCGTAATTATTATATTCTGGCGATGATCGCTAACAGACTGGATTACCCTTATATCCGGCAATGCTGTAACAGACATAAAGGGTGTAAATAGACCCTTAACATAACCGAAAGGCACTTGTTCTCCCCGTCTTTGCGATCTGTTTTTTGTTTTAGACCATACCTGGGAACCTTTTAGTTACGGAGATATTGGTCGTCAAAGTTCCAAGTTTTTTTTTAAATACATGTTTTTAATGTAAGATTTTTAATTTACACACCTCGACGAACCCGTACTATTCAATCCATTTATCAGCACAATGCTTTGAGTACTTTCCATCGAGTCCTACCGTAAAACATGATTTTTCACCCCGTAAAAAAAAGTCTATTCCCAGCAATAATTTTTGCGTAAAGTTACTTAGTTTGATGTACAGAATGCTTGGTAGACGGCTATGTGAAGGGTCTGTTTACAACCTGTATTGTTACCATGTGAGTGTTCGTTTTTGTCTGTGCTTTTTATCCTGTCTGTATCCTTTTATGTATCAGTCTTGTGTTACTTGAATTAAACAAATTTTATTATATTTATTTAGTCTTTCTTTTAAAAACCTGGTTATATTGTTACAGAACCGAAGATAAACAAACCACAGATGGACATAGAGTTAAAGATCGAGCCTAAAGACGACTGCAGCGATATCTCTGGCGGTGCCGACCATGATGATGATAACATGTCTATGGATTACCCCCTCACTGAAGCTGTAGAAGGTAATATAATTTTAGGCTTGTTTTTACCAAAGGTGCAGGTAGACGTGTTAAGGGTGAGGTGATTCGCGTAAAATGAGTCGCGGAATTTACGCTGCATTCGGTTATATACTAAAGTCTTGTTTGTACCAAGCGGCGACGCAAAATGAGTTGTCTGCTGACTCACGCTAATTATTTCAACCGAATTGCGCTCGGGGTGAGGGAACGAGGCAAGCGTCAGTTAGTTACAGAATGCGCGAGAGTCGTCACGTCTCTTTGCTCTCTGCCGTCTGGAATCTTAACCGAATTTCAGTTGAACGTAAATTGCGGTACTCAAATTACGCTCGTTTTGCCTCACTCTAAGTGCAAATATGTTACTACTACTCGATGTTGACAATTCGACCGAATCTTGACAACTCGAACATTCATCCAAGATTTCTTATTCAACTTCAGGTATACGTCATCTTCCAGAACATGACCTTGTAGATCCACCAGAGACCAAGCCTCCCAAAGAAGAAGAACCTCTTGAAAAACCAGAATTACCTTTAGACGAAGACTCCAAGCTAGAGGAAGATATCGACAATGATGTGGAAGATGATGAAGATGACGCAAGCGACTGGTCTGCTTCATCATCAGACTCTGATAAGCCTATCAAGAAAAAGTCGAAGAGGAAAGTGAAGACTAATGGAGCTGCGAAGAAGAAGAAGGTCACGGCTAAGAAACAGAAAGCTGGTAAGTTTGAAGGAGCTCGTGGCTAAATAATAACAGCCGTTCGAATCGATCTTCAGGTTAAGCTGCGCTTGCCTAGGTAGTTCCGTGGATGGGTGACCACCCGTTACATACCGAGTTTCCTCCGTGCCTCGGATAGCACGTTAAGCCGTTGGTCCCGGCTGCCAATTGTAGATCTTTGATAGTCTCCCGAACGTCTGACAACTGGCCTTACCAAGGGATATCGTATTACCTAGTACTAACTGGGTTGTGGAGGTTAGATAGGCAGTCGCTCCATGTAAAATACTGGTATTCAGCTGCATCCGATTAGACTGGAAGCCGACCCCAACATAATTGGGAAAAGGCTAGGCAGTAGGCAGATGATGATGACACAGCTTTTTGGCAATAATATTGGACTTAAAATACACTTAAGCCAGCTGGTTTCATCAATAATTATATTTATAACTGTAAGTAAGTTTGTAAAAACATATTTACACATCGGTATTTTATTATGACCTCGATATTATTTACCTGACTGAGAAAACACACCGAAACAAATTCAGAGGTCACAGTCTTTTCAAGTCCAGACATAATTTTGACCTTGTGAGTAAAAACCGCATAATTATGTGCAGCTTATTTGCCACGGCGTGACGTCATTGAGGGAAGCCATGGTAGTTTTAAGCGTTTTTCGCGGTGAATTTAAACGATATTAAATTTTAACGATTGAATTTTAAAAAGTAAAATACATGATGAAAATGTTCGAGTTTTTGAAAAATAATATGGATTTTGGTTAAAATTCATTCGTAGGTAGCATAAAATCAAAGCATTTATTTCAAGTAGGCCAGTTACAGGTACTTTTGAATTGTCGAAACAAAGGCAACAATGAAATGTAGCTACAGTCCCAGTCACAAGGCATAAAAACTGTGAAAGTACTGTAGTTGCCCATTCCCTAGCGTAGATCTCTATGGAGACGAACGAGCAAGAAACTCCATGGACAAGCTTTTAAAACAGAATATTTTTACAAAACCTTGGTTACATCATTCATGTTGAGATGGTACATTAATAACCAATTTTTTAAATTCAGTCAACTTACCCATTCTAGTCTCATATGTTACCTTGATAGAACTTCCTATCTCTTTACAGGCACATCAACAAAAAAATCACCGAAAACCGCAAAAAAACCGCCCGTTGAGAAGAAAAATAACTACGACCGAGATTTGGACTGTATGTCAGAGGAAAACCTCCTTACTATCATACAGTATTCCTACGTCTGCCCCTTCAAGAACAGACGCAATAACTACTACTGTTTCTATTGTAAAGATTACTACCCAAAACCTGAAGATTTGAGAGAGCATACGGTGTCACATGACACCAAACCGTTCCAATTACTAATGGGGTATAAGAAAATGATCAAAATTGATATAACAAGAATAGACTGCAGACTATGTCCCACAAAAATAGACGATTTAAACGTTTTCAAACAACATATAGATCAAGTACACGGTAAAAAGATATACTTCGAAGCACCTGACAAAATGTTATTATACAAATTAACATGGAATGATTTAGTATGTGTTATGTGCAACGACGTCTTCGAAGACTTTAACACGTTGAACACACATATGGTTGAACACTTCAGTAATTATACTTGTGATATTTGTGGTGTGTGTTTCCTAGAAAAACCTAGATTAGATGCCCATTTAAAAAGACACAAAGACGATGAAAGACATACCTGTGAAGTCTGCGGTAAAGTCTTCAAATCGAACCATTACAAAGACATGCACGTGGATATAGTACATAAAAAAAAAGCAATCATAAGATGTCCTAGATGCGATGAATGTTTCATGTCCTACGCATTAAAAAACAAGCATTTAACAGAAGCACATGGACAGAAAAGGACATACCCGTGCAATTTATGTGATAAAGTCTACAATAGACAAAAAACATTGACGGAGCATCAAAGGAGGAATCACCAAAAAGTTTTAAAGCATCAGTGTGAATATTGTGATCAAAGATTCTACCTCCCATCGAGATTAAAAGAACACATGGCAACACATACCGGTGAGAGAAATTTCAGATGTGAGTATTGTGAAAAGAGTTATCCGAGATTGAAATCTTTGCAATACCATATACGAACTCATACAAATGATAGAAGGTATAGGTGTCATATTTGCGGGCAGGCTTTCATTCAGAATGCGAGTATGAAGTCTCATATTAAAAGTCATCATCCGGAGTGTGATATTGAGGGATGCTACTTTTGATTTTGTTAAGGCTTGTGTGGTTAGTAATTTGGTGGTATAAAAGACAGTTATTATTATCATTTAATGCACAAATAATAACATACATGGTGGGTGGGACACCGACGTTAAAACGGTTACCATGGATTCAGTAGATCATTCTGAGCCAGGCCATATAGAAATTTTTCTTCAGTTATTAAAAAAACAGCTGTTTTCTACAAATTTACTATACCTACATGGTCAAAATGTATGGAACAGCTGTTTCTTTTTTAAATAACCGATGAAAAATTTCTATGTGGAGGGGTTCAGATGTACTGAATACGTGGTAACCATTTTAGCGTCAGTGTCCCTTCCAACCTGTATAGGAATATTTAAAAATGTATTTAATGTGTGTACGAATAAATAATTTAAATAATTAACTCATCAAAACAGCGAAAATATTTGACAGTTATTTACAAAGATACCGAAACAACTTGCAGAATGCGCATGCGCAACCTTAATGACTTCTCTTAAAAAAGTAAATACCACCAAATTAATAAACATCTTTTTGAGATTTATTAGGAAACGAAAATAGTCTGAAGTATTTTTTAAAGGAGTATTGTACATTAATAATTTTAATATAAGCAACAAAACATCACAGTATATTGTTTTACAAGCTTTTACATATTTATTTTATACAAAAAGAAGACATTAATTTGTAGTACAGTTCACAAAAAAGGCAGGTGTACACGTACAGGCAAAAAAATTACTTTGTACTAAATGTTTGAAGTTGTGTAAGACCCGACCCCAGACTAATTGGGATAAAGACAGGAGAATGATGAATAAATATTTGAAGTTAGCCTGCATACATATCTATTTTGTTGACTGTACGTTGAAAATATAATCGTTTATGGAGTACATAGCAAATGGAGTGTTCACACATATGCGATTTTTTTTACTAATTCTCACTTTCTGCGGTAGGTATTACATATTTACTATTAAATATTTTACCGATTTATTGCACCACTTCGCTTCACCGCGAGAGATTAGCGCGACCTTGTCAATGTCTCTTTTCACAATTTGATTTTATATTTTAATGTTACAATTTCTACTTTATTTTAACAAAACTAAGCGCCGTTAATAGAACAAGACAAGAGAAAACAGAGGGAGACAATTACTTGGTCTGAAATAAATGTATGTTATTTTTATTTTATACACCCTTTGTTTTTGGAACCCTAAAAAGTGGCGAGAGTAAAACCTCTTTTTTGTCCGTCGTTAACAATCCATTTGTATACTACTCCATGTATTCACTGTAGTCGTGCTTAGTTAGTACTTGAAACGTGAGAAAAATCAATGTAGTTATTAGTAGAATTGATAATTCATGCGTTAGGTAACGTTAGTCCCAGTCCAGCACGGAATCGATTAAAACAGTCATTTTCTAGAACGAGAAACAGCGCTTCGTCGATGCTGCCGCGTGCGATAGCACACCCGCTCTGTTTCTCCCTCTAGCAAGTAACGGTTCTGAGTGACGGAAAAGGATAGAAGGAATCGTTTTGCTTGGATCAGCGTTTTCGAGTATCTCTATCTCATTCTGTCACGTAAAGGCATCATTGGTGGAACGAAAGGTCTGGTCGCAAGCACCCGCATTCATTCATTGGCAGCACTCTAACGTGCGATTGGAGATTAGCTCTCACTTTGGTGAGTTGCAATTTTAAGTATCTGTGCGTGTAAATGTAATTTCATACTAAGCCATACATCTTTGGTAACAAAACCAGGATAAGTTGGTCTCTTCAGCATGTAGCAGAAAGTAGTGACCATATTTTTGAGAGTCTACCATATCTTCCTGGTAAGTACATGCTGTAGAAATTATGTTCTATAGTAGACAGCTCAAAGTCAGAAGTGTTCCCACAGACATGATGTCGTCTGTACAGACGCCAGCTCCTGTCAAATTTTCTCATTCGATTTTGGACTTAACCAAAAACATTTTATGATTCAAAATCAGTTGGAGAAATTTGACAGTTTGTGGTAACTTGATGTGCTGGCGACTGCACATCTCGTACTCAACTAAAAATAGAAAAAAAAAACAAGCAATAATCAGAACAGTGATATAATATAAATGCAAATAAACATAATCTTATGAATAAAAATGTACCTACATATATGTAGATTAGAATGTAAATGTATTAATTACATTAAGAACTTGAATTAAAAATATAATGTAAAATATTTAAATAAAAGAATTAAATCGTTAGATGTGGTCTTACCGTACTTCATCATCATCATTCCTAGCCCGACTTCAACCACTGTTGGGTACAGGCCTCTCTTTGTTTGTACTTCCGTGATCTCTTTTTCGGCGGAGAAAATGCTTGAAAATGGGGGATGGGGGGGGAGTGTTATGTGGTACTAAAAACTCTTCCATCTTTGCTAACTTCCCGCTTTTTTTTTCTCTTCTTCTTTTTCGTCTTCGTTGTCAGTCTCCTCGAGGTTTTACCCGCGATTACAACACTGTCGTCTGCCCATCCGCAGCTAGACGACCAACACTTCTCTACCGTATTTAGGTCGTATGAAAATGTATTCACACTGACAAAAGCGAGTTTCTGCATCGCCAAAGAACGGTAGATACGATATTCAGTATCATCCATTACATACTGAGTTTCCTCCGAGCCTCGGAAAGCACGTTAAGCTCTTGGTCCCGACTGTTAATTGTAGATCTCTGGCAGTAGTTACAGGTAGTCAGTGACCCGAAAGTCTTACCAAGGGGTATCGTTACCTAGTACTATCTGGGTTGTGGAAGTCAGATAGGCAGTCGCTCTATGTAAAATACTGGTATTCAGCTGCATCCGGTTAGACTGGGAGCCGACCCCAACATGGTTGTGAAAGGGCTAGGCAGATGATGATGATGACATCATTAAGGAAATAATAAAGTCATCATTTTTCGAGACGGTAAGGCAAATCAATAACGATTTCAATCTTGTTTTAATTATAATTTTAAATGATAACAAATTAAGAATAAAATACGATCTCAAATTTATAATTTTTAACACTGCCTTTTTAGGAATGAATCTCGATTTCAGTATTTCTTTAAATCAATGTTAATTTATTAATTGGAATAAAAATGAGAAATACACCATCGATTTTATTGTCCGCTGGTAAGGTATTATTTTATACCGAAGGGTCACCGACGCGAAAACTGTTACCACGTATTCAGTGCATCATTCTGAGCCCCCCCCCCCCCCCCTTCCACATGGAATTTTTTCTTACTGATTACGCGGATAACCGCGTCGATGTCCCTTCCACCCCGTATACATGCTAACCTGAGGTTTGTGAAAAAAATATGTTAATATCATTTTAATCTTAACTTTCTGAACGCCAATGCATAAACACAGCGCGTGCCCTTCATTCCAAACCACAAAATTTCATCTACCATTTTTGTCATATATTTGTGTGTTGGCGTACAGGGCACGCGCTTGCTTGTCACTCACGTATATGTATGTGACAATGGCGTTCAAAAGTCTAATCAATTGTAGTAGAGATCCATTTTATTATTTTTCCACAAATCGGCTTTAATATTATAAAAATGCAAGGATTGACTGTATTAATGATCACAAATAGTTTTAAATTAAACTTAAGTATATAATTACTTAATATAATTTATAATTATTGTAAGTAAATTATAAGTTTAGATTTAAGTAAAGACATAATAACTATCACAGTAATTAAGTATTATTTATTAGGTTTTTATAAAATACATTAATGATGACAATGTTATATGGTTTGATTTCTTTTATCCCCTTTTCTTTGATTTTAAATGGTGTCAAGATTCCTGTTAACTGAAAGAGGCTGCAGCTTGTAGGGGAACAAGTCTTTGATTGGGGGAAACTCAATCACGAGAGTGTTAATTGTTTGTTACTTGCCAAAGCCATCTATACAAATAAATAAAATTGAAAAGTCTGTTTATTATATCAAAATAAAAGCTTTTTACTGAATGCATATGAAAATAAATACGGCACTTATAACAAAAAAACATTTTTTTTTTAAATTTTTTCTGTTTGTTCCGACTAATTTCCGAAACGGCTGGACCGATTTTCACTGAACTTTACTTGCAGATAGCTGATGTTATAAGGAGTAACTCAGGCTAATTTAATTAAAAAAATAGAGTAAGGGTTCCGTGCAAAAATATAAAACCCTTGAAATTGGCAACTAAATCGATTCAAATAAGGAAGCAAGGAACTCCATCGTAACTGAATGAAAGTAACACTTAGCGCCATCTACGCGGAACTGATCTGTCAGGTTTTGTTCCCCGATAGAAGTATTATTCTCTTTGTCTCTCATAAGACGATAGACCGTATTTTGTATCGATTGTTGCCAAAAGTCTACAAATCGTGGACTCCAATTGAAGTTATATTATAGTGAGATCTTGGTATCACTTAGATGGAAATATGAATGGTGTACTTAAAAATAAATCTGAATGCGCTCAACATTTCAAGTCCTTGGCTGTACGTGGATTAAAGGCACTAGGCAGTCTGCAAGGTTACCGCTTATTTTTTTAGACTGTATGATACAAATGACACATTTTTTGTCAAATATCACAATAACATTTTTAACATGGTTGGTCTGTGGATGGGTGACCACCCATTACATACCGAGTTTTCTCAGTCCCGGGTGTCATTTGTAAATCTTTGACAGTCGTTAGGTAGTCAGTGGCCCAAAAGTCTGACAACCAGTCTATCCAAGGGGTATCGTATTACCTAGTACTAACTGGGTTGTGGAGATCAGATAGGCAGTCGCTCTATGTAAAATACTGGTATTCAGCTGCATCCGGTTAGACTGAAAGTCGACCCCAACATAGTTGGGAAAAGGCTCTGCAGTCGGCAGATGATAATGATGATCACAATAACATTTATTATTCATTATTTTTTTTTCATTATTTAAGTCTGACAACCAGTCTTACCAAGGGGTATTGTATTACCCAGTACTGGGTTGTGGAGGTCAGATAGGGAGTCGCTCCATGTAAAATACTGGTATTCAGCTGCATCCGGTTAGACTGGAAGCCGACCCCAACATAGTTGGGAAAAGGCTAGGCAGATGATGAATAACATTTATTATTATTCTAAAATAAAATAAACACGGGTCACTTGTTTATTTTAAAACACAAATGATTGATTTACATAAAATAGTTCTGTTTCTAAACGATTGTTTTGAAAGCTTATATTTTTTTGCTTTCTTTTTGTTTGATTGGAAAGACAAAATATAGCTTCTAAAATGCTTCAAAACCAAAATTTGACACTACAGTAGCGCTACCGGGCACTGGAACGCAAACGTCAAAACGAAAATTGTTTCGATTTTACGTTTTTGTAATCGCTCGCAGAAAATATTATTTTTAAATGGAAAAATAACTGAATTGTTGTGAAATGGAGACTTCGGTGACTCCTGCGAAAGGCAAAGGCCCGATCATAGACCCTGCATTGTGCCGCTGCTGCAGATCCATAAAGAAATGTCGTCTTTTAACAACCGAGTATGAATGGATGGGCAAGAAAGAAGTTTATTCTGAAATGTTTATGGACTGTTTCGGTCTGCTTGTAAGTATTTTATTACCTTTGTGGTGTAGTCAGTTTACTGTAGTCCTCTGCTAGTCTTAGCATTCCTGAGAAGGCTGAATGCTTTCGGTGAATGGCCGAATTTTGCGTGCAACTTGGGAGAAGTCTTAACATAAACTATATTAAATACAGTTATATTTATTTACCTACCTAATTGGAAAGATCTCGTATTTCTTAGAAAATTATCTATGCTGAATATGTATGCTATGAGAGATTATCTATAAAAATTGAGAGGAACAATTTTGTGGTACTTACATATATATTTTTTTCTTTTTCGTTATACTGGTATTATCTCTTGTTTTATATATACAAAGTAGTGCTTCACAGAGCAAATAATTTTATTTATTTAAAAACTTGAAGCATACATATGCACCTACATAGTGTCAACCAATACCATAGGCCTTTTTTTTCCAGTCAACTTAAACAATAAATAAATTGATTATCTAATATACTTTGGGTCTATTTACTGACAGAAAACCCTCATACAAAAGAACTTCTCCAGTAATAATATTATTTACCTGCAACCTCAGACAAGTACTTTAATTTTACTATTTGTTTTTTTCTTTCTGACCTACATCAGAAGGCCTTTGCCCACAGTGGGAGACAAATGGCTAATAATAATTGTTAGGAGGTTCCTCTCTCAAGAGCTGTGACCAGCGGTAGCTCGGACCCTCTTTTCGATACTGGTGGGCCATATTTATCTGGTGGTATCTATCTTTAAATGTGTTTTTTATATTATTTTATACATATAAATATTTAAAAATTTAAATGAATAATAACAAAAATAATTTGTTTCTTGAATATTCGTATGGAAAAACATTTGCTCAGCACATCTTGGTCCCTACCATTCAAGTTAAAGCTTAGACTTAGACTAAGAAGTCTTTAAAGTCTCTATTGTGTGAACATTTTGCCGAAACAGTCTTCAGTGTTGGTCCGGTGGTAACAGCTCTAACTTACGAGTGGTGATCATGGGATCGAGCCTAGGCAGTGCATTAATTTATGTAATTTATTTCATCACCACTGCTCTCAAAACGGTGAACGAATCATGAGGAAACCGGCATGTCCTACCAAAATTTCAAAGACATGTGACATCTACCAACCCGCATGGGGCCCTCTTGAATTACAGCCCACTCCACATAGAGGAGAGGTCCCAGCAGTGGGAACATTATAAGCTGGTTATCCTTATGCTGCCAAAAAAAAAAATCTGCTAAATATCTGAACTCTCATCCCATTTGATTTCAGTTACCACACTTAGATGGGGATACCAAGGATTGCTGTGTTTGTGCAACTTGCGTGGTGCGTCTGCGTGATGCCTGTGCGTTCAGACAACAGGTGTTGCAGTCCCAAGAGGCCTTCCTTAGCAGCAAGCTACATCTTAAAGAAGGTATAATTGGTGTATAAAGACCGTTACGAAGCTAGGTGGCGCCCCCGAAGTTCGCCCCGCCGGGGCTGGTCGCTAGTTTATTATAAGCCTAGGTTAAATCACTAGCAGCAGCAGTGATGGCCTAGTGGTGTGACTGTCGGACTGTCAAGTCATAGGTCTCAAGTTCGAACCCAAGACACGCGCCTCTGATTTTACGGATTCATGTGCGTATTGTATAATTATCACTTACTTCGGTGAAAGAAAACATCGTGAGGAAACCAACATGCCTGAGAGATATTTCTCGACGGCATGTAATCCCAAGTCAGAGGCCCATGGGCGGCATAAAAACTGACACCAGGTTAGGCACTACCCACATGAGAAAGAAAGAATCGCTATGTAATATATTTTACTGTATTCTTTTCAGACGGCACTGCTAAGGTGGAAGTAAAAATGGAACCGCTCTCTGATGATGATTCTGATGCCATGGACGATGCGGATGACCTAGCAGATGATGACATGACAGGTACACATACATTACAGTCTACAAGGGGTAATATTATAAACGCAAGACCGCGTGTGGTGTCTCGGACCATGAAACTGAATACGACGAGACGTTATTAATGGAACGAAAATTTCGAGAGCTGTGAGCAGGGTGCGATGGTCTAATTGGTTAAGACGTCCGTTGTACTGAATCGGCAGGTCGCAGGTTCAAACCCTGCTCGCACTAGAATTTTTCTTTCCATGTCAAAACAGCACGAAACTGAACAACTACAGCGGCTGTTATTTTTTGGCGACCACCATGTAGCTCCCATAGATGAAATTGTTCAGTTCGATGGACTATCTTTATCAAAGAAAAGTATTTTTTAGTCCGCACAGGACAAAACATACAAAAAGAAAATGGTATCACAATGGTGGTAATGGTATGGTGTGGTAGGGGTTGGTATCACATCTAGATAAAAAAATAAAATTGAAGTGTCTGTTTATAATTTCAAAATAATAGCTTTTTACTGAATGCTTGTGAGATACATGAATTTTTGAGGTGGGTGTGGATGGTCAAATCTGAAACTATGAAGAATAGTGAAAAATACTCAAAGGAGTCTCCAGCTCGATTTTGATGAAAAATAAAACTGCATCATTAGATTTTTGAACAATCAATATTCCTAGCCAGGAATCGAACACATTGATTTCGAGAAAAAACACGCTGTAATATATGTACATCTGTATATGTACACCATTCGATAGTCTCACTAATAAGGATCAAATTCTGGGAAATAATGATATATTCGAATTTTTGTTAGTCGAATACTCGACATTCAACTCCCCTCAGCCGACTTCTAAAATATTTATTTTATATTATAATTATACTAGCTGAAAAATAAAGGTAGGTAGTCAGTGGCCCAAAAAGTCTGACAACCAGTCTTACCAAGGGGTATCGTATTACCCAGTACTACCTGGGTTGTGGAGGTCAGATAGGCAGTCGCTTCATGTAAAATACTGGTATTCAGCTGCATCCGGTTAGACTGGAAGCCGACCCTAATATAGTTGGGAAAAGGCTAGGCAGATGATGATGATGATGAATTATACTAGCTGTGCTCCACGATCTTCGTCCGCGTGAAATTAGGTGTGAAATATACTTTACGACCTATTCTCATACCTACCAAATAAGCATAAAAAATTTCATAAAAATCGATCGAGCCGTTTCGGAGGAGTGCGACCACAAACACCGTGACACGAGATTTTTGTATATATTTTACCTATACGTATTTTTTTCATGTATTTGTCCTTGTTCTTCTTTTAGATGCCTTAGACACTTCTCTGGATGATGTAAAAGACATCAAACTGTCAGACGAAGCGCCCGTGTCGGGACGAACTCGCGCCAAACGTGTGAAAAGCGAGCGCAGCATCAAGCGGGAGATCACTATCAAGATGAAGAAGTTACGCGCCAAACTCGATGATATGTTGGAGAAGCCTATAGGTAGGTTTAAATGAGTTATTAACTTTTATTCAGGGACCGAAATGGTAACCCGTATAGGGGTTTTTACCAACCCCCTACCAACCCGCACTGGACCCGCGTGGTGGATTATAGCCCATTCCCTCTCATAGAGAGGAGGCCTGCGTCCCAGCAGTGGGAACGTTAATAGGCTGATTACGCTTATGCTTATGCTTATAGGGGTTTTAACCTTTTGACCGTAATTGTCACATATAGGGTGACTGGTAATTAGTGACCGATACTTAAAAACGTGATTGTACTCATGATAACAAACAACTTTTCTAAAGAAACATTTTTTTTTTTATACTCATTCACTTTTATCACAATAAAACGTACGAAGCGGGCTTGCGAGCCGCGCGGGTGCTCTGCCTATCCACTGTTGCACGGTACGATAGTAAAGAGACAGAACGGCGTCACGCGGCTAACAGCTGATAGGTCACAATAGCCCGCGCGCGAGTTTCATACGGCTCTTGTGTTATTGTGTATATACGTGATAAGAAAGCGCGTTCCCTGTGCGCTACCGACACAAATATGTGACAAAATGGTAGGTGAAATTTTGGCTTGGCGTGGAGGGCACGCGCGTGCTTTTATGCTCTGGCGTTCAAAAGAGTCCTAGAGTAAAGTTTAACCCTTATTGTAGTGATCATCACCCTATAATAACCGGTTATAGAGTACCGGTGATACCGTATAGAGTTCATTTTTAAACTAAAATATATGCTAGAAAGTGACAGAGTTAGCCGGCGCTCGGTGCTTTGTCTCTTTCATTTTGGTTTTAATTGTTTAACTCACTTCTATCTTCATTGTTTCAGTTGCAGAACTTGCAGATGAAGTCCCAGTTAAAAAAGAATCACAGCAGAAAATCAAGATAAAAAAGCCAGAACTAGACCACGATTTCATGGTGTACACAAACGCCTTAACAATAGTCAAAAATTCCTACGTCTGTCCCTTTCAAAACCGAATCAGTATATACTATTGTTTCTATTGCCGGGACCAATTCACAAATCCCAACGAACTAAGAGAACACACCCTCTCCCACGACCCCGTGGAACTCTTTCAAAATACTATGGAAAACCGTAAAATACCGAAAATAGACATCACTAGAATCGATTGTAGACTCTGTAACGAAAAAATCGATGACTTAGAAATGTTTAAGAAGCACATCTCTAGCGTCCACGGTAAAAGTCTATATCCAGTCTCAAACGAATTCTTGAAATTTAAATTGACAATGGATAACTTAATTTGCACTGAATGTAATGGCGCCTTCCCTTATTTTGATGTACTTAAAAAGCATATGATAGATCACTTCGGTACTTATATTTGCGATCAATGCGGTGCTTGCTTTCTCGAACGTAACTCGCTTAGAACTCACATTAAATCTCACAGCAAAGTCGAAGAGAGTTTCCCTTGTGAAATATGTGGGAAGAACTTAAAATCTAAATACAGTAGGTACCTGCATGTGGCTACAGTGCATGAAAAAAAACCTACAGTGAATTGTTATAAATGCGAAGCTAGCTTCCTGTCTTACGCGTTAAGAAACCGTCATTTGATAGAAGCACATGGAGACAAACGAACGTTCGCTTGTAAATTGTGTGATAAAGTCTATAACAGGCGAAAAACTCTAATGGAACATAATCGCAGAAATCATTTAAAAGTCTATAGACACCAATGCGATTTATGTGATCAAAGGTTTTATCTACCATCGAGGTTAAAAGAGCATATGGCAACACACACTGGTGAGAGGAATTTTCGATGCGAATTTTGTGATAAAAGTTATCCTAGATTACAATCGCTACAGGAGCATATAAGGTCCCACAGCAATGAAAGAAGGTTTAAATGTGATATCTGTAATTCTACGTTTACACAAAATGGTAGCTTGAAAAATCATATGAAATCTCACCACCAAGGATATGATTTGGACCCCAATTATAGTTGAATGTTGACATGTTGTTTTTAATTTATTTATATTGTATTTTTTGTCAGTATTAAATGTGTATTAATAATTTAATAAAGTGTTTTTATTGTCTTCTGGGGGGAAAGAGACAGAGCTATACAGGTCTAGCGCCATCTCTTTCCCGCACTGGAATTACTCCTGCTGTAAGACGTCATGGTAGGCCACCTGTTGTCTGTAGTATCTAACATCTAACTCCAACGTCGCCATTTACTCCGACGAAACGCAATTTCTGATAAAGTCAAAACCGATACACACCAGTTTTACCTTTGAACGCCATGCCATTGTCACGTGACAAGCAAGCGCATGCCCTGTACGCCAAACGACACAAATATGTGACAAAATGGTAGGTGAAATTGTGGCATGGCGTGGAGGGCACGCGCATGCGTTTATGCTCTGGCGTTCAAGAGGCGTTAACTTCGTAATATACTTACTAGTACATGATTCTAAAGCCACGAGAACAAAAATATTTGTCGGTTATTAAAATCTGCTGTTTCATACAAAATTGGAATTACACAAAACTATGCTCAAAATGTATGGAGGTGGCTAAATAATAGCAGCCGCTCGGATCGATCTTTAGGTTAAGCCGTGCTTGCCTAGGTTGGTCTGTGGATGGGTGACCACCCATTACATACCGAGTTTCCTCCGTGCCTCGGAAAGCACGTTAAGCCGTTGGTCCCGGGTGTCATTTGTAGATCTTTGACAGTCGTTAGGTATAGTCAGTGGCTCAAAAAGTCTGACAACCAGTCTTACCAAGGGGTATCGTATTACCCAGTACTAACTGGGTTGTGGAGGTCAGATAGGCAGTCGCTCCATGTAAAATACTGGTATTCAGCTGCATCCGGTTAGACTGGAAGCCGACCCCAACATAGTTGGGAAAAGGCTAGGCAGATGATGATATGCTCAAAATGTATGGAGCATGGACCAGCTGTTTTTTCTAAACGGTGAAACATTTCTTGGATCATAATATACTGAATTCATGGTAACAGCTTGCGCATCGATGTGTATAGTATATGTCGGATATGTCAGGATTTATTCCCTTAGGCTCTTACATCATGTGGGCAGATGATGGGTTTCGCACTATGAAAATACACTGGGTGCGATACACTGTTTCTAGCAAACTAACGAATTACTTGAGATTACAACTAACACAATAACACGGGGCACAATGAATCGGGTACAGTTCCAAGACCTCTCAACTGCGCCGCGATTAGACATTGACTGTCGCCCTCGCCTCGAGCTGGACATCAGGGCTCTACGGTCGCGTGATGTCACCACTGCCTGCACACAGGCGCGCTTTCCAATTAATTTTATGTCCTTACTAACGACCGGATCCGACACATACATACAGTTCTGTTGTCGTTAATTCAAACGTAATTACAGACTGCATTGTTGGTCTAGTGGTTGCAATCACGACAGCTGAGCATGAGGACCTGGGTCCCGGGTCGGGCAAATTGTTATTGGGTTTTTCCATCAAGAATTTCTAGGCCACGGAGTCTGGATTTGTACTCTTTAAAAAAAGGGACTTGTTCTTCTCGTTATTGCGATATTTTTTTTGTTGTAGACCGTACCTGGGAACCTTCTAGTTGCGGAGATGTTGGGGGTTAAAGTACCAACTTTATTTTCATATACAAAAATATTTATTGTTATAACTTTACTTTAAATATCTTCACGACCCACGTACTATTCGATACATCCATCAGCACAATGTTATGAGTGCACTACATTGAGTCCTATCATTAAAATTGATGTTGCACACTAAAAGAAAAAGTCGTTTCCCAGCAATAATTTTAGCACAGAGTGCTTGGCTCCAGCTACACCTTCATAAAGCAACAGGTACACAAATAAAACGCATAAAACTTGTAATATCATAACTATATTTAACCTTATATTCATAAACATAACAGATATTATTTAACAATAATGATATTTACAGTAAGCTGTTTTTACAAAATAATTTTTGTATTAGTTTTTTATATTTTACCAATCAATCGTAACGTTCTGCATGGTTCGTTTGGCGCTAAAATGGTTTTAGGGTTCCGTACCGGACGGGACCCTATTACTAAGCCTCCGCTATCCGTCCGTCTGTCAGCGGCCGGTATCTCATGATCCGTAACAGGTAGACAGTTGAAATTTTCACAGAATGTGTTTCTAGTGCCGCTATAACAACTAATAATAAATTAAATATTAAAGGAGGCTCCCCGACTACGAGAACCTTTTATGCGAGAGTCCGACTTCACCTGATTTTTTTATAAACTAGACAGGCTTGCGCTTGGCCACAACTCGCCTGATGGGAAGCGATGACGCGGCCTAGGGTGGATTACGTGCGCCTAGAAGAAACCGACTCACTCGAATTTTGAAGAGATCCATATTATAATGACCGGGAGACAGAGAAGCCGGCAGTGAATTCCGCAGACAGGCGGTTCGTGTAATAAATGTGAAAGCATAGCGTTTTGTTTGGGTCTGTGGGACTTCAAACTTCAAGTATTTCTGTCTGTCCGCTAATGCACAGATACCTCCAGTATTAGTTTTTTTTTTAATGTTCAAATCTTCTAGGTTCAATTGAATATGTCCAGGGGCTGCAGTCTCGACATAGATAGCGACAAAAATCGGTCGTTAACTCATAACGATGTCAAATTTCTTTAATAGATTTTCAACTTTATTTCAAAACCTTAAGGTTGAAAATCTATTAAAGAAATTTGACATCGTTATGACTTAACGACCGATTTTTGTCGAGACTGCAGCCCCAGGTTACGTAGGTAAGTATTACTGGTTTAGAAGATTTTAAACTGTCATAGTCACTAACATTATTATAACTAGAAACGAAATATTTACCATGTTCACAGTGAGTTCCGTGTGTCGGGAACAGAATCGAGTTGCGAGTGACAGTGGTAGCGGTATTGAGTGCAAAAGCCGAACATGAAAGAGGGTAGACCGATTTGTCTGCTCATAAACACCCACCCGCAATAACTTCAGTTTATCCGTGATCATGGTGCTTGCAACAGCGCCGAAATATCGGGAACTCAAAAAAACAGTAAACATGGTAAATATCCCGTTTCTAGTTATAATAATATTACTGGGTTTTTCATCAAGAATTTCACAGTAGCAGCCCCGGATCTGGATTTGTGTCCGGTTGATGGCAATAGGCTTTCCCCTATTATATGGGACTTAAACATAACCGACGAAATGTAGGTGTACTGAATGTCCACCGCTGCTTAACCCTTCAGGGATTACAGGCGTGGTGTTATGATAGGTATAACACCCCAGCTAAGAATGAATTTGTAAGAAATACGCCTTACAAATAGGAGCAGCGGTGGCCCAGTGGTGGCGGCCCCGACTTACGAACAATAAGTCGTGGGTTCGAACCCAGGCTGGCGCACTACTTTGTGTAATTTATTTCATCACCACTGCTCTCAAAACGGTGAAGGATAACATCGTGAGGAAACCGGCATGTCCTAGAACCAAAAATTCAAACACATGTGACATCTACCAACCCGCACCGAGCACGCGTGGTGGATTATAGGCCATTCCCTGTCATAGAGAGGAGGCCTGTGTCCCAGCAGTGGGAACATTATAGGCTGATTATGCTACGCCTTACAAATAAATATTTATTAAACTCAACGATAACCCTCCACCCCTTCCGGGAGAGGGTGTTTAGTTTTCATATGATTTTTAAAATTTGTAACCTGCGTATACGCCGAGGGACAAAGCGTACATTTGTACTTTTTCTCAGCACTATGAGATTGCAAATGCACCTTTAAGGCTTTAGACCTAGGGTAGTTTTTACCACAAAACTCACACCTAAAATTCCGTTCCCCAGTATGGGATGTCATATGGTCTCTTAAAGCGGAGGGTAGATAGAATTTTTTGTCGCAAAGAGTGCATTCATGACGGAATAATTGTAAATGCGTTCTTTGATTGTGTTCTCTCAACGTCTTTCGACTGTCAAAGACTTTGTCGCAACTTTCACATGGAAACATTCGTTTTTCGCCGTGTGCATTCATTTTATGTCGGTATCTCATGTGGTAAGATATAAAAATTTCGTCGCATTTGTTACAAGGGTACGCGGGCTCATTTTTATGTATCCGTGAAATGTGGAAGCTTCTACTGTTTTTAGATCGAAATGTTTTTTCACACTCGTTGCAAGGGAACATCTGCACATCTTTTTTCTTATTGTGCGTGTTTTTGTGAAACGTCAAATGTCTTTCTTCAAAATAATGCGCCCCGCAGACATCACATATAAAGGTACCGAAGTGTTCGGCCATATGCTTTTTTAACGCATGAAAAAATGCGACGTTTTTCCCACATTCAACACAAGTTAAAGTGCCAATTTTGAGTTTAAAAGGCATAAATTCGTTCTGTACATCTTTGTAGAGTTTTTGTCCATGGGTCGTAGTGATGTGCTCTTTAAAACTACCGATGTTATCGATTTTTTCATCGCATAATCTGCAATCAATTCTTTCTATATCGACTTGTATCTGCTTTTTGGGGTCTAGGATGTCTTTGTAAGTCTTAGGATCGTGAGTCATCGTATGTGCTCGTAGTTGATCCGGGTCTAAGAACATGTCCCGGCAGTATATGCAATGGTAATCACTGAACACAGTGATGAACGGACAGACATAGGAGTTTTCTACGATTTTGACCACGTTTCTTAGTATGTGGAGGTCCTTGTCCACTGTTACCGGGCGTCGGTAGAGAGGAGATTCGGTTCGGCGAGATTCTGAAAAAATAATGTTTCTAGTTAAAAATATTTTAAGAGGATCTCGTTAAGCCGCGCTTGCCTAGGTTGGTCCGTGGATGGATGACCACTTATTACTACCGAGTTTCCCCCGTGCCTAGGAAAGCACGTTAGGCCGTTGGTCTCGGCTGTTATTACTAGTTATTTGACAGTATTTACAGGTAATCAGTGCTACAATAATACAATTTAGCTTGTTTTTTCAAAACATGACAATTAGCATAGATTTCGAATTATCAAGTATACCTTTATTGACGCTATTTCATTCGTAAATAAAATATATTACCATCATTATGTTTCATTTGATCAAGTTTTTTCTTCATACTGTTGAGTTTGTCCAACATGTCTGTCTTGGCCGGGTCGACGGTGGCGCCCTCCCGACGTCGCGGCGACGACTGTTCAACTGAGCTCTCTAGTACCTCTTCTACTTTTACTTGTATTGACACTGGAATTAGGTTTACATTATAAGTTGGTATCGGATATTCGGATGCAATTTTACTTTCAATATATTTTTTCCCATAGATATAATTTTTTTTTAAATATATCGGCCTACTCTTGACCTCAAACTAGTCCTGAGGACAGAGATATTCGCATAGAAGTATAAAGAGCCGTATAGTACAGCGAGACGAGGCCGCAAAAAAGATGGCGGGACAATTCTTGCTTTGGAATTTGCTTCTGTGCAGATCCAGGAGCAGAGAAAAAATGGAAGGAGGGCTTTACCCAGCAGTGGGATACTACAGGCCAGTAGCTAAGGGTCAATTTTTGTAAGAGGTAAGCCGGAGTACATATCTTTAATGTGATTATATTATTTGTCTATAGAATACTGACTGTGCCATTTTTCAAAGGAAATCCGGTAGGAATCGAGTTGTATGGAACCTTCGCCACTGCTACAGGAAGCAGCTTTAATATAGAAAATAATAATAAGCACCAAAGCCGAACTAATAGCCGACTAGGCATTATATGACCTAAAGAATGGTTTTAAGAAAATTTGTCTGATTAGTATACTATATTATTATTTTTTTAATTTATGATAATTTGTGTTTAATGCTCTTTTTAATGTATAATGACTGTTTTTTTTTTAAAGTATTATGACTTAAGTTTTTACTTTTTTCAAAATATGACCAGTAATTTTTGATAATTATTAATAAATAAACTAAACTAAACAATTTTTTCTTTAGTTATGCTTGAATGTCCTACAGGTGGGCAAAAGCCTCCGCCATGTCCTAGGGAGCGTTACGTAAAGCAATTTTTGAAGATTTTAGACCCTCCCTCTCCCCCCATATAACGCGCCGTAACGTTTTTCTGTACCCCCCCACCTCCCAAAACATTACGTAACATCCAAAGTGATCATAAAGTCACAATTATGTTGCGCAATGTAACGGGAAGTCGCTAAAATACTTTTGTTATGGCTTTAATCCGCTGCTAGCTTCCGCTACGTGTCCAATACAACCGAGGGATTCCCCTTTAAGCATAAACGAAAAGGGTTGCCAACTAGTTTTTTTATTTAAATAAAAAAAAAACAGTGTTATTACGTAACAATACCCGCCTCCCGCCCCTGTAAAGCATAGTAACCTTTTAAAAGACCCCTCCCTCTCCCTCAAATTGCGTTACGTAATACTTCAATGCCCCCAGATACTATTTTCCTGCGCTACCTCGAACCAGCGGCTTCTTCTCAATACAAAGTATTATTTATTTTTCAACCAGAATGGGTAACTTACCTATATTTGTAGTTGTGACAGCATCTCCATCCTGTTCCGTAGTATCCTCTATAGGCTCAGCAGTGTGGTCTTCTTCATCATCAATGTCAGAATCGTTGGCTGCTTTTAAAGGAACGTCTTCAGACTCTTCTTTGACTTCTATTTCCATTTTGAAGTTATTCTCGTTATCTGGATCAAAAAACAATACATTATTAAAGTATTTACGAACTGTACAATGTGCAACGCCTCTCTGTCTATGTGCTAGTGAGCTTATGATAGTGATTGAGCAGTGATAGCTTAGTGGTGTGACTGTCAGACTGCCAAGTCATAGGTCTCCAGTTCGAATCCAAGACACGCACCTTCAATTTTTCAGATACATGTGCGTATTGTATAATTATTATCACTTGCTTCGGTGAAGGAAAACATCCCCGTTGATCCTGTCTGACCATTTTGCCAGTACTCTGCACTGAACCCGTTTCTTTGCAGCATTTCACTTACCATCATGTATATGCACTGTAGCATTTAACAGTTTCTCCTCACAGAGCAGCACCTGTTGCCTGAAGGCACACGCGTCTCTCAGACGTACGACACACGTCGCGCAGATCACGCGATCCGCCTCCTCGCCCTCCATATGAGATAGCTAGAAAAAACCAGTAAAACACAAGGTTAAATGGGAAGTGACCACATTTATTGATCTCAGACTCAGCCTATAGCTCTCCACTATTAGGGATAGGCTTCTCTAACGCCGTTGATCCACAAAGTACGGAAGTGTCCTCATCCTAATCCAGTTATAATAAATACTGTAAAAATGACCCATTTGGAAGTTTAGCTCTTGGAAATGGATTCTTTTTAACATTTGAGTACACAAACATTGCTGGTTTTGGCCAATTAAACAGGATCAAACTAAAACGAGACATATATGGCCAATTATTCAGCCTATAATAGGCACAAGACTACTGGCTTTGGTAAGCCGTTTCCGACGGCCTATGGCAATAAAATCTATGTGTAAAACAAGTTATTGAAACTAACCACAAGCCCAAAACAGTCAACAAACATATCAGCATAAACTTCTCGCTGACCAGACCATTCGTATTCCACGTTCAATAAACGGCACTTCTTGACTGCACCACAGCATCTACATATGCCGGGGTCCACTATAGGACCCTTGCGGTTGCTGGTGCTCATTTTAAAAGAATAATAACAGAGGAATACTACGTTTAATGGTTTTTCCACTTCAAAAACCACCCATTTCCGATTCCATTGATTTGTTGACTTTTGACACTGACAGCTTAACAGTTTGTTGTTTGACAACAATTTGTCACAGATTATGCGAAGTTACGTTTTGTTGTTGTTCATCATCATCAACAGCACCCTTAGCTTGGTAACGCTCAGGTTTCTCTCATCCCCGCTGGGCCAGTAATATCACAAACAGGATGTGAACAATACCTTAATTCATCAAGACTCCATACGTTATTCACATATTGGCAACGTGAGACAGCCAAATTGTAATAGACCAACAGTGCCATCTTGTGTGTAGTAGCAGAGCAAATAAATTCTGAATATTAACAATAGACGGCCAGAACCAGTCGTTGTACCATTGGTTTTTTCTCTCAACAGTGTACTCTTAGCAATTCACAATGAACGAATTCATTGTTAATTTCTAAGAGTAGAAACCGGATCCAACATGATTGAAAAGGACGAGTATTAAGCACTTTATATAAGAGCGTTGAAGCCACATAAAAAGTGAAATCCGTGTCACTTTATAATAGTAGTGAATCTACGTACAGGGACTGCCCCGTACAAAAACGGCGGTCAATAGAAACAATATGTTAATTACACAAATTAGTAGCAAGTTCAAGGTTTTTAATACCAAACGTGAATAATTGATTAAATACAGAATCAAATGTCAGTTACCTAACTGGCCAGCGTGACCGGATCATTTATTTTTTAATTTGTTTTCAATTATTATGTACCTACCTAAATAAAACAATCTGAGTTCGTGGCTTATTGGTTTTAATGAGCATAATTTTCATTTTGCACTTCTAATAGGCGTCACGTGACATCTAAATCCGAGTTTAAATTACACTACCGTTATGAAAGCGAAAGTGTTTTTTAGGTAGGTATGTGTGCAGTGTGAATTTGTTTGTTACAACTTCACGGTGAAACGGCTGGACGGATTTGATGGATTACATTATGATCTGGAATAACACATACACACTTATGTTACTGTTATCGAAATTACCGCGAGTGAAGCCGCGCGCAATATTGCTTAAATAATAACGTAAGTTCAGCTCAACAATGGGCGTCACTAAAATAAGGCATTTATTTTTCCTTTTTATATACTAAGATATCGTCTAGCTTTGGTGAAACCGCGAAATATCTTATTTTTTTTTAATGTTAATATAGGGACCTACTAATCACCCGTAGAGCAGGCGTTTCGTAGCTAGTTTTAAACCGCAGAAATGGTTGATTCGATTGTAAAGTAAATTAGTTTTTGAATTAGAAAAAAAAAAAACCGGTCAAGTGAGAGCCGGACTCGCGAATGAACAGTTCCGTACCATCGTGGTACGGGAGCCCCCCTTTAATTTTTTATTTATTTTTATTATAAAACAGAAATACACATTCTGTGAAAATTTCAACTGTCAACCTATTACGGATCATGAGATACAGCCTGCAGACAGAAAGACGGTCGGACGGACAGCGGAGGCAGTAATAGGGTCCCGTTAGTTACCCTTCGGGTAAGGAACCCTATAAATGTGGTTTTGGCGAGATACGGTACGAACGTTTGATTTTTTTTGCTTTAATTACTCTTCTTGATTTGCGGTTAACTCAGTAATGGATTTAATATTCATGATATTCAAGTTATGATACATAACATGACGACTATAATTTCCGAAGGGTAGGTAGAGGTGTTTCTAATAGTATAACCACATTTCGCTAGTTATGCTTAAGTCCCGGTAATACAGGGCAAGCCTATTGCCATCATGCGGGTACTAATCCAGACTCCGTGGCTGCTATTGAGAATTTTTTGATATAAAAACCTAATTACTCTTTGGCCGACCTGGGAATTGAACCTAGAACCTCATGCTCAGTAGTACAGTAGTGCTTGAAACCCTAGTCAGACGAGGCAGAAAATAAATTAAGCAATCGAACGGTTTCAGTTTATTTATCTGGTAGATACTTTCTATTTACAAAACATGGGCGTACCCACGGTGGGGCTGCCCCGAAACAAATAACAAAACCGTCTTGTCGAACTCTGTATGTTGAGTGTGCATAGAAACAGGGTTCTGGAAGCACAACTTCATTTGAAAACGAAATTTTAGCTAGATTTGGCCAGAACTCTCGCAGGTTCATCATCATCCGCCTAGCCTTTTCCCACCTATGTCGGGGTCGGTTTCCACTCTAACCGGACGCAGCTGAATACCAGTATTTTACATGGAGCGACTGTCTATCTGACCCCCACCGACCCAGGTAGGTACTGTGTACGATAACCCTTCTTGGTAAGAGGAATCCAGCATGCCGGAGAGATATGTGTCGACGGCATGTAAAGTCAAGTCAGAGGCCCATGGGTGGCATAAAAATTCTGACACTAGGTTAGGCACTAACCACACGATAAAGAAAGAAGAAGCTAGATTAGCCTTCTCGGCAACATCTCAGCACTCTGAGCCGGCTGCTACCAGTCACCTTGCAGAGATAGTCACTTTTAACGGTCTCCACTCAAGTACATGTCTACCCCAACGGCCATTGGTTCTACGGCTAATATGGCCAGTCTACTACTTCAGCTTTTTTTTTTGTTTTCGGATGGGAAATCATCATATGACTCCCCCCCCCCCCCGCTCTGGGCGGAGCGGAAGGGAGTGTCAGACTTCTACTGACTAAAACCCATCCATGTTCCTTCTTTGCTCTTTGTGTTCCAGGGCCACGGTATCTCTTTCAAACAGTCCCGCAGCCACTACTTCAGCTTGCTTATTCCGTGATCTTTATCGACCAGCATCATTTCTTCTTTTTCCTTTATATACATCGTTCCATCTTCATGTATTATCTGCGTAGCCTTTTATCATCTGTGTTGGAGTCAGCTTTCCAGTCCAACCAGATGCAGCTATACCAGTATTTTGGAGCGACTGCCTATCTGACTTCTACAAACGGGTTATACATTACATTGTTCCATCAAATTTTGCAAATCAGGATCTGTCGAGTGAATTATCGGTTAACCGGTTTGTAAATCATCATTAATTCAATTAAATAATTCAATAGATCTTACAACCTGTTTGGTAGAAGATTGGTTATAAGATCTGTGCGATATTTCGTGTAAACAATGAAACAAATATAAACATGGCTGGGTTTGGCCAAATGAAAAGAATAATAATGTCATCATCTGCCTAGCCTTTTCCCAACTATGTTGGGGTCGGCTTCCAGTCTAACCGGATGCAGCTGAATACCAGTATTTTACATGGAGCGACTGCCTATCTGACCTCCACATCCCAGTTAGTACTGGGTAATACGATACCCCTTGGTAAGACTGGTTGTCAGACTTTTTGGGCCACTGACTACCTGTAACGACTGTCAAAGATCTACAGATGACAGCCGGGACCAACGGCTTATCGTGCTTTCCGAGGCACGGAGGAAACTCGGTATGTAATGGGGTTGTCACTCATCCACAGACCAACCTAGGTAAGCACGGCTTAACCTAAAGATCGACCCGAGCGGCTGTTATTATTTAGCCACGAGCTCCTCCTAGAAAAGAATAATAATGTATAATAGATTTAGTAGAGGTCGATCAAGTTCGTGGTCGCAGATAACATTAGTAAGTACCTATTTTGATTTAGATAGTCAAGAAACTAAAATACGAGTAAATAAACAAACTATAAAAGGGCGTCAAAAAACTCTTCCTCAACGCTTTTAGTTGATAATGTGCCCAAGAGATTAGCGGCGTTGTCACGTTATATTGCAACACGTAGCCTCTGGCCGGGGGGGGTCATTTGATGATTTCCCATCCGGAAAAAAAAAAAAAAAAAAAAAAGGTAACAGTCAGTCCTTGGGTCACGGAAAGCGTCAACTAGGCAAGATAGTAGATAGTCAAGCTATATACATTATTACTAAACATACCTAAACTAAATATAAAAATAAGCACATGTATCAAAAGCAGAAAGTACGGACGAACTTTTTGACGCCCTATAATTATTTTATGGTTTTGCGGTCGCTAGTCGAGATGACTTTTTTGTGTGTTCATATTTTTTGTAATTGACGCACGAATGATGTTTTACTTCCGCATGACATAAGTAATATGTTTATACTCAGCCTTAGGTCACAACCAGGGCATGCAGAACGTTCCCGGTTCAGGAGTAAGACCCGGAATTTACTACGAAACTCTAACCGGTTCTGCAGTCCTTAGTCACAACATTTACAAAGATTTTTGTATCTACAAAAGTCCGGACAAATGCCACTGTTGGACTGATTCTCGTGGTTACGAGCGCCATTGCTGATCTTCTGATTTTGAACACACACACACACACACACAAAACACTTCACTCGCAACTCCGGCCTCTTCGTCGTACAGCGCCACGCGCGCGCTCCAGTCCAACACACCGTTGGGACGTAGCGTCGCATGACAATAATGCTGCGCGTACTAACGATCCTATCGGGCGGTTCGATACCGACACCGCCAATACTCTCACATTTATTTCTATGTCATGATGCGGGGTGGAGGAGCGGTCATGATGTCAGGTGCATCATCACCATGTGCGGGTTGTATTATTGTAATGTTTATCTTAGTAATACTTTGGAGTCTGGAGGAAGAGGAGGAGCTCGTGGCTAAATAACAACAGCCGTTCGGATCCATCTTCAGTTTAAACCGCGTTTGTCTAGGTTGCTCTGTGGATGGGTGACCACCCATTACATACCGAGTTTCCTCCGTGCCTCGGAAAGCACGTTAAGCCGTTGGTCCCGGTCGTCATTTGTAGATCTTTGACAGTCGTTAGGTAGTCAGTGGCCCAAAAAGTCTTGCAAAGGGGTATCGATAGGCAGTCGCTCCATGTAAAATACTGGTATTCAGCTGCAACCGGTTAGACTGGAAGCCGACCCCAACATAGTCGGGAAAAGGCAGATGATGATGAATTTGGAGTCAGGATTTGTGCCATGTTTGATGGTGAAAATATCGTCTCCTTTATTTCAACATAACTAGCGAATTGTGAGTTTACTATTAGGTACACCTCTGTATAATCTTTGGGGATTACAAGCGTGATGTTAAGTTCTATTAATAAAAAATCAAGCAGCGGAATCTAATTGTTTAATTTTACTTGGGTAATTCCAATTGCTTCATAAGTTACTGATGACCTAGGCCAGGCAAAAGACACACACAAAGCTCAAAAAACACCTCTATGAACTTGCCGAGTTTTTTACGCATTTTTTATCGTTGAATCCTGATCAAAATAATTTCTGAATCCATAATTAAAGCAAGTTAGAATGAATCAGTTTTGTTTCGTATATTTGTGGTGATGCCCGTCCGTGATTCGTGTAGATAATATTTTTAATTTATATTATAATGAAAAATAAATACTTTATTATTATTTTAAACGTGTTTGTTTTTAATTTTTATTGTTCGAAGTGTGATTTTGATGCGGAGGAAGGTATGTAGTGTTGAATTGACATATACTAGTTCTTGGCTAGCTTCGAATATATACCGGGTGTAAACAGACCCTTCACATATCCGTCAACCAAGCATTCTGTCTGTACATCAAACTAAGTAACTTTACGCAAAAATTATTGCTGGGAATCGACTTTTTTTTTAGGGTGTAAAATCACGTTTTACGGTAGGGCTCGATGGAAAGCACTCATAGCATTGTGCTGATGAATGGATTGAATAGTACGGGGGTTGTGGAGGTGTGTAAAGTAAAAATCTTACATTAAAAACATTTATTTAAAAAAAACACTTGTGAAAAACTTGGAACTTTGACCCCCAATATCTCCGTAACTAGAAGGTTCCCAGGTATCGTCCAGAACAAAAAAATGATCGCAGTGACGGGGAGAACAAGTGCCTTTCGTTTATGTTAAGGGTCTATTTACACCCTTTATGCTAGCTTACTCATCATTTGCCTAGCCTTTTCCCAACTATGTTGGGGTCAGCTTCCAGTCTAACCGGATGCAGCTGAATACCAGTATTTTACACAACCCAGTTAGTACTGGGTAATACGATACCCCTTGGATATGATAACCTACTAAATATTATATTATTAATAAATCATCATCAAGCACGCTTGCCTAGATTGGCCGGTGGATGGGTGACCACCGATTACATACTGAGTTTACTCCGTGCCTCAGAAAACACGTTAAGCCGTTGGTGCCGGCTGTCAATTGTAGATCTTTGACAGTTGTTAAGTAATCAGTGGCCCAAAAGCCTGACAACCAGTCTTAACAAGGGGTATCGTATTACTAACTGGGTTGTGGAGGACAGATAGGCAGTTGCTCCATGTAAAATACTGGTATTCAGCTGCATCCGGTCGGACTGGAAGCCGACCTCAACATAGTTGAGGAAAGGTGAGACAGATGATGAATGATTTTGTCACAGGATCACAGTGTTACGATGGACGAGGCAAGAACGGAACCTGCGTCAATGCGTGTCAGTGTTTGTCTATGATCGGAGATGTCAAGAAAAGGGAGTATCCACAGGTCAGTTCTTCTCCGTTTAGTTCTTCTTTCAGCACAAGTTTCTGTCAAACAAAACTTTTTTTTAAAGATTTTATTCAGCTTTTTTTGTATGATTGTATCTCACACAAATTCTTGTTGAGTATTTATTTTCCATTGTTATTAAAAGTTATTTTTCATCATCCACATAGATGAAAAAATATGTATTGTAGAAGATCACTCATAAACTACCCAAATAATATAATCATCATAAATATTTTAATCAACTAGCTGCGCCCGCGGTGTCACTCGCGGTTAAAAAGTTAGCAAATGTACAGACGCATGTGGTAGCTTGATGTGCTGACATCAAGCACTAAGTCGATTCGCGTGGACCTTTTTGTGCGATTTTAGTCAAAATTCGTGAAAAAATATTTGAGTTATTTGATCATCCCACGGATACATCGCATTTTTCCGGAATCAAAAGTAGCCTATGTGTTAATCCAGCATATAAGCTATCTAGATACCAAATTTCATCCAAATCCGTTAAGCCGTTTGAAGGTGAAGGAGTAACAAACATACACACATACAAACTTTCGCGTTTAGAATATTAGTGTGATAATAATCCTCAATATTTCGCTGTTATTTTTCCGGTTTGCTAATCAAAGTTTTATAGTTACCTACCTATGTTATGCTACAGATTTGACAGCAATTTTAATGAGCATTTCCACGTGTTACAGATCTGCTCATTCCAAGGCAACACGCCCATTGTTTGCTGTACCGACTGTAAAAAAGTTAAACATATAGAGTAAGTAAGTATTTTACCACAACTATACCTACTTCTATTCTTTATACAGCCGTCAACCAAGCTCATCAAACTAAGTAACCCTACGCAAAAATTATTGCTGGGAAACGACTTATTTTGGGTGAAAAATCACGTTTTACGGTAAAACTCAATGTAGCTCTCTCAAAACATTGTGCTGATGCATGGTAAACGGGTCATGAAGGCAATTAAAGTTATTGCCTTATAAATAGTATTAAAAAACAAAAAACTTTTGGATAAAGTTGGAACTTTGACCTTTAATCCGTAACTAGAATGTTCCCAAGTGCGGCGCAGAACGAAAAACTGATCGCAATGACGGCTTTTCGGCTTCGTGAAGGGTATCTTTACACCGTTTATTACTGCAAAAGTAACTATTGTTGTTTGTCTGTCAACTTTTCGCGCGTAAACGGTTGAACGGAGGCTCTAGCACGACAGCGCGGTGTAAACGTAACGCAAATAAGTCGATTTTAAAAGTAAAAACACAAATTTCAAATAAATATTATTTTCATAATTTTAAGAATTTATTCATTCATGAATTTATTCATTGATGATACTGATTGTGCCTGTTGCAAAAAAAATAACTAAAATGCTATTGGATAATCGTATTTTCGATTCAGTAATGACACATTTGTGTTACATTTACACTAGGGCCTCAGAAACATTTTGCATATACTTCGGACGTAGACGTTCTGATTTCAAATAATTTCCGACTTCCACACAGGCACAGTCTGCGGTCTAAGGCCAAAAGCTAGTTATGAATAATTTATTAGAAGTTGCTGCTTTATCATAAGTTTACTTATTTTGTTCCAGTAAAGCCATCGTTGACAAAGCTGGAGGAATACATTTCAGGACAGGCAGTAAGGCTTATGATGGTATTTAAAGTTTTTATTACCCACTGTTTGCCGTAAAGCCTGTCGTGACCCTGTGAGAATATTAGAGCTGTGACATTTTGTTTTAATGTTACGCACTATGCTGAGATAGAGGTCTTTTGGCGTCGTACATGTGTTTAGTTTTAGTGTTTTTTTTTAATTTTTTTTTTTCTTTTTTTTTTTTGTATATTATTTTGTCCTGTGCGAGTCGAATAGATACTATTTCTTTCTTTCTGTATTAAACTGTCTCGACAGGTCCATTCATAACCCAGGTAGGTGCATAGTCCTCATTTTATATGTATGGACTTGGAAAGGGATTTTCTAATCTCTGAGTTTCGGTGCGTTAAAGAGTTAATTATAATAACCAATATACAAAATAAATATCAAAGGATAATGTTATTAATAGTGCTGAAAAAAAAAATTAAAAACTTAACTGTCAAAATGTGGAATTTCTCCGTCTAAACCTTTGTGGTTACAGATCAGGGGCCCTACTATGATCTTTACCAAAACAATCTTATTGCAGGAACGTTTTGTTTCAGGCTTATAATAACATTAGTTTGTTTGGTACCATGAGCTCCACAAAACAATATTGTTTTACTCCTGCTTAGTGCGGGGAAAGAACGAACGATTTATAAGATTAGTCTATTCCCTGCTATAACATGGAAGAAACAACTGGCAATATAAACTGTATAGCGCTGTCTCTTTCACAAATAAGCGGTCCGAATCGTATTGTGAAGTCATAGTCTTGGAGCAAAATAGAACTGTAATTAACATTAAAAAAAATATTTTGTATCAAAATTTTATTGGTAAGGATAGTAGATAAAAATCATAAAACCCATCAAAATCTTTAAGGAATTTTCTGTAGGCAGTAAGTAGTAAGTTTAAAAGGAGGTTGTGCCCTTAATGTAACAGATGTGTCATCATTGTTTGTTGTGGGATACCTATGCATTTCCAATGCCTTTTAAAACCATTCTTCTCTATTTTTCCTTACGTCAAAGACTCATCTTCTTCCCAGTATGTCTAGAGCACTTAGCCAACCTGCCGTACGAAGACTGCGGGACCTCCGGCCTGATGAAGCACTGGCACGAAGAAGAGCAGTGCTTCAAGTACTCGCAAGGCGGCGCTGGCGTGCCCTACGGGGTGTACGCCGCGCATATCGGGTACGATGCCAGAAGGGGACAGTTTCCGCATATGGTAAGTCGAAAGTACTAATGATTAACTGTTTAATCTGCTTGTAAAACTCTTTATATTTCAATAGCCACATTGCAAAACCGAAATCGGAGTTGCGTCCTTTACAGAAATAGTCCTAACATTCATACATACATATACAGAGTGTAAGGGATAGCCCTCCGCAAACTGACAGGTGCATTCAGCTCCTTATTTTGTGTCATATTCCACCGGAATTTTTCTAAGGTAATTTTCATTTTTTGAATCTGTTTTTCAGTTACTATTCCTTTATTTCAATATAAAATTACATTCTCCATACGCAGCACTCCATTTATGTAAATAATACGGCAAAAATAAATAAAAACCAACAATGGATGTTGAAATATTGTAATGAGCGACGCGTAAAATGAGCTGTTCACTTCCCGCCTGGCTGCAGAGCTCATCGAACTCGTCGTCGCGCTTGCCGTTCGCTACGTGCGTTTTGCGAAGGTAACGATACATTGCGTATGAGGGAATAAAATAAATCAAATTTATTGGATTCCCATAACGTTCCTGAAATAATTTCTTGTACCGGTCATCTTATTATGATATACTGAATTCACCCCATCAGTCCGCAGAAGGCTGTCCTTTACACCCTTTTGCTTAAATCTGTACGAATGTTACACTGACATTTTACTCGGTGGCTTGGTATTGGCACTATTTCATTTCTATGTTTGGAAGGTGTTAAGTACTACTCCGTTGTTGAGCAGTTTGTCCATACCAACTAACTGTTAAACGCTAAACAAACAATATTAGGGGTGGTAACCTATTTCAGAGAGATGAAAAAAGAAAACTGTGAAACCAACTCGATACAATCTCGAGCAATCTTGTAACTTTTATAAGCTTTGTACAGACGCCAGCACACCAAGCTACAACAATCTGTCAAATTGCTATAATAGATTTTCAACTTTATCGCTAAAGCATTAGGTTCAAGGTTGATTGGGAAATTTTGACAGTTTCAGGTAGATTGATGTGCTGGCGGCATCTGTACTTGTCCTTTGAAGCGGAGCGAGACTGAGGAGCGGAGAAACGGAGAAATATTAACCAATAGGATTGCATAAAATCTCCACTCCGCTCCAGCATGCAATCCTATTGGTTAATATTTCTCAGTGTCTCCGCTCCGCAGTCCCGCTCCTTTTCCATGGACAGGCAGAATAAGTTAGGCTGTGTCAGTCCTTTACCGGACTGTATCTCCCAAGCGTCAGTCTTTCAAAATATTTCTATATATTCAAGGCGCTCCTAGGCTATGGTGGGGGCATGGACACGGCTCACTGGCTGTGTGGAGGCTCCCTCATCAGTGACAGATTCATCCTGACAGCTGGACACTGTATCTCTAGTGCTATACAGTAAGTTATTATCTTCGATTTTTTATCCAACTTATTAAATATTGACAGCCTCCGTCTAGTGGTCGCAAGCGTGAGTGCTGAGCAAGAGGTCCTGGGTTCGATTGCCGGGTCAGGCAAAGTGTTATTGGGTTTTTCCATCAGAAATTTCTTAGTAACAGCCACGGAGTGTAGATTTGTGCCCGGTTGATGGGAATAGACTCGCCCTCTATTATATGGGACTTTAACATAACTGGCGACATGGGGGTGTACTATTAGGTACACGTCTGCCTTCGGGTATTACAGGCAATGTGTTAATATAACATAAACATCACTTCTCTTAGGGACTAACCACACTTATTCAGCTCTGTTCAGCTTTTGTCCATAGAAAACAACGATTTTGTAAGGAGACGCGTACGCATCCGTTCTGCTTTCCGCGTCTATTCAAATGCATACGCATCTCCATACAAAATCGTTGTTTTCTATGGACAAAAGCTGAACAGAGCTGCAGGTCTGTTCTAACACCAAGTCTATTTTCCAGAGGTAAAGTCCGTTTCGTGGCAATGGGTATCCTGAAGCGGACGGATCCGCCGGAGCAATGGCACCGGTACCACGTGTCACGAATAGTACCACATCCTGAGTACCACGCGCCATCAAAGTACCACGACATAGCTCTGCTTGAGACTAACACTAGGTACGACACTCTTTTAGTTACATCAAGTTGTATCTCTCCTCATCATCGGCCTACAGCAGTCCACTGCTGGACGTAGGCCTTCTCAATCGCACGCCACTCAACTCGATTCTCAGCAACGATTATCAGATCGATAGATCGATTATTTTTTATCGATTATTAGTAGAATAGCCTACTAATATTATAAAGGCGTGTAAATAAAAATTTCTGAGGATGCTCATTTCCGCAAAAACTACTGAAAGGATTTGGGTGAAATTTAGCACACAGATAGTTTCTATCCTGGATTAACATTATAGGATACTTTTTATCCCGATACAACGATCCCGTGGGACAGTACCGAACACCACGCGGGCGAAGCTGTCGCCATAAGCTATGTGTTTAATAATATAGTGATTGTGTGCGTGTGTGCTGACAGATGTACGTGTTATTTTTAAATGAAACTTACAATTCCTTCATCTGCATTTCCAGGGTGACATTCAACCTGCTCGTCTACCCAGCATGTCTGAACATCGACGATCAGTTCCTGGGAGTGGTGACTGCCACGGGATGGGGAGCTCTAGGACATCATATGCAGTTAGCTGATACGCTGCAAGCTGTAAGTAACTTGATTCTGTTGAGACTGTCAAGGGATATAAAAATAGTAAAAAGTGATTTTTTACCCTAAAAAAAAGTCGTTTCCCAGCAATTATATGCTTGGTTGCCGAATTCGTGAAGGGTCCGTTTACAACATGTATGAGACAGGTATATACTACATAAGAACATAATATCGTATTCCAGGTATCTCTCCAATCATTCTACGAGGAATCGTGCGCGGTGCATTACCCGCCACATCGACACCTGCTCACTGGCTTCAACGGCACTATACAGATGTGCTATGGTGATGAGATGGGCGGCAAGGATACTTGTGAGGTTGGTTGATGAAGAGGCTCCCTATGCAAGTCAGTTTCTGTAGCTCAACCTGATATTAGGGAGGAACCTAAGAGTAAGGTCATTGCTCAAGCATAATCAGCCTATAATGTTCCCACTGCTGGGACACACGGTCTCCTCTCTATAAGAGAGAATGGGCTATAATCCACCACGCGGGCCCAGTGCGGGTTGGTAGATGTCACATGTCTTCGAATTTTTGGTTCTAGGACATGCCGTTTTCCTCACGATGTTTTCCTTCACCGTTTTTGAGAGCAGTGGTGATGAAATAAATTACACAAAGTAATGCGTCCGCCTGGTTCGAACCCACGACTTACTGTTCGTAAGTCGGAGCCGCCACCACTGGGCCACCGCTGCTCTCCATTGCCCGATGATCACCAACCAGTTTTAATATTTAGGTACTTATGTCGACGACAACGCTTATATTTGCATTTTTTCTAATACATAAATTTGTTGATTTGTAAAGAATATTTTCGAAATTTTTTTTTTTTTTGTTCTTATTAATATTCTCATTATTTATAAATCTGATTTAAAATAAAATATTGTCCCTACCTTGACAAAAATATCAGTTTTTGTGGATTCCTGATGATTCTTTGACAGACTTTAATTTAGCTGCCTTTGATTTTAGGCCACAGAATAGTTCACCCTTAGTGACACCCTTGTACTCTAAAAGTTTGTCATTGTAATTTTATCATTCAATTATCATTCCTCCCACAGGGCGACAGCGGCGGCCCCCTGCAAGCGAAGCCCTACCTCTCCAAGTGCCTCCACACGGTCATAGGAGTCACCTCGTACGGCCGCAACTGTGGGTACTCCGGCCAGCCGGGTATCTACACCCGGGTGAAGTTCTATGTGCCCTGGATTGAGACTGTGGTGTGGCCTTGAAAGAGGAACAACGATTCTGTGGAAATATTTTGATTAGAAACTGAATTTTGGTGACGTTTGATTTGAGGATTTTGACCTGTCCCACGGGATCGTACTACCGGGACATCCTATGTGTTAATCCAGGTTATAAACTATCTATTTGCCAAATTTCATGCAAATCTGTTCAGGAGTTTTCGCGTGAAAGAGTAACAAACATCCATCCATTCATTCATTTCGCATTTTATTAGTAAGAAGTAGGATTGTTGAGCTATTCGACCATCTTAAACAAACTTGTATTAATTGGGAAACATGTTGCTGGTGACAAAGAATATTTGCTTGTGGCTGACAATATGTAGAAGCCAGTAAGCCTCACCTTGCAATATAATAATGGGTGGGCTTAATGGAGCCGAAAGGCACTTATGTTCTCCCCGTCATTGCGATATTTATTTGTTCTAGACCATACCTCGGAACTTTGACCCCCAATATCTCCGTAACTAGAAAGTTACGGAGATATTGGGGTCAAAGTTCATATTTTTTTTTTTTTAATTTTTTTTCATTTTCATATTTTATTTTTGTATTCAAGTTTTTAATGTTATAACTTTACTTTAAATACCTCCACGGCCCCCGTACCGTGCCTCCATCAGCACAATGTTTTAAATTTGAATGTTTTGACACCAAAAAAAGTCGCTTCCCAGCTTTAATTTTTGTTGTTTTTTTTTTTGTAAGTATTTTTTTTGTTTGTTTGTTGTTTGTTTTTTTTTTGTTTTTTTTTTAAAGTTTGCATTCCTTTTAGTTATATCATACGCCTTCCAATAATGTAGATATCCCTTATTAAATGTTAAGTAAGTACCTGAGTTATTATACATATAAATGTCTGCCTCGACCTGACCTGCTATCTGTATTTTTGGTTATCTTAAGGAAGAACAATACGTAGAGGGTCTAATTTATTTTGAAACCTGCCATTACTGTGATGTTCATGTAAGTTTATAAAGTAAATAAATTAGTAATAATACAAACTTATTGGTTTTATTTAGTATAGCATAGCATAATCAGCCTGTTAATGTTCCCACTGCTGGGACGCAGGCCTCCTCTCTATGGGAGGGAATGGGCTATAATCCACCACACGGGCCCAGTGCGGGTTGGTAGATGTCACATGTCTTTGAATTTTTGGTTCTAGGACATGCCGGTTTCCTCACGATGTTTTCCTTCACCGTTTTGAGAGCAGTGGTGATGAAATAAATTACACAAAGTAATGCGCCTGACTGGGTTCGAACCCACGACTTACTGCTCGTAAGTCGGGGTCTCCACCACTGGGCCACCGCTGCTCCCGGTTCCCAGCTCCTGGTTTTATTTATTTGATTCGTTTATTTATTTCTATACAAATTAATTATATTATTAAATATTCCTTACAAAAAACAATGTAAAAAAAACATTTAAAAAATATAAAAAATTGTAGCCCACCGGTATCGGGAACAGGGTCCAAGCTACCGACGGTCAGGGCTCCAGAGAGAGGACCCTCCTAACAATACGAGCCGTGTCCTGGAGTACCGCTTATTATTTATTTATTCCTTACGATGTTTTTCTTCACCGAATGTATTGTAATAATTATTATCACTTGGATTATAATACACAAATGAATCCAAAAATCAGAGGTGCGTTTCTAACCAGCATGCCTGAGAGCCTTTACTTTGACATTCGAGATATTTCTCGACGGCATATTAAGTCACGAGAGCGGCGGTGGCCCAGTGGTAGAGACCCTGACTTACGAGCAGTAAGTCGTGGGTTTGAACCCAGCCAGGCGCATTACTTTGTGTAAGTTATTTCATCACCACTGCTCTCAAAAACGGTGAAGGAAAACATCGTGAGGAAACCGTCATGTAATAGAACCAAAAATTTGAAGACATGTGACATCTACCAACCCGCACTGGGCCCGCGTGGTGGATTATAGCCCATTCCCTCTCATAGAGAGGAGGCCTGCGTCCCAGCAGTGGGAATATTAATAGGCTGATTATGCTATGCTTATGCTATGTTAAGTCATGGGCGGCCGAAAAACTCTGACACCAGGTTAGGCACTAACCTCACGAAAAAGAAAGATTAATTTATTTTCATACATTTATGTAGATTTATGACGACAGCGATAAGTCACAAACACATAAATAATATTATTATAAGCCTTATTATTTGAGATTCAATTAAAAAAAAGAAAAAAAAAGCATTCTGAATGGCATCAGCTGTAGGTATGTCTATTGTCTATGTCTATGTATTTAGTATTTATCATCTATCTTCCCTTAGGCTATCCTTTGATCATAATATCATAAAAAAGAATGATTCATATGATCATTTTATCTTCGTCTTTTCTACACTTCTACCACAGATTGGAGTAATTTTTTGTACCATCAATTAGTCATTTTGATTCTCAGTCATTTGGTTATAAGAGTAGAGGAACACCAAAGAAACGATGGATGGACTGTGTGAAGGATGATATGGCTAGAAAGGAGGAGACTGCTGAGATGACGAGTAAGAGAGATGTGTGAAAGAGGCCATGCTGCACCGACTCCAAATAAATTGGTATAAGGGCAGAAGAGTGATGATGAGTCATTTTGATTCTTTTAAGCAATAGAAACTCCTCCAAGGTTCATCCTATGTTTCTTACTCCCAGACCAAATAACTCATCTTCTATCTCCCTCTGACTGCACAATATCACTATAAGACGCATGCCACTGTTTCATATGTTTATCATAATCATGTTTTCTATTAAACCCTGCGCCGCAATCCGAACAGTTATATCTAAAAACTATCTCATGGGTCCTCATGTGTTTACTCAGAGTCTTTTGATGCATGTAAGCATTTCTACATACAGGGCAAATGAAATTTCGCTCTCCAGTATGCCCGCGCATGTGTTCTTTCAATCTCGACTGTACCCCAAAGCATTTTGCGCATACTTCGCATTTTAATTTCTCAGTGTGAAATCTAGTGAGATGTTCGGTCAACGCCCTTCGTGTTGTAAAACTATTTTTACAGACATGGCAAGAGAATGTCTTCGTAATTCCATGGATTTTTTTCAAATGTAGTAATTTTGCGTAATGTTCTTTGAAAGTTTCAGGACATTTGGGGCACTTCTTCCACTTAAATCGTTGTTTTCCCTTATGCACTATATTCGTGTGGTATGTCAGCTGGCTTTTCTTTACAAAACTTTTGTCACATTCTTTGCAAGTGAATGGCTTTGCCAAATGAGTCTCTTTATGTTTTAGTAGCAGATGCTGGTATAAGAATCCTTCTCCACAGGTTTCACAAACCACTTTACCTACATGACAGTTCATATGACAGTTAAGCAAGCTAAAATTATGAAAACATTCTCCACAAATATGACAAACGTACGTATTATTGATAAGCTCTAAGTTGTATTCTGTCATTCCGTTGCTAGCTAAGAAGAATTGCGTTCCATGCTTATTTTTTAGATGCTCTCTAATAGTGTCCAGATTGGAATGACTTTCTTCACATAACCGACATTTCAGCTTTGAAATATCTACCTGCAAGCACCTTTTTCCCTTAGCTACAAACTTCTGGAAGATTTCTTCTCTGTTTTCGATGTTGTGAGTTGTAGTATGTTCTAACAAGGTTGCGGGTTCTGAATAGTACTCTGTGCAGAAGAAACATCTAAAGCTTGATCCCTTAAATATAAAAGGTCTGACAGTCGTATGTTCAATGAAAGTAGCTGCGTTTCTTCTTTCTGGTACCGTTAACTGCCATATGCTTGTTTCTAGCGCCGGGTTGTCGCCTGTGAAATGAAATTGGGAATTAAAAAATATCTATTTTTCACTTTAAATATTCACTCATTGTTTGTTATCGGAATACTTACTAATGACAGTACATATACTTAAATACTGTGGAACTGATTATTATTATTTGAGTGATTTTCAATAAATGAAACAGCACTATTTTAGTACTCATTTTATTTTTATTAAAAATTATTGCTAAGCTTAGTTCTAGAAAGAGATTCATTAAATCAGTCGTACAGTAGTTCACTGTCTTATAATAATACTGTTTTTTTTATGTAATTGAACAATCGTGAACAAGTTAAAAATTATTGCCATTATTGGCGCCCAACTGAGTCTACATGACCCAGTTGGGCGCCAAGATACTTGACAACACAAGATTATTATTATAACATGAATTAGCATAATCAGCCTATAAAGTTCCCATAGCTGGGAAACAAGCCTTCTTTTCCTGAGAGGGAGCGGGCTATAATCCACCAAGCGGGCCAAGTGCGGTTTGATAGATGTCACATGGTTTTTTGTTTCTGGGAGACGCTACCGGTGCCCTCACTAAGTTTACCTTCACCGTTGCGAGAGTATTGGTGATGAAATAATAAACACAAAGTAACTCTCTTGCCTAAGTTCAAACCCACGACTGTGACTCGTAAGCCGGCACCATAGTGACACCACTGCTCGAATAAGAATTAAGGGCAGAGAATTCTCGATCTTATATACAGGTTGGAAGGAAAACCGACGCACAAACGTTTACCACCTATTTAGTACATCATTCTGAACCCCTCCACATAGAAAAAAAAACAGCTGTTTCCTACAAAAGTGCAATAACGGTCAAAATGTATCGGGGTTCAGAATGATGATTAATCAATGACCAGAATATTCAAAAAAGGTCCTTGGATGCCATTCTTTCACGTGTCTATTAAAATCGTTCCTATTAGGAAACCCGTTACCACAAACAGAGCAATTGAATTTGATGTATTGCTCTCCCTGAACATGCGTTCTCATATGCAGTTTCAAACTTTTCTGGTGTCTGTACGCTTTCTGACACAGAGAACAAATGAAGTTTCTTTCGCCAGTATGAGACACCATGTGTTTTTTTAAAGAAGTAATACAGCTAAAACTCTTTTTGCAAACTTCACATTGAGTTTTTTCGGTATGTAACTTATTTGTGTGCATTGTCAATGCTCTGCGGCTTGGAAACACCGAATGGCATACTTCACATTCAAATGTAAACGTTATCCCGTGCGCTTCTTTCAAATGCTTCAACTTTCTAAAGTGTTCAGTAAATCTTTCGGGACAATGAGGACATCTTAACATTCTCATTTTTGTGGTCCCTTCGTGAGCTTTTTCTATGTGATATTTTAGGTTAGAATTAGTTGTGTATACTTTGTTACATTTATTGCAAGGATACCCTCCTGGTAGGTGGATTTCTTTGTGCTGTATCAACCGCTGATGGGTCATGAATCCAGCACCACAAGTCTCGCAGACCGCGTTACTAAAATGCACATTCATATGCCTGTTCAGAAGTATAAAAGTTTGAAAGATTTTGTTGCATATGTGGCAGGCGAATTGGCCGTTTTTGGAAGACAGATCGTAAGCTACCAATCCGTTTCCTGATTCAGTGAAAGACCTTTTGTGTTCTAAAGTCAAATGCTTCCGTATTTCATCGAGGTCCTTAAAATGTTGAGCACAAATTCTGCATTTTAACTCTGATATGTCGACTTTGACTGTCCGTTTTCCTTTTGGGAGGTATTCTTTAAGGATAGTAGTATTTTCTGGAGTTTCATGCGTCAGCGTGTGTTGTAGGAGAGTTTTTATATCTGAATATTGTTCTCTGCAGAAGAAGCATTTGAAATAGTATCGGCAGTACACGAAAGGTGTTGCTGTTGTATTTTCTAGAAGAATCGAGGCGTTTTGCCGTTCAGAGAGTGTGAGTTCCCAGATACTCGTCAGTGCTCCTTGACGTGGCTTCGCTTCAGTTCCTGGGGAGATAAAATGTTTGTGTTTATTTTTCTTCTTGTTCGATTCTTCGTTTGTTCAGTATGCGTTACATAGACGGGATTATTGTGCAGATAAAAACAATCCAAACAAAATGTGGTTAAATTGTGTAGTCCATTTCAACGGAAAACTTCTTATATATCGTCATTAAGGGTAAGACTTACCTACGAAGTAAAGACGCCAAGGTATATTCATTAAAAGAATTACGATATTTCGATATAAAATACTGTTTATTGACATTCTCACACAAATTACTAATTTCCTACTGAAGATATATTATGTATAATTTGAATTCATTTGAGTATTATTATGTACCAATGGTTTAACACGTTGTTGAGTTTCTATAACTGATTGTTAGTGCATTTTTATTTAGTATCTATTGATTATCTTATCGACACGTGGTACCTCAAAGTACATCTTAGTAAATTATTATTTGTTATGGAAAATCCGTAAAGATTCGAACTTAAAGAATATGAATAAAATATAATGACTAGAACCTTACTAAATCAAACAATAACCTCTAAATAAAAGCTAAACAGACGCCAGCACATCAAGTTACCCGAAACTTGCTTTAGTGATAAAGTTGAAAATCTATTAAAGAAATTTGACAGATTGTAGGAGCTTGATGTGCTGGCGTCAGTGCCTAAATATTGGAAAATGCTAGTATTGACAGCGTTAACAAAATGGCGAAAACATATCGCATTTTGCAAAATAAGTAGCTAAACAAGCCGTTAAGCAGTAACTTTGCAAATCCTGAACAACCATTCGTGTTAGACTTACTTATTAGTGTGGGGAACGTTCAAATAAGGCATTCTTGAACATCAGTAATCACACTAGATATTATAAAAAAATGAAAAACGAATCCATACAAAAGTTAGTAATAACTAAGTTTATTGAGTAAGTTCTAGCTTATTTCAGCTGCTTCGCTCGTGTTATTGTCATAAAAAAATCCCAGGGGAAAGTTTTAAATATAGCCTATAACACTCGGGGATAATCTAACTTCTCATAAGTAAAATAATTTTCAGAATCGGATCAGTATTTCCAAGAATTACACTCTTCATCCAATCTAACAAACATAAAACTTTAGCTCGTTATAATAATTATTATAGTATTTGTGCCCTAGCTAAAGATGCGACTAGCATTCGAGTTTTTGTACTTAATAAACAGTGATTGTTGCAACAGTATGTATCTAGTATTTAACAGTTCTTGTTGCAGCTTTACGATATTCTTTAGCACAATTCAATTCATAAGTTCACTTCCAAAATTCTTTACGATAGTCTTGAACTGCCACTGAGGATGCCATTGCTTCATGTGCTTGTTATAATCATTCCTATTATGGAAACCGCTTCCGCATTCCGAACAAGTGAACTTCCAAACTGGACCATGTACTCTCATATGTTGGCGTAAAGTCCTTTCATGCATGTAAGCTTTCTGACAAATCACGCAGAAGAAATTTCTCTCACCTGTATGTCCTCTCATATGCATTTTCAATAAGGATTTGGTTCCGAAACACTTGCCACAGACTTTGCACTGAATTTTTTGCGTATGCAACTTCGTTGTGTGTTCTGTCAAAGCTCTACGCGTTGGCAACACTGCTTTACAAGCGCTGCATTCGAAAGTGAATGAGATTCCATGGACTTCCTTCAAATGCGTCATCTTTCTATAGTGTTCTGCAAATCTTTCTAAACAATGTGGACATTTTAATGGTTTTATCTTTTTAGCGTTAGTAACTTCATGTTTCTTGAATAAGTGATAGCGTAGCTTTAATTTTGTTGGAAATACTTCTTGACATTTGTCACATTTATGAACGCCTGTCTGATGTACTATTCTATGGTTTATCAAGCGTTGATGCGACATGAATCCCAAGCCACAAGTCTCGCAAACCACGTTAAAATGCACGTTCATATGTCTGTTGAGAAGGAAGAAAGAGTTGAACGTCTTTGAACACTTATGGCAAGTCAGCTGGCCGTTACTCGTATTTAAATCATACGCCATCAATCCATTTCCTGCTGAATTGAACTCTTTCTTATGTGTTAGTGTCAAATGCTTTCTAATATCATCAAGATCGGAATACTTTTGTTCACAAAGTCTGCATTTGAGACCTGATATATCAACTTTGATGACCCTCTTTCCTTTTCTTAAATACTGCTTTAATAAACAGCATCTTTCTGGGGTAACGTGGAAGGTGGTATGTTGCAAGACGGAGTGTATTTCGGGAAAGACTTCGTTGCAGTAAAAGCATTTGAAATTCGCTTGCTGGTAAAAGAAAGGCTTGATAGTGGTATATTCTAGGAAGGTAGCTGCGTTTTGTCTCTCGGATATTGTCATTTGCCAGATACTCGTTCTTGGTCCCGTTCGTGGTCTTGCCGTCAGTCCTGAGGAAAATAAAAATAATGGCCTTTTTAAAATGGCGTCTGTTAAGCTACAATATCAAAATTAATTATTTTAAATACGAACCTAATAGATTGCTTGATTTGCTATAAACGTTGTCAAATCTAAATTATAAGGGGTTTTGGAATCTTTAACTGTACTGATATAATAATTTAAAGAAAACATTTCGTAAAAGCATAAGTAATTTATTTGATATTTATATTTAGAGCATATTACTAATGAATAATAACTACGAGTAATACAACAACGGAATGTGGCAAAACAGTCTTTCACAGAATAAAAATGGCGTGTAATTGGAGAAGTACATTTATACTTTATTATCAGCAATGGATTGCTATAGACTCTCGTGTCGTTTGTTGTGGAGGCAACGGAATGCCATTTTCTTTCACCATTCGTAAAGATTTTTTTTCTATTTTAAATGGTCATCCAAAGACAGTTACTATTATTTTAATTTTTTTTTTTTAATAACGTTGCCCCACACTGGGAATTACTCCTGTATCGTGGGTGCGTTTACGAACATTTAAATTCACATACACAAACAGCCAGACCTGGAACAACTACCTGTAGGCCATACAAATATTTGTTCCGTGCGGGAATCGAACCCGCGACACGAAGCGCAGCAGTCAATCGCTCAGCCACTGCGCCAACCGTGCCGTCAAGTTCCTTGGGTTACAGATTTCGTTAATATCTACTAGAATATTATAATCTTTCACTATAAATCAATGTAACCTATTCAAATGAGCAACAAGACTGTTATGATCTCCACAGTTTAGTCCACAAATGCTGCACAATCCGACCTCATGAGACCTGGAATGGTCTCGAAGATTCTTCCTCCTTGCATATGCCTTCCCACATACCTCACATTTGAAATTCTTCTCACCAGTATGGATCACCATATGCCTCGAAAGACAGTATTTGGAGAAAAACCTAGAATTACACATTGGACATTCGTGATTCCTCTCTTGAAGATGGACAGACCTTACATGTACGAGAAGATGATATTTTAAGTCATATTCCCGTCCACAAGTGTCACATCTATATAAACCAGTTGATTGGTTATGAGCTATACGCAAATGCTTCGTCCGTTGATAATTTGAGTTGAATCTTTCGGGACAAATCGGGCATCTTCGGGGAAACTGCTTAAGATGTACTCCTTTAAAATGAAGAGACCTTTTTGTCGAGTTCATGAACACTTTATCGCATTTACTGCACGGAAAGCTCCCCGATTCGTGAGTTTGTAAATGTCTTTTTAATAAATTCAGTGATATAAATAAAGAACCACATATTTCGCAGCTGTAGTTGTTGAAATGTTTACTCATGTGAATTATTAGGAGACGTAATTTCAGATACCTCTCCCCGCATATCTGGCATTCGAAATTTTCACCTCCTAACTTGTAAGGTATTATATTATCCTGCAAATCCGGCTGTATATTCTTCCCATGGTCCTTTAAATGTGTCTTCAAGTTCTGTAGATCAGGTAGTGATTGTAAACAGATTTTACACTGCAGATATGTCACGTCTACTTTCAGATTTTTGTCTCTAACTCTATTATTTAATGCTCGTTTCATTTCTTTACTCGTATGTTCGTTTATAGTATGATCTTTCAATAGATTAGCTTCTAGGAACGGCTCCGAACAGATGACACATTTGTATTTGTTAGCTGCATGTATAAAAGGGTAGACGTAAGAGTTTTCGAAGATGATCAAGGCATTCTGTTTGCAATTCTCATAGTCATCGTTTTCACTTCTTTGTCTTGTTGTTGCTCGGATGAATCCTTCAACAGTTTTTACATTGAATGTCACTGAATTTTCTTGCTTATTTTGGCTGTTCCAATCGACGTTATTAATAGGTACAGGTTCTTTCAACTTATGAAAAGATATGTTCTCTATCTTAACGTTGCTTTTGTTGACCTTTTTCGTTTTACAAATTTTCCTTTTTTGTTTATTCTTTAAATTATGGTGTGAAGTCTTATCTTGCACTTCATATTCTAGAGTATTTAAAGAAATTGGGTACTTAAGAACTGTTAGTTTAATATTATTTCCATCTTCGTCTTTCAGAGTGATCGTTGAGTTTGATTTCTGGATGATTCCTAAAAGAAAAAAATGAATTTGTGTCATTTTTTTAATGATGTTTATGTGTAAATTTTTATTTACAACCGCTTTTCAATTAGGAATGCCTTATTACTTACTTAAGTAGGAAGATAGTTCATCTTATTTAAATGTTATAAAGCACAGAAGTAAAATGCAGAATAGTATCTATACTAATATTATAAAGCTGAAGAGTTTGGTTGGTTGATCGCTCTAATTAAAAAATTCTATTAGTGTTAGATACGACCAATAGGAGCGAAGTATCAATGAAAAATGTTGCTTAAACGGGGAAAATTGTATTTTTGATAATAATTTCACACGGACGTCTCGGGTAACAGCTTATTATAAATAAATAAAATACTTCATAGAAAGATGTTGAATTTAAAGCCTGGTCATCTGCATAGAAAATCTAACAATATAAGTAGGTAGGTACATATTTATTTACATAACATACATCACGCCTGTAGGTAATGCTCTTAGGGTTAGGTAGAGGTGTACCTAATAGTACACCCGAATTTCGCCAACCGGACACGATTCCAGACTCCGTGGCTGCTACTGAGAAATTCCTGATGGCAAAACCCAATAGCGCTTTGCACGACCCGGGAATCGAACACAGGACTTCATGTTTGAAATCGCGCTTGCAACCACTATACAAACGAAGCAGTCACATAGTTTTTGTAAAAAAATAAAAAAAAAAACTAGTAGAATAAAAGTAATCAATGTTTTTAATGAGTGTAATCAAGTTAATAGTTTATTTCACATTTGTTTCTAAGTAAATAAATATAATTTACTCATTAAAAATAAAAGATGAATATAAAAAAATATATTAATGAATGGAGTGGCTGTCCCTCTCCCGCAGGATTAAGAAAAGATGGATTGATGGATTGTGTGAGGAATGATATGAAAGAAGGAGTCAATGATAGCGTGACGTTGGATGGGAGAATGGAAGGAATAAAAACCGGCCAAGTGCGAGTCGGACTCGCGCATTAAGGGTTCCGTACCATCGTAGTAGGGGAGCCCCCTTTAATTTTTAATTTGTTGTTATAGCGGCAATAGAAACACATTCTGTGAAAATTTCAATTGTCTACCTATTACGGATCATGAGATACAGGCCGCTAATAGACGGACAGACGGACAGCGGAGGCTTAATAGGGTCCCGTTGGTTATCCTTCGGGTACGGAACCCTAAAAACCGTGCTGCGCCGACCACAAGTAACATGTGACAAGGGCAGGAAGAAGTTAATGATAAATTAAATTCAACTAATATTATTTTGCGCGTTTTTACAAATGGTCAACTTTCTATACACTGTTGAACAGAACTAACATCATGAAATCATTGTTCAGGTGGCCTACCACGACGTCTAAAAGCAGTACTAATTCCAGTGAAGGAAAAAGATGGCGCTAGACGACCTGTATAGTTCTGTCTCTTTCCCACACTGGAAATACTCCTGCTTTAAGAAAGAGATGGCGCTAGACGACCTGTATAGCTCTGTCTCTTTCCCACACTGGAAATACTCCTGCTTTAAGAAAGAGATGGCGCTAGACGACCTGTATAGCTCTGTCTTTTTCCCACACTGGAATTTCTCCTGCTCTAAGACGTCATGGTAACCCCCCTGTTAGTCAGTTACATAACTACCATTATGCGAAAACTAGAGCAGTCATATACCTATCCCTAAAATTATAACTAGCGCACTGAAATTATGGGCTCGTGGCTAAAGGTGCTTGCTGAGGTAGGTCCGTGGATGTTTGATCATCTATTACATACCGAATTCCCTCCGTGTCTTGGAATGCACATGGTCCCGGCTATCATTTATAGATCTTTGACAGTCATTACAAGTAGGTAGTCAGAAATCATAAAATGTGACAACCAGTCCTATCAGAGGGTATTTACTGGTTTGGGGAGGTCAGATAGGCAGTAGGTCCATGGTCAACCCAAACATAGTTGGGAAAAGGCTAGGGAGATGATGATAGCGATCATCTTGCGGAAACTATGGCTAGGTACTGCTGCTTTCAGTCATATATCCTTAAAGTTACATCTAGCGCACTGAAATTATTTCTAGGAACTCGTATTTATAAGTCCTAAATAATTAAGCCATTTAAAAAATTGCCGAGGTGTATTTTAGTTGGAGTATTATGTTTATAACTTACACCCAGTTTCTAATTATTTTGTATTAAAATAATTGTGGTCCTAATTTAGAAAAGTTTGATAAGTTCGGAACTTTAATTGGTCAATTCAGAAACCGGCAATTATTCGTATATTAGATTAACATACAAGGTGTAAACAGACCCTTCACATATCCGTCAACCAAGCATTCTGTACATCAAACTAAGTAACTCTACTCAGAAATTATTGCTGGGAAACGACTTTATATTGGATGAATAATCACGTTTTCCGGTAGGACTCAATGTAACGCTCTCCAAAACATTGTGCTGATGGATGCATTGAATAGTACGGGGGTCGTAGAGGTATTTAGAGTATAGTTATAACATAAGAAACTTGTATTTAAAAACTTTTAAAAAGGTTCGAACTTTGACCCTTAATATTTCCGTAACTAGAAGGTTCCCAGGTATGGGACAAAAAATGATCGCAATGACAGAGAGGACAAGTGTCTTTCGGCTTCGTTAAGGGTACTTTTACACTATATATTCTTCTCTTCTCTTGAATACTAACTAACTAATATCATGCAAACGCAGATGATCCTTCAAATTCTTCCTCCTCAAAAACGCCATTCCACACACATCACATTTATGATTCTTTTCCCCTGTGTGTATCACCATGTGACGTTTCAAAGACTCCTTGTTACAAAACCGTTGGTGGCATACAGCACACTGCTGATTCCTCTCCTGTAGATGAACAGAACGAACGTGGCAGACTAAGTGATACTTCAGATTAAATCCTCGCCCACAAGTCTTGCATTTATGTACTCTAGTCTCTTGATTATGGACATCTTGCAAGTGAATAGTCCTTTTGTAGTTTGAGTTAAACTTCTCCGGACACATTGGACATCTTCTTGGGCACTGCTTTAGGTGAACCCCTCGTATATGCAAAGTTCGTTTATAGGGAGTACTGAATACTTTATTGCAGCGATCACAAGGAAAGTTACCAGAGTCATGGACCTCTAAATGCTTCTTCAAAAGCCGTAAAGTCATGAAGACTGATCCGCAAATCTCGCAGCTATAGTTATTGAAGTGTTCACTCATGTGGATGACTAAAATTCGCACTTTTATGAAGTTCTGTTCGCATATGACGCATTTGTATGCATCGTCTACAAGTTCGAGATTGAACGGGATCATATTATCTTGGATTTCTAAATCCATTGGTTTCTCGTGTACTTCTTTGAGATGACGCTTGAGTTCTACCAGGCTAGAAGGTTTATCAGAACATATCTTGCATGTAATTTCACTTACATCAACTTTCAAGACATTTTCTCTTCGATTATTGACCAGTCTTTTCAAAGGAGCGAAGGTATGAGACAGATGCATATGCAGCTTCAATTCATTTAAGTCCAAAAACGGTTGCGAGCAAATAAAACATTTGAATTTGTTACTTCCATAAACGAACGGATATACCGTTGAGAATTCAAACACAGCTAAAGCATTCTGTCTAATATCTGGAGTTTTCTTAGCTTTAGGCTCTTTTGTCTTTACAGTTTGGACAGATAAAGTCGGCGGACTATCGATGAAAGGCGATGGTGCTGTCGCTTGGTAAACAGGGGAAGGACTGCGAGATGGAGAGAAATTTCTTGGAGGTGAAGAGAAGGTCCTAATACTCTTTTGTCGGAGTTTACTGAGGGGTATCAATGAACCAAGAGGTCTACACAAACTCCTGTCGTAAGCTACTTGGAATAACGGGATGATTCTTCGCTTCGCATCCGGTATTTCGGAGTCCAATCCTAGAAAAACAGAAATAAAAATTGTAGTTGCTATCTTGCTGTCTTGGTGATTATTTTTTAGTGTTTAAGTGAAAGTTAGCGAACCATTTCCCGTCGTGTTATTGTTGTGTGGAAATAAAAGTTGTAAGTTAGGAAAAATCACATTTTATTCAGTTCAATTTGATTCTTTTACTTAGTTGCTGAGTTTTAGAAACTAAAAATTAATGATTTAATATCGTTATGACCTCGCAATTCGATAAATTGTAAATTAGTAAATCAGTTCTCAGGTTGACACAATGTTGTGACTATAAGTAAAAAAAATATAGCTGTACAAGAATCTTTTGGCGTGGGACCAAATACAAAACTAACGCTTCCCTCATCTTTTTTCATTACATAACATAACATCTCGCATGTAATCGTCAAAGGCCTAGGCAGAGGTGCACCAACACCCAACAGTACACCTACATTTCACCAGTTATGTTTAGGTCCCATGTATGGCGAGCCTATTGCCATCAACCAGGCACAAATCCAGACTCCGTGGCTGCTACTGAGAAATTCCTGACAGAAAAACATGCTCAGCAGTTGAGCTTGTGACCACTAGACAGTTTTTTCATTACATGTTATGAATCAATTCACAAATGTTTACGAACAGATCCTTTCATAAGTAGTACTCAACTTAATTTTTGACATAGATACAAATAAAATAAAATTAAGTATCGACCAAATCAGTCTTCATACTAAAGCGAAAACGAAAAAGAACACATAAATCACGAGGCAAACGTGTGCTTATCAACCTGCCCTATATTAGGATGATGAATCTTGCTATGATGCTTCAAACTACAGTTTTGTATGAAAGATCTTCCACATATCGTACAAACGAAACGACGATCATTTGCATGGATCCTCATATGCTCTTGAAGCGTGTACTTCCTCGCATAAGATTTTTTGCAGACGCTGCAATGGTACTTCCTTTCTCCTCCGTGCTTAACCATATGGTCCTTCAACTCAGATTTGGAATAAAATTTCCATTCACAAACATCACATGAATACCTTTTCAATTTCAAATGCACAGCTCTTACGTGTACACCTAATTTGCCACTGATTGTGAAAACTTTAGGACACATGGTGCATTTGAATTCCTTTAACTTCAAACCGTGGACGGCAGAAATGTGTTTGTTTCTTTGAAAGTAGTTTCTGAATACTTCTGGACAATGGGGACACCTGTGGCGTTTTACTTTCATATGAACGGTAGCATAATGTTCGTTTTTCGCGTTAGTAGATCTAAATACTTTCTCACAGCTTTCACAAGGAAACGATCCTGTCTCGTGCGAGAACGCGTGGGTTCTTAAACGTTCTGGAGTTATAAAACCAGTACCACATTGCTCGCAAATAAAATTTTGGAAATGTACGTTCATGTGCTGGTTTAGGGACTTAAATTCCGTGTATTTTTCCGTACAAAGAGCGCAAGGGAATTCATTGAGTGTAACTTTGAACGGTAAGACACCATCCCCGGATTTCGGGTCCAAATTCTTGTTATGCTTTTCTAGTAAATGCCACTTTAGAGACGGAAAATCAGGGATCAAATCATCACAGAGCTTGCATCCAACATCAGTGATATCGACTTTAACTAATTCATACTTCTTAAGCTTAGATAAAGCGTATTTGACTTGCGATGTCGTTAGAAAACCATGTTGTGCGTTATGTAGCCTCAGTGACGCAGGGTCGGAGAACTGTTGATGGCAATAAAAGCAAATGTAAAGATTTTTCATCCATTTAAAGGGGCATATTTTCGTTGATTCCAGCAGTATTATTGCGTGTCTTGTCCTAGCTTTAACGTCGTCTGTAAAAGTTTTCTTTTGTTCAGCGATGCGTGCCTTGAATTCAGCTCTTTCTATAGGGTAATCTTCATTAGACAGTTCGTCACCTAAAAATGAGAAATGAGGATTGTTATCTTCTTTGAAATCTTTTTCATGCTGTATAATTTCAATTATGCTTCACCTTTTATACCCAGGACATGCTTTAAAATTATAAAATTTTCTGCGAATTATATTATTTGTCCTAGGACCAAAAAACTTAAAACATAATACATCTACTAATTTATTATTCCAGTAACGAAAACGATAGTTATTACTAAATCCCTGTTATTATTTTACTTATTTAATAAAGATGTTTGGTTAAAATAATGCTACCATTACGAAGTATAGCGATTCGTTTGCACATTCAGACCGATTTGAAAATATTGATTTGAGCCTTCTATGGCCACAGTTTCTTCATCAATTATGTGGTGTCAAAATTCAAGAGAAAGAAGAGTTAAAACAAAACACCAGAAATATAATACATTATTTATTAATACTAAAACACGTCTTTCAAATGCGCAGGATGGTGGACTCTCATATGTTGTTTTAAGCTACAATTCTGTATGAAGGACTGTCCACAAACTGGACAAATAAACCTTCTATCATTATTATGTATACGCATATGCTCTCTCAAAGTCTTTAGTCTCGCGTAAGATTTCTTGCAAACATCACATTGATAGATCCTTTCACCTCCATGCTTGATAGAATGCTCCTGCAACTCATAATTCGTAAAAAACTTCATCCCGCATATAGAACACACATGGTTTCGTTCTTGTAGATGCTGGAAGCGTATGTGTGAGGTCCTACGGCTGCATAAGTCAAAAACTTTTGGACACGACGGACAGGGAAACACAGCAGTCTTTTCTCCGTGGATAGTGTTCAAATGTTTCAACCTATGCTTGTAAGAAGCGAACTTTTCGTCACAAATAGGACACTTGTACCGCTTATTAGACCTATGGATTTTAGCATTGTGTGCATACAAAGAAGCATAAGTTGGGAACGTTTCTGTACACCGTTTGCAAGGAAAATCTCCTGTTTCATGCGTTCTAGCATGATTCACCATTCTTTGGGAAGTCGCAAATCTTTTCCCACAAGTTTCACAAATAAAATGCTCGTAATGATCATTCATATGTTTATGTAGGCTGAGAAACATTTCGTATGTTTTCCCACATATTTGACAGCTATGTTCCTCTCTGCTCAGTTTATAAGGAAGAACGCTGTCCCCATAAGTACAATCTATGATCTTCCCATGTTCTACAGTCAGATGGATTTTCAGTTCAGCATAATCACCGATTTCCGTGCCGCACATTTTGCAAATCGTTGTAGCGAAGTCCATTTTTAGAGGTTCATATTTTCGAGGCTTTAGTAACTGTTTTATTTCAGAGTGTTGAAGTTGGTTGTGTTCTCTCAACTTTTCAGGTTCTAAGAAAGTATTTTTACAGAAGAAACATAGGTACGTTCCTTTTCTGTACTTGAATGGGTATGCGGTGCAAGTTTCCATGATGATGGATATGTTATTTCTGAAGATAGCTCGCCTTTGGTAGCCTTCTCGTGCGGTTGAGATCATAGGGGATCTATTATTCTCAGTGTCTGATTCAACTTCCAGCTTTATCACAGTTTCTTCAGTTTTTCTTCCTAAAAATAGAAAAATTCCGATATAGGGTCTTCGTGTTCATGTCATTCCATTTCGTTATCCATATTTCGTGCTACTTTAAATAATTACGATAATCTCATACCATTTTTTGCAATACATACTTACTAATATTATAAAGAGCTAAAGTTTAAATTTGAGAGTGGGAGATCATCTCCGAAACTGGTCATCCGATTTCAAAAATTCCTTCACTGATGACAAACTACACGATTGCCGAGTGTAGAATGTGTTTTTTATGCGGGTGAAGTTGCGGGGTGAAGCAATTTAGGATAATCTCATACAAACTTTTTGCTATTCTTTTATAAATATCGGTGTTTGGGTTGAGCATCCTTATACTAACTAATGCCCGCGTCTTCGCTCGCGTGGGACTTTAGATGTGTATGTGTGAGAAAAAAGTATCCTATGTGCTTTTCCTGACTATAAATCCATCTCTGTACCAAATCCGTTTAGCCGTTCTGGTGTAATTTACTAACAAACATCCAAACTTTCGCATTTATAATGGTACTAAGGAGTAAGATTAGAAAGTGTCGCCGTACGACTCAGCTGGATGAAGTAATAGGAGTACTGCACAGCTATTCACAAAGGCTACGATGCGGAAAGTCTTATGTCTATCTCGCTCGCTTTCATAATGCCAAAAAAAGATAGACATACGACTTGTCGAATCGAAGCATTTGTAAATAGTTACGCAGATCGTACTAGCAGGTGGCATTCGTTGTTTTAGTTTACCCCCAAGGAAAAAAGGCGTGGATGTACCTATGTCAGATTTTTTTTTTCGGATGGGAAATCATTAAATGACCCCCCCCCACTCTGGGCGGAGCGGAAGGGAGTGTCAGACTTGTACTGACTAAAACCCATCCATGTTCCTACTTTGTCCTTTGTGTTCCAGGGCCACGGTATCTCTTTCGAACAGTCCCGCAGCCCTGGCAGGCATCGGCCCATGCGGACCCCTACGTGGTTGCTGACATCTCTTTGAGGCGCGCGTGGACACGAACGCGCCGTCGACACGGCCTGTTGTCATAAGACGGCCGGACGGCGAGCTAGCCCATAACTCGCCGTCCACAGGCCCGCGCCTACGGTGGCCGGGAGCCACCACGTGACCCCCGACGCCCAGGGCGTCTCCCGCGGCGGCTGGGACGTGAGGTTCTTTCCCTCTCACGTCCCGCCACCTCCTTCACTAGCATGACTGCTTCGCAGAAGGTGGTGACGGCTTCCCATTCCCTCTCACTCCGGACCATGGCTTGAACCAGGGCCGCGGACGCGAGAGATCGCCGCCGCCAATCGCCGCTACGAGGACACGGCGGTGCTCCGCCCAAGCGGGGCAGACCTCTACAGTGTGCTCCACCGTGTCTTCCGGACGATCCTCGCAGTGGAAACACCCGGGCGTTTCCTCCCGCCCGATTCGGTGCAGGAACCTCCCGAAACAACCGTGTCCGGTGAGGACCTGCGTCAGGCGGTAGGTGAGGGCGCCGTGGCGCCTCTCTAGCCACTCCTCAAAGAGGGGACCTATCGCCACTATGGTGGCGTGCCCTGCACGGGGTTGCGACAGTCGCTCTCTCCATGTCGCCATGAGATCACGCCGGAGGTCTGTCCGCTGAGCGGCAATTTGCCGCGGCAGCGGAGTTTCCCCCCGACGTAGTGCCTCCGCGCGCCATTCGTGCAGGCACGCGAGGACTATCGCCTCCAGATCCCATGGCGGCAATCCGGCAAGGAGGCTAGCCGCCTCGCCGGAGATCGTGCGGTACCCCCGGATTAGCCTTATGGCTATTACCTTTTGGGGCGCGTTTAGGTAGTGGGCGGCTTGCCGCCTCAAAGAACGCGCCCACACCGGGGCCCCGTAAAGGGCCATGGACCGCACGACCCCCGCGTAGAGCCTTCGGCAGGAGGCGTTTGGACCCCTCAGGTTGGGCAAGAGCCGCTTGAAGGCAGCCCCTGTCCGTTCCAGTTTGGGAGCCAAACGTCGGAAGTGCTCCACGAAGTTCCACCGGCTGTCGAGGACGAGTCCTAGGTACTTCACCTATGTCAGCTTCGTGATGTGTGAAGTAATATAATTTAAAACTTAGGGAAGAACGACTAAAACACATTCAAATATCTTTATTCAATTAATAATTAGGCATTTTATCCGATATTATTATATTTATTTATATTATAACTTCTTTATTCACATCTATACACATTAATTACCTTTTTAATTATTTCAATTTAAAATAATATTAAAAAAAAAAAACATTTAAAAATATAAAAAATAGTAGCCCATGTTACAATATTATTAACAAAATACAAATAATACGATTTATATTAAAAAAAAATACGTAGGACATAAAAATTAAAAATTCTATAGCTGTCTATGAATTCGAAAAGACTGTGTTTAAAAAATCGCTTTTAACGATAAAACCGCGTGTTGTGTGTCACTTTGGACTATTTCTACAATTAAATCTGTTATTTTATTATGAATGAGAAAAATCTTGGTATAGAGAATAAAGTATTTTATCTAGTTATTATTCTATCTACATATTATACCCGTGAAGAGGCAAATCGTAAAATTATCCAGTAACTATGTTTGGAGGGCAGATAGGCAGTCGCTCCATTTCAAATATTGGTATTTAAGCTGCATCTGTGTAGACTGGAAGCCTACCCCACCATAGTTGGTAAAAGGCTAAGTCGCTGAAGAGTTAAATCGTAAAATTGGCAAGTATTAACAGAGAGCAGCGGTGGCCCAGTGGTGGCGGTCCCGACTTACGAGCAGTAAGTCGTGGGTTCGAACCCAGGCAGGCACATTACTTTGTGTAATTTATTTCATCACCACTGCTCTCAAAACGGTGAAGGAAAACATCGTGAGGAAACCGGCATGTCCTAGAACCTAAAATTAGAAGACATGTGACATCTACCAACCCGCAGTGGGTCCGCGTGGTGGATTATAGCCCATTCCCTCTCATGGAAAGGAGGTCTTTGTCCCAGCAGTGGGAACATTATAGGCTGCTGCTAATAATAATAGTAACAGAGATGAGAACCTCAATCTTTTTTAAGGGCTCCGCTGTGCAGGATGATGCGTCCTCAAATGACTTTGCAAGCTACATTTCTGAACATAAGCAGTATTGCAGTACTGACAGACAAATCTTTTATCATTGTTGTGTATCCTCATATGCTCACGAAGAGTTTTGGTTCTAGCATACGCCTTCTTGCACACCTGACACTGATATTTTCTCTCTCCTCCATGCTTAATCATATGATTCCTCAACTGAGCAGCCGTCACGAATTTGTACGAGCAAAATTCGCACGCAAAAGACTTTATGCCCACATGAACTTGCTTTACATGTTTGGTTCTCTGATTACACATGGCAAAAACTGCTGGACACAAATTACATGGGTACTCTATTTTCTTGTCGTGCGCCGTTTTTAGATGCTTTCCCCTATCAGCGTAGCTTTTGAAGCTATCTTTGCAATATGGGCATCGGTACCTGCATTCTGGGCCGTGTTTTTGGCTGATATGATTATTTTTTAAGACACGCGTGGGGAAGGTTTGGTCGCATCTAGTACAGTTGTATTGAGTTATGGCTGCTGAGTCGTGTGTTAGCAAATGGGATTTTAATCTGGGTACAGAAGAGAATGCTTTGCCGCATTGAAAGCAGATGCTATTTGGGTAATGTGTGTTCAAATGCGAGTTCAATTTAGAGAAAAGGAGAAAAGTCTCTTCACAATGAGTGCATTTGTAGTCTTTCCCTGTCAGATAGTAAGGTGTGACTCCTATACCAATTTTGGTGATGATAGGTTTATTATGATCTTCGATTAAGTGATCGCAAAGAGTATCTAAGCCTGTCATTCGCATTAGACATAATTCGCATCGTAGCTCAGTGACTTCTATTTTAACGTTAGAAAACGGTCGAGCCTTTCGGAGAGCTTCGTTGCAATTCTTGTGTTCTTTACTATGTTCCTTGACTTCGCTGAAGTCTGCGAAAGAGGATGGACAGGAGGCGCAAGTGAAGGCGCCTCGCCTCCACCTAAACGGGCAAGCGTTGGAACTTTCGAGAATGATAGCGGCATTATCTCTGTGATCGTTATACTTGCGGCTCAGCCTCGTCCAAATTATGGGCCCTAAAAACAAAAAGAATATAATCACTATGGAGCGCAGAATTAGGGCATAAGGAATTGTAACCGAACAAATATGTGAGGTGATCTGAGATAGCCGGGAATCGGACGAAGGGTGGACAGTGTGTAATCAATCTAAGATAACGGACTGATCTATGTTAGGGTGTTACTACACTAATTGATCGATCGCCGATCACCAATCGATCGATGGTAGAAATGACGACGGTGTAGTAGAAGCTGTCGATCGACGTCGTCTTATCCATTCTACCATCGACCGATGGCCTCGATCGACGATCGATCGATTGGTGTGGCAACACCCTTAAGTTTATAATCAACGGTGACAGATTGTAAGCCTACCTTGGACTTGTGTGACACGAATCATCATCAAGGTCAGCTTTATATAATAAACTAGCTTATGTCCGCTGCTTCGCTCGTAATATGATCGGAAATTGTCCCACGGAAATATTTAAATATAGCCTATGCCACTTGGGGATAATGGAGCTTCCAATTGAAAGGATTATGATTTATTATTTCCAAAGATTATCCTGTACCTACATCCAATTTCTTATATACAAGGTATAAACGCATCCTTCACGAAGCCGTCAACCAAGCATTCTGTTCATCAAAATAAGTAACTCTACGCAATAATTATAGCTGGGAAACGACTTTTTTTCGGGGTGAAGAAATCACGTTTTACAGTAGGATTAAATGTAACGCACTGAAAACATTGTGCTGATGAGACATTGAATAGAACAGGAGTCCGGAGGTATTTTAAGTAAATTTAGAACTTTAAAGATTAGTATTTAAAAAATAAACTTGTGAACAAGTTGGAACTTTGACCTCCAAAATCTCCGTAACTAGAAGGTCCCCAGGTATGGTCCAGAACAAAAAAATATCGCAATGATGGGGAGAACAAGTGCCTTTCGGCTTCGTGAAGGGTATTCCAGATGCAAATACAGATTTTCTTTTATAGGGTGACACAATGGGCGGTCTAATCTAGATGTAACAAGTCTATGGATGTTTTGATATGGAAAGAAAAATTCGAGTGCGAGCAGGGTTTGAACCTGCGACCTTCCGATTCAGTACACCGGACGTCTTAACCAATTAGACCATCGCACCCTGCTCACAGCTCTCGAAATCTTCGTTCCATTAATAACGTATTACGGTGACGTTGGTGCCATCTATTTAAGAAAGTATCGAACTAACTTAGACCAACACGTTGACATTACAGCCAAATCAATGTTGTATAGAAGTCGCCGAAGTTGTACTGAATCGGAAGGTTCAAACCCTGCTCGCACTCGAATTTTTCTTTCCATATCAAAACAGCTGTAGTTCCCTACGCAGGGTTTGCGTATAAATATTAAAAATAAGTTTATGGATATTTATTAGGTACTTACAACCAACAATTTAAAATCACGGTGAAAGAATGTACCTTGAACTCATGTGACACGAATAAGTCGACATCATCTGCTTGGGGTATTCCCAACTACGTAATATGTTAGGATCGCCTTTATCATAATCTTTTGAAAAACTTTTCAGTGATCTAAAATTGGCAGGTAATGAGACAATGTGATTCTATCATCTTATATTTTATTAGGCAGATAATTTTAAGAGTTATGTTAAAAATAAACGTATTATCAATTCTTCTTTCCTTATAATAGGAATGTCTTATCCCCAAGCACAGTACAGTGGGATTACAATGACGTTTTAAGATGAAAAAAAATCATCAATACAACCCGAGTTCATTTATTCAATAACTATTTCATGAATTATTTTCAGTCATTCAATGGGGTTAAATGAACTTAGAGGGTTCTATTAATACTGTAACTAAATACGTGTTGATGTGTCGTGAATCATATTTTCATCAACATAGAACTTGACCCACTGACCTACAAATTGCAAAAAAAAACAAAAGAAAATTTGAATTTCGCGGGCTACCCTGGCGTTTCCACCTTAATGCAGTATTGTTTCAATGTCTTTCCAATGTGGGAAAGAGACAGAACTTTACAGGATGTCTAGCGCCATCTCATTTCCACACTGGAATAAGATTAAAATAATAGACGTCCTAATAGGCTACCTGGACGAAAAATTAATCCTACACTCCACTTTTAAGCCCATGAACCTTTACCAAATGCTTCAGCCTTAAACGATAATGTCCAAAATGCTCATCACAGACTGGGCACCTATATCTATCTTTCCTTCCATGCGCTGTAGCTATATGCCTGTTCTTAGCTCCACGATTCGGGAATACTGAATCGCATTTCGTGCAATTGAATTGTCCAAATTCGTGACTGACTACGTGGCTTCGAAGCTTGTTTCGTCCTGAAAATCCTTTTCCACATGTAGGGCAGACATAGCTTGGGTAGTGTTGATTCATGTGTGTGAACAATGTCAAAAACCCTTCAAAGACTAAGCTGCAATGGACGCATCTGTATTCTTTGCCAGTCAAGACGAAAGGAACGACGCCATCAGTAAATTCAGGGTCAATTATTTTCGAATGTTCATCGGCTAAATGCGTCTTTAATTCTTCTATACTTTGTACATTTTCGTCGCATAAATTACAAGATAGATCTGTGATATCGATTCGAAGAGGAAACGAGTTTCTCACAGCAGGGTTCTCGAATATTTCGAGCTTTTCGTGAATAGCTGAATGGTCCCGTATTTCTGATACATTAAGACATATTTTTGGGCAGTAAGCGCATAAGAATCTGCCTCGGTGCAGTCTAAACACTACTGCATTTGAGTATTTTAGTATAACAACTGCATTTTTTGCGTCTTCTGTAATTCGGCGTTTTTTCTTCCAAGAAACATTAGTGGACGTTTCAGCAGCCATATCTTTGTCTTCTATCGCTCCTAAAAATAGAAATATACTTATGTTATCTCCGAAAATCAGTCGTATTTTACTCTATGTGTTCTTAGATGCCGCAGCAGCTTCGATTTGCTAACAAATATCGAGGGACAGTTTGGGCAGAAGTGTCGTTTTTCTACATTAGCATGGGTCACGCGAATATGTCCTGCTCTTTTGGAGCTTGTTTCAAAGGTTTTGTCGCAAGCGTTACAATAGTACTCTTTTCTCTGTTGAGCGTGAGTTTCTACTAAATGCTTCGCCCTCGTATGGTATGTCGTGAAGACTTCAGGACATCTTGGGCAAGCGTAGCGGACGCCTTTTCTATGAACCCGCATTATATGACACATCCGAGACGCTCGTGTTTCTAAAACTTCCCCGCACTCCCCGCATGGGAAATTACCCTTTTCATGAGACTGGACATGTTTTCTAAATCTTGATTTAGAGACAAAAGCTTTCCCGCAAGAATCGCAGATGTAATTTTGAAAGTGTGTATTCATATGCTCATTAATTTTGGCGAAAGTTACGAATTGGGCGAAGCAAAGCTGGCAAGTAAATACTTCTTCATCTAACTTGAATGGGAGGACTCCATCACTGTACTCTACGTTCAAAGTCTTTCCATGAATCAACAGGTGATCTTTTAAAGAGTCAATGCTATTTAAAATCCTGCTACACAACCTACAACTAAGTTCAGCTACATCTACTTTGACCATGTTATTTTCTTTTAACTTCGAGAAAATTCTTTCAGTTGGTAACTCGTCTAGGTGATAAGCTTTAACATGTGAACGTAGAAGAGGTACATCAACAAATTTAGCGTCGCAGTAAGAACAATAAAAAGCGCTATGGAACCATCTAAAGGCCCACGCTGTGGAACATTCTAGAAGGATCATGGCGTTTCGACGCATCATGGTTTTGGAGATTCGTTTCTCAGATTCTTCGGGGAGCTGGTTGTTCGCGCGTCGTCGTCTGCGCATTTGGCGATCGCTTACGTTTTCTTTCAACTTCCTAATTCGTCTAACTCCTAGATTGCCCACCGCTTCGATAGCGGAACCTAAAATCAAGAAACACTACGTTATTTCGTTAGATTGTCGAAGTACCAGCTCCCCGGATCATGCATTTAGTGCTACAATTTTACATTATATTTGGTTAAGTTCTTATTAGGTAGGTGTTCTATAAATTAACTAAGTTTTTGTCGTGTTGAAGTATTTGGTGCTGCCTTTATAGTCCTCGCAGCTGCTCGCAGAGAACCGACTGTTGGTCTAGTTTGTTATTTAACTACAGAAATACTTATGCCCCACTTCACTTTTACGCCTAGATATTGTTCACAGAACACATAATTGCCACGGCTGCGACCGGTGTGCAGCGATCCAGCCGAGCCGTCATTTTGCTATTTGGTATGTTTGTTAAAAGCTCAGTATGTGGTATTTAGGTTAAGGTCAGTGTTGACTTAACTTACATAGATTCCTCGAAACATTGTTATACATATGTCTAATGAAAATTATCATGGATACAAAGAGAAAAAATACCTTATAGGATTCGATTTAAAGTTTATTTAAAAAAAAAATACTGGAAATATGTAGTACCGTAAGTACATCTATAGCTGTACAAGGAACTTTTGGCGCACGTCCAAATCATCATAAACGATTTCGCAAATTTTTATCCACAGCAGCGCCATCACGACATTCGAGCGTCAAAATGTCATTGTATACTACATCTTTATATCAGTAGGAACTAAATCAGTCAAATCATGAGCATTCATCGAAGGCAGCCTTTGCATTCTCTGCTTGAACATTGGCCCGCGCCATTTACCATTCATATCTTGATGAGTTTTTAGATGCGAAGTCAACGCTCTATTCCTCGGAAAAGACTTCCCGCATACTGAGCAATGGAAATTCTTCTCCCCTGTGTGTCGTACCATATGCCTTTTCAATTCATAGTTGGTCCTAAATTGCCACTCGCAATAACTGCAACCGTAGTTCAATTGTGGTGGAAAGTGGACTGTCCGGACGTGAATCGCGCGTTTCCCACTAGTTTTAAAAGACATCTCGCAATGGGCACAGTTATAGGACACTTCTCTCTCGCTGTGTGCGTTTTTCATGTGATCAATTCTTTCGTAATAATTGTCAAATCTGATATTGCAGTGGGGGCATTCGTATCGAGGAGCTTTAGGATGAACAGAAGCCTTGTGCGAATCCCTTGCTGCTCTCATAATAAAGATCCTGCCGCATTTATTGCACGGAAATGATCCAGATACATGAACCTCTAAATGTTTCCTCAATCTGGGAGCAGTCATGAATCCTTTACCACAAGTCGCGCAAATATAGTGTTGGTAATGAACATTCATATGCTCATAAAGTTTTAGGAAGTTGTTGAATTTTTCCGGGCATATTACACATTGCCAAGACTGTTTGTCGAGACAAAATGGTAGTATTCCGTCAGGGTGATACGGGTTGAAATCTAGACCGTGATGAATTACGTGGTCTCTAATTTGAGTGGCATTTGTAAGAGGCAAAGAACATAAGGAACAGACTGCGTTTGTAATATCAACGTTGATTAAAGGCATTTCTTTGAATTTGCTGTATATATCTTTAATACTGTGACTTGTGGAGCAGATGCGAACATGGTCTCTAAGTTCTGTACATTCAGTAAAGTTCTCTTCGCAGTAGGCACATTTGAATCTGTTCTTCTTCCATCTAAAAGGCAGGAGTGACCAGCATTCTAAGATGGCTGAAGCATTACTCTTGGTGATAATCCTGGCTTCGGCTCTAGCACTTCTAATATACTTCGGCTTGGGTAACTTTTCTAATTCGTAATCACCTTCGTTTGATTCGCAGCGTTGTCCTAAAAATAGAAAATTTTTCGTCAGATTTCTTCATTACGTTTCTGTGCGCATCTTTCCTCCGTTCTTCTTCGCTTAGCATTATTTGATTTTCCGACTCTGTTGCGTTTTTATTGGCTATTTTTGACAAGTTTAAAATAACGTCATTTCTCCAAAACCAAGGCACTACTAAACCTAGTTAGGGTATACCCCTTGGAAAGACTAGTTCACTGCATGTCCGATGAGTAATATTTTTGACATTTAAATAAAAAACAATGTAAACTATAATCTCTTTATTGGACTTATTGCTTACGTCTTATATTTTGCTTAATTGTATAATAATTAAAATAAATTACATACGTACTCACTACGTAATATCTAGAATACATTTAAGAATTATGCTGAAAATGGATATACATTGTTTGAAGAAAATATGGAAGCTTGATGTAGAGTATAATTGTACAAGAAATTTTTTTTTGGAAGATTATTGTGTATTTATTTTCATAGTTAAAAAGGTTACCTATAAAAAATTCCGTTGAGAAACAAACGGCGGAAACGATTTAGGAAGACATGGAGACGGTAAAAAGTTCCGTGGCAGTAATTTATTTTGCCATGCGCAGAGGATCGGCAAGATGGTCAGACGCGATCAAGAAGGCTGTTGGAGGCCGCTAGTAACGAACGGTCCACACTGTAGAAGACCCCATACCTTGGAGATGCGTCGTATGTGGTTGTGATCCTCAGCTTTGAGAAAATGACGAAGATGAAATAATTTAGCAAGATATCGCAATTTTTCGTGACTAGGACCAATTTGTTATTATTGCCATTTTCAGCATAATTCTCCTCAGCTCTTTATTTGAGCTAATAAAACATTATTGCATTTTAGAGAGCATCTTTCAATATTATTTTCGTTGCGTTTCACTTTTGAATACAACCCTTTTTTATGAGATCTTATAGTTTACTTACATTACCGTCAGATGGCGTGTTACTCAACCAGTACTACCCTCAAAACTGGACATCAATATTTTACAATAACGCCATCTACCGTAGTTTTAAATGCAACATATGGGAGCATAGTACGCTTTTTTAACCAATTCTTGTATTATTATCACTAGAAACGGGATATTTACTATATTTAACGTTTTCTTTGAATTCCCGAAATTTCGGCGCTGTTGCATGAACCATGATCAAGGATCCCGTTTCTAGTGATAATAATGTTAGTGACCATGACAGCTTAACATCTTAATTCTTGTATTAGCGGTATACGAGTACTTCTAGGTTTCAATTTGTGAGAGTCTAAGCTAATCTCTTAATGAATAAATCTGTCAACTCGCACTGGGCACGTTTGGTAGTTTACGGTCCACCCCCTCATGCTGAGAGGAGGCCTGTGTCCTAACAGTGGGAACATTATAGGCTTATTACGCTGTTTGAATTTTTGTTTATTTTCTTCCAAAAACCGTGGGTAAGAATACTGTAACCAGCATTGATCCAATGTGATTTAAATATAAAATGGTCTAATGAGCCATTGCCTAGAGTTCTATTGCCGATGGCGCTGGGTCTCTCATCAGTAAATAAAACTACCTTATTGTAAATATTGCATCAAATAAAATACAACCGTTGGAGACATAAAAAAATATCAATAATAATAAAATCAGTCAAAACTATTCGATTAAATTTGTAAAAGAGTATTATGGTGGATTTTACCAATCACTTGCTTTCAAGAGCTGTTAATGTCATGATTGCTACGTTTACATTGCCAGCTCTTGAACGCCCTTTAGATGTGCTCAACGCGTTTAGCCTCACTGATGGAACATAACATACTCGTAACATCACGTCTAAAGGTAAGGCAGAGGTTTACCAACAGTACACCCACCTTTCGCCAGTTATGTTAAAAGTCCCACGTAATAATAGACGAGCGGAATGCTCAATGGAAGAATCTAGTAATATCAAACATGGAAATGCTTTTTCGCGATATGCTTGTCTAAAGAAAGTTTAGAAGCGAACGCTCTAGAACAACTCCCGCAAGGATAGCTATATTCTGTCTCTTTCTTCGTTCGATGGGCTTTCACATTATGGTGGTACTTCTGCGACCGAGTCTTGAAAGTCATATGGCAAGTTGTACACTCATACATTTCAGCCCCAGGCTTATAATTATGGAACTCCATGAGATGTCGTTTGCGGAGCTCCCAGGTTGCAAATCTAGGCTTTTCTTTGCAATATACACACATGTATGGTAACGTCGTGTGTTGGGTTTTTATATGGATGTTTCGTTCTTCTAAAGTAGTGAAAGTAGCGACGCAACGGGTACAAGTGTACTTGTTATCGTGAGGGATCTTTGTATGGGCTTTCAAAGCTGATTCTGTGATGAAGCCCTCTCCGCAAGTATCACAAACATAGTTCTGATAATGCTCTGATGTGTGCTTCTTTAAAGATATGAAGTCTGAGAACTGTATCTTGCATATAGCACATTTCCAATTCGAACCATCGTTAAGTTTAAACGGAAGGACCCCTGGTTGTACATCCGCGTTCAAAGGCTGTTTATGATCGTTTTTCAAATGTATCATTAACTCATCTAAAGTGTCTATGGGTATAAAACACAGTTTGCATTGCAAATCTGTGATGTCAATCTTTAAGAACTCTTTTTTTATTTTCCTACTGAAGACTAGCTGTATATCAAAATTCGCGTGACGAGATGCCATATGAGCTCTCAAACCAATAGGATCGTTAGATTGGACCCGACAGAAAACGCAGTTGAAATTCTGTCCCCAGGTCCGAAAAGGACAGGCCGTAGAACATTCTAAAATAATCTCAGTATTACTTTTATATTTCAACGCTTTTCCAAACCGAGGATTGTAGGAAGACTTGTAGCATTTAAAGTTACGTTCGTGCTGTCTGAGACCATGATCAGACAAAAATGTCGCTCCACACTTTTCGCAAGTAAAAATCTTCATGTGAGTTCGTAAATGGACGTTGATTTGAGAGAATTTGGGAAAGGTTTTGTCACATTCTAGACATGTCCACCTTCCTGAGGGTCCTTGTCTATAAGGTAGTACCCCGAAAGGTACGTCAAAGTTGACTTTAATTTTATGGTCGCGAGAAATGTGTGTCATGAAAGTGTCTATATTTGGAAGTTCTTGGGAGCACATAGTGCACTTTAGATCAGTAATTTCGACTTTTAGAGCATCGTAGACTTTATAGAAAGCGCTGTTGTAGTCAGCAGCGGAATGGTCAGCTTTCATATGCTCCCTTAACGCAGCCATTGGCTCAAATTCATCATGGCAGTAAGAACAGACTATTCTATTAAACCGAGTCTTAAAGGGAAATGCCGTCGAGTGTTTTAGGACAAGAACAGCGTTTTGCCTTTGCGGGTTCTGTCCAACGGACCTTTCAAACAATCTTTGTTTTGGTTTACTTTCGTTCTGATTTAGTCCGTCAATTTCCTTTGTGGACCCTAAAAAAGAAAAGAATTTTCATCATTATTATATTTTAGTACAGCTTCTTGTCTTCGGGAGGAGAATCGCATCCTGGTGTGCATCGATTGGTCATTCACTCGTAGAAATCTTTGAAATATAAGTAATGTTATAAATATTTTCGTAGCGACTACTGCTGTATTACTTAATGAAATGTTATTTATGTAAATCTCTTAACCAATTCAGTTTGGCCGCTGTAGAAATAATTAATGTGCCCAAGTACACCTCATTTCAAGCGCAGTATTAATTTGCAGGATATGCCCCACCTCATTTTCTGCCTATCTTGCACAACCACCTGCACCTTCCAGGAATTAAAAGAAGCCAACGATAGAGCTGTGCAGATGTCTACATACTGGTCGTAGAAAACTGGAGCCAATTCACAACACAAAGAAGAAGAATGGATATGTTCGTTATACAATCAAGAAAACTACCTTAGAAACTTCAAACATCAAAATGCTTTTTAGCCACATGTTTATCCAAGAACAGTTTAGTCGTAAAAGCCTTGGGACAACTTGGACACGGGTAGCTGAGCTCAGTGTCTTTTTTAATCCGATGCACTCTTGCCATGTGGTTGTACTTCCCCGATCTCGTCTTAAAAGACTTTTGGCACGTCGTGCAATCGTATTTATCTGCCCCCGTTTTATAATTATGAACCGCCATCAAATGTTTTTTGCGGACCTCCCAGTTTGCGAAGCGTGGTTTATCTTTGCAGTAGACACAGACGTAAGGCAGTGATGTATGCTGTGTTTTCACATGAATATTCCTTTCATCTAGCGAAGAGAACGTGGCTATACATCGACTGCAGTTATATTTATTCTCGTGTGGTATTTTAGTGTGTGCTATCATAGCAGATTCTGTGATAAAACCTTCACCACACGTATCACAAACGTAGTTTTGGAAGTGTTCTGAAGTATGTTTCTTTAACGAGACGAAATCTTTGAATTCGTTCGGACATATCGTGCATTTCCATATCGACCCATCGTTTAGTCTAAAAGGTAAGACCCCTATCTGTGCATCACTGTTTATCGGTTGCTGATGATCGTTCTTTAAATGGTAAATCAAACTGTCGAAGGAATCTATAGGCATGAAGCATAGTTTACATTGGAGATCTGTGATATCAACGTTGAGGAAATCTTTCCCTAATTTCTTGTAAAAAGCAGCCTTAACGTCGTAATTCGCATGAATTGTGACGACATGCATACGGAGACCGCTCGGATCGTTACTTTGAACCCTACAGAAAACACAATTGAAGTTACTCTTCCATGTCCTGAAAGGACTAGCTGTGGAACATTGTAGAATAATTTCGGCATTAGACCTAGGTTTTAAAACTCGACCATTTCTAGCTTTGTAAGCTGTTCGAAAGCACTTGACTTGCCGATGATGGTCTTTTAAAGCGTAATCAGAGACGAATGTTGTTCCACATTTATCGCAACTGTAGTTCATGAAATGGGTGACAATGTGCCGATTGAATGCTATGAAAGAAATGAAGATTTTGTTACAATAAACACAAGTCCAATGGTTATCAGAATTCTGTTTATAAGGTAGAACACCATATCGGGCATTGAATTTTACAGGCTTATTATGTTCTCTATATAAATGGCTCATAAGACCGTCGACATCTTGAATTTCTTCTGAGCAAATTTTACATTCTAGATTAGTGATATCGATTTTGATTAAATTATCCCTTGCTCTGTAGAAAACGTTTTTGAAACCTGAGTTTATATGTTCTGTTTTCATATGATATCTGAGATCAGTGAGAGTGTTATATTCCTCATGGCAGTATGAGCATAGTATTTGACTAAAACGAGTTTTAAAAGGGTACGCGGTGGAATATGTTAGTATGATTTCAGCGTTTCGCCTTTGGGGCGTCTGGTAAACAAGGACAATTTTCTTTTTTGTTTCATTCTCAGTCTCACTACGTCCGTGAATTTCCAATGTGGTCCCTAAAAAGAAAAAAGAAAATGGTCAGTGTTATACCGTAGGGATTCTATTAGCATTACAGTCTCATCACACTTATTCTACCTCTGAATTCGCGTCACTGTCAAAATCACAGTTATCTCGATTTCCGATACAATTAGGTTGTTCTAAGTCTGTTAAAATCACATTGACCTTCACACGGGTCAAAATAGGTCGCTATTGAACTGAGAGGTAAAATAACCGTCAAAGGACTGTTAAAACAACGAACTAACATGACCAGAAACAAAGACTATAGATATGTACCTTTTTGATTTGCCTTATATTATCTGGGATTGTAGAAGTTAGGAATGCAAAAAAAATTGACACATGTACGTTGGTACAAAGTTTTATTTTATATCTACTCGATAAACTAAAATTGTAAGACACATTAGATCCACATCGAGCCGGAGAGCAACGCATTTCAATACAAAAAAAAACGCGTTGCGGCCCACCTTTGCATGTTCATACGTAAGTAATGTAGGAAACAGCCAAATCTGGGTCAGCCTTAAACATCAATAGAAACATCAGGATGGGTGGTCCTCATATGAGTTTTCAAGCTAACTTTCTGTGCAAACTGTTTATCACAGAGAAGACAGACAAATCGCTTATTTTCGCTATGTATCCACATATGTTGATTCAAACTTTTCCTCCTCACAAAACTCTTAGCGCAAATCGAACACAAGAACTTTTTCTCCCCAGTATGTCCGAGTGAATGATCGTCTAACTGTTTCTGGGTGTTAAATTTGAGACCGCAGCAAGCACATTGAAAACCTTCATCAGTGTGAGCGAGCTTATAATGAGTATAAAAATACTTTCTCGAGGTAAATTTTTCGTCACATTCAGGACAGTTATAGACTATTTTCTCGTAGCCATGTTCAGCTTGTAAATGTTTTTGCTTATGCTCCCAGGATTGGAACCTCTCCGCGCAGACAATGCAGCAGAATGTCCAGCATTGCTTTGATGCCCTTACATGTTCTTTCTTCTTTTCTAGTGTAGGGAATTCTTTCCAGCATTTCCTGCAGAGGTGTTTAGTAACTTCATGGATGCATTTAATGTGGTATTTTAACGCTTCGAGGGTCAGGTAGTTGCGTCCACATGTATCGCATGTGTATCGCTGGTAATGCACGATAGTGTGTCGACAGAGTTTGATAAGAGTGGGCAGTTTCTTGCCACAATGATAGCAACAGTAGTTATTATTCACCAATCTGTAAGGTTGTAACCCAACATCATATTCAAGCTTCAGTTTCTTCACAACATCTGCATGTGTTCTGAAGTGTTTGGCTTTGAAATGTTGGGTGAAATCATCGATTTTTTCACAGGGTTGGTAACACAGTCTGCATTTTAAGTTGGTGATATCGCATTTGAGATATTCTTTTAGGGTGCTCATGTGGTGGAAGGCTGTAGCGACTGTGAATTGTTTGTGTTGTACATCGATGTGCCTTCTGAAATGTGTGGGGTCATCATACCCTTCGCAGCAGTACACGCAAGTGATGGATTTCCCTCTCAATCTGAATGGGTATACGGTCGAATATCGCAACACAATCTCCGCGTTCTCTTTCGCCCATAAATGTGGTTCTAGAAACAAAAAGAAAATATCGCAGTGACTGGACGGCTCACTCGTTTCTGTTTACAGTAACGTGGTTTGGATAACAAAAAATGATTCAATAACTGATGTCTGTCTTTCAATAAATAAAATATTTTTTGTGTAAGCAATGGGACAATTCGATCATAACTTCATATCATAGTATTTAATTGCAATGTATACTAGACACGTGTCTGCCTTACGCCTGTTTACGACCTCGGGCGAAGCAACTTGCGACTCTACTAGACCGGAAACTAGTGAGTACCGTCGTAAGTTGCGTCCCAGCTTGCTCTTGGCAATTTATTTCATTTATTACAAGATTTGATTTAACTTCTAATGTATCTATGTTTGATTAGGTCAAATCCTGCAACTGAATTTTAAAATAGTTATCCCCAACCGATTTAGCTCAGATTTTGCATACAAGTTTAGTTTGGATCACAATACATGGTTAGCTAAGTGACGTCATTCCAAATCCAATATCGCGGACTCTCAAAAATGGCGATTATTTTTTTATGCACCCCCATGAAATGGGTATCAATTAAAAAGTACGAAAAAAAGACATCACATCTGTTTAAAAGTTTCGTTTTTTTAATGTTTTTACCCGACTACGACCAAGCCAAAAGGAAGGGTTCATTTTAGCAGTCTATGTATTTTTGTATTGACGTATGTTTCGCCGTAGCGCCTAAACTATTCACACGATTTTGATGAATAACGTGTCAATCGACTGGTTATTATGGTCCAGGTAACATAGGCTACATTTTAACTGACTTTAACGATATAAGGAGTATTTACGTCGTAAACCCCGGATTTAAATAGTTCGTGATTTTTCAGTAGTCGGGTTTTTTAGTTGTTGTGTACCACACAAATTCTTGTTTACTATAAGTTAATTTTATTCGCAGCCGTTATAACAACACGCGTGTCGCTTCAGCATATTGCCAATTGCTAATTTTACTTTACTTACATGGCCAGGTTACAGGTACTTATTACAAAAACGACAAATTATGACAAAGTCAAGTTTAATATTTTAAAACAAAACAACAATTTACATAATAAACAAAATATATTTAACGACAAACATTAAAAAATGTATCATTCTTATGTCAGTTCGCTCGACAGAGAGATGACAATTTGTAAAAAAACAGCTCCTAAAAGATCATTTATACCATATAATAATATTAATTAATAATTAATTTATCAATTGTAAGGAAGGAAACAGCAATAAAGGCTATTTTATTTATTTTTATTTTATTATAATAATATACTTCGCCTCGTATTCTCTTCCCGTGACAGCTGGGTCACGTGATTGGACAAAGAATACGTCATCAGTTGCGATGCGGTCGATGTACTGCCGCGGTGTGTGATTGAATTACCCGAGCAAAATGCATTTTTTTACATAACAATGCAATTATGATCTTATCATTCAATATGTAAATTAATTTAAAACTAAATTGATGAATTACACGAGTTAAGCTAATTAGTAATTTATTTTATTTTCATTACTAAATGAGAAAGTCTCTAAATTTACTGAACAGGACAATCAATGGTAACACTTATCGTGACGTAGTCTTGGGCCACCATAAGCATAAAGCATATTCAGCCTATTAATGTTCCCATTGTTGGGACGCAGGCCTCCTCTCTATGAGAGGGAATAGGCTATAATCCACCACGCGGGCCCAGTGCGGGTTCGTAGATATCACATGTCTTCAAATTTTTGGTTCTAGGACATGCCGGTTTCCTCACGATGTTTTCCTTCACCGTTTTGAGAGCAGTGGTGATGAAATAACTGGCTGGGTTCGAACCCACGACTTACTGCTTGTAAGTCGGGGTCTCCACCACTGGGCGACCGCTGCTCTTGGGCCACCGTGGGAAGAGAATACCAGGCGAAGTATATTATTATACCATGATTTATGCAAAAGAAGATGGAGTGACTTTATGAAGCTGTTCGTTAAATTGATGGTTTTGAAAGTTTAGACAAAAATGTTAAAAACTCATCTGATTAGCTTTTTCCCAACTAAGCAAATTGGGGTCTGCTTCCAGTCTAACCGGATTCCGTCGAATACCAGCATTTTACATAGACCGACTGCCTATAAAACTATCAGTTTGATTGAAGTTACAATGACAGAAAGGTAATGTAAAAAGATACCCTACCTAATATGAGTAGGATGATAGATTTACCAAAAGGAATCGGAGTTTATCGGAGTAGTATGATAGATTGTGAGAGTCAAAATGGCGGGAATACCATAGCGAATTAAATTATACCAATTACCAAACAAATGTACCTAAAAAATACTATTTTGTACCTAGCTCTAAAAAATCTGTACATACCACCATCAGAACAAAATTATTTCGAAATTAAGTTACACCCGCTATTTTGACATTAAGATGACAGATGTTCTATAATATTTTATTATTTAACCAGTACTCATAAAATACACCGTGACTTTTTAGTCGTCTTACAAAGGTCGTCCACTCTATGTGCCAGACATAAAATAGTTCTAGGCCCGTTTTTTTTATCTTCCTTAATAGGTACAAAGAAAATTAATAATAAAAAATTTGAATAAAATATGAAACATCCTGTTAATGATGTTTACGTGTTAAACGGGAGAACTATACCACCCAGCACTCGAGTCCAGTAGATCATCGCTCGCAACAGGGTGTTTTAACCGCGTCATGCGTCATAATACTGAATAATATTTTTATTTTTAAATTATTAAAATCTCATACCTATTTTTTTTTTATGAATGTTTAGTATTCATGGGATACATAAAGTAGGCTGCCGTAGTAAGACGACTAAAAAGTCACGGAGTATAATTACACCAAAAAATTGCAATTAAAAAGTACCTCAAGGTATAATTTAATTCGCTATGGTACACCCGCCATTTTGAGTTTCACGATAGATTTTAAAAAAGGAATCAGAGTAGTATGATAGATTTTTCAAAAGGAATCGGAGTTCTTGCCACAAGAATGTATTAAAAATACTTATAAGTATAGTTCTGACTATTCAAGTATGTACAACACAGTGGTTTATTTTAGACTGGTTATCAAAATGCTACGCACGGCGGTCAGTAAAGCTCTTTATCGAAACACAACTTTAAGCCAATTAAATAAAGCGCTAACTAGATATGAGCTAGAATGCGCGATGACTCTTCGGAAGTCGCAAGACCTGGGTTATGGGACTTTTGGATTGTCCATACTTTATACCTTACCCAATTGGCGTAAAGTTAATTATGCTTTCTACAATTTCGCTACCTTTCCGTTAATGTAATCAGAGACCTTAGAGTGTGCGTTTTCGCCTCAAGCCTTTTGCCACACCCATCATTGCCACTTTTCTTCAGGAAGCTCAGGATGATGTCCTTTCATATGCGCCTTAAAACTATGTCCTTGATTGAACTGCTTTTTACACGCCCTGCATTCAAACCTTTTAAAATCACTATGAACCCACATGTGCTGAGTAAGATTCTTCTTTCTAGGAAAAGATTTAGAGCACACATTGCACTGAAAGGCTTTTTCTCCTGTATGGACCAGATTGTGCTGTTCTAAATATCTTTTGGACGCAAATTTTCTTCCGCAGTAAGTACAAGGGAAGTTAATTTCAGCGTGAGTCGTATTAAAATGACCTCTATATGCGTTTCTGGTTGTAAACGTAAGACTGCATTCGGAACAAGAATAGGACTTTTTGGATTGCCCATGAGCGTCAACTAAATGCTGTTCTTTGGCGGGCCATGTCATGAATCTTTCAAAACACGTCAAGCATTGATACATCCAACATTTGGGAGATTTGATCATATGCTCTCTCTTCGCTGCTAAAGAACTGAATGTTTCTTTACATTTTCGGCATATTCTATCGGCCGCTATGTGTGAGAATCGGATATGCTGTTGCAAAGAGCTATTTGTCGTGTAGGACTTGCCACAAGTATCACACGTAAAGTTCTGGTAGTGAGTAGTCATATGACGACTAACCTGTCTCATACAGGGGAAGTTCAGATCACAGATCCCACACATAAGTTTATCTTGTGCGAATTTATAAGGATGCAATCCTAATTGGAAGTCAAAGTTAATTTTAGCGGTATGTCTCTCGTTCAAATGCCGTGCGATTTCCTCAAGTCTCGGGAAGGTTTCAAAGCAAATTCTGCATGTCATTTCTGTGATGTCAATTTTGAGGTAGCTTTCGTATGAGATATGCGCGAATGCCGTTTTGACTTTGAAGTTGAAATGTTCCTTCTTCATGTGTTGTCTGAATGGCGTGGCGTCGGTGTAACTTTCCCCACAATATACGCACATTAGGGCAGTGTCCGGCAGTCGGAAGGGGTATACGGTGGCGTTCAGGACGATAGTTTCTGCATTCCGTCTCGCGACGGACAACGGACGCATCACGTCTAGAACAGACAAATGTCTTTGGTCATATTTCTGGCGTGCGCTTGGTAAATGCGTAACAAATACTTAAATCCTAACTTATATTAAAAATGTCAGTTCGTTTATTTTTTTGTCACGCCTTAACAACGGGATGGATTTCGATAAAATTTGGTATACGGATAACTCTTTAAATGGCATGGATTAGAGATTAGGTCTCGGGACGTTCCCGTGAGATAATTCCCGTAATCCACGAGTGAAGCCAGCAAAAGCTAGTCAGGTAATAAACGCAACGCAAAATTACTTGGCTTCAGATTGGCTCGTCATTACTCCAGAAGAAGTAAAGAATGATTTAAAAATTTCTTGCGCCACTTCTTGCGAGACACCAAGAAGGTATAATATGTTAAAAAAGCCTCTCCGATCTGAAAGGGGCATATAGGTATACTAATGACATTACCAAATGAAATGCGAAACATAAAATATTCATGAATCTTAAAATGCATGATTTTGTGCCCAAATAATACCACTATTTCCCTGAAACTTTTAAAATGTGACAACACCATCTTCGGCAATCGTATGTTCGATCGTCAACTGTTTGTTTATGACGTCACTACCCGTGAAGCGACCGGAGTATGGCCGCCAGCGCCCTTGCGTTGCCATGTAAATTTCTCCATTTTTAACTCCCGACACAAAAAGAGGGTTATATATAGAACATTTCATTTAATTTTTAACGGGGTTTTTTTTTTAATTGTTTTCGAAAAAGGATTACATAAATAGAATGTAATGTCGATACCTAATATTACCCTCACGGAACAGACAGGTTTTTTTTTACATTTTGTATAATTTTCCTTATCTTCCTTTAAGGCAATTTTCAGCATTCGTATTTGTTTTAGGATATCTCATATGCCATATGCCCAGAATCTTCAGTCATACTGACCTACTCCTTAATGCGTTCTCCGAGATGTATTTAAATTCACTTATGAGGAAGGTATTCTAAGGATATTCTTGGATAATAAGAAGCAAACATCAAATAGTAATCAATTTATTAAATACTCTATACCTAACTACAAAAATATTACAAAACAAGTAACGAAATATACCAACATATTAATAATTCATAATTCTTTAAACTATGCAAAAATTTAACAGATATTTTGGATACTATTGTCAATCTAAAGCGTTTTTGGGTGGATGGATCTGTACAAGGTAAAAATTAAATTGTCTAGCAACACTCCGCTAGAGTAATCCATTTTTTTTTTGTAAAATATTTTTTTTAGCTGTTACATAACATCACGCCTGTAATCCCCGAAGTCCCATGTAATAGGGGGCGAGCCTATTGCCATCAACCGGGCACAAATTTTGGCTCCGTGGCTGCTACTGAGAAATTCCTGATGGAAAAACCCAATAACACTTTGCTCGACTGGAGAATCGAATTCAGGATCTCATGCTCAGCAGTCGCGCTTGCGACCAATAAAACAACAAGGCAGTTTTCAGCTATTCTGAAGAGAAAATAGCTCTTCCAATAAAATTTGTAGCGTATAACAATTGAATTGCCTTCAGAAACCTATCAAAACCTGCTCAAATTGGATTGTTTGCTGAAAGTATGGCCGCGAGAGAGCGCAGAGTGCTTGTCACTTGTCAAATTCATCACTACATAGTATAAAACAAAGTCGCTTCCCGCTGTCTGTCCCTATGTACGCTTAGATCTTTAAAACTACGCAACGGATTTTGATGTGGTTTTCAGTAATAGATAGAGTGATTCAAGAGGAAGTTTTATATATATATATATATATTGTACCCGTGCGAAGCCGGGGCGGGTCGCTAGTTTTGAATAAACAGCAACCAAGCAAACCGCTTAGCGCCATCTCGCGGCAAAGATTTCAGCAATGAACATCATGGCACCTGAATGACAGTTATAAAAACATAGTAAGTACCGTCTACCCGAAACTAATGTAACATTTTTCCAATTCAAAAACTCTTTAAATACGGACTAATTACACATTATAACGTACACACGGCGACACATTAAGCTGTACATATCCAGTATAACCTTACCTCGCTCTGTATGAGCTTTCCGTACAATGAGAGATCCGCTTAATTTGATTTTGCAAAGCTTGATTGGTCGTCGTGCGTATAACCAACAGATGAAAATACATCGTTTCTAACAAAACAAATTATAAGAGATAACGTAAAACAGCTTTCTTAACAGCAGATAGAAAAACGTAGTTTGATTTTAACATAATATTACAAAGAAAAAATTGATTAAACTTTCTTACGAGTACCTGATATTTTTGTAAGCAAAGGCTGTGCATTCTTAACCTTTTGAACGCCATTGTCATATATACGTGACAAGCAAGCGCGTGCCCTGTACGCCAACGACACAAATATGTGACAGAAAATGCGGGGTGCACTATAACACGAAATAAACAATTAAATAGTTTTGGAATCCCTATTATTTTGTAGGTATATGCGGTGCAATTGTATTTTAAACGTGTTTGGATTTTTGTATGTGTATTATATGATTTTTTCCACCAATAAAAACTAAAAATCGCCTAAATCCGGATGATAAGACTTCATATGCGTCTTCCAACTGACTTTCTGATTAAATTGCTTATCACAAATTTTACATCCAAACCGTTTCACCTCACTATGTATCCACATGTGTTGTCTTAACGTGGACTTTCTCGGAAACGACTTAGAACAAATATCGCAGGAGAACAATCTCTCATTTGAATGAACGACCATATGCCTGTCTAAAACATACTTGGTATCGAACTTTCTATCACAACTCGGACAGTTAAAATGTTCATCCGTATGAACAATCTTAAAATGAGCTCTGAATTTGTTTGGCTTCTTAAAAACAAGTCCGCATTCAGGGCATGGGTAAACTTTCTTAGGTATGCCATGTGCTTGTTCCATGTGAGACCGTTTGATCTTCCAAGTACTGAATCTATCACCACAAACCGAGCATAGGTGCTGGCGACATTGTCTGGAGACCTCAAAATGCCTCTTCTGATCTTCAGTTGAGTATAACACAAGTTTACACTTCCTACATCTCCGCTGTTTCGGTACAAACGGGCACGAAAATTCTAGATGTTTCTGCAGAGAGGTTGAAGACGCAAAAGACTTCCCGCAAAGTTCGCAAGTGCATTGAAAGAAGTGTTTCTGAATATGTCGGCTCAAACTACGAATGTTCGAAGATTTGTCGTGGCAGACAGCGCATGATAGTTTGTCTGTCTGTATATTAAAAGGCTGGAGGCCTATATCGTGATTTAAGTCGATAGTTTGACTATGGACTGAGTTTAAATGGGTTGCTGCATCTTCAACCTTGATGAAGGTTTCAAGGCATAGCCTACAGCGTAGATCAGTGCAGTCTGCCTTTATGTATCCTTCGTGGAGGTGGGAAAATGCGACTCTAACGTTGACCATCTCATGTTCATCATCCATATGCTTCCTGAAGCGAGGAGGGTCATCAAAACTTTCACAGCAGTAAACGCAAACGATGGAACTCTCCGGAAGCCTAAACGGATAAGCTGTGGTATATTGTATAACGGTCTGGGCGTTCCTTTTTGCGATGTGCATCGGATTTATTTCTAGAACAAAAGAGACATTGGTCACTTTTTGTGTTACAGTGCTACTTAATTTCACTAATACACAGTTCCATTATGCTTTGCTAGAAACTTTTTACTAATTTGCTTAAAGAATGGAAAAGAAAAGCTTAGAAACTGGAAGAGCCTAAGATTCCGAAAAACGTAAAATATTATCTAAGTATTGTACTTTGTACCGAATATTTCGAACTACCGTCTAATGGACACGCATTTCAGGATGCCTCGCTTTCATATGAGTTCTCCAACTCACTCGCTGGTTGAAAGTCTTATCACAAATCTTACACTCGTGTTTTTTCACTTCACTATGGATCCACATGTGTTGTCCTAGCGTCGACTTCCTCGGAAAAGCCTTTGAACACACTGTGCAGATAAAATTCCTTTCCCCGGTATGTATTACGATGTGCTTTTTTAAATTCCTGTCAGTATCAAACCTTCTTTCGCAATAAGAACATTCAACGTAGTCATTCGTATGAGTAGTTTTGAAATGTAACCGCAAGGTATCGCGTTTACTAAACACCATATGACATTCTGGGCAATTGTACGTCTTTTGAGGCACGTCATGCATCTCTTTAAGATGATTCTGTTTCATATTCCACGTCATAAATCTCTCTCCACAAACATTACAGACGTGCTGTCGACATTTTGGAGATTTCTCCAAATGGTTCATTCTTTCTGTTGTCGAAGTGAAAAATTTTCGACATTTTCTGCACCTATTTTTGTTATTTTTATCTGATTCTGTGCCACAGTTGTATCTGAGATGACAGTGAAGAGAAGTCAGTGATGCGTAAGACTTGCCACAAGAATCACACGTGTATTGCACGAAATGTGAATGCGTGTGTTTACTCAACAACGCTAACGTTGAAAATTTCTCAGTACAGATCGCGCAAGAATATTTATCCTTATAAATTTGAAACGGGTGCATGCCTAAGTCGTGAGTCGGATTGATGTTCTTATTGTGCTTTTTGACTAAATGTTCTGCAGCTTGGCCTAAATTAGGTAAACTTTCGAAGCAGATCCTACATTTTAGATCAGTGCAATCAACTTTAACCGCCGCTTCGGCGACGTGAACGAAAGCCATCCGTACTTTAAAGTCCTGATGCTCTAAATCCATATGCTCCCTAAATCTCGCGGGATCTGGGAAACTATCACAGCAGTATACGCAAACCATGGAGGATTCAGGCAACTTGAAGGGGTAAGCCGTTGTATACTCTATCATCAATTTGGCGTTCTGTCTCGCGATGAACATCGGATTTAGTTCTAGAACAAAAAAAGAAATGGCCGATCACTTATCCTGTGTTGTGGTATGTTTGTTACGGTAAAAAACTAATACTGGACTTCACAATGTAACTACTGGTGATTCATATGAAGTAAAAGTTGCTCGGACTGTATCTAAACAGTGAGAACATTATAAGTTGCTTATACTTACTACTGGATAAGACCCTAGTAGCATCTTTGAAATGTCGAAAAGTCCCGATTAAATACACTGAGAGGAGGCTTGTGTTCAAGCAGTGGGAACATTATAGGGTGCTTAAGCTTAAGAGAGGGCCCAATATGGACTGTAGCGGTACCTATGAAATGTCGAAGAATACCCGATTAAACACAGTTCAGCTAGCTCAACGCTTTACACAAATAGGACCTCCTACGATATTCAGTGTACAAACATGGACGAGGCGAAAAGAGTACGTGGCAGGTGGCATTCTGTAGTTTATGCCTAACCAAACGCGACAAAAGGTGCGTGCGTTTAAGTATGTATGTTATACTCAATGGCATCATTTATTTCTAAATGCAAGTCTATTTGAGAAACAAACTGCTATAGATTTTTTATTCAACTAACCTTTTGCTTCGATGATAAAAGTAATCAACATATACTTTCAACCGGTTCCTGCTACACAAGGATTTTCCGACTTGATTTAACACCAATTATATGCAAGTTTAATACTAATGTATTATACACATGATCCCCGGAATAAATTCTCTAAATAATTAAACCGACATGAAAAGTGAATTTAATATATATTTACCTAGTCAGTGATTTCTTTCATCTCGCCACTTCTATTACATTTTCGTTCTAAAATAAACTACCTGTATGTATCAAGTATTTCTAAACAATATGGAGTATTGTACTCTAAAATAACTCACGCAGAGTACGGATACGTAGAAAATAATTACTTAAAAATAAATCCTACAAAAAAAACATGTTAAATAATAAATCAAATGACAGACTGGCCCTATATTACAACGACTAGCTAGTAATATACAACAACCCTCATTTTATAGACTTTGGAACTAGTAAATAACATTCATTATACAATAACTAAAGGCCCCCTATTCACAAACACTTGGAGTCGTATGTCTAACTCGCTCGCTTTCGTAATGCCAAAAAAAGATAGACATACGACTTGTCGAATCGAAGCGTTTCGGAGGCTGGTCGACTGGTCAACCGAGACGGTGCCTCAATTAGCTGCGCGGTACAAAATGGAGGTCGCGAAGGTTAAAAACAATGCGCAAGCGGAAAAGAAACTCCATGGACTCTCCACGGAGTTTCTTGCCCATTCTTCTCCATAGAGATCCACGCTTTAGAAAGTACTGTAGTTGTACTTTAGAGTATGAGAAATAGGGTGTTAAGCTCCTCCATCGAGGATCCTCCGACCAGAAGGTTGTTTTCTGGTGGGCTACTGCCCGACGACGGTCATAGTCAGGTTTTTGATGTAAGTTCCTTATTTGCGGCATAGATGAATGAGCATGTAGTATACTACAGCACTTTCTGGTATTATACCTAGTGACTGGCGCTGCTAGCTTCATCTTTTTTTTTTAAAGTTCAAGAGCGCCTGTACAAATAGAACAATCACACGATTGTTCTGTCATTCAACCCTCCTTCCGCACCACGCAGCTACCTCAGGCACCTCCTCTATTAAACGGTAACCCCATCATATATTTTTTATTATTCGGATAAAACAGAAAACACTAATTTCAGATTATCGTTATTCTTTTCCTCTATACCCTCTAACTCGGGATGATAAGACTTCATATGCGTCTTCCAACTGACTTTCTGATTAAACTTCTTATTACATAGTTTACATTCAAACCGTTTATGTTCCATATGAATCCACATATGCTGAATCAAATTCTTCTTCCTCGGAAACGATTTGGAGCATACCGTGCACGGGAAGAGTTTCTCCATGGTATGAGAAACTCTGTGTTCTTCCAGATTCTTTTTGGTAACGAATTTCATACCGCAACAAGAGCAGACGTAGTTATCATCAGTGTGATTGAGTTTAAAATGTGTCCTATACTTCTTACGCTCATGGTAAATTTGCCCACATTCCGGGCACACGTAAGCCTTTTTTTCAACGCTATGGCACTCAGTCAAGTGTTGTTGTTTGGCATGCCAGGACATAAATCTTTCGCCACAAACACAGCATAGATGAGACCAGCATTTCCGCGACTCCAGTAAATGCTTTCGTCTCTCCTCTATAGAGCTGAAAGTGCGTTTGCACTTGCGGCATATCTTTTCGTCGCCAATGTGGGAGAATCTTATATGACTGCGCAATGCTGTGTTGGTTGCGTATGATTTTCCGCAGGCTTCGCAAGTATACCTCCAGAAATGGCTCTGTGTGTGACGGGATAACTGTCGTAAGCATACGGCCTTGTAGTGGCATATTGCACAGAAAAGCTTATTGTGCTCCAACTTGAAAGGTTGTAGACCTAACGCTACGGTTAGGTTAATAGGCTTTTTATGTTCGGACAAGAGGTGATCTGCGATTTGATCCAAATTCTGATAGTGTTTGAAGCAGAGTCTGCAGTTGATATTAGTGCAGTCAACTTTAATGTATCCTTCGGAACAATGTACGAAAGCCATTTTGGGGTTGAAAGTTTCGTGTTCCTCGTTCATATGCGTTCTAAAGACATCGGGGTCCGGGTAGGTCTCGCAACAGTAAACACAAACCATGTTGTCTTCAGGCAGCTTGAACGGGTAAACGGTGGAATATTTCACAATAATCTCGGCGTTCCGTTTCGAGATGAAATTCGGGTCATTTTGCTTCTCTAGAACAAAAAGAAACGCCCAGTCATTCAACTGCCCTTCTGTTTTCCTTAGTTGTGGTGTTGGTGATTGTTTCTTAGATTATGACACTTATGGTATGGTTAGATAAGGTTTATTTTCCGTGTGTAAGGTTGAATGTAATCACAAAGGAGTTACACAGATCCTATGTTAATGAATATTTTATTGACGCGAGATATAGATTGAAAATGGAGTACTGATCTACTCACTGAGTATTTGCGAATAGTTTTACTAGGCAGTGTTGGTATGTAAATTAAAACAATGTGCTAAAAGAGCTCTGCTCAAAATGTCAGAAACCCGAGTGCCGTTTTTTTTACGCAAGAATACCTTAATATATAATTAATTGCTTACTTTGGTCGGCATTTCTCCAGAGCTTACACCAATAAATTAGTATAGTTACAAAATCTTATATTCCTCATAGCACCTAACAAAAATCAACCAACTCCGGATGGTAAGACCTCATATGCGTTTTCCAACTAACCCTCTGATTAAACGGCCTATTACACGGAGTACAGTGAAACCTCTTATGCTCGCTATGAATCCACATGTGCTGCGTCAAATTCTTCTTTCTCAGAAAAGATTTAGTACAAGAAGTGCAATGGAAGAGTTTTTCCCTCGTATGCAGAAGTTTGTGACCTTCCAAACGACTTTTACTTGCGAATTTTATTCCGCAGAATTGACAGACATAGTTATCGTCCGTATGTGTGATTATAAAATGAGATCTGTAATGTCCATACTCCGTGAAAGATTCCTGGCATTCAGGGCAATTGTAGAGTTTATTCTTGATTTCTACGTTATGGGCTTCCGTCATGTGCTCCTGTCTCAGCTTTCTCGAGACGAATCTGTGTCCACAAACATTACAACAGAACGGCCAGCATCTTTTGCTTTCCAATACATGAGCACGGCGCTCTTTGATATTAGGAAAGGACTTTCGACACTTCACACAAAATTTTTCCTCGGTATGACTGAATAGAATATGCCTTTTCAAGTTGTCTCGACTGATGTATGATTTGCCACAAGTCTCGCATGTATACTTGTGATAATGCCCGTTAGTATGCCTTGATAAGCATCTGAGAGACGGAAACTTTTGGAAGCAAGTCGCACAGACCCATCTTTCGGCCCCTAACTTGAAGATTTGCAACCCGATCTCTGCGTTAAGATTTAAATGCTTGTCATGTTCGAGGACGAGATGTTCCGATATGGAAGTAACAGAATCGAACTTTTTAGCGCACATTTTGCATCCTAGATCCGTGCAATCAACTTTGAGGTATTCCTCTGTCCCCACGGCGTGTGAGAAAGCATGTTTGACGATGGGTTGGTAGTGGTCACTTTTCATGTGGTCTCTGTAAGCCGCCGGGTCTTCGAAAGCGTCGCAGCAGTAAACACAAACCATTTCGTGAGCGGGTATCCTGAATGGATAAGCGGTTGTGTATCTCAGAACGAGCTTAGCATTTTGTCTGGCTTCGACCAACGGATCGAACTCTAGAACAAAAAGAATGGTCCTTTGTCACTTTAGTTTTGGTAGGAGACGCGTTTTGATACGCTCGTGATGATGTACTGCAAGTTTCGCGAAGAGATTCTGTTTATAGTTTAGAAATGGTACGTGTGTATGGCCATAAGTGTTTTTGTTGTGTCCTTTTACATAGAAATTGAATTTGTATTATGGTAAAATTGGATAATGGTAAGAGAATGACTACTGGAAGCAAGTTTTGTTAGGTGTATCAATCGAAAGTACGAATATCTTCCTAACTCATGGTAGTAATAAAAACCAAAAGAGTTCTAGGTGGTATCATTAGGACTCCGACAAAATCCTTCGTTCTCCCCAGACGGATGATATTCATGAGTATTTCCACCCAAAAAAAGGGTAAGTATATCATGAATAGTGGAGCTTTTATTAATAAACCGTTAAATCATTTGCCGTATACAATGGGTCTAAAGTTAATCGATAGGTAGGTAAAATCATTTAGAATTTAGGTTCCACTTGCGACGTTTGGAATTGGTTTAAATTCTAGCTCTCATGGTCGCGTGAGAAAGCGTAACTACAAGTAATTATAGACATATCAAGTTTCTGTTGAGTTACCAACAGTATTTTAAAAATCTCAATAGAATATTCCAGAAATAATACAGAAAATTGGTATCATAGTTTATTTTGATAATTCGATAAATTATGACTACAAATTCCATACTTAGTAAAAAATATCTTAAAATATCAGCTACTTTCAATCTACGAAATAATTACTGTGAAAAAAACACTTTAAAAATTCCGAGAATTCGAATTTCGTCCATGATACTTAAATGGTAAGTATAACGGATCGCGACAGTCAAACCTATAACGCTCTATTCACACGAACAGACATCGAACACTCCAATTCACTGTCGTCGGCAAAGTGCCGCTAAAACTACATTTTCGAAGGCGACCACACCCGCAAACCGCAACGACAAAGCCCAATCGCTACGACAGACCGCAGCCACACGTCTGGTTTCAATGTGAAATTAAATTAACTTTTGGTAATCGGAATATATCCGTGAACAAAACTACAGTTATCCGAAAAAATTGCGTGAGGTCGTTTTGTCGTGGATCCACGTTTAAAGTCCCTTTAGTAAATGGTGACATCGCCGCCTGACCCTTGTGGTCTACCATCGGCTTCGGAACTGTACTTATAGTGAACATATGACAAAATTTCACATGACAACCTCCCAAATGAGCATTTTGCTTACCCAGTGTGGCACTTCGGAGCGAAAACAGATCATTCTCTAGCGAAAAGCTTTATGATTAGATTCACCCTGGCATACAAACATGTCTGCAGATGAAAATCGAGCTCCTTACAATAAATTCGCTTCAGTCTCTCAGACATTATGTTTCGCAATATGTCGTTTCAATCGATAAACCGACAAGAACTTTAAACCGCAATGTTTGCAGACCGCACAATCCTCAGAATGATGAAGTTTAAAATGGTCGTAATATGCATTTTCTGTTGTAAACTCGATATTGCAGTCCACACAACGATAGGTACGTTTCGACTGACCATGTTCAACCTCCATGTGTTTCTTCCTAGTTTTGTAATCCAGGAATCTTTCCTGGCATTTTGGGCAGCAGTAAGGCATGCAGGATTTCTGCGTTCGTCTATGTTTCTCTTTGGCTTCCATCGTAGGGAAACTTTTCTTGCATCTCTTGCAAGATACTTCGTATATTTGGTGTTTTGATCGCACGTGTCTTAGTAAGCCGGTTGTTGCGACGTAACTGCTACCACAGACATGGCAGACGTAGCTTAGAAAGTGTGTGATCGTGTGTCTGTTTAGGTGAAAGAGAGAAGGGAAGTTTTTCTCACAAACTGCACAGTTATAAACGTCCTTTTGCAAAAAGTATGGCATTACGCCGAATTTGCCATTCGGGTCCGTTTTCCTTCCATGTTCTGTCTCTAAATGCGCCAAAACCGTTTCTAGAGTCGGAAAACCGGTGTTGCACAACCGACATCGTAGGTTAGTGAGGTCTGCTTTAATAAATTCCGTTTTTGGGAGATGGTGGAACGCGACTTTGATGCTAAAGTAGTCATGTTCTCCGTCCATGTGTCTCCGGAACTCGTCAGGGTCTTCGAACAACTCTTGGCAGTAGACACAGAGTATAGACTTATCGTTCACTCTGAAGGGGTAAGCAGTAGTGCTACTGATAATTGTCTCGGCGTTTGAGCGCGTCGCGTCATAGCTTTCCGCTAAAAAAGAAAAAGTTCTTTGTAGACCATAGACTTTAGTTGAAAACTTCTTGAATCTTGAGGCTTTGAGTAAATCTTCTAGAAAACGAAAAAAATAGAATAAACCGTTTATTTGTTCTTTTATTCTTGTTAATAGTCCGGGGTTTTTCTCTCTCAAAGAAAGAAGGCCGGTGTCCCAGCAGTGAGGACTTTATAAACCGATTATAATAAAGACGAAACATAATGACAAACTGAAGCGAAAGTATTGACAAATATTTGGTATAATTTAATCATAAAACCCATAGATTTTATCCTTGATACGTCATATCAAATTATCATTGAACAAGACATATTTCACTAGCTTTAAAGGCTTTAGTAATTACTAGAAAATACATATTAATACATAAACTAATCTGTAACATATTCACACACGTCAAATATGTAATAGTGATTCTTTGAATCTGTGTTTTCAAAAATCAAGTAAAACAAATAAAATGTTTAATACCTCTACTCCTAAAAATTATGAAGCACGTTTATTAAGGAGTCAATTCTAAAATATCAAATAGGGTACGTTATAATTGGTTTCATTTTGCAAGTTAGTATACAACGTGTTTTTTTTTTATATTCCATAACTCTAGGATTATATTCTATAAGTAAAAATAATACAGAAAGTCCTATATGTAAGTATACGTGGTCCAAAAATGCATAGTTTCGAAGATATCATCAATCAAGTTTCATTGACAAAAGCGAGTAATTAATTTTTATTCAAACCTTATTCATATTTAAAGCTAAGTAAATGCGACGTTGTCATATTTCACGAAAGGGGGTTTAAATAATCGTGAGTTTTTCGAATCATTTTGTGGGAAAAATTAAAACAAAAAAAAAGACAATTGAAAAATAATCCAATGCCAGTTGATTCTTTCATATGGTCTCACTCATACTCTTGAAACCACCTCGTATTTTGTATTCCTGAGTGACTAACTTTGTAAAATATCTACATTGAAAACTAGAAACGCCGTAAGGCACATTATTTATTTATTTATTTATGTACACACAAAATACTTAACAAGACATGCACATTAAGAGGGTTCATCCAAAAAGTTGGCAACGTCGCAAATAGCTGTCAAATATTTACCTGTTTTAATTAATTTGGCTATATTACTGTATGGAAATAAGAAATATGGCTCACTAGTGAACTAGATTATGAATAATGAATAGCAAATAAAACACTGAATTTGATGTTGTGACCGTGTTAAGTGTAAAAAAGGCATTTGAAAAGTTTCGAAATATTTTTTTTTTCATCTAACACTAAATATTCGGTGTTCCGATATTAATTATTGCATTTCACTATGTACGGATGGAAACATACAGTCATATAGCCATATTAACCAAATAAATATTTGACAGCTATTTGCGACGTTGCCTAGTTTCTGTATAAACGCTTTTAAGTGCGTTGTTACATTTGCAACGCTCGACTCAGCGCTGCAAAGTCGAAAACTCAACAGCACACCCCAAGTCCCTTGCGACATATGCTCATACTTCGATATTATTATGTTAATATACTTTTGATAGACGTGACCTACTAAAAATGTTAAGCATTTTACGATAAAATCTACGTCATTGCTCTAAAATATTATAAAGTTCGTAAGTTTTTAATAGAAAGATAACTCGGGCAACGAGACCCGCAATGTTATGTCTGAGAAATAAATCCCATAAAAAAATATTACATTTATATAAGGTTTAAGTTTTATAAAGTTATAGTAAATAGGTTTAAATACTTAAAATCTATGTGCACATATGAGATTTCAAAAATCAATAGTAATTTGGATTTGATAGTATTAATTTAAAATAAGTAAAATTGCCAAATTAATATTGTTTTTTTTTTTAATTATAGCTTTGAAAATTGCGTGAAAGAATTTGTCAAGTCTAAAATAATATTCCATATTACTTTTTTTTAATAATAGTGATATGAAATATGACTCAAAAACGTATTTTTTTATTATTTTTTCACACTATTTCCAAATGCTGAAAGACAGCAAAATGTCTACATATGGATATGTCTCAAGTATTAAAGAAAATCATTTTTAAATTACCAAAGTTCAGAAAAATCGATAAAATCAGAGCATAATTTAAAAATTAAAACTACAACCAAACTTATAAACGTTGACACTAACCAATTTATATGTCACATGTGATTTTATAATAGGTTTTCGAGGACATTTTTCAGAAATTATTCTGAGATTTATTAATTGAATGTTTAGTATTAGACAAAATACTATTATCAACGTTCATAAAAAAGGTTCTTTCAAGAACTTACCTGCACTCACGAAGTGGAGGGTAGAACAGAATTTATGAAGCCAGGATTCGAACCCAGGTATGAGCAACTTCGATGGAGCTCGATGCGCTACACGTTGCCTTATTTCGAAGCGATTGCTATAATTTAATCGCTAGTTTTAAATTACTATTAACAGTATACAGGGTGTAAGGGACAGCCCTCCACAAACTGACAGAGTGCATTCATTGCTTATCATATTTCGAGTTCATTGAACACGTCGTCGCGCTTGCAATTCAGAAAATAAAACAAAACAAATTTGTTGGATTCCCATAACATTCCTGAAATAATTTCCTGTACCGATCATCTTAGTATGATATACTGAATTCACCCCATCAGTTTGTGGAGGGCTGTCCGTTACACCCTGTATATCTTTGGGGACAGGCTAATAAGTTCCTACGCGCTAACATTGTTGAATGACGATTAAAAGTGAAGGGCGGGAATCGAACCCGCGAACTGCTGCACAGAAATGTATTCCAGCTTGCAGGCATGTTTAGAGATCGACCTCAAGGTATCAAAGGGGATTTCACATATCTACTCTTACTCCCATCCATATCCACACTCAAAACTTTCCTCACGACATTTTTTCATTCCTCCCCATCAGACGCCCATACCACGACAACCGATTACCACACAAGTTTTACAGACACGCAGAATATTAGTATTAACAAGAAGCCTCTTTTAAATTACGCTTCATTTTCATCATTTCAGCCGAAAGACGTCCCACTGCTGGACATAGGCCTCCACCAAGTGTCGCCACATTGACCGGTTCCGTGCGACTCGATGAAAAAATGATGCTAATTTTTGTATAACTTTGACACATCAAATATCTTTTTAAAAAAATGGCCGGTGTTTCGTACCTGGCTACTCTGAGAAGAAATAGTCAAGACCATCCTAGTGACTTGAACCTAAATAATTTGTATACAAGGTGAAAACTTTTCATCGGTAATTTAAAATAATAAACAGCCGTGTCCTACAAAACTGCAATACTTTCAGCTTCAGTAAAAATTTCTATACAGCTGTTTTTTTTTTAAATTAAAGATAAAAAGAATCTATTTATTTGGGGTTCAAAATGATATACTGAACACGTGGTAACCATTTTAGCGGTCGGTGTCCCTTACACCCTGTATATCGTGTAATGCCAATAACACATTACTTACTAAGGGAATTAAAAAAAAAGAAAAAGGTTACTAAAATATAAAATTTCAGAAAAAATAACATAGTTTTTATTGATCATCTTCATAACTCGTGGTACACCTAAATGCTGTAAGGAAGAACACAGAGACACGGCAAAAATACACAAAATACTAAATATTTCATAATACCAGCTCTGTATACATTCGTTTTGCAAATTCGGATGACAGTTCAACCAATATGGCGTCTTGTTAGTAGTGCAAGGGGGACATAACAGATGGCGCTGTCACCAAGTCAGTAGTGACCAATGTGGTAGCATGAAATTAAGGAGTTTTGTAACCGCGTTGGGATTTTAAAGCAGCTATAGAGAGTCCAATCTATACTAATATTTAAAAAGGTAAAATTTGTTTGTGTTTGTATGTAGGGGGTAATCTTAGGAACTACTGATCAGTTTCCGAAAATTCTTTCACTAACGAGAAGCTACATTATTCCAGATCGTTATAGAAAAAAAAACAGCTGTTCCATACTTTTTTGTAGGTATTGCACTTTTGTAGGAAACGGCATATTTTTTTTAATAACCGATGAAAAATTTATATGTAGGGGGCTCAGAATGATGTACTGAATCCGTGGTAACTGTTTTCGCGTCGGCGTCCCTTCCACCCCGTATGTTCAGTAGTACTTTAAAAGGAGTATATAAGGTCTATCTTTTCAAACACGAATTATTTTAAGAGTAACTTCTATAAGTCGTAAAGTCGCCATAGCAACGAAAAAAAAAATATCCGAATGATTTTTTTTACGAAATTATTATAATTCTAAAATTTTTTGAGACTTTTTGCATAAAATATTTACTCCCATATTCTTACAATTACAGAAAGGTAAATACGACGTAGTAAACAAGCATAATGGATGCTGAAAAATAAGGAGCCAGTATTTATTTGGTGGGTCAAGTAATTCTAAAATAGTTATTTTTTATTAAAAATATACTCAGATGAAAAAAAACCCTTGAAACGGCTTTGTTATAGCCGTTAGATGATTCCCTGAAAATATTTCGTGTATGAATAGTTAGACCTTATATCAGGATCGTATCACCGTTCTAGGGTTCTACCTACTCGCATGGGAAAACGCGTGACTTTATATACATAAATGTAGTACTTCCATATTTAGTTAATCTATCATACCTTTCTTTGCAAAACGAACTCTTTTGTGAGACATATCCATATGTTACCTTAATACTAATCATGCATTATGATATAATTATGTATTCACAAGTTATGTACTGAAATTTTATTAAATGCTTGTTTTATTTGATTTTGTATCTCAAATCAAGATGTATGAACGTGGACGAGACGGAGTAGTAGGTGGCGTTAAATGAAGGAGCTCGTGGCTAATTATTAACAGCCGCTCGGGTTGTTAAGCCACGCTTGCCTGGGTTGGTCCGTGGATAGGAGACCACCCATTACGTACCGAGTCCTGTCTCAGAAAGCACGTTAAGCCGTTGGTCCAGGCTTTCGACTGTAGATCTATGACAGTCGTTGCAGGTAGTTAGTGGCTCGAAAGCATTACTTCAGTACATAACCTGCCAATTGAAAGGTTGGTAAGCAGAGGTGCCGATGATCAGTTGCTGTCAATGTAAATGAAAAAAAATACCGTCTTTGAGCAGTTTTTTTTTTTGTGCCAAGCAGAAATTTGTCATGTAGCCCTGCATTTGCAATTTAGTTCAATTTTGAGTAATGTCAATTTTGACGAGTTCTTGATTGAGTCATTCTAAAACCATCTTAATTTACACTACCAATAAGTTGATAATTATTTAAGTAGAAGTAAGATCTGGTTCATTCTAAAACCATTTTAATTTACACTGACAATAAGTTGATAATTAGTTAAATAGCAGTAAAATGAATTGGAAACGTGTCAGACAAATGCTCATCTTTCGCCTCGGATTCGTTTTTCTTTACACTATTTTTTTATTACTGTTATTTTCACATTATTATATATTAAAAAAAAAAAGTAAAGTAAAAGTACCTTGTTCCATATTTTTTTATTTTTTAAATGTTTCGTACATTTAAAAAATAAAAAAATGTGGAACAAGGTCTAGGCTGCAGGTGGTCAGGTCTCCAGAGAGAGGAACCGCCTCACTATGCGTGCCGTGTCCAGGAGTACTGCTTTCTGAATCAAGCCCTTGACCCAGCCGCGCAATGAGAGAATTTTAATTTTAATGTATTTTCTTTATTTTTGATGAAGAAATTGCACTTATTTTTCCAAATAAAATTTAAATTAGTAAATTATTTTTTTTGGCATACAGAATTTAGATTTTTGATATAATCTACAATATCTTCGGCAACTCAACGTCCCAACCATAAAGAACACAAACGAGATGCCTACCTTTTTTTTTCTTCTCCGTTTTAGCGGCAGCCAATTTACTAGCTCCAGCCAATTTACTGGCACCAGCTTTAATAGGCTCCTTCTTGACCGCTTTAGTTTTTTTTGCCGCAACCGATTTAGTTTTCGTCGTAGATTTCCGTTTTGCCGTAGCCTTGGTGTTATCGAGGAGGTCTAATAGGTCCACTGATTCCTTTTTGGGTATTTTGCTCGCTAATTTTGTCAGGGGTTCGTCGTCAACTGTAATTTACAAAGATGGCGTCAAGTTTTGGTATATCGTAGATGTCTTAGGAAGATTAAATTAGCGGAAGTTGGAGAAATAGTACAGACTACAGCACATCAAGCTACTACAATCTGTCAAAATTCTTTAATAGATGTTCAACTTTATCGTTAAAGCATTAGGTTCAAGGTTGACTGGGAAAATTTGACAGTTTCGGGCAGCTTGATGTGCTAGCTGCCCGAAACTGTACAAAAGAATTTGTTACATTGAATGCAATTCGATCAATTATTTAATGGGTAGAAACTTGTGCTTGCTTACTGGAACAGTAGACTCAACCGCTATAACACTTAAAAAAACTCAAATGATTTTAAACCATAAACCTTTGATAGTTAAGGCTGTCATCAGACGGACTGCATCGCAGCACCATCAGACGGGCTGATATATTCAACTGGTGTATCCAACGGAACTGCGATGCAGTCAGCCTAAGTTCAAAATTTGACAGTTTGTGGTAACTTGATGCTCTGGCGACTGTACACCTGGCTGCGGACCTTGTTTTACTACATCTTCTTTCTACTTAATATAACTACGAAGTGATAAACAGCAGGTGTCATTAAAAAACAGCTGATGTTCAGCTTTATTTGAATAGAAAAAAGCATTTTGTTTTTTTTTAATAGTAACCGTGGAGGTTCTTGCCAGTTCTTCTCACGGACAATCGCCTGCCATACAAGCATAATGCAATAATATAAAGTTATATTACTCACGGTCATCATCATCATCATCATCGAATCCGCATCGTTCTTCAAAGTCATCATCATCATCGCTCAGTTGCTTCTCTTGTTTCACTCGTTCCAATTTGACGTCAGAGTCTATGGCTTCTACTTGAACTGTTTGAAAGAAATAACATAATTTAATACAATGAGTGTAAAAATACCCATATCGAAGCTGAAAGGCACTTGTTCTCGCAGTCTTTGCGATATTTTTTTTTTGTTCTAGACCATACCTTCTAGTTCCAACTTTTTAATAAGTTTTTTTTTTTAAAACATTTTTTTACTTTAAACACCTCCACGACCATTCAATCCATCCATCAGCACAATGCTTTGAGTCCTACCGTAAAACGTGATTTTTCACCCCAAAAAAAAAAGTCGTTTCCCAGCAATAATTTTTGCGTAGTTACTTAGTTTGATGTACAGAATGCTTGGTTGACGGCTTCGTGAAGGGTCTATTTACACCCTGCATAATGAGTGTAAAAATACCCTTAACGAAGCCGAAAGGCTCTCAACGGGGAAAGTTAATACGATATGTTTTTGGTCTAGACCAGGGGTGTCCAACATAATTTTATGGAGGGCTAGGTTTAGTATTTTTGTAACCGTAGCGGGCCAAAAGAAATGCAAAATGACCGCTAAAATTTTAAAAACTAGCTTCGCCGGACTAGACTGCTATGATGCATTCTGCCTTCGCGGGTAGTTGAGGTGGGGCGGGTAGGTACATATGGCGCAGGAATAATAACAGACTTAGGGACATTTTTTAAACAATCTTCGCGTGTTATTGATGTCTTATAAAGTTCTAAATAGCTCCCGGGCCGAATGATCTATGTGGTCCGCTAAGTGGCCCGGTGGCCGTATGTTGGACGGGCCTGGTCTAGACCATATTTGGGAACCTTCTAGTTACAGAGACAGTGGCGGATTTACCAGCAGGCTGAGTAGGCTTGAGCCTAGGGCGGCAGATTTTTGGGGCGGCAAATTTGGGGACCAAATTTTTTTTTTTTGCTACCTCGTTGTAATCAAAAAGATTTTGGCATGACGGTTTTCTGAGGTTTTACAGATAGTCTGCAACAAAGTTTGCCGATGACGTTCCCCTCTCACTTGTCATTGCACATTCCGAGTAGCAAACTTCAATATTCTAGAGGAAAACAGCTAGTTTGCGGCCCCCTAACAAGTAATCGGTAATATACCCAAAAATTATTTTACGTGCAATTTCAACGAAATTGTTGGATTGTAAAAATAATGTTTGACATGACAATTGTAGAGGCAAGGGCGGCAAAAACTGTACAGCCTATACCTTAAAAACTTGTAAATCCGCCACTGTACAGAGATATGGATATGTTGGAAAAAGGCTAAGTAGATGATGATGGTCATTAAAAACCTTACCTTCAACATCCGCAATCGCAGAGCTGCCAGCATCCAAGTGCTGCATAAAAGTCTTCTCGCACTCCAGCACCTGCCGCTTAAAGTCTGAAGCGTCCCGCAGCCGAGATATACAGAGCTCGCAGATCAGGCGACTGTTGCTGTTGGGGCCTCCGGATTGGGAGTATGCGATCTGGTGAAGAGTTGTGTTGGTTACTACTTGATGTTCTACTGGAGCCGAAAGTAGTAGACTGCGATAATTCGAGGGTATGAATGAGACCATACCAAAGAATCAACTGGCTTATGAATTATTTTTCGGCATGGCTAGTGCATTGGGGGAGCGATTGGCTACTGCGTGTGTGAGAAACCCTAGTGTGGGGCAAAGTAAACAAAAAAATAAGCTAGTGTAGTGGTCCTTACGAATATGAACATTAACTTTATATGAAAAAGGTTATATTTCATTTATAATTGAATGTCTGGTTTCTGTTGCCAAATGGCACAAAATGGAACATTTATAGATTCGTCTTGTCCATCAGTGTGTCACAGCCATTTGACTCCTGAGACTGTTGGAAACATACAAATGAAATTTGGTGAGCAGATAATCTATGAACCGCTAGAAATTAGTGATGTGAACTTTAGTTCCCTAAGCAGGGTTTGCATATAAAAATATTAAAAGTTAGTGATGTGAAATCAAGAATGAAATAATAAAATAGGGGTGGCCTTCTGCAATACATCATGAACTAAGGGATAAAATAAAATTTCATCGTAACTGTGTGGGGTGTCTATCGACAGCTCTTTAAAACTGATATCAGGGTTCCTAAAATACCTTTTTGTTACTTAGTAAATCAATAGTTGATGAGATATTCGATTCTAAAGCCATAACCAGCACCTCTAATTTTTAAAGTACGAGGAAGAAACATTTTAAAAGTTTGTTTGATTTCTGGGAAATTGTGGTAATTTGGTCACAAAGATCATGTTTTTTAAAATTCATTAATAATATTTACTTTCATGGATTTTTTTTGTTATGGCATTGGTATACCTTTCTGATCCAAGAGGGTTTTAAATAATTAAAGTTGATAAGTAAACAAAAAAGAATGGTCAACAATACCCTATTCTTGATTGACTATTGGTCTATGTTTTTTATTATGCTTTGTTGTTCTATCATCTCTTTTTTAGTATGAATATTTTGCTTCTGCTCAAGCAAATAATTAAACCATCCCACAGCCTTCATACAAAATCATTTAGGTCTGGCACATTATGCTTAACTTAATACTTTTAACAATGGCTTGATCAAAGACATTCAAATATTTATAAGTGATAGACAGGACAAGACAAGAGAAAATGTTGATGGATGAAGGGGGAGGAAGACCAAGGAAACAATGGATGGATTGTGTGAAGAATGATATGAAGGAGAAAGGAGTAAATGATAGTGTGATGGTTGACAGAGGAGAATGGAAGAAGAAAATGTGTTGCGCCAACCCCAAGTAACATGGCATAAAGGCAGAAAGATGATGATGATGAGACAGGTCAAGACGAAGAAAATTATAATCCAATACTTGTTACTACTTAGTAAGAAATTGATCAGTCAAGTGTCATACACCCCACTTGTCAGGTAGCATTTGTGTGAAATCAAAAATATTCAGGATCAAAATTTTTGTATAAAAATATTCCCAGTTTGCTCTATGAGTCTTTTAAATCTCTTTCAAAATCAAATTATTTATTTGTGAAACAGGTACAATATAATAAGATCTAATTTGAATGTCAGGATCGCTATGTTTAGGGCATAGAAATTTTGGATACTTAAAATACAATTTCAAAATTTTTCATGCATTGTATTATTAAAATTTGATATATTGATATTGTTTTCTTTCACAGTGTAAGGATCATTATATCAACACAATAATACTGCAAGATAGAAAATCTAGTGGGTAACAGCAGGATGCAGGCATCTATCAGTTGTTTCAACTGCCTGCCTGATAAATGATAATAAATAAATGAAGGTCCAGCCAAAAAATCAACTTTATCTTATGTTTTATTGTAGTACATACATTTAAGAGTCACTGTGTACACTAAACATTTAGTTGAAACATAAAAAACATATCAGAGTGCTAAGGTAGCTTTGTCTGGAGTACTCTGGAGTCCGAAATAAGGCACATTACAACAAGGGCAAATCACAAATTCTCACGAGGAACTTGATTATGTGTTATGAAGACCCTAATAAAAAGTATAAGAAAGAAATCTGCCAATCTTGAACAGAACTCTATGTTCGCTTTACAAATATTTGGTCAGTAATGCAGAGGTTGGTAGGTTTATAAAAATAAAAGCATCTTCCTACGTTATTAGCATCTTCTTACTGCTCGATCGATTTAAAACCCGACCAACGAAAGTAGTCGCAACCAAAGAGTATTCATAACAAAACACTAGACTCCACAAATAGGTCGGGTTATTAAAAACTTGTTCTGATCCAAGAAAATGGATGCCGTGGCGTCTCCATGAAGATGGATCGATAAATAGAAATTATTACTTACTGATACATTGAGGCTATTTGAAAGCATTTCAGCGTAGACCTCACGCTTTCCCATCCAGAAATATTCCGTAGAAATATCTTTGTAACACCCTTCGGTTAAACAACAACGACAAACATTTGGACCGGCTCGCCATTCCGTTGTTTTAGTATCCATTGTCACGTTTTTAACTTATTTTCACAGGAAATATATTTAACATACTAATTATTAACAACTAACTTAGAATAATAGGTGAAGTTACATTAAAACTATTTATTTTCTTGAAACTAACGCAAGGCGACGCCATCAGGCGTACAGCAATAGTACGCTGCGTTAGTGCTGGGCAATGGGTATGCGCGCGCATTTGAATCGTATCAGTTTTACATTATCGATTTTTCATTTATATTGAAGGACTACCTGGGATATTTAACTTGTGAGCCATATTTGCGTCCTTGTATTAGCATATTCTTGTGCAAAAAAAGTGTAATATACTGCTACATTACAGTTTGAGAAAAAGACCTCCAAAAACAGTTTTTTTTTTGTGTAAAAAAGTGAAACAAAAACTTGAACTGTTCGTGTTACAAGATTAGAATCAAAATATTATTTGCGAAAAGATTCACTGAACGAAGTGCTATTTTGGAGCGAGTTTGATTTGACAGTGTTTTGTGGAATCTCGGAATTCTCGGATCCTTTAATACTTATACTCTAATACTTTGTTTGAGAAGGTTAATGGAGGGACTGGCTTGAATTTGCAATGGAAAAACTTATTTCCACCCAACTACTTATCGACGAAACTGTTGGTAGAATGCAACATCTATTTGTGATACGCCAGTATGCCTTAGCCGAGTTTCCGGACGAGAACAGCCCGTCGAATCTAAAATTTCTTTCACAACGAGATTTGCCCATTTCAAAGGGCTTAGCGACGTGATGCGTAACAACAAAATGTATGAAGGAGAAAGACGGTAGCTCTTGATAACAACGTTCCTGACTAAGCATGATATGTCTGTGATCCCCATAGATTTCGATTCCGACTTTGAAGTGGAGTATACCTAATGTTGATGAAGAAAATAAGAATGCCTTTTGAGAAGAACCCTTAGTGTTTCCGATGGTTGGATAGTAATTATAGTCAGATGATAAGATGATAATGAAGTGCATCTTCTAAAAAAAAACAAAATTGTTCCCTTTCTTTACCTACCCCAATTATGTTAATCTGGGTGATGCCTAAATGAAAGATTTTTTCCAACACTAGGTAACTGATGAAATAACCACTGTCTGTAATAATGTTTTATCTCTGATTTTTCTACGCCAATTTTAATTGCGACAAATGCAACAACTCATTCCAATAATACATTATTATAATCATTACTTTCAATAAAACTAATTATAATGAATGGGATTTCGTGTCGTTTTACTAACCCCTCTCAATACCTGAAACCAACTTTCAGGTAAAACAAACATGATGATGAATGGCAACCAGTTGTTAAGCCTCCCGTTAATTAATTATTCCGATTAAATGGCACCCCCATTATTTTTCAATACCAAAATAAAAACTGTCACCAGCGCCATATATTGCCGAGTAGTGCTGCCATCCAAAAGCTAAATTAAAAACTATAACTAAAAAAGCAGTACATCACTGGTCACTTGCTTGTCCGAGGTGTCCCAACACCTGCAATTTAGAATACCTACAAGACGCCACAGATGCCCGCGATTAAGTTGGCCACAAGTCCTTCTATCAATATGAAAGAAGTGGTACATCACTAAAAATCGCTGTCAAAGTCAAAAGTCGATAAACACTGGCATCTGTCAAAATGTTACCAAAATGATAAATTGAATGTAAATATTTATTACAAAACAGTTTTTTTTGGTAATAAAATGAGCTCTGCTAGCCGCCAGGGTCCTATAGTGGACCCTGGTCTGTGTAGATGTTGTGGTGCTTTGAAGAAATGTCGGTTATTGAACGTGGAATACGAGTGGCTTGGTCAAAAAGAGATTTATTCAGAGATTTTCGTCGAATGCTTTGGTTTACTCGTGAGTTCTTATTTCCTCTCTTCATTTTCATACTAATTATAGCTTAAAATAAATAAAAAGCTCTCAGGTAATTTACAATTATAGTTTACGGAAACTAAAAAAAGTATAGAATACGCTATGGCTCAATTTCTGGCGGTAATCGCAAAGGCTAGGATATTTACTGTAATTTTTTTGAGTCTGTCAAACAACACGCTTTCATCATAATTTGCTTAGGCTTTTTCCTAACTATGTTGACCTCTACAACCCAGCTATTGTGTAAGACGATAACCTACAGCACTGTTTCTTTTTCCTAGCCTGTTCCATCCCACTCCTAGTCAAAGGCCTTCCTCCACTCTCACCATGTCTTTTGAGCCCCCGCCAACCTCCCTGCAGTTCTAACAGAACTATTTTGCGGTGCTGTATTGATGAATGGTGGTTGTGATCCTCAGTATTGAGGAAACAATCTTTATTTATGGTGTGGTTAGTGCCTAACCTGGTGTCAGAGATTTTATGCTGTCCATGGGCCTCTGAATTGGTCCTCTACATGCCATAGAGAAATATCTCTCAGGCAGGCTGGTTTCCTCACTATGTTTTCCTTCACCTAAGCCAGTGATAATCTATACAATTATTATAAAGCTGAAGAGTTTCTTTGTTAGGTTGAACGTGCTATTCTCAGGAACTACTGGTTCGAATTGAAAAATTCTTTTAGTGTTAGATAGCCCATTTATCGAGGAAAGCTATAGGCTATATAACATCACGCTACGCAAATAGAAAACAAGTCAGAAACGCCGGGTGAAACTGCAGGGCACAGCTAGTTATACAATATGCACATGAGACCTATGACCAGTGCTGCCAATAAAAAATTCTCAATTCCCCGCGCCAGTGCTGTCAATTCCCCGAAATTCCCCACTTCTTTTTTATTCATTCCCCAAAAAGTCCCCAAACTGATATTTTTGGAATAAAAACGCTGTTTTATACAAAATTTGTTTAATAAACTACTAAAACTTTTATAAAATACTATACCTTGTAATTTTATTTCCTGCGGAACAAGGGCGGCTCTTAAGGACATATTGCACACCTCGACAAACTCAAATTCTGGGTCCCGGTTAACTTATGCTGAACATACTACTTACCTGTTTTTTAACTGTAGCTGCACTTTTTAACCACTTTTCCATAATTTTATTGAATATTTCAACCGAACCTGGATTCCCCGAAATTCCCCGATTTTTGTCTTTCCCACGCTCTCCCCGCGCTATCCCTCAATTCCCAGCAAATCGGGGATTTACTCCGCGATTGGCAGCTCTGCCTATGACTTGGCAGTCCGATGTTCATTCCACTAGGTTATCACTGCTTAGTCTGAGGATTTTCTTCACAGCTATCTCACTTAGAGGGCGAGGAGGCGGAGCGTGTGATCTGTGCGACGTGTGTGGTACGTCTGAGAGACGCGCGCGCCTTCAGACAACAGGTGCTGGTCTGTGAGGAGAAACTGTTACATGCTAACATACAGGTCCATGGAGGTGAGGAATAGAGGTTTTATAATCTGCTCCAAATAGCTTTTTATTAAAGTTTAAGTAAAAACTCACTCACTTCAAGGAATTAGTAATAACAAACATTTAACAACGTCATAGCAAAATCTGCCTATAATGTTCCCACTGCTGGGACACAGGCCTCCTCACTATGAGAGGGCATGAGCTATAATCCATCGCACAGGCCCAGTGCGCGTAGGGCTGCGGGACTGTTCGAAAGAGATACCGTGGCCCTGGAACACAAAGGCCAAGAAGAAACATGGATAGGTTTTAGTCAGTACAAGTCTGACACTCCCTTCCGCTCCGCCCAGAGTGGGAGGTGTCATTTGATGATTTCCCATCCGAAAAAAAAAGGCCCAGTGCCGGTTTCCTCACGATGTTTTCCTTTACCGTTTTGAAAGTAGTGGTAATGAATTAAATTATACAAAGTAATGCGCAAACCTCGGTTCGAACACAAGACTTGCTGCTTTCCATGGGCCTCATAGGCCTAGCCTGAATGAGCCTTGGTTTTCAAAAGCCTTTAAATTCTGTGTACTCTGTTCCAAATATATTTGAAGAAAAAGTATACAAATATGTCAGAAAATAGTAGTGTGTGAGTGTGTGTATGTGTGTGTGTGCGTCTACATGTGTGTGTGTGAGACGTCGTCGTAACCCCACAGTTGTTTACTAGATTATTTGTTCACCATTTTTGTGTTTAAAAACAAGCGCTTCTCGCCATCAAACTAAAAAGTTTCGCGAGTAAAAAAAAAATTAAGATTAGGTTGTATAGATTTTCGGGAATTCAGTAATTGGGTTTTAAAGATTTTGATTACACAGCCCACACCATCTCATGCAGCCTGAAGAAGGAGCGAGAGTGGAAACATTACATTTATATCATTACAGAAGGACACCCAGACGATGAAGTAAAGAATGAGACACTAGTGAAGGTGGAAATTGAAGAATGTACTCCAGAAGCTGCAGTGCCAGCTGATAAGCCAGCAGATGATGAGGTGGTGCAGGACGTTGATATGATTGATGATGGGGACCATGTGGATGACGGTGAGTTTAGAAATGGTATGTAGTAAAAAGCTCGGAGCTAAATAATAACAGCCGCTCGGATCAATTTTTAGGTTAAGCCGTGCTTAACCTAGGTTGGTCTGTGGATGGGTGACCACCCATTACATACCGAGTTTCCTCCGTGCCTCGGAAAGCACGTTAAGCCGTTGTTCCTGGCTGTCATTTGTAGATCTTTGACAGTCGTTACAGGTAGTCAGTGGCCCAAAAAGTCTGACAACCAGTCTTACCAAGGGGTATCGTATTACCTAGTACTAAATGGGTTGTGGAGGTCAGATAGGCAGTCGCTCCATATAAATTTTTGGCTCTTGTGATACAGGGAATCCTAGTACAAGAGCCAGAGCTACACTGATGTTACTAACAATCACCTGTTAATAAAGATTTTTTTTTTTAAATCCTGGTATTCAGCTGCATCCGGTTAGACTGGAAGCCGACCCTAACATAGTTGGGAAAAGGCTAGGCAGTTGATGATGTAGTAAAAAGCTGTAACAAAATGAAAAGGTCATCTGGTTCCCCATTCCGATGGTCCCATTAGTTGTTTTGTCTGCCTTTTAAAATAATGGGTGTAAAAGTACCCTTAACGAAACCGAAAGGCACTTGTTCTCCCCGTCATTGCGATCATTTTTTATTCTGGACCTTGCTTGGGAACCTTCTAGTTATGGAGATATTGGGGTCAAAGTTTCAATGTTTTCTCAATTTTTTTTTTTTAATGCTCTTTTTTTAATATTATAACTTTACTTTTAATATCTTCACGACCTTCGTACTATTCAATGCACACATCAGTACAATGTTTTGAGTGCGTCTTACCGTAAAATGTGATTTTTCTCCCCAAAAAAAGTCGTTTTCCAGCAATAATTTTTCCGTAGAGTTAGTGTAGTTCGATGTACAGAATGCTTAGTTGACGGCTTCGTGAAGGGTCCGTTACTCCGTTTACATCTTCTATGTAAATACTGGCAGTAACATAAGTCATATTATTTTCAGATACCGAAAGCCTAAAAAGCCAGCCATCACAAAAACCATTAAAGAAATCGCCAAAGAAAAAGAAACTAAAAGTAAAAGCAAGGAGTCCTAAACGCAAGAAGGCTGTCAACGGCAAATGTGTGAAAGAGAAGATCAGCAAACGACGTACTAGGAGTCAGGAGTACCTAGAAGTGCAGGAAATAATAGGTATGTATCATTTTGATGGGGCTCATCATCATCATCATTTCAGCCGAAAGCCGTCCCAAGTGTCGCCACATTGACCGGTCCCGTGCGACTCGCATCCAGCGGATCCCCGCAACCTTCACCAGGTCATCGGTCCACCTAGTGGGAGGCCTTCCAACGCAGCGTCTTCCGGTTCGCGGTCGCCACTCCAGAACTTGATGGGGCTCATGGCTAAATAATATCAGCCGCTCGAATCAATCTTCAGCTTAAGCCACCCTTGCCTAGATTGATCTGTGGATAGGTGACCATCCATTACATATCGAGTTTCCTCCGTGCTTCGGAAAGCACGTTAAGCCGTTGGTCCCGGCTGTTAATTGTAGATCTGACAGTCGTTATAGTTAGTTAGTGTAGGGGCGGTACTTTCATAGAAGCCTAAAAGCTTGGCTTGCCCTCATAAGCTACTGCTCTTCATGATGTTAGGGTTTCTGAACAGCCTCCTTGCCCTACGGGCTTGCCTTATTGTTGGCCCCTCGACACGCCACTGAGACAGTGGCAGGAAGTCTGACTGCCAGTATTACCAAGGGGTATCGTATTACCCAGTACTAACTGGGCTGTGGAGGTCAGATAGGCAGTCGCTCCATTTAAAATACTGATATTCAGCTGCAACCGGTTAGAGTGGACGCCGACCCCAACATAGTTAGGAAAAGGCTAGGCAGATGATGACTTGACATACAATGGCTATCTGCAGTCTCGGTAACACATTTCATCCAATCTCTTCTGCACGCGTAGTATGACCACCTTAGAAACGGGTTTTGTCGACGGAAGAATCGACAAAATGACAGATCAACAAAGGAAATCTGTCATTTTGTCGATTCTTCCGTCGACAAAACCCGTTCCTACGGTGGTCATGCTAAGCGTGCTGGAGACACAGACGTATTTATGCTATCTCAGTTGACATTCATGTTATCTCATGTGCTATACTTTGGCCCGTATTTATCTTTCAGAACCAGAGCTTCCGGCGCAACAAACACCAAAAAAACACATCGATACCGAACAGAAATCTTACGCCAACACGATTGCAGTAGTCGAGAACTCCTTCGTCTGTCCCTTCGACACCTCCTTCAGCGACTACTATTGTATCTACTGTCGCGAAGTCTTTACCGACCCCAACAAACTCCGAGAACACACTTTAACTCACGACCCTACAACTTTCAAAGACCATATCGCAAATAAAAAGTTATTACTAGTCGATATTTTCAGAATCGATTGTCGACTATGTCCCATCACTATCGATAGCATAGACTCTCTAAAAACTCACCTCACTACGACACATGGGAAAGACATCTATGATATGTCAAATGAGTTTTTGAAATTTCGGCTAACGGTCAATAATTTGACTTGTACGGAATGTGGGTGTAGTTTCAGCTTTTTTCATGCTTTAAAAAAGCATATGGCGGAACATTTTGGTACTTGTATATGTGACGTTTGCGGCGCACATTATTTTGAAGAAAGAATGCTAGTTTTACATCAAAAAACTCATCAGAAAATCGAAGAATCGTTCCCTTGCAAGGACTGCGGGAAAATCTTTAAATCGAAGCACTCTAGATATTTACACGAAGCGAAATTACACAAGAAAGAGCCTGCATACCAATGTTATAAATGCGACGAAGTTTTTTTTTCTTACTCCCTAAGATATAGGCACATGATCGAATCGCATGGGGAACAGAGAATGTTTCCTTGTGATCATTGCGATAGGGCGTACGATAGTCGAAAATCTTTGAGGGAACATAATCGCCGTTACCATTTAAAAATATTCAAACACCAGTGTGACCTGTGCGAAAAAAGATTTTATCTACCATCTAGATTAAAGGAACATATGGCAACACATACGGGCGAAAGAAATTTCAGGTGTGAATTTTGTGGGAAAAGCTACCCTAGGTTGAGGGGATTAAAGGTTCATATGCAATCACACAGTAATGAGAAGAAATTTCGTTGTGTTATGTGTAATGCTTCGTTTACTCAAAATATTAATTTGAAGAATCATATGAAGAGACAGCACCAGAGTTTGGATCTGGAGGATGGGTATCCTGAATAGACTGCCTGCCTCGTTAGTCGAGTATGCGAAATTACTCAGTAGCAACCACGGAGTCAGCATTTAAGCCCTGTTGATGGCAAAAGGCTCGCCCCCTTGAATATGGGACTTAAACATAACTGGTGAAATGTGGGTGTACTATTAGGTTCACCTCTGCCTAACCCTGCGTGGATTACAGGCGTGAAGTTATTAAAAAAAAAATGGTTTATTTATCCGAGTAATACACACAGACACATAGTTCAAAACAAGGTGGCAGAAATACAGTAAAAATAATGATACATTTTTTGTGCACCGTAGTCTACAAAAAGTCTAAGCATACAAAAATAATAATGAATCCTGTCTCTTAAACTAGGAGACCTGTATCTTAAGAGACAGATCGGACAAAAATATTAATTCAGTAAAACTGAACACAAGAGTGAAAGTGTGTCAGTTTACCATTATAATGCATACTAATAATAATCTGAAAAAATGTGTGAGTGTTGAGGTGTGGTGTGTGGGTTTGTGGGAAGGGAGTGAGAGTGTGTGCTGATGTATGTGTGTGTAATTGTGTGTGTATTTATTAATGATTGATGATTTCAAATTTAAATGTTATTTAAAGGTTAAATCTATTAAAGAAATTTGACAGATTGTAGTAGTTTGATGTGCTGGCGTCTGTACACACAGAGACACGTCAACCTATACATTTCCAGAATGACATGGCCTCACTTTGTATAGACTTCCCGTACAATGAGAGATACGCTTAAACTGGTTTTGTATAGCTTAATTGGTCGCCGTACGCACACGCATCTACCTACCTCTTAGCGGAAATCAGGCGTGATTATCATAATACCGAATAGTAGCAATAAAACATTGGCCTATACGAGTCTTCTACCTCTCATTAAATTATAGTAAATGTGTAATGTATAAAAACAATGCAAAATAGTATAGATTTTAGAATAGATAAATATTACTTAGGAAGAAGTTAATTTGTTTGTTTTTTTTTTGTACAATTTTAGGTTTGGCAACACTAAACTAGGACATGGTAAAAACGATATTGTAATTTTTTTTATGTATCTGGTAACCCCGGTGTTAAGGGATTACCCTTTATAGTGATGTGCTTACTAATTTATGTTTTTAATCGATTTTACTTCAATGCAGTGATCTGAATACAATATTGTACTAATGTACTGTTCATTTTAAGTGTATAATTTGTAAATAAGATTATTAATAATTAAGTATATATTGAATACTAGCTGTGGCCCGCGACTTTCGTCCGTGTGAAATTATTATAAAAATATTACTTCCTTATTTGGATCGGATTTTGTTAACAATTTAAAGTTCTTTTTTTGGATGGATCCCTAATACTTTTTTAAATAAAATTTATTCCTTATAACATCAGCTGTATGTCAGTAAAAGTCCCATCAAATTCGATCCAGGTGTTTCGGAGATTAGCCGAAACAAACAGACAGACAGACAGAAAGTTTTAAAAATATTTTTGTTATACGTATCGTACAGTGGCGAAGGTTCCATACAACTCGATTCCTACCGGCTTCCCTTTGAAAACGGGCACAATCAGTATTCCATAGACAAATAATAAAATCACATTAAAGATTTGTACTCCGGCTTACCTCTTAAGAAAATTGACCCTTTTTTTTTTTTTTTTCGGATGAGAAATCATCAAATGACCCCCCCACTCTGGGCGGAGCGGAAGGGAGTGTCAGACTTGTACTGACTAAAACCCATCCATGTTCCTTCTTTGCCCTTTGTGTTCCAGGGCCACGGTATCTCTTTCGAACAGTCCCGCTGCCCTGGCAGGCATCGGCCCTTGCGGACCCCTACTTATTTGCTGACATCTCTTTGAGGCGCACGTGGAACACGAACGCGCCGTCGACACGGCCTGTCGTCATAAGACGGCCGGACGGCGAGCTGGCCCATAACTCGCCGTCCACAGGCCCGCGCCTACCCTTAGTTACTGGTACCGTATATACTTTTTACCGTATTAGCATTCAGTAAAAAGCTGTTACGAGTATTTTGAAATTACAAACAGACACTTCAATATTATTTATTTGTATAGATTTTGTAGGAAGTAGTTATTGTGCATTGTGTACTTGATATTTTTCGTCCACTTATGGGTGTTAAGGACAAAATTTTGATGGATCATTTTGAATACGTAGCCAATGAATTTGCGACATATTTCGTTTTAAATTTGTCACTTTGTGTAGTACATAATTTACATTTTTTTACATAATTGAACCTTTTGAACGCCAGAGCATAAACGCTCGCTCGTGCCCTCCACGCCAAGCCACAGTTTCACCTACCATTTTGTCACACATTTGTGTCGTTTGGCGTACAGGGCGCGCGCTTGCTTGATGCTTGTCACGTATATGTGACAATAGCGTTCAAAAGGTTAAATCCCATTGGCCTGATAGTTGATAGCGTTTCTGTCTGAGATAACCTTGTAGAGACATTGCTAGTGGTGAACTTGTCGATGATGATAATATTTTGTTTGAAGTCTTCCATAAAATATTACGCCAAATAGCTTTGCCACGACATGCTAGTTGATCTTGAACGCTTCACAAAAGGATCTGGTTTTTATTTATACAAGTTACTCTAGTGGTTTAAGTACTTATTTTAACTGTATATAGAAATAAAATACATTTTTCGTTAACTGTCTTTCGTTTTTATTTGATCTTTTACTTTACATAAATGATGTTTATTTCGCAAATAGGTTCTTACAAACACTATTTTTTAAACTAGACGAGGCCAGTGCTTCGTACCTGACTACTCTGAGAAGAAACAGCCCAAACAAACTCAGAAGTCTCCTGGCCCAGAGACCTAATTGTTTAATAATAAGAATTAAAAATATAATTTAGATGTTTTTTTTTTAAAGTGCAATACTTTCAGTTATATGAAGAATGTTAAAAAATCATAAAGAATTAGTACTAAAACCATTTGTAAGTAGTGAACGAGAGTTATATCTGAGTTATAACTGCTCCATACATTTTTTTTAGAAAATTATAAGTCCTCAGTTTTCCAGCCAAATTACTTCTAATGTCATATTTGACCATAGCGTGCATAGGCTCCTACTGGTAGAGGTTGTGTATCCTTTTGAACACCATTGTCACATACACGTGACAAGCAAGCGCGTACCGTGTACGCCAACGACACAAATATGTGACAAAAAATATGCGGTGGACTATAACACGAAATAAATAATTAAATAGTTTTCTAAATCCTTATTCTTTTTGTAGGTATTTGCGGTGTAATTGTGGCTTGACGTAGACGGCACGCGCGTGCGTTTATGCTCTTGCGTTCAAAAGGGTAAAACTTAGAAGTGCTAAGTCTACGAAACGTGATTTTTTGGTCTAGTGTGCGCCGCGATGCCGCAATGCACCGTGGGCTCCTGTTGGTTATGATTGCTTATGCAAAAATGACTACGTTGGAACCAGAGTGAGCTAGTGCACAATAGTGTGTAAGTGCACCTCATTACTTAGATCAGTGTGGCATGGCCTTCACTTTGCAGACCGCACCAATTCTACAACATTAGTTTTAGTATATGCGAAACCTGAAACACGTGCCTAGTATTTTTATGTAAACAATCTACATACAAAATTACAAAACTATCATGAAAAATCACAAAGTTATAAGCTTGTTCTGTTACCTGGTTGTGGCCGCGCAAAAACGTGGTCACCACGCAGCGCGCCCGCGCGTGGGCCTCCAGCGTCGTCTGGAGCTCATTGATAATAATAATTTGGCAGTAGGAACCTAAATTATTGCGATAGGTACTTAATATCGCTCGATGTCCAACTGGTAACTTTTTTTAAATATTTTTGGGACAAAATATAACATGGTTTAAAAATGATTGGAATCGATTCAGTTACTTATTCTGAACAAACTATATTCAGGTTTCGCATATACTAAAAATAATGTTGTATAGTGTGACGCCGACAACACGACAATAAATTAAACTGCGTATACCTCATGTAGCCTGTACTGTCCCACTGCTGGGCAACGGCCTCCCCCAATTCCTTCCATGTGCTCTTTTCCCGTTTCCCTCTTCGAAACAACAAAGTCGACAAAAAAAAAACAAAATCCCCATGACATTCTCAGTCTGCATACAAAAATTCAATCGAATATATCCAGTAGTTTAGTCTTTTTATTTTCAGTATTTTTCACATGACGTCTATTAATGGGGTAACACCGACACGGTAACGACCCCCGCATCGGTATTAGTTCACCAAAAACATGTTGCCAACTCGCTATTTGAAAACCTTTGCCAAATTCGTTCCTTACATTTTATTACCAGATGCGAATTAGTGAAAATTATGCCTTAGGTTAGTAAATCAATATTTATAAATAGTGTTCTATTTCGTTAACAGTTTTATGCTATTTAGTGGCATGTTTTGATATGGAAATAAAAATTCGAGTGCGAGCAGGGTTTGCACCTTCCGATTCCGGTGTACTGAATCGGAAGGTCGCAGGTTCAAACCCTGCTGATATCAAAACAGCTGTAGTTCCCTACGCAGGGTTTGCGGATAAAAATATTAATAATATTTAGTGGCATGTCGTGAATTGTAATCTCTCAAGGAAGAAAGCACTGAAGAGCACTTAGATTAGTGTGGTATGGAAGAATTATGCTCTTGCTATGCCATTGTGTAATAATCTCAGTATTGGTAAAAATGTCACAGAGCACTCTGGTTCCAACGTCGTCAAATGATATAATGAGATACCAGCACGCGAAGCATGACCACCGTAGAAACGGGTTTTGTCGACCGACGAATCGACAAAATCACAAATCAACAAAAGAAATCTGTCATTTTCAAAAAGAAATACATTGTTTTAATTGACAAATCAATATTTAATAGTGTTAAAATAGTTTATATTTACATAGTCTTAAATAATAGAATAATACATTTATTATATGTGTATTTACAATATGTACAGTTTCTCTACCGCGACGATATTATATAACGTATTCTTAAATAACGAATAAATAAATATTTAATTATGTAGACAACTTTATTTGCTTTTTCATTTATAAATTTTAATTTATTAGAACCTTTTTTAAATATTAATAATACAGAAATATTTTTACACGGCAGCTTTTTATAGTTTAATAACAAATGTCAAAATATAATACTGATTATCAAATGTAAGTAAATAAGCTTTAAAATAATCATACAGTTTTTTATAAGACATGAAACATGAAATGTGTAAAAAAAGATCTATCAAATTTTTAAATAAAATTTGATAGATTTTTTGCCCTTATTCCAATTCTTTTTTTCTTTTATTTTTTAAAAAACGTTGCTTCACACTAGGAATTTCTCCTGTATCGTGGGTGCATTTACAAACATTTAAACTCACATACACAAACAGCCAGACTCGGTACAACTACCGAACATACAAATACTTGTTCCGTGCGGGAATCGAACCCGCGACACGCAGCGCAGCAGTCAATCGCTCAGCCACTGCGCCAACCGCGCAGTCTATTCATTCCACAAATTCATTTGTGGTTCTCCTATCCTTATCCTAATTTATTTGTGGTCCGCGCAGCATGTCTTCTTCCATACTTCTCTATTACTCGTCATCTCATCAGACACCTCCTTTCTAGCCATATCATCCTTCACACAGTCCATCCATCGTTTCTTTGGTCTTCCTCTACTCGTTGGCTACATTCATACACAACATTTTCCTCATTCCTCCGCATCACACGTCCATACCACGATAACAGATTACCACACAACTTTTCAGTCACCGGCGCCACTTTCAGTATGTCTAATTTTAACCTTTTGAACTCCAGAGCATAAACGCACGCGCGTGCCCTCCACGCCAAGCCACAATTTCAAGGATTCCAAAACTATTTAATTGTTTATTTCGTGTTATAATGCACCGCATTTTTTGTCACATATTTGTGTCGTTGGTGTACAGGGCACGCGCTTGCTTGTCACATATATGTGACAATGGCGTTTAAAAGGTTAAAAATACTTTTACACTGAGAAAGCGTGTTGATATGCCCACGGTTAAACTAAGCACGTGTACTTCGATAATTATGATTTGTATGAAATTGGACTTCCCGGGTGTTATTTGGGTTTTTCCATCAGGAATTTCTCAATAACAGTCACGGAGTCTAGATTAGTGTCCGATTGATGGCAATGGGCTCTTCCCTCTATGGCTTAAACATAACTAGCGAATTGTGCGGGTACATCTTTTTTTTTCCGGCCCGCTTTCAGTTAGTCTAATTTTTAAAAAATACTTTCACACAGAGCAAGCATGGTGATATGCTAACAGTTAAACTAAGCACGTGTACTGAGATAAAAATTATAGAAATTATGATTTCTATGAAATGGATTTTTCCATCAGGAATTTCTCAGTACCAGCCACGGAGTCTGGATTAGTGTCCAGTTGATGGCAATGGGCTCTCCCTCTATTACATGGGACTTAAACATAACCGGCAAAATGTGGGTGTACAGTCACGAGCAACAACATGTATACACTTACCTAAATTCAAATGCGATTCTCTCGTGTCCATTGGAACGTTGAGATAACACCAATTTCATAAGTCTGGGTCACCAAGATACAGGCTATGCCTAGTTTGGGACCCGCTGTTAAACCTGTCAGTATTCTGTTGTGTAAGTTAATAAATGAATTTCAATTTGAATTTGAATAAAAATATGGGTACGAAGATAGCAGCATGCATTTTGTCAGTAACAACATGAAATTACAATCAGTACCATAGAAGAAAATCCCTTTTGAAAGTTGCTTAGTGGATATGTATTGGTGCTCGTGGATACAACTCTGCCTAACTCTTCGGGGATAACAGCCGTGATGTTGTGTATGAAATAAATAGACGGAATCATCGCAGTGGACGTTTCATCATCATCATTTCAGCCGAAAGACGTCCACTGCTGAACATAGGCCTCCCCCAAGTGTCGCCACATTGACCGCTCCCGTGCGACTCGCATCCAGCGGATCCCTGCAACCTTCACCAGGTCATCGGTCCACCTAGTGGGAGGCCTTTCAACGCAACGTCTTCCAGTTCGCGGTCGCCACTCCAGAACTTTCCGGCCCGCGTGGACGATTCGCGTGCTTCTATTTACATTCTCATCTCATATTCTGGATGCTGGCTCTTCATATGCCCTTTCAGACTACAATTTTGTATAAAGGCCTGTCCACACACATGACATCTGTACCTCCGATCATTTGTGTGTATTCGCATATGGTCTTTTAAAGTTTTTAGTCTGGGATAGCTTTTCTCGCACACTTTACATTTAAAGTTCCGTTCGCCTGTGTGTGTGGGCATGTGGTTGTTTAGAGCGAATCGTGTGAAGAACTTTTGACCGCAGCATTGGCATTCGTACCTGGGGATTGGAGAAAAAAGGATTTCAAACGGAACGAAAAAAATACATTTTTGACAAAAATAAAAAATCGACTTCCAAAAAAAAAAACACTTATAGAGTCTAAAATAACTTTATACTTTCGAAAGTCGGTGATAAAAAAATCGACGAAACAAACAAAGTCACCGACTTCCGAAAGTAAAGTTATTTTAGATTTTTTTAGTGTTTATTTCGAAGTCGTTTTTTACATTTGCGAAAAAATAAGTCAAAAATAACTTTATTTTCGGAAGTCGGAGACAAAAAATCGATGAAACAAACAAAGTCACCGACTTCCGAAAGTAAAATTATTTTAGACTTTTTTTTGGAAGTCGGTTTTTTTTACCCTTTTTAGTTATAGTATCCCACACAAATTTATTTTCATGAATTAATTTTATATTGTAACTAGAAATTGCGAAGGGTAAAAAATCGACTTCCAAAAAATTCACTAAAAAGGTGGTTTAGGTGTATTTCGCTATTTAGTTCATCGTCTGTATCATAGATGGCGCTGTAGTACTTTTTGTAGTGCCACTACAAGTTAAAGATCCTGATTAGCTTTGTGGTCCCACCTCTATTGCTCAGCATGAGGTCGTTTTAAAAGCTAGTGTATCAGTTTTGATGATTATTTTTTACCTGAAGTCTTTCAGATGATCTTTCCGCCTGTGTATGGTGAGCGTTCTCCTAGTGTCGAATATTCGCTCGCACATCGTGCAGGGGAAACTAAGAGGCTCTTCACCATGTACCTGGGGACAAAATAATATATTTATTAATTATAGCATAATAATCAGCCTATAATATTCCCACTGCTGGGACATACCGCGTCCTCTGAGAGGGAATGGGCTAACACGCAGTCCCAGTGCGGGTTGGTAGATGTCACATGTATTCGAAATTTTGGTTCTAGGTCATGCCGGTTTCCTCACGATGTTTTCCTTCACCGTTTTTGAGAGCAGTGGTGATGAAATAAATTACACAAAGTAATGCACCTGCCTGGGTTCGAACCCACAACTTACTGTTCGTAAGTCGGGGCCGCCACCATTGGGCCACCGCTGCTCTTATCTCAATTAATTATGAGAAATGTAAAATATAGTGAGGAAAATGTTAAGTATGAATGTAGATGGCTATAAGAGTAGAGGAAGACCTAAGAAACGATGAATGGACTGTGTGAAGGATCTACAAATGACAGCTGGGACGAAAAGCTTAACGTGCTTTCCGAGGCACGGAGGAAACGCGGTATGTAATGGGTGGCAGTGGCGGATTTACCAGCAGGCTGAGAAGGCTTGAGCCTAGGGCGGCAAATTTGGGGACCGAATTTTTTTTTTTTGCTACCTCATAGAAATCAAAAAGATTTTGGCATGACGGTTTTCTGATGTTTTACAGATAGAAGTCTGCAACAAATTTTGCCGATGTCGTTCCCCTCTCACTTGTCATTGCACATTCCGAGTAGCAATCTTCCATATTCTAGAGTAAAACAGCTAGTTCGCCGCCCCCAACCAGTAATCGGTAACATACCCAAAAATTATTTTACGTGCAATTTCAACGAAATTGTTGGATTGTAAAAATAATGTAGGACATGACAATTGTAGAGGCAAGGGAGGCAAAAACTGTACAGCCTATACCCTGAAAACTTGTAAATCCGCCACTGATGGGTGGTGCTCCATCCCCAACCTACGCAAGCGCGGCTTAGCCTGAAGATCGACCCGAGCTACTGTTACTATTTAGCCACGAGCTCCTCGCGCATTTTCAGTATACTTCTCATAATTCATCATCATCATTCTCTTGACCTATCCCAATTTTATTTGGTGCGCCGCAGCATGTCTTCTTCTTCCATACTTCTCTATTACTCGTCAGCTCATCAGACACCTCCTTTCTTGCCATATCTTCCTTTACACAGATGGATGGATTGTGTGAGGAATGATATGAAAGATAAAGGTGTAAAACATTTCGTGACGGTTGACGGGAGAATGGAAGAAGAAAACGTGTTGCGCTGACCCCAAATAAGTGGAATAAGGCCAGGGAGATGGTGATGACTAAAATAACTAACCTCAACCAAATGCTTCAACTTCTGTGGGTAAGACATGAGCTTGACGTCGCACTTGGGGCAGTACACGCGGCCCTTCTTGCGATGCACGCGGTCCACGTGCAAGTCCCTATTGTACTGCGCCTTGAAGACCTTGCCGCAGTCAGGGCACGGGAAGTCGCCTTCTTCGTGGCGCTGCTGGTGCATCATGAAACGGCCTTTGTCTACGAAACCTGGGTACGAAACGTGATTTTGGTAAGAAGAGATGAATCGTTCAAGTTGGTGGAGAAATGCCGGAGATGAGGCGAGAAACATACGGTTGTAATCCCCGAAGGGTTAGGCAGAGGTGTACCTAATAGTACACCCACATTTCGCCAGTTATGTTTAAGTCACATGTAATAAGGGCCGAGCCTATTGCCATCAACTGGGCACAAATCTAGACTCCGTGACTGCTACTGAGTAATTCCTGATGGACAAACATAATAACACATTTCCCGACCTGGGAATCGAACCCAGGACGGCCAAAGGGTGGGGTGGGTTGGTGAATGTTAATAGATAAACCTAATTTTCTTCTTTTCATTTTATGATTGTTATTTATTTAAAAAAATTACCTACTTGTATTTTTATTCCAAAAAAAAAATTAAAAAACTATTTACAAAAGTATAAATAAAAAAAACTCACCCAATCCACAAGTCTCGCAAACATAATTACTGAAATGCTCATTCATATGCTTATTCAACGCATGAAAATATGGAAACAAAACATCACATATCGCACACTTCAACTCATTCCGAGTCAACCTGAACGGTAACACAGAATCTTTATAATTGAAATAATACTTCTTTTTATGTACATTAGAAATATGTCTTTTAAATTCATCCAAATCATTGATTTTTATACCACAGAGCCTACAATCAATTCTTGTCAAATCAATTTTGACCATTTTCTTGTGCTCGGTCACTTTGAATTTTTTTGGGTGATGGTATTCGACTGTGTGGTGTCGTAATAAAGCTGGGTCAGAGTAAAGTTCGCCACAATAGTAACAGAGCAGATGATTATGTCTACATTTAAAAGGACAAACGAAGGAGTATTCTACTATTGTCAAAATGTTCGTCTCCGTCATATAAGTTGTGTCTCTTTCTCGCATTAGTTGCTGTACTTTTGACATTGACAGTTCTGTGGGCAAAAGAAAAATTTAAATTAATTGGTGTTTCTTGTCGGGGACATACGTCAGTATGACAATAAACAGAGAGTGCCTTGTTTGCCAAAGGGAAACCGGCAGGAATCGGCTTCTTAGGCGCCTTCGAGCCTGTTAAACAGTATCTGGGTGTAAGTGTCGTCTGTCTTTTATGGTTGTGTTGTCCTGTTGAACGTTACGTACGCGTTCAAATTCACGTTAAGTTTAGTTGCATTGGAGATGAAACAGAAATCCGATTACTATCCGTTACCTGGCCTATCCGGCCATTTTTTACTATCCGGCCGGATACCAGATAATAACTCACTATCCGGGCGGATACTGAATGTGAAAAGAAATCAATCATTTTTCATTAATAAAAGATAGATCATGCTACAGAAGCTTATAAACACCATGTATTTATAATAAAAAATAACAAAAATATTATTATTGATAATAAATTGGTATTCAAAAATAAGAAGTGGTAAGTTATGCTGAATAAATACAAAATTTTCAGCATTTGATGGTAATAAGCGACTCCACTTGGCTTCATAAACACCGCACTTGTGTGGCAGCATTAACTCAAATCAAACTCATCACAACATGTAACGCGACAAAGGGCCAAATATCCGGCCATCCGGCCAAATTACTATCCGGTTCATCTCAAAGTTGGATACGCGTATAAACACTGCGCCGGGTGATCATACCCTCGAGACACTCGGGATTATTACAATTAAACTGGATACTGCAACGCACACATATAAGCACGTTAATGGCATCGCTTCGGATCGGCAACAACTACTTTAAATTAATAAAAAGAGAGAACAGTTTTGCGCGTATGATACTGTTGAACGTCCCGTACGCTTCAAGAGCTAGCAATCACGAATTTATCGTATTCATTACAATACAAAGCCTTGTGTTGCTAACTGTACGATGGTGTATGCAATAAATGTAAAAAAAAACGCTGTCCGATCCGTGAGGGATTATTATCAGATTATTATTATTATTATTTTGGAAAACATGTTCTGTTTCTTAGCTCTTTGGCTAGTTTAAGCTACGTTAACGGGCTTTAACCAAGTCAACGTAGCGTGTGTGTGTGTGAGTTGTGTGATATTTCATTTTCATCGATTTGCATGAACTTCCTTACTATTCTGCAGGTGTTTAAAATCGCAGCTTTTTGAAGTGTTATATAAATTGAGTCTTTGAGGTCTAATAATTTGAGGCTATGGTGGAGGTGGTTGGGTATAACACCCGTGGTGGAGACTACTATGGGTACTACGTACACTTTTTCTTGCCTCCAGATTCTGGTCACCTCTTCTTTCAATTCTGCATATTTACTTATTTTATCACCTATTGTTTTTTGTAAATTATGTGTGTTAGGGACTGCTATATCTATGAGGTATGTGACTTTATTTACTTTATCTTGAAGGATTATGTCTGGTCTATTGTAGTGAATGGTTCTATCGGTTAATATGCCGCGATCGTAAAAGAGTTTGTGAGTGGTATTTTCTACAACTGGTTGTGCTACATACTTGTAATAAGGAGTGTTTGAGTCTTGAATGAGCTTATGTTTGAGTGCTAAGTTTTGATGGATGATATTTGCTACCTGATTGTGCCTATGAGTATAATCTGTTTGTGTGAGTGTTGTACAAGCTCCTGTAATGTGTTGTATGGTCTCTGGTTGGGTGTGACATTTGCGGCATTTATCGTTAGTCATTGTGGGGTCTTTTATGATGAATTTCCTGTAATTTTTAGTATTTATGATCTGATCTTGTATCGCAATAATAAAGCCCTCGGTTTCCGGGAACAAAGAACCAATTTTAAGCCATTTATTTGATGCTAGTGTGTCTATATGAGGTTGTTCAAGATCATGCGGATGCCGTCCGTGCAACACTTTCTTCTTCCAATCTTCTAACTTTTGTTTCTGTGGGTCTTCATTGTTGGTGTTTTGTGTATCTGTCTGTTCATTTAGGTTAAGTGGGGTGTAGCTGTTGTCGTTAATTACTATAACTTTATGTATGTTACTTGTGTGAGATTTACTGTTAAAGAATGTTTTTAACCTAGTTATTTGTTTTTGCCAAAGATGATGAATATCGATTAGGCCTCTCCCTCCGTTTTGTCGTTTTATAGTTAGCCTTTCTATTGCAGATTTAGGATGTAAGTTATTGTGTTTAGTAAGTGTGGTTCGTGTTGTTCTCTCGATTTGCTGGATGTCAGTTTTTGACCATTTAATCACTCCAAACGAGTATGTTAGTATTGGGATCGCGTATGTGTTTAATGCCTTTATTAAATGTTTGCCGGAGAGTTGAGTTTTACATACTGCGACCACTCTTCTCTTGTATTCTGTGTTCAAAGTCTGTTTAATTGTTGTGTGATCTAATCCTTTTAGTTGCCTGTATCCTAAATATTTATACAAATCGGTGGGTTCCATAGCTGTAATAGTGTCAGTAGTGTTAATTGCATAGTCGCCAGGTTTAATTTTGCCTCTTATTATATGTACTGTTTTACATTTGTCTAGTCCAAACTGCATGTTTATGTCTTTGCTAAATTCTGTTGTGATATCTATTAGTTTTTTCATCTCTTTTTCTGTTTTTGAGTATAATTTAATGTCGTCCATATAAATAAGATGAGAGATAGTGGTTTCTTCTGTTGTTGTTTGTTTAAGGCAATATCCAGCCTGACAGCGCTGTAGTAGGTGAGATAGAGGATTCAGAGCGAGACAGAACCATAAAGGGCTCAGGGAGTCTCCCTGATAAATACCTTTTTTTATAGCAATCTGGCGAGTTGTGACAGCGTTATTGCGATAATTTAATTGAAGCGTAGTTTTCCATCGGGACATAATATTTCGTAAGAATTCAATGATTTGTGGGTTTATTTTGTATATGTGTAATATTTGGATAAGCCAGGAGTGTGGAATACTATCAAAAGCTTTTTTATAATCAATATAAGTGCAGTGTAAATTTCTATTTTTTGTGGCAGCATGCTTGTGTATGATCGAATCTATGACTAGTTGCTCCTTACATCCCATGTGTCCTCGCCGGCATCCCTTTTGTTCCTCTGCTATTATGTTGTGATGTTCTACGTGTTTATTGATTTTTGTAGTGATTGCTGACGTTAAGATCTTGTATATTGTGGGTAGGCATGTGATCGGTCTGTATTGGGAAGGCTGTGATGAGTAATGAGTTTTTGGCAACATGTAAGTTATCCCTGTAGCTATAAATTCCGGAATGTTTTGTTTTCCTAAAATGATTTCCGTTAGATTTTTAGCTAAAATTTTGTGCAATGATTCTAATTTTTTATACCAATAATTATGTATTTTATCAATACCAGGGGATTTCCAATTGTGTAGTCGCGCTGTAACACTAGTTATGTCAGACTCAGATAACTCAATGAATTCCATTTCTTCAAGTGAGCTCCATTTAGTTTCTTCGTCTTGAATCCATTCAGATGTTTCCTTATGATGTATTTGTTCTTCCCATATGCCAGCCCAAAAGGTTTCTAATTGTGCCGTTGTTGGTAGTTCTATGGTGTTTTCGGTTACCGGTGTATCGGTGTCAGTTTGCGGTTTCTGTAATTTTCTATAAAAGTTCTTTTCATTTGTAGCAAACAAAGCGTTATCATTTTTACGTTCTTGTGCTTTCTTATATCTTCTCAACCTGTGGACTTTTAGGGCTAATTTCTGTTTTAAAGTATCTAAAAATTCTTCCGGCCTTCTATTGTGATTCTCGTGCCTAGTATGAACAGTCATGTTTTTGAAAATTACTTCTACTCTTTTGACTACTTTGTTTGATCGATTGTTGTTTATATATTGGGTTAGTCTACCACAGTCTGCTCTAAGTTTTTCTATATCTTTTTCAAGCCTCTGCTGCCATGCAGGTTTGTTAACATTTGATTGTCTAGCATTGCCTGTGTATTCTGTGATTTTAAAATTGAGTTCTTCGGATATAACTAATGCTGTGCAGTATATTAAAGTATGTACGTCTGTGAGTTGAGTATCTTCGCTAATATACTGAGTGAGAATATTTTGATTAAATACATGAACGAGCTGAGCAAGTTTTGGTGTGTACCTGAGTTTTGGTAGTTTTGGTCGAGCTGCCGGGTCCATCCCAGAGTATTGAGTGAGAGCTGTTTTAAATTTATCGTGTATTTCTCGAATACGCGTATCTGTGGGCGGGTTTTGATTTATATTTGCTAGAACCTCAATGTCATTTTCTAACATTATGGTCACATTTTCGGTTTGTGTGGATGTATGCGTGATTTGTGAATATGCCTGTGATGATAGATAAAAGTATGGTTGAGATTGTGTGTAAGGTTCTGATTGATCGTATGACTGTGGTTGTTCTTGTTGAATGTTTTCGATCGTATTTTGTGTTACTGCGATATTATTAGTGTCTTCATCATTTACTGATTCTAGGTGTAATTGTGTACGCACTTCTACTTTTAACCTATCTATTTCTTCTTGTGACAACAGTTTATTCCTAACGATAGTTCTTCTTTGATCTGAAATCCTTTGTTCAGAAACGGTAATCTCTGGATATCGACGTATAAAAAGTTCATGCAGTTGTTGTCTGTAGGTGGTCATATCGGTCTCTAATTTAGTGATGTATAGGTAAGTTCGCATGATAAATGTGTTTACTTCTTTGCTCCATTTCATGCGAACTCTTGCTTTTCCAGCCTTGGTGGACGCGGGCAAAAAGGTAGATACCCCCCGCGCAGCATTCAAGGTCGGAGTGGGTGAAACAGTATTTAAACTAATAATGGGGGGTGATAAAGGTGTAGGTGTAGGTGACGATGGTATGGATGGTGATGATCGCCTAGAAGGTGTGTATGATACTGTGCTTGGACTATACGGTTCTACAGGGGTGTCTGTCCTGTCCGTCAGTCTGTCACCATCGTCAATGATTTCGGCTGTAGTATCTTTGTCGGTGGGAGCCCGCCTGTTCAACTCCTCACCGCTGACGGTTCGCATGCTGAGACACCCAGCGTCAGCTCCAGGTGCGCCCCGGCGATCGCCCCCGGGCAGCGGTCCTATACGTTTTTTCTTTGAACGAGTCTCCATTTTTAGTGGGTTTCCAGAGCCACGTTAGCCACGCCAGTAATTTCTCATGCGTGTGTCCGCCCCCCACGTGATTAGATGGTCAATCAGGACGTGTGGTTGTTTAGGGGGCTTATTATTATTATTATTATATTATTATTATTCAATTTATGTAATCCTTTTTGGAGACCAAGTAAAAAAAAAAAATGTGAGCCGTCACGGGCCGCCTGGCAGATGTGAAACATCGACATTATTTTGTAAAAGTAATATGCAGAAAAGAACAGATTGTGATAGGAACTAAATATGTCATAATGATAAAATAAAATATTACGATTTTTTTTCCAGATAACGATGACTATTTATTGAATAAACATTTGTTTTCATTAAATACAAAAATTTACGAATTTATTTCAAATCGTGACTACTTAATTCGTTTAATCAGTGACTTCGGTAATAGTTATATTCGATGTTGCCTCTGAGGATGGTATTACTGTGACAATTGGTCGATGGTAACTGAAGTATGTTACAAAAGTATTGGACATAACATTATCAAGATATCTAATAAATACAGCATCTATTGTTGTTCCGTATCTGGTGGTAGGTTCTCTTGGATTGTTATTAATTTGCAATTGAAATTCTTCTTGGAGAAACGTAATTAATGGCGTTGATTCATCTTTTGCAAAATTTACATTGAAATCCCCAGCTAAAATCAATGGTAGTTTGTCTTTAAACTCGCGCTCTTTAAACGCATGCTGTGGCGACGCGTCGCCACGGCATGCGTCGCCACGCCAGAAATCGGTTTTACGTGCGGCTATAGATGTTTCACATCAAAATATCCCGATGAAAATTAATTGAAATGTACTAAATTGAGGAAACTTATAAAGCAACACACGGGCGCGAGCGGTCGCTTCTAGGGTAGTGACGTGACGTCATAAAAAACAATTGACGATCGAACATACTTATGCCGAAGACGGTGTTGTGACGTTTTAAAAGTTAGAATTTGGGGAAACGATGGTAATTTGGGACAAAAATCATGCATTTTAAAATTCATTAATATTTTTACTTTCATGAATAATTTATGTTTCTTATTGCGGATCGGGCAGGGTGTTTTTTTAAACATGCTGTATTTTTTTTAAAAGCTGTAAAAAATACGACATACACGTACTATTCGAAAATAGGACCCACTTACTTGGCTTAGCCACCGCTGGGGGCGCCACCTTCGGCGCAGGCACTGGCTCTTCTTTTTTGACAGGCTCTATATCTGGGATATTTATTAATAAACTAGTATCAATACTATCTTCCTTCTTCTGAGTCGCGTGGTGTGTGAGAGGTAAGTCGTCAGGATCGTCCTCCATTTTGTCTGGTTTGAGGTCGTCATCTGAAATGGGGTTACAAAATGCGTGGATAGAAGTTTCTATAAGTACGTTTTTTCACGGGTGATCACTGAAAACCAGCGCTGAGTTGTGGGCCCCCATAGCACAGCATCATGCTGAGTGGTAACCTGCTTGTCGCAGTCACGACGCGACGTTACAAGCTGTTAGCTTTTTTTGTTCCGTCTTGTTTTTTTTTTTTTTTGTATGATGCACGTCATGTCCTTGCGACAAATAAATATTTTTTCTTTCTTTCTTTAGTGGCGCGACTGCTGATCATGAGGTCTTGGGTTCGATTCCCAGGTTGGGCAAAGTGTTAGTGTCGGTTGATGGCAATAGGCTCGCCAGGCAGACAAGACCCTCAACGAAGCCGAAAGGCACTTGTTCTCCACGTCATTGCATTGTTTGTTCTGTACCATACCTGGGAACCTTCTAGTTACATACTTCTAGGAGATATTGGGGGTCAAAGTTCCAACTTTTTACAAGTTTTTTTTTTTAAATACATGTTTTTTTATGTAAGATTTTTACTTTAAACACCTTCAGGACCCCCGTACTATTCAATGCATTCATCAGTACAATGTTTTGAGTGCGTTACATTAAGTGATTTTTCACCCCAAAAAAAAGTCGGTTCCCAGCAATAATTTTTGCGTAGAGTTACTTAGTTTGATGTAATGAATGCTTGGTTGACGGCTTCGTGAAGGGTCTGTTTACACCCTGTATTAAATAGTGTATCTTACCCGGTGCGTCAGCTAGAGCGTCTGCACAGTTATAATCACCATCATCATCACTACTCTGTGTATGAGGCTCTGTGGTATCTGGTTCAACCTTCACAATTACGGTGTTTACTTTGGAGTTCCACTCATTTTCCATTTTTGTGTCTGGAAAAAAGAATATACGTAGGTTTAGTTAGAGCTAAATAATAACAGCCGCTAGGGTCGATCTGCAGGTTAAACCGCGCTTGCCTAGGTTGGTCCGTGGATGGGTGACAGAAAATTTGACTTTCGCGAGCTACCCTGGCGCTTCCACCTTAACACATTTGGTTCAAACAGTATTTTTTTTTCCGTTTCCATTTGCAATCGGTCGTCGGACCGTGAGCGAATTTGTTGCAGTTTACATGGCGTTGTGGTGGAGCAGTTCCCACTTATATGAAGAAGGAGGTTCCTCTTCAGCCTTTTTACACCGCTGTCTGGTTTAACAGTTCAGTCACTAGCGGGTTTGGGTGGATGGTTAGGCGTGCCTTTTGTTGACATTTGTACCGCTCGATTCAAGTCAAACAGCAAAAAAATATATATATATTTTTAGCACAGAATAAATAACAACTCAGGACACAGCCCAGAGAAAAATCTTTTATTAAAAATATAGAGGTACTAAATGGCAATTTTTACAAATAAAAAATTTATCTACTAACCGTCGCTCTTAGCATCAAAAATCTTCATCTTCAAGAAGGCTTCCTCACAACGCAACACTTGGCGCCTGAAACTGAGCGCGTCTCGTATCCGAGTGACGCACGTTGCACATATCAGTCGCTCTGATGGTACGCCATCTAGGTGGGATAGCTGAGAAATGGGAGAGTTATCAAAATTATTACAAACTAGCTGTGTCCACTTTCGGCAGAATTTTTTTTTCACTGCCTGTATTGTGTCCCATTGCTGGGCAAACGCCTTTATCTTTCCAAACCTCTCTGTTTTGAAATTATTATAAAAATATTACTTCCCTATTTGAATCGAATTTTGTTAACAATTTCAAGGGTTTTAATTTTTTTGCATGGAACCCTAATTCTTTTTCAAAAATAAAAGTTGCCTAAGTTACTCCCTATAACATTAGCTATCTGCCAGTAAAAATTCCGTCAAAATTGGCCCAGCCGTTTCAGAGATTAGCCGGAACAAACACACCAAAATTAAAAAAAAAAAACAAACAGACAAACTAGTTTGTCCTGAAATAGGGTTTGGCGGGTAAGAAACATTTACACATTTTCCTGCCTATCCTGCACAGTCACCACACAATCTTTCAGGATTTAAACGAGGCCAATGTTATAAAGAGAGCAGCGGTGGTCGAGAGCAGCGGTGGCCCAGTGTTGGCGGTCCCGACTTACGAGCAGTAAGTCGTGGGTTCGAACCCAGCCAGGCACATTACTTTGTGTAATTTATTTCATCACCACTGCTCTCAAAACTGTGAAGAAAAACATCGTGAGGAAAAACCGGCATGTCCTAAAACCTAAAATTCGAAGACATGTGACATCTACCAACCCGCACTGGGCCCACGTGGTGGATTATAGTCCATTCCCTCTCATAGTGAGGAGGCCTGTGTCCCAGCAGTGGGAACATTATAGGATGACGCTATGCTATGCTAATGTTATAAATGTGCAGGTAAAGGAGTTTAACCCACACAAAAAAAAAAAGATAAATATTTTTTTGCAGAAACTACAGAATCTTAATTGTGCTTTATCAATATTAATACTTCTAATTTTCAGTTTAACCATTCTAGGCACCAATCTCAGGCACACTCCTACACAATCATCCACACTGTGCTCTTAGCTAATATATAGCTGTATAGCTATTAAATTGTAAATCCAAAATTGGCTGTAAGATTAGTTTATATATTTTAAGATAAAAATTTCAAAGAGCTGTGGATTTTGTGAAATATTAAACGGGCACTTTCGAATTATCAAGGAGTTAGTTGACCAAAAAGTTACAGCCAGTTTATAAATGTAAACCTTTTTAGAGGAACTCCATGGACTCATTTTTAATTAATATTTCATTATTTTATGTGTATTGACCAGTGCAAGAAAGAAAAAAATCCTATTACAAATAGGACTAAAAACATAACAGGAGTAATATTGGTGTACAAGTAAGTACACCTCTGCCTAACCCTTCGGGAATTACAGGCTTGATTTCATGTGTTTTATTATCATTATTTATTGTAGTACGGTGTAAAAAAAAAACTCGTGCTACGTTCGAAAATAATTAATTACCTGACAAGAAACGATTGCCTAGTCGCACAGAATGTATTGCTAAAGATGTAGAAATCTTACCAGTAAACTGAAGCAATCCATTATCATATCTGAATAAACCTCTTTCTGTCCCAAACTTTCATATTCTATGTTTAAAACACGACATTTTTTCGTATTTCCGCAACATCGACATAAGCCTGAATCAAATGTTGGACCTTTGCCCTTTTTTGTAGCCATTTTTGACTATTTTCTGTACTTTCCGATGGAATTTACACTGCACACAGTAGACTTAACATTGGAAAGGCGATAAAACTTAAGTTTTATTGTTGTTTTAATTTAGAAATCAACAATTTATGCCCTTTTTAACGATTACGACTTACAAAACCACACTTTGACAGATACCGTGATGTAGTGTAGCCAATAGCCATAACATGTCAAAAGTTTTTTGTGTGTAACAAAATATTCTGACAGTGGGAAATTGGGAATAGTAAGGCAGAGCAAGTCTTATCGTAGCTCACACGTTGTTTTTGTCAGTGCTTTCATCTTGAATGAGATCAGAGATCACTCAAAAGAAGTCTTTGTTTATCTCTTGATTTGTAGTGATTATGGTTGAGTTAATTAAGTCAAGCATAGTTTTTGAACGAATTTAATTATGTCTCTCAACAGATGTCAATCTTGCCAGATTGACAGAACTGGAGGTGCGTAATGATCATTACGCATCTAAAGTTTCTATCATCTCTGTCACACTATGCAAGGATTTTGATATGACATCTCTTTTCTATGCTGCAAATACTTATACTGGAGCACGAGCATCGGAACGCAATTTACCAAAATAAAAATAAACAAATATTGGCAAATACCCATTTAATCCTACCATTTTAATTACATTTACAAGAAATAAAAACTAAAATTTATCTAAAACCATGAAAGAGAAACATTTGTGCAGATGTTGTTTATCAGAAGAATGTTACAAAGACATGACTAACACATATTATATCGGGAATAAAACAGAAAATTACTTTGAAATGTTGCAGAATATTTTTAATTTAACTGTGAGTTCATTAATATAACATGTTATTGTATGTATGACTCCAAGTAACGCCTATAATTATGTTTTTTTTTTAATGTTTTAAGACTCCGATCCAACTGTTTTTGAATTGAAAATCAAAGCCATAAAACATTTCAGGTATCCTAAACATTTTTTTTTTCTTTTTTTGAATTCAGGTAATAAATGATGATGCCGAAAGATGTCTCATATGCGAAGAGTGCGTCTCAAAGCTTCGGGATGCTGCAGCCTTCAAGAAAAGATTCCTGGATATTCAAGAAACTTTAAAAAACAAGTTTAGCTTTGATAATAATGGTACAGAAGTGGGTAAGGAAGATTCGTCAAATTAAATAAAAAATAGACTAAAATATTTTAGAAAAATAACTTTTAAGGGTTGAGCTTCATCTGGCAGCATCAATGGTGTGATCAGCAGCACACTGTTTCTCGCTCTAGCAAATTTCTGAGCTACAGAAAAGTATAGGAGCATCATCATCAGCCTACAGGAGTCCACTGCTAGACAAACATCCTGAATCGCACGCCACTCAACTCGATTCTCAGCAACTCTCATCAAGTTGCTACCAGCCACCCTGTGAATATCATCGCTGCACCGAGCGTGAGGGCGTCCCACCTTACGTTTGCCAATTCTCGGTCTCCACTCAAGAACATGTCTACCCCAGTGGTCATCGGTTCTATGGCTAATATGACCGGCCCATTGCCACTTCAGCTTACTTATTCTGCGAGCTATGTCGACAACACTGGTTCTCTGATGGTATGGATAGGAGCATGGAAAAGGGCAATTATGTGCTGCTAGAAAGAAAGAAAATACATTTATTTGGCACATACCACAAGTGCACTTAATATAAAACAAAAATAACAAAAGAAAAATAAAATTTAAAATATATCATCATCCCAACTATATTGGGGTCGGTTTCCAGTCTAACCGGATACAGCTGAATACCAGTATTTTACATGGAGTGACTGCCTATCTGACCTCCACAACCCAGTTAGTACTGGATAATACGATACCCCTTGGTAAGACTGGTTGTCAGACTTTTTGAGCCACTGACTACCTAATGACTGTCAAAGATCTACAAATGACACCCGGGACCAACGGCTTAACGTGCTTTCTGAGGCACGGAGGAAACTCGGTATGTAATGGGTGCTTACCCATCCACAGACCAACCTAGGCAAGCACGGCTTAACCTAAAGATCGATCCGAGCGGCTGTTATTATTTAGCCACGAGCTCCTCTTCTCTCTCAAAAAACTTAAAATATATGATAATAAATAATGATAAATGAGATTGAACCCTATGACCCCACATAGAGCAGTTTACCCTGTTGGTCAAGCAGTTACAAGTTCAACTGCTCAGCATTAGGTCCTAGTTTCAGGCAAGGTGTCATTGGGCTTCCATTAGGAATTCTCAGAAGCAGCATTTATTCTGGATTTGTTGCCAGTTGATGGCAATAGGCTTGCCCCCTATTACATGGGACTTCTGGCGAAATGTGGGGGTACTATTAGGTTCACCTCTGCCTAATAATAATAAATAATAATTATAGGCATGATACTATGTTAAGTGCAGCTACAACTTTTTATTATGTCAGCTATTTATCAAAAAAAAATTTTTTTTTTTTTTACAGGTACTAAGACGGTAGATTTGGAAGATACTGATTATTTCGATGACTTTGACGATAATATCAGTGATAAAGATTTTTTATGGGAGAATTTTACTGACAATGGGTCACAGAAAGGTAAAACACAAGCTTATATTTATCCACTTATATTGTCACATATACGTGACAATGGCAAGCGCGTGCCCTGTACACCAACGACACAAATATGTGGTAAAAATTGCAGTGCACCATAACACGAACAATAAACAATTAAATAGTTTTGGATACCCTATTCTTTTTGAAGGTATTTGCGGTAAAATTGCTTGGCGTGGAGGGCACGCGCGTGCGTTTATGCTCTGGCGTTCAAAAGGTTATAAGCGAAATTATGTTTACAGGTCAACTCTTTTTCATAGCATTGAATTCAATAGGCAAAACACAGCATAAAAATAAAACTATTACTAAGCCTCAGAAAATAAAACCGTATGATAAAGAAATTGGACGAAATAGGAGTACTAACAAAAATTCAAGTATACTTGGTGCCAAAGAAAACGTCAAATCCTCAAGTGCCACACAAAAATTTAAAATCCCTAGATGTATACTTGGTGATAAAGACAAAGGTAATGTAAAAAATTCAAGTAAACTTGGGGCCAAGCAAAAAGATGAAAATCCTATTACACTTCGTGGCATTGAAAAAGATGAATGTCGTAACTCAAGTACACTTGATACCATTACCAAACAAAAAGATGAAGTCCAAGACTTAAGTATTCTTGATGAAATACTAAATAAAAGTGCTGATAACGTTAGTACTGTTAAAACAAATGCAGAAGACAGTGAAATGGCTAAAAAGTCAAAGATTACTAGAAAAAGAATACCTTCAAGGAAGTCTTTGATAGTTAATGCTAGCACAGGTATGAAACGCTTTGTTTATTGTTGATAATTCATAATATCCATATTTAATACTAGCTTTTGCCCGCGTGGATGTCGAAAAATATCCGACGGCACCGTACCGAACAAACATAGTTACTTACCTTCATCCCCCCTTTTTACCCTTCGGGGGTAGAATGATCAAAAAGTCTGAGACACGTATAAATTAATTTTCAATCGTCAGCCTTAACACAAAATTTGAAGATCCTAACTTCAAAACTGACAGACTTTCATATAAACTTCCATACCCTATTTTGCCCCTTTAGGGGTGGAATTCCCAAAAAATATTTCTTAGTGGATACTTACTCTTCACAAAGAACACACCCTCCAAGTTTCATGTTCCTAGGACCAGCGGTTTGGGCTGTGTTGATATATCACCCAGTCTTTCAGTCAGTCAGTTTACCATTTTTATATATTTAGAAGATTATAATGCAAAAGTAACTGTTACCTTTTCACGCCGTAACATATTTAACATCTTTCATATTTTTTTCACACAAATTCTTGTGATAAACTCCTAAAGCACAGTTAATTAAACTTATATGGGACCACCGCACGGGCTTCCTCTACTAAATGAAAAAAGAATCTCGTAAATCGGTCAGTCATCACGGAGTAATCGGTGTAAATACATGAAAAAAAGAAAACCGGCTAAGTGCGAGTCGCGCATGAAGTGGTCCGTATTGTCGTAGTAGGGGAGCCCCCTTTAATTTTGAATTTATTATTTGTTGTTGTAGTGGCAATACCTATTACGGATAATTCGAAAATGTGTTGTCCATCTGTTTTTAACCCCCCCGACGCAAAAAGAGGGGTGTTATAAGTTTGACCGCAATGTGTGTGTGTGTGTGTCTGTCTCAGGCACCGTAGCTCTTAAACGAGTGAACCGATTTGGATGGAGGGTTTTTGATTTGAAAGCTAGTTTCTTGGCGATGGTTCTTAGATACGTTTTATCAAAATTGGTGTAGCCATTTACTAGATATGGCGGATGAAAGTGGGTACGAAAAATCGAATATTTTCAAATATACCCAAGTGGGGTATCAAATTAAAGGGCATGATGTGTATATTACAATTAGACTTGTATTATCCAAATCAGTTCAGCCATTTTAGACATAGGGGTGAAAGTGGTGATGAATAATCGAATATTTTCAAATATACCCAAGTGGGGTATCAAATGATAGGGTATGATGTGTATACAATTAGACATGTTTTATCAAAACCGGCTCAGTCATTTTATTAACTTTTCAAATGTTTGTTCGCTTGTCTTTGCAGCGATCGGGGTTTTTTAAATTTTAAATTTATTAACTAGTACACTACACTTTATATTGATTAAATTGAAGATTGTAAATCCCTGGAGCCCTCAGGTCATTCTGTTAGAGCTAGTCTTTAAGGATAACTCTAGAAATGAAAAGTACCGATGGGCAAGATAAATGTTGCCGTATCACAAAATATTTATCAATTGTGTTGCCAAGTTATACATGTAAATGAGAAAATGTATTTATTTTCCAGCGAATCGAAACAAGGATAAAGTGAGCAAACCGGAATCTAAGCGAGAAGAAATGTCACAGACAGATTTAGATTTAAAATATAAAAGCGAAAATACACTGAAACTCGTTCAAAATTCCAATATATGCCTATTCCGTTCTCTTCGAAATAAATTCGGTTGTAATTACTGTTTATTGACATTTCCAGAATTTAATCAGTTAAAGGAACACTCACTTACTCACAAGAATCCAATGTTGTCAGGAATAAAACGATTAAGAGGCCTCTCATGCAAAAACGCAGAAATTTCAGATTTAAAATGCAATCTATGCTCCCAAAACTGCACAGACTTACAAATTCTAATGGATCACCTAAAAAAGCAACACGAAATTTTGTTCCATGGAACAGGGCATTATCTAGTGCCATACAAATTGCAAAATGGCCACCAATGCGCTTTATGCGAACTAAAATTCAACACTTATTTACGATTATCATGTCACATGAACACACATTTTAAAAACAATGTTTGCGACAAATGTGGTGTATCTTTCATAAACCGAATAGGCCTAAGGACCCACGTTCAAGCACAACATAAAGAAAAAAAATGTCCGAGATGTCCCGCCATTTTTTTGACAGTTACCGCCAAAAGTAAACATTTAAGACAAGTACATAGTATTACAACCACGAAACGATATTGTAATTTATGCAATAAGACTTTTAAATACACTTACAAGTTAGAAGCCCACAAAATTCAAGACCATAATGCTAAAAAACCAGCTGCATCTATTTGTGTAGTGTGTGGAAAGAATTATGCGTCACAGTTGTCTTTAAAATCTCATTTTCGGTCCGTTCATCTTAAGGAACGAAATTATCCTTGTAGCAAGTGTGAAATGAGGTTTTTTACGTCCTGTGATAAGAGAAGACACGAGAGAACCCATGAGGATGTGAGGTCGTTCTGCTGCAGTTACTGCGATGCTAAATTTAAGTCTAAAGACTCTTGGAGAAAACATTTGAAGAGGCAGCATGGACATGTGCTTAGTAAGACGGCGGCTACGTGATTTTAAGTATAGTATGGAAATAAAAATAAAACAGATTTTTATCTTAAATTGATTTTTATTTGACCAAAACCATGCCGACGAGGAAGCGATAGCTACCGACTAGTTTCTCGCTCAAGAACGTACAATAAATGTAGTTCCGTGTTAGTAAAGGATATACAATGATTAAATTATTATTGATCGCTGACTATCCACACTGCCAACGAGATCGTTGTTTTAATTGCTCGCTAATCGCCAAATCTTTTGTAATCCGATGATTGGGTACACAAGACTTGGCCTAGTTGGGCGCCACTTAGCGGCACAACGAAGAAACTAAAAAAAAAGTTATAAGAAAAGAAATGGTACAAAATAAGTAACAATATAATAATATGTCGTTGGGCTACTATTTTTCATATTTTTAAATTTTGTTTTAAATTACTTTGTAATTTAAAAATGAAAATTATATGAAAAGAAAATAAATAAAGGAAATAATAAAGTACAAAAAAAAACTAGAAGAAAATAGAAAAATAAAAATTGTGTGCCGCAAACAGACTACGTGTGTGACGATAAGTCATAATCCATATATTTCGGAACAATATACATTGTGTAGAAATTTTGTAAAATAAAACAGTACCTACCATTAAAACATTATAATCGAAAACATTTCAAAGATAATACATATAGAATAACAAGTTCAAAAACATAGGTTTGCGTATAAACGTTAATTTGTGCTGTGCTAAGTTGTTCATGCTAAGAGGAGCTCGTGGCTAAATAATAACAGCCGCTCGGGTCGATCTTTAGGTTAAGCCGTGCTTGCCTAGGTTGGTCTGTGGATGGGTGACCGCCCATTACATACCGAGTTTCCTCCGTGCCACGGAAAGCACGTTAAGCCGTTGGTCCCGGCTGTCATTTGTAGATCTTTGACAGTCGTTAGGCAGTCAGTGGCCCGACCCCAACATAGTTGGGAAAAGGCTAAGTAAAGTAAGTAAAGTAAAGTAAAATTTATTTGCTTAGATTGCAGGTACATAAGATAGGATGTAACAAAAAAATGGGTGAGCCTTGTACAATCTACCATAAATTAGGCATGCAAACATTGAAATTGTTAACTAAATTGAAAATAAGATTAAATAATGCTTTACAGTTAAAAATAATAGTCAGTAAAGTACATTCAAGATATAAAAATAAAAAAAATAAAACTACTTAATACAATTGGAATAAAAAATCGGCTAGCTTGAGACAATGTCAAATTAAATTATGTATGCCAATATTAAATTACAATAAACTATTTAATACATTAAGTTATTTAATACATTAGCTAGGCAGATGATGAGATGAAGTTGTGCATGCTAAGTTTTTTCTACAAACAGCGCCATCTCTTTCGTGGTCTGCCGCGATCCCGTGTCGCTGTTTCAGGTCACCAATCGTGCCCTACAACAGTGACATTTTTTTTTAAATCAGATGTGAAGGTTCGGATCCTCTTCAAATTTTGAGGTCTTTAGTATGCAGAAAAGTTTAAAAAATAAAATAACAGTATAATATATTTTAACACAAAATTTCCAAACAACATGAAATAGCAACTTACCGAATTTTAAAAATACGTACAGTGCAAATTAAAAAAAAAAGTAATTCTTATATTAACAAAAATACAACGAAACGATATAAAATAAAATGTGTCAAAACATACACTTAAGCACCTACTTAAATATTAATCGTAATTAATCATCTACAGACACAAAACGCGTCGCGCCGTGGTGCGATTTTAGAATTTAGAGCGTCGAAACTCGGAGCGTAAAGGTGGAATCACATCTTCACGCACGGATCCGCGATTTCGTGTATATCTATCCCGTTTTGTCAAGTAAAGGCACCATTTGCCGAAGCAAGAAGTGCGGTCGTCCGGTAACGCACAACGGTGCATCTCAACCTTGATAGTTACAATTCTTACTGACAGAAAAGAAGAAAGTTGCATGGAAATACTGATCTGTGCGTGTAAATATGATTTCACCCTAAAAATGAAATGCTGTAGACTCGCGATTTATCCTGTCATAACACCACAGAAAAATTTGATACGACATCACAGTGCATAAAAAGGATCGCTCCTTTTATGCTGAACCTACGAATATTTTGGTGACTGCTTCGATTTTAATAAATCAAAGGATGATGAGCATGGGCCATAAGCACCTATGCTCATCACTGAACTGAATCAAACCTCCACAAAAACTAAAAACTTAAACTTAGGTAACTAACTTATTTTATCGATGCAATCACCCTAAATATTTATTTCATAAAGTTATTTAAATTAAAACAATATCAAAAGTAGAAAACTCCGGTCACATAATTATGTTCGCACAAAATAGAAAAAGAAACAAAAATGTGAAACTATATTTTTGGGCAAATAAAGGTCTTCGTACTTAACACATGTGCCTAACCGACTCACAATAAAGCATTGAAATATGAGCTTTATATCGTGTTCCTACACGGTAGAATTTTCAACATAGCCATAGGTATGTCTAAGATGCGTGGACCGTCGTGTCGTACGCTTTTTCCAAGTAAATGTTGTGTCACAAAATAAAGCTCACATTTCAATGCATTACTAACCGGCGAGACGGACTGGAATCGAGTGTATAGAAGCCAGCACATCGAGCTACTACAATCTGTCAAATTTCTTTAATAGATTTCCAACTTTATTGCTAAAGCATTAGTTTCAAGGTTGAAAAGAAAAATTTACAGTTTCATGTAGTTTGATGTGCTGGCGTCTGTACAATTCTTTGTACTTTGTGTTCTTTGTTTTTTTGTTCTTTGTTCTTTGTTTCTTTGTATTTTTTGTTCTTTGTGTGATGTTATTTCAATGATCGAACTAAAAAAATAAGTTTAAAACTTTGAAATAAAACGACTTCTCCGAAGGCCACAATTTTCAAACTACTGTCCTTTCGCAGTTATTACCTCTGACAGCTACAAGAATAAAGATCACTGTGACTTTGACAGATTGTCAGTGACAGTAACCTTTTTGCTACTAAACTATCTAGACCACTGTCATTTTGACAGTGACGCACAGTAGAGGGATTATAAAATAACTGCCAAAGCACTCATTTTTTCTCATTACACGCTTGCTGGTCTTCTTTTCTCTGGGTTCGTGGTTGACAGCCTAGCGATAGCGTTGTAATCCTTCATTAGGAATAGGAAGGTGACCAAACTTGTCAATGTCAGGACCGCTGCGCAAATGAAAACGATGATTTACTCGACTATTTACAGTTTCCTTTGGGTCTAGTATCACTGTGCCATTGATGAAGTGCAAGTCCCTGGAAAAAAATAGTTAGGTCAGAACTTGCAGCCTGTTATACACTTGCGGCTTTGATTCTTACAAATAAGGAATAAGATTGCTGGTTCAACATGTTTTGCAATATTCGGCGTACAAAATAGTTTTCTTTATTCCACTTATATATATTTTTGTTATTGTAAAACGAGCGGCGTCTTATGACAGATTATAAGCGTAATAAGTATGTCCTAGGCTCTAAATAATCTTACTTGGTACTAGGGAAGTTGCGCGGTATTTTTGGTTTCCTTATATTTACAAATTCGATCCACCGGCACTTGAGCATTTCATTATTAACCAAAGAAAAGCTTTTCACATGTTTATATTTGTGAATCCTTTCTTCAAAAAGCGGCAAAACTCTTGCCTCCAGCTTAATGGTCTCTAAAAAACCTGTAAATAATAAAGGTTGATTCAGATTCGTAACACACGACGCGACACGCGTTGCAATAAAATTTTCAAGCGGTCTTATACAAAATCGGATGCAATCCGCAAGATAACATTAGCTCAATATCAGCCGTTGATTTGTGACTCGCAGCAATACACTTATGTTTTCCTTTTCTGATTTTAGAGCAGTTGTGATGAAACAAAATGAAAAAAAAGGGTGGTCCACCTGGGTTCGAGTAAATGCACGATAGCACTGTCGATTAACCTTACAATTAGTAAGTAGGTCGGAGCCTTCAGCATAGTTCATGTTAAAAATATTGTCTTGTTAAAAAAAATTAAGGCCACCCGCTGCTTTTGGCGGACGTCCTTACGTTCACGGTTTCCAGGTGTTCGACGGACGCCCCGCGTGCCTCTTGGCGAATAACCTTAGTTATGGAGATTACAACTTACCTTTATCCACAGTAATAACAGCTGGAGGTCGCTCTTTATGAATGCAAGCTAGATATTCACGACGCTCCATGTTTACTTCTTATGATGGCTAAAGAATTCCTTCTGATTCTAAACAACTATTTATTTACATTTAAAAAATGCAATATAAAGAAAAACATTAGCGATACGACATTCAACACTGAGTGACAAGTTTATTTTGTAAATAATCTAGTGATCAACACGACACAATCATACTTTTACAATAAAACTTTTCCAAATTTTATTGATGACTAGCTGTTGCCTACGACCTTCGTTCGTGTAAAACTATCATAAAAAATATTATTTCCCTATTTGAATGACTATTTTATTAACAACTTCATGGGTTTTATTTTTTTATACGGAACTCTAATCCTTTTCTTAAAACATCAGCTTTCTGCCAAAAAAAGCCTCGTCAAAATCAGTCCAGCCCCCGTAGCATGACCACCGTAGACAAGGATTTCTTTGACGGAAGAATCGACAAAATGACAGATAGTGCAAAGAAAACTGTCATTGTGTCGACACAATCTGTCATTTTGTCGTTTCTTCCGTCAAAGAAATCCTTGTCTACGGTGGTCATGCTACGGGGGCAGTCGTTCGGAGACTATCTGATACTTGAACAGACAGCCAGACCAAAATTTTCAAAAACTTGTTTTTTTACATAAGTTCCGTGTATTCTTTCATATGCATTCAGTAAAAAGCAGCTATTTTGAAATTACAAACAGACACTTAAATTTTATTTATTTGTTTAGACGTTCAGGGTTCTAGTAGATTTACAAATTACTACGAATAACTAAACGCTGCTAATGTCAAAGTGACGGGCGTATCAAAACAGGTTCTTGTGTATGGTAAAAACAGCATAAAAAGAGTTCGAAAGAGAAAGCATAGCATTGTGTCGCTTAATTAGACAGGGATAGAAAATCTATCGCCAAATGACACTAGTAACTGGAACGCCTTCACAATGTCAAACGTTTGTCAAATTATACGATTTAGAACATCACAAAATCATGGATATTTCATTAAAATACAATGAGAAACTAATTATTTGATCGTAAAAGTAGTGTTAAGGAATCAAAGATGGATTCAGAGATAATGGTGGAGGCGTTGCCTTTGCTGGGGATGTGCAATTTGTGTTTAAACGAAGGAGCGGTCAAGAGTATGTTGATTGGGTATAAGCACAATGGAACATCGGAAGTATATGCTGAGATGCTAATGAAATGCTTTGCAGTCGACGTAAGTAACATCTAAATACTATTGAAACCCAAAACAAAAAAGTATTGTCGTTAGTCTAAAAAAAAAAACAATAAAACTTTTTTTTAAACATGGGCGAAACTTTTGCCACTAGCTGCCCTGCTTATTCGATTCTTATAAGAACTTTTTCTATAGAGTTGAAAGATAACTTATCAATTGTTCACGTTAACACTAAATTATTGCTGTGTTCTATCCACAGATATAGATAGACTGTTCTATCATAATATATGACAGCCAAGAGAGATTCCTTAAAAACCAGAATAAACTTTGTGCTTATTTTTCTTTTCTTCTCTTCTTTTTGTAATAAGTGTGTACATATTATTGATAAATTAATGAATAAATATAGATTACTAAACTTTCTCATGTCTTTAGTGAGAGGTTGGGCAAGTGTGTCTTCTTTTCCATACTTCTCTGTGACAATAATACAGCATTGTTTATTGTTAAACTAGTGTGGACCCAATGTCAGTGTAATCTCGGAAACTCTTTCAAACGGATGTGTTTAATGGAATAATTTGAATTTTTTTTTTTAATAATATTTTTTTAATAATTTACGAGGAGCTCGTGGCTAAATAATAACAGCCGCTCGGGTCGATCTTTAGGTTAAGCCGTGCTTGCCTAGGTTGGTCTGTGGATGGGTGACCGCCCATTACATACCGAGTTTCCTCCGTGCCTCGGAAAGCACGTTAAGCCGTTGGTCCCGGCTGTCATCTGTAGATCTTTGACAGTCGTTACAGGTAGTCAGTGGCCCAAAAAGTCTGACAACCAGTCTTACCAAGGGGTATCGTATTACCCAGTACTAACTGGGTTGTGGAGGTCAGATAGGCAGTCGCTCCATGTAAAATACTACTGGAAGCCGACCCCAATATAGTTGGGAAAAGGCTAGGCAGATGATGATGATGATGATTTTTTTAATAATTTATTGGAAAGAAAAAACTCAGTTTACAAAAACTCTATGTTTGATAACAACTGCATTAGTATAAAACTGTGTCGCAGTCATTAACACCCATTTCCAAATAATCGAGACATAAGCAAAACTAAAACTAAAAATAAAACACAAACTAACAATTAATAACTTAAAATTAACAATATAATTCAAAGTCAAAAGAATCTGTACAATGTAAATTTTTTATCATAATAAATTTATGCTTCATTGATAAATATGAGTAATTCATTTTCATTCAAATCAATCAATCATATTTAAAACTAAGAAAATGCGAGTAGTTCGATAATTGTCCTCCAGGGGTCATACTACCGAGATAAAAAGTATCTTTTGTGTTAATCCAGGTTTAAAGCTATCTGTACGCTAAACTTCATCCAAATCCGTTCAGAAGTTTTTGGGTGAAAGAGTAACAAACATCACAAACTTTCGTATTTATAATATTACTAGCGACCCGCCCCGGCTTCGCATGAGTGCAATATATATTCCTTCCTCTTGAATCACTCTATCTATTACTGAAAACCGCATCAAAATCTGTTGCAGAGTTTTAAAGATCTGAGGGTACATAGGGTCAGACAGCGGGAAGCGACTTTGTTTTATACTATGTAGTGAAGAAAGATATTGAATTTTTCAATGATTTCAGGTAGCTCAATTGCAGGTAGGAGACACAAAGCGCCTGATATGCGAGCCGTGCATCAGTAGGCTGCGCGACTGTGTGCTCTTCAAAGAACAGGTGGAGGCGTCAATCAATACTCTGGAAACTACTTACAAGTTGCATAGTAAGTTACATCAGTTATTACATACTAGCTTCAACTCGTAACCTATGTGTTTATCCAGGTTATAAATTATCTGTGTACTAAATTGATTAAAAATCCGTACAGCAATTTTAACAGAAAAGAGTAACAAAAATCGAAACTTGCACATTTATTATATTAGTAGAATTATTTGACTACAAGTAGATAAAAAACATATACACACCACAACAAAAAACAAATACAAATTTACACACAAAAAACAAAAAATACATATTTTATTAGCAGTATTTTTTTTTTTGTGATACGCGATTGACAGCCGGGACCAACGGCTTAGGGCCTTAGTCCACCGAAGCGAAGACGAGACGAGAAGAGAGCTGAGTGCAGTGTGCAGCATGCTATGAGCGATGTGCTGTGTGCGGCGTGCGGTGAGAGATGTGTTATGAGCAGTGGGCAATGTGCTGTCTGCGGCGTGCGAAGAGCGGTGTGCCGCTTTGCACATAAAGAAAAGAAAGAAAAAATATTTATTTGTCGTAGGGACATGACGTGCATCGTACAAAATTACAAAAACATAAACAATAAACAACACACACACACATATCACCACACACACTCTCACACACACAACACACACAGATACAAATTTGCTCGAGTAACTAATCAGCGCCGTTGTGATCGGTTACAAACAGTTGGGTCTAGAACTGCGCTATATGGAAATAGTATTTTTGTAATGGCATCAAGAGTCTATAATAAATTACCAAAATGTATAAGGAGTGAAGATAATGTCCGCAAATTCAAAACTAAATTGTATTTATTGTTATTAGATAAGCCGTACTACTTACTCCATAGAAGAATTTTTAAATGATAAAATTTGACATTACTAATCTTTTCATACAATTTACCTTTGACATGCATATAACAATAAATTATAATTGATTAATTACCTAATAACAGTACCATTAATTGACATTATTTACAATATGATAAAGTGGAATATTGTTTGTCTTTTGATTTAATTGACATTATTTACTCGAATTTGACTTTTTATTGTATAAATTCAGACTTGTTACTAAACAATGAATAGATTTGTACACCAATTTCATTGGTAGGACATAGAGCTCGACTAAATTGTATACATAAGACCTTTATTGTAATACCTATGTTCACAAATAAAGTTTGATTGATTGATTGATTGAACACACACATACACACACACACCAAACCACACCACACACACACACCAAACCACACCACACACACACCACACACATGTCTCACCACATCTCTCCTTTCCGCTTTTCACATCTCCGCACACCTTCGGTGGATACACCCTAGCTTTTACGTATCTCCTCTCGTCTTCGCTTCGCACATCTACACTCTTTTCAGGTTTTGAGGGATGAAATTTGGCACACATAGTTTATACCCTGGACTTTTTGACCATTTTTTATCCCGGTAGTACGATCCCGTGGGACAATTACCGGACTCCACGTGGACGAATCCGCGGCCATAACCTAATAAGACCAGACATAGAATTTGCGAGTTGACATCTTATTATCTATGTCAAATTATACAACTGCTCTGTTGGCGCTTGGCGTGGCATTGTCAATATAGTCAAATTGTATATTTTTATTACATGCCTATTTTGGATGAGGCAGGACCTCAGGTTCGATTCCAAGGTCGGGCAGTGTTGTTGGGTGTTTCCATCAGAGAATTCTCAGTAGCAGCCACGGAATCTGATTTGTGCCCGGTTGATGGGAATAGGCTCTCCCCTATTACATCATCATCATTTCAGCCGAAAGACGTCCACTGCTGGACATAGGCCTCCCCCAAGTGTCGCCACATTGACCGGTCCCGTGCGTCTCGCATGCAGCGGTTCCCTGCAACCTTCACCAGGTCATCGGTCCACCTAGTGGGAGGCCTTCCAACGCAACGTCTTCTGGTTCGCGGTCGCCACTCCAGAACTTTCCGGCCCCATCGGCCATCCGTTCTGCGAGCAATGTGCCCTGCCCACTGCCACCTAAGTTTGGCTATTCTTCGGACTACGTCGGTAACCTGGGACCTAAACACAACTGGCGAAGTGTGGGTGTACTGTTAGGTATTCTTCGGAATTCCCCGGAAATTACATAATATGTTATTTTCCGCATGTATTTTTTTATGGAAGGACTGTGTAAAGGATGATATGGCAAGAAAGGAGGTGTCTAATGAGATGACGAGTAATAGAGAAGTATGGAAAAAGGAGACATGCTGCGCCGACCCCAAATGAATTGGGATAAGAGAATGATGATGTATTTGTTTTTCAGAATCAGAGAAAAATGATCCTGATGGCATTAAAAGAGAGATAACTTTAAATTGTAGTTTTGGTGATGACTTCCAGCAGGATATTGATGATGAAGATGAAGACACCGACGATCCAGGTATTTTATTTATTTGAGAGAACATCACAGGCGTAAATGTAAGCTATTGCACAGTAAAAGGGCTTTGAATTATTTGACCTGGTGATGATGCGAGTGTGGCCATGTTCGGAGTGCATTACTCAAGTACCTACATAAGTGTTTATTCAATAGTATCATTAACGTTAGAAACGGGATATTTACCATGTTTACTGATTTGTTTGAGTTCCCGATATTTCGGCGCTGTTGCAAGCACCATGATCACGGATAAACTGAAGTTATTGTGGGTGGGTGTTTATGAGCAGACAAATCGGTCTACCATACGGTCTACATACTCTTTCATGTACGTTTTTTGCACTCTGTACCTACCATTGTCACTCGCAACTCGGTTTTGTTCCCGAGTCACGAAACTCACTGTGTCCGCTCGCGAACTTTTTTCGGCAGTTTTCGTTTATTCAATGACTTTAGAATTACTCAAAAAACTATTTATTTACAGATTTAAAACCTTTAGTTATCAAATTGGAACCGGAAGAATGCACCAGAAAAACTAGAAGTAGAACAGTGAAAAAAATAACAAAATGCCCCGTGAAAAAATCCCACGATTTCAACGACACAGAGACCATGTTGAAAACCGGATTATTCCCTTTCAAAATCCGGAAAAATAGAACTTTTTCTTGCTCTATATGTCCTGAAAAATCTACAAATTTAGACGATATAAAAGTTCATGTAGACGACCATAGTAAGACAAATTTGCATATGGCTTTTAAAAAAATGATATTCTCCAATTCGAACCGGTTTTACAAATCGGGAACGAAATTGAGATGCAAAATTTGCACTACAGATGTTTCCACCTACGAAGAATTAAGACAACATGTAGAAAATTGTACTCGTCTAAAATTCTCTAGCCGGAAATGGAATAACCTACCGTTCAAACTTGAAAAAGATCAATTAGACTGCCCAGTTTGCAAGAAAACGTTTTTAAACTATGTTAGTTTAAATACACATATGAATGTTCATTACCCCAACTATATTTGCGAGAATTGTGGAAAGGCATTTGCGTCCAAAGCTCGTTTAAGGGGTCATATGAGGACCCACGAAGTTGGGAACTTCCCCTGTCGGTACTGCGACGCAACTTTCGACAGAGTAACAAAGAGGGAAAATCACGTATCGAAAGAACACAAGTCTGGGATAAGATACGCTTGCAAGCGATGTAATATATCTCTGACATCGTTTTACGCTCGACAGAAGCATTTAGCTGAGGTCCACAATGAGGAATTGAAACGGTACAAGTGTAAGGCCTGTCCTCAGAGTTATATAACTCCTGGTCATCTCTCCAGTCACGTACGGAGGGATCATTTGAATGAAAGGAATCATAAGTGCGATAAATGCGATTTGGCGTTTTATACAAAAAATGCTTTAAAAATGCATATGATTAAGCATGATGGCGAAAGAATACACATTTGTCCTGTATGTCAAAAGTCTTACCAAAGAAAAAAGACTCTAAGAGAGCATTTAAGGATACATAACAATGATAAAAGATTTGTTTGTCCGGTTTGTGGGAGGGCTTTTACTCAGAAATGCACTCTAAAAGGGCATTTGAAGGTCCATGAGCGAAAACCTGATATTGATGATCGTGTTGTCCAGCCTTTACATTCTATTTAAATATAACGGGTGTAAAAGTATCCTTAACGAAGCCGAAAGGCACTTGTTCTCTCCGTGATTGCAATAATTTTTTTGTTCTAGACCATACCTGGGAACCTTCTAGTTACGGAGATATTGGTGGTCAAAGTTTCAACTTTTTTTTTTAAATACAAGTTTTGAATGTTATAACTTAACATTAAACACCTCCACGACCCCCGTACTATTGAATGTATCCATCAGCACAATGTTTTGAGTGCGTTACATTGAGTTTTACCGTAGAACGTGATGTTTCACCCCAAAAAAAAAGTCGTTTCCCAGCAATTATTTTTGCGTAGAGTTAGTTAGTTTGATTTACAGAATGCTTGGTTGACGGCTTCGTGCAGGGTCCGTTTACACCCTGTGATGTTATCAATTTTCTGCCTAACTTTTAGAAAAAGTTTTAAGTTTATGTATTGAATGTATTTAATCTCGTCTGTTTTCCCCGACGAGTTAGGCTTAGGTATACAGGGTGTTCCAAATAGTGACGTCATTAAAAAAAATATATTCCTCCCGTCCAATGGTGTCCGAAAATACCCCATGTAAGTTCCCCGATTCTTGGTAGTTTTCGAGTTATAGATTCTTGAAAATTGTATAGGAACCGCTTTAAATAAATTCAATCTTTATTTTTACACGGCTTTTTTACTTTTTTTAACGTTAACTAGAGACATTCTTAGGGTTCCGTAGCCGAATGGCAAAAAACGGAACCGTTATAGATTCGTCATTGTATGTCTGTCTGTCTGTACTTCCGTATGTCACAGCTACTTTTTTCCGAAACTATTAGGACTACACAGTTGAAATTTGGTAGGTAGATGTATTATGTGAACCGCTTTACGATTTTTATACAAAAATTAACTCCCCATGCATAGAACTGAAAATAGAAAAATATAAATTCATCAAACCTATACATGCATTTCATAGAACGTAAAAAAACTTTGAACTGTTATTGGTTTGGATTATATTTGATGTTTAGTTTTTGAAATTTGGGACTTTTTCATCAAACTGCAGTAACTTTGTTTTTCATTAACATACTATCATACTAACAAAATAGCCCTGTAAAAATAAAGATCGTTTTTTTTTTAAAGCGGGTCCCTTACCATTTCAAGAAGCTATAACTCGAAAACTAACAAGAATCGCGGAACATACATTAGGTATTTTCGCATACCATTGAGCGTGAGGAATCTAGTATTTTTTATGACGTCACTATTTGGACCACATTGTATAATAATGCTACATTTCGCCAGTTATGTTTGAATTCCATGAAATATGGGGCAAGCGTATTGCCATCAACTAACAACTAATTCGGCCTTCGGACACCTACTGAGAATAATTCTGATGGTCCTTCTTTATCGTGTTGTTAGTGCCTAACCTGGTGTCACAGTCCTGGTGTCTGACTTGGCTTTACATGCCGTCGAGAAATATCTCTCAGGCATGCTGGTCTTCTCGCAATGTTTTTCTTCACCGAAGCAAGTGTTAATTATACAATACGCAAATGAATCCGAAAAATCAGAGGTGCGTGTCTTGGGTTCGAACTTGAGACCTATGACTTGACAGTACGACGGTCACACCATTAGGCTATCACTGCTTTCTGATGGTAAAAACCAAAGTCTGCTTGATTCTTGATGGTAAACCCTTCTAACTTTTTGCCTGACTTGGATATTGAATCCAGGACGTCAAACTCAGCGGTAGTGCTTCCAATCACAAAGCCAAATTGATGAGCTAAAGTCATAGTAAATTAAAAGGACTAATGGGTGCTGAAGGGGTGGGGGGTTACTATGACTTAAGACAAGAATTATTCCAGCGTGGGAAAGAGACAGCTATACAGGTCGTCTAGCGCCATCCCTTTCCCACACTGGAATTACTCCAGCGGCCTACCATAACGTTTAAGACGTTATGGTAGGCCACCTGGTCTCCTAACATTATCGGTCTATAATGTTCCCACTGCTGGGACACAGGCCTCCTCTCTATGAGAGGTAGTGGGCTGTAATCCATCACACAGGCCCAGTGCGGGTTGGTAGATGTTACATGTCTTCGAATTGTTTGTTCACACTCATTTTAACTTTCGGAAGAATCTAATGATAAAAATTATTTACGTTAAAATTGTTTACAATGTTAATTTCTTGTAGCATTTATCTAGTTAGCTTTATCGCATTATATCCTAATAGTTTTCCATAAATTATAGACAAATTATACATGGTAAACAAATATAACACAACATTGTTTTTGCAACATGTTTTTGTGTTGCGGGAACTTGTTGCTAACAACATGAAATGTTTTAATGTTGCTGGCAACATGTAAAAGTTGTGTTTTCATGTTTTTTACGCCTAAGGCGCCCTTCAGAAGGCAACCGCAGTTTAATCGCTATGACAGACGACTGGTCCTTTTCAACCCTATGAAAACGTTCCTGCAGATGGCGACCAGAGACCAGGTTGCTAGATCAGGTTTATCAATTTTTCCCAAATTTATTTTTTTTTCTCCCAAAATGGTAAATTTTGCAACTTTTCTCCCATTAGTTTTTAAAAAGGGAATTAAGCAAGTGAAGAGATATACAAATATGTTTATGCACAGACAGGACGGGTCACAGGCTCACTTGCAGTGCACACCACTCCACCTTTTTATCTGCTTACTTTAGGTATCGAATTTTGTGTGCCAGGCTTCGTCCGCGTGGAGTTCGTTAATAATCCCACGGGATCATATATCTTGATAAAAAGTATCCCATCTAGGTTATAATATCGGTGTGCCAAATTACGTCTATATCCGTCCAGTAGTTTTTGCATGAAAGAGTAACAAACATACACATAAATCTTTACAAACTTTCACATTTATAATAGTAGTAAGAACTAAGGTTTCCCAAGTTTTACAATCTGATATCTTGGGGATTTTTTCCAAAAATTTTCCGAAGAACGGAATGAATGCTCTCCACGAATGAAGGATGGATTGGTTAGTATATCATTCACTAGCTGTAGCCCGCGACCTTGGTCCTCGTGAAATTGTTATAAAAAAAACTATTTTCTCCGTTTTTGCAACATTTTTCATTGATGCTCCGCTTCTATTAGTCGTAGCGTGATGTCATATAGCCTATAGCCTTTGGAAGAGGTTCAGAATGGTGTACTGAATACGTGGTAACCGTTTTAGCGTCGGTGTTCCTTCCACCTTGTAGAAAGATCTGCATACCTAAGATTAGGAAGACATAAAAACCAGCCCCGTCGTTGATACTGTCATAGCGTTTGAACGGCATTGCAGTTGCGGTCGCTTTCTGAAAGGTTCACGAAAATTCGCAATAAATCTGGTTGTATGTTATGTTATATGAAATCCACGTGAAACGAGGTGATAATTATTGTATTTAAATAAGTATGGTCAACCACACATCATTGGTAAAGCGCCTTTATGTCCTAGCGGTTTTTTGTAGTGAAACTCTTACCAATGACGTGCGGATATCTGTATCTATATGATATTCTATAATAAGTAAGTTATTCATATTATCAAAATATGTTAATATAAATGTATAAATAGTTATTATAACAATATTGTTAATTTAAAATAATGATAAATATATTAAAAGGTCACTCGTGTAGTGCTGAAAGATTCTTTTTGCGCGTGGTCATAGTTGGTACTAAAAGGACGCCATCTTGTTTTTCCAACACAATTTGCGGAACACCGCGATACGACTTAACCTATTGAGGGCCTAAGTTGGCCGCTGTAGTTGTAATCTGGACAAAAGGGGTATCATCGACCCATACCATCAAACATGTCAGTGCGGAGCCCTTTGCAGGATATGCTCCACCTCCTTTCTTGCCCATCCTGCAGATCCACCTGCACCTATCAGGATTTAAACGAAACCAATGTTAGAGCTGCGCAGCTAGCTATAATGGGTGTAAAAGTACTCTTGACGAAGCCGAAAGGCACTTGTTCTCCTCGTCATTGCGATATTTTTTTTGTTCTAGCAAGACCATACCAGAGAATCTTCTAGTTACGGAGATATTGGGGGTCAAAGTTCAACTTTATCAAAAGTTGAACTTTGACCCACGTGAGGAGCTCGTGGCTAAATAATAACAGCCGCTCGGATCGATCTTGAGGTTAATCCGTGCTTGCCTAGGTTGGTCTGTGGATGGGTGACCACCTAAATCTGATTACCAGGCTTACTAACTGGGTTGTGGAGGTCAGATAGGCAGTCGCTCCATGTAAAATACGGGTATTCAGTTGCATCCGATTAGCCTGGAAGCCGACCCTAACATAGTTGGGAAAAGGCTAGGCAGATGATGACTTTAAACACCTCCACGACCCCCGTACTGTTTAATGCATCCATATAATAGTCCAGTAATAGTTTCGAGTGCGTTACATTGAGTCCTACCGTAAAACGTGTTTTTTCTACCCCAAGAAAAAATAGTCGTTTCCTAGCAATAATTTTTGCGTAGAGTTACTTAGTGTGATGTACAGAATGCTTGGTTGACGGCTTCGTGAAGGGTCCGTTTACACTCTGTGTAATTTCCACGGACAGTTAAAAAAACTATATTATTATAAGGTGATAAAAATCTGCGTAAGGTTGTAAAAATAATGTGCAATAAAAATAAGAGAATTGTCCTAAAGTTGTATATAACTTATATTATTATTTATGTAAATGCAATGTTTTATTATTAATTATTATACTGATATTATTAATATTAAATTACATAATGTTTCATTTAATGTTTGATTGTTTTTATTCATTGCCCTGGATGTAACGCACGATTGTCTAAACCTAAAGACACTCCCTCACCTTGGAGCATTCGCTTGCAATGTATCACTCCAAGATTCGATTTTGTACAGACGCAAGCACATCAAGCTAGTACAATCTGTCAAATTTCTTTAACCATAAAGTTCGGTACGGACCCCTTTGGGGGTCTGACGCTAGGCCCCCGAAGGGGTCTAGCGTTTAAGTCATACGTCATCCTTATTATTTATGTAAATATTTAATATTCTGATTATCAAATACTATGAGTGTGCGTTAATTAAGAGAGTTGGATAAAAAGTTCATATGTCTTCGCCATTAAAACTTCTGTATTTAGCGCGCTAGTTTCTTAATTTTTCTTAATTTACCCTTTAAAAATCCAAGTGCATAATATACGGTCATCGCCATTTTGACGTCAGTGCTGGCCGAGGCTAAAAATCATAAAAATTGTGGTTTTCGGACATCTAAGCTCCACTATGTTAGGAATGATTAACTCATTATTAAATTATGTGACGAATTAATCCATAGTTCAATTTAAATAAGCAGTGGTAATGATGAATTTTGATATCTTATGTCGAAGTTTCGCGCCAATCGTGGGTGTTTACATTTTTATTTTTCACATTACACCACACCGACGCGTATAGATTCGATAGCAAATATGACAAATATCGTTCCAAATATTATAAACAACATGAGAATGCCCAGATCTTAGCGTAAGTTACTAATATGGGACCAATAACTCGTAATATTCATTACGACTCCTCAAATTTGTATTCGAAATTGACGACCATTTATTTTTTTTTAATTATTGTGATGTGTGGAAGCGATTGTTTCAATCGATTCGTTTTTTATAAATTTCGATAATCGAGAAATTAAATTATGGAATTGAAAAAATCGATAGATGGAAATTAAAATAATTTTGTTTTAAGCGTAAAATAGAATAAATAAATACAATAATATTTTTTTAAGCTTTATATTGGTAATTTTAATAGTTTTTCGTAAATTGTAGGTACTAAAACCGACACAACAAACAGCACAGACTGATCTATGGCTAAATTCGCGCCGTTTTTTTTTCCACATCAAAATTTAAATTATGAATGCATTCTCTGTTCAAATAATTGATATTGTATTTTACTAGATAATTTATTGTGATTTTTTATATTATTAAAATGTGCATTTATTTAACTTCCCTTGTAAGTAAGTATTGGTAAAATCTAGCAACGGAATTTCAAACCAGTTTCCTTATACCGATTGAGCTGAATTTTTGCACACACCTTTTGTTCTGGTGACACTACATTTTTATGATAAACATTACTTAGTCCTGCAGCCAGGATCGTCTTCCACACGAGAGAACTCCTCAACGGTTAATAGCGCGGACACGAAACTTTGTATACGCGTTTAATTTTAATAATTTAGATGATTTCTATCATGACCTCATCCGGCAGTCAAAATGGTCATCTCGCGAGGGAACTCCTCAACGTTAAATAGCACGGATCCAAAAATCTAGACGCGTTCATATTTAATGGATAAACATGATTTTTATCATGACCTCATCCCACAGAGAGCATCGTCTTTTCATGAGGACACTCAACAACGGTGCATAGCATAATCTAATGATGTGGTATCAGAAATGTACAGAATACAACAAAACTAAAAATTCGAAAATAAGATTATTATTTTTAAATAATTTTATTTTTCAATTGTTTGGTCGGTTGGATATAAAAAGCCCAGGATCTTGGAAGGCTTAATAAAAAATTATTTGGTTCGCAAGATGAATTTAGTATGGTAAAGTTATTATGTTAGGTTAGATTCGTTATTGTGGTTACGTAGCTTGTGGTATTCACCATTTACAAATACTTATTTTATCAGCCTGTTCTTTCTCACTGCGGGTCAAAGGCCTCCCTATGGCATTCCAATTTTCTTTATATTTTGCCTTCTCCGACTAATACCTTTAATAGTCAATATTTTTTGATACTTAATAAGCTTGGTTTAGTAGGAACCAAACTATTTTTAAGGAAACTCTACTAATTCGAGTCTCTCTCAACTCTTGCCCTGAGGTTTCTGTCGCATAGCTATTCACGGCTTAACTCAAGTGACATGGCCCACGGCCTATGATGGATAACCTGAACTTTGCAGTTGTAAGAAGAGTTTTTAGACTTGACAGTGAACCACTTTCGAAGAGTAAACTAATGTTTCTTCAGGATACGTCTTATGAATTGCCGATTGCGAAATAAAAGACATTAAGTTTGTCGGTCGTTATCACCGAGGCAGGTCCAAGAAACGCTTGCCTGACGATTTGGACTCATTCTTGGCTGATTGGCCAGAGAAGCCAAGTCACCAGCAGAGTTGGAAAGGATTGAAGGAGGTCTTTGCTCAGCAGTGGGAAAGAATAGGCCAAACAAAAAAAAAGTTTGTCCTAATCTAACACATAACCGACAAAACTCTACCAATCGATACACAATTTTAGGAATAAATATAATTTATCTTTGGCGGATCAAACCATTTTTTTTTTACTATGCCTACTATGATTCTATATTCAACCTACAGATATTACAAAACAAAATTCGCAATAAATGATAATAGTAAATTAAAACACTTAAGTATAAATATGAAACAAGCGCATACCTGATTTAAATTTTGAAACAAAAAAAACGCAACCGTGCGTCTACCTACAATTGAAAATCAATCCATTTCCAGATTTTTTATTTGCTTGATTTGTGAAATTTAATTTCATGCCAAATCTCACGCTGCTAGTTCAACGGAAAGTTAGGAGACCATCTATAAGTTTTTAAAAGAAAGGTAATCCTCAGAATGTTTACTTAGAAGCAAGTTTTTTTTTTCAGTGTTTCTTATCATTTATAAATCTCCTTCTCTTGAAGTTAACCAAAAGCATCGAATAATTACTAAATGAAATTATTTAAAAAGATAGCTTATAAAGATTAATTTTAAAATTAAATAATTATTTGAAATTATACCAAAGAGTTTTTATTCCATTTCGACTCTTTTTTTCCAAACTTGATTTCATTGCGAGTATCGATTAGGCTTTATGCAACTTTATAATCGAATGATGAAACTTTGGATAACGATCAGCACTAAAATTTTTAGTAATATTTGTCAAGACTTTGATCGTGTTTTTTCATGGAATTATGTATGAATAATGGTAAAAATAAGAACGCAGATAGAATGTTACTGTCTTTATGTTACCCTTTCGAGTTTTTTTAGCAAACGAGAAAGTTGTCTAAGTACATTATTTCCAGTGCATCTAAGTTACCTATTTTTTGGAAGGGTGTAGTGGCATGTAATTTACACATATTTGGCAATTGACTGACGCCATTTTACCGACATAAACACGTTATTGGAGATATTAACCACAAACTTATGGTATGAAACAGCTGCCGCGACATATTTTTCATAATAAAATCGAATGTTGAAAGTTCACGAAAATTCTTGAAATTCATGACAATTCACATCACCCCGCCGATTCAGCTGGTGTGTCATTTGTCAAAATCTTGTCGAGCATAGTGGTTAATAGATTTTCAACTTTATCGCTAAAGCATTAGCTTCAAGGTTGATTGGGAAAATTTGACAGTTTCGGGAAGCTTGATGTGCTGGCGTCTGCACAGTGTTTTTTACTAATTGTATCGTTACAGGTTGCGCACTGTAAGGCTTGTTTCACACTTAGCACAACAACATGACAAAATAGTGCCCGCCCGGCACTATTTTGTCAGAAAATGAATATTTTAATTATCACGGACCTAATTTTGCCGCCTAATTCAACAGGGTGGGCGGTCACGTCGTAACGACACCGCACACTAGCGGCCGGCCACATTGGAAACACAACGATGACGTCGACGTCGACGCAACGACGCCAAAGCCTCTAAGATAGCCGGAGTCGATCTGTCTGACTGCAAACACTAGCCACACAGTACCACATCGATATTTTGTAGTTACTACAACGGAACTGCAAGAAGCTCCAGCGTCACTATTCACACATAACCATAACTTGATCACTTTTTGTCGCTGCGATTAGTCTTTTTTTAAAGTAGGCCAGTTACAGGCACTTTTGAATTGTCGAAACAAAGACAACAATAAAATGTAGCTACACTATACTACTATTGTGGTCAGTTTCAAACTATATGTGAAACAAAATATGATTCGCGACCATAACACGTATATAGTTACGGAATTATAATCATTAAATACATTAATACAAACCTCTAAGTTCATTTAATGCCATTTAATGACTATTTCATTGTGCCGGCTTGTTAATCGTAATATGCTGAGTTGCATTATTGACGAAGTATGTGGGAGCGGGCAATCGGCTCGCCAGTCGCCTACATACGAGGGCGGGTCAATAAGTCCGTGACTTTTGGAATAAAACACAGATTTTTTGATAAAAAAATAATTTTATTTTTCAACGTAGTCTCCCTTGAGCTCTATACACTTTGTCCAACGCTTCTCCAATTTTTTTATCCCTTCCAAAAAAAAATATTTGTCGAGGTCCTCAAAATAGGCCTTTGTTTGCGAGATGACTTCATCATTGGAGTCAAATCTTTTTCCACCAAGTCATTTCTTCAGGTTTGGGAACAAGAAGTAGTCGCTCGGAGCCAAATCTGGAGAATAGGGCGGATGAGGGAGCAATTCATAGCCCAATTCATGGATTTTTGCCATGGCAACTGCACATGTGTGCACCCTTGCATTGTCTTGGTGGAAAAGAACTTTTTTCTTGGCCAAATGAGGTCGGTTTTTTTTCAAATCGTCATTGAATCGTTCCAATAAGTTGGCATAATATTCCCCATTGATTGTTCTTCCCTTTTGAAGGTAGTCAATGTGGATTATCCCGCGTGCATCCCAAAAAACAGTCGCCATAACTTTATTGGCTGACAAACCCACCTTGGCCTTCTTTGGCGCCGATTCACCCTTAGAAACCCACTGTTTTGACTGTTGTTTGGTTTCTGGTGTGTTGTGATGGATCCATGTTTCGTCCACGGTTACAAAACGGCGCAAAAACTCCTCCATATTGCGATTAAACAACGCCAAAGCTTCCTGTGAAGTTGTTACACGATTGCGTTTGTGGTCGACTGTGAGCAAACGCGGCACCCATCTTGCGGAAAGCTTTCTCATGCCCAAGTGATCATTCAAAATTGAAACCACTGAGCCATGCGAGATCCCTACGGCTTCCACAATCTCTCGCACTTTCAATCTTCGGTCGGTCAACACCATATCGTGAATTTTTTCGATTGTTTCGGGTGTAGAGACCTCAACTGGGCGTCCAGGACGTTCGGCATCTTCAGTGCTTGTACGGCCACAACGAAATTCAGTAAACCACTTTTTTACCATTGAAATCGATGGTGCAGAGTCCCCATAGTATTTATCAAGCTTAGCCTTGGTCTCGGTAATGGTTTTTTTTCGCAAGAAATAATGCTTAATAAGCACACGAAATTCACTTTTTTCCATTTTCTCCTCAAATTAGTGGGTAGTCTGATAAAAATAGCTGTCAAACACAAACTAACTGACGCAGCAAGTTTAAATTTTGACAGGAGTCAACTGACAGATGCCTGTTGACAGGAGCAGTGTTGCTGTTTCAGTAAAGAGGTCAGAAATTCAAAAAGTCACGGACTTATTGACCCGCCCTCGTACCACCGCCCTGCCTCGACGCATACATAGTACGTAGTTAGCTATAACGAAGTATTGTGGAACTCGAATTAAAGACATTTGTTTCTTTGGAGTCTGATTCTTTATTTATCTCACCGACAAAATAACACGCACAACATCATGAAAAACAGTACACACAGACACACACCGGTACAGTTGCGTATTTACGTTACTTTTACACCACGCGCTCGTGCTACCGTCGCAGGTGATAAAAGTAGTCTATAGTAAAAAGAGTAAGATCCCAGGGCTACCATACATTACTTATTTTCTGATTAGCAAAATGTGCGGCATCGTACTCGATGTGTTCAGTGTGTACAGTGAACGTATGCATATCTGCTAACATGTACCGACGGCCAATTTTTAAAGGGGATAAATATAATGACCACCATAAAATGCTTTGATACCCTTAGTTTTGTAACCAAAAATATCTACTTAACACCAGAAAAATAAAGTCTAAAAATACAATAGTACCAGCTATTTTAGTCACGACTCCACTTTAAATTGTATTCGACCACCAAATTTAGTAATATGATCACCAAATCTTGACGACCAAATTAATGTATTATTTTTGCCTAAATAAATCACTGTGATAGGTTAGGTTAGGTTAGGTTAGGTTAGGTTAGTGATTATAATTTATATTAAAACGCTGGTATAATTTTGGTGATCATTTACTACTTTTGAGATAACAATGATTTATTTGGACTCATTTTGCTTAAATAGGACAGCAGAATTTAAAAACTTTGGTTAAAATTTTACTTTAAAATGTTGGTTTAATTTTGGTGATCATTTACTATTTTTGGGTTACTCATGATTTACTTGGAGTCATTTTACTTAAATAGGATAGCAAAGTGTTAAAACTTTGGTTATAATTTTACATTAAAATGCGAGTTTCATTTTGGTGATCATTTACTACTTTTGTCTGCTATTTGTTACTATATCTGGTGGTAAGTTAAACATAAGCCATTTTTAAATATCAAGTGCGAAAATTATGTAAAAATAATACTAACTTTTCTTAGAGCATTAACGACTTACGGCATTTCATACAAACTATTAAGTCCTTTTTTTTTTTCGAAATGACAACCGATTTTAATAAAACTTCATACTCATAAGCAGGATACATAAGTCTTCTAAAAAATAGTTTTCTCGGCTCCCAAGGGTTATAGCGTGATGATATCCCTCCTCAAGAATTGGGCTAGGTATCGAAAGCAAAACTAATTTTTCAAATCCGATAGGCCGTGGTTCCCGAGATTAGCGCTTCAAACAAAAACTAAAAATTCGTCAACTTTATTGTATTTCCCTGGCCGCTGTTTCAGTGTTTATCGCAGCCCTAGTTACCATAGCCCGATATAATTAGAACCACAATTATAAAATCATCACGAAGCCATAACATACTTACCATTGAGTTATAATGTACTACGCAGTACATAATAACTCAATGTAACATACCTTGATCTTCCATTTCCAGTCGTTCAGTTATATCTTAACAATAAACATGTATTTTATTAGAATATGGGCAGTCGCCATTTTGATGTTGTTCGTCGCAGAAACTACTCTGGGTAAGATTTCTATTTTTTAAGATCACAACCGATGTTATCCTTTGTTTACGTAGGTAGATTTAGATACCATCATCATCATGATATAACAATTTATTAGGGGTCGGTGAAGTACGCTTTCGCCTTCCATAATTCTCTGTTACTTGTCATCTCAGCAGTGGATGGACTGTGTGAAAGGCGATACGGTTAAAAAGCTTTTTAAAAAAAGGTTTAGGTTTTTTTAGCCGTATCATCCATCGTTTCTTTGGTCTTCCTCTACTCTTATAGTCGTTTTATTACCCCCCCCCCCCCCCCCCCCGGTTGCTTCAGACTAAAATAAATACCTAGGTATGTGAAAAGATAATTCAAAATATTTTTTTTGCATAATTATGGAAAAGACGGGTTTTGCTCCACCGATCACGTTATCAGATTGAAAATTACACGAGAATACATGGACGGACGTTATCAGATTGCCGATTGATCACAGCGAGTTGTATCCACTGATACCGTGATCCGTTTCCCTCAAAAAAATTAATTAATTTTTTACCCACTGATCACCGTATCCGTGGATAGAACTCGCCGTAATCCGTGGCTAATTCAATCTGATAACGTGGTCGGTGGTGAAAAACCCAAAAGACACAACTTCAACCTACTTTATAGTAAAAAAAACTTATACTGTCACTTACGGGATATCTTCCCATGCGTTTTTCTTTTTCTTCTTGTATCTTTCTTTCTTTTCTTTCTTCTTCTTTTTCTTCGAAATATCCCGTAAGTGACAGTATAAATTTAGTTGTAAACCGTGAAAGCTTAAAACAGTGTTTGCTTTATAGCATTCTCCTTTCATTCAGTTTGTATTAGGTGGTAAGTACTACGGCCGCTAAAATAAAATAACCATAGGTACAAGAAATGTGTTTTGTTCGGCGTATTTTATGTTATGTTAAAAACAGGGCGTCTCACGGCTATGCCACACGGAAGGATACGAGGAAACAGGGCTTGCGAGGAATTTGAAGAATAGGTACCTACTTGAAGAAATTATTGCCATCGCGCTGCGTCAAGCCTGCACCCGTAAAGTGCGATAGGGACAGCTGCAGCTCAGACCGATTATTTCACAAAAATTCTGACAAGATCGAAGTTTCATATTCCCCTTTTATCTCCTCGAAAACTGAGCCGATTCAATTATTTTTGACATTGGAATTTTATGAATTTTAAGAAAGAGTATTTTTAAGTTCCTATCAGTTTCTTTTATGTTAAAAACTTTTCGAATTTGTCTGTTAGTCTTCTAATCCCGGCCGTAAAATGGGACATTTTTTGTAATTTTGTGGAGGGTCATATTTTCTTTACTTATTAGTTACTGAAAAGAAGGAAATGATAGGGACATGTCTACAGCAGACCTTGATATTATGAAGAAGAAAAAAAACGATTGCTCTAGCTACAGGCATTATTCAGGAAGAAAAAAGAGGAGTACAGACACGAGCACCAATATGTATACATTTTCCTAAATTTAAAAGAATTTTTGCGAGAAATAACGATTGTAACTTGGAGATAGGAACTTTTTCATAAAAATATGAGTTCCAAAATAATATGTTCGTAATAACATGAAATTTTAATCAGAACAGTAGGAGAAAAACACTTTTAAAAGTTGTTAAGTGTTTACATAACGGTGCTCGTGACTGTACATTTGTATGAAGAATCGCAGATCTCCGTTCCCTCTTAAATATTGTATACTGGGTGTAAACAGACCCTTCACATATCCGCCAACCATTCTGAACATTCTGTACATCAAACTAAGTAACTTTACGCAAAAATTATTGCTGGGAAACGACTTTTTTTGTTTGGGGTTAAATATCACGTTTTACGGTAGGACTCGATGGAAAGCACTCATAGCATTGTGCTGATGAATGAATTGAATAGTACGAGGGTCGTGGAGGTGTGTGAAGTAAAAATCTTCCATTAATAACATGTATCTAAAAAAAAAACTTGTAAAAAAGTTGGAACTTTGACCCCCAATATCTCCGTAACCAGAAGGTTCCCAGGTATGGTCTAGAACAAAAAAAATGATCGCAGTGACGGGGAGAACAAGTGCCTTTCGTTTATGTTAAGGGTCTATTTACACCCTTTATTATAAGGAAGTTTTACTGAAAAAAGACTTCAAATTGATTTAAAAAAAAAAATTTAAGTGCGTTCAAGGATTTCTAAATCCTTCCATGTGGCATAGCCGTGGGACGCCCTGTATTGTACGGTGGTACGACACACATTAGGTTTTACGACCTGCTACTGATTTCAGGCCAAACAAAAAATTAAACTAGCCAAATTTAAGTGGCAGTGGGCAGGGCACATTGCTCGCAGAACGGATGGCCGATGGGGCCGAAAAGTTCTGGAGTAGCGATCGCGAACCGGAAGACGTTGCGTTGGAAGGCGTCCCACTAGGTGGACCGATGACCTGGTGAAGGTTGCAGGGATCCGCTGGATGCGAGTCGCAAGGGACCGGTCAATGTGGCGACACTTGGGGGAGGCCTATGTCCAGCAGTGGACGTCTTTCGGCTGAAATGATGATGATGACGATTAATTTCAGGTGTCAACGAGGAATGTAAACATGATCCTCACGCCATAATAGGCTGCGCGGGCCGCTGTCACCGACAATGTTCAGACTACCAATTAGCCAATAAACCCTGGAAATGCCCCCACATCTGTATCTCTGCCTGCGATTGTGCTCCAGGCTATGTTTACGACTCTTACCAGAAGAAATGTGTCAGGCCGGAAGACTGTAGTAAATACAGAGTGAATCGAGACGTTTGTAAGGGATTCATCTGCCTAGCCTTTTTCCAACTTTGTTGGGATCGGCTGCCAGTCTGACCGGATGCAGCTGAATACCAGTATTGAGCGATTGCCTATCTGACCTCTACAGCCCTGTTAGTACTTTTTAAGACGATACTACTGTTGTTTAAATTAATAGACGTGGCAGACAATTTTTCATATAACAAAGATTTTCTTAGAAAAACTTATCACAAGAAAAAATATGAACTTGACTCTATGCAGCGGTGGAGGCACACTCCATAGATTATAACATGTCATTTTAACTTTTTAATTTCTTATGTTGCCACTAACAGATACCCCCTGATTTGGTACATCTCTGCCTAGCCCTTCGAGGATTACAGGCGTGATGTTAAGTTATCACAAAACACTTTTTCCATAATCGGAAATTCATAGTGTACCTCGGTTCGTTTCGTTCAGTATCGTCAAAATCAGACATGTCTGCTCCCGCAAACCTGACGGCTACTTATTTAAGACCGATTCAATAGGACATTCTAGGATTATTCTCGAACCTTCTACACAGTTCCATGGTGGAACATTCTAGACTTGAACGTAGAGTAATCTAAGGTAACAGGCCCGAAGACACCGAAAAAGCCGATTCCTCCTGGTTTTCTTTGGGAACAAGGCACTCTTTGTTTAGGTATCTATTTGCAGACACTATAAAACGGTTTTATTTTTATATGCTTTATTTTTGCAGGTCCTGAGGGCTTGGAAGGCAAGGACTAAGTCATCTGGCTGAAAAGGAAACGCGTGTGCTCGTTGAACATTAAAAGATAGAACCATTTAAAACTTGTATTATTTTAACCGTTACTGTTGTGTATGAGGCTTCTCTGTTCGAATCCCAATACCATGTTGGCAAAGTTTAAAAAATAAATAGTGTAAAAATACCCTGAACGAAGCTGAAAGGCACTTGTTCTCCCCGTCACGCGTCATTGAGACCATTTTTTTTGTTCTGAACGCCATACCTGAGATATGGGAGGTCAAAGTTCCAAATTTTTCACAATTTTTTTTTTAAATAATTGTTTTAAGGTAATAACTTTATAATTACTTCCATAGCCCGTTTACTATTCAAACCATCCATCAGCACAATATTTTGAGTGTTTCTACATTGGTTTTATCGTAAAACGTGATTTTTCACCCTAAAAAAAGTAGTTTCCCAGCGATAATTTTTGCGTAGAGTTACTTAGTTTGATGTACAGAATGCTTGGTTGACGGCTTCGTGAAGGGTCCGTTTACACCAAGTATACTTTATATCAAGCCAGTAATCCACAAAGGGTTAGGCAGAGGTGTCCTTTTCGCCAGTTATGTTAAGTCGAACAAAGAAAAAAAAAACAATTTTAAATAAATTATTTATTTGAATGAAACCAGTTCGGTTTTCAAATTGATTAGATTACAAAAAAAGGCCTTAAGGTACTATAGTAACTTAATATCCTGTAATTATAGTAAGATTTCTATCTATGCCAACTGACCATGAAAGTGGTACTAAATTAAAGAATCCCAGAGTTCAACAAAAAGTTGCTCAGTACAAGTTCATTTTTATAAGCTTTTATTTATTTATTTTTTTTCCGGATGGGAAATCATCAAATGACCCCCCCCCCCACTCTGGGCGGAGCGGAAGGGAGTGTCAGACTTGTACTGACTAAAACCCATCCATGTTCCTTCTTTGCCCTTTGTGTTCCAGGGCCACGGTATCTCTTTCGAACAGTCCCGCAGCCCTGGCAGGCATCGGTCCTTGCGGACCCCTACTTATTTGCTGACATCTCTTTGAGGCGCACGTGGAACACGAACGCGCCGTCGACACGGCCTGTCGTCATAAGACGGCCGGACGGCGAGCTGACCCATAACTCGCCGTCCACAGGCCCGCGCCTACGGTGGCCGGAAGCCACCACGTGACCCCCGACGCCCAGGGCGTCTCCCGCGGCGACTGGGACGTGAGGTTCTTTCCCTCTCACGTCCCGCCACCTCCTTCACTAGCATGACTGCTTCGCAGAAGGAGGTGACGGCTTCCCATTCCCTCTCGCTCCGGACCATGGCTTGAACCAAGGCCGGACGCGAGAGATCGCCGCCGCCAATCGCCGCTACGAGGACACGGCGGTGCTCCGCCCAAGCGGGGCAGACCTCTACGGTGTGCTCCACCGTGTCCTCCGGACGATCCTCGCAGTGGAAACACCCGGGCGTTTCCTCCCGCCCGATTCGGTGCAGGAACCTCCCGAAACAACCGTGTCCGGTGAGGACCTGCGTCAGGCGGTAGGTGAGGGCGCCGTGGCGCCTGTCTAGCCACTCCTCAAAGAGGGGACTTATCGCCACTATGGTGGCGTGCCCTAGCTTTTATTTAACTTGCCTTGTTAGTTTGTTAGTATGTATTGCTCAAATCTTGCAACTGAATTTCAAACCAGTTCCCCCCAACCGATTGACCTGAAATTTGGCACACACCTTTGGTTCTGGTGACAATACATTTTCGTGGCATGGCATAATCTTGCAGCCAGGATCGTCTCCTCACGAGAAAACTCTTCAACGGTTAACAGCACGGACTCGAAACTATGTACACGTGTTCAATGTTGATAGATAAACCTAATTTTTATTTTATAATTTCAGTCATACCATTGTTGCCTACTTCTTCTCAACTTTTCACTACTATACAAACACAGGGCAGGCGCCCACATCAGCCCTGGAGCCCTGGTCCCTTGCCCTAAGAGCTCTTACAGGAGAAACAGCACTAACACCATGGGTCCTCTTCAAATGGCGCCTCAAAGAATCTTTGCTGGCAAAAGGATTATTACATAAACTACACGAAAAATTCTTCTCACCAGTATGAGTCACTTTATGTCGCGAAACATCAGATTTTGTATAAAAGAAATTGTGACAAATCTCACACTCGTGAATTTTCTCTTTTAAATGCACGCTCTTCAAATGATTATTGCACAAACTTTTAGTAATAAAAACTTTTGAACAAATGTTGCATTTGAATTCCGGTTTTTTTAAACCGTGCTTTTCAACCAAATGTTGGACACGAACATTTTCTTGGAAAAATCTTTCGTTACAGTACGGGCATGGAAATCGTAATTTCCTTTCGTACTTTATATTATGAATTGTAATCTCATGGCTTCTTTTATCAATTTTGTTAAGAAACGTCAAATCACATTGTCGACATTTCAAAGGCTTATGTGACCTAGTCTTATGCAGATTTAAAAATACTAAATTAGAAAACCCTGCCCCACAAATATGGCATACTTGTTTCTGATAATGTTTGTTCATATGTATGTTTAAAAGGCGAAAAACTGAAAAGTTTTCGGTACACAACTGGCAAGATAAGTCCCCACCAATTTTGAAAGGTACTAACAAGTCCTCTTTTAATACGAACTGAAAATTGTGTGTGTCAATTAGATGCTCCCGAAGTGTACTTAGATTATGTAGTGTGTGATCGCATATTGTACACTTAAGAATTGAAATTTCTACTTTTACAAGTCTATTTTGTTGGTCTATGATTTTCTTTTCTAATGCTTTCAGTGTATGTTTAGTGTTGGTATGTTCTCTTAGTAAAGTTATATCGGAAAATGGTTCTTTACAACAGAAACACCTATAGCGACTCTTATTCCATTGAAAGGCGAATATAGTCGAGTTTGCAAGTAGTTTCAGAGAGTTTTCTCGCAATATTGGCCCGTTGCCGCGTCGTTCTGCTATTTTAGGCCAGTCCTTCTCCGTTTTGATACCTGAAATTAATTATTATTATTTTATTTGACAGACAATATGATCCAATGACATTTACACAACACACAATTCTAGATGTTAGTAAACAATTTAACTTGTATACCATGGTATAATAATATACTTCGCCTGGTATTCTCTTCCCACGATGGCCCAAGACTACGTCACGATAACTGTTACCATTGATTGTCGTTTTCAGTACATTTAGGGACTCTCATTTAGTGAATGAAAATAAAATAAATTACTAACTAGCTTAACTATTTAGTAACTCGTGTGATTCATCGATTTAGTTTTAAATTAGTTTAAATATTGAAATATAAGTTCATAATTGCTTTGTTAAGTTAAATAATGCATTTTGCTCGGGTAATTCAATCACACTCTGTGGCAACACATTGACAGCATCGCAACTGATGACGTATTCTTGGGTCAATCACGTGACCCAGCTGTCACGGGAAGAGAATACCAGGCGAAGTATATTATTATACCATGTTGTATACTATTTTAGTAATTATATTAGTATTATATATATGACGGATATGTCAGAATTTATTCCGTTAGGCTCGTACATCATGTGGGCAGACGATGGGTACATTGTTTCTATTAAACTAACAAATTACTTGAAATTACAATTTAACACAATAACACGGGGCACAATGAATCGGGTACAGTTCCAGGACGTCTCAACTCCGCTGCGATCAGACATTGACTGTCGTCCTCGCTTCGAGCTAGAAACATCAGGTCCTGTAGAAGCACGCTGTGGTGTGGGTGGACCGGTAAAGTCGCGTGATATCACCACTGGCGCGTTTGCGATTCATTTTATGTCCGTACTAATGACCGGATCCGACATATAAAAAACACGACGCCGTCAACGATTCGTGTCTAGTTTTAGTTTAATAAGGTTTTTTATATGTATTAGTTTATTATTTTATAAGATTATTTTGTGTATTTTTATGTATGGGCCTCAGTTGCCCGACAATAAAATGATTGATTGATATACATATACTAATATGTATGACTACAGACAGTATGTTTGTTATGAGATCCCTCATTATGGGGCTTTCATCATGCCTCACATCATCAGCAATCATTCTCACGAGGCTGTTGCCACTGCCACGCAATCTGACGAGAAGAGACGCTTCCCTTTTGCACACGACAGCTGAGAAGCTCTGTACTCTGGCTTCTGCAAACATTGCAGATGTACTGCAATATCGTGGCAGTGGCAACAGCGCCCTGAGAGAGTTGTTGTATTGAACACGCAACGCATTGGCTGCACGTTCAGTACTGTTGATCGAGCGAACCTTTTAATTTTATTTTTTTTTTTCGGATGGGTATTCATCAAATGACCCCTGCCACTCTGGGCGGAGCGGAAGGGAGTGTCAGACTTGTACTGATTAAAACCCATCCATGTTCCTTCTTTGCCCTTTGTGTTCCAGGGCCACGGTATCTCTTTCGAACAGTCCCGCAGCCCTGGCAGATCGAGCGAACCTACGAGCCAACCTATTATGCTAATGATCTGCATTAGGGTGCAACTCATCATTATCTGTCTAGGCTTTTCTCAATCATGTTAGGGTCGGCTTCCAGTCTAACCGCATGCAGCTGAATACTAGTTGGTCGCAAGCACGACTGCTGAGCATGAGGTCCTGGACTCGATTCGCGGGTTGGGCAAAGTCTGAATGGGTTTTTCCATCAGGAATTTCTCAGTGGCAGCCATGGCGTCTGGATTTGGGTCTGGCTGATGGCAATAGGCTCGCCCTCTATTACTGGGGACTTAAACAATGTTGGCGAAACGTGGGTGTACTATTAGGTACACCTCTGCCTAACCCTTCGGGGATTACAGGCGTGATGTTATGTTATATCTTGGCGTACTTACTTAACGCCTGGAACAGTAACATTTTTAAGGTGACATATTGAAAAAAATGTGGTTTTTCTTTTTCGTGTAACTTGTTAAGTATGTGGAATAGGGATTTAACAATTTGGTATATGTTTTTTGACTCTCTGGTCTAGTATTAAGTAAAAGGAATACACGATTCAATGATTTTTTCTCGATACAAAAAAATTGCAAAGTTATATCTATTTTTTTTACTTTTTTCGACATCACGGCGTAACCCTTAAGAGTTATTCAATGGAATTTATAAAACAGAATTATCATATCAAAGTTTACTCAAAGTAGTTTTAAAAATTTATTTATTTTGTTAAAAAAGGAGTAAATTCGTTTTAGCACATACGTCGTTTTATTCCGAGCGCACGCACTTTATATCCATCTCTTCTTTTGCGTTTCAAAAGTAATTGCATCACTTTCGCTCGCTTAGTAGATCAGTCGAGCTACGATTTATTTTCGAGGTAGCGCCTTAATATTTAAACTTACTTACCTATATCAGTTTTCATTTTACATTTCTTCAATTTTGTCCCACTTTCGTGCATATAGTGCTTACGTTGTACAGAATCCAATATGGCGTCGTGCTGCAACTCCATTTTTATATTCGCTAAGATTTCTGTAAAATAATAACGAACTTAGACAGCCTCGTTTTGTTTAGTAATTGCAGGCGTTTCTGCTCAGTATAAGGTCCCGAGTACGATTTCCACACATATATAAAGGGTGTAAATAGACCCTTAACGAAGCCAAAAGGCACTTGTTCTCTCCGTCTTTGCGATAATTTTTTTGTTCTAATAATCTTACATTACAGGTATGGGTCAAAGTTCCAACTTTTTTTTTTAAATATATGCTTTTAATGTAAGATTTTTACTTTAAACACCTCCACGACCCCCGTACTATTTATTCAATCCATCCATCAGCACAATGATTTTAGTGCGTTCCATCGAGTCCTACCGCTTAACGTGATTTTTCACCCCAAAAAAAATAGTAGTCTCCCAGCAATAATTTTTGCGTAAAGTTACTTAGTTTGATGTACAGAATGCTTGGTTGACGGCTTCGTGAAGGGTCTGTTTACACCCTGTAGATATACCTAGATAAAGCGCAGCTACTTCGCATGCCCGGCTTGACGTTTTGACCGCCAGAGCATAAACGCACGCGCGTGCCCTTCACGCCACACCACAATTTCACCTAAGTACCATTTTGGCACATATTTGTATGGTTTGGCGTACAGGGCAAACGCTTGCTTGTCACGTATATGTGACTGTGGCGGTCAAAAGGTTGCCAGGTCCGCCTCTAGTCTGTACTTTTGTGCTTGAAGTGTTAAATAAATAAATAAAATACAAATCTTAGTCAAAATATTTAAATATATTGACTAAGATTTGTAAACAATGTGTCAACATTCCCTCATTACTTTGCACTGTATTAAGTTCTTTCTTTTCTTTTAGCCACTTTCTAGTTAACCTAGCTTTGTCAATGCCGTGAAACTCTGTTATTGGCTTAAGAGATAATTGTCATCATCTCGCTGTCAATGTTCAGTGTATGCAGACTTTAAGATGCTAGTTACTTTGTCGAAACTGCACTGTGCTGTTCATTGATAGTGGGGTGAAATTTCACATAAAATGTCATAGTAATATAAGCTGTTGAGTTTCCAATAAATAAATAAAAAGCTTAAGCATTTTATGCTTAACATGGCTTCTGTCGCAGCAAGTTTATTTGTTTAAAAAAAAAAACGTTACAACTGAATTCTAGTGATTTAAAAAATAAAAAACATAGTCTATTTTGCATAGTAACTAAATAGTGCTTATGACGTCATAGTAGGTAGTCAAAAACTGGCACGCTTGTTTTCATACGGATCAGAATCAGAATATTTATTTGTGAAACATAGGTATTACATAAAGGTCGTGATACTAGCGTTATCTAAGTACAGACGCGAGCACATCAAGCTACTACAATCTGTCAAATTTCTTTAATAGATTTTCAACTTTATCGCTAAAATAGAAGGTTCAAAAGTTGATTGGGAAAATTTGACAGTTTCGTGTAACTTGATGTGCTGTCACATAAAACAATTCTGTTCAACATATTTTTTTTTTCTACACAAGTTATTCTTATTTTATGAGGAGCTCTACAAAGAAACTTACCATCATCATATTCCATCACACTTGGTGATTCACACTTTATATGCTCTAATTTTACTTCATCTTCTGTCAGTTTTTTTTCTGAAATCAAAATGATAATATATATCATATTGTATTATTTATTATTAGGTTTCTCGTTTTTAATTTTGGTATTTGTTAAAATATGTACTAGTTTATTTTATTTGTATATAAGTATTAGTATCATTATAAGTGCCTATATTAATTTTCGATAGCAAGAAGTTATTTTTTTTATATTTATTTTGTACCCTATCACAATGTTTTCTTATTTAACCCAAAGGTTGACTGGTAGAGAATGCCTTGTGGCATTAAGTCCGCCTATGTATCACTATTGTACATGAAGTTTAAATAAATAAATAATATAAAATAAGATTTTTGGTGTTGCAAAGAATTGTTAAATCTTTTATTTTCTCACCATGGTAATACAAAATAGGAAAGTTCTTTCTTGGATGTGACAGCATTTCATTTTTATTAAATCTCGTTATTCCATAAATAGACATTGATTACCGAATACTTTTCCGACCCCAATAAAGGACAATGCACTTTTAGGTACAACCCCTCAATAGCAACAATAGATATATCATTGGATAGATAATTTTTTTAATTTTTTTTTTTTTTTTTAAACCTGTGAAGGAAAACATCTTGAGGAAACCGGCATGTCCTAGAACCAAAAATTCGAAGACATGTGACATCTACCAAACCCGCACTGGGCCCGCGTGGTGGATTATAGCCCATTCCCTCTTATAGAGAGGAGGCCTGCGTCCCAGCAGTGGGAACATTAATAAGCTGATTATGCTTATGCTAGATAATTTTGAATAGGTCAATATTTACTTCGGCGGCATTTTTGAATTCGTTGTCCGTATGGAGTTATAGGCAAAGATAGTTAGATGCCCCTGGCTATAGGCCTTACACTCAAGGCATCCACCGGATATATATCTATAGTCCGTTTAGGCAGAAACCAGCCTCATGCCTGTGACCTGCGATACAATACATGGCTTGGCATATGAGGACTGTTGAAAACACAATCCTACAGTTACACCTTCGTGTTTATTTTAATTATTTTGAAGTAATAAATCGTCTTAAAACAACAGAATGAATGATCTTTAACTCCGAACCGACAACGAATTGAAAAAACTCGCCGTAGTAAAAGTAATTCCAATAGAAACAACCTTTCCAAAAACATATAATTTATTCCTATTGGGGTGTTGTACCAGATTCCGTACTTTTATGGGCATTATCCTTTGGGAAAAGGCTAGGTAGATAGACTACATTACTTTTGTACAAACCTCTTTCTCGGGCATACTGCATGGTGTCTATTATCTGATGATAATGTTCTTCATTCTGTAACACTATCTGTTTAAATGAGGTTGCATCTCGTAACTTAGTAATGCAGTCTTCACATATGAGATGAGTTAATGGATCAATGCTCTGGTGGGTCATCTGAAATTATAAAAATAAATATTTTGTACCTATAGTTAGTTACGACGACAACGACGGGGATGGAGGGGGCGATGGAGCAAGGCTTTGACCGAGAGATGGGCAAGGGTAGGCCAAAGAAACCAGGGCGGCCTTAAAACTCGTTAGATTGGCAATATAGTCAAAGTCGCGGGAAACACCTGGATGCGTCTCTTACGCACAGAACCGGGATGTGTAGCAGAAAACAGGGGAGGGCTACACTCGGCATTGGGTGATTCCGGGCATAAACGAATGATCAGAATAATAGAAAAACATAACATAAACGGACGATCTGAATAATAGAAGAATATAATAGTAGTAGCCCAAAGCCTTCTAAAGTTAGTAATTCTTAAATGCTAGTACCGAACTAACACTAAAAAAAAATATTTAGAAAGCTTAAATTCTATAGTAAGCTGACATTAGTACTGATTGGAATCTTACTTCAATATCAAACGTAGTCCTCATCATGTCCCTATATACCTCTTTTTGTCCTAAATAGTAATACGTCTCAGAAAAACTTTTAAAACAACCGGCCTTCAAGCAGCAGCGGCAAACGTTGGATTGTGTTAATTCAACAGTATTATTTGTACTTGTATCCATTTTGGATGGTATAAATCTAAATTTTACACTTTCTTGTCTTGTTTTTGGGTAACACTTAATTGATAAAATTGATTATTTATTTATTATTTTGTTTTGTATTCGATCGATCTACTAAAATGAAAACCAGCTGAATTGACATTTTGACTAATTGACAGAATGACACTAGCTAGACATTTGAAAGTGACAGCTGTGAAATGTTTTCAGAAGGCTGCGTTCAGTTATTGCTTTCCATCTACACTTTATGAATTTATTTTACGTTTGTATGTACCTTCACACGGCAAGTTTCGTGAGAAATATATGGAACTCGGTTATAGTCAAAACACATGAGTAGATAAACGGTTATCTACTCATGTGGTTAAAATGTTTGCCGCGACGAACGGATAATGTGTAATGTTAGAAAATGTAAGTAGCGGACTCTGCTTTAGTAAGCAACAAGTTTGGACCATTTTATCATCGGTCTGAGGCAACAGCACCCTATTTCCGCAAAGCCAAAAAAGAAGAAAAAATACTGCCATTGAGTATGCATTGAGAAATGACAAAATTGACAAGCGCTTGGATATGGATTGACCTGTCTTTATTATCACAAAGATTTTTTATTAACAAGAAATTATTTAGGTTCTTATTATTTATTAAACGACCATGGCTGGACTACCAACTTATCCTGATTGTCCAATGTCAAGAGAACCGCCCGAAGTCCTTTTACACACAGGTAAAGCATGAGAAAATATTTTTTTCGGTTAAACAATGTAATTATATATACATAAATTTTCTTTAGCCAGGCTATGCAAGCTTCACCGCATAGCTTAACCAGAGACCTGCCGGGTTAGGCAGAGGTGTACTTTATACAAGTAACACGCCGATTGCCTTAACCGAACATGGATTCGAACTCCAGTTGCTACTGAAATTTTTTTCTGGATAAGCCCAACAACATTTTTCCTGACCTGCGAATCGAACCCAGGACCTCATCCTCAAAAGTTTTAGCGCTTGGGACCACTAGGCCAACGAGTTTCTTTCTTTTACAGAAATCGACAAAGAAATTGCCAAAGATTTCAGAGTACTGCCAACATTCGAGAAGTTTCTTTTCGAATCCAAATACCGAAAGTATTACTCTTTGCAAACAAACAAGTTTTTGCACTGTCGCTGGCGATCGTACCTTAGGAATTATGAGGAGCGGGAATTCGCGCCTTTTAATTTTGTTGATATAAGGTAAATGTTAAGATGAAAGCGCCGGGGTCCATGGAATGACTATTTTATGAAAAAGTCATTATATGGGACAGAGGACAAAATGAATTTATTTATTTATTATTATTCCTTAACACACACATTTGTTTTTACAGGTAAGACCCAAGGTAACAAATTATTCATAAATTGCAAATTATCCAGTCCCAAGTAACGGGTCTGGGTAGAAGCATAAGTTAGACAGTAGACAACATACTAAGTGCCACCCTCTGGAATTCCGCCAAAGAGCAAGAAAATATGTCCAATCGCCGAGAGACACTATTTAGTATTCTTAATGCACAAAATACAGGCGCAAACTTTAATAAGTTCGTACGGGTTAGGCCCTTCCCTCGGTCCCAACCGTAGCGTCCTGTTTGGAACAAGCAATCCCAACGATTCCAGTATTTGTGAATTATTTAGCATACCACGAAAAACCATAAAAATGTATTTTACGAGAGCGAGGTTTAGGGTTGTATTGATGATTTTAATGATTATAAATCAGTCAAGCATGTTTATCGAGGTCGCGAATGATATTTTAATCAACATAAAGCCTGACACCGACCTGCAAATTACAAAAAAAAAAGTAAGAATATTTTAATTTCGCGGGCTACCCAGGGGCTTCCCGCTTAATCTTACCTAAAGGACTGACCAGCACTACACTCTTTTCGCAGAACGGGGAAGGCCTGTCAAAGCTCATTATAGATGGCGTAACGATAGTTCAGTCCCGATCTGGCCAATGAGGTCAAGCTATTATGAAATATGAAATGACATTGACAGATTTTCAACCAATGTTGATACTTGGGACTAGGTATGCTAGCACTTCTAGTTTCACAGTTGCCGTTCTCATTCATGAAAAAAAAGAACTACATAGAATGAAGAGGCCTTTGACCCTCTACTGGGACATTACAATCTAGCTTGTTCAGTTCACTTTTAGTAAGATAAATGTGAAATGTCGTGAGGAAACCGGTATTATATAAACAGGTACTTGCTGCACTAAACAGTTTGCACCTAAGCGCGCAGTAAGCAAACATAACATTAACTAAACAACTATAGGCAATAATTAAGCATAGCTTTACTGTTACTCGTAAACATATCAAGATCCGGTTCCTGAGCCATCAGAGCGTTTAGCAAATTCATATTAAACTGTTTGGGTAGGTACTCACAGAGGGAGCCGCGAACCAATCCCCACTGGGCCCGCATGGTGGGATAGACGGAAGGCATACCCAGCAGAGGGAACAATTTAGGCTGATCCATAGTGATTTCGATAGTTCCAAATGTTGCAATTGATAATTGATAAGTTCGTGCTTTTTTTTTTTTTTTTTTTTTTCGGATGGGAAATCATCAAATGACCTCCCTACTCTGGGCGGAGCGGAAGGGAGTGTCAGACTTGTACTGACTAAAACCCATCCATGTTCCTTCTTTGCCCTTTGTGTTCCAGGGCCACGGTATCTCTTTCGAACAGTCCCGCAGCCCTGGCAGGCATCGGCCCTTGCGGACCCCTACTTATTTGCTGACATCTCTTTGAGGCGCACGTGGAACACGAACGCGCCGTCGACACGGCCTGTCGTCATAAGACGGCCGGACGGCGAGCTGGCCCATAACTCGCCGTCCACAGGCCCGCGCCTCCGGACCATGGCTTGAACCAAGGCCGGACGCGAGAGATCGCCGCCGCCAATCGCCGCTACGAGGACACGGCGGTGCTCCGCCCAAGCGGGGCAGAACTCCACGGTGTGCTCCACCGTGTCCTCCGGACGATCCTCGCAGTGGAAACAGAGGCGTTTCCTCCCGCCCGATTCGGTGCAGGAACCTCCCGAAACAACCGTGTCCGGTGAGGACCTGCGTCAGGCGGTAGGTGAGGGCGCCGTGGTGCCTCTCTAGCCACTCCTCAAAGAGGGGACTTATCGCCACTATGGTGGCGTGCCCTGCACGGGGTTGCGACAGTCGCTCTCTCCATGTCGCCATGAGATCACGCCGGAGGTCTGTTCGCTGAGCGGCAATTTGCCGCGGCAGCGGAGTTTCCCCCCGACCGTAGTGCCTTCCCGGATAAGTTCGTGCTCATGTTGTGTTGTTATATTCATTTTTCTTTTGCATCTGCAATCAGTGCTTTTACTTTATAACAGACTTTCTTCAAAAAGGAGGAGGTTCTCAATTCGATTGTATTTTTTTTTTGTTTGTTACCTCATACATAACTCCTTCATTTGTAAAATTCTTTTTTTATGTGAAAGGTTATAATTCCCTATTGACACACGCAAATTTCATCAAAATCGGTTCCGTAATTTGGTTTTTTTTCCTGACGTTAATTGCCACATCACGCGACGTCGCGTGAAGTGGCCTGTTATCCTATTGCCGTTCACGCGCCGCCGCGTGATGGTGCCTCACAATTATGTACGAGCCATAAAATAGCGGTCGAAAGAAGCATGATACACGTTTGCTAAAAAAACTTTCTGCTAAAAAAAGACAGACGTTCAAAAAAACACTAAAAAAGTCTAAGATAACTTTACTTTCAGAAGTCTGTGGCAAAAAAGTCAATGAATCAAAGTCACCGACTTCCGAAAGTCAATGGCTCGCATCGCATCGGATCGGATAGGATACGAACGGATGCAGCGACAGCCGATCGACGCATACGATAGGCTCCTTACCGTAGCTTGCGACGGCATCCGTTTCAGCGCCTAGTCAAGTAGTTTAATTCCTACCGTGTCGGATAGGATGACAGCCGAACGGAGCCAATTGCGCGTTGCAGCATACTTTCGGCTAAGATCGCGTGTCGCGAAAGAGGCCCGCGGTCAAGCTGCTGTGCGCGGCTTGTTAATATAGACTTTAAATACTGTGTACACGATTTAATATCGATTAAAGATTGTAAAATTCGCTCCGAGTCGATGCGATGCGAGCCGTTTGGTGGAAATCATCCTTTAGTGTGTAAGACGGTTTTTTTCGCAGATGGTTTTTTATAGCAAACGTGGTGGATGCTTCTCTAATTTAGAGTGTGTCCTCCAGCGAGAATATCTCATAATTCTTTACACTAGGTATAGGTTATCTTTTATTTTAAGGCGTTGAAATTCTTGTAGAAAATGTATGATTTGCTACGGGTTTTCTGAAACCCGAAAGTCTGACAGTCTTGACAAGGAGTATTAGTAGTAACCCAATTTATTTGGGGTCGCCGTAACATTTCTTTTTCCATACTAATACTCGTCATCTTATCAGACACCTCCTTTCTTGCCATAGCATATCCTACTTCACACAGTACCTACATTCATACTCAAAACTTTCCTCACGACATTTTCCTCATTCCTCTGCATCACATGTCCATATATGTGATACAGAGGCATCCAACCGATTTCCACACAATTTTCAGTCACCGACGCCACTTTCAGACTTCCTCTTATTTTATCCATTCGCGTAACACCACACCTCACCCTTAATCATTTGCCCTTAGAGTTAGATAATTAATTTTTACTTATTTTTATCACGTTTCAGAGATTTCCACTTCTACAGCGGCATGATTAGGCTCCTACCAGAGCAAAGTCTTCATAGGACGACAAACTTTCCTTACAAGATGGGGCTTGGACCTGGAGTGGATTTCACAGGCGAAATACCGATACCCCAAGATATATTGATGAAACGAGGCCTACCAAAGACTAAAGCTGAAAAAAAGATTTATCGTAAGCCTACAAAGAAAGGTGAAAATGAAAACGAAGACAGAGAAACAAGATAAATAAATAAAAATGTTAGGTAACATAGCGTCGTGCTTTAATTGCCGTAGTTAGGCAAATAATCTGTACTAATATTATAAATGCGAAAGTTTGGATGTTCCTGAATGGATCTGGATGAAATGGTGCACAGAGATAGATTTTAGTCTGCAGAGCACAGGCTAGTTTTTTGTCACACATACACATCAAAATTTCTACGCGAACGACGTCGTTGTTAACAGCTAGTAATGAATATAATGTGATAAACAATAATAATAAAACAGGTTCGCAGGTTCAAACCCTGCTGGCACTCGAATTTTTCTTTCCATATCAAAAGAGCTGTAGTTCACTACGCAGGGTTTGCGTATAAAAAAAAATAAAAATAATAATAAAAGTTATAAATAACAATATGGGGGATTTATTCTACTTTAAATAAAAGGGCTTTCAGCGACTTTATATATTTTAAATCAAGGACCACACTTTTTAGCGCAGGGCCACACCGCCAGCTAGCGAGCAAGCCGGGCGAAACTCTTTTCATACTGCGTTACGGTACTTTCGGTAGTTCGCGGTGTGAACCAAAGTAGGTAAGTATGAAAAGAGGTGAAACGATGCCTCGCCTGGCTCGCTCGTTCGCTCGCTAGCTGGCGGTGTGACAATCATGTATGACGGAATTGTTCTTCTTATGGAGTTCCTGTTCCTCTTTTTAAAAAATAAAGTTTGCGAAAGCATATTTCTATCTTTTAAGGTTAACTATTAGTTATGGTTATTGGTTATATTAATCAAATTTGTTGTAAAATAATACGTTATTTGCGAAGGTGTTTTTATAAACATAGTTTTAATTCTATCCAAATAAATACGGTACGTCATTCGTCACAAGTGATCTGTACCTCAAGACACCTACTTCAGACACCTTTCTATATTTAAGATTTGGCATATACCAGTACCTGTTACTTCTGATGTTGAGATAAATAAAGATTTATGATTATTTAAATAAAGTATTTGATTTTGGGCAAAATTGCCCTTACATCATTTGATTTCAATGAATATCTTAGGAGATTTCACAGTTGTAAAATAATTCCGCAGCAAAATAATGATCAAGTACCTACCGCGCGTGCATTTTTTATGCGGAATGATGTGCGAGGCGGGCGGTCTTGTGGGGGGAGGAAATCCTGGTTTCGTCCGCGTGATTTTAAATAAGCACTGTAGGTACCAAATTTTGTTCAATGGTTCTAAAGTGGTTCGTTAATAAGTTACGAGCCTACGACACACTCTCTCTAACCTTCTCTCTCTCTTATATGACGCAGACCATGAGACGTAGCGAACGGTCATAATAAAGATATTATCTTTAATGTGATTATATTATTTGTCTATAGAAACTCGACTGTGCCATTTTTCAAAGGGAATCCGGTAGGAATCGAGTTGTATGGAACCTTCGCCACTGTGCAGACGAAGTTTCGCGGGTCAGCTAGTTCAAAATATTTTGAGAATCCGTATGCCGCAGCGTACCTAATTTAAAATTGGTTGTAATTTATAGAACATTAAAGTAACCGCGGTTGAGCATAGTGCCATCAACTGGACACTAATCTTGAGCCCGTACTGCAACTGATAAATTCTTGATTCAGACCCAGAAACTCATCGTTTAGCAGTAGTAGCGTTAGCGACCAAAACAAAGAGGTAGGCGACAATTTATAGAAGTTTTGTTTTTAACACATTGCACACAGTGCCCAGCACCCGACTCCCGAGTCCAAAAATAATTCGTTCGTGTGCCCACAACCCGACTACCGAGTCGTACATATAGATGATAGCTATTGTTGACGTGTGACCATGCCCAGCACCCGACTCCCGAGTCCAAAAATAATTCGTTCGTGTGCCCACGACCCGACTACCGAGTCGTACATATAGATGATAGCTATTGTTGACGTGTGACCATGCCCAGCACCCGCCTACCGGGTGCAAACTTAAACACGCTACTATGGCTGACAAAAGTAAACTTGGTATGAATGAATAATTTAACCTTTTGAACGCCATTGTAACATATACGTGACAAGCAAGCGCGGGCCCTGTTCACTAACGACACAAATATGTGACAAAAAAATGAGGTGCACTATATCACGAAATAAACAATTCAATTGTTTTGAATCCCTATTCTTTTTGTAGGTATTTGCGGTGAAATTGTGTTATTGTGGCTTGGCGTGGAGAGCACGCGTGTTACATATTCGCGTAACACGTGAACCGCTGATCGCGCGTTACCCTAATTACCGCGGATTGCAACAGCGGAGACACGAGTCGCCGACGCAGCTCAACGTGATGCAGCCCGGCACCGGACATCGCGGCCTTTTGTCGCGAATCGTCACTTTTGGCACAGCATCGGTCAACTGTCGACATCTTAGTTAATATTTTACATTGTAATTTCTGTAATTAAATTTAAGTTCAAATAAATTTTGTATTTTTTTTCCATCCTCCGGCTACAGCCTTCGTAATTGGCGCAGTCGGTAGGATACTCGCGGGCCGGTTCGCGAGAGTAAATTGCTAGGATCGCGAGTCACCCGGGTGGCTTCGGGCACCGTACGAGTATCCGGAATCTACAAGAGCTGCAGTCCAGAGGAGTATCCAGACATCGATACAGAAGAGGTACAAAATCATTGCAAGTAAGTACTTTAGAATCGCTCTAGAGTCGCTTCCCTTTTTTTATCCTATAAGATTCCAAGATTTTCCATCCAAGGCAATCTCGGTCCCCTAGGTTAGGTAATAGAATTAATATTTTAGACGCTAATAGAAATTTAGAGGCAGAACAGGAGGATAGTAATAGTTCATATATATCAAGTATGGCTGACTCAGTGGATCAAGTTTACAAGGCCCTACGATTGTTGCCGGAGTTCGACGGAAACTCGAACGTATTAACTCGATTTATAAAACTATGTGATCAACTAGTACAGCAGTTTATGAGAAACGGACCGGAGTTTCAATTAGCTAATTTAGCATTATTAAACGGGATTTTGAACAAAATAGTAGGACCCGCATCGCGTACGATTAATTCGAATGGTATCCCGGAGACTTGGGAGGGAATTAGAAGTGCTTTAATAAATAATTTCGCCGATCAACGCGCTGAATCATCTTTATATAATGACTTGGCACTTTTAACGCAGGGTTCGTCCACCCCGCAAGAATTTTATGAGCGTTGTCAAAACCTTTTCAGTACTACGAGTATTATGACTTATATCAGCCTACATGAAACGATAGCGAGTACCATTGAATCGAAACGCACTTTGTACAAGAAACTCACGTTACAGTCGTACTTACGTGGTCTACGTGACCCGTTGGGCTCTCGCATTCGTTGCATGCGGCCTGATACAATAGAGAAAGCCTTAGAGTTTGTGCACGAGGAAATGAACACGTTGTACCTGCAGCAGCGCAACGACCATGTTCCCGATAGGAAGACGCAGCCTCAGGTTAGTCCAAAAATTCCTTATGGCTTTATGCCACCAATTCACGTGGTACCACCCACACCGCGTCCGTCTAATTTGCAACCCCCAGGATCTTTTAATATGCCAGGGCCATCGCGACCACCTATGCTTCAAGGACAACACCCTGTCCCAATTTGGAGAAACCAACCCCCACAAAATCGCGGGCCCACACGTACTCAACAAATGTTCAGTTCTCCACCGCCTAATTATATACCCCAGGGTCAAGTTTTTAGAATGCCTGGTCCCAGGCCAACTACAAGTAACACCCCACACCCGATGAGTGGCGTAAGTCACTACGTGGCTAAACCATTCGCGCCGCGCGCGTCCCATGATTGGTCCAAATCTGGGAATCCGCCACCCTCGAATTATTTCAGAACGCGGGAATTTAACTTTAACGATTTTAATGACCAGTTGCAGTATGACAATTATAGCGATTATTTTGGTAGCGATTATTACCCCCAGGAATATTTTGAGTATCCCATTTACGCGTACCCGAGTGAATATGTGTATGAGCAACCACAGCGTACAGATTCTTATGTTATAGTCGAGGAAGTTAAGGATCCAACCCCGTCTGCTGAAAAAGAGGATTTTCAGAAGGACCCCAAATCAGACAAGTCAAAATAGAAATTAATTTGCAAACGCAAAGGCAATTACCATATATTCAGATTTCAAATCCCCCGCTTAAACTATTAATTGACACTGGCGCAAATATGTCTTTTGTGAGTCCCGAAGTTGTTCAAAAATTCTTTTCCCACATACCGTGCAATTATGATCCCTTTGAAGTAACGAATATTCACGCTACCACAAGGAGTGATTACTCCATTACTTTACCGTGCTTTCAGGAATTTAACGAGGCAGGTGATATAACTCTTTTCGTTTATGCATTTCATAAATTTTTTGATGGTTTGATCGGCTATGATTTATTAGAAAAATTAGAATCTAACATTGACTTAAAGAACAGATTGTTGATAACTCGTAATTCTAGTAACCCTTTATTAATGTACGACTCTCGCAATAGTAACTTATACGAGGATATAATACCTGCTAATTCATCTAAATTAGTTAAAGTTCCTATAAACTCTGCGGACGGTGACGTTTTTATTCCTGAACAATGCATTTCAAATTGTTTAATAAGTGATTGCGTTACAACAGTTAGAAATAATAGAGGTGTAAGTAGAGGTAGCGAATACGTCACGTCATGACGTAGTCTTTTCTATGGATCGCCCTATTAGTGCTGAGTTGTTCAATGTCCAGTGCACGCGCACTAAACAACAGTCCGACCGCGTAAAGGAAGTTTTGTCTCGTCTGCGTACGGATCATTTGAACCCCGAAGAAAAAGCTAATTTAGAAGTACTTTGCGCTCGGTACGCTGATGTATTTTATATTGATGGCGAACCATTATCTTTTACGAACCAAGTAAAACACTCTATTCGAACTACAGATGATGTGCCTATCTATACGAAAAGTTACAGATATCCTTTCATACTTAAGCAGGAAGTCCAGGATCAAATTTCTAAAATGCTAGAACAGAATATCATACGTCCGTCTCAATCTGCGTGGAGCTCCCCCATCTGGGTAGTTCCCAAGAAAGCCGACGCCAGCGGAAAAACCAAATGGCGCTTGGTAATAGACTTTAGGAAATTAAATGAGAAAACTATAGATGATCGTTATCCTATACCCAACATTTCGGACGTCCTTGACAAGTTAGGTAACTGTCACTATTTTACCACCCTTGACCTCGCGAGTGGATTTTATCAAGTGGAGATGAACCCAGATGATATTCACAAAACTGCTTTTACAGTAGAGCATGGACACTTCGAATTCCTCCGCATGCCAATGGGTTTAAAAAATTCTCCATCAACCTTTCAACGGGTAATGGACAATGTCTTACGGGACCTTCAAAATGTCGTGTGTTTAGTATATTTGGATGATATAATTGTGTTTTCAGTGTCCCTTCAGGAACACATGATTAATTTAGAAAAAGTATTTCAGAGACTTAGGGAATCTAATTTCAAAATACAAATGGACAAATCCGAATTTTTAAAGTTAGAAACTGCATATTTAGGACACATTATTAGCAAAGACGGTATTAAACCTAACCCGGATAAAATTATGGCCATCCAGAAATTCCCAATTCCCAAAACGGCAACAGAAATTAAACGCTTCCTAGGTCTGTTGGGTTACTATAGGAAATTCATTCCAGACTTTGCTCGTATAACAAAACCTATGACGCAATGTCTAAAAAAAGGTTCAAAGATTGATATAACTAATCCTAATTACATCAGTTGTTTTGAGAAGTGTAAAACCCTTTTAATCAACGACCCAATCCTGCAATATCCAGACTTTAGTAAAGATTTTATACTGACAACAGACGCATCTAATCTTGCCATTGGTGCTGTTCTCTCTCAAGGTCAGATAGGTACCGATAAGCCCATAGCATATGCATCGCGCACATTAAACACTAGTGAAATTAACTACAGCACAATCGAAAAAGAATTATTAGCAATTGTGTGGGCAACCAAGTATTTCCGCCCGTACCTATTTGGTAGGAAGTTCAAAATTGTTACAGATCACAGGCCCTTACAATGGGTAATGAATTTAAAAGAACCCAACTCACGTTTAACCCGTTGGAAATTAAAGTTAAGCGAGTATAATTTCACTACTGTCTATAAGCAGGGTAAGCTGAATACCAACGCAGATGCTCTGTCCCGCATAGAAATTAATAATGAAGACGCTAACTCTATAGCAGTTAACACGTCTGAAAAACCCCCTTCAGTAATTGATTCCACAACCGCAACAGCTCACACAAGCGCTGAGAACCCCATATTAGAGATACCAATATCGGATGAGCCTCTAAATAAATTCCACCGTCAAATATCCTTTATAATCGTGGGAGACATTAAAAAACGCCCAACCGTGTCTAAACCATTCGAAACTCATACCAAAACTACTATACAACTATCAGAGTCAAATCTGGAAGAAGAAGTAATTAATGCCGTAAAGGAATATGTTAATCCCAAAGTAAAAACTGGAATTCTTATACATCCCCCTCTAGCCATGTACAGCATAATTCCGATTATACAAGACAAATTTAAAAGCTCCGCCTTAAATATGGTCTTAACAAAGAAAGAGGTAGAAAACGTTAAAAATTACTTGAACCAGCAAGAAATTATTCGTAAATACCATGAAGGAAAAACAAATCACCGTGGTATAACCGAATGTTTCCTTGCTTTATCACATCGTTATTATTGGCCTAAAATGAAAGAAAATATCTCGAAATATATTAATGAATGTAGTATCTGTGGACAGGCAAAATACGATCGGAACCCTATTAAGCAAAAATTCTCTATAGTTCCTCCCCCAACCAAACCCTTTGAAATTGTTCATCTTGATCTTTTTACAGCACAAAACGAGAAATTTCTTACTTTAATTGATGCTTTCTCGAAATATGCACAAGCATATCATCTCAGAGATGGTACCGCGTTAAGTGTCGTCCAAGCACTTTTAACGTTTTGCACCCATCATGGCGTCCCCTACACCATAGTTACAGATCAAGGACCTGAGTTCACTAACGCATTATTTTCGGAGTTCGTCCGTCTTCATAAAATACAGCATCATAAGATACTTGCACATACCCCTAACGATAATGGCATAGTAGAGCGCTTCCATTCTACTATTCTCGAACATCTCAGAATCCTGAAATTAGAAAAGCATAATGAACCTGCCGTAAATCTCATGCCCTATGCAATTTTAGGTTACAACAGCTCAATACACAGCTTCACTAAATGTAGGCCTATAGACTTAATCACAGGACACTTTGATCCCCGTGATTCCCTAGATTTAAATTTATCGGAACATTTACTGCAAAATTACTTACAAGACCACAAAAAACGACTAACACAAGTCTACGATATAATAAATGAAACCTCTCTTCACCATCGGACTGAATTAACTGAAAACAGGAATAAGGACCGCGAACCTGAAAAAGAGTATGTCCCTGACCAACAAGTATTTGTCCGCAATCCGTTAGCTAGCAGACAAAAATTAGCTCCACGTTTTACCAAAGACATAGTCCTAGCCGACCTTCCCATACATATTTACACCAGAAAGAAGCGAGGTCCCGTTGCAAAATCTCGTCTTAAAAGAAGCCCTAAGGAATCTGTATTGTTACAGGATGTTACTGCTACTACTACTCCAAATGACGCGAGGACAAGAAGTAATGATTGATCCTTTAGGGAACGGCCCTGGAATACTTCCGTTTAATCTAGGAGCGACGCGCATCATTTCCCATTATCACTCTTTTCTCAATTATGTCAACCTCGATAGTATACAATCTCAAATAGATACAGTTAATACCAGAATGACTGATGTTAGACACACATTAAATAATAAGACATCTCTATTATTCGAACCGCACATGGATTACCTTACATCCAAACTAGTTAAGATATCTGCCCAGTTAGAGTCATTTGAACATAATCGCTATAAAAGAGGACTCATTGATGGCCTCGGTTCTGTAATCAAAAGTATATCCGGTAATCTTGATCAAACTGATGCAATTAAATACGACAACGCCATAAAAATCCTTAAGGAAAATGAGTATAGGATTCAAGCTCAACTTAATCAACATGTTAGTTTATCTAAAACTTGGGTTTCACAAAATGCCAACTTATTAACTAATATAACTAAAAATCAAGAGTTAATAGGCAATGTTTTAAATCGGATAATAAATAGTACAACAGCAAATCTTGATTTAATCCACTACGCCCACATGGCTCAACACTTAATTATCTTAAGTGATAACATAGATAATTTGTCCGAAGAACTCCATAAACTAGAGTATACTTTAGCTTTTATACGCGCACTAAGCACACCGCACATGGTAGTTAATATAGCTGAAATTAAGAACATGATACAGAAACTAAGGATTCTATATTCAGGCGATGAGATCCTTGAATTAGAATTAAGAGACTATTATGACGTAATTAAGCTAGGCTACTTTTATAAAGATAATCAGATAGTTATAGTATTTAAGGTGCCGATTGCCTTCCCTCCAATCTATAACCTTTATAAACTGTCCACTGTCCCTAACAAGAATAACAAAATCCTTTTACCAACCTCACCTTTCATTGCGATTTCTGGTCAAGATTCTATGTACATGGAGGCTGAATGCCCGAAGGTAAATTCTCTGTACCTCTGTGAAGCTAAATCAAAATACAAGGCCCGAGATGATCCCGATTGCATCCAGCATCTGATCTCCAAGCAAGAACTTCTCCCATTCTGTAAACTGTCTTCAGTCGCATTGAAGAAAGAAGCTGTAGAACAACTCGACGAGAAGCATTACACCATCAGTTTCCCACATCCAACCAAGGTGAAGATATCATGCGGACAAGAAACATATAAAACCCTGGAAGGGAGCTATTTGGCGATCATCCCCTACAATTGCCACATCAAAACGCCCGAATCTACTATAGCAAACTCTAACAATCACATCAAAGGTTTCGCTCTGGAGATTATGCAATTGCCCACAATTAATGAAGATTTAGAGACGTCGAGCGAATCACCAATCATACTAAACTCTGCAAATCTAGAAAATCTGCACTCCATTAACACAAAGATCATGCAACAGGCACCAGCAAAACTCAATGAAGTAGTTGATCCAGTTCTCTACCATACTACAATTCCAATCTATCTGATACTAACCGGTGCAAGTGTACTCATTATCACACTGACGTACCGACGATATCGAGCGAAACGCCTTCAAAGAAACCAAGCAATGCAAAATGATGACGCAACATCTCCAGGAAATTATGCTGAAATTCAAGAATCGCATGGAATCAGTCCCAGCAAGATAAAAATTGACCACAGCAACATTTCATAATCTCTCTCACACAAGATTTCGAAATAGTTGCTTATCTTCGGGGGGAGGTGTTACATATTCGCGTAACACGTGAACCGCTGATCGCGCGTTACCCTAATTACCGCGGATTGCAACAGCGGAGACACGAGTCGCCGACGCAGCTCAACGTGATGCAGCCCGGCACCGGACATCGCGGCCTTTTGTCGCGAATCGTCACTTTTGGCACAGCATCGGTCAACTGTCGACATCTTAGTTAATATTTTACATTGTAATTTCTGTAATTAAATTTAAGTTCAAATAAATTTTGTATTTTTTTTCCATCCTCCGGCTACAGCCTTCGTAATTCGCGCGTACGTTTATGCTCTGGCGTTCAAAATGTTGTTGTTTACCAATAAATGTTTCAAGTTAACGTGTACTTTATTTGGTCACCATAAACACCATAATAAGAATAAACTATGAATATATTTGGTATAACCATTTCTTAGCCCTTATCCCAATTTATTTGGGGTCGGCGTATCATATTGCCTTCACCTGCGATACAAGTCTGTTAGGCACTCATCATCTGTGTATAGCTTTGGTATGAATCTAACGGGATGACCTTGAAAGTAGAGATATGTATTTTTATCCGTTAAAGTCCTGTAAATTTCTCCTTTTGTTGAATTTTTCAATGTATGCATACCCAAAGCGACACCAACATGGCGGCATACCTTTTAAAAAAAAAACGCAGTAGTTGGCCCTAGCCCGTCTTTCACACAGTCCATCCATCGTTTGTTTGTTCTTCGTTCTTCAAGAATATCTTTGGTAAGTATCGATCATCAAAATAAAAGTAATTAAATGTATGGATCAACTTTATTTTACGAAATAATTAAACAAATAATATTAAACAGCCACATTTTTGTATATTACACACTTTTTGTTACCAAAAAGTAGAGCAAAAGGTTATTAAAATAAGAAAAAACGCGCCATTATCATGCAGGGGTACCACCCGTTTAAAAAAGTCGCGTTCATTATTAATTGACTGAATATGAATACAATCTATAGTGGAGTAAATGATTTTAAATATAGAAATTATTCTTAGACTTATATTTTGTACAATAATACCTACGGGGTAGCTAATAAAAACGAATTTTGTGATCTTTATATAAATTACGCAAACAGAGAGGGTACATATTATTAATATAATGCTATGATTTACTTCGATGTTAAGATAGGTAACATTAATAATTAAAACAATGTACGTCTCGAAGGTATTCCCAAATAGAAAAAAAGCCTGCAGAAGGCAAAAAGTTTGAATTACAACAACAAATTAAAAAAGTTATTGTACGTTAACAATTTTTTTTTTACTTGCAGAAGGCAAAACGTATGAATACATAGCAACAGATTGAAAATGCTACTTGACAGGTGTTTTTTTTTACTCTACAAAATGGCGAATGACTTAGACGTCAATACCAAGGAGTTTCTTGTCGAAGATGAACTCTCCGAGAGAAGCATGGCGGTCGAGCAGTTTCTTGAGCGTAGAAGCCTTGCCGGCAATGTCGCGTTGTCCCTTGTATTGCTCTTCTAGGAAGTCACCGGTGAGGTAGTCGACCAGCTGTGGATGAAATTGGATGATTAGTATGATGTATTCAAGCAGGAGTGTTTATGATGGGAGCAATACCTTCTCGGGGGAGCGCGGCGAAATGCCCAAATGTCCAGCGCCCCGCCCAAAGGTAGTTGAAGAACATCGTGTAGTTTCAGTCAGTAAGTCTAACAGACACCTTCGCCCGCCGTAGCCAAGAACATTCATGAGGATTTCCACACGCAAGGAAATCCTCATGGATGTTCTTTTGAACGCCATTGTCACAAATACGTGACAAGGGCACGCGCTTGCTTGTCACGTATATGTGACAATGGCGTTCAAAAGGTTAATAACAACAAGAAATGTTCAAAACACATTTTATCTAGACTGTCACTACGATTGATAATTAATGGGTAAAATTTGTACAAATTATAGCTATCTACGAGCGTGTATGACCATGGGCGTAATTCCTGTATTTTTAAGTCAATCTGTCCAAATACCTACATTTTTGGGATGAGATTACGACTAGATTTTTAAAGTTTTTAATAAGTGTGATTGTACTGCTGTTGTATGAATCTGGACGACACAAAAGGAGCCTAGCAAGGTAGGAAGTAAGGGAAAAAAGCATTATATTATGTATTTATGTGTATGTATTATTGTATGTCCTTTTTTTTGTAAAGGGACTTCGTCTTGGATACCATGCCTGTATAACCTAAAAATCACTCTAAAGTCGTCACTTACATGGTAATCGTTGAATTCGCTGTCATCTTCGCAGGCCTTGATGACTTTTCTGATGCTCTTGGTGACTTCGTTCTCCATGCGAAGCGCTTGCTCCAGGGCTTCAACTCCGCCATCCCAGACCTTGCGTTCAGGAGCCTGTGGACAAGATGAAAGTAGATTAGGTGGTGGTTAAAAAGGAGTGACTGTAATAAAGTAGGAGTGAGGAGTGAGGCATAGCAGCAGCCTATAATCTTCCCACTGCTGGGACACAGGCCTCCTCTTTATGAGAGGGAATGGGCTATAATCCACCACGCGGGCCCAGTGCAGGTTGGTAGATGTCACATATCTTCGAATTTTAGATTCTAGGACATGCCGGTTTCCTCACGATGTTTTCCTTCACCGTTTTGAGAGCAGTGGTGATGAAATAAATTACACAAAGTAATGCGCCTGCCTGGGTTCGAACCCACGACTTACTGCTCGTAAGTCGGGACCGCCACCACTGGGCCACCGCTGCTCTCAGAATGTGTAATGATTTACTTCCCGTAAAAGTTAACTGTAAGAAACCCGGATTTAAATTTGGAACGATATTGAAATGAATTCGATGCCAAATGTCACTAATTGTGGAACCCACTTTCAATCGCAATGCGTCAACGATTCGACATTATTCATTGCGTTTGAGAAAATGAATTGTACAAACTTATAAAACAATGAGTTAGGAATATCCTTTATATCCTTCGGAATGCAGAGAATTCTTTGCCTAGAAAATTGTGTTATACAATTTGGGTGCTTGAATAACATCGATGTATTCTTGAGTCTCTCATGAAGAATTTAGTCTTAAAAGTTCAATAACGTGTCTTCGTACTCACCCTGACTTGTAACAAGGTAGTGACATCAGTAGTAAGTTCTCCTCTCATCAGCAGGTATTCGATCAGCTTCATGGCATGTTCACGCTCCTCAGAGGCTGCTTCGAAGAACATCTTAGCGAAACCTGGGCGGTTGACCTGGAGATGGAAAGATGTGGTTATAAGAGATGCAAAAAGTTTTGAAACAAGGCTCGGTAGCGGGGAGATTAACTCAAAGGTCGCCAGCATCGACTAGTATTTTATTATTTTTGATATTTGTTTACGAATAAATCGTAAAATAGTATCGATTTTGACAGGTGATAGGACAAAATTAGGCAAAGTCGATCATGCGACATCTGGTGGGATAATAAGGCAGTTTTACACCCCATTGAACATACTATTGCTTATTGGCTTAATTTCAATACCAAAATTACTGGTTGGATAAAAAAGAGAAAAACCTTACTTATTTTTTTTTAATGTAAATGGCATTAACGCATCCATAAAGCCGCACAAGTGAGGTTCGAGCGTAGCCAACAAATAATAGAGTAGGTACTTATAAATAACAGTTGCCAAAATCGGAATTAAAGCCGTCATATTGTCTTTTCAATATTCAATTACCACAAACAATTTCACATTTTTTTTTATCAACAGTGCTCTCATTCCAATGCCATTCGCGCCAAAAGATCATTGTAGCACTAGCATTATTTTATTGGAAATATTTATTATGTTGGTAGCATTGAGTGCCAAGTTAACAAAGCAGTAACAAACAAAGGTGCGAGCGTTGCTCACTGAGCAACAGTGCAAGGTCCAAACTATTGAGCATTGACCTCAAATTATTATTTGTACGCCCGTTAGCAAATAGCGAATTAGAGGACTAGTTATTATTTAAGTTTATTGATACAATTATTGTAGGCACTTGCCGCAGTGTGGGTGCATTTAAAGCATTCTCCACGTATGACGATACCTAAGCTAACGTCTGGCGCACCCAGGGCAGTCAGCCCCGACTAGGGTTATCACCATCCATCGACAGCTGCCTTGCTTTTTCCCAACTATGTTACGGTTCGTTTCCAGTCTAACCGGATGCAGCTGAATACCAGTATTTTATATGGAGCGACTGCTTACCTGACCTCCACGACGCAGTTAGTACTGGGTAATACGATACCCTTGGTTAGACTGGTTGTCAGACTTTCGGACCACTGACACTGACTACCTGTATCGACTGTCAAAGATCTACAAATAACAGCCTGGATCAACCGCTTAACGTGCTTTCCGAGCAACTGAGGAAACTCGACATGTGTGGGTGGGTGGTCACCCATCCTCGGATCAACCTAAAGATCGACGCGAGCGGCTGTTATTATTTAGCCACTAGCTCCTCATTCCTTTGTAACCCTGAATATAATTTGTCAGTCAGAACATCTATCATTTCTTTTATGTGATTACGTACTGTATCCTTGGAGAAGTGGGCCCCCATGGCGAGATACTGCAGCGACGCGCCCACCTCCATCTGTATCTGTTGTCTCATCGACACCCGGCAGTTGCGTTGCATTGTCACCCATTCCCTGGGGATATTGACGGGGTTCACGTGGCCTGGAGGACAAAAAGAAATTCAATTTAGAAAAATATGTAGAAGGAAATATCAGAACGCTAATTGCTGTCATTAAAAACGTTCAAAATCGAGCCCCAATCTCATCTCTGCGACAATCCATAAACAAGAGAGTAAAAAACAATGGCACCCTCCTGTCAATGTCATTCGAGCGCCAAAATGTCCTTGTAGCACTGTATCTTTGGATAGCAACACGATTTGTGGTTGGACTTAGAGCCTTCGTGTTAAGACGTATCTTGTAATCTTTTATCTGATATCGCAGTTTCGTTCAGTTGGATATTCTTAGTATATTTTGTTTAAAAAAAGTAATTCTTATTTTCATTGTTTGTAATGTTAACTTCTGCGAAACGCCTGACACAGCTTTGTAAGAATTATTTTATTCTTGTCAGTTTTTAAGTCATGTCTTCCTCGAAATTATTCTCAATACTTATTTTTATCAAACCCTCGCGTATAATTCCACTTGCCCAATTTTTACGGCCATGTTATGAGGACTAGTAGAGAAATTCGAAAAGTTTTTAACATAACAAGAATGTGATAAGAACCTAGACACACTTTTACTTAAAATTTTAATGTCAAGTATCTTACCTCATTATTTCTTTTCAGACAAGAAGGAAATAAACAAAAGAAAATCAGGAAGTTTATTTCAATGCATTTTTTAATGTATAAAATTGCGCCTTAAGTTTTGGTGACAGAAGGCATAATAACAATGTGTTGCCTTCGTCATCAATTTATTCTAAGAACAAAGGTCATTCTTCAATGCCTTAATAGTCTATAGTTTCAAAATGGCGGTGAAAATAATTAAATAAATAGTACGATTCGTAATTTTATGTGCATTATTTGCAAGATGTTTTTAGAATTGTTGAGGTCCCAAATAAATTGGGATAAGAGAAGGAGAATGATTATGAATAACTTGCATGAATAATTCGGTGTTCATATTGTATTCGTGTACTAACTTGTAGCCATTCAAAAAACATTAACGAAACGTTTTTTTGTATTCTATTTATAGCCAAAGATCACAAAAACTTAAGAATCGTTAAAAAATGTTTTGGTAACATTACTTTATCTTTAGAGGCAACTAAAAGTTATTTATAGTTCGGTAACCTATAAAAACATTCTATAATGATTGTACCTAATTTTAGACTGATATTCTTCCATACATAACATCACGATTCTAATGTCCGAAGGGCTAGAAAGAAGTTTATTCTAAATTACTACCGAGTTCACCGAGGGTCTGCCACTTTTCACGCTTATGCCCTCGCTGAACTCGGGTACACTCACATTCCGCCAGTTATGTTTAAGACACAAACGAGGTTACTGTTTGTAATTCAAGCAGTTGGATTCCGGATACCTACGACCGCACGGTAAACAGTGATTGATAGTATCCACAAAATGTAAACCACGCGTGTTGAAATAGCTCTCACATTCACGTATTACTTGTGATACTTAAGTTGGGTGAGAATCGCTGAATACTTGGAATAATCATCTATCAAACACCAGTACACAGAAAACGGAAGAAGAAAACGTGTTGCGCCGGCCCCAAATAGAATGGGACAAAGGCAGGAAGACAATGAAACACCAGTAGACAGAATTCGCAATACCACAATACGCTCATAAACTGGAATCGCTGATGTGGGCAATAAGAATGCCATTTTTGTAGAATGTATCAGGATCGATGGGCCAGAGTCGTCACGCAGTGAGTGCCAGACAGAAGACGGGCGTCAACGCCGAGGGAGGCCTAAAAAACGCCGGCGTGACGACTTAGAGGCGTTTGTGAGATATTGGCCGGAGAAAACCGCACGGAGGGAAAAGTGGAAGGCTATGGGCCTTTGCAAGCTTCGGAGAGCACGTAAAGCCGTTGGTCCCGGCTGTGATTTGTAGATCTTTGACAGTCGTTACAGGTATCAGCTGCATCCGGTGAGACTGACCCCAACATAGTTGGGAAAAGGCTAGGCAGTTACGTATGGAGTAATATCATAGTAACGTTACACACGACAAGTCAAGTCTACTAGCCGACTAACCATACGGTTACTGTAGTTTGTTAAGTGAAGGTCCCTGTCCTTCTTATAATTCTGTTAGACAGCATTCACGGATACGTATTGGAATTCCTGTGTCGTTTCAAGACAGTTAGAGAGGCCCTGAGCTAGGTATTCTCCTGACAGCCCTTCGCTGCGATTTTGGCAGAAACTAAGAGTGTGCAGACGCCAGCACATCATGCTACCCGAAACTGTCAAATTTTCCCATTCAACCTTATACCTAATGCTTCAGCAAAAGTGTTGAAAATGTATTAAAGAAATTTGACAGATTTTAGTAGCCTTGATGTGGTGGCGAAATTGGAAACTTCCCGGAATAGTCAATGGATGAATAAAGAGGGAAAACTATCATAAAAGGGACCTACGTAAAAATACAGTACGAAAACTTTACTTTGTAAGCAGTAATACTTTTCCTGGCATCATTTCAAGCATGAATGACAAGCCGTTTTTCGTTTATTTATAAACAGAACACCTAATCAAGACAATGCTAAACTGGTTTTAATGTTTTATTACAATGAAAAGATAACAGAACAAATATAAAACTGCCAGATTTAATCCAATGAGCATTATTAAATAGCATTTTTAATGCTCAGTAGCTTTACTTTGGTATTATGGTCGAGACGAGGCTGTCAGGGATTTATGCTGTTTAATTTGTAAAAGAGCTTCAGTTGTAAAGACGGCACATCAAGCTACTACAACCTGTCAAATTTCTTTATAGGATTTTCAACTTTATCGCTAAAGCACTAGGTTCAAGGTTGATTGGAAAAATTTGACAGTTTCGAGTAGCTAGATGTGCTGGCGTCTGTACAAGGATCTTCAGTACCAAATCAAAAAGACGCCACCATCTTGTTTTTTCGATACATTTCACAAATGGCAACATCATTCCGGCGTCAAAAGATCCTTATAGTACTGTATTTAATAACTGTTCTATTGTTGAAATCCTGTATAAAATATGTAAAAGCCCATATTCGAATTAAGTTCCCTGTTTCGTCACCCCCAAAATATACTGGTCAAACTATAATAAATCCTGCTCAAACCAAAGACAAACACCGATGTCAAATAAGGAAAAGGCGCGAAATTCCTTTGTAGATATTTCAATACTTTTTAGTTATTTTAGTTTAGTTAGTTTGTTGTTTTTATTTCTATTTGTTAATGATATATGTAGTTAGTTAACGAGTGTTATTAACGTCAGAGATTAGAGGCAACATTTTAATCTTATTTTCGCAACAATAGACTTTAATTCCAGTAGTTCGTCATGGCTGTTCGTGTCTGTTTGACAATCACAAATAGGTTAGATTATGACTAAGTATTTGTTTTCCGATAACCACATTGATTGTCAACAGCTTAGGTTTTGTGTTTCAATATTTATGTACTAAATTATTAGGTTTTGTGTTCCAATATTTATGTACTTACTAAATTATTAGGTTTTGTGTTCCAATATTTATGTACTTACTAAATTATTAGGTTTTGTGTTCCAATATTTATGTACTTACTAAATTATTAGGTTTTGTGTTCCAATATTCATGTACTAAATTATAACGTTATTTTTATTGTTGTGGTATGTACTGTGATATCATAATTGTGTTTCAATTCAATTATAGTTTTCCTTATAACAACTAGCAATTAATTATAAGGAAAACTATAATTTACTATTAAGAGGGAACAGTGGCTGCGATTTTCCATACAAATATATTCCTCTTTTTTCTTCCTCTAGTCGAGCAATATTTTTTTTTTCAAAATCAAAGTTTTCTGTAGAGACACGTCCTTGTCATTTCCCTTTTTTCAGCAACTAATAAGCAAATAAAATATGACCTTCCAAAACTGACAAAAATGCCCCATTTTTACGGCCTTGGTTAGAGGACTACCAAAATTCGAAAAGTGTTTAACATACAAGAAATTGATAGGATCCTAGACATACTCTTTCTTTAAAAAACTATGTCAAAAATAATTGAATAGGCTCAGTTTTCGAGGAGAAAAAAGGGGAATACGAAATGATATTGTCAATTTTTTTTGTGAAATAATCGGTCTGAGTTGCAGCTTTCCCCTGTCGCACTCTAAGGGAGCAGGCCTGACGCACGGCGACGGCAGTAGTTTATTCAAATACCTATCTCGCAGGCCCTGTTCCCTTTTAACTATAATTTTATTTATACCTAGGTTCTATATTTGTTGTGGTATTTTCCCTTCGCCTTTACACGTCTCATGAATGAGTGACCACTTTTATTATATTACGTCACACAATTTTATTATATTAAATCACAGATATAGATAAACTTATATTTGTGGTATCAATGCTATTTAAACCAGCAATCTCAAAATAAAGGAAATAAAAGAATGTTTGAGGCACTAATTTCTATCATTTAAAAGATTCTTGAGTTTTAAAAATAGGGATTGAGAGGGATTTCTGTGAAGGAAATTCTCCTATTCTCTTTGACGTTCATTACTACAAAATCAAAAACTAATTTTTCTTCTTCTTAGTGTTGTAGTCTATCACAATTTTATCTTATTTAACCCATAGGCTGACTAGTTTCAGCATCATCTGCCTAGCCTTTTCCCCATCTATGTTGTTGTCGGCTGCGTTGAGCGACTGCCTATCTGACCTCCACAACCTATTAGTACTGGGAAATACGATACAACTTAGTAAGACTGGTTATCAGACTATCGGGCCACTGACTACCTGTAACGACTGTCAAAGATCTACAAATGACAGCCGGGACCAACGGCTTAACGTGCTTTCCGAAGTAGGTACTTGAACTACAAGTTCAAAGAAATAAATAAAAATTATTAAGATGCATCTCAAACTCATGGTTACTCTTGAGATCGATTGACCGATATAACAGCAGCCAATGTCATCACTTGACATGACATATTTCAACAGATTAATTTGAATAGGTATTCAAAAACATCTCGATTAGACCACGTTGATGCACGTATCTAGTTATCGAGATATAATATTTATAGTTAGGTATTTTGAACTCTTAACATAGTTCCAAAGTAACTGTTGTATAGATAACTCTAATCTACTTCAGTTATCTAGTATGTGTTTCAAGACACGTCCACGTTATCTGACACTCAGGTCTCGAAGTGACACTTGTCATTAGATTGAATGGATTATGGAAAGACTTGGAAAATGACGAAACTGCTTATGTACTTCGCCTTTCTTGAAATCAAAGGACAGGCTGTTATTTTGTTTCTATTCTTAATTCGAAGATGGCGTTATTATGTTGTAAGAATGTTGGCTATCGACTGAGTTAGAAACAGTAGTTATCTGTCTAAAGATTTAAACGACTAAACAAAATTATTCTTTTTTTTTTCGGCATAGCATCTCGCAGGTCTACAAGGCTGGCATCTGCTTAACCGGACTATCCCGTCGATGCCTTGAGGGTAAGGCCACCAGCCAGGGGCATAAACCTTCTGAAGAATACGACAGCACACTAAGGGCACCCCCTGTGGGGTACGAGCCTCGGCTTAGGGCGTCGTTGGGGAGGGCAGCAAGGGGACAGGCTGGATCTGAGAATCGCGGGCTGGCTGGAGAAAGGGTCGAGGGGGGGTGCGTGAACGGTCGGGTTGCGACGGACCTCGGCGAGTTCGGAATGACGACGGTTTGCGATTCTTTAAGGTACCTATTGGTTTCTTTCTACATCTTCAAATCAATCTATCACTTCGTGTTTTCTAGATTTAACGTGACTTGGAAGTTGAGAGTCAATCACTCAAGCCAATGACACTTGATTTCATATCTTTATTACGTATTATTGAATGATCGTGTTTCTCTTTTGCCTTTGTCTCTAAAATACGAGCCAGACATAGCTACAAAGTTGCAAATATTTACTAAAAACGAAAGGCAGTACGTGTATTTGGCAAACTTTGTCTAGTAACTGATTTGTGGATATCAGATAGGCAGTCGCTTCATGTAATATACTGGTATTCAGCTGCATGCTGTTAGATTGGAAGCCGACCCTAACGTAGTTGGGGAAAAGGCCAGGCAGATGATGACGAGTCAAAATCCTAATTAGTGTTTCTAGTGAATACTACACTAATCATAAAAATAGTAGGTTTTATCGGCAAACAAAAAAAATGTGAAAACTCAATTAATCTATTGAACTTACATGCTATTCTGCTGTCATTTCATATTACCCAATTATCTAAAGCACAATGATTAAAGTGACAGTTGTCAATAAGCAATTAATTGAAAACAATGAAATTGAATTTTGATTGCTGACAGTTCGTCGGACTTTGGAACAACTGTCAATAACCAACAAATCAGCTATTCAATTTCAATAGTCTTGCATCAATTATTGATTTTGTTATTCGAAATTAATTAACTACAAGTTTTATAGCGGAAGTCACATACGGCACGATAATCATTAATCATTCTGCGGTTGCCAACCAAAAAAAAAGATATTGTCTATGTCCAAAGATGGTGACCGAAATATTGCATGTTTGTATGACGTCAAAGTTCCTTACGTCAAATAATAACTGTACATGTTAAACGAGTATATCAGATGAAGCTTAAAAGTTGCGCCAGTTACAGAAAAGTTGAAAGGGAATCGACTTTCTTGGTATGGACATGTGATGAGGATGGACGAATCGCATGTGACTAAAAGAGTGATGAATATAAATTTTGATAGATGGAGAGGGAGAGGAAGACCAAGGAAACGATGGATGGATTGTGTGAGGAATGATATGAAAGAAGAAGGAGTAAATGATAGCGTGACGGTTGACAGAGGAATGGAAGAAAAAAACGTTTTGCGTCGACCCCAAGTACTATGGGACAAGGACAAGAAAATGATGATGATATGTATGATAAACCGTTATTTTTGAAACACAATAGTAAATATTTCTTAGATTTTGATGGCATTATCTCAAGATTCACTTGTCCGATACTAAATTGTCATCGTCTACGACCGATATCGATGTAATGTTTCAACATTTAAGATACAACGAGAAATGATAAAGAAAACTCGAGATGAACACTAATGTTCTTTGTCTAGTACGAAGGACAATGACTTTAAGGGTATTGGGAAGTACTTAAGAGTAAAGCCTGATTATCTATTGATCTAACTTGAGAGATGTTAACACAGGTTGACTGCGCAAGATAGAGAAATGTGACAGGCGGGAAGAGACAATTTTGGAGGCACAAACGCCACAACCTAATGCTTTAGCGATAAAGTTGAAGATCTATTAAAGAAATTTGACAGATTGGAGTAGGTTGGTATGCTGGCATCTCTACTACAGGTACTCAAGTGGAATTAGTAGTAAATGAGCAGGTTAGTGGAATTTTGGGAGTACTTGATTGGGATTAGTAATGAAGTGAGTAGGAACTTTTTAATGTGCAACCACGAGACTGGATGATGATATTAGGCTTTCGCCTTATTACATGGGACTAAAACATAACTGGCGACATGTGAGCGCACTATCTATAGACGCCAGCACATCAAGCTGCCCGAAACTGTCAAATTTTCGCAATTAACCTTGAACCTAATGTTTTAGCGATTAAATTGAAAATCTAGTAAAGAAATTTGACAGATTGTAGTAGCTGGATGCGCTGGCGAATATACCTATATGTACTTTTTCCTCTAAGGGGAACATGATGTTATGTTAAGTGTTTTCAAATCCTTGGATTACTTGAAAGTTTTTATCGGTGTCTTTCATTTTTGCCGACATCTGTGTCATCATATAAGCGCTACTATGGGAACTTTTGAGACGTTTAAGGTTTTTTTATTTCCTCATTGACCACCCCTGAAACTGGCGCCAGGACTGAAAAGTTGTGTGGTAATCGGTTGTCGTGGTATGGGCATGTGATGCGGAGGAATGAGGAAAATGTTGTGAGGAAAGTTTTGAGTATGAATATGGATGGGCATATGAGTAGAGGAAGACCAAAGAAACGATGGATGGACTGTGTGAAGGATGATGTGGCAAGAAAGAAGGTGTTTGATGAGATGACGAGTAATAGAGAAGTTTTGAAGAAGAAGACCGCGCCGACCCCAAATGACTTTGTATAAAGGAAAGAGAATGATGACTACTGCATTGCTTTAGTTGCAAGAGTCGCAAGTGCGATGGGAACGGGTCCGGGTTTCATGTTGGAACTTACTTACATATATGTAACAACTAAATGTACACTTGAATGCAATAAAGAGTTTGAGTTTGCTAATCTTAGTGTTCTTAATTTAATTCCTAGGTCGGCCGAGGTGTAGAGTTCGTATCGTAAATTACTATATTTTCGGCTATTTATAGTCCTATCTAGAACGTCATTTTTTTAACTTTACGAATAGGTATATTTGTTAGATTTGATAAAAACTCGTGTAACATTTTCAAAAATGGAAATTTTGTAATTTCTAGCCTTAACAGTTTGACTCGCGGGACATTCTACCTACTAAACAGTAAAAAAACACAATTATATCATCATAATTACAAGTTTACAACATAATTAGGCTATTAACGAAATAATACATATTGCTCACATAATTTTAATGACACATAGCTGATATCGCAGAATTGATAAGAGTAAGAAACATCTTTATAAGTGGAGGTTTGGGGATAGAATTTGGACCACTTCTTTCGTTATCACAATTATCTGCAATTCCAAATATTGCTGCAGTAAAAATATCTTTATTAAAACTGAAGGGTACTAAAATAGCACTGAAGAATGAGGAAAATTTTGAGTATGAATGTGGATGGGTATAAGAGTAGAAGAAGACCAAAGAAACGATGGATGGACTGTGTGAAGGATGATATGGCAAGAAAGGAGGTGACTGCTGAGATGACGAGTAATAGAGAAGTATGGAAGAAGAAGACATGCTGCGCCGACCCCAAATGAATTGGGATAAAGGCAAGAGAATGATGATGGTGCATTTATTTGGTAACTGCCCTTAGGCCAATTAAGAGAAGGTGGGAAACGATAGCCCCAAAAAGAGATAGCTGGTAGAGCCAGCGGTAGGAGTCCATCATCATCTGCCTAGTCTTTTCCTAACTATGTTGTGGTCGGCTTAGTCTAACTGGATGCAGCTAAGAACCAGTATTTTACATGAACCGACTGCCTATCTTTTGACCTCCACAACCCAGTTAGTACCAGGTACCCTTGGTAAGACTAGTTGTCAGACTTTCGAGTCAAACCTATAACGACTGTCAAAGATCCACTGTCTACAACACACCAGGCAGAGGTAGGATTCTATACTATAAAAATTACTGCCTCAACTGCCTTCCACGGCAGTGGGGCTATAGAAATGAAATAATAATAAACTCGGAAATTAAGTCCTTCCACAAGTCTTTTACAGGATTTCGCAATTAATGGGACACATTACATCGTTTCTTGCGTGTCCTGATGGCTGATTGCCTGCACGTTACAGAAACTTATGGACTCTAGATAGCGTTAAACTCTTCTAACTAATTTCTGAGCTGACTTCATTTAGAGAGATCTGTAGACAAGAACGAACGAACTCTTTTGAAAAAAAAAAAGAAGTTTCTTTTGAAAATAAAAAGGGGAAGTTTTCTTTTAATACTTCTTGTCAAAGCCTCACCTTCTTGTCATACTAGCGTATGTTCCTGGCTTCGTCGGCGTGAATTGAAATGCCATTACGTAATTTAATATGTTATTAGCATTACGTACTAGTCAGACTTTGTGCTACTTACTGTAAAGTATTTTTGTGTTTAATTATAGGCAATCTTTAGCGGTAAATGTTTTCTTGTTATTGATGGAAAAGTACCTACGAGTAGTTACATAAAAATATAAAATTGACTGCTTTACAGTTTGGCACACGAAACATTTTTTTGTAATACTCAGGATGTAACAACGAATAAACGCTTTTTTATTATTTTTTAACTAATTTCCGAGCTCACTTCTTTTAGAGAGATTGGTGGGCACGCTAAAAACGAACGAACGAACAAAACGGAATAGGATAACATTATGAGGAAACCGGTAACTCGTAATCATCGATTTTTGGTTCTAGAACACCGGTGTTCTATGGCCATAAATCTAAGACATAAGATATCTATCAACCCGCACTGGGCCCGCGTGGATTACAGCCCACTCCCTCTCATAGAGAGGAGGTCTGTGCCCCAGCAGTGGGAACATTATAGGCTGATCATGCTCTAAGAACAAGCATCGATCTCTTTGTTAGTGCACCACGTGGCTCCCAAAATGAATTACGAAATTCTACATAGAAAATACACAACAGCGAATTACTATCTAGAGGTAGGTACATAACGTTAAACAGACACGCATGACTGGCATATTTTCACAAAATATAACAACAATGTCAATATATATATTTATTCGTTTTCATTGAAACTTGTCCCCAGTAAACATTTGTGCAGAAATTATCGATGGCCTAATATGTAATATCATGATGAAATTATGTCCTAAATGTATGTTATATTTACGCAAGAATTTCACGGGCCATTTCAGTACATTACACGAGATTTTTATGCAAATTAGATTAGGCACAGTCATTCTAAAGAATAGCCAACGATAAATTGAGTATGCGCGAAAAATTATAAGAAAAGATAATAAGAAGAGGGTCCGTGGGAGCATATCAATATACAATTCAGAGTTTTGTTTCATAATTATGATAAAAGATAACATAACATCATACTGGTAATCCCTGAGGGGTTGAACAAAGGAGTACCCTATAGTCCAGACGCCAACACATCAAGCTACTACATTCTGTCAAATTTCCTTAATAGATTTTCAAATTTATCGCTAAAGCATTAGGTTCAAAGTTGATTGGGAAAATTTGACAGGTTTCGGGTAGTTTGATATGCTGGCGTCTGTAAACCCAGATTTAATCAGTTATGATGAAATCCCTTGTGTATTAGGGGGTCGAACTTAATGCCATCAACCAGGCAGAGGTCCATATTCAGGACTGCTACTGATTAATTCTCTGAGGAAACCCTAATACGTTGTCAGACCTGGGAAACGAAACGAAGACTGAGGCAGACTTTATTTTTGATCATTTTGGCGCTTGAATGATATTGACAGAAGGGCGCTGTTGGTAAACATTTAAAATGTGCAAATGATGTTGAAATAACAAGATGGCGGCGTGTGCGAAGACAGAAAAAATAAAATAGCGGCGTTAGTTCCCATTTAGGCCACTCAATGAAAGAACCATGCAACACTAATTTAAGCTAGTATCTTAGTTAGTATACGCTACTGACTTGACCGAGGCCGTTGTTGAGCTAGCGTCTAAATAGCAGCTGGGCTAGCCTAAGGCTAAACGTTAGTCCATAACTTGTTGAACTGGTTTATAAGACCTGCGACGGAAATGTGCGTATTTCTATTTGGGTAGTACACAAATGCCCTAAATACTAATATCTACACTTGATGCATATGTCAATCTGGTAAACAATAGTTATGACTACACGTGAAGCAGATTGCCTTGTATGCAGGAGTGGTAAAACTGGGCAACAGCTAGTTCTTAATAAGGACCTAAAGAGTGCAAAAGTTGGTGTAGTGGTTGCAAGCATTAGTGCTGTGCTCAGGTATTGAGATTTCTGGGTCTGATTCCCATGTTGCTAAAATGCTGTGGTATTTGGGGAAAAGTCTGAATTTTGAACTGTCTCACTGGTCGAGAAATACAAGAGCTACTGCTGAGTGTAACGTTTTGGGTGTCAATCTCAGGTTGGTTAGTGTTTTCAGAGTCTTTTCTTCAGTAATTTTTCAGTGACAGCCCGGAATCTTCATTTGTGCTCGGTTGATAGCATAGGTTTGCCCGCTATTACAAGGGACTTAAAAATAACAAGCGAAATGCAGGTGTACTCTTAGATACACCTACCCTCTAAACATTACCTGTATAATGTTATGTATATAAATGGAGATAAAACTATATCTTACTTAGTTAGAAATAGAGCAATCATGTTATCAGTACAGCAAGGAAATTATTTAATTAATTAACAGAGATATGCCTGCTTAATAACTCCGCAGATCCACCATTTTGTTTACAAATACGTTTATACATGTGTGTATGAATGTCTGTCTTGGTGATGATTTAATCAGTATAGTTTGTGTCTAGACTGAGATCTAGATGTTTTATAGTTAATATTATACTACCTTATGAGTTTGGTTTAACTTAATGAGTGTGTTTTCAGTGACTCCAACTTTAAACGGTAACTACTATTTAACTGTCTAACCTTTTGAACGCCAGAGCATCAAAGCACGCGCGTACCCTCCACGCCAAGCCACAATTTCACCTACCATTTTGTCACATATTTGTGTCGTTTGACATACAGGGACACGCTTGCTTGTCACCTATATGTGACAATGGCGGTCAAAAAGTTAAACATAATTGACAAAAGAAAGTTTTCTTACTGTGGGTGTTTATCCACAAACTGTGTGTGTGTGGGTGCTGTGGGTGGTTAGACATAGGTTGAGGTTTCTCAACCTTTGCATAACCTCTTGGTAATTACAGGTTTGATGTTGTTATGTTATTTTATTCTGTATATATTGTTTACTAGCGTTTGCTCACGGCTGCGCTCCCGTTATGTCATGTAAGAAAATTAATCCACTGACATTCTAAAACAATGTAGCTACCTATTAGTGAAACAAAATTGAGTCTTTATTTAGACATATAGAAATAAATAAAATTGCAGTGTCCATTGCAAAGCTGTGATTTTGAAATTACATTTCAAAATCACAGCTTTTTACTGAATGCATATACGGTACTTTATAACAAAAAATCTTTTTTTTTTAAATTATTGTCTTTGGTCTGTCGGTTTTCTGTCTGTTTCTTCCGGATTAAATCTCCGAAACAGGTGGGCCGATATTGACGGGACTTTTACTGGCAGATTGCTGATGATAAAAGAATTAATTTAGGCTTCTTTTATTTAAAAAAAGGGTTAGTGTTCCATTAAAAAAAAACAAAAACCCTTGAAATTGTAATTGAAATCCAATTCAAATATCGAAGTAATATTTTTGGATGCAGACAAAGGTTGCAGGGCACAGCTAGTAATATTTATAGATTACTGTGCCACAGTCATCATCATCATCATCTGCCTAGCCTTTTCCCAACCATGTTGGGGTTGGCTTCCAGTCTAACCAGATGCAGCTGAATACCAATATTTTACATCGAGCGACTGCCTATCTGACCTCCACAACCCAGTTAGTACCGGTTAGTAAAATACCCCTTGGTAAGACTGGTTGTCAGACTTTTTAGGCCCCTGACTACCTAACGACTGTCAAAGATTAATATAAGAAAGTTGTCTATGTTGCCAATTAAGCTATGTTTTGTCAAATAATTATATTACAGACTGAAATTACCATTGAAATTGAATTTATCAGAAACGCCTACTGCTATAGTTAAATGCGGTATATTTATATTGATAGCATTGTTATTATGTTGGTACCCGAATCTGCAACATTTTCCCAATAAACCTTGAACCTAATGCTTTAGTGATAAAGTTGTAAATCTATTAAAGAAATTTGACAGATTGTTGTAGCTTGATGTGCTCTAGTCTGTACCTACAATAAATTCATTAATTTTGTAGTAAAAACAACAGAATACTAAATTCTATGATCCTTCTGCCTATTTTTTGAAATTCAGTCAACAACAAATAGAGGAAGTATATAAAGATCCTTAGTACCATTCTGTAGTTCCTACCCGCATGTAAACAAGGCATGAGAGGCAGGCTTGATGATAAAGTAAAACAATGAAGAAACAGCTTTATTTCAAAAACAATAAGCATGTTAACCCACTGACCTATTAACATAACAAAACAATGCCATCTATTTTCTTTTTTCAAATGAAAAAAAAAAAACAATTCAAAAATAGGTTCCTACCCTCAACACTATGGTATTGTCAAGTTTTAAAAGCAAAGGAAGAAATTAATCAAAATGTTTTGATACAATTTTGTTTCCTCAGATACAAATGACCTAGCTCTCTAGCTAAATCAATGATAAATAAAAAGAACCTCTGTTCATTTTATTTATCATAGATTGTATTACAATAATTATACGCCTAGTTGACATGACCTTATTTTATCAATGTAGTCTCAAATTTGTTTTACCATACTAGATGGCAGTAGTGGCTTATAAAATGAAAAAAACATGATGAACTTTACTTTGTCAAACTGTTTTCAAATGACAATAATTATAACAAAGGAAATTGCGTTTGATTCCGATTTTATTTTTAAAATCTCGTTTGTGGTGTTCGTAACAGAGGTTATATATGACGAATTAAGTAGAATTTGGAGACTCCCTCATTTTAAACGATTTAAAATACATGACAATAAAACAATTAGGTACACAAAAGGCCAAAAAGCTTAGTAACTAGTGGGTACTTAGTGAATCCTTTCAAAATTATAACAGGAACAATATAACGAAAACAAAAAATACCACAAACAAAGAAAAGAAGTCTACTCACATTGTGTAGCAGAAGCAGGCAGGCATACAGCCAGGAGACCGACGACAGCAAGGAAGATAGCCTTCATCTTTTATTTTTTTATTTAATAATCACAGATACTTTGACAAATTATGTTATGACAAACAGTTCCGTAACGTACGAGTACTCGCGAAAGTCTAGCCTTTACACACACTGGCGCAGAAGGCGACTTATCAGAACGCAACAAAATTGGAAAACAAGAACTATTCACGTTGAAGCCTCTGATTATATGAAAATAATGAACTGCGCAGCGATAACAGAACCCATCTCGTGTTGACAAGTGCTTGGAGAATGACACGTTAGAGCGAGATGCAAGATATTGCCGGTCGTTGCACAACAAAAAATCCCTGCAGAGGTTTCGTGTTCCGAGCCGACTCATGGAATATTTTCCGCCCTATTTCTGCTTACTAGCTTTATATTCCTGCTTTTTAAAGTTTTAAAACCTGTAAAATAATGAAATACCGTATTTCATGCCATCATAGGAGTAGAAAATTGTGTAAATACGGTAAAAATAGAAATAGGAAGAAATCTCTAGAAACGCAAAACCTCAACATTCTCAGTATGACAGCCATGACAGGGCTACTACGTCATTCATGGGTACAGATTGCGGGGGGATAGCGTAGAGAGGGGCGAAGAAATAGTGATACCAGTATTTCATACTTGCTTCTTTGGATGGTAAATTAATAGCCAGAAGAAGTTGTTTAAACCGATTATTGTTTCATTAATTTCGTTTATGAACAAAGAAGAGAGTGTGACTTGGGTTTCAACTGGTGTTTTTTTATTGTTTTTTGATTATTTCTCCAATTATTCTCGAAATAAAGGTAATTTGATTTTTTCTACATAGTCACCCCGACTGAAGTGCAGCTAACTTCACGTGACAGATGACAATTTTTCTATTTTATTATCATTTTGCTGTTCGCTATCAATCGTATTGCGTTCGTATAAATTTTAATTACGTGTACTCTCCGTCCGACGGAGCTTTATCAGTTTAATATTCATTGTTGGAAGTCGCCTTCTGCGCCAGTGTGTGTAAAGGCACTTTCGACGGAACAATCTTCTTTGCTGCAAATATATTCTAACTTTATTCGTCTCACAATAATTTGGTGAGTCCCATTTTACGATTTACTACGACTTATTTATTGTTTTTGTTTTAATTTTCGCTATGCTCTTTGGTTTTTATTTTTGCGTTTCAAATTTAGAAAACATTTTGTTTTGATTTGGTGTTCCGTGTTTGAAAAACTTTGTCATTTTTCCTTTGTCTTGAAAATTTAGTGAGAGCAATATTTTGCTAATTTATTTTTAGAATATAAAGAGTTAATAATATCCTCAACGTTTATAAGAATAAAATAGGCTGATAATTTTAAAAGATGACATTTTATTAAAACATGTGCAAAGTACGCCTCTTTGTCATTTGTTTATCAAAATATCGTTGCAAACGACAATCTCAATGACATTCGTCCTTACTTTTTAATTATCATTTATGAAGTTTACGAGAAAAGTTCTACATACCCATTAAATTGTTTTTGTTTATTTTACTATCAGTAGGTAGAGGATTTTTAATTTTTATTTACGTAAGATTTTAATAACTTGTTTTGATTATCGTAATAATCTACAACCTATAATAACGTAAATATTGCTGATTAAAAGATTAAAATAAAATGTATTGCTTTTAGATTGACTTATCATGTTATTAATCTACTTGAATGCAAGATAATAACTATATAAATGAAGTTGCATTCAGTGTGTGTTAGTATGATCATGTTGATCCTCTAAACAGCACAACAGATTTTGTATAATTTTCACAATCTTTTTTAGAACTTATTCCAGAAGGTTCTATCAAATTTAATAAGAAATCTGAATGCTTTGTGAAGCATAAGCAGATGGTTAGTAGAAATTATGTGTTTCTCATCATGTTACAGATAGATATCTAGTATCTGAGATTTAGTCTTAATTAAGTCCTTTATTTAAGGTTGTAACAAATTAATTTATTCTTTACCAAATAAACTTTATTGCCATGAACTACCCGTATCTAAACTATTAATTATCTGTCAATTAAAACTTGCAGTATTGATTATACGTGTCTGCTATTTGTTATTGTTTTTACGCTTGTTTATAGTTACTAGCGGCCAGTCCAGGCTTTGCACACGTGGACATTTTTTTTATTTCATTTAATATAGCCTATCTAGGGATAATGTAGTATTCTATGGTGAAATAATTTTTGAAATCAGTCCAGTGGTTTTCAAGTTTATTGGTTACAAACATACAAATCTCTTTATAATATTAGTGTAGATTTCCACAAAATGGCACGGAAGTGACAAACATACAAAGAGTCGAATGCGCTATTGTTTCGTATTAATTTATGTAGGAATACTGCTGGCCTTTCTCGGAAAGCAGGGGTGGATCGAATAAATTTCCCAACCGCACGCAAAATACACGCTTTGGACGTGGAGTTGCGGACACCAGCCCGTTATACAATACAAAGATGTAGGAAATAAAAAAGAACAGAAAAGTATGTGAAAAATGGTGCTTATTTCTATTTTAGGTGAAATTTTTATAGTTGGTCACTCCCTCTAACCCTGTAGGGCGTCTCTCTAACTAATATAATATATTATTACAAAAAATGTTACTTCTGCCAAACTGTAAAGCCGTTTGTTGGCAGATGTAGCTCCCATAATTTTTTTATATTTTTGTGTAACTACTCATAGGTACTTTTCCATCAATAACAAGGACATTCTGGTTTATGTTTTCATTGATTAGATAGAGAGTACTTATCTCAATTAAATTTCCATAATAATTTGATTTAAAAGAGTCCCAGCTGTCATTTCTAGGTCTTTGACAGCTGTTACAGATAGTCATTGGCCTAAAAAATCTGACAACCAGACTTACCAAGGGGTATCGTATTACCCAGTACTAACTGGGTTGTAGAGGTCAGATAGGCTGTCGCTCCATGTAAAATACTGGTATACAGCTACATCCAGTTAGACTGGTAGCCGACCCTAACATAGTTAGGAAAAGGCTAGGCAGATGATTTTGATTTAAAAGAGAGTCATTCTCCATAGAGCTCTACACTTTGGAATGGGCAACTCCCGTCCTTTCACAGTTATTATGCCTTGTGACTGGGACTGTAGCTTCATCTTTTTATTTTTGAGAACTTATCACAGCCTGTAACTGGTCTTTTGAATTTGAAATAAATGCTTTATGTTAGTTAATAAACTACTAACTCAGCGTTTTAAGGTGTCTCTTTCTTTCTATCTGTGGTAATTCCAACCAATTCACAGATTTACCAATTCCTTATCAATATCGTGAATTTGTGATATTTTCATCTATTGACAGAGTGTCATGCATGATGAATCAGCTAGATAAACTTATTGTCAATGAACTTGTAAATATAACGGTCTTACATATTTCATTTGAAACAACAACAAAATTAAATGATGATTAACCTTTTGGACATCATTGTCACATATATGTGACAAGCAAGCGCGTGCCCTGTACGCCAACGACACAAATATGAAATGTGACAAAAAATGGCGGTGCACAATAACACGAAATAAATGAAATGCCTATTCATCTTGTAGGTATTTGCGGTGAAATTGTGGGTTGGCGTGGAGGGCACGCGCGTGCGTTTATACTCTGACGGTCTACTCGATTTCGAATTTGTGTGGTATACTACCACTAATAAACCCGACTACTGAAAAATCACGCTCTAGTAAAACTCATATTGTTGAAGTCGGTTAAAATTAAGCTTATGTTACCCGGGCCATAATAACGAATCGATTGACACCTTATTCATCAAAATCGGATGAATAGTTTAGGCGCTACGGAGGAACATACGAAAAAACAAGCAAACATACATAGACTGCTAAAATCATAATTTCAAAACCCTACCTTTTGGCTTCGCCGTAGTCGGGTAAAAATAATTTTATTAAAAACTTATAATAGAATATCACGTTAGTATTTCCTGAAAGACGGGAGAAGTGTTCGTTACAGAATATCCTCATCTCCAGTCATTTCCAAGACAAACGGCTAAAGGTATTTTTCATAAAAAAAAGCCCGGAGTCTGGACTTGGGCCCAGTTGATGGCAATAAGCTAGCCCCTATCACATGGGACTTTAACAAAAATCGGGAAATGAGTACTTGAGAGGATTGTATTTTATTTTGGGCTGGTGTCCCTAACTTGACAGTGAAAGTGCACCCCTTCGGGGATTACAGGCATATTGTTATGTTTAATTTTCCTTTTATAACTTGTGTTTTTTATTGTCCATCTCTAGAATCACCAACACCATGAAGGTCATAATCCTAGCAATCAGCTGCCTGCTGGCTCTCTCCGGTTCCTTCGCCACTGACACTTGCTACCAGGATGTGTCTCAAGACTGCGGACAAGCATCCAACACGCTTGGTAAGTTCCTACTAACAAAGAATCAAAGAAAGATCTGGTTGCCAACCACTAAGTCTCATTGGCAGAATTATTTTGACTTTCTCCCATCTGTCCCTTTATAAGAAAAGTAGTGTCATCGTCCCCTATAAAATTGGCGTTTACAGGGGAGGATGGCACTACTTCCATTTCACTGTTGAATCTGAAAAAAAGTGGCAACTCCGTGTACTTGTGTAATCTTTGGCCTTAATGTTCTATTTTTGAAAGATGTTTTTATTAATGTAGGTACCGGCTAGTGTTTTTTACCCAACGAAATACATCTTTCTACCTTTTTAACATTTTGTAATTATTAGGCATCCTGCTCCCGATAGCCAAAAAGCAGTAACTTTACAAAAGTGCGAAAACAGGTACATGCTCGTTTTAATGTATTTTCCAATAAAGATCCGATTATTATGTATGCGTTTAATATGCTGTAAGATGTTTCAAGTGGTCAGATGTAAAAAATAAAACGGATTTTTCGATTTTTCTATTTACTGCATTTTGGCTCTAGAAGTTTGTTTTTACCTTCAAATTTCCTATACGTATGACACATACATATTCTACTATATTCATTTACCTATGTATATAAGGTCTATCTTTTCATACACGAAATATTTTAAGAGTAACTTCTATAAGTCGTAAAGTCGCAATAGCAACGAAAAACAAATTATCTGAGTGTTTTTATTTTTACAAAATTATTATTATTCTAAAATTTTTTGAGACTTTTTGCATAATACTTTTACTCCCATATTCTAACAATGACAGTAGGTAAATACGACGTAGTAAACTACCGTTATGGATGCTTAAAAATAAGGAGTCAGTATTTATTTTGTGGGTCAATTAATTTTAAATTATTTATTTTTTAAAAAAATATACTCAGATAAAAAAAAATCCCTTGAAATGGCTTTGTTATAGCTTTAGATGATTCCCTGAAAATATTTCGTGTATGAATAGTTGAGACCCTATATAGGGTGACTGGTAATTAGTGACCGATACTTAAACACGTGATTGTACTCATGACACCAAACAACTATCCCAAAGAAATTTTTTTTTTATACACAGATTTTTATCACAAAACTACAACAGCCGTATGAAATTCTTACGCGTGCGACTGTGACCTATCAGCTGTTAGCCGTTTAAAGATAATGTTTCTTTGGGAAAGTTGTTTGTTATCATGAGTACAATCACGTGTTTAAGTATCGGTCACTAATTACCAGTCACCCTATATATTTTCTTCTTACACATCGCTTTATTTCTTTCAGCTTTTAGACGAAACTGTAAGTAAAGATACAAAAAAAAAATTGGTTGCTAATAAAACAGTTTTACGTTTCATTCATTTTTATGCTAACTTGGAAAACAAATTGTCACTAATTTTTGTTTAAAAAATATAAACACATATCATCACACTTTTCTAACCCAAATAATTTCCCAAAGGCGTATTCTAGAGCTATGGACAGACGCCAGCACATCAAGCTACTACAATCTGTCAAATTTCTTAAATAGATTTTCAACTTTATCGCTGAAGCATTAGGTTCAAGGTCGATTGGGAAACTTTGACAGTTTCGGGTAGCTTGATGTGCGGGCGTCTGTACATCTCAGTAGTACATTTACATTTCGTCAAATAAAATCCTGAAATGGGAGCAAGTTTAATCACCATTCATCATCCTTATAGACTCTGGATCTCTCCACTAGACCAACAAATTGGTTCTGGAATATTATTCTATTGCGAAAACTTTTGCATTCGTGATCATTTTCAGTCTCATTTCACTCATCTTGATTCTATACTTCTTCACTTCTTTGTGGGTTTTAAAAAACACTGGCCGGTTATCATTATGCCAGCGGAAACTGCAATACATTGTGTTGTTATCTCGTTGTCATTTAAGTCGAATTTCATTAAGACAAATTAATGATTAAACTTTGACTTTGCAGGACTACGTAAGTACTAACACTAAAATTATTAGGCTCTGTAATTTTTAATACTTAGTACACCGGTACAAAGATCTTTTGGCTCTCGAATGACATTGTCTATTGTCAGGGGGCGTGGTTGATTGACATTTATGGATTTGTATTAAAAAAACAAGATGGCGTTAGTTATACTATGTTGGCGCCAAAAGATCCTTGTACATCATCTATTTGTTAATATTCTTGCCCTAGAGTTCTCAAAGGTCAAAAGTCTTTCTACTATACCTACTTTAAATTAAACGAGAATTATCGGTTTTTCTGCATTGAGAATTTGAAGTTGAGAACTTTCCAAATTCAACCAGTTCAGTAACTAACTTCAGGAGATTCCTTTGAAAATAAAATTTAATAATACCTACTAAAGTGGAGTTCTAACTTTTTCAAGTCTTCTTAGCGTGTCGATGGCTAATCAAAAACCTGGTTATAAGCTCGCCTTTGAGAATTCGACTTCTAGTTGACTTTTGTTCTGTTTATAATGAATGAGCACAATATAAAGTTTTTGTTCTTACTGCATTTTGACTGCATCTTATTCAAAATTCACGCATTTATGTGTATCATTTATTTTTTGAATACGTTCAATAGGTTTTTGAAAAACCTTATGAAGTTAAATCAGTAGTAAATCTGCTGAGAAATTCCATGCCTGTTGAACTTGGGTTGATATAATGTTGCGTGGTTTTTTTGATCGACTTTGTCGGGAGGGCGCTATTGGTAAATATTTGTGACATTATCTGTGGAAATTGTATTGAAAAAACAAGATGGCGGCGATAATTTCGAATAAAACCACCATGCAGCACTATATAGGCCTTTGTATGTTTGTGTATTTAGTATAGGATACAAATGGAATGCTTAACACCTCTCAAACCATATATTCACAAATATAGTTAAACCAGAAAATGTATGCGCTTCTGTAATCTACGTGTTTCCGAATTACGCGCCTTAGAGTAATCCCAACAGAGGCAAAACTTCGTTAGTTTGTACTGCCGCGGTTTATAGTAGGGCAGAGGAACTCGTGGCTAAATAATAACAACCGCTCGGGTCCATCTTTAGGTTAAGCCGCGCTTGCCTAGGTTGGTCCGTGGATGGGTTTTACCCATTACATACCGTGAAAAGCACGTTAAGCCGTTGGTCCCGGCTGTCATTTATAGATCTTTGACAGTCCTTACAGTGGCCCAAAAAGTCTGACAACCAGTCTTACCAAGGGGTATTGTATTACCCAGTACTAACAGGGTTGTGCAGGTCAGATAGGCAGTCGCTCCATGTAAAATACTGGTATTCATCTGCATCCGGTTAGACGTTGGGAAAAGGCTAGGCAGATGATGCTTTATTGTAGCTCATCTATCAATGCCCGTTTGTATGAAATTTACTCTCAGTATTGTGAGCTACTACGGTCGCGTCTCATCATCTATCACTCCTAATTTTTAGGGAGTTGCATAAAATTGTTAAATATATTATTTTCTACCCATGGTAATACAACATAGGCAAGTTCTTCCATGGATGAGACAGCATTCAATTTCTATTAAATCATATTATTCTCAAAATAGATGACGATTACCGAAGCGTATACTTTTTCTAGGACATCTGTACATTGCATTACGAAATCAAGCTAGCGTCGTAAGTTCCAATTTTACCCATACCCCAGAACATCACACATCTTTTCCTCAGTCACCCCGCATTAGCACTCCATTTGTAACCTACTCCATATAAAATAAATCTGGCAACAGCGCTTCCGAGGTGTAACGCTGTCTACGGCGAGTACGGACGGCACGGCAACGTCGCGACTGAAATGCAGGCGTACGCCAACCTGCACCTAGAAAGGTCCTACGAGTACTTGCTTTCTGCTGCGTATTTCAAGAACTACCAGACGAACAGGCTTGGCTTCAGCAAGATGTTCAAGAAGCTTTCTGATGAAGCGTGGGAGAAGACTATTGATATCATCAAGCATGTTACTATGAGAGGTGAGTTGTAACCAGAATTAGTTTCTACAAGCTTAAATTTAATTGCTTAATTCGATCAAGACGAGAGTAAATACTGGGTGGAAGTGACACCGAGGCAAAAAACATTCAGTATTCAATACAGCATTCTGAGGCCCCCCTCCCCCCCCACAAAAGCTACACGGTCAAAATGTATGGAACAGCTAATTTTGTTTTTAATAATCGATGAAAATATTCGATGTGGGGCTCAGAATGGTGTACTGAATACGTGGTAACCGTAAACCCGTAAATGTATCTCTCCCGCGCAAATCGGCATTCTTCAACCATAAACTTGAGGTCCATATACATATGGAACAGAGTAACTTTGCAGTGTGAGGTCTAAAACAATTCCAAACAAATAAATATTCACTCTTTAAGTAACCGTATTGCAACCTGAATAGACATAATTTTCAAGTTGACTGTGAATCAAAATCAGATGTAAAATAACTCTGAACAGACTGTACATCAAGCTACTACAATCTGTCAAATTTCTTTAATAGATTTACAACTTTATCGCTAAAGCATTAGGTTCAAGGTTGATTGGGAAAATTTGACAGTTTCGGGAAGCTTGATGTGATGGCGTTCTTTACAAACAGATGCTGTCTTTGTGGCTAATGTCACGTAAGGAGACATCACACGTCAATGGGGAGGTAGGGGGTCAATAAAGTGTTGCATCGCATGGTTAGAAGAATCCGTGACGTCGAGGGGAGCGAGGAACTCCAAAAATCTTGGTTTATGGATAGTCTCCAGCTCAACGTTCCCTAAAACTAATTACAACGCCCCCAACAGGCGACCAAATGAACTTCGACCAGCGCAGCACGATGAAGGTGGAACGCAAGAACTACACCGTGGAGCTGCACGAGCTGGAAGCCCTCGCCAAAGCCCTGGACACCCAGAAGGAGATCGCTGAACGCGCGTTCTACATCCACAGGGAAGCTACCAGGAACAGCCAGCATTTGCATGACCCTGAGGTAGGCTTACTTACATAGATAAGCATAGCATGATCAGCCTATGATGTTCCACCAGTCACATTTACTACAAATTGTATTTTCTCACAAATATTTAAAAGTAATTTATCACTTTTAATCCTTACTATTTCTCTATTCAGGTCGCCCAGTACCTCGAGGAAGAATTCATCGAAGACCAGTCCAAGAAGATCCGTGAACTGGCCGGTCACACCACAGACCTCAAGAAGTTCATCACTTCCAACAATGGACAAGACTTGTCTCTTGCTCTGTACCTCTTCGACGAATACCTCCAGAAGACGGCTTAAGTCTAAAACAGATATAATTTTATAGTTTTATCATAGATATGGCTACTGTTTCACTCGGTAGAGGCTTTAAATTTGTTAAAAATATATATTTAGTGTAAAAAAAGCATTACTGTTGGGCAAATACCTCTAAAGGATAGAAATACAAAACTAGCCCTCGCTGTTATATATATTTTTGAATGAAATATCAATCAGGTCACAATTTAGGCGCCATAATAGCTTTTGACATTTAAAAAAGACGCCATCTTGAATAAAAAACGCGCCAAGAGTGAAACATAACCTTTTTACTCCACTAAAAATTAAAATAAATCAGTTTTTTTTTTATTAAACATTATTTTTACCTTTGTGTACAAAATTAGGCTGTTATAATGTGATTTTATTTCCAATTAAGTTTATCCCATTTATATTGTAAGCGATATAACATAAAAAGTAAGTTGTTTAGAAAAACGTATGTAGATGTATCCAATCATTTTCAAATAAAAGGTTTCATTTGAAATTCATTGTATTGTTGTTTTTTTTATCCTCACTAGACACTATGGTAGACAGAAAAAGATCGCCAGCGCCGCCTGCTCATGATCTACCTAGCCTTTTCCCCAACTATGTTGGGGTCGGTTTCCAGAGGAGCTCGTGGCTAAATAAAAACAGCCGCTCGGATCGATCTTTAGGTTAAGCCGTGCTTGCCTAGGTTGGGTCTGTGGTGTGGTGGCCTCGGAAAGCACTTTAAGCCGTTGGTTCCGGCTGTCATTTGTAGATCTTTGACAGTCGTTAGGTAGTCAGTGGACCAAAAAGTCTGACAACCAGTCTTACCAAGGGGTATCGTATTATCCAGTACTAACTGGGTTGTGGAGGTCAGATAGGCAGTAGCTCCATGTAAAATACTGGTTAGGTTAGGTTAGACTGGAAGCCGACCTCAACATAGTTGTAAAAAGGCTAGGCAGATGATGATGTTAGGGTCGGCTTCCAGTCTAACAGGATGCAGCTGATTACCAGTATTTTACATGGAGCGACTGCCTATCTGACCTCCACAACACAGTACTGTTATGATTATGAATTATCTTTGTAAAGTGAGTATTTATAAAATAAAACATTTGCGGAACAAACAATTATGAAACGTTGTAAACTGAAAATTTGTTATAAACGGGCGTCGCCAGGGGGGAGGCTGCCCCCTCCCTTAGAGGCAAAGGATTTTTAAAAATTATAAGTCATTAACATCCTACGCAAGCGCGACTTACCCGAGGGTAGTCCTTCAGACGACCGACTTGACTTCGACTGTTGTTATTTAGCCTCGAACTCCTCCACGCCATCTGCTATGATCCTTTAATACATACACGAGTACCTTGGTTGCGAGTAGGTACTGTAGTATCCTTACCTTTATGGCGCACATCACCATTATAATCCTAGGGTTAGGGTTACGCCCCACAGGGTTAGGCAGAGGTTTACATAATAGTACACCCACATTTCGCCAGTTATGTTTAAGTCCCATGTAATAGGGGTCGAGCCTATTGCCATTAACCGGGCGCAAATCCAGACTCCGTGGCTGCTACTGAGAAATTCCTGATGGAAAAACCCAATAACTCTTTACCCGACCTGGGAATCGAACCCAGGACCTCTTGCTCAGCAATCGCGCTTGCGATAATAAGGCCAAAGAGGTAGTCACCTAATACTACCATAAAAAATAATAAAAGCTTCTTTTTGGACTGCAATACAGTCCAGTAGACAAATAATCCAAATAAAAAAACTAAATAAAGTAAAAAAAAATATTTATTTCACACAAAACAATAAAAGTAAAAAAATAACATGTTTCTTCGTGCTTAGAATCGATTAAAAGCTCAGTTTTTTTTTAATTCACAACAATTGAAAAAACTACCCGAAACTGACAAATTTTCCCTATCAACCTTGAACCTAATGCTTTAGCGATAAAGTTGAAAATCTATTAAACAAATTTGACAGATTGTCTGTACAGTATGCTGTTTTTTTTCATACACATCTTTTTGCCCATAACTACTGAAAAATTGGTACTTTTCTAATACTGTCACTTACGGGATATCTTCCGTGATTGTTTATTATTTTGAGCTCCCGATATTTCGGCGATGTTGCAAGCGTCATGATCGCGGGTTGACACAAGATATCCCGTAAGTGAAAGTATTAGTTTAGTTGTGAAAGGTTAAAACAGAATAGGTTAATACTTTGTTCAATTATGTTGGAGTATTTCCAACTAGTTGATTATAACCACGCTTCCCAACCCGGAGGGGTAACAGACAGAATTTTAGGTTCCGTACTATGCTGGAGAAGACACGATACCTGTGAAAAGGAGGATTTTATGTTATAATAAATATTTTATGTTATAATAAATATTTTATGTTATAATAAATATTTTTTGTTATAATAAATATTTTATGTTATAATAAATATTTTATATAATATATATTTTATGTTAGACTGAAAGGAAATAATATCGTAACATATTATAAGAACGAAAAAAACCGGCCAAGTGCGAGTCAGACTCGCACATGAAGGGTTCCGATAATCGTAGTAAGGGAAACCCCTTTAATTTATTATTCGTTGTTATAGCGACAACGTGAACAGCTGGATGCGAGACGCACGGGACCGGTCAATGTGGCGACACTTGGGGGAGGCCTATGTCCAGCAGTGGACGTCTTTCGGCTGAAATGATGATAGCGGCGACAGAAATACTCATTCTGAGAAAATTTCAACTGTCTACGCTCGAGGTTTGGGTCATACGACTAGGCTATTACTCTTTCATTATAGGCTATTTTGAAACGTTAACGTGGGATAATTTCCGATGATAATGGGAGTAAAGCCGCGGGTAAAAGCTAGCAAAAAAATAAATTACCTGTTCCTCGACACTGTACACATGTTTTGGTACAAAATTCTCAAAGACTTGATCCAATAATCTCATATATTCATTCTTATATTTCTTTTCTGAATCTTCAATACATTCCCTCGTTATTTCATAAGAGACCGCTTTACCTTGCAAAATGTTGTTGATGTGTTTTAGCTAAAAATTGAACAAAAATAATTATGAAATTAGACAAATTTTTTTTGTTAATTCTTTTTTTTAAATTCGCTTGACAATCAGTACTTTTTAAACGTTAAAATGTCATAATCGTCATCTGCCTAGCCTTTTCCCAACGATGTTGGGGTCGGCTTCCACTCTAACCGGATGCAGCTGAATACCAATATTTTATAAAATATGTTAATTCATTACATACCGAATTTCCTGCGTGCCTCGGAAAGTAAGTTAAGCCTTTCGTCCCGGCTGTCATTTATAAATCTTTGACAGTCGTTACAGGTAGTCAGTGGCCCGAAAATCTGACAACCAGTCTTACCAAGGGGTACCATATTACCCAGTACTAACTGGGTTGTGGAGGTCAGATAGGCAGTCGCTCCATTTAAAATACTCGTATTCAGCTGCAACCGGTTAGACTGGAAGCCGACCCCAACATAGTTGGGAAAAGGCTAGGCAGATGATGACGGATAATTAATCTTACCTCCTTAAATTCTGGGCCCAACCAATAAAATGACGTCCTAATAAATGCTGCGAACAGTTGTTGTGACTCTCTCAAACTTAACAGCATACTTTGTAGACGGCTTTCCAGTACTGTAATGAATAAAAACAAAATTTAAATAGTATATTTTGAAGTCCGGTATATGAGTAGAGGAAGATCAAAGAAACGATGGATGAACTGTGTGAAGAATGATATGGCTAGAAAAGAGGTGTCTGATGAGATGACGAGTAATAGAGAAGTATGGAAGAAGAAGACATGCTGCGCCGACCACAAATGAATTGGGATAAGGGCGAGAGAATGATGATGATGATATTGCAGTCCGGTTAAGCAGAACTAACTTGCCTATACAGGGTGTAAACAGACCCTTCACGAAGCCGTCAACCAAGCATTCTGTACATCAAACTAAGTAACTTTACGCAAAAATTATTGATGAGAATCGACTTTTTTTTTGGGGTGAAAAATCACGTTTTACGGTAGGACTCGATGGAAAGCACTAGTAGCATCGTGCTGATGAATGTATTGAATAGTACGAGGGTCGTGGAGGTGTTTAAAGTAAAAATCTTACATTAAAAACATGTAAATAAAAAAAAAACTTGTGAAAAAGTTGGAACTTTGACCCCCAATATCTCCGTAACTAGAAGGTTCCCAGGTATGGTCTAGAACAAAAAAATTATCGCAGTGACGGGGAGAACAAGTGCCTTTCTTTAATGTTAATGTTAAGGGTCTATTTACACCCTTTAGACTGACCTGCGAGATGCCATGTCGAAACAAAAAAAAGTACATTTTGATGCAAGTGTGAAAAGCTTGTCATTGCACTCGCGATGGATGATCTAGCGTATCTAAAGACGTTGTTGAACACACTTGACGGGATTAATGATCGCATTTTCAACCTAAGCAGACCAGTCGCACTCCGCAGTTTAGGTATAAGTTACAAGTACAGACGTAGCACTGTCAAATTTTCGCAATCAACCTTGAACTTAATACTTTAGCGATAAAGTTGAAAATCTATTAAAGTAATTATAATAATATAATTGCATATATCACATGTGTGAGTACTATGTACTGTAAGGCTACAATTTACATTTTGTTATTTTTCATTGACTTGAATGTGCCTTGGTGGCTGAGAGAATGTAATGTCTCGCTGATGGTGGCGGGTGTGTCGGGTCATTTAGTTCCCTCCATTATGGTTGAGTTGAATGGCGCTGATCCATGCGTCATGTTCGTGAACTGGACATCTCTTAGTTGCCTCGGTTTATTTTAATAACTTTATTTTTTTTCATTGTTGATTTAATCTTTTACTCTGGACGCTCTTAATGTGCAAGTCTTTTACATCGTTCTCACATATAAAATATGTATAAACTCAACATGAATGATGTAACCAAGATTTTGTTAAATATTTTGATTTAAAAGAGTGTCCATGGAGTTTCTTGCCCATTCTTCTCCATAGAGATCTACGCTTTGGAATGTGCAACTACAGTACTTTCTCAAGTTCGCTTCATTTTTTTTTTTTTTGACATTCAAAAGTGCCTGTGATGGTCTAATTGAAATAAATGCTTTGACTTTTGAAAAAGAAATTTGACAGATTGTAGTAGTTTCATGTGCTCGTTGTACATGGCGGGTCCGTCCGCACGGACTAATTCAGCAGGGTTGCCGCGCTCCGGCCGCGTCGCACGCGCACGCTCGGTGTTTACATTTGTTATTCTAATTTATGTCACCCATATTTACGTAGTTAGAATATTAATTATTATGGTATAGTTAGGTACTTACAAGTTGTTTACAGGGTCCGGTTTAGATTTGATAAGTATATAGGTCAGAAAGTACCTATTTAATTGTTTTTAGTTTTCTTTTTTTTTTTTGTTGGGTGAAGAAGATGGATGAAAGAAGATTGCATGTAGCGGAGATGAGAATGTTGAGGTGGATGTGTGGTGAGACAAGAATGGATAAGGTAAGGAACGAGTACATTAGAGGAAGTTTAAAAGTTGCGCCAGTTACAGAAAAGTTGAAAGGTAATCGACTGTCTTGGTATGGACATGTGATGAGGAGGGACGAATCGCATGTGACTAAAAGAGTGATGAATATAAACGTTGATGGATGGAGAGGGAGTGGAAGACCAAGGAAACGATGGATGGATTGTGTGAGGAATGATATGAAAGAAAAAGGAGTAAATGATAGCGTGACGGTTGACAGAGGAGAATGGAAGAAAAAAACGTGTTGCGCCGACCCCAAGTAACATGGGACAAGGACGGGAAGATGATGATGTACCACGGACTATCTAGGTACAACTAAACATTATGGAGTAAGATTCTGACAACAGGGTAGGTAGTACACACGGCGGCACATCAAGCTCTACATAACCAGTATAACCTGCCTTCGCTTTGTATGAGCTTCCCGTTCGATGAGAGATCAGCTTAATTTGGTTTTGCATAGCTTGATTGGCCGCCGTTCGTACTCGTACACACTTTTTTATTAGCCCAATTACGTAGGTATTTATTAATAAATAATGGAGACTAATAACAATTACAGTATTAAAATTATAATAATGGTAGTTTCTGGCAGCCATATTGGAAGATGGCCGCCCAGTCACAGACTACTGTCGCGGATGTAGTTAGTTCAGTCATATTAGGGTTTCACCTATTTTTGTGACGTTTGACCATGAATAACTTACGACGCTGACACGAGATTTTATGAGACTTTTGAGACAAGTTTTAGAACACCAAAATGAAGGTGTGTACAAGTTTACAGCTTATTATCTCTCATTCCGAGCTTGACCCCTTTTTTGGCTTATTTGACTGGACTAGTCCATTATATTCTGTTTGTAAGACTAGCATGAACTATAGTTAGCTCTAACATCACACACATCATTACTCTAATGAGCTTATGTTGGCACCAACTTAAAATGTACGTGTACTATTGAATAAATAAATAAATAATCACACACTGCTAGAACATTCGCCGTCAACCTAGGGGGCGGGAGCTCCTGGCAGCCATATTGGAAGATGGCCGCCTTGTCACACACTACTGTCGCGAATGCTGTACATTATATACTGTATGTAAGACTAGTATCTATAAAATATTCTTACCTCTAACATCACACACTGCTAGAACATTCGCCGTCAACCTAGCGGGCGGCAGCTCCTGGCAGCCATATTGGAAGATGGCCGCCCAGTCACACACTACTGTCGCGAATGCTGTACATTATATTCTGTATGTAAGACTAGTATCTATAAAATATTCTTACCTCTAACATCACACACTGCTAGAACATTCGCCGTCAACCTAGCGGGCGGGAGCTCCTGGCAGCCATATTGGAAGATGGCCGCCTTGTCACACACTACTGTCGCGAATGCTGTACATTATATACTGTATGTAAGACTAGTATCTATAAAATATTCTTACCTCTAACATCACACACTGCTAGAACATTCGCCGTCAACCTAGCGGGCGGCAGCTCCTGGCAGCCATATTGGAAGATGGCCGCCCAGTCACACACTACTGTCGCGAATGCTGTACATTATATTCTGTATGTAAGACTAGTATCTATAAAATATTCTTACCTCTAACATCACACACTGCTAGAACATTCGCCGTCAACCTAGCGGGCGGGAGCTCCTGGCAGCCATATTGGAAGATGGCCGCTAAGTCACACACTACTGTCGCGAACGCTGTACATTATATTCTGTATGTAAGACTAGTATCTATAAAATATTCTTACCTCTAACATCACACACTGCTAGAACATTCGCCGTCAACCTAGCGGGCGGGAGCTCCTGGCAGCCATATTGGAAGATGGCCGCCCAGTCGACGCCGCACACGCCGCCATCTCGCACGCTGTACATTATGTTTTGTAAGTGACGATCGCCTACGCCTGAAATATTACAAAAAAAGGAATATGGACAGTATACTTTGTAATTCGTTTAAAATATACAGTGCTAAAATCTGGATTTATTGAATCCATTAAAAAGAATTAGGCGTCGGTTATTTTTAGTGTTAAATCAATTTATTTTTAAAATTAATTATAATAATAGTTTTACCAACGAAAAAAAAAAAGAAAAAAGAAACGAAAGAGAAAAAAAAGAAGGGAAAAGAGCACATGTAAGGAATTGGGGGAGGCCTTTGCCCAGCAGTGGGACAGTACAGGCTCATAAAAAAATTTTAAACAAATAGTTATACCGGTGGGCTATTTTTTTTTTATATTTTCAAATGTTTTTTATATTGTTTAAGGAATTTGAAAAATGTAATAATATCACGGCGACGAAGGTCGCGGGCAACAGCTTGTCCATACTTCTATACTAATTTTATAAAAAGGAAAGATTTTTGTGTGTTTGTACCGAATAAGCTCCGAAACCACTGGACCGATTTTAACCATTTTTCACCAATAGAAAGCTAAATTATAGAAAGAAAGAAAGAAAGAAAAAATATTTATTTGTCGCAGGGACATACATGACATGCATCATACAAAATTACAAAAACTAAACAATAAACTATAAATTCAACAGGACGGAACAAAAAAAAAAAGGAAAAAGCTAACAGCTTGCACGTCGTGACTGCGACAAGCAGGTTACCACTCAGCATGATGCTGTGCTATGGGGGCCCACAACACAGCGCTGGTTTTCAGTGGTCACCCGTGAAGAAACGTACGGAAGCCAAGACAGCATAAATATTTATTACATCAATATGATAATAAAATAAACAGTACTTGGGTTGGTTGGATATTATCAGGAAGTAACATAGGTTATAAATTATATTTATATCGTGCAAATTAGCCGAGCTATTACAACTTTCGCGGACAAAGTCGCGCGTAAGTGCTAGTAAAATATACATATAAACTTACCAAACAACCAATTCAATATGGTCATAGAACTCAATGTGTCTTCAAATGTTCGTTTTTTAGTTATAAACTCTTTTACACAAGAACTGTTGTTTTCTATTGAAGACCTGAAATAATAATTACAATTAACACAACCTCACGCTTGTTATCCCCGAAGGGTAAGGCAAAGGTGTACATCTACATTTCGCCAGTTATGCTTAAGTCCCATGTAATAGGGGGCGAGCCTATTGTCATCAATCGGGCGCAAATCCAGACTACGTGGCTGCTACTGAGAAATTTCTGATGGAAAATTCCAATAACACTTTGCCCGACCCGGGAATCGAACCCAGGACCTCAATTTCAGCAGTCGTGCTTGCGAACACTAGACCAACTACAGTCAAATAATTACAATTAATTGCAAAAAAAATACTTTGATTAAGGACAGGTCTCTCCAGGATTTAACCCAAACATTTATTGACTACTCTGGACAGTCTTTTACGAGGAGCTCGTGGCTAAATAATAACAGCCGCTCGGGGCGATCTTCAGGTGAGTCCGAGGTTGAGTGACCACCCATTGCATACCGATTTTCCTCCGTAAAAATAATAAAGTACTTTGACTTTCCGTGCCTCGGAAAGCACGTTAAGCCGTTGGTCCCGGCTTTGACAGTCGTTACAGGTAGTCAGTGGCCCAAAAAGTCTGACAACCAGTCTTACCAAGGGGTATCGTATTACCCACAACTCACTGGGTTACCCAACTGGGTTGTGGAGGTCAGATAGCCAGTCACTCCAAGTAATATCTGGTATTCAGCTGCATCCGGTTAGACTGGATGCCGGCCTCAACATAGTTGGGAAAAGGCTAGGCAGATGATGATGTAGTCATACGAGAGAAATGATACTTACCTCAAGATATAAGGAGTAACTTTATCACACATCGCATGATATTGCTCCATGGCTAGATTGGGCGCTAGGATCAGTTTTTCATAGCCCGCTTTGGGTGCAGCCACTGGAACAAAAAGTTACTTTTTATTTGACAGCTGGTGATAGAAAACAGTCTGTATAGTCCGGAGGGATGAGCAGAATTTTATAGTACTCCAACATTTCGTAAAAAATGCACAAAAGCGTTCTACAACGCAAGTGAGCTAGATAGGGAAAGCTAGAGCTTCTATTTCGTAAGTAAGGTGAGCTTACTTATTTGTGTCGGTATGAAAATCGAGTTTAATGTACACACGGCAGCACATCAACCTACTACAATCTGTCAAATTTGTTTAATAGATTTTCAACTATATCACTAAATCATTAGATTCAAGGTTGATTGGGGAAAGACAGATTCGGGTAGATTGATGTGCTGGCTGCGTGTTCGGGGAAAAGATAGACAGACGGATATAATACTCTTTATTATACCGGGTATGCAAGATGCTAAAAAAATCTATTAATAACTACGCTAATTCGTGCGATTCTAGCGAGTAGTTTTGAATTTGATAGAACCATACAACAGTACGTACAAAAATTAAAATGTAATTTAAGGATTATACTAATAACTTTTTTTAAATTTAAGCTTTAATGCTAAGTTTGGGAATTTAAAAAAATAAAAATTAGAAAAAAACGAATAAAAAAACCGGTGTGGCCAAGAGCGAGTTCTTGGGCCTGAAGAAATAGCAAATGACCTCTCCATTCGGCCAATTCAATTTGGCAAACGATGCACCAAACACCCTGTATATACCATAAAAATTACACGTAAAATTAACATTTTTGCAAATAAAAATAACAATTGATTTCCAAAATAAAACACGAAAAAAACTGAAAAATAAGTTTACATTCGGAAGTCGGTGACTTTCGCGCATAAATTAATATTCCTTAGAAAAAAAAACAATATAAAAACATTTAAAAATATAAAAATTGTAGCCCACCGGTATCGGGAACAGGGTCCAAGCTACCGGCGGTCAGGGCTCCAGAGAGAGGAACCTCCTAACAATACGAGCCGTGTCCAGGAGTACCGCGCACTGAAACAAACCCTTGATCCAGCTGCCTAACGAGAGCCTCCTCAGGTATTGGTCGAGGCTCTTGGCAATTAAGCCATGGGCTGACATGACTATCGGCACAATGATCGCTGAGTCCACATCCCACATGTCGACAACCTCGCGAGCCAAGTCAAGATACTTGATTTGCTTATCTTTCTCGGCTTTCACGAGGTTCTCATCATGCGGGACAGTTATGTCAACAATCATTGTATTATTAGCGCGCTTAAAAATTTGAAAAAAATGTATAAAAGTGTTCTACAACGCAAGTGAGCATACAGGCAGGATTTTTTAAAATCCATCCCCTTTTGGGGATAAATAAAGGACGATAGTCTGTTTACAAGTTCGTAATTACGAACTTTGCCGATCGGAGATCTCATTGGGTACATGTCTTGTTTAAATAAGAAAACGAAATGCTAATATTAGGGGTTAAAGTATGAAATTGCCGATTTGTAAGACGATTTCGTGAAAAGTGATATTTCGGGTGACAGGTGTATAACAGATGTTTTGACACACTACCCTATGAGGTAATATGCAACTATTAGTACGGTTTTTAAACTCTAAGAGGTACGTAATTTAACAATTAATCCAATAAAAATGGAATTAGGAAAAAATAAAGGGTGTAAATAGACCCTTAACATATCCGAAAGGTACTTGTTCTCCCCGTCTTTGTGATCATTTTTTTTGTTCTAGACCATTACTGGGAACCTTCTAGTTACGGAGATATTGGGGGTCAAAGTTCCAACTTTTTCACAAGTTTTTTTTTTAAATTACGTGTTTTTAATGTAACATTTTTACTTTACACACCTCCACGACCCTCGTACTATTCAATCCATCCATCAGCACAATGCTTTGAGTGCTTACCACCGAGTCCTACCGTAAAACTTGATTATTCACGCCAAAAAAAAAGTCGTTTCCCAGCAATATTTTTTGCGTAAAGTTACTTAGTTTGATGTACAGAATGCTTTTTTTTTTTTTTTTCGGATGGGAAATCATCAAATGACCCCCCCACTCTGGGCGGAGCGGAAGGGAGTGTCAGACTTGTACTGACTAAAACCCATCCATGTTCCTTCTTTGCCCTTTGTGTTCCAGGGCCGCGGTATCTCTTTCGAACAGTCCCGCAGCCCTGGCAGGCATCGGCCCTTGCGGACCCCTATTGTTTGCTGACATCTCTTTGAGGCGCACGAGGAACACGAACGCGCCGTCGACACGGCCTGTCGTCATAAGACGGCCGGACGGCGAGCTGGCCCATAACTCGCCGTCCACAGGCCCGCGAATGTACAGAATGCTTGGTTGACGGCTATGTGAAGGGTCTGTTTACTCCCTGTATGTGTACCTCAAAGTTACAAACAGAACAAAATGTGGCAAAAAAACTGCAATTTCATAGTTAAAGACCTATTACTTACCATTAATATCATGTTTTTCTTCCATCATGTCTCTCAATCTGACATGGTCTTCTAAATACTCAATAATTGCTGAATCGTCGCTCAATGGAGTTACCTGAAAAAATAAACGCAATTTATTGCACCGTCGAAGAAGACTCCAACACTAATTTTTCATCGCCAAGAATACTCAAAACTCAATTTTTTTTAATAACAGGCACTTTTGAATGTCAAAAATAAAAAACCCAGTCACAAGGTATAATAACTTGAGAAAGTACTGTAGTTGCACATTCCAAAGCGTAGATCTCTATGGAGAAGAATGGGCAAGAAACTCCATGGACACTCTTTTCAATCAAAATATTTTTACAAGATCTTGGTTACATCATTCATGTTGAGATAATACATATAGGGTCTAACTATTCATACACGAAATATTTTCAGGGAATCATCTAACGGCAAAGCCATTTCAAGAGATTTTTTTTTTATCTGAGTATATTTTTTTTATAAAAAATAAATAATTTCAAATTACTTAACCCACAAAATAAATACTGGCTCCTTATTTTTAAGCATCCATTACGCTAGTTTACTACGTCGTATTTACCTACTGTCATTGTTAGAATATGGGAGTAAAGGTTTTATGCAAAAAGTCTCAAACAATTTTAGAATTATAATAGTTTTGGTAAAAAAAAACACTCAGATTATTTTTTTTTTTCGTTGCTATGGCGACTTTACGACTTATAGAAGTTACTCTTAAAATATTTCTTGTATGAAAAGATAGACTTTATATATGTTAGAAAGATGTAGAAAGACATGCACATTGAGAACGTCCAGAGTAAAAGCTACTTACATTATAACTCCGAACGAGTAATTTCTGGTTGACAGCCGGCAAGATGGACATCGCTCTCTGGACCGAGGCGTCGCGATACATGGGCTCCCCGCTCTTACAAATGAACCGACACGTCGCACCGTTTGATAACAACGCGCGCATTAGACAAGGACGACGGATCGAGTCTGTAAATACTGATATCTGGAAGGGAATTTCGTGCTTGTATTGTTGTATGTGAAACTAAGCGGCCGTTACAGCCGAGGCGGGCCAAAGCAGTAGCTTAGTAAACCCAAATATCGTCAGTTACATTCATAAGTAACACACTACGTAGAGTGCCTTTGGTCCCGAAGGGAAGCCGGCAGGAATCGGCTTTTTACGTGTCTTCGGGTCTGTTGCAAAATTATATTTCATTCGAAAGCTTCTCATGTGTATAAGTGGCTATAGCAGTCAGTCTTAAACCTTTAAGGCAAAAATGAATTTATGATATCTTCATCATCATCTGCCTAGCCTTTACCCAACTATGTTGGGGTCGGCTTCCAGTCTAACCGGATGCAGCTGAGTACCAGTATTTTACAAGGAGCGACTGCCTATTGGACCTCCACAACCCAGTTAGTACTGGGTAACACGATACCCCTTGGTAAGACTGGTTGTCAGACTTTCGGGCCAGTGACTACCTGTAACGACTGTCAAAGATCTACAAATGACAGCCGGGACCAACGACTTAACGTGCTTTCCGAGGCACGGAGGAAACTCGGTCGAATTTATGATATCTTATTAAATGTCAATTCGTCAAATCTTTAGATTTCATACATATTTCTCTCCAAATATTAATAAAAAAGAAGGATTATTATCCAGTCCGAAACAAGTATTATACAAAAATATTAAATAAAATGTTGATCTGCTTATAATACCACTTACTTGCTCCGAAAACTTCACGACGTAAACATCGGGGGGTAGTCTCAACAACCTCTGCAAGTGAACTCTCTTGCGATCCAAGATGGCGGACGAGCACAGATCCGGACATAGCTGCGACAATCTTAACGTCGATCTCTGAGGTTTTGTGCGCAGTTCCTCCATTAAAAGTTTTAATTCTGCTGCTTTTGCGTCTGAGAAAAAAAACGGGAACATAGCTTTTATTTCAAATATACAAGTTACAGGCACTTTTTAACCGACTTTCTTCAAAAAAAAAGGTTCTCAATTCGGTTATATTTTTTTTTAATGTTTGTTACTTCATAACTCCGTGATTTATGAACCTATTTGTAAAGTTCTTTTTTATGTGAAAGAGTATAACTTTAGAAATTGGTCCCATAGAAATTTCATCAAAATCGGTGCAGTAGTTTGATGTTTTCTTGGCCTATGCTGACATGATGGTCGTTAATAATTTCTAATTATAATGTAAAATTGAATCGTGACAAGAATTTGTGCGGTAGCTATACTACAACTAAAAATGGTAAAATAAAAAACTTTTTGCAAAAAAACTAACTTCCAAAAAAAACACAAAAAAAAACTTGGTAATCGGTGGCAAAAATCAATGAAACAAACAAAGTCACCGACTACTACGACTGACGACGACTTCACGACACACGACTGTTAATAGTTACATAGCAATTTCAGTCATTTCTTCCGAGGCATCAAGTTCCTTTTTCATTGTTTTCAATTATACATAGCCATTTCAGTATATGCTTAAACTAATACGTACCAAGTTCACTCATATCTTCCAATGCATAGAGTTTATTTTTCATTGTATTCAACGATTGATAGTCGGTGCCTCCATGCTTACTTTCAAACAGCCTTTTCTTCATCCTGTTGAAGATTGTGGTCCATTCTGTGTCATCTAAAACTGAATATTTAAACATATTAGCCTTTCGAACGCCAGAACATAAAGGCACGCGCGTGCCCTCCACACCAAGCTACAATTTCACCGCAAATACCCACAAAAAGACCATTTTATTGTTTATTTCATTTTTTATAGTGCACCGCATTTTTTGTCACATATTTGTGTCGTTGGCGTACAGGGCACGCGCTTGCTTGTCACGTATATTTGACAATGGCGTTCAAAAGGTTAGAGCGATATCACTGAGCTAATTATTTACTACTTACATACATATTTTTGTAATCGCCTTTTAATTTCGTTTATTTTGATAACCTACTCAATAGGTTTGGTATTTTTTTAATTAACTTTTATTACTATTTCGCGGCAAAATTTACCCGACCCGGGAATCGAACCCAGGATCTCATGCACAGCAGTCGCGCTTGCGACTACTCGACCAATGATACGTAGCATAAGATAGCATAATCAGCCTATTACTGTTCCCACTGCTGGGACACAGGCCTCCTCTCTATGAGAGGGATTGGGCTATAATCCACCACGCGGGCCCAGTGCGGGTTGGTAGATGTCACATGTCTTCGAATTTTAGGTTCTAGGACATGCCGGTTTCCTCACGATGTTTTCCTTCACCGTTTTGAGAGCTGTGGTGATGAAATAACTTACACAAAGTAATGTGCCTGGCTGGGTTCGAACCCACGACTTACTGCTCGTAAGTCGGGGTCTCCACATCTAGAAATCATCTAGAATAGTAAATTAAAAACTTACTGTTCCTCCTCAGATCACTAACATACTGCAGTAAAGAATAGTTAGCATCGCATATTAACTGAAAATACTCCTTGCAGACATCCAGGTCTGAATCCTGGAGCTTATTCAAATAATTCTCGTTTAAAACGTTAGCTGGAAACACTGCTAGTACTTTCTTGAGGATGGCAATACTGAAGAAGTCTAAGCGGTGGAAGATACGGTATATCTGAAAATTAAAATTATTCTCATTAACACTAGAAACGGGATATTTATCATGTTTACTGATTGTTTTGAGTTCTTGGCTAAATAATAACAGGAGGAGCTCGTGGCTAAATAATAACAGCCGCTCGGATCGATTTTTAGGTTAAGCCGCGCTTGCCTAGGTTGGTCTGTGGATGGGTGACCGCCCATTACATACCAAGTTTCCTCCTTGCCTCGGAAAGCACGTTAAGACGTTGGTCCCGGCTGTCATTTGTAGATCTTTGACAGTCGTTAGGTAGTCAGTGGTCTAAAAAGTCTGACGACCAGTCTTACCAAGGGGTATCGTATTACCCAGTACTAACTGGGTTGTCGGGGTCAGATAGGCAGTCGCTCCATGTAAAATACTGGTATTCAGCTGCATCCGGTAAGACTGGGAGCCGACCCCAACATAGTTGGGAAAAGGCTAGGCAGATGATGACTGATTGTTTTGAGTTCCCGATATTTCGGCGCTGTTGCAAGCACCATGATCACGGATAAACTGAAGTTATTGCGGGTGGGTGTTTATGAGCAGACAAATCGGTCTACCCTCTTTCTTGTTCGTTTTTTGCACTCAATACCGCTACCACTGTCACTCGCAACTCGATTCTGTTCCCGACACACGAAATTTACTGTGTCCGCTCGCGAACTTTTTTATCATGATAGTTTTTTAAAATTTATATTCAAATTATTGTTACTAACATTGTGTTAAGTGTTGAATTTGGTTGGGGAAAATAAACATAACATCACGCCTGTAATCCCCGAAGCGTTAGGCGGAGGTGTACAGACACGAGCACCAATATGAATACATTTTTTTAAATTTAAAAGCAATTCTCACGAGAAATAACGGAAATAACTTGGAGATACGATATTTTCATAAAAATATGAGTTCCAGAATACTATGTTCGCAACAAAATAAAATTTTAATCAGAACAGTAGGAGAAAAACACTTTTTAAACTTGTAAAGTGTTTACATATTGGTGCTCGTGACTGTACCTAATAATACACCTACATTTCGCCAATTAAGTCCCATGTAATAAGGGGCGAGCCTATTACCATAAACCGGGCGCAAATCCAGACTCCGTCGCTGCTACTGAGAAATTCCTGATGGAAAAACCCAATAACACTTTGCCCAACCCAGGAATCGAACCGAGGACCTCATTCTCAGCAGTCGCGCTTGGTAAAGTGACCAACGATGCAGTCGATTAATTGAATAAGACCTTCTTATAATAAATACCTGCTCCAGTAAACGTTTAGCCGTATCATCACTGATGGTAGTCTTTTGATAGGAGAGTCGGTTCAACAATACAGATAGCAACAAGTTGCAGTCAGTAGTCAAATTGTGATCTAAGACTTTGTCTATTATCTCTGTCATGCGTAGTATTATGGCGTTTTGAGTTAATTCATCTGAAAATGCAAGAAGAAAGAAGCAAGAAGTTATTTTTATATATTTATTTTGTACCCTATCACAATGTTTTCTTTTTTAACCCAAAGGTTGACTGGTACAGAATGCCTTGTGGCATTAAGTCCACCTATGTATCACTATTGTACATGAAGTTTAAATAAATAAAATGGAGGTAGAAAATATACAGGATGAAGGAATTTAGCACATGAATACAGGGAGTAACTCGTATGTAGTTACAGAATTATAATCATTAAAATCATCAATACAACCCTCTAAGTTCATTTAACCCTATTGAATGACTTTTTCATGAAATAGTTATTGAATAGGGTTAAATAAACATCAGGCAGGCGCATTACTTTGTGTAATTTATTTCATCACCACTGCTCTCAAAACGGTGAAGGAAAACATCGTGAGGAAACCGGCATGTCCTAGAACCTAAAATTCGAAGACATGTGACATCTACCAACCCGCACTGGGCCCGCGTGGTGGATTATAGCCCACTCCCTCTCATAGAGAGGAAGCGTGTGTCCCAGCAGTGGGAACATTATAGGCTGATTATGCTTATGCTTTTATATTCCCCCGTAGCACCTAAACTATACATCCGATTTTGATGAATAAAGTGCCAATCGATCCGTTATTCCGTTATTATGGCCCGGGTAACATAGGCTAATTTTTAACCGACTTCAACAATAAAAGGAGTCGATTTTACTTTATAAACCCCGAATGATGAGGAAATAAACTTCAAAAACATCAACCCCCACCCTGCACCCTGTACTGTGTGTATATACAGGGTGTAAACAGACCCTTCACGAAGCCGTCAACCAAGCATTCTGTACATCAAACTAAGTAACTCTACGCAAACATTATTGCTGGGAAACGATTTTTTTTTTTGGGGAGAAAAATCACAGATTTTTATAGCAGGACTCAAAATGCACTCAAAACATTGTGCTGATGGATGCATTGAATAATACGGGGGCCGTGGAGGTGTTGTAAAGTTATAACACTACAAATTTATATATTTTTTTTTTTAAGAATTTAGACCCCCAATATGTCCGTAACTAGAAGGTTCCCAGGTATGGTCTAGAACGAAAAAATGATCGCAATGACGGAGAGAACAAGTGCCTTTCGGCTTCGTTAAGGGTATTTTTACACCCATTATAACACGAAATAAAATAAGTAAATAGTTTTGAAATCCCTATTCTTTTAAAAGGTATTTGCGGTGAAATTGTGGCTTGGCGTGGAGGGCACGCGCGTGCCTTTATGCTCTGACGTTCAAAAGGTTAATATTTAAACATGCTTACCATTTTCAATCCATAGTTCATCATAATATAACATGGCAGTTTCGTACAAACATTTTAAAACTTGCGCGTTGTTGATTGACATCATACGACCTTTTTGACGAACTATATGCGAGCTCACAACTTGCATTACATCGTCTAGTTTTGTTCTTGATATCGCTGTAAATTATAAATAATAAAATGTTAATTTCAATTACAATGGGCATTTCGATATATATTATTGGAGGTCGCCTTTTTGTCTGGAAAGTTAATTCATGTTATGGGTCCATCGGTATACAACCGGCTACCGGATAATATTTTGAGCGCGAGGTCTGACACTGTTTTTAAAACTAAACTGAAAGGTTGGCTAACCGACCAGGCATTATATGACCTAAAAGAATGGTTTTAAGAAAATTTATGTGATTTGTATACTGTAAGGTTCTATTATTCTGTTTATTGTGTATTATTATAATTTTTTAAATTATGATAATTTGTGTTTAGTGCTCTTTTTAATGTATAATGACTTGTTTTTTTTTTTTTTAATGTATTATGATGTGTTTTTACTTTTTTCAAAATATGACCTGTAATTTTTGATAATTATTAATAAATAAACTAAACTAAGCAAGGAATTGCTTGTATTAGGAGACTCCGCACTTCCAGTTATCATTTTTTATGTAATTGAAATGTAGACAATGTAAACATGCAAGACTAAAAATAAAATGGTAACTTAAAATTATACAAACAGCTCTGTAAATGAGTGAGCGTTATGCAGAAAAAGGCCAGATCGCGCGTGTGCGTGTGGTATGTGTGTCAAGAGTGAGTGAGTGAGTGAGTGAGTGTGTAAGTGAGTGAGTGTGTGTGTGTGAGTGAGTGAGTGTGTGAGTGAGTATGGGTGGGAGTGTGAATAGTGAGGTTGTGTGGTATATGAGTTATAATAAGCAATGCTTAATGTAAGTTGTAATGCTTAAATTACAAAGACTAATTAATGTAACATAACGCCTGTAATCCCCGAAGGGTTAGGCAGAGTTGTACCTAATAGTACACCCACATTTCGCCAGTTATGTTTAAGTCTATTAGGGGCGGGCCTATTGCTATCAAACCGGACACAAATCCAGACTCCGTGGCTGCTACTGAGAAATTCCTGGTGGAAAAACCCAATAACACTTTGCCCGACCCGGGAATCGAACCCAGGACCTCACGCTCAGCAGTCACTAGACCAACGAGATAGGTGTAGGTAGTACGAACATATTTCGCCAGTTATGTATTATCATCATTTCGTTAATTGGTTCATAATTTTTCTATCCTTGTCTCATAGTACTTGGGATCGGCGCAACATACAAAGTGTAAACGGACCCTTTACGAAGCCGTCAACCAAGCATTCTGTACATCAAACTAAGTAACTCTACGCAATAAATATTGCTGGGAAACGACTTTTTTTTGGGGGGTGAAAAATCATGTTTTACGGTAGGACTCGATGGAAAGCACTCAAAGCATTGTGCTGATGAATGGATTGAATAGTACGGGGGTCGTGGAGGTGTGTAAAGTAAAGTTATAACATTAAAACTTGATTTCTAAAAAAAAACTTGTGAATAAGTTGGAACTTTGACCCCCAATATCTCTGTAACTAGAAGGTTCCCAGGTATAGTCTAGAACAAAAAAATAATCGCAATGACGGGGAGAACAAGTGCCTTTCATTTATGTTAAGGGTCTATTTACACCCTTTATTAATGCATGGCCGAATGATGGCCGTTGATATAGGACGAATAATGATCTTAATGTTAAATAAATGTGGAACCAGCATTAAATATTGTACACCTTTTTTTTTTCGGATGGGAAATCATCAAATGATCCCCCCACTCTGGGCAGAGCGGAAGGGAGTGTCAGACTTGTACTGACTAAAACCCATCCATGTTCCTTCTTTGCTCTTTGTGTTCCAGGGCCACGGTATCTCTTTCGAACAGTCCCGCAGCCCTGGCAGGCATCGGCCCTTGCGGACCCCTACTTATTTGCTGACATCTCTTTGAGGCGCGCGTGGAACACGAACGCGCCGTCGACACGGCCTGTCGTCATAAGACGGCCGGACGGCGAGCTAGCCCATAACTCGCCGTCCACAGGCCCGCCCGCAGGTGGCCGGGAGCCACCTCGTTACCCTTGACGCCCAGGGCGTCTCCCGCGGCGGCTGGGACGTGAGGTTCTTAAATATTGTACGTTTATAATAATCATAAGAACTAATAATTGACCTGTGACAAGCAATAAATGAATTAGAATTTGAATGTTATCGACTTTTTTTTAATATTCGCATTTACTTACATCCCAAATCGTGATGGAGTTGTAGAATCAACTTTTGCATTGATATATTAGTGTCAAACGACGATTGTGAAGCAAACCGATTTGTTTGTTTTTCTGGAACAACAAATACAATATGTCATCATCATCATCATCATTTCAGCCGAAAGACGTCCACTGCTGGACATAGGCCTCCCCCAAGTGTCGCCACATTGACCGGTCCCGTGCGTCTCGCATCCAGCGGATCCCTGCAACCTTCACCAGGTCATCGGTCCACCGAGTGGGAGGCCTTCCAACGCAACGTCTTCCGGTTCGCGGTCGCCACATACAATACAATATAATTTCGATTAAATTACCTATAAAAAAAAAAGTAATTGAATAACTAAAAAACTAACTAAAAAACCCGACTGAAAAAACTGAAAAGATTAACACAAGCACATTTTAAATTAAATAAATATAGGAAGCAGACGGGGCTCATTTGAATACAGGGTGTAAGGGACAGCCCTCCGCAAACTGACAGGGTACATTCAGCTCCTTATTTTGAATCATATTCCATCGGAATTTTTCTTCGGAAATTTCATTTTATTTTTATTTATTCCTTTATTTCAATGTAAAAATACATTACCTGTACGAAGCACTCCATTTATGTAAATAATACGGCTAAAATCAAAAATCCAACAATGGATGTTGAAATACTCTAACGAACGACGCGCGAAATCAGCTGTTCACTTCCTGCCTAACTACAGAGTTCATCGAACTCGTCGTCGCGCTTGCCGTGCCACGGTAACGATACATTGCGTATGAGGAAATAAAACAAATCAAATTTATTGGATACCCGTAACATTCCTGAAATAATTTTTTGTACATCGTAGTATGATATACTGAATTCACCCCATCAGTTTGTGGAGAGCTGTCTCTTACACCCTGTGTAAAATTATGAAAATGGTATCGGCCCCGCCTGCTTCCAACTTTTAACTTTTTAAGCATTTAGGAAGATAAAATTGGAATAAATTTGTATGGAGAATCGCAAACCCCAGTTCCCTATTACAAAATGACATATTACCTGCGGCTTCCAATGCCTTCTGTAGCGAATTTAGGTTATTTTCTTTAAGACCTATAGTCCTGTAAGCCTCCACTCTCTCCTGGACCCAGGGGAGGATATCAACGTCTAGTAAGCACCTGGAAATTCAGAAAAGTGTTATTTAATTTACGTTGATTGTTGTTGAATGGAAGAACGAGGTGATCCGACAGAGGACCAGAGTTGTCGACATAGCTCACAGAATATGTAAGCTGAAGTGGCAATGGGCCGGTCATATTAGCCGTAGAACCGAAGACCGTTGGGGTAGACGTGTTCTTGAGTGGAGACCGCGAATCGGCAAACGTAAGGTCACAGGCCGAGGGAGGCCTAGAAAACGCCGACGTGACGACTAAGAGGCGTTTGTGAGAGATTGGCCGGAGAAAACCGCACAGAGAGAAGAGTGGAAGGCTATGGGCAGGAATTGGCCCAGCAGTGGGACAATATGCTTGCTTTGTATAGATTCCGTATGTTAGTATTATATAATTGCATATCACATGTGTGAGTGCTATGTACTGTAAGGCTACAATTTACATTTTGTTATTTCTCACTGACTTGAATGTGCCTTGGTGGCTGAAAAAATGTCATGCGCACTCAAATGTCTCGCTGATGGTGGCGGGTCAATTAGTTCCCTTCAATATGGTTGAGTTGAATGGCGCTGATCCATGCGTCATGTTCGTGAACGTGCGCTGTCAGTTGGGACTGGTCATCTCTTAGTTGCCACGGTTTATTTCTTTTACTTTGGACGCTCTTAATGTGCAAGTCTTTTACATCAACTCAACATGAATGATGTAACCAAGATTTTGTAAAAAATATTTTGATTGAAAAGAGTGTCCATGGAGTTTCTTGCCCATTCTTCTCCATAGAGATCTACGCTTTGGAATGTGCAACTACAGTACTTTCTCAAGTTACTATGCCTTGTGACTGACTGTAGCTTCGCGTTTTTCTGACATTCAAAAGTGCCTGTGATGGTCTAATTGAAATAAATGCTTTTGGCTTTGACTTTTTTTTCTAATAAGGTCCAAGTAAAAACAAAAATCATTAGCTTGGGAAATGGCTAGGCAGATAATGATGACTTACTCCTTATTCCTATCGATGCATTGTAGAGCTAAAGTCGGCAGCTTCCTCTCATTAGCTTGCTGACACCATAATAGCTCATCTTTGGTGAAAGGGACGCGCCATTCACTCTCCGACTGTGATTGTTGTTGGTGGTTGTAGTACGAGGATCTGAAATGTGATGTTGCTTGTAGCTGTTTCATACAAAAGTGCAATACCTACACCAGTAGCGAAGAGTCAGTTTTTGTAAGAGGTAAGCCGGAGTACGTATCTTTAGTGTGATTATATTATTTGTTTATAGAATACTGACTGTGCCATTTTTGAAAGGGAAGCCGGTAGGAATCGAGTTGTATGGAACCTTCGCCACGGTCAAAATGTATGGAACAGCTGTTTCTTTTTTATAACCAATGAAAAATTTCTATGTGAGGAGCTCGTGGCTAAATATTAACAGCCGCTCGAATCGATCTTTAGGTTAAGCCATGCTTGGTTGGTCTGTGGATGGGTCACCTCCCATTACATACCGAGTTTCCTCCGTGCCTCGGAAAGCACGTTAAGTCGTTGGTCCCGGCTGTCATTTGTAGATCTTTGACAGTCGTTACAGGTAGTCAGTGGCTCAAAAAGTCTGACAACCAGTCTTACCAAAGGGTATCGTATTACCTAGTACTAACTGGGTTGTGGAGGTCAGATAGGCAGTCGCTCCATGTAAAATACTAGTATTCAGCTGCTTTCGGTTAGACTGGAAGCCGACTCTAACATAGTTGGGAAAAGGCAGGCAGATGATGAATGTAGTAAATCGTACCTGATCATAAGCCGACCAGCCCATTCAGCAAGACAGTCGCTTGGACTGATATTTCCAAACAGCTTAGCCTCATTTTGATGCCATTGTATTGCTTCTATGACCTGAAATAAGAAAAGGTGGTGGTAAAAACCACGCAGCGCGCACCCCTAGTGTCGTCTAAAGCTCATTGATAATAATAATTTGGCAGTAGGTACCTAAATAATTGCGATAGGTACTTAATGTCGCTCGGTGTCCAACTTGTAAGTTTTTTTAAATATTTTTGGGACAAAATAAAACATGGGTTAAAAATTATTGGAATCGATTCAGTTACTTATTCTGAACAAACTGTATTCAGGTTTCGCATATACTAAAAATAATATTGTATAAAATTGAAGTCTCTGTTTGTAATATCAAAATAACAGCTTTTTACTGAATGCAAAACAACAATAACGTTCTTATGACAATAGATGGCGCCACGTATCCAATCATGATTTAATTATATTTATATAGAAACTTAGTATTGTGTTAAGAGTTTCTTTTGTAAGCAGAGTACAACTCGAAAGGATTATCAAATTCTAACGCGAGCGCAGCCGCGGGTATAAGCTTGTGTACAATACAGGGTGCAGCAGACCCTTCACGAAGCCGTCAACCAAGCATTATGTACATCAATCTAAGTAACTTTACGCAAAAAATATTGCTGGGAAACGACTATTTTGGGTTAAAAAAAAAACTTTTTACGGTAGGACTCAATGTAATACACTCAAAACATTGTGCTGATGGATGGATTGAATAGTACGGGGGTTGTGGAGGTGTTTAAAGTAAAAATCTTACATTAAAAACATGTATTTAAAAAAAAAAAAACTTGTCACAAAAGTGGTACGTTGACCCCCAATATCTCCGTAACTAGAAGGTTCCCAGGTATGGTCTAGAACATAAAAATGATCGCAAAGACGGGGAGAACAAGTGCCTTTCGGCTTCGTTAAGGGTCTTGTTACACCCTGTATACTTACAGCTGACGTAACAAAGTCCCTTTTCGGCCACTTTTCAGTTTGCTTCAACCAACTGATTCTGTTCTGTGTTACTTCTTCAGGATAGTAAGATGCCACCATTTTGTTGAACCAATGTCCGTAATCTGTTGAACAAGGCACTTTGAACTATAGCTTGCGAAACGCGGTCATAAAAAGTGAGAGCGAGACGGTACGAGACTGTATAAAGGGTGAAAGTAAATTAGGTAGCAAAACTTTACAGGTCGGATCGATACTTTAATACTATTTAAAAACAAAATTTTCTTCTGTCGAGTTATAAGTAATCCTTACTACTTATCTACATTTTATGACCAGAAGTTTTGGTGTTAAAACCGCGTTGACACGGTCAGTCCTCTGACCGTGTCACGCTGCTTAGGCTCGAATACCTACTCGGACGCAACTCGTATTGTGGCAATCAGTACCGACCCATGGTATAATAATATACTTCGCCTGGTATTCTCTTCCCACGATGGCCCAAGACTACGTCACGACAGGTGTTACCATTGATTGTCCTTTTCAGTAAATTTAGGGACGTGAATGAAAATAAAATAAATTACTAACCAGCTTAACTATTTAGTAACTCGTGTGATTCATCTATTTAGTTTTAAATTAATTTACATATTAAATTATAAGTTCATAATTGCTTTGTTAAGTTAAAAAATGCATTTGGTTCGGGTAATTCAATCACACACCATGGCAACACATGACAGCATCGCAACTGATGACGTATTCTTGGGCCAATCACGTGACCCAGCTATTACGGGAAGAGAATACCAGGCGAAGTATATTATTATACCATGTACCAACCCATCCGAGTGCGCTTGGATTATGTGTTGCCATTTATAATTTATTTTTATTATTTGTTGTTATTGCTGCAACAGAAATAAAGATTCTGTGAAATTTTCAACTATTTATTTATTTATTTGGCTTCTCAACAATGAGTACACTGTTACATTATAATTTGTACATTGCAAACTTATGTCTAAACGCCTCATCACTTACAGAAAAGCACAGCATGCACTACATTATGAGCGGATAATTACACAATTAAATAATTAAAATAACTAAAACAAAAATAAAAAATATAATAAAACTATTAAAACTTAATTGATTACATTGAATTAAATTAAATTAAATAACATAGATTAGAATAGATTAAATTAAATTAAAATGGATTAAATTATTTTATTAAAGATTATTACGATCTACCTATTACGGATCATGAGATACATCCGGCTGACAGACAGACGGACGGATGAACGGATGGACGGACAGCGGAGGCTTTGTAATAGGGTCCCGTTGGCACACTTTGAGCAGGGAACCCTAAAAAAATAACAAAGACGACTCACCAAGTTTCTTATTAGCTCCGTCAAAATATCCTCTCAAGGAAACGGTGAACTCTTCATTGCTGGTCCACAAGGGAGGCAGGGCGCCTTCTACTTGTCTTTTATCTTGCAGTCTCAAGTCATCCCAGTTTGATAGTGAGCCAAATACATGTTTTAAACCTAGAAAATGTAAAAAGTAATATTTAATTCGGTCGTTTTTATATACATACATAACCTCACGCCTGTAATTCCCGAAATGTTAGGCAGAGGTGTACCTAATAGTACATTCACCAATATGTATACACTTTAATAAATTTACAAGCAATTTTCGCGAGAAATAACGATTGTAACTTGGAGATAGGGTATTTTTAAATAAAATAATGAGTTTTTTTTTTTTTTTTTAAACTTTGCCCCACTCTAGGAATTTCTCGTGTATCGCGGGTGCGTTTACAAACATTTAAACTCACATACACAAACAGCCAGACCCGGAACAACTACCTGTAGGCCATACAAATATTTGTTCCGTGCGGGAATCGAACCCGCGACACGCAGAGCTGCAGTCAATCGCTCAGCCACTGCGCCAACCGTGCCGTCAAAGAGCGAGTTCCCGTTCCAATATCATGTCCGTAACAATAATAAATTTTAATCAGAACAGTAGGAGAAAAACACTGTTATAAGTTGTTAAGTTTATAAATATTGGTGCTCGTAAATGTACACCCACATTTCGCCAGTTACGTTTAAGTCCCATTTAATAGGGGACGAGCCTATTGGGCACGGGGCACGAATCCAGACTCCGTGGCTGCTACTAAGATTCCAGATGGAAAAACCCAATAACGAATTTCCCGACTCCAGAATCGAACCCAGGACCATGAGGTCCTGGGCTCAGCAGTCGCCACCACCATCCACTAGGCAGTCCATTTTAATGAAGAATAAAGCCGACTCGGAGTAATTACTACATTTTCGGCTTGAGTTAATCGGCTGTCTAACATCACTGAATCGTGTTCCAGCTGGCTCGACACCTAAGGCCCGTCGCCCACACGATCAAGAGTCGAGGTACAGGCGCGGAAGTGCTCCAGAGTGTATTTTATTATTACGTCATTTTATTATTTCGTTTCGTGCGTAGCAACGTATAGAAAAGGGATGGAAGCATAGTCCGTGCCTCGACTACACATAGATCCACGACTCGATCCACCAGTGACCGACGCGCCTTACGAGGATAGCTTGATGGAAAAACTCAATAAAATTTGTGCGACCTGTGAATTGAGCTCTGAATCTCCTGTTCATCAATCGCGCTAGCGAACACTGCCGGATGAACACCAACAAAGCATTAAGTGTCTTCATTAAGTTATGGGCTAGCTCGCCGTCCGGCCGTCTTATGACGACAGGCCGTGTCGACGGCGCGTTCGTGTTCCACGCGCGCCTCAAAGAGATGTCAGCAAATAAGTAGGGGTCCGCAAGGGCCGATGCCTACCAGGGCTGCGGGACTGTTCGAAAAAGATACCGTGGCCCTGGAACACAAAGGGCAAAGAAGGAACATGGATGGGTTTTAGTCAGTACAAGTCTGACACTCCCTTCCGCTCCGCCCAGAGTGGGGGGGGTCATTTGATGATTGCCCATCCGACAAAAAAAAAAAAGGGCTATTTCATTGCAGCAATTAAGAGCGCTTGTACAGAAAGTTGCTGAAAGAAGCTTGAAGAGCAGCGGTGGCCCAGTGGTGGAGACCCCGACTTACGAGCAGTAAGTCGAGGGTTCGAACCCAGCCAGGCGCATTACTTTGTGTAAGTTATTTCATCACCACTGCTCTCAAAACGGTGAAGGAAAACATCGTGAGGAAACCGGCATGTCCTAGAACCAAAAATTCGAAGACATGTGACATCTACCAACCCGCACTGGGCCCGCGTGGTGGATTATAAGCCCATTCCCTCTCATAGAGAGGCGGCCTGCGTCCCAGCAGTGGGGACATTAATAGGCTGATTATGCTATGCTATGTACAGAAAGTTGGCAACGTCGCAAATAGCTGTCAAATATTTCGCTGTTTTGATTAATTTGGCAATATTACTGTATGGAAATAAGAAATATGGCTAACTAGTGAACTAAAGTATTGATTATGAAATGCAATAATTAATATCGTAACATCGAATATTTAGTTTTAGATGTAAAAAAAAGTATTTGGAAACTTTCCAAATGCCCTTTTTACACCTAAAACGGTTACAACATCAAATTCAGTGTTTTAATTGCATTCCATTATTAATATTCTAGTTCACTAGTTAGCCATATTTCTTATTTCCATCAGTAATATTGCCAAAATAATTAAAACAGGTAAATATTTGACAGCTATTTGCAACGTTGCCAACTTTTTGGGTGAACGCTCTTAATACTTTAGCATAGCATAATCAGCCTATAATGTTCCCACTGCTGGGACACAGGCCTCCTTTCTATGAGAGGGAATGGGCTATAATCCAGCACACGGGCCCAGTGCGGGTAACTAGATGTAACATGTTTTCGAATTTTTGGTTCTAGGACATGCCGGTTTCCTCACGATGTTTTCCTTCACCGTATTGAGAAAAACAAAAAACATATATATATATGAAATAAATTACTCAAAGTAATTGCGCCTGGCTGGGTTCGAACCCACGACTTACTCTTCGTAAGTCGGGGCCGCCACTATTGGGCCACCGCTGCTCTCCTTAATACTTTGAGAATGTTTATTTAGATTACCTTCTAAAGTAAATTCTTCATCTCGCATGGCTGCATCTGAGTCTTCTTTAAACACACTGTAACAATAATAAGCACATTAAGAGTACCGCATTTCTAGAACCTCGTGAAAGCAGAGAAAGATAAGCAAATGAAGTATCTTGACTTGGCTCGCGAGGTTGTCGACATGTGAGATGTGGACTCAGCGATCATTGTGCCTATAGTCGTTTCAGACAATGGCTTAATTGCCAAGAGCCTCGATCAATACCTGAGGAGGCTCTCGTTAGGCAGCTGGATCAAGGGCTTGATTCAGAAAGCTGTACTCCTGGACCCGGCTCGTATTGAGATTCCTCTCTCTCTCCAATTTATTATATTTTTAAATATCATTTCTAGAACTTTGACAGTCGTTACAGGTAGTCAGTGGCCCGAAAATCTGACAACCAGTCTTACCAAGGGGTACTGTATTACCCAGTACTAACTGGATTGTGGTGGTCAGATAGGCAGTACCTCCATGTATAATACTGGTATTCAGCTGCATCCGATTAGACTGGAAGCCTACCCCAACATAGTTGGGAAAAGGCTAGGCTGATGATGATGAAGAGCATGAGAGTGATGATAAGAACTTACCTGAATATAAATTTGTTTCGATCCCTGCTCCGAAGTTGTAGGTCTTCAAATAATATATTAGTATACAGGTACCCTTCACTGTTGGAGACCACTTGCTTCAATTCTTTCACTGATTCGGTAAATCTGAAATAGAAAAGATAACATGACGCCTGTTGTCTCCGAAGAGGGAGGCATCTAGCATCCAAATGCCGACATACTTGTGCATACTTTTAGCAATATAAGGAAAGATGTATTGTCATTTTTAAACGATTGATTTGTAATTTTATCTTCTTTTTTAATTTTAATCTAGACTGTACTGTAATATTTTATTGAATTCCATTGACTTGTTTATTAATTTTGATGATCATCTGAACCAACCTTTTCGGTCAGCTTCCAGTCTAACCGGAAATGTACATAACATTACATTACACGTAGGTATTATTTTTGACATCTTAGGAATTATTTATATTATTTTATTTGTGATATGTATGACACGACTTGACATTTAATTTTTATTTTGCTTTTTGAACTATTATTGTAAAGATGATATTTGTAATATGATTATTGTTAGCTCTAAAGCGTTTTGGTAAAAAAAAACTGTTAGCTTAGAATGTATTTCTGAATAAATAAATGTGTTACTGTAAAAGCCTGAACTGCGGTTGAAAATATTAAAATTTAGCAGGTCTCGCCGGTAAAAGTCCGGATTGTTCTATAATAATAATCAATTCCTGACTTTTAACGGCATTCAATCGGTAAATCTTAGGTTTTACCACAGATACCGGTAAATGTCCGAAATCAAAGACTAAAATATAATGATAGTCGTGTCAACTCGTGTCTCGCTCGACACTCGCTCGGCTAGCGGGTTGTGTATTGTATGATCCCCGACAGTGGCGGCGCAAGACCACAATTTTATGTGAACAAGGTACATTTAGCGAGGCCCTCTGGTGGCGCAAGAAGCAATGTTATAAATTAAAAAACAATTTAAAAATATTTATCCTATTTTTGGCAATGGGTTTTTGAGGTGCGAGGCGGCCCTCGTAATGCGACGCCGTAGGCGGTGGCCCACGTCGCCTACGCCTAGCGCCGCCTCTGTCCCCCGACCCCCACTACAGTGCCTTGATTTACCGCAGTTCGGGCTTTTACAGTAACATATACAAGGTGTAAACGGACCCTTCACGAAGCCGTCAACCAAGCAGTCTGTGCATCAAGTTACCACGCAAGAATTATTGCCGGGAAAAATCACGTTTTACGGTAGGACTCAATGTAATGCACTCGAAACATTGTGCTGATGGATGGATTGAATAGTACGGGCAGTGGCGGGGCAAGACCACAATTTTATGTGGGCAAGGTACATTTAGCGAGGCCCTCTGTTGGCGCAAGAAGCAATGTTATAAATTAAAAACAGTTGAAAAATAGTTTTTACTACTTTATTATAACAAAGACACTGCAATCCAAATTATTTTCTTAGACTAACATTAAAGAAACAGAAATTTCCTGCTCTTAACCTTACTAAACTCCTTAATGACTGTACCGTAATTAAGCTTAGATGCATGTTTTAACATAAATTATAGTATAACTCAGTACATTATAATATAATAGTTACCATTCTTCAAACAAAGTTTTTAGTTAGTACAAAATATATACCTACAGCGGCGCGACGCAGAGTGTAAACAAATCATTTCACAACTTCGAAATCATAGCTAAATGGTATGGTAAAATATCAGAAACTACAATGGCTTTCAGTGTGTGCGTTACGATTGCTCCGCCAAGTTATCAAAACAGAAAAAAACTTCGCCAAAAAATTTGTCGAAATTTGTCAAAATCGAAGGGTACAAACCAAAAATTTGTCAAAGTAGAAATAAAGAAGTTATAAGGGTTTTAAGTTGGCCGCGCGAACGTAACGTGGAGGATTGCGCGGCCATGGATATCTCAGCAACTACTTGGGTTAGAGATCTAATTCTTTTTGTCAATTGAAGACTGAATTTGTCAAAAATTGTCGAAAAAAGAATTATAAGCTCTGGATCAATGAGGCCCCCCGCTTCGACGCTGGTGCGAGTTGACGTGTTTGTAATCGCTCCGCAGTTTTTATTCATACAAAGTGGATTTAAATATTTTTTTCTCAAGTTATAACTTTTGTATATTATAGTGAAAAACTGACTTATAGGCATGGTAGGCATGAAAGGCAAAACGATATGTCATTCTAATGAGGTTAAAATGTCGAATAAATGGATGTTCACACCGAAATCCTAGCAATTATAGATAATGAGATATCAGCGTACAAAGTAGCGTTTCGATCGCGCAGCCACGTATTTTTTGTTTTGGACTTATTTCGTCTGTTTTACTAAACTTTAGTAGTATTTAATGCTGTCGTTAGTTTTGACAAATTAAGACCTTTCTTCTTGTAACAGTTTTAATGTATAAAGTCTTAGGTTTAAAGAAATAATCAACAATAAAGAAACAACAAGTGGAGGATTGCGCGGCCATAACTTCCAAGGTGAATATTTCGTAAAATATTGATTCAGAGCTTATAATTCTTTTTTCGAAAATTTTTGACAAATTCAGTCTTCAATTGACAAAAAGAATTAGATCTCTAACCCAAGTAGTTGCTGAGATATCCATGGCCGCGCAATCCTCCACGTTACGTTCGCGCGGCCAACTTAAAACCCTTATAACTTCTTTATTTCTACTTTGACCAATTTTTGGTTTGTACCCTTCGATTTTGACAAATTTCGACAAATTTTTTGGCGCAGTTTTTTTCTGTTTTGATAACTTGGCGGAGCAATCGTAACGCACACCTTTCTGTCAGTACAAGAACGAAGAATGTCGCTGTGTTAGCAAAATCGAAAAAAAAAATAAAACAGAGCGTGCTGTCAACAAAAAATATTTGTTGGCCAAAATTGGCCATGTACAGTGTACACTGTACAGTTTAGAATATTTTTTCGTTCCGGTCCCAATTTTGGCAATGGGTTTTCGAGGTGCCAGGGTGGTGCGAGGTGGCCCTCGTAACGCGAGGCCGTAGGCGGTGGCCCACGTCGCCTACGCCTAGCGCCGCCTCTGAGTACGGGGTCTAGTTTATATTTAAAGTAAAGGTTAGACTAGAGGCCGATCACGACTTAGTTGGAAAAAGGCTAGGCAGTTGATGATGCTCTTGTGTGGCGTGTTTATGTGTAGGTGTTAGTGTGTGAGTGTGTTGTGTGTAAGTGCGTGTGTGAGTGATTGTGCTTGGTGGCTAGACTCTGGGTTGTACAGGGTGTATACAGGTATCAGGCAGACTGACAGTTATTTTTGCATTTATAATACAGGGTGTAACAAGACCCTTCACGAAGCCGTCAACCAAGCATTCTGTACATCAAACTAAGTAACTTTACGCAAAAATTGTTGCTGGGAAACGTCTTTTTTTATTGGGTTGAAAAATCACGTTTTACGGCAGGACTCAATGTAACGCACTCGAAGCATTGTGCTGGCGGATGCATTGACAACATGCATGCGTAGAGGTGTTTAAAGTAATCTTACATTAAAAACATGTTTAAAAAAAATGTTATGAAAAAGTTGGAACTTTGACCCCTAATATCTCCGTAACTAGAAGGTTCCCAGGTATGGTCTAGAACAAAAAAATGATCGCAATGACGGGGAGAACAAATGCCTTTCGGCTTCGTTCAGGGTCTTGTTACACTCTTCATTGACCACTTACCCTGCAATACTGCTTATATCCTTGACAAAGATCCTGCAAGCGTCTAAAACCAAGGGGGTAAGGCAGAAAGGGTCCCTCTTGATGATGTGGAACAGCTGTTTAGCTATGACCGAGTCAAGGTCGAACCTACGACCCGTGCCTTGGAGACACTTCATCATTTGAACGCAGAGTTCTTGACATATTTGCGAATTCGTCTGAAAAAACATACAAATTACATAGGCGGAAAAAATAACATCGATAATATACCAATTAACCAGGCCCGAAGGCACCTAAGAAGCCGATTCCTGCCGGTTTTTGACCCTTCGCCACTGCAATTAACCATTTTATACAAAGTAAATTAATGATTTAAATTGAGGTGAAACTTACGCTGCGAATGTGTTCATTGTTTTGCTGTATTAATTAGCTTGTGGGCGGATAATAAGCGCAGAAGTATTTTCGCTACACAATGGGCATTGTCCAAACGATCGAAGCTGTATATCTCTTAATTTTTTTTTAGTTTTGGTTAAAAATACAGTCTTTTAAGAAAATAAGTTGAATATTTTTGAAATTCAATGACTTGTTTAATTTTAGTGCTGATGACGTCATTACTGGAAAATATTACTTTGCACATTCAACGGTTTAATACGTGAGTGACACTCTAATGACAGTTTGTTTTTTAATGGCATTCACATGAAGCTAAGGGCTCGTTCAGACACGCAAAAACCGCGCGGTTGCAAATTGTGTGGTATGGAACCGCAAAATGCGAATTTCATCATATCGTCGGGGATAGTGCAAATCCCCGAATCTACCATACGTAAAGTACGCGTATCTGCACTACGACTAGGTTTACAGGGGAAGGTTATTTTTACATGAATAGTAACAATTCATGTGTTCTATATATTGTTATCAGCAGAAATTATTTATTTATTTAAACTTCATGTACAATAGTGATACATAGGTGGACTTAATGCCACAAGGCATTCTCTACCAGTCAACCTTTGGGTTCAATAAGAAAACATTTATTTATTTATTTATTTAACACTTCAAGCACATAAGTACAGAGGCGGACTTAATGCCATAGGCATTTTCTACCAGTCAACCTTTGGGTGATGCAAAGACAAGCAGTGGTAGGTGTAAATCTGAAAACAATTTTAAATAATAATAAGATTAACTACAAGATAACTACAAGGATATATAAAATACTATAAATATATATCAAATACTATAAATATATATCAAAATTTAAATTAATGTAAATAAACATTTCCACGAATATACCAAAATAAAAACACAAACCATGGGGAAAACATTACCGTTGTGACGAAACTGCCAGCTTCTTCCGAATGTACTCACGAACTTTAATTTTAAAAGATAAGCGATTGGTTGCCATCCTGATTTCCTGGGGAAGCGCATTCCACAGAGAAATAGACTGGACAAAGAAAGATCGGTGAATGAAATCAGTGCGGTGAGAGGGACATTGAAGCATACGGTTTTGCGATGATCGCAGGCTCCTATTATGGTTGGCACAAATATACTGAAAGTGGGGAGCAAGGTAACTAGGGGAAGTGGGAGAAACAAGAAAAGAAAACAAGGTGGTAAGCGCCCTTTGCTCCCTACGCTGACGTATGGGCAACCACTTAAGAAGAGTCCGGTGTTCGGAGACATGATCATATTTACGCAAATTGAAAACGAATCGAATGCAGTTATTTAGAAGACGGTCAAGTTTGTCGAGGAGATCCGCATTCAGGTCAAAGTAGCACACGTCACCGTAATCGATGATAGGAAAAATTAAGGACTGTACAAGCATTGTTTTCGTATTTGAGGGTAAAAAGTTTCTCAAGCGGTACAAAGCCCGCAACGAACCAGTAACCTTCTGACTGACACGAGCAACTTGAGTATGCCATTTCATAGAGCTATCGATATGCAAGCCAAGATCCTTGACCTCAGTACTAAAAGGAACGACCGTACCGTCGAAAAGAACTGGTGGCAAGGTTGTACCGTTCAACTTGCATAGACTGCGAGAGCTGCCAATGATGATCGCCTGACATTTATTAGGATTTACTGCCACACCAAATTTATCGGACCAGGTATTTATTGCTATCAGGTCCCGATTTAAATTGTCGATCAGATCTCGAATTTCGTCAACCCTCCCCTGACAGTACAACTGCAAGTCATCGGCATACAGATGATACGCACACTGAAGCTCAGAAGTAAGGAGATTAATAAAAATAGAAAACAGAAGAGGAGAAAGAATACCGCCTTGAGGAACACCAGTCTCCAAATCACACCAACATGATGAGGAATTCCCAACATGAACTGACTGCTGGCGTTCCTGAAGGTAAGAGGAGAACCATTCCAGTGCTCCGGGAGAGACCATGACATGGGATAAAATGGCTAAAAGGATGTCGTGACTAACGGTATTGAAGGCATTTGAGAAATCGACCAGCACCAGTACCGTTACCTTGGTGTCTTCTAGTCCTGCCCTAATATCGCCAGTCACTTTAAGAAGGGCGGAAACAGTGCTGTGCCCAGGCCTGAACCCAGATTGAAGTGGGCTGATAAGCGAGTTCCGATGGACAAAATCGGAGAATTGCTTGTGCACACAGGCCTCAAGCACTTTAGATAGAAAGGGAAGGATCGAAATGGGACGGAAATGGGCAGGAAGACAGGGATTAGGGACCTTGGGTAGCGGACAAACATAGGCTTTGCGCCACAGGGAAGGAAATGCTCCGGTAAAAAGGGAAAAATTCACAATGTGGGTAATCGCAGGTAGGAGCTCATCCAGAAGAGTTATGATCATACCACGGGTGATATTATCACAACCCACTGCTTTCGACTTGATGGACAGGATGATCTTTTTGATCTCTCCCGGTTCAGCTGGAACGAAGCAAAAGTGGTTAATATTAGGGCGCGTTAGACCAGAAATTAGGGACAACAAAGTTCGTTGCTTGGTTAAGCGATCCATGGAGGAAGCAGAAGAAAAATGTCGGTTAAGCTCGTCCAGGTCAATAGAGTTTGGAAGGTCTAAATGTCGCGGTTTGCCGATACCCAGAGTTCCAAGAAATTTCCAAATATCGGCAGAAGAGGAAGAAGTTATATTATCTAAAATGTGGCGGCGTTTACCGATGCGTATCATCTGGTTGCATCTATTCCTTGCAACCTTGTATAATGACCAGTTCTCGTCAGTACGATCCCTCTTAAATTTACGGACATTGTGATAGGGTACAAAATAAATATATAAAAATAACTTCTTGCTATCGAAAATTTATATAGGCACTTATAATGATACTAATACTTATATACAAATAAAATAAACTAATACATATCATATAGAAATCTATTTAATTCATTAATTTAGTCGCTACGACAATGCGTAATTGAAATTGGCTACATTTGTCAGATACGCGGAATTATCCAATGCTAGTTTCGCGGATTGGCACTATCCACGACGAAATTCCATCTTGAGATGACGTCATTGAAGGTCAAATAAAGCTTAAACGCATTTCGTCAAAAATATAAATGAATGAGGAGTATTTTTTTTTTATTTTAACGAGAAATAAATAATTACAGACCTTATTTCTTGAAATGGATTTGAAATTAGAACATTTTTTTTTAAATGGACAGTCTCCATTGCAGTAGCGAAGGGTTATTTTTTTTTAGAGGTAAGCCGGAGTACATGTCTTTAATGTGATTTTATTATTTGTCTATGGAATACTGATTGCGCCCGTTTTCAAAGGGAAGCCGGTAGGAATCGAGTTGTAAGGAACCTTCGCCACTGCTCCATTGCATGGTTCTTTATTAAGTCTAATACATATTTTTGGAAATGAAATTACGTCAAAACGAAAAGGTGTATTATATTAGAATGTTACCTTAGAAAGCTGTAGGAAAACTTCTAATACACCTGTTATAGGTATTTGTACATCAATTTCTCGTTTAGCAGGAGCTAAAAGAACACAAGTCATTAAACTATTTTCTACACATTACGTAACATCACGCTTGTAATCCCCGAAGGATTAGGCAGAGGTATAACTAATAGTACACCTACATTTCGCCAGATTTTTTCTTAAATATTTGAAAAAAATATAAATATACGCCAAACATTACATTCGGAGATTTGAAACGTGTAGTGTCGAAGAAAATATTTTTGTTTAACCTTTTCAACATAAGCATAAGCATAATCAGCCTATTAATGTTCCCACTGCTGGGACGCAGGCCTCCTCTATATGAGAGGGAATGGGCTATAATCCACCACGCGGGCCCAGTGCGGGTTGGTAGATGTCACATGTCTTTGAATTTTTGGTTCAAGGACATGTCGGTTTCCTCACGATGTTTTCCTTCACCGTTCTGAGAGCAGTGGTGATGAAATAACTTACACAAAGTAATGCGCCTGGCTGGGTTCGAACCCACCGAACCGACTTACTGCTCGTAAGTCGGGGTCTCCACCACTGGGCCACCGCTGCTCTCACCACACACAGAACACAAACCTTTTGAAGGCCAGAGCATAAACCAACGCGCGTGCCCTCCACGCCAAGCCACAATTTCACCGCAACTACTTACAAAAAGAATAGGGATCTTAAAACCATTTAATTGTTTATTTTTTGTTATGCACCGCATTTTTTGTCACATATTTGTGTCGTTGGCGTCCAGGGCACGCGCCTGCTTGTCACGTATATGTGACAATGGAGTTCAAAAGGTTAAAGAGAGGCCTATATCCAGCAGTGGGTGAAGTCGGACTGTGAACGAATGAATGAATGACTTACCTTTATTAACCCTCTGTCTGTATGTCACGCCAGATCTCAGAATCGTCCTCGCCATTGTTTTAGTTCTCACAGAGATGCCTTCGTATGCTCTTAAAACGCTGCAAAATAATAACATAACATAACGCCTGTAATCCCCGAAGGGTTAGGCTGAGGTGTACCTAATAGTACACCCACATTTCACCAGTTATGTTTCAAGTCCCATGTAATAGGGGGCGAGCCTATTGCCATCAACCGGACACAAATCCAAACTCCGTGGCTGCTACTGAGAAATTCCTGATGGAAAAACCAAATGACACTTCGACCAACCCGGGAATTTAACCCAGGACCTCATGCTCAGCAGTCACGCTGCGACCGCCAGACCAACATGGCAGCCCAGGCGAGAGATCAACTTTATTTATTCGACGGTAAAGTTGTAATTGCAACGCCTTCGTAAAGATTCAACTGTGATAAAATAGTGGAGCTCGTGGCTAAATAATAACAGCTGCTCGGGTCGATCTTTAGGTAAAGCCGTGCTTGCCTAGGTTGGTCTGTGGATGGGTGACCACCTATTACATGCCGAGTTTCCTCCGTGCCTCGGAAAGCACGTTAAGCCGTTTGGTCCCGGCTGTCATTTGTAGATCTTTGACAGTAGTTAGGTAATCAGTGGCCTGAAAGTCTTACTAAGTGGTATGTACCCAGTACTAACTGGGTTGTGGAGGTCAGATAGACAGTCGCTCCATGTAAAATACTGGTATTCAGCTGCATCTGGTTAGACAGGAAGCCTTGGGGTCGGCTTCCTGTTGGTAAAAGGCTAGGCAGATGATGATGATGATGAAGAAAACACTACTAACCTTTGCGGCAATCCCTCATCTCTTAACAGAATAACTTGGAACGCGTCCTGGCTTCTCAAATCACTGAACAGTAACCCCAATAGCTTCGAACCGCAGTTCGACAACTCGAAGTTGTTATTTGTGCCTAAGCTACATTGGTAGACTATTACGTAGAATAGTTCTGCGAACCTGTGAAGAATACGAATACTTATATTATCTGAAGGTGTAGGCAGAGGTGTGTTCAGTGTTGTGACATTTGAAAGCAGGTGGAACAACATAACATCACGCCTGCAATGCCCGAAGAGATAGGCAGAGCTGTACCTAATATTACACCCACATTTTGCCAGTTATATTTAAGTCTCATGTAATAGGGGGCGAGCCTATTGCCATCAATAGAGGGCAATTCCAGTTTCCGTGGCTGCTACTGAGAAATTCGTGATGGAAAAACCCAATATCTCTGTGCCCGACACGGGAGTCGAACCCAGGATCTTATGTCCAGCAGTGGCGACCACTACACCAACGAAGCAAGTCCAGCAGTTCCAGTTGTTCAATGAAGGCTTTATCATCATCAAGTAGGCTGGACGTAGGCTTCTCCATTGACTCGCCACTTAGCTCGATTTTCTAGGTTGCTACCAGCCACCGCGGAGACCGTAGCTTCCAAATTTTTTTTGTTTTCGGGGGGTATCCTTCAAAAGGCGACCGGTCTTTGGGGATAAGACCGGGGAGTGTGGGATTTTTACCGCAATAAATCGACCCTGGTGGTCACTATCCGCTCATGAGAGGAGGCACCGTTACCTCTTAAAAGACCTGTCCGGAGCCCCCTGTCTGCAACGCCTGTTAAGGCACATCCCTGGGGCGACTATACAGAGGTCTCTCCTGAACCTCGCTGTGCAAGAGTGCAAGGCAGTCGGTGACCACTGTGCTGCTGGTCATATCTGAGTCCCCAATCGCGGAGATGGTCGCTCCACCGAGCCTGAGGCCGTCCCACCTTACGCTTGCTTACCTCATATTAATATCCTTAGAAAGACACTCCTCAACACCATCAGACATCATTTTCGCGACTCCCTCATCTAGATCAAAAATCCCATCGAATATTTTCTTCACAACTAGCATCTCATATTGACTTTGTGAATCAATGGCGTTTAATACAGGACTGCTGTCTACCGCTTTCCTTTTAAGACTATGATTACGACTATGATTATGACTATGATTTTCGCGTTTGAATAGAGCTGAAATTGTAAGGTTACATTGATAAATATCACGCCTGTAATCTCCGAAGGGTCAGGCAGAGGTGTATCTAGATAAGCTGTAAACGGACCCTTTTTTTTTTTTCGGATCGGAAATCATGATATGACCCCCCCCCCCCCCCCCACTCTGGGCGGAGCGGAGGGGAGTGTCAGACTTGTACTGACTAAAACCCATCCATGTTCCTTCTTTGCCCTTTGTGTTCCAGGGCCACGGTATCTCTTTCGAACAGTCCCGCAGCCCTGGCAGGCACCGACTCTTTACGAAGCCGTCAACCAAGCATTCTGTACAATGTACATCAAACTAAGTAACTCTACGCAAAAATTATTGCTGGGAAACGAGTTTTTCTTTTGGGGTGAAACATCACTTTTAATGGTAGGACTTGATGTAACGCACTCAAAACATTGAGCTGATGGATGCATTGAATAGTACGGGGTATTTAAAGTTAATTTATAACATTCAAAACTTGTATTTAAAAATAAACTTGTGAAAAAAAAGTCCTACTCAGTACTAACTGAGTTGTGGAGGTCAGATCGACAGCCGCTCCATGTGAAATACTGATATTCAGCTGCATCCGGTTAGACTGGAAGCCGATCCTAACATAGTTGGGAAAAGGCTACGCAGATGATGATACAAACTTAGAAACAAATATTACCTCTTAATAATATTAGTATAGAAAACATAATCTGGCCAGTAGAAGCGTGTCAAGACAAGATAAATATTTTTTTTCACATACCTTGAAAAGCAGTCAAAAACACACCAAACGCCTCTTTCCTAACTTGCACAGACGAACTCCTACAATTCTGCGCAACACCCATTAAAACATCACTCCTCATAGCCCCATCCATAAGTTTCAGGCTATTCCGAGCTATTTTCATAGCCTCTACTCTGAGGTCACTGTCGAAGAGCTCGCTCAGAGTTATAATTTGAAACATGTCTGAGTAATACTCATCAAATTCTGTCGAGTTCTCAAGATATGTGGATATTATTGTTAGGCATTTTGATTTTTCTACTTTGGGTGCTAGATCTGTTATTATTCTGAAAATTAATTAGTTATGTTAATAAAACATCACACCTGTATTTGTTGAATGGGTAAGTTTAGATGGTATTGGGGACACACAGTTTTATTAAATACCATTTTATAAAGGAGCGAGCCTAATGCCATTTATATACATGTCGGGCGGTCATTTAGTACGGACATAAAATGAATCGCAAGTCCGCTGGTGGTGACGTCACGCGACCTATTTACAAGTCTACCCACACCACAGCGTGGCTTCTACAGAGCCCTGATGTTTACAGCTCGAGGCGAGGACGCCATGGAACGTCTGATCGCAATGGAGTTGTGACGTCTTGGAACTGTACCTGATTAACGATTCGATATTATTGTTCACAATGTACTTACTTCAATTGATTAAAATCGCAGCACTCCTTACAATTTCTCTGAGCATAAAAAAGCATTTTCACATAACCACTGACATTGATACTTCTGACAGCGTTTAAAATCTGCCAGAATTTCGCCAAAAACCCTTTTCTAGTGTCAGGATCTGCCAGAGAGAATGCCAGGCCAGTTACTTCTGCCAGTTTCGAGTTACCAGTCCAGTGCTTGGCATCTTGGTTGGCAAATATGGAGGACAAAAGTTCAGGTAGTGTGACGCCATTCTTCAATAATCGTTCGAAGATAGGTAGTAGAGGGAGTATGTCCTTTGGGAGATCTGAAATGAGAAAAATGCAATTATTACGCTTTTATGTCTTATAGCTGTAGGCAGAGGTGTCAACTGTTCAAAATCAAAGCATTTATTTCAAGTAGGCCAGTTACAGGCACTTTTGAATTGTCGAAGCAAAGACAACAATAAAATGAATCTACAGTCCCAGTCACAAGGCATAATACCTGTGAAAGTTCTGCAGTTGCCCGAAGTTGAAGAGTTTGTTCGGTTGAACGCGCTAATATCAAGAACTACTGGTTCGAATTGAAAACTTTTTTTAATGTTGGATAGCTCATCTATCGAGGAAGGTTATAGGCTATATAACATCACGCTACAACCAACAGGAGCGGAGCACCAGTGAAAAATGTTGCAAAAACGGGGAAAATAGTATTTTTTTAACAATTTCACCCGAACGAACCAACAGCTAGTACATACAGTTTTAAAGCTACGACACTGTGCAGACTTGCATAGTACACTTGCATATTTAATAACTTGATAACAACGATCAAAGTGCGTACAGTCTCGAGCACCAATATGAATTTCGGAAAGTGTTTACACTTTCCGAAATTCAAAAGCAATTTTCGCGAGTAAATAACGATTGTAACTTGGAGATCGGATCTTTTTCATAAAATATAAGTTTCAGAATACTATGTTCGTAACAACATGAAATTTTAATCAGAACAATAGGAGAAAAACACTTTTAAAAGTTGTTAAGTGTTTACGTATTGGTGCTCGTGACTGTACACCTTTGAACAATGTCGAGTCGACATCTACCTGAAACTTTCCGTCGCTCGACATTTGTAAGACAAAACTTTAGTAAAATATTAATCACATCTTACCAACACAACAATCTCGAAAAACACTCCATTTCACGGTGACCATGTTCCCATATATTTGTAAGAAACCGTTCAATGTATTCAACAATCGTTTATGTATACCAAACTGTTGCTTATATGCTATACATGTATTTATTAAATACTCCACGGTGGTATTTATATTCGGATCGTAAGATAATTCTTTTACATTCCATTTTATTATTGTTGATATCTGTAAAGGAAGGTACACTTAATCTATTCAAATAAATAAAATTGAAGTGTCTGTTTGTAATTTCAAAATAACAGCTCTTTACTGAATGCATATGAATTTTGTCTATCTGTCTGTCTGTTTGTTTCTTCCGGCTAATTCCCGAAACGGCGGTACCGATTTTGACGGGACTTTTACTGGCAGATAGCTGATGTTATAAGGCGTATTTTAGAAAAATGATTAGAAAATACGATTCAAATAGGGAAGTACTATTTTTATAATAATTTCACAGGCACGAAGGTCGCTGATCACAGCTACTTTTTAACATAAAAAAGTTATAAAAATTACGATTGTAATACAATTTTAACTTTGCCATTATATAGGGTCTAAATATTCATTCACGAGGGAATCATCTAACGGTTAACAAAGCCATTTTAAGGGATTTTTTTTTTTTTTACAAAAAATAAATAATTAAAAATTACTTGACCCACAAAATAAATACTGGCTCCTTATTTTTAAGCATCCATTACGCTAGTTTACTACGTCGTATTTACCTACTGTCATTGTTAGAATATGGGAGTAAAGGTTTTATGTAAAAAGTCTCAAAAAATTTTAGAATTATAATAATTTTGTAAAAAAAAACACTCAGATATTTTTTTTTTCGTTGCTATGGCGACTTTACGACTTATAGAAGTTACTTTTAAAATATTTCGTGTATGAAAAGATAGACCTTATATACATTGTATTTACTTACAATATCTATATGCAGATTGTTCAGAACAGGTTTCCCGCCTTCGGTAGCAGATGTGTCTGCTATTAGTTGTAATAGCGCGGGGCAGAGGGCGCTGGCGTGAGGATTTAATACTTCGACTGCATTACAAATAGCCTGAAACAAATAGAGTATTAGAATAAACTTATACTGTCACTTACGGGATATCTTCCGTGATTGTTCATTATTTTGAGCTCCTTCATTATTTTGCGAACTGAAAGACGTTGCGTTGGAAGGCCTCCCACTAGGTGGACCGATGACCTGGTGAAGGTTGCAGGGATCCGCTGCATGCGAGACGCACGGGACCGGTCAATGAGGCGACACTTGGGGGAGGCCTATGTCCAGCAGTGGACGTCTTTCGGCTGAAATGATGATGATGATTATTTTGTGCTCCCGCGATCATGGCGAATGCGGGTGGATGGAAAATAAATTGTTAAGAGCAGATAAATCTATCTACCCTCTTTCTTTGTCTTTTGCTAAGCGCACTACTGGAACTCGACACAACAGCGCCGAAATATCGGGAGCTCAAAATAATGAACAATCACGGAAGATATCCCGTAAGTGACAGAATAATTATAATATTTTTTGTAGTGTTTTTTATATTTCCTAGAGGTAGTTGTTTTATATTATAACCCTAGTACTGTTTATTTTATTCTCATATTGATGTAAAAAATATTTATGCTGTCTTGGCTTCCGTACGTTATTTCACGGGTGACCACTGAAAATCAGCACTGTGTTGTGGGCCCCCATAGCACAGCATCATGCTGGTTTTAATAATAAAAATGCACCCATTACATAAAATATAACTGTAATATCATAATATAGAATAAAAAAACGAATGATATAATCAAATATAATAATTAATTTCTTAATAAATAAATGATATAATTAAAATAAAAAATGGTAAGTTGATAAAAGCGCTCTTCCTCTCTCCTTCCTAATTAATTTAATTTTGCTGTGCCCGACAGGGTCCATAATTGTTTCTTCTTAATTTTATTTTACATTATGGATTGCAATAAATAATTTGAATTTGAGTGGTAACCTGCTTGTCGCAGTCACGACGTGCAAGCTGTTAACTTTTTTCTTTTTTTTCCGTCCTGTTGAATTTATAGTTTATTGTTTATTTTTTTTGTAATTTTGTATGATGCATGTGGGCGCAAAACCATAATTTGATTGTAATTTCAAGTTATTTTATAATTTAAGGGTAGTTACGTTTTTATTTTGACGTATGTAGATTTGTTGAAATTTTAATAATAGTCTTATTTTAGAGTAGTTAGTTTTGTATTTGACATAATCAGATATAAGACAGCTCTTGGCTAAATAATAACAGCCGCTCGGGTCGATCTTTAGGTTAAGCCGTGCTTGCCTAGGTTGGTCTGTGGATGGGTGACCGCCCATTACATACCGAGTTTCCTCCGTGCCTCGGAAAGCACGTTAAGCCGTTGGTCCCGGCTGTCATCTGTAGATCTTTGACAGTCGTTACAGGTAGTCAGTGGCCCAAAAAGTCTGACAACCAGTCTTACCAAGGGGTATCGTATTACCCAGTACTAACTGGGTTGTGGAGGTCAGATAGGTAGTCGCTCCATGTAAAATACTGGTATTCAGCTGCATCCGGTTAGACTGGAAGCCGACCCCAATATAGTTGAGAAAAGGCTAGGCAGATGATGAGTTTTGTATTTGACGTGTTGATTTACTGAACTAAATTTGTATTTCCGTTTATTTAATTTAAAAGTAATTGTGATTTCCGTTTGTTTCATAATGAGGATTTATGTGTGATTTATGTAAAATATGGTAACTTCCGTTTGCTTTATTAGTAGGAATTTATTGTGATATGTCATAGAACTATTTAAAAGTCTAAAGTTATGATTATTCAGTAGTTATTTTGATCTCTCCCGCCTTGCTAAATTATATATTGTTATTTTTATTCTACCTGTTGCTACCAACCTCTGTTTGAATTTTGGTGTATAAAAGTCGTTGCACTGTGAAAGAAGGGTAATTCTTAGTTCACTTAAGCATAGCATAGCATAATCAGCCTATTAATGTCCCCACTGCTGGGACGCAGGCCTCCTCTATATGAGAGGGAATGGGCTATAATCCACCACGCGGGCCCAGTGCGGGTTGGTAGATGTCACATGTCTTTGAATTTTTGGTTCTAGGACATGCCGGTTTCCTCACGATGTTTCCCTTCACCGTTTTGAGAGCAGTGGTGATGAAATAACTTACACAAAGTAATGCGCCTGGCTGGGTTCGAACCCACGACTTACTGCTCGTAAGTCGGGGTCTCCACCACTGCTCTTAGTTCGCTTATCATGGAATAAACACCCTGAACTGAAGTAAGGTATTTTCATTAAATTTGTGCTGATATTTCCTGCTGTTTTCTATTTGCAGAGCAATTGTGTAACTGTGCACATATACTGGTGCAACCAAATATGTTGTGTGACTCTGACGACGACGGCCATGAGCCGCAGGCACGTCATGTCCCTGCGACAAATAAATAATATATTTTCTTTGTTTCTTTCTTTCTATAAGTTTAGTTATAAACCGTGAAAGCTTAAAACAGTGTTTAATAATAAAACGGGCAAGTGCGATTTAGGCTCACCCACTCAGAGTTCCGCAGCATGAAACAATATTTTTAAGTTACGTCCATCTTTTGAGGCTCTCGTTAGGCGGTTGCATCAAGGGCCTGATTCAGAAGGCAGTACTCCTCGATACGGCTCGCATTGTGAGGAGGTTCCTGTCTCTGGAGCCCTAACCACCGGTAGCTTGGACCCTGCACCCGATACCGACGGACCACTATTTTTATATTTTTAAATGTTTTTTTATTTTTTATTAGAATATTTAAAAATGTATTTAATATGTATAAAAATAAATAAAGGAAATAATAGAATGAGCGTTAAACATTTTAACGTTCTTTCTTTTTTTATATGACCACTCGCAGTTTTACTTAATAAGGTTGCAATACTATTCAACCGGACTATCCTGTGGTGATTTCATTATAATTCTGTAACTACATACGTGTTACTTGCGCGAAACATATATTCATAAACAAACAACCTGACACTGACCTGGAAATTGCAAAAAAACGTAAAAGAATTTGAATTTCGCGGGCTACCCTGACGCTTTCAACTTCTTTTTTTTTCGGATGGGAAATCATCAAATGACACCCCCTCCCCACTCTGGGCGGAGCGGAAGGGAGTGTCAGACTTGTACTGACTAAAACCCATCCATGTTCCTTCTTTGCCCTTTGTGTACCAGGGCCACGGTATCTCTTTCGAACGGTCCCGCAGCCCTGGCAGGCATCGGCCCATGCGGAGACGCTTTCAACTTGACTTACTTGTGCTATAAACCACTTAGCGTTAACAGTGATATCCGAGGTCAGCCCCGCCACTACAGCGCTCCGCCACTCGGTATGCTCGAGCGCGCTGGCATGCTCGAGCAGACACGTGAGCGTAGACAAGCAGCCGTGAGCATTGAGCACGCTGTCTTCGAACTCTAGGGTGGTGTCGTCTTCTTCTTCCTGTAGTTCAGACAAAGCAGGATATAAAATCACTCATCACATTTACGTCATCTATGACGTCATCATTCTGATCAACTAAGCAAGCTAGAGTAATAGTACATTTGGATACAAGTGGGGAAACTTTGTTATTGCAGCCGAGGCGTAATTTACATCCGAGCTGCAGGCGAGAACGATGATGAAGAGCTTTCCGCCCTATTTCTATAAGGAACAGGGTCCTAATGGTACTTACCTCATCATAGTCGTCGTCAGGGACAGTCGGCTTCGAACTGTCCCCGTGAAGGATGCTGAAGAACTTTCCACCTTATTCCTATGACGAACAGGGTCCATAATGGTACTAACCTCATCATCCTCGTCATCAGGTATCATGTCGTACTGCAGCGGGTTCTCAGATAATGTCGTCAGGAACAGTCGGCTTCGAACTGTGCCCGTGAAGGACGACGATGTCGCTAGGGCGTCCACTGAACGCTTCGCTGGTTTGCTACCCTGCAAGCGTATTATTTTAGTTCAAAGTTCAAAAACAAAAAATGTAAAAATGTCTACAAAAATTTATTTATTTATTTGCGTTCTACAAGGTAAAAACATGGTGTTATACAAAAGGCTTGGAGCTAAGAGCCGTTGTAGACCCCGTCAGGGCACAGCAAAATTTAGTGTAATTTGTACAATCTGAAAATTTAAATGAAAAAATACTTGAAAACCAAACAATCACACTCGCAATGAAAAAAAATACATATAATAATAATAAATTGAGCCCTGACCACCGGCAACCTGGACCTTGTTCCTGATGCAGATGGGCCATCTATTTTTTTTATATTTTTAAATGTTTTGTTTACTTTTCTTTGTAAAAATATTTAAAAATGTATTAGATAAGAGAAAGAATGAATAAAGGAAATAATCAATCAAAATTCAATCAAAATAGACAATATACTTAAAAGTTAAAATGTCAGTCTTACAAAGCTAAAAATTAAAATAAAATTATACATAAACTTAATAATTACATATAATCCACAAAACACAATAATAACATAAAATTAACAAGCAAATAAAACATATAATTCTTATTATTTGGTAAGCAGCTAGCTATTTCTTATTATGTTGAACTAAATAATCTTCTTGATAAATATGTTTATATTTACTTATCATCTCATCATCATCTGCCTAGCCTTTTCCCAACTAAGTTGGGGTCGGCTTCCAGTCTAACCGGATGCAGCTGAATACCAGTATTTTACATGGAGCGACTGCCTATCTGACCTCCACAACCCAGTTAGTACTGGGTAATACGATACCCCTTGGTAAGACTGGTTGTCAGACTTTTTGGGCCACTGACTACCTGTAACGACTGTCAAAGATCTACAAATGACAGCCGGGACCAACGGCTTAACGTGCTTTCCGAGGCACGGAGGAAACTCGGAAAGCACGTTAAGGCTCGAACAACGGCTCCTCGGTATTAACTTATCATCTTTCATTCCAAATTACATACCCGATATTTCGCATGAGCTTGCAACTCAAACGGGTACACAGCATCCGTGTCCACTATAGCAGCCCACGCGTGGATGTTGAATATCCGCGCCGCCAGGCTCTTGTTCAGTTTGCGGCGACAGATGGCGCTGGCGAGGCAGTTGTACGACGAGCTCTGTAACCAACTGTTCCACAGGTGAATATTACTATGTATTTTTTTCTTTTTTTTTACTCTATTTGGTTGTGATATCCCACAAAAAGAAAGCAAAGCTAAGAATTCTTGCTTTTGACAGTTCTAACTTCAAGCAATTACTAAAATGCAGAATAAAAATCGTATCTTAAGTAATGTCTTTTACTTATCGTCGGGGATAGTTCAAATCCGCGAATCTACCATACGTAAAGTGCGCGTATCTGTACTACGTGTAGGTTTACAGGGGAAGGTTATACGTTTATATTTTTTTTGTCTTAACGATTTTTGACGTCATTTTTACATGAATAGTAACAATTCATGTGTTATATGTATTGTTAACAGTAGAAATCTATTAAATTCATTAATTTAGTCGCTACGACAATGCGTAATTGAAATTGGCTACATTTTTCAGATACGCGGAATTATCCAATGCTAGTTCCGCGGATTTGCACTATCCCCGACGTTATGTAATCACTTTGAATTGTATATACAAAGTGTTTTTTTATATTCCATAACTCTAGGGTTATATTCTGTAAGTAAAAATAATACAAAAAGTCCTAGAATATGTGGTCCAAAAATGCATAGTTTCGTAGATATCATAATTATCATAATTATCAACTCAATGTGTTTAAGTATCTAGTTTCATTGATTAATACGAGTAATTCATTTTCATTCAAACCGACCATTCATATTTAAAGCTCAGAAAATGCGACGTTGTCATATTTCACTTATGGGTGTTTTACGTTAATAATCGTGACATTATCGGATTTTTTTGTATAAAATGAAAACAAAAAAAAAATACAAATTTCAAAATAATTCCTATGCTAGTTGATTCTTTTATATGGTCTCATGAATAACCTTGAGTTATGGGAAATAAAAAAAACACGTTGTAGATACGGGCGTTAGTCGTCTAAGTATACAGGGTGTAAACGGGCCCTTCACGAAGCCGTCAACCAAGCATTCTGTACATCAAACTAAGTAACTTTACACAAAAAATATTACTGAGAAAACCTTTTTTGGGGTGAAAAATCACGTTTTACGGTAAAACTCAACGTAACGCACTTAAAATTGGTGCTGATGGATGCTTTGAATTGTAATGTATCAGGGAGGTAATTAAAGTCAAGTTAAAACCTTAAAAATAAAAGTATTTTTTTTAAAAAAACTTGTGAAAAAAATTGGAGTTTTGGCCTCCAATATCTCCGTAAGTAAATAAAAGGTTCCCAGGTATGGTCCAGACCAAAAAAAAAATCGCAATGACGGGGAGAACAAGTGCCTTTCGGCTTCGTTCAGGGTCTTTTTACACCCTTTATAAGAAAAAGGGGTACTTACAGACAAGTATCCTTCAACTCTTGGCTCGCGTTACTGGGGCACTTGACTTTGGCACTGATAGTCACACAGTACTTGCACGTCTCCTCCAGAACGTACCACGGCTTCTGGGAGCCAGCACTCTCGTTTATAATGCCGTTTTCTAAGGCTTCTGTCGTTATCTGAAAGTATACCTCATAAATATAGAAACCTGCGTTTTTATTTTGAATCCTACTAATATTACAAATGCGAAACTTTTTGAGGATGGATGGATGGATGTTTGTTACTCTTTCACGCAAAAACTTCTGACTGGATTCGGATGAAATTTGGCACACAGATAGTTTATAATCCCGTGGGACAATTATCGAACTCCACGCGGGCGAAACCGCGGGCATAAGCTTGTTTTAACATAAATAACACAAGTCTAAACTATAAATGTTTATCAGGTATCAGATAGACTAAAGAAAGCTTTTCAACTAATCGGAGTTCGGGTTCAGTCTAACCGGATGCAGCTGAATAATAGTAAGTTACAGTTACTGAGGAACATAATACCCCTTGGTAAGACTGGTTGTCATACTTTGGCGCCGCTGACTACAGTAACGACTGTCAAATATCTACGGATGACAGCCGTCAGATTTTCGCGCCTCTGACTACAGTGAAGACTGTCAAATATCTACGGATGACAGCCGTCAGACTTTCGCACCTCTGACTAGTGGTGATTGTCAAATATCTACGGATGACAGCCGTCAGACTTTCGCGCCTCTGACTAGTGTTGACTGTCAAATATCTACGGATGACAGCCGTTAGACTTTCGCGCGTCTGACTAGTGTTGATTGTCAAATATCTACGGATGACAGCCGTCAGACTTTCGCGCCTCTGACTAGTGTTGACTGTCAAATATCTACGGATGACAGCCGTCAGACTTTCGCGCTTCTGACTAGTGTTGATTGTCAAATATCTACGGATGACAGCCGTCAGACTTTCGCGCCTCTGACTAGTGTTGACTGTCAAATATCTACGGATGACAGCCGTCAGACTTTCGCGCCTCTGACTAGTGTTGACTGTCAAATATCTACGGATGACAGCCGTCAGACTTTCGCGCCTCTGACTAGTGTTGACTGTCAAATATCTACGGATGACAGCCGTCAGACTTTCGCGCCTCTGACTAGTGTTGACTGTCAAATATCTACGGATGACAGCCGTCAGACTTTCGCGCCTCTGACTATAGTGACAACTGTCAAATATCTACAGTCAATGTGCAACAGCGCCGATATATCGGGAACTCAGAAAAAATAGTAATTATAGTAAATAACACTAGAAACGGAATATTTACCATGTTTACTGATTTGTTTGAGATCCCGATATTTCGGCGCTGTTGCAAGCAATCACGGATAAACTGAAGTTATTGCTGGTGGGTGTTTATGAGCAGACAAATCGGTCTACCCTCTTAAACAGTTAACATGGTAAATATCCCGTTTCTAGATTTAATGATAATGTTAGTGACAATGATAGAGGAGCTCGTGGCTAAATAATAACAGCCGCTCGGGTCGATCTTTAGGTTAAGCCGTGCTTGCCTAGGTTGGTCTGTGGATGGGTGACCGCCCATCACATACCGAGTTTCCTCCGTGCCTCGAAAAGCACGTTAAGCCGTTGGTCCCGGCTGTCATTTGTAGATCTTTGACAGTCGTTACAGGTAGTCAGTGGCCCAAAAAGTCTGACAACCAGTCTTGCCAAGGGGTATCGTGTTACCCGGTACTAACAGGGTTGTGGAGGTCAGATAGGCAGTCGCTCTATGTAAAATACTGGTATTCAGCTGCATCCGGTTAGACAGGAAGCCGACCCCAACAAAGTTGGGAATAGGCTAGGCAGATGATGATTGGGACGGAATAGAATAATAAAAAAAGAATACTTACTTTTTCAAAAGCAACCTTCAGTATATTAAAAGCGATAGCATAAGAAACGACCCGTTTCCTATACGGCTCGTTATTCGTAACCTCCTTGAACCCCACGCGGAGTATGTTGAACAGATCTGTCACTATTGTAGATATGTACCTCTCACAGAATTTGCGTGATGAATGTCTGAAAGATAAAGGCAAAAAATTATGTAAAAAAAACATTTACAGGCTCTTTTGAATCTTTTTCTTTTTAAATTTAGGGTGGAGCACGCTTGCCTAGAAGAGAAACTGATTCACTCGAACTTTGAAAAGATCCAGTACCCAGTTATGTTTAAGTTCCATGTAATAGGCGGCGAGTTCAGTCTATTGCCATCGACGAGGCACAAATCCAGACTCCGCGGCTGCTACTGTGAAAATCCTGATGGAAAAGCCTAATAGCAATTTACCCGACCTGGAAATCGAACCCAGGACCTCATGTTCAGCAGTCGCGCTTTGGACCACTAGACGGACGAGACAGTAAGTCAGTTTTAAAGTCCAGACACAATCTTGGTTATTACAGGAAAGAAGCACCGATTTTTATTTTCGACATGGCATCTCGCAGGTCTACCTATGAGGCTGGCTTCTGCTTAACCGTACTATCCTGTGGATGCTTTGAGAATAAGGCCTTCAGCCAGGGGCATAAAACTTATAAACTATGCGACAGCGCGCTAAGGGCACCCCCTGTGGGGTACGAGTCTCGGCTTAGGGCGTCGCTGGGGGGGGGGGGGGGGCAAGGGGACAGGCTGGATCTGAGTGATTATTTAGGAGCTGGCTAAAAACTACTGGCTTGAGCAAGGGTTTGGGTACTACACAGATATTTACAAAACGTATAATATGTATGACGTATGTCTTGTTAAGTATTTTGTGTGTACATAAATAAATAAGAAGGAAGATCTACCAACCTGAGTAAAGGCAGGAAGATACGGTTGCAGACACCTAAATTGATCCCCGTTTTAGCTCTTCGATACGCCTTGTCAAAGATATTGCTATCATCTATAGCAGCTAGAGCGGCCATGCAAGCGTCTAGTGCATGATCCCACCAGCCTTTTGTGTCATCCCCTAAAAAATAATTAAAGATAACATCATTGACGCACATTGGAGGAGGTCGTGGCTAAATAATAACACACATTTTTTTTTTTTCTCTAAAAAGAAATCCAAACCATATTTTTTCATAAAAAGTATATTATTAGTTACTAGCTGGAGGAGCTCGTGGCTAAATAATAAAAGCCGCTCGGGTCGATCTTTAGGTTAAGCCGTGCTTGACTAGGTTGGTCTGTGGATGGGTGACGACCCATTACATAACGAGTTTCCTCCGTGCCTCGGAAAGCACGTTAAGCTGTTGGTCCCGGGTGTCATTTGTAGATCTTTGACAGTCGTTATAGGTAGTCAGTGGCCCAAAAAGTCTGACAACCAGTCTTACCAAAGGGTATCGTATTACCAAGTACTAACTGGGTTGTGGAGGTCAGATAGGCAGTCGCTCTATGTAAAATACTGATATCCAGCTGCATTCGGTTAGACTGGAAAACTTTTTGTTCTACAGTCTAGAATAAAAAGTTTGGGTCAACAAAAAGGTCTAGAATCTAGATCATACCTGGGAACCTTCTAGTTAATAACTTTACTTTAAATACCCAGCGATATTTTTTGCGTAGAGTTAGTTACTTAGTTTGATGTACAGAATGATTTTTTTTAGGATGGGAAATCATCAAATGACCCTCCCTGGGCGGAGCGGAAGGGAGTGCCAGTTGCACTGACTAAAACCCATTCATGTTCCTTCTTTGCCCTTTGTGTTCCAGGGCCGCGGTATGTCTCTCGAACAGTCCCGCAGCCCTATACAGAATGCTTGGCTGACGGCTTCGTGAAGGGTCCGTTTACACTCTGTATAATGGTGAGAACAGTACGTAGGTACTTACCTCCAGCTAAAGTGATGACTATATCCAGCAGAGTCATGTCCCCATTGGTCGCGAGGGTGTCGAGCAGAGCTCTGAACGGCGGTATGTATCGTCCCTGCATCTCTGAGAGGCGCACGGGTAGACAGGACGCGAAGATGCGGTAGTAGGGGCTGGGGGCCATTGAAAAAAAAAGTAATTATAAAAACTAAGGAACTCGACTGAAATGCACAAAACAAGCGCTTTTTGAAGTAGGCGGGACCCATTGAACTCATCGGCCACTTTGACTTTGTAGTTAATTTTATCAATCTATTAATAGGTCTTTAACTATAAAAATTGCCGTTTTTTTCTCACATTTTGTTACGTTTGTAACTTTGACGTAGTTATATTTTTACCTAATTCCATTTTTATTGGATTAATTGTTTAATTATGTAACTTTTAGATTTAAAAAACCGTACTAGTAGTTGCATATTATCTCATAGGGTAGGGTGTCAAAACAACTGTTTCAATGTGCCGTCAGTGTCACTACTTTTTTTTTTTTTTTTTTTTCGAATGGGAAATCATCAAATGACCCCCCCCCACTCTGGGCGGAGCGGAAGGGAGTGTCAGACTTGTACTGACTAAAACCCATCCATGTTCCTACTTTGCCCTTTGTGTTCCAGGGCCACGGTATCTCTTTCGAACAGTCCCGCAGCCCTGGCAGGCATCGGCCCATGCGGACCCCTACGTGGTTGCTGACATCTCTTTGAGGCGCGCGTGGAACACGAACGCGTCGTCGACACGGCCTGTCGTCATAAGACGGCCGGACGGCGAGCTAGCCCATAACTCGCCGACCACAGGCCCGCGCCTACGGTGGCCGGGAGCCACCACGTGACCCCCGACGCCCAGGGCGTCTCCCGCGGCGACTGGGACGTGAGGTTCTTTCCCTCTCACGTCCCGCCACCTCCTTCAATAGCATGACTGCTTCGCAGAAGGTGGTGACGGCTTCCCATTCCCTCTCGCTCCGGACCATGGCTTGAACCAGGGCCCGACAATCGCCGCTACGAGGACACGGCGGTGCTCCGGCCAAGCGGGGCAGACCTCCACGGTGTGCTCCACCGTGTCCTCCGGACGATCCTCGCAGTGGAAACACCCGGGCGTTTCCTCCCGCCCGATTCGGTGCAGGAACCTCCCGAAACATCAGTTTCACTACTTTAAGTAGGTATGTTTTTGTCATAGACTATGTCTTGCGAATTTAAGATATGCAGTGCAGAGCAGCTTTTTTCAATTGCATTATTATGGTTTAGCCTTTTTTCAATTGCATCTTCTGCGTAGCCTTTCCCCAACATAGTCGGAGAAAGGCTTAGCAGATGATGATGAAGGCATCCCACTTAGCCACCTACCTAAACTCCTCCCCAGCTGGTAAAGCACCAATCAACTTGATCCTATCCTCTTGACTCGTCCCTTCTGAGGTAAGCAGAGTGGTAGCCCAGTTCACTGTTGGGCAATCCAAGCCCACACTCTTCGGTAAACGCAGCAGGTTTAGGAGAACTGATAACTTGTCATCAAATGTAGTGAGCTCAAGAAATGATGGCCAAAGCTGGAAAAAAAAATAAAGCTTGACATCTACAGGGTCCAGGAAACTTTCAACGGGGCTGTAAGAGAAACTACCTCAACCGTTGCAGCTAGGAGACCCCTATCCATAATTTTCGTCAAATTTTGATCCCCGTTCACAGAATTTCAAAAACTTAGAGAAAGGGGTGGCTTATGAGTTGACGAATGATAGGGATGTATACAATACGTAAGATAACATCACGCCTGTAATCCCCGAAGGGTTAGGTTACCTTGTAGTACGCCCATTGCCATCAACCGGGCGCAAATCCAGATTCCGTGGCTGTTACTAAGAAATTACTGATGGAAAAACCCAATAACACTGCCCGCTCCCGTGAATAGAACCCAGGACCTTACCGAGATGTATACAAAGTGACTTTTTAGTCGTCTTACAACGGCAGCCCACTTCATGTTTCCAATGACTACTAAACATTCATAAAAATAAATAGGTATTTTCGAGATTTTAATAATTTAAAAATAAAAATATTATTCAGTATTATGACGCATGACGTAGTTAAAACACCCTGCTGCGAGCGATGATCTACTGGACTCGAGTGCTGGGTAGGTATAAGTTCTCCCGTTTGACACGTAAACATCATTAACAGGATGTTTCATAATTTTATTCTAATTTTTAATTAAGATAAAAAAAAAATCGCGCCTAGAGCTATTTTATGTCGGTACATTTTTATTTTTTTCTCTCTTCAAAAAGTTTCACACAGGTTTGAATCGATTCAAGTGTCTGTTTGTAATTTCAAAATAACAGCTTTTTACTGAATGCATATGAAAGTATACACGGTACTTATAACAAAAAAAAACGTTTTTATTTTTGTGTCTGTTCCGGCTATTATCTCCGAAACAGCTGGAGCGATTATGACGAGATTTTACTGGGATTGGGCTACTTTTATTTTAGAAAAAGGATTAGGGTTCCGTGTAAAATAAAACCCTTGAAATTGTTAACAAAATCCGATTCAAATAGAGAAGTAATATTTTTACAATAATTTCACGCAGACAAAGGTTTCGGATACAGCTAGTAATAAATAAAACAAAATACTACTTACATGCTCAACCAAACCCAACACATTTTCAAAATAATGCTCATTATAAATTTTACCAAAACATTCGACAATATCGACCAGCAAGCTAGAATGTTCAGCTTTCAAAATAAAAGGCTTACAAATTAATCTTTTGAAATAAACATTCACATAACTCTTAACGAAATCCAAATGATTATCCAAAATCTCTTCAAATTCGTAATTTGTCAAAGCCTTTTCGGAAACCGAAAGCAAGTCTGACAAAAAAAGTCGACCCCACTTCAATTCTACTTGAGTTCCATTTTCAAGTAATAACTTTGTCCAGTCCCTTGTTAAAGAATTCGGAATTTCAATTATTTCCGAAATAATTTTCAAAGCGTGTATTTTTTCGGAATACTTTTCGGAATATTCCGTAAATAATATTTTTTCTTCTATACATTCCGTTAAGTGTTGTAATTCTAGTTTCTTATACCATTTCTCGTAGCTTAATTGAATTGTTGATAAATAGTTTTGGTTCGATTTGTAAATAGATAAGCAAGTGTTTAAATTATTTTTTAGCAACAAAACTGAGCTCGGTGGTATGTTTTCAATTATAATTCCGAGACATTGAAGAGTTTTCTGAAATAAAATAAAAACAATGTTAATTTTTTTGGAACGAAATAAGGCCATCGTCGTTCGATTTCTGGATCAACCAAAATCAATTTGGGATACGCTTTTCTTTGTAACTGTTCTACTGCATAATCAGCCTATGTTCCCACTGCTGGGACACAGGCCTCCTCTCTGTGAAAGGGAATGGGCTATAATCCACCACGCGGGCCCAGTGCGGGTTGGTAGATGTCACATGTCTTCGAATTTTTGGTTCAAGGACATGCCGGTTTCCTCACGATGTTTTCCTTCTCCGTTTTGAGAGCAGTGGTGATGAAATAAATTACACAAAGTAATGCGCCTGCCTGGGTTAGAACCGTCGACTTACTGTTCGAAGTCGGGGCCGCCACCACTGGGCCACTGCTCACGCTATTCTACTGATTAGGTCGGAATTGTGGTTATCCTTGCAAAAATATGTGTGAAGAAATTGCTTCGAATAGGATTCGAACCCGTGTCCGATAACCCACAAATCACATAGCATAACAAGACATCTGTAATCCCCGAAGGGCTAGGCAGAGGAGTACCTAATAATACGCCCACATTTCGCTAGTTATATTTAAGTCCCATGTAATAGGGGGCGAGCCTATTGCCATCAACCGGGCGCAATTCCAGAATCAGCGGCTGCTACTAAAAAAATCCTGATGGAACAACCCAATATTTCTTTCCCCGACCCGGGAATCGAACCCAGGACCTCATGGTCGTGCTTGCGACTACTACGCCAACGAGGTAGTCGACACTACACTGATTCGTCGTCGATTTTACACTAATGCGTAAAAACTTTACCTCAGCGTCCACTTCGATCAATTCTTCAGCATATTCTTTTAAAAAAAGTAAAGCAGCATTGACTTTGACATATTCTTCATCTAATTGAATTTCCAACAATTGATCTAGTACCATACAATTCTTAAATACCACTACTTTTCTACGTATTTCACTGTTCAATTCAATACTAGTATTTAGGTACGCTAACAGTGTTACTAGGTTCAAAAATTGTGGTGACTTTATTGTCAATTTATGACACATTTCCAGTATAATATCAACTAGAAGGATGGCTTCAAAGTTTTTGATGTCTATGACTCTTTTTATGAACCCCATAATTTTAATCAAATTCGATTCTTCGGTTACAACATTCGTTGCATATTTTTCTAAGATTTTTTGTACGGTGTCTTTTATCTGCGTATCGGTGAATAAGTCAAGTTTTTCAATGAATAAATTGGATGACAGTTCAAATATTTCTACGGCGCCATCTTGGATGTTGGTCGTGTACGTTAGGATGTTCGGTAGATGGGTGACGACAAGAGAGTTGTTGTCAGTGATCGCTGACAAGAATGCCCGTATTATTTCTAAGCCTGGAACGAATGCGGCAGCTGAAAAAAGATACTATATTAGAAAGCTGCCAGTGGGAAAGCAAATTTACCACCGCCTTAGATACTATATTAGAAAGCTGCCAGTGGGAAAGCAAATTTACCACCGCCTTCAACTGTCTCAAAATCAAAATCAAAGCATTTATTTCAATTACAGGCACTTTTGAAGTGTCGAAACAAAGACAACAATGAAATGTAGCTACAGTCCCAGTCACAAGGTATAAAAACTGTGAAAGTAATGTAGTTGCCCATTCCCTAGCGTAGACCTGTATGGAGAAGAACGGGCAAGAAACTGCGTCTAACTCTGTATACAGGGTGGAAGGCACATCGATGCCCAAACGGTTACTACGTATTCAGTAAATCATTCTAAACACCTACAAAAAGAAATTTTTCAATAATATAGGGGTAATTAGGTAGGCCGCTCGGGTCGATCTTTAGGTAAAGCCGTGCTTGCCTAGGTTGGTCTGTGGACGGGTGACCGCCCATTACATACCGAGTTTCCTCCGTGCCTCGGAAAACACGTTAAGCCGTTGGTCCCGGCTGTCATTTGTAGATCTTTGACAGTCGTTACAGGTAGTCAGTGGCCCAAAAAGTCTGACAACCAGTCTTAACAAGGGGTATCGTATTACCTAGTACTGTGTTGTGGAGGTCAGATAGGCAGTCGCTCCATGTAAAATACTGGTTTTCAGCTGCATCTGGTTAGACTGGAAGCCGACCCCAATATAGTTGGGAAAAGGCTAGGCAGATGATGATAGGGGTAATTAGGTAGGTAATTTTAAAAAATCTGCTGCTTTATGTTATTTCCTGTATATGTATTTTGTGTGTGACTCAAAGCATTTATTTCAATTAGACCAATACAGGCACTTTTGAATGACAAAAAGAAAAAAAAAGCGAAGCTATAGTCACAAGGCATAATAACTTGTGAAAATACTGCAGTTGCCCACTCCAAAGCGTAGATCTCTATGGAGAAGAATGGGCAAGAAACTCCTTGGACACTCTTTTAAGATTACTCACATTCATCCCTGCTGATCAAGAAGACTGTCTGCTCCCCCACGATCTTCAGGAGTTCTCCTGTCGTCTCCGAGCCTGGCTCGTGAGTCAGCAAGATCTGAAGACTATCTGATAGTTTCCTTCTTACGGTCGGAGTAAGTTCTTCTGTTATACCCTGGGAATCGCTAAAGCATTAGGTTTAAGGTTGTTTGGGAATATTTGACGGTTTTGGGTAGCTTGATGTGCTGGCGTCTGTATGTACCACGATAGATAACCTCCTCCGTTTTTTGAAGTCAGTTAAAAAGTGAAGCACAAACATTTATAAATGGGATTTATATCGTAATTTTGAAAGTATTATTTAGAAAAATTGAAATTAAAATATAAAAACGTTTTATGTATGTCGGATCCGGTCACGGGTACGGCCATAAAATGATTCGCAAGCGCGCCAGTGGTGACATCACACGACTTACTTACCAATCTACCCCCACCACAGTGTGCTTCTACAGAATCGTGATGTTTTGAGGAGAAGATTGAGTGTCTGATCACAGCGGAGTTCAGACGTCCCGGAACAGTACCCAATTCGTTGTGCCCCGTGTTATTTTGTCAATTGTAATTTCAAATAATTCCTTTGTTTAAAAAAACAGTGTGTCCCACCCAGTGTGTTTTCATTGCACGAAACCCATCTTCTGCCCACATAATGTACAATCCGACATGTATAACAAAAGATCATCTTTCCATTAAATCCTAAAACGACCTTACCTTCATCAAAACCTGAACGCAAGCAGCAGTATTACACATCAACAGAGCAGGATAGACGGCTACTTCTGCCTCGTTCCTTCCTATATTAGTTCTGAAGATGGCATGTATGACGCGGACAGTTGCTTCTTGTAACCCTGGGTCGGTGCGGTCACATACTATAGACAGAATAATCATAATCATTTATTTATTTGCGAATATGAGTACAAAAAAAAGGTCTTAAACAAACAAGTGTCCATTAGCCATATCCTACCACGAGGCATGCAAATTTACACACATTATAAAAGTTTATCCTGTAAATATTCAGTGACAGAGTAATACGCTTTTTTAGTCACAGTGTTTTGACATTGTTTTTAAATTATGTTTAAATAATTTAACTCCAGGAATGAGTTTGGTAAATGGTTATATATGCATGGTGCCATACATAATATAGCATAATAAGCATAATCAGCCTAATAATGTTCCCACTGCTGGGACGCAGGCCTCCTCTCTATGAGAGGGAATGGGCTATAATCCACCACGCGGGCCCAGTGCGGGTTGGTAGATGTCACATGTCTTCGAATTTTTGGTTCTAGGACATGCCGGTTTCCTCACGATGTTTTCCTTTACCGTTTTGAGAGCAGCGGTGATGAAATAACTTACACAAAGTAATGCGCCTGGCTGGGTTCGAACCCACGACTTACTGCTCGTAAGTCGGGGTCTCCACCACTGGGCCACCGCTGCTCTTACATAATATACTTTTATTTAATAACGCTGTTTTATTAATTGGTAAACATATATTGAATTTGTATCTTTTGCTATGTAACTTATTAAAGAGGTAAACACCAAAAAAAAAAAAAAACAAAAAAAAAGACCTTCCGGCTAATTTCAGAAACGGCTTGACGGATTTTGACGGGACTTTTACTGGCAAATTTGATGGGACTTTAACAGGGAAGTAATCTATATGTTTAAAGTAAGAAACTGACTGGCTGACTGATTCACTGACTGATCGATCAGGACATCTGAAACGGCTGGGTCTAGAAGTATGAAATTTTGCACAAACGTTCCTTAAATGACCTAAGTGTGCACTAAGAAGGGGTTTTTTAAAAATTCATCCCCTAAGGGGTTAAAAAAAAAAAAATTAAAGTTTGTCTGCAAATTGAAATCAATTTTGTGAACGAAATCGTGGGCTATTGCCCACGATTTCGGTTTTTTTATAATAATTTCACGCGGACGAAGGACGCAGGCAACAGCTAGTTGATTCATACAGAGTGTACACAGACCCTTCACATATCCGTCAACCAAGCATTCTGTACATCAAACTAAGTAACTTTACGCAAAAATTATTGCTGGGAAACGACTTCTTTTTTTGGGGTGAAAAATCACGTTTTAAGGTAGGACTCGATGGAAAGCACTCATAGCATTGTGCTGATGGATGGATTGAATAGAACGATGGTCGTGGAGATGTGTAAAGTAAAAATCTTACATTAAAAACATGTATTTAAAAAAAAAAACTTGTGAAAAAGTTGGAACTTTAACCCCCAATATCTCCGTAATTAGAAGGTTCCCAGGTATGGTCTAAAACAAAAAAATGATTGCAGTGACGGGGAGAACAAGTGCCTTTCGTTTATGTTAAGGGTCTATTTACACCCTTTATATATTTAATACGGAAGGCAAGCAAATAATTCAAGCACTTTATTCTATTCATCACCGTTTCCGTATTCGCCTTGAAGAGCCGTCCAGCAGAATTAAGAGACGTATATATGGAAGACTAGCACTTCACCCGCAAAAATTGTGATAGCTCGGCTAATATGCATGACATAAATATAATTTATAGCCTATGTTACGTCCTGATAATTTAGCTTTATATTAGTGAAAAAATGGTTAAAATCGGTCCAGTCGTTTCGGAGTTTATTCGGTACAAAGAAACAAAAAAAATCTTCTTCATAATATTAGTATAGATAAGATGAATAATACTTACAACTAGCTGAAAGGATGACTAGCAGGGAATATAGCGCTTCCGTATCTCCCCATAATAGACATAGTTGTAGTACTCTTTGGAGATCAATCTACAAAACAAAAAAACATAGTATACAGATAATGATTGAAATTTTTGATATTTTTTAAAAAGAGATTGCATAATAATGGGTGTAAAGAGACCCTATACGCATTTGTTCTCCCCGTCATTGCGATATTTTTTTTGTTCTAGACCATATCTGGAAACCTTCTAGTTACAGAGATATCGGGGGTCAAACATCCAACTATTTCTCCTTTTTTTTTTCATAGACAGTTTTTAATGTAAGATTTTTACACCCCTCCACGGCCCTCGTACTATTCAATCCATCCATCAGCACAATGCTTTGAGTGCTTTCCATCGAGTCCTACCGTAAAACGTGATTTTTCACCACAAAAAAAAAAGGCGATTCCCAGCAATAATGTTTGCGTAAAATTAGTTAGTTTGATGTACAGAATGCTTGGTTAACGGCTTCGTGAAGGGTCTGTTTACACCTTGTATACAACATGTAACATAATTAACGCACATCCTGAAATTAGTTTGTTCAGAATCGTTTACTGAATCGATTTCTATAATTTTTATTATAGGTATTTTTTTTTCCCAAAAATAATTAAAACAACGTATATTACAGTAAAAACTCGTTAACTCGTTGCGAACGCGAGCGAATACCTACTAGACTAACAAGACCCTCATACGAGGGCGGGTCAATAAGTCCGTGACTTTTTGAATTTCTGACCTCTTTACTGAAACAGCAACACTGCTCCTGTCAACAGGCATCTGTCAGTTGACTCCTGTCAAAATTTAAACTTGCTGCGTCAGTTAGTTTGTGTTTGACAGCTATTTTTATCAGACTACTCACTAATTTGAGGAGAAAATGGAAAAAAAGTGAATTTCGTGTGCTTATTAAGCATTATTTCTCGCGAAAAAAAACCATTACCGAGACCAAGGCTAAGCTTGATAAATACTATGGGGACTCTGCACCATCGATTTCAATGGTAAAAAAGTGGTTTACTGAATTTCGTTGTGGCCGTACAAGCACTGAAGATGCCGAACGTCCTGGACGCCCAGTTGAGGTCTCTACACCCGAAACAATCGAAAAAATTCACGATATGGTGTTGACCGACCGAAGATTGAAAGTGCGAGAGATTGTGGAAGCCGTAGGGATCTCGCATGGCTCAGTGGTTTCAATTTTGAATGATCACTTGGGCATGAGAAAGCTTTCCGCAAGATGGGTGCCGCGTTTGCTCACAGTCGACCACAAACGCAATCGTGTAACAACTTCACAGGAAGCTTTGGCGTTGTTTAATCGCAATATGGAGAAGTTTTTGCGCCGTTTTGTAACCGTGGATGAAACATGGATCCATCACAACACACCAGAAACCAAACAACAGTCAAAACAGTGGGTTTCTAAGGGTGAATCGGCGCCAAAGAAGGCCAAGGTGGGTTTGTCAGCCAATAAAGTTATGGCGACTGTTTTTTGGGATGCACGCGGGATAATCCACATTGACTACCTTCAAAAGGGAAGAACAATCAATGGGGAATATTATGCCAACTTATTGGACCGATTCAATGACGATTTGAAAAAAAACCGACCTCATTTGGCCAAGAAAAAAGTTCTTTTCCACCAAGACAATGCAAGGGTGCACACATGTGCAGTTGCCATGGCAAAAATCCATGAATTGGGCTATGAATTGCTCCCTCATCCGCCCTATTCTCCAGATTTGGCTCCGAGCGACTACTTCTTGTTCCCAAACCTGAAGAAATGGCTTGGTGGAAAAAGATTTGACTCCAATGATGAAGTCATCTCGCAAACAAAGGCCTATTTTGAGGACCTCGACAAATCATTTTTTTTGGAAGGGATAAAAAAATTGGAGAAGCGTTGGACAAAGTGTATAGAGCTCAAGGGAGACTACGTTGAAAAATAAAATTATTTTTTTATCAAAAAATCTGTGTTTTATTCCAAAAGTCACGGACTTATTGACCCGCCCTCGTACCTACGTGTGCGACTGTCTGCGTTCGTGGATTTGTACTGTGACCACAACATTCTTCCGGAATTAGTATAACTAAATCAATCAATAATCAATGCTCATATATGTTTAACTAAAAATTCAGTGTATGTATTATGATTATAACATAATATACTAATTGGGGTGTGCGTTAATTACGTTACATGTTGTATAGCACATCACAAAAATGATTAAGGTGTACAACAGTAGCGAAGGGTCCATTTTTGTAAGAGGTAAGCCGGATTATTTGTCTTAAAATACTGACTGCCAGTTTTCAAAGGGAAGCCGGTAGGAATCGAGTTGTATGGAACCTTCGCCACTGGTGTACAATTTAAATTACGAGGGCGGGTCAATAAGTCCGTGACTTTTGGAATAAAACACAGATTTTTTGATAAAAAAATAATTTTATTTTTCAACGTAGTCTCCCTTGAGCTCTATACACTTTGTCCAACGCTTCTCCAATTTTTTTATCCCTTCCAAAAAAAATGATTTGTCGAGGTCCTCAAAATAGGCCTTTGTTTGCGAGATGACTTCATCATTGGAGTCAAATCTTTTTCCACCAAGCCATTTCTTCAGGTTTGGGAACAAGAAGTAGTCGCTCGGAGCCAAATCTGGAGAATAGGGCGGATGAGGGAGCAATTCATAGCCCAATTCATGGATTTTTGCCATGGCAACTGCACATGTGTGCACCCTTGCATTGTCTTGGTGGAAAAGAACTTTTTTCTTGGCCAAATGAGGTCGGTTTTTTTTCAAATCGTCATTGAATCGGTCCAATAAGTTGGCATAATATTCCCCATTGATTGTTCTTCCCTTTTGAAGGTAGTCAATGTGGATTATCCCGCGTGCATCCCAAAAAACAGTCGCCATAACTTTATTGGCTGACAAACCCACCTTGGCCTTCTTTGGCGCCGATTCACCCTTAGAAACCCACTGTTTTGACTGTTGTTTGGTTTCTGGTGTGTTGTGATGGATCCATGTTTCGTCCACGGTTACAAAACGGCGCAAAAACTCCTCCATATTGCGATTAAACAACGCCAAAGCTTCCTGTGAAGTTGTTACACGATTGCGTTTGTGGTCGACTGTGAGCAAACGCGGCACCCATCTTGCGGAAAGCTTTCTCATGCCCAAGTGATCATTCAAAATTGAAACCACTGAGCCATGCGAGATCCCTACGGCTTCCACAATCTCTCGCACTTTCAATCTTCGGTCGGTCAACACCATATCGTGAATTTTTTCGATTGTTTCGGGTGTAGAGACCTCAACTGGGCGTTCAGGACGTTCGGCATCTTCAGTGCTTGTACGGCCACAACGAAATTCAGTAAACCACTTTTTTACCATTGAAATCGATGGTGCAGAGTCCCCATAGTATTTATCAAGCTTAGCCTTGGTCTCGGTAATGGTTTTTTTTCGCAAGAAATAATGCTTAATAAGCACACGAAATTCACTTTTTTCCATTTTCTGCTCAAATTAGTGAGTAGTCTGATAAAAATAGCTGTCAAACACAAACTAACTGACGCAGCAAGTTTAAATTTTGACAGGAGTCAACTGACAGATGCCTGTTGACAGGAGCAGTGTTGCTGTTTCAGTAAAGAGGTCAGAAATTCAAAAAGTCACGGACTTATTGACCCGCCCTCGTACCTTAAAAGTATTTCCTTCTATAATATTTGGTACATTTAAAGTGACTTTATTTTTCAACTTCAAAACGTAAATGTCTTCAGAAAAACTTTCTTCTTGAGTCATATGTCCGTATTTACCTAAAAACAAAAACTGATATTTAGAAATGAAAATAATTTTCAACTCAATGTCTAAAGTGTTTGAAGTCCCATGTAATGGGTCGAGGATACTACCACCAACCGATCACAAATCCTGAATTGAAAACAAATGGTCACTCAAAAATTAAGTTAAAAAAAGTTTTTATTTGGTTTTAAAAACAAAAAAAAAGTTTTTTTTTTGTTGTTTTTTTCGTAACTTTTTTTTTTTTTTAAATGATTTTAGACAAAATCAAAGACTTACCTAAGAACACTGTGGCATCTTTTTGGAAAATTCTCGCATCTTTGGTATCAGAGATATTTTTAGATTTTAACTTAAAACTATGATTTATAATCTGAAATGAAACGTAGCATAACATCAAGCCTGTAATCTTCAATAACTTATTATATTTTCGCCGTTTGAGGTTTTCAGCACCTGCAGCAGCTACCCCAGCGCAGCTCACTGTGCTAGGAAGATGGGATGGCGCAAGGATCTCGACGCAAGTTGCATCCCACACCAAAGGCCTACCCAACTTCCATGACATCATGGTCATACCATCTGGTCTATTCCCATCGACGCGTGCCAATCCATTGGGTTATAAGACAGCTGGCACCCCGACAGTGGTAACAGCTCATTAATAAATAAATAAATAAAATAAAATCCATTTATTTCAGATAAATTGATCCATACAGTCCGATAAAAATAAAAATAAATTAACGTTAAAATTTACATAAGAATCAATATCAAAAATTTAAAATATAATAAAATTAACATTAAAATCAAAATTAACATTAAAATCAAAATTAGCATTAAAACGAAATTACCATTAAAATTAATTTTAGCATTAAAACGAAATTAACATTAAAATCAGTTATAGCCTATTTAAATTAAAATACATTAATGCCTATTGAAGAAGTATAATGTAGAACTGTAGACTTACCATAGATAACTGCCGTTTATCCAAATGATAATTTTCGCGTTCAATTAAAGCTTCTAATTTTGAGAGAGCTTTCGACAAGACTTTATAATCAGTATCATCGCTCAAAAATATTATCTGAAATTAACAACAGATTTCTTAAACAGCACATCGCGCCTGTAATCCCCGAACGGTTAGGCAGTGATTTATCTATTAGTACACCCACATATCACCAGTTATGTTTAATGTCCCATGTAATAGGGGGCGAGCCTATCGCTATCAACCGGGCACAAATCCAGACACCGTTGGAAAAACCTAATCACATTTTACCCGACTTGAGAATCGAACCCAGGACCTAATACTCAGCAGTCGAGCTTGCGACCACTTGACCAACGACGCTGTCAATCCTTAAACAATATACTATTACCATCACGACTGTATTTCCTCTAGTGGTAGGCAGAGATGTAAATTGCACACACATTGTATTTTTATATATTTTTTTTAAAACGTTCCCCACATTAGGAATTCTTCCTGTACCGTGGGTGCGTTTACAAACATCTAAATTCACATACACAGACAGCCAGACCCGGAACAACTACCTGTAGGGCATACAAATATTTGTTCCGTACGGGAATCGAACCCGATTCCAATAATTTTTAAACCATGTTATATTTTGTCCCAAAAATATTTAAAAAAAAGCTACAAGCGACACTAAGTACCTATCGCAATCATTTAGGTACCTACTGCTAAAGTATTATTATCAATGAGCTCAAGACGACGCTGGAGGCGCGCGTGCGGCGGCGCCGCGTGGTGACCACGTTTTTATGCGGACAACCAGGTAACAGAACAAGCTTATAACTTTGTGATTTTTCATGATACAGTTTTGAAATGTTGTACATAGATTCTTTACATAAAAATACTAGACACTTGTTTCAGGTTTCGCATATACTAAAACTAATATTTTAGGTAAATTGGGACTAGGGCAGTAGAATAATTATAATAAAATTATTATAGCTTACTTACTTGAAAAGCAGAGAGCGTGTCGTCGTGTGAAACGTCCGGTGTTGTGGTCAACGTTGATAATAACTTGTTAAGCACCGTATCTTCTTCAAATTTCTCGACGTTTATTACCTGAAACAATTTATTGATATTGAAAAAAATCCACGAGTGTGAAATACATAGCATGTTGAACCTAAGCGTAGTGCGTTAAGAGCTAGTTTAAGAGGAAGTGTATTGAAATAGTACATTTTGATATAAGTAGGGAAACTTTGTTATTGCGTTCGAGGAGGATTAACACCCGAGCTGCAGGCGAGGGGGTCTACACGTGTGAATTACATTGCATGTTGAACCTAATCGTAGTGCGTTAAGAACCAGTTTTCGAGGAAGTGTATTGAAAAATATTTGTTATGCGTTGTATGTTTATTTTATTTTGTATGCACGTCATGTCCGTGCGACAAATAAATATTTTTTCTTTCTTTCTTTACATTTACGTCTGTTAGGACGATTAATAGTGAAGTATGGAAGAAGAAGACATGCTGCGCCGACCTTGAATAAATTGTGATAAGGGCATGAGAATGATGATGATCATAATTCAGTGATGCTGTTCCACTAACGATGGTGCACTTAATATTGTGTCCTGTTGTTTGTTCGCTACAGGAACTGATGGACGCTACCGAAAGCGCCAAACTAGTAGCTCAGTTCTGGGCTGACACAATTTAGATTGCCATCGACACGCTAAGAAGAAGATGATTTACTTACCTCAGCGTTATTAGTCTCACTGATCATCTTCACAGCATCAACGCCGACCAGTTTGGCTAGATGCACGACAGTCGGCTTGAACGCTTGACACCAGTTGTCAGTGTTAAACTCAGCTTTATGTAGACTTAGCAAGGTCGCCATTAGGGATAGAATTGGCTTGATGTCCTTGTATACCTGTATATATAGAAACAATACATACAATACGAGGAGCTTGTGGCTAAATAATAACAGTCGCTCGGGTCGATATTTAGGTTAAGCCGTACTTGCCTAGGTTGGTCTGTGGATGGGTGACCGCCCATTACATACCGAGTTTCCTCTGTGCCTCGGAAAGCACGTTAAGCCGTTGGTCCCGGCTGTCATTTGTAGATCTTTGACAGTCGTTACAGGTAGTCAGTGGCCACAAAAGTCCGACAACCAGTCTTACCAAGGAATATCGTATTACCCAGTACTAACTGGGTTATGGAGGTCAGATAGGCAGTCGCTCCATGTAAAATACTGGTATTCAGCTGCAGACTGGAAGCCGACCCCAATATAGTTGGGAAAAGGCTAGGCAGATGATGACATTTAATACGAGGAGCTTGTGGCTAAATAATAACAGCCGCTCGGGTCGATCTTTAGGTTAAGCCGTGCTTGCCTAGGTTGGTCTGTGGATGGGTGACCGCCCATTACATACCGAGTTTCCTCAGTGCCTCGGAAAACATGTTAAGCCGTTGGTCCCGGCTGTCATTTGTAGATCTTTGACAGTCGTTACAGGTAGTCAGTGGCTACAAAAGTCTGACAACCAGTCTTACCAAGGAGTATCGTATTACCCAGTACTAACTGGGTTATGGAGGTCAGATAGGCAGTCGCTCCATGTAAAATACTGGTATTCAGCTGCAGACTGGAAGCCAATTCCAATATAGTTGGGAAAAGGCTAGGCAGATGATGATGATGATGAAGAACAGGGTGTATAGTTCTTCATCCCCCATAGAAAAGGGAGGATCCTCCGACCAGACGGTTGTTATGTCTGGTGGGCTACTGCCGGACAGTTGTTGTCGGGTTCTTCTATACAGGGTGTAACAGAAAGGGTATAGTCATGTGAAAGGATATGCTGCAGACCATCAAACTGAACAACTTTCTCCTAGGGTCCAATATCGTAAATGCGAAAAAATTATCAGCTGTCCCATACATTTGGGTCGACTAGGTATTGAAATTTTGTGTGGGACAGCTGCTATTTTTTTCGCATTTACGATGGATGCATTGAATAGTACGGGGGTTCATGGACGTATTTACAGTAAAGTTATAACATAAAAAATTTGTATTAAAAAAAAAACGTGTGAAAAAGTTGGAACTTTGACCCCCAATATCTCCGTAACTAGAAGATTCCCAGGTATGGTCTAGAACAAAAAAATGATCGCAATGACGGGGAGAACAAGTGCTTTTCGGCTTCGTGAAACCTCTTTTTACACCCTGTATGCAAAAACTTTTCAAATTCACTTTGGCCACTTATCTCCCTAAAAATAATCCTTACCTTCTCAGAATCCCCGGTAAAAGCCGCCAAAACCTCCAGGATATGATGCACAGCATCCTCGAAGATGACCACAGCTTTACCCAAATCGGGGCCAGTCGTATTGTCCAATAGGGCGCGCCAAATGTCTATGTATTTGTCTAGATTGTCTTGGAGGCTGAGTTTCAGTAATAGCACTAAAGCTGCCTGAAAATAAAAGAGAAAATTAAGAATTCCCTTCAAAATCCTGGGGACTCTGGATAGTGTGGTATTCTTCTTCGTTTTGTCGATGGCACGACAATTTTTATAATTTGTTAGCCCAGGGCTTCGCCACTTTCACCGCGTCGTCGGTGGCAGCATGTTGCATGTTGCATGTTTTTGGGCTAAGACGGCAGGATAGGAGGTGGAGCATAGTTTGGGACACAGCTCTACACCACAGTCCGCTGCTGTTTCATTGTGGTAGCCCCACTAAACGAGGTTGGAGTTACATCTTCCCACTTGAGTCCGGAGACGGTTCTAGGACTCCCAGGTGGATCACGGAAGGTTAGACCGTGCAGGAAGATGCTCAGTTGGTGGTAAGTAGTGATTGGAGGGTACAGCTATTTTCCCTTAGCTTACAACGGTCGTCGGCCGGGTCTCCTGATGGTCTCCTTTTTTAAAAACCGCAACGTCCCTAGTTGCGGGTTTTTAAAAAACTGTGTGGTATTGCAATTGTGCAATTGGGGTGCCGGGAATAATGCCCAAGATTCAACCTAAAGATCTAGTATTGCCTATAATGTACCCACTGCTGGAACACAGGACTCTCTCTATTTATTTATTTGCCAGAAACATGGTATGTTTACAAAGGTGTTTATAATATTGCATAGTGCTACATGTCTCACCGTCTATGAGAGGCAGTGGGCTGTAATCTACCACGCGGGCCCAGTGCGGGTTGATATCACGTGTCTTCGAATATTTGGTTCTAGGACATGCCGGTTTCCTCACGATGTTTTCCTTCACAGTTTTGAAAACAGTGGTGATGAAATAATAAACAAAAAGTAATGCGCTTGCCTGGGTTCGAACCCACGACTTACTGCTCGTAAGTTTGGGCTGGCACGACTGGGCTACCGCTACCCTCAACTACTTAATAATAATATAAGTCTATTACTACCCCACTCCTGGGCAAATGCCTCGTCTCATTCACGCGTTTATTTAGTCTGTTTTTAAAAGAATAACAATACTCAATAACGTACCTTCCTGACGTCATCAGAAGCCTTCAGAACGCCGTTGACAATAATATCCTTTTTCTTCAAACTCGGCAGATTATCGTAGAACATTATAGCTGTGAGTAGCATCGTCTCGCTGTTTGATACACTGGAGCCTATGCACCACGAAACCTGTAATGATAGCGGAACCAAAATTTTAGTAATTTCGCTACGGAACCCTAAAAATGGAAAAACATTAAGTTTTCATTCATAATTTATGGAACTCCACATTTCGAACGGCTAGCAGTGCTGTCGCATTTCACAAAGACAAGATACTTTGGTTGTAATAACGAAATCACAGTTTATTTATTTATTTATTATTCCTTAAACACACATTTGTTTTTACAGGTAAGACCCAAGCTAACAAAGTAGGCATAAATTGCAAATTATCCAGTCCGAAGTAATGGGTCTGGGTAGAAGCGTAAGTTAGACAGTAGACAACGTACTAAGTGCCACCCTCTGGAATTCCACCAAAGAGCAAGAAAATATGTCCAAACGCCGTGAGACACTATTTAGTATTCTTAATGCACAAAATACAGGCGCAAACTTTAATAAGTTCGTACGGGTTGCCGGACACTGCCGCGAACCGGAAGACGCTGCGTTGGAAAGCCTCCCACTAGGTGGACCGATGACCTGGTGAAGGTTGCAGGGATCCGCTGGATGCGAGTCGCACGAGACCGGTCAATGTGGCGACACTTGGGGGAGGCCTATGTCCAGCAGTGGACGTCTTTCGGCTGAAATGATGATGATGATGATGGGTTGCCGGAACTTTAAAAGGCCCCTCCCTCGGTCCCAACCGTAACGTCTTGTTTGGAACAAGCAATCCCAACGATTCCAGTATTTGTGGAGTTGTAAATGTATGCGTGCACGCATTGCTCTCGGTGTGTGATCGCTCCGGCAGGTACTCCTACTAGCGCAACGAGCATGTACAGTCGCCAGCACATCTAGTTACTACAAACTGTCAAATTTTCTCATTCGATTTTGAACTTAACCATCAACATTTTATGGTTTAAAATCATTTGGAGAAATTTGACAGTTTGTGGTAACTTGATGTGCTGGCGACTGTACAAGCCGCGCCGGCCGCAGTACTGGCCTTTGTTTGAGGGTAGGTGGGTTATTGTTGTCAGTGTTAGACGACGATTACTTTGATGTTTTTATTATTTACAGTGAAGGGAAACATCGTGAAGAAATCGGCATGTCCTAGAACCAAAAATTCGAAGACACGTGACATCTACCAACCCGCACTGGGCCCGCGTGGTGGATTATAGCCGATTCCCTCTCATAGAGAGGAGGCCTGCGTCCCAGCAGTGGGAACATTAATAGGCTGATTATGTTTATGTTATGCAATGCTTTTATTATTTTACGGAACGAAACGCACTCTGCATCGAGCTCACTAGCAACAACACCTACACTTTTGTCATACTTACTTTGTTTGAGAGATTTTATTTTAGTACTACCCACGGCCCTATTGAGTTCTTGAACATATCGCAGATCCTCTAAAAAACTGTCTTAACACAAAATATGTAGATTTTTAGATAATACCCTACTCGACTTCAATTATTGTCCTTGCTCTATAATTGAAAAAAAAAAACCGCCAAAAGTATACCAAAAAAGTCGCCAAATGGCACAAGCGAAAGTTTTTGGCGCAAAGTATCGTTAAGAACATATCATCTGCCTAGCCTTTTTCCCAACTATGTTAGGGTCGGTTTCCAGTCTAACCGGATGCAGCTGAATACCAGTATTTTACATGGAGCGACTGCCTATCTGACCTCCATAACCCAGTTAGTACTGGGTAATACGATATTCCTTGGTAAGACTGGTTGTCAGACTTTTGTGGCCACTGACTACCTGTAACGACTGTCAAAGATCTACAAATGACAGCCGGGACCAACTGCTTAACGTGCTTTTCCGTGCCACGGAGGAAACTCGGTATGTAATGGCTGGTCACCCATCCACAGACCAACGTAGGCAAGCACGGCTTAACCTAAAGATCGATCCGAGCGGCTGTTATTATTTAGCCACGATCTCCTCTTTTAAGTTCCAAAATAAAGCTGAAAATCGTTAAAAACACAAAAAAATTTAAATGCGTAAATCTCAAAACTGCTATTTTTGCGTTATGACAGTTTTTTAGAGGATGTGCGATATCCAACGAGAACTTACCACCAACAAGTGGTCTACGGCCGTGTACCAATTATCATAGCCATTCAATTAGGTATCCCCTTGATGTTCGACAGTCGTTACGGGTAGTCCGAAATCGTCTGACCACCAGTCTTACCAAGTTTTATCGTGCGTGTTACCTGGCTGGGTTGTGGATATCAGAAAGGCAGATTAGGCGTAAAACACTGGTGCTCAGCTGCATTCGGTTAGACTGGAAGCCGATCTCAATATAGCTGGATTTTTCCAACTAAGTTGTGGTCGGCATCCAGTAGGAAGATCATGGAAGATGAGAAGTAGGATACTTACAGTATTAGCCTCTTCATAAGAAAGCTTCTTGGCCCTCAACTGGAACTCCAGCTCAATGCCGCTGGACATAGTTGGGACGTCCATAGCTTGGTCCGTTTTATTTTGTATCATGATTCTTAGAGCTGTGTGTTTTATGAGCATGGATGGAGAATCGAGGCGGGGAAGTACTTCGGAGTTTATTATGTCCTAGAAAAGATGGCTTTTATTGTAAACTTAATATCACGCCTGTAATCCCCGAAGGGTTAGGCAGAGGTGTATCTAATAGTGCACCCACGTTTCGCTAGTTATGTTTAAGTCCCATGTAATAGGGGTCGAGCCTATTGCCATCAACCGTGCGGAAATCCAGACTCCGTGGCTGTTACTGAGAAATTCTTGATGGAAAAACCCAATAACACTTTGACCGACCTAGGAATCGAACGTAGGACCTCATGCTCAGCAGTCGTGCTTGCGACCACTAAACCAACGAGGCAGTCGTTTTTCGAGTCGACGGCGGGGTCCAACAAGACTAGACCCCGCCATCCCCTTCGTGTTAGATTACTTTAAACCCTGGAAACAGAAATAGAAGCCTCATGCAGCGAGGCTACGTCGACTACGCCTTATCTACAATCTAGTGGTTAATAACCTTGTTTTAGTTTTTTTTTTTCAGAGTCTCGAAATCACACTGATCGTATTGAACAACTAGTAACTCAAATTTATACTTTCAAGTCGCCGTTTTAACTATTTGTATTCGCCCACTGTTGGTCGCCTACTTAGTATTTCTGTAGCCCATTTGCAGTATTTTTGACACCTTTAATTTGAATTTATTTTCGTTCGTTTAAATACTACTCTTTAACGTGGAGCAAGCTGCCCTCAGAATAAAACCTTACCTCTTTATTCGGAACTTCAGGCAATATAACCTCATATATATTGCTCAATGCATCCATAGCAGTTTTAGTATCGATCTGCCATAAGTACAAGCGAATGGCCCTGTCTTTGGCCAACCGCTCTTTGAATAGACGGGCGTGATGCTGGAAGATTGACAGCAGGACTGCAATTAGACAAAAATACGTGCATTAAAATTGTTTTTCTGTAATTTTTTAATACTGGGTGGAATCCCACACCGACGCTAAAACGGTTACCACGTATTCAGTATATCATTCTGAATTACACTACTTAGAATTTTTTATTTATTATTTATTTATTCATTTATTTATGTACACACAAAATACTCAACAAGACATAACATTAAGATAGAAGAGCACAAAGGTACTGCTTATTTCATGCGAAATCTCTTCCAGCAGACCTGCGAGAGGAAAGTAGGATTAGAAATGAAAAATTTCTAATTTCTTTTTTTTTTTTGATGAATTATTTTTCGTCGGTAATTTAAAAAAAAAAGTTGTATATTTATAATTTTCTTTTTAATAATTTCATGACCGCTCGTACGTTGTCTCGGACAACTTTTTTTTCTAACTTCACCGTACATTTTGATCAGCTGATCGCGTCTGTTTCTTCAGAAAGAGGGTCAAATTTTTTTTTGTTAATTAATAGAACTCGTGGAACAAAACCTGACCAGTTTCATGGTCTGAGATACCACGCGAGGTCTTGCGTTTATTATGTTACAGGGTGTAAGGGACAGCCTTCCGCAAACTGACAGGGTGCATTCAGCTCCTTATTTCGAATCATAGACCATCGGAATTTTTCTCAGGTTTATTTTTTTTAATATTATTTTCAGTTACTATTTCTTTATTTTAATGTAATTCACTATCTGTACGCAGCATTCCATTTAAATAATACGGCTAAAATAAAAAAAACCACCAATGGATGTTGAAACACTCTTCGTAAAATCAGCTATTCACTTCCTGCCTAGCTACAGAGTTCATCGAACTCGTCGTCGCGCTTGCCGTTCGCTACGTGTATTTTGCCACTGTAACAATACATTGCGTATGAGGAAATAAAACAAATCAAATTTATTGGATTCCCTAACATTCTTGAAATAATTTCTTGTACCGGTCATCTTAGTATATATACTGAATTTACCCCATCAGTCTGCTCTGTAGAGAATACCTTACCTTCCAAACACTTGGATATCTTGATACACTCTCTAGACATGGTATCATACAACCCGTTTATCTGCTCTATTTCGATATCATCTCCAAAATGCTCGAACAAACCGTTAATTCCTTGCAACACTGAGTTGACTACTTGGTCCTGTAACAATGATATTAGATGAAGGTCAAATAGAATTACTTAGTGAAACTTCTGGTACATCTTGCTACATCGTTCCCACATAATGTACCATCTCAACATGTATGATATAACCAAGGTTTTGTAACAGTATTCTGATTGACGGCGGAGTTTCTTGCCCGTTCTTCTCCATAGAGATGTACGCTTTGGAATGGGCAACTACAGTACTTTCACAAGTTATTATGCCTTGTGACTGGGACTGTAGCTTCATTTAATTTTTGTTCGGACAGTTCAAAAGTGCCTGTAACTGGCCTACTTGAAATAAATTATTTGATTTTGATACTTCAAAGAGGAGAAACAAAAAGAACGCTTTACTAATGGTTATTCTTTTTGTTTTTCTAAACTCCGGAGAAAATTCGAATAAAATTCCGGACTTTTGAAAATTTATACTGCATAATTTTATATTTTTACAAAAGTGTCTCATCATCTGCCTAGCCTTTTCCCAACTATATTGTGGTCGGCTTCCAGTCTAACCGGATGCAGCTGAATACCAGTATTTTACATAGAGCGACTGCCTATCTGACCTCCACAACCCAGTTAGTAAAGGGCAATACGATACCCTTTGGTTAGACTGGTTGTCAGACTTTCGGGCTACTTAACGACTGTCAAAGATCTACAAATGACAGCCGGGACCAACGGCTTATCGTGCTTTCCGAGGCACAGAGGAAACCCGGTATGTTATCCTTTTGAACGCCAGAGCACAAACGCACGCCCGTGCCCTCCACACCAAGCCAGAATTTCACCCACCATTTTCACACATATCTGTATCGTTTTTCGCTTGCTTGTCACGTATATGTGATAATGGCGTTCAAAACGTTCCCCAAAAGCAAACCAAACCCATCCACGGACCAACCTAGGCAAGCGCAGCTTGTACTAAAGATCGATTCGAGCGGCTGTTATTATTTAGCCACGAGCTCCTTAACATACTACATATTAACGCTCTCTAAACTAAAGAAATAAATAATTCTTACCGTCTTATTGTTAGGCTGAAGCATGTTGAGATAAATGCGCCATATTCTGGTGTAATGTTCCTGTACCAGTTCAGGGTGGTACCTGCATATAGTACCTGAAATAAAAAATACATCAATACAAATAAACAAAATTGAAGTGTCTGTTTGTAACTTCGAAATTACAGTTTTTTACTGAATGCATATGAAAGTGTATACGGGACTTATCACAAAAACACATTTTTTTACACTTTTTTCTGTCTGTCTATATGTTTGTTTGTTCCGGTTAATCTCCGAAACGACTGGACCGATTTTGACGGGACTTTTACTGGTAGATAGGACTACGGCTACTTTTATTTCTGAAAAATAGTTAGGGTGCCTTGCAAAAAAAATAAAACCCTTAAAATGGTTAACAAAATCCGATTCAAATACGGAAGTAATATTTCTATAATATTTCCTGTACAACTCTCACCAACAACTAACGCCCGCGGCTGCGTCAAGTTAACACATTTTACTTGCTATCGAATTTGAACTTAACCTCGTACCACATTCAGTTTACTTTCCACCAACAAGCAGTGCCCGCGGTCGCTGCGGCTTAATACTTTGCATGCAATCGAATTTGACCTTTATTATGTACATGTTGCGTTGGAAGGTCTCCTACTAGGTGGACCGATGACCTGGTAAAGATTGCGGGGATCCGCTGGATGCGAGACCCACGGGACCGGGCAATGTGGCGACACTTGGCAGAGCCTATGTCCAGCAGTGGACGTCTTTCGGTTGAAATGATGATGATATACAACATATTTTTTTAATATTTTATAAACAAACCCTGCGTTGCGAACTACAGCAGCTTTGATATGGAAAGGAAAACTCGAGTGCGAGCAGGGTTTGAACCTGCGACCTTCCGATTCAGTACACCGGACGTCTTAACCATTTTCACCATCGCATTCGCATCGCATTGGGTATGCGTATAAAATATTAAAAATTAGTTTGGTATGGCGACTTCTATACAACATTAATTTGGCTGTAATGTCAACGTGTTGGTTTAAGTTAGATCGATACGTTCTTAAATAGATGGCGCCAACGTTATTAATGGAACGAAGATTTCGAGAGCTGTTAGCAGGGTACGATGGTCTAATTGATTAAGTCCGGTGTACTGAATCGGAAGGTCGCAGGTTCAAACCCTGCTCGCACTCGAGTTATTCTTTCCATATCAAAACAGCTACAACATAAAGTTTACTTACCAACAAGCATTGCCCTCGGCACCTTACAAGTCTTGGCCTCTTCCAGAGCGCTGACATGTCTGCTTACCACCTCTTCGCTTAAGTCTGCTGAAGGATGCTTGGCCACGCTAATCAGACATAGAAGGGCGTCCTTACGAGTTAGTGGGTCGAAGGGTAGCATGCATAGCTGGAACAGTAATAAAAACCTTACGAGCTGGGTATGGGATAAATTAAAACACTGCCGATTAAACACTAAATATCTTTAATAATCACAAAACACTGATAACTCAATCACAAATACCCTACCGATCACTATTCACTTAGATATCGCACTTCTAGTTCACTTCGATTCGTTTCGTTGTATCGCCTAAATCAGACTGACTGCTCTCGCAAACACGACGGCTATTTATATGCCGACCGATCCTTCGACAAAGTTCTGCCACAACTTTCTGGAACCTTCTTCACAGTTCCATAGTAGAATATTCTATGATTACTCCGGAATCTTCTAGACAACCAGACAGTCCGGAGATCAGTCCGATGTTTTTGAGCGCAGCATCAGGCCTGCCTCTACTCTTATATAGGGTGACTGGTAATTAGTGGCCGTTACGTATACACGTGATTGTACTCATGATAACAAACAACTTCCCCAAAAAAACATTTTTTTTAAACCTACTCTTTAATTTTTATCCCAATAACACAACAGCCGCGTGAAATGCGCGCGCGCGCGCGGCGTGACCTATCAGCTGTTAGCCGCGTGGCTCGGCCTACCCACTGTTGCACGGTACGATAGTAATGAAACATAACGGCGTCACGCAGCTAACAGCTGATAGGTCACAGGCACGCGCGCGAATTTCATACAGCTGTTGTGTTATTGTGATAAAAGTGAACGACTATAAAACATTTTTTTTTTTAAAAGTTGTTTGTTATTATGAGCACAATCACGTGTATAAGTATCATTAACTAATTACCAGCCACCCTATAAGTATCAATTAAAATTAATCTGCTTACGATACTTACTTCAATGATATCATTATAATAGTTTTCCACGACATCCCAGCACTTCTCCACGATTTTGGACAATATCTTAAAGGAATCCGCTATAGTTTTCAACCAGTCTTCATTCGCCCTCTTTGAGGATATCGTCTCGAATAGACCAACGGGTTTGAACAGTAACGTTTGGGCTAGCCATTCTGTAAGCAAAATATATTTTGTGTGTGTTTTATTAACATGACGACTTTTTCTCCAAAAGGTAAATCCGAGTCTAAAAAACAGCTGTTACCTCCAAAACTGTAATACCTACACGGTCAAAATGTATGGAACAGCTGTTTTTTTTTTTTCTATGTATGTAAATTCAGATTACAAATTGGCTCCCAATTTAAATTGTCCGTCAGAAATGTTATTCTTTGATTATTAATTGTATGATGGCGCGATTACACTTGGTCGTTAGCCAGTATTCGGGTGCTCGCATGACTTTACCCGACGCTTTTTTTTTTAATGTGACAAGCCCGCCACACTATTCCCAAACCATTGCAACTGCTGTGCGCCAGAATCAACAGTGGCATCCACCAGAAAAGCGCCGAGACAATGAAGCTCGACGAAATCCCAGAGAAACAATTTAAAGTTTTGGATAAACCCGATGCATTTATTACACTGGTCTTCGTAACCCTTGCTACTCACGCCGCCACCTATTGGGTCCAAATCTGATGATGTGAACACCCACACCAGTCTAATAAACATACCTGTTTCAAAAGGCGCCAAGTCTTCAGAAAGAATGATTTCTGCTGAACGGATGGCCTTGGCGTAATCTTTGGGCTCAGGACTCTCAGGATATGACGTCACAACGTCACTCCAGTTCTCCATTTTAATAAAATTATGTTATTATTCTGTAAATAATAAGATATTATCTATTATTACGAGTCTTTAAGTGGCGCCGGTGACTGAAAAGTAGTGTGGTAATCGGTTATCGTGGTATGGACATGTGATGCGGAGGAATGAGGAAAATGTTGAGCATGAATGTAGATGGGTATAAGAATAGAGGAAGACCAAAGAAACGATGGATGGACTGTGTGAAGAATGATATGGCTAGAAAGGAGGTGACTGCTGAGATGACGAGTAATAGAGAAGTATGGAAGAAGAAGACATGCTGCGTCGACCCCAAATGAATTGGGATAAGGGCATGAGAATGATGATTAGAATGAAGATTTAGCGAGTTTTCAATCTTTTTAGGGTCAGTTTCCTTTCAACCAAGAGGAAAAATCCTTTTAAGTATAAAATTCGACGCAGACATTAAGCGTTCGGAAACCGAGAGGATGCGCGAGCGGTCAATTTTATACTTTTTTTCTTTTTTTTTCGGATGGGAAGTCATCAAATGGCCCCCCCACTCTGGGCGGAGCGGAAGGGAGTGTCAGACTTGTACTGGCTAAAACCCATCCATGTTCCTTCTTTGCCCTTTGTGTTCCAGGGCCACGGTATCTCTTTCGAACAGTCCCGCAGCCCTGGCAGGCATCGGCCCATGCGGACCCCTACGTGGTTGCTGACATCTCTTTGAGGCGCGCGTGGAACACGAACGCGCCGTCGAGACGGCCTGTCGTCATAAGACGGCCGGACGGCGAGCTAGCCCATAACTCGCCGTCCACAGGCCCGCGCCTACGGTGGCCAGGAGCCACCACGTGACCCCCGACGCCCAGAGCGTCTCCCGCGGCGGCTGGGATGTGAGGTTCTTTCCCTCTCACGTCCCGCCACCTCCTTCACGTCAATTTTATACCTTAGGCTGGAAGCGCCAGGGTGCCCGCGAAATTTAAATTTGCTTACGATTTTTGCCATTGACCAACCTGACACTGACCTGTAGGTCAGTGTCAGGTTGTATGTTGATTAAGATATGATTCGCGACCGTAACAAATACGGAGAGATATAGTCATTAATCTCATCAATACAACCCTCTAAGTTCATATAATCCTATTGAATGACTTTTTCATTAAATAGTCATTAAATGGGATCAAAATTAACTTGTATTGATGATTTTAATGGTTATAATTCTGCAACTACATAAGTAATAACAACCATTCGGATCAATCTTCATGTTAAGCCGCGCTTGCTTAGGTTGGTCTGTGGATGGGTGATACCGAGTTTCCTCCATGCCCCGGAAAGCACGTTAAGCCGTTAGTCAGCTGTCATTTCTAGGTCTTTGACTGTCGTTATCGCTAGGTAGTCCGTGGCCCGAAAGTTTAACAACCGGTCTTACCAAGGGGTAACGTATTGCCCAGTACTAACTGGTTGTGGAGATCAAATAGACAGTCGCTCCATGTAAAATACTGGTATTCAGCTGCATCCGGTTGGAAGCCGATCCCAACATAGTTGGGAAAAGGTTAGGCAGATGATGATGATGAGAATACGGACTGTCCCATTTTTCAAAGTGAAGCCGGTAAGAATCGAGTATGGGACCTTCGCCACCGCCATCCACAATGACCAAGTGCTCAAACGAGAATGGCGGGTATCAATAATGGTAAAAAGAAAAGAAAGAAAATTCATTTAAAGATGATGATTAACCTTTTTAACGCCAAATCATAAAGACGCGCGTGCCCCCAAGCCACAATTTCTCCGCAAATACCTACAAAAACAAATAGGGATTCTAAAACTATTCAATTGTTTATTTCGTGTCATAGTGCATCGCATTTTTTGTCACATATTTGTGTCGTTGGTGTACAGGGCAGGCGCTTAATTGTCACGTATATGTGACAATGGCGTTCAAAAGGTTAAATAAAATAGGAATGTTCTTTAACAGCCATCGATTTTTAGAGAGAATATGGGAAAGGTAAGGTGAATAGCCTTTAAGCATAGATAACCTCCTCTAGCTTAAGTATGATTAACCTTTTGTTTGTATTCGAGTTCAACAAATTTAGCGGTAGGCACCTACAGGTTATTTGTGCATTTAAGTAAATAGTCACAGTTACATTTTATAAATTCTTCATTTAAAATTTTTATCAATTTTAAAACGTTTCTACAAAAAAATAAAAAAAAAAATTACTTGGAAAAAAAACACCGAAAAGTGGATGATAGCTTTACTCACAGAAATCGGTGACTTTGGTTTGTTTCATTGACTTTTTTGCCATCGACTTCCGAAAGTAAAGTTGTTTTCCTTTCTGTTTTTTTTTTCAATGACAACATACAGAAAAACATCGACAAACATTATAACCTAAATATAAGATCTTCCACAAAAGCATTTTTTATTAAATTTAAAATAAAGGGTGTAACAAGACCCTTAACGAAGCCGGAAGGCACTTGTTCTCCTCGCCATTGCGATATTTTTTTGTTCTAGACCATACCTGGGAATCTACTAGTTACGGAGATATTGGGGGTACCCAGTTCTAACTTTTTCACAAGTTTTTTTTAAATTCATTTTTTACTGGAAGATTTTTACTTTACTATTCAATGCATCCACCAGCACAATGTTTTGAGTGTGTTACATAGAGTCCTACCGTAAAACGTGATTTTTTACCCGAAAAAAAAGTCGTTTCCCAGCAATAATTTTTATGTAAACTTACTTAGTTTGATGTACAGAATGCTTAGTTGACGGCTTCGTTAACCTTTTGAACGCCAGAGCATAAACACGCGCGTGCCCTCCACGCCAAACCACAATTTCAAATTCCATTTTGTCACATATTTGTGTCGTTTGACAGGGCACGCGCTTGCTTGTCACGTATATGTGACAGTGGCGGTCAAAAGGTTAAATGTCTACTAATTTCCTTACTACTACAAAAGTAAACATTATTTATAATTATTAATAACTTTACTGCACAGCTTTCAACAACTCTTCAAATGCACATTTATTCGACGTCCTAATACTCCTCCTCCATGAGTACTCAATGAGCCAATCGGTGAAGTTACCTTGAAACCTGCTCCTTTTTAACAAGGATTTTATCCTACTCCAGTTGCTATCCATAGGTTCTAGTGGAATTTCTTTTTCGCTTGTTCCATTTTCAGTAACAGTTTTATAAAGATATTTTATTTTGCAAATACGGGTACAAGTCAAGGTGTTACATAATTTAAATACAGAAACAGCCATATTTTGCCAATTACAAGGCATGCAAAAGTATAGGGTTTAGGTACAATTAAAATATACATTTACTAATGATACATAATAATATTCTAATTCATAATTCATTAATAAAAATAATCAGTCTATAATAAAATTAATGTCACAATTTCTAACAGTTATTTAAATGCAATATATGTATAAAATAGTCAAACAACTTCTTACCCTATAATAAACTTTGTATACTAGAACATTGTTAAGCCTTTTTTTTAAATAATGTCAAATTATAGTCCTGCCAACAACTTGGTATTTTGTATATTTAAAGCCATGTTGAGAATAACAATGATGCGCTATCCAGGAATCTGTACGAATGTCCATGCCAACCTCAACATGTTTCTCTACTATCAATGGTATTAACATCTCCACAGATTCTTTACTATGCGGACATATTTCTAAACGCAAGTCATCATTACGTTTTTCCATTAAACCAACGATCCATTGCCCTTCAATACGTTGACTGATTTTCAAATTTCTCTCTCCTACCTTAGATAGTTCCATGTAGACCACTTTGCCGGGACCACCAATCTTATGTTCTGCATCCGGATGTTCCAAATGATACACAATGATCGCTTCTCTGCAGTGTGCGAGCCAAGTTGCTATTGTTTGTGTTGATGGTTTAATTCCATTATCCCTAGAGGTATATTTCTGGATGTCAAGATAACTATATTTATGACTAAACATATACATGATTTGGAATATCATACTCATTGGTAATCTGACATTTTCGAACCAGGTGCCCGATCCTCTGCTTACTTTTTAGTACGGCATCGTCCCATGGTGCAGCGATAAGTACCTAAATATCCTTTCAGGTCTACGAGTATCATAGGCCTTTTGTGGTGGTGACATTGTTTCTTTGTAGGGATTAGGCCTCTGTCTTCGGCAAACTTAATACACTGTTCAGTTGTTTCTAGTTCTGTGAATATTCTGCGCAAGTTCCAGTGGGACCTGAAATAAACAGATGTTTCTTAGAAACATAATTCCTAATCTTTAAAGAAAGTGATTGGTTGTCATGGTATGGGCACAGAGCATGTGATACAGAGGAATGAGGAAAATATTGTGAGGAAAGTTTTGAGTGGCTATAAGAGTTGACACAGAACAAAAGATTGATGGATGGACTGTGTAACAAATGCTATGGCTAGAAAGCAGGTGACTTGTAAGTTGATGAGTAATAGAGAAGTATGAAAGCAGACATGCTGCCCTGACCCCAAATAAATTGTGATAAGGGCAGGAGATTGTTGATGATACCACATCTTGTGCATTTGGTTGAGTTACTTCAGTGAAAAACATAAAGTAAAAAAAATGGCTGCATCATCGCATCAACGAGTAAGTTACAACGATTAAGTTGTAATAATTAATCAATATTATAATTTAATAACATGATAAATAGAATTTGCAGTGCCCTTACAGGGTGCATGTCTTAATACTGTTTCATGAAATTTTACTGCATGCCTACTAACCAGTGTTTTACATGTTTGCAAATAAATAAATAAATAACATTGGGTGGCAGATGTGAATATGGCCAATTCCCTGGGCAGGTAAAGTGCAATTGGGTTTTTTCATCAAGAATTTCTGAGTAATACCCACGGTTCCCCAGTTCCAATTCTCGGTTTTCCCTCTACATTACATAAGACCTGAACATAACTTGCGAAACAATATTCTTACTATATCACACTTCTGTAAGCCTTCGGGGATTACAGGCACAATGTTATTTAAGCATGAAAACACATAACATGTTTACTTACTTATGAGCTTCCACAGCAGAAAACTCAGAAGAGTAAGGTTCTTCATCTACCACATTACTTCCTTACTGTCTCTCCAATTCTTCTTCAAAACCGCCTTCAGGCTCAAGCGGTTCTTCCTTAATAGTAATGATAGTTTCAGAGCCAGCTTCTAAATTTGCTGATAGCATCACAGAAATAAGTGGCTCTGCAGTGTCTATTCCGATCATGGACTCCAGAGGCTCTCCAGAATCCTTGACTCGCACACAATAAGGGCCTAAATAGCTTGTAAGTGGATCTCTGTCAAATCCTTGTAATATTTTTGGTTCTTCAGGGGATACTCGGGGCTGAGACATCATGGTAAACTGTACATTTTGGTAATTTTTTTATACATAAATACCATTCACTTTCTGACCTAAGAACATTATGAGTAAGTTTCTTGTTTTAAGTTTCCTGTAAAAAGTAAAAAACCCTCATCTCGATGGCTGTTAAAGTTAAGTTTCATATTATGAGATTCTGATAAGAATTATCCTTGTGAGATCTGAGCAGTGGTTGCTCAGTGGAACCGGCCGCAACTTTCGAGTTATATTGTTATTATTTAATCGTTTATTATAGACAATGTACAAAGAATTACTTAAAACTATGTGAGTACACACGATTATAATTATAATATTTGACGTTATCTTTTTAAGTAGTTTATCAAGCCCTATGCATGATGTAGGTTCACAAACCTACCACCAACTAACCTTCCGTTTTAGATAGTTATTATTTGTTTGCCCTGTTTTTGTTGTTTCAATCGGTATTTAGAAATAACTCAAGAAAACGTCTACATACCTTGTTGACCGGCTAAATAACACCAAAATTCTCAACTTTATAATAGTATAGAAGAAACTAAGTTTTACAAAACATAATCCATTAATTACCTGGATATTCAAGTTCTTTATTTTGTATTCCATAAAAAAAACACTGAAAAAAGTATTAAATTCACGAAACGACCATCCGAACCCGAATAGCAAAATACAAAACAAGTTATGACAAGTTGAGGTTGAGCTGTCAGTTTTCTCATATAAGTCAAAACCGACTACAGAATAGAAAGTAAAAAGAAAACCATAAAAAAAACAGACAACAATTTATAGCAGGCTCCAGGGTAGCCCGCGAAATTCAAATTCTCACGTTTTTTACAATTTGCAGGTCAGTGTCAGGTTCTATGTTGATGAAAAATGAGTCACGCAAATAACACGTATGTAGTTATAGAATTATAATCACCCCATTCAATAACTATTTCAAGAAAAGGTAATTATTATTTCTTTTGTCTTATAAAGAAACTAAAGAATTTCCCTTACCTAGAATCCGAAATATACATAGCGTTCACTTTCAGGTTTTCATTACAGTTTTACACAAGCCAGATAGCAAGACAAACTTGGAAACTAACGTTTTTTTGGTACGCTACTTGGAACTAAACGGAAAATGTGACATCATAATCCGACTAAATAAAGACGCACTTCATTCTTGAACGATTTTACAGGAAGAGTCTATTACGCAATTTATCCATCTTACCCTCTGACATTTCAAATTGGTCGATAATTTCGATGAATTTCAATGTACTGAATTTCGTTAATTAAATTCAAAATAAACATAAATTAACTTCACCACATTCAAGCTGGCACCACGAAGAATTTTTTGGTTGGGGATCCATTACTATTCTCCGTTATTACACCGTGTGACGACAAATAGGTTAGGATTTCAAAATATTTATATTTATTTCTAGAATTCTAAGTCTCTGAGGCATTCTTGCCGGAATTTATCTATTTGATTGTGTTATTTATTTGATAGTGCCTTTCTGTACATTTACTTAAGGAAGAAATTCGCGTAAATTTACAACTCTTTCGAATGTATAGCTATTACTTATTTTATCTACAATAGGAAGGAGGCCCCTCTGTGATTGGGCTTAAGTAAATAATACGTTGTAATAGACTCTGCGATCTACCGTACTGTGCCAAGGTGGAAACGCAAAGTAAGTTGTAGTGATACTTTAAGGTATTGATACATAAATGTAATTGTCTTTCAAAAGGCATAGGTAAGTCCGATTATATTTTATTTTTGTGCTTGTTTATTGGTACGGTAGCAGCTGTTATCTCTTTAGTTTTTAACATAATATTCTGGTCATTTATGGCCGCAGCAGAATGAGTGAGAATAGTTAATGGACAATTCCTCACTGGTACAAAATCTAAATGCAGAAGAAATTCGAACAAAGGAGCAGGCAAATGTCTATGACAAATTGCTGTGGTGAACAGGATATACAATAGAAAAAAAAAAAAAAATATAAATGAATGAATTTATTTTATATCAGACACAAAGAGATCCATAGAGTGTTAGTTACCTAATATTAAACAACTTATTCCCTATCCTTTCTTATTTCTTTTTACTTATTCTTACTTATTTTTTTTTTTTTTCTTTTTTACTTATTCATGTCTGTCTCAAGACTCTGCCTCGGAAATATCATGTTCATTGTTTTGTACCCTTCTTTGCCCTTTGTGTTCCAGGGCCACGGTATCTCTCATACTAAATAATAATATTATACACTAGCTTCCGTCTTCTGTCGTTTGCATGCATATTTTTAAAAGTTAATTGTACTATGCCTATTACCTTTGCACAAGGCCAAACAATTAGTTAATAAGGTTTTATTGCAATTGTATGATGATATGGCCGCACATAAAGTATGAAAAACAACCAAACATTATTTTATACAAGATGAAAGAGACACCGATGCTAAAATGGTTACCACGTATACAGTACATCATTCTGAACCAAACAATCTGCTGTTCCATACATTTTGACTGTGTAGGTATCAGTAGCGAAGGGTCAATTTTTATAAGTAAGCCGGAGTACATATCTTTAATGTGATTATATTATTTGTCTATACAATACTGACTGTGCGATTTTTCAAAGCGAATCTAGTAGGAATCGAGTTGTTTGAAACCTTTGCCACTGGTGGATTTTGTAGGAAACAGCTGTTTTTTTTAAATAATTGATTAAATACTTCTATGTGGGGAGGGGGGGGAGTCGTCAACCAAGCATCCTGTGCATCAAACTAAGTAACTTTACGCAAAAATTATTGCTGGGAAACGACTTTTTTTTTTGGGGTGAAAAATCACGTTTTACGGTAGGACTCGATGGAACGCACTCAAAGCATTGTGCTGATGGATGCTTTGAATAGTAAACAGGTCGGTGAGATAATTAAAGTCAATTAACAACCTTAAAAACTAGTATTTAGAAAAAAACTTGTTTAAAAATTGCAACTTTGACCTCAAATATCTCCGTAACTAGAAGGTTCCCAGGTATGGTCTAGAACAAAAAAATTATCACAATGACGAGGACAACAAGTGCCTTTCGGCTTCGTTAAGGGTCTTTAAACACCCTTTATTTTTCCAAAAAGAATTTGTCCATATCAGCCCAAAGTCAGATTTTTGCCTGGCTGAAAATCATCATCGACTGGTGTTCAGCTGCATCCAGTTAGATTAGAAGCCAATGCCAACATAATTTGGGGAAAGACTAGGCTGTTGATGATGAGTTGATGGCAACAATGTCATCTGCCCATCTCGCTGTCAGATGAACAACATTACTATGAGCATCATTTTATAAGGGGCTTAACCATAACAGGCGAAATGTGGGTGTACACTCGGCGTTACATCATGCTATACATATCCAGTATAACATGACCTCGGTTTGTATGAGCTGCCAGTATAATGAAACATCAGCTTAATTTGGATTTACATAGATTGGTCGTCGTGCGTTGGTTCAGCTCTGCCTACCGCTTTGGGGAAAACACCATGACGGTATATTTAATTATAGTAATAATGACGAATAAGTTTCTTGCCACTAACCATATTTAGATAGGTAGTGTAAAAACCCTATAGACCAGTGTTTCTTAAACTGTGGTCCGAGGACCCCTGGGGCCCGCGAGTATATACATGGGGGTCCGAAGCACTGAATCATTTACTGCTTTACTGAACCTCATACCACTGAAAAGGCATTCTCTGCTCTTGTTTATCATCATCATCAACATTTCAGCCGAAAGACGTTCACTGCTTGACATAGGCCTCCCCTCCCACAAGTGTCGCCACATTGACCGGTCCCGTGCGACTCGCATTCGACTCTTGTTTATACTAAAAACAAATACAGGAACAGATTACAAGCGGAATCGATTTGAGAATACAACTTTGTAGTAAACATCAACCCGAATATCGCTAATTTAGAAAACAAAATACTTAAAAAAGTGTTTTTTTTTTTGGATTTGTAGTACAAATATATTTATTTATTTATTTATTTAAACTTCATGTACAATAGTGATACATAGGCGGACTTAATGCCACAAGGCATTTTCTACCAGTCAACCTTTGCGTTAAATAAGAAAACATTGTGATAGGGTTCAAAATAAATATATAAAAATAACTTCTTGCTATCGAAAATTTATATAGGCACTTATAATGATACTAATACTTAAATACAAATAAAACAAACTAATACATATTTGAACAAATACCAAAATTAAAAACGAGAAACCTAATAATAATTACCATGACTCGACTTCTAATAGAGAGAGAGCTATTTATTCTGACTTAAATAGTGGTTACGCACTTTTCTTTTAAAACTGAATACAGATACTGAATACAAATATAGTATAGTGTCCGAAAATTGTGGTTCTTTATTAAAAGGTCCTTGATAATTGCGTTTGATTTCCTACGGGTCCTTGGCAGAAAAAGGTTAGGAAACGCTGCTATAGACAATCCATCGCAAACTTTTCAAAATAATGTAGGTAACTACTTAAATAATTTCATAGATTATCCTTATTCTTTATTGCACACAAAATACAATACTTTAACGGCATATTATATACTCATTTCTATCGACAAATACACGTTTATAAATACTCCTAACCCAACAACCCGCGAAAGGCAGCCATCTTGTTTTTTTTATTCTGCTGTCTAGGGTATGTTCAATTAAATGTTAATATTTTTGAATTTAAGAAACCTAGAAACGTGCAAATGACCTTATTGCAAGGATTAACGCCGAGACTACCTAATCATCACTACATAGTATAAAACAAGTTGCTTCCCGCTGTCTGTGTTCCTATGTATGCTTAGATCTTTAAAACTCCGCAACGGATTTTGATGCGTTTTTCAGAAATAGATAGAGTGATTCAAGAGGAAGGTTTATCGACGCCGGGGCCGACGCTAGTTACTCAATAAATGTCATTGTTAAAATTTTAAACAGAACTTCATTTTCACTGTTCAGACTTCAGGTTCCTCAAGTTTAGTAGCAAAGCATGGTAACAAGATTTGTAACTTTATTTTTTGTCCACAGCTACGCTGGAAGCAATAGAAAAATCTCAAGTATGTCGTCTCAATTCTCTCCCAAGAGTGGTAGCTCATCTCCGCAGGGGACTCCGAGCATAAGCGACCCAGTTGGGCCCGGAGGGGGCCCGGTCACGCCAGGGGTTGCCAAACGATACGATAATATATGCAAATCGCCGGAGGATAAACGAAATTACAGGTATGATCAAATAACGGAAGATAGGAATGATGACATCACTTTTACATGCGTTTTCGATTACCTGTATCTCATTCTGTCACTTCATCATCATTCTCTTGCCCTTATCCCAATTCATTTGGGGTCGGCGCAGCATGTCTTATTCTTCCATACTACTCTATTACTCGTCAACTCATCAGACACCTCCTTTCTAGCCATATCAACCATCACACAGTCCATCCATCGTTTCTTTGGTCTTCCTCTACTCTTATAGCCATCCAAGTTCACACTCAAAACTTTCCACACGACATTTTTCTAATTCCTCCGCATCACATGCCCGTACCACGATAACTGATTGCTACACAATTTTTGAGTCGCTGGCGCCACTTTCAGACTTCCTTTTACGTACTCATTCATTAAATTCTTCATTCCATTTGAAAATTAAATAATTGTGGTATTTAATGTTGAAATGGAGGAGCTCGTGGCTAAATAATAATAGCCGCAGGTCGATCTTTAGGTAAAGCCGTGCTTGTCTAGGTTGGTCTGTGGATAGGTGACCACCCATTACATAATTTCCTCCGTGCCTCGGAAAGCACATTAAGCCGTTGGTCCCGGCTGTCATTTGTAGATCTTTGACAGTCGTTACAGGTAGTCAGTGGCCCAAAAAGTCTGACAACCAGTCTTATCAAGGGGTATCGTATTACCCAGTACTAACCGGGTTGTGGAGGTCAGATTGGCAGTCGCTTCATGTAAAATACTAGTATTTAGCTGCATCCGGTTGGACTGGAAGCCGACCCCAACACAGTTGGGAAAAGGCTAAGCAGCAGTAGCGAAGGTTCAATTTTTGTGAGAGGTAAGCCGGAGTACATATCTTTAAAGTATTATTTGTGTATAGAATACTGACTGTGCCATTTTTCAAAGGGAAGCCGATAGGAATCGGGTTCTATGGAACCTTCGCCACTGCTAGGCAGATGATAATGAATGATTAAATAGAGTTCAGATTACCATAAAAGCTTTCGCAGTCATTTGAAAAAGCCATGTATGTTAATACTATACTATATCTTTCCAGAGGTCTGGTGCTATCAAACCGGTTGCGTGTGCTGCTAGTTAGTGATATGGCCACTGACAAGTCGGCCGCAGCTCTAGATGTCAATGTTGGTAAGTTTTCATAAATATCATCTTTTTTCGGATGGGACATCATCAAATGACTCCGGAGCGGAAGGGAGTGCCAGACTTGTACTGACTAAAACCCATCCATGTTCCTTCTTTGCCCTTTGTGTTCCAGGGCCACGGTATCTCTTTCGAACAGTCCCGCAGCCCTGGCAGGACTAATATCATCTTGGAGTAGATCCTTCATTATTCTTCATTCGAGAACATCAGGAAATTACAAATTTTTTGTCGGAACTATCCATTTCGCAAAAAAATTCAAAAGACCCATTTTTTCTCGCATATTTTTTTTGCACACATGGGATCGATGGCTCGCCCCCTATTACATGGAACTTAAACATAACTGGCGAAATGTGGGTGTACTATTAGGTACACCTCTGCCTAACCCTTCGGGGATTACAGGCGTGATATTATGTTTCTTTAATTTACAGGCTATCTAAGCGACCCTGAAGAGTTGCCAGGACTCGCACATTTCTGTGAACACATGCTGTTTCTGGGAACTACGAAATATCCTGAGGTATGCAACTTTACTGCAACCGCCAACCCGCCTGCCAAGCGTGGCGATTATGGCAACCCCCCCCCCCCCCCCCCCCTTTGGGGGAGGCCTATGTCCAGCAGTGGACGTCTTTCGGCTGAAATGATGATGATGCAGCTTTCAATTAAACTAGCAGACGACAAAAACGTTTAGCCTTGGACGTAGAATTTCAAAATCTTAGCGCAGACTGGTGTCTGATGTGTAGTGTAAGGAACTAACCACACTTATTGTTAACTAACCACAGATGCATACGCATCTAAATACACGCGGAAATCTGAACGGATGCGTACGCATCTCCATACAAAATCATTGTCTTCTATGGACAAAAGCTGTACAGAGCTGAATAAGTGTGGTTAGTCCCTTAATTCTATATCACTGCTGTTATACCTGATGAAACCTTCACAAATTAATTTTGATCTTAGATTGTGGAGGAGCTCGTGGCTAAATAATAACAGCCGCTCGGGTCGATCTTTAGGTTAAGCCGCGGTTGGTCTGTAGATGGGTCACCACCTAGGCAAGCGTGCCTCGGAAAGCACGTTAAGCTGTTGGTCCCGGCTGTCAATTGTAGTTCTGTGACAGTTCTTAAGTAGTCAGTGGCCCGAAAGTCTGACAATCAGTCTTACCAAGAGGTATCGTATTACCCAGTACAAACGGGGTTGTGGAGGTCAGATAGGCAGTCACTCCATGTAAAATATAGGTGTTCAGCTGCATCCGGTAAGACTGGAAGCCTACCTCACTATGAGGGATTGGGTTATAATCCACCTCGCGGGCCCAGTGCGGGTTGATAGATGTCACATTTCTTCGATTTTGTAGTTCTAGGACATGCCGGTTTCCTCACGATGTTTTCCTTCACCGTTTTGAGAGCAGTAGTGATGAAATAAATTACACAAAGTAATGTGCCTGACTGGGTTCGAACCCACGACTTACTGCTCGTAAGTCGGAGTCGCAACCGCTGCTCCTGAGTGTGTATTTTGTGTTTTTACATGTTTTCATGCACCATGCTGAGACAGGCTCCGTACAGGACCAATTTAAATTGTACTATTATTTACTCATTTTTACTTTTATACACCGTGACTTTTTAGTCGTCTTACAAAGATGGTCCACTCAATGTACCCCACATAAAATAGCTCTAGGCGCGATTTTTTTTTACCTTCCATAATAGGTACAAAGAAAAATAAATAATACATTAGAATAAAATTATGAAACATCCTGTTAATGATGTTTACGTGTCAAACGGGAGAACATACCTACCCAGCGCTCGAGTTCAGTAGATCATCGCTCGCAGCAGGGTGTTTTAACTACGTCAGGCACTATAAAAAAAATAAAAAAAACAATTATTAAAATCTCATAAATAGGTACTTTTTATTTAATGAATGTTTAGTATTCTTTGGATACATGAAGTGGGCTGCCGTTGTAAGACGACTAAAAAGTCACGGTGTATAATTTTTGTATTATTGTAATCTCATCCATTTATTTTGTTTTGTCCTGTGTGAGTCTAATAAACACTTTTTCTTTCTTTTTTTTTCTTTAATTATTTTATAGGAGAACGAGTACAACAAGTTTCTATCAGAGCACGGGGGTTCGTCGAACGCGTCGACGTCATCAGATCATACTACGTATTACTTCGATGTAATTCCTGAACATCTGCGCAAGGCGCTGGATATGTAAGTGATAACTTCTTGTACCATCTGACGAAATAATCCTTAACCTTTTGAACTCCATTGTCACATATACGTGACAAGCAAGCGCGTGCCCTGTACTCCAACGACATAAATATGTGACGAAAATGTGGTGTACTAAGTAAAGTAAATGGAAGGTGAAATTGTGGCTTGCCGTGAGGGCAGGCGCGTGCGTTTATTCTCTGGCGGTCAAAAGGTTAAATACTAGTTTTTAAGGTTTTAACTTTATTTAAAATACCTCAACGACCCCCGTACTATTCAATGCATCCATCAGCACAATATTTTGAGTGTGTTACATTGATTTTACAGTAAAACGTGAATTTCACCCAAACAAAGTCGTTTCCCAGAAACAATTTTGGCGTGGGATAGAAAGAAAGAAAGAAAACATATTTATTTGGCCCATGCCACAAATGCACACAACAAGCACAAAAAAAATATTAAAAAATTAAAAATCTTAAATTTATACAATTAAATGTTAAAACAAAAACAACAAAAAAAGGAGATAATATTGTGTGGCTCACGGCTGCGTCAAATAGGTCCAGTTCAGCAAACTGCCGAGCAGCTAGTGGATAGTTTGATGTACAGAATGCTTGGTTGACGGCTTCGTGAAGGGTCTGTTTACACCTTGTTTATTGTTACTCCCCAGCTTCGCCCAGTTCTTCATCTCGCCCCTATTCACGGAGTCAGCGACAGGTCGAGAGCTGAGCGCAGTACACTCAGAACACGAGAAGAACACATCTTCAGACACGTGGAGGCTGGACCAGCTGAATAAGGGCACCGCAACGCCAACTCATCCCTTTCATAAGTTTGGTACAGGTATGTGTTGCAAGCCATCAATCTAAGTATCGTTTATTCAGTCTCCATTCAATCTACAGGGTGTAAGGAACAGCCCTCCGCAGACTGATGGGGTGAATTCAGTATATCAAACTAAGATGACTGGTACAAAAAATTATTTCAGGAACGTTGTGGGAATCCAAAAAAAATGATTTGTTTGATTTCCTCATAAGCAATGTATCGTTAACGGCAAGCGCGACGACGAGCTCGATGTACTCTGTAGCTAGGTAGTGAACAGCTGATTTGCATGAAATCGTCGTCGTTCGTTAGAGTATTTCAACATCCATTGTTGGTTTTTTGATTTTAGCCGTATTATTTTCGTAAATGGAGTGCTGCGTACATAGAATGTAATTTTACATTGAAATAAAGGAATAGTAACTGCAAAAAACGATAAAAAAAAAATTAAAATTTTCCATTCCAGTGGAATATGATTCAAAATAAGGAGCTGAATGCACCCTGTCAGTTTGTGGAGGGCTGTCCCTTACAGCCTGTATAGTATAACCACTTTAAAGCGTGCAATTGAAGATGGCGTTACTAGTGTCATGAAAATTTTCATTGAAATGTTCTGTGTTTTACCGCCGACAGAAATAAGTTGTGTGAATTGTATCAATCAATAATTTTAACTCTCAGTGATTCAATCTATGGAAGAGCTCGTGGCTAAATAATAACAGCCGCTCGGATTAATCTTCAGGTTAAGCCACGCTTGCCTAGGTTGGTCTATGGATGATGAATATCAGCTATTACTTTTAAAATGAACGTCTTCAGAAATCTCAATGCCAAACTATAAATAACTAGTTCTTTCAATCTTCCACAGGCAACAGAGAAACTCTAGAGACGATACCCAAAGCAAAAGGCATCGATGTCAGGAAAGAGCTGCTGAAGTTCCACAAGAAGTGGTACTCGGCCAATATCATGACACTGATCGTCATGGGGAAGGGTAAGTATCACTTAATACCATACAGGGTGTAAACGGACCCTTCACGAAGCCGTCAACCAAGCATTCTGTACATCCCTGGTCCAAGCCATGGTCCGGAGCGGGAATGGGAAGCCGTCACTATCTTCTGCGAAGCAGTTATGCTAGTGAAGAAGGTGGCGGGACGTGAGAGGGAAAGAACCTCACGTCCCAGTCGCCGCGGGAGACGCCCTGGGCGTCGGGGGTCACGTGGTGGCTCCCGGCCACCGTAGGCGCGGGCCTGTGGTCGGCGAGTTATGGGCTAGCTCGCCGTCCGGCCGTCTTATGACGACAGGCCGTGTCGATGGCGCGTTAGTGTTCCACGCGCGCCTCAAAGAGATGTCAGCAACCACGTAGGGGTCCGCATGGGCTGATGCCTGCCAGGGCTGCGGGACTGTTCGAAAGAGATACCGTGGCCCTGGAACACAAAGGGCAAAGAAGGAACATGGATGGGTTTTAGTCAGTACAAGTCTGACACTCCCTTCCGCTCCGCCCAGAGTGGGGGGGTCATTTGATGATTCCCCCATAGGAAAAAAAAAAGCATTCAGTACATCAAACTAAGTAACTCTACGCAAAAATTATTGCTGGGAAACGACTTTCTTTTGGGGTGGAAAATCACGTTTTACGGTAGGACTCAATGTAATGTAACCTCTTAATAATTAATTAATAAAATATGAAAAACATATTTTATTCTCTATAGCTTGGTTTTTGTATACAAATATTTGTACGCCATATTATGGCAGGAAATGCTGGAACCAATATTTGTACCATATTCTAACAAATAACATTTTTGATTTGATTTTATTTGAATGCACTCAAAACGGCATTTCATACAAAATTTCAAGTCCTTTTTTTTTTTCGAAATGAATGAACTGATTTTAATGAAACTTCACACGCATAAGCACACTTTTCAAAGCGTATTGTCAGGGTCTGTACACGTGTGGTCTGTGGATCAACTACACCAAAAGGTCGCTAGATGTCCTGCGCGTCCAGTTCAACAATGTTTTTAGAATGCTCTTGATACTGCCCCGGTTCTGTAGTGCGTCCGAGATGTTCACACAGAATCGTACTGACGGCTTCCACGCAATCGTGCGGAAGAAATTTTATTAGCGTCTGTAGCAGCGAGAACTCGGGCCAGTAGCAACAGCATTCTATAAACAGTGACCGAGAGTGTGTTTTCCCCTTTTTTAAGGCATTTTTTGGACTGGATGGCCGCTTGAGAAACTTGTTTTCATCTTTTGTGCAAAGTTATTTATGTATTTACTAACACTAGATATAAGGTACGCTACTAACACTGTAGATTTCTGTTACCCGTCTTTTTGAAATAAATTATTATTTCCTTTATTTATTTTTATACATATTAAATATCATTTTAAATATTCTAATATAAAACAATATTATTATAAGGATACGTAGCGCCTTTCGTAATAAAAAGACTTGAAAGTTTGTATGAAATGCCGTAAGTCGTAAGTGCTCTTTCATTAAGTTCTTGGTATGTTCAGAATACTTGGTTGATGGCTTCGTGAAGGGTCCATTTACACCTTTTTTTTTTTTTTTTTTTTTTTTTTTTCGGATAGGAAGTCATCAAATGACCCCCCCCCCACTCTGGGCGGAGCGGAAGGGAGTGTCAGACTTGTACTGACTAAAACCGATCCATGTTCCTTCTTTGCCCTTTGTGTTCCAGGGCCACGGTATCTCTTTCGAACAGTCCCGCAGCCCTGGGTCCATTTACACCTTGTATGTGAGTGTGTGTGTCGACATGAACACCTGTCTGTTCAGAGGATCCCACCTTTTTTATAGAACATGAGGAAGCGCACAGCCTTCTTCTTAGCGTGTCGGTAGACTCAAATAATACCAGACCAGTATATAAGGTGTATCTTTTCATATACGAAATATTTTAAGAGTAACTTCTATAAGTCGTAAAGTCGCCATAGCAACAGAAAAAAAATATCTGAGTGTTTTTTTTTACAAAATTATTATATTTCTAATATTTTTTGAGACATTTTTGCATAAAACCTTTTCTCCCATATTCTAACAATGACAGTAGGTAAATACGACGTAGTAAACTAGCGTAATGTGCTTAAAAATAAGGATCCAGTATTTATTTTGTGGGTCAAGTAATTTGAAATTATTTATTTTTTATAAAAAAATAAACTCAGATAAAAAAAAATCCCTTGAAATGGCTTTGTTATAGCCGTTAGATGATTCCCTGAAAATATTTCGTGTATGAATAGTTAGACCCTATATAGCCACCTGCACAGCTCTGTCGTTGGCTTCGTTTAAATCCTGGAAGGTGCAGGTGGACAGGAACTGCAGTGGCCAATCTGGAAATCTCTTAAGAGCGCTTGTACAGAAAGTGGGCAACGTCGCAAATAGCTGTCAAATATTTGTTTTGATCACTTTGGCAATATTACTGTATGGAAATAAGAAATATGGCTAACTATAATAACACCGAATATTTAGTTTTAGATGTAAAAAAAGTATTTGGAATATTTCCAAATGCCTTTTTTTACACCTAAAACGGTTACAACATCAAATTTTGTATTTTAATTGCAATTCATTGTTAATATTTTAGTTGACTAGTTAGCAGTAGCGAAGGGTAAATTTTTGTAAGAGGTAAACCGGAGTACATAATCTTTAATGTGATATTACTTGTCTATAGAATACTGACTGTGCCATTTCTCAAAGGGAAGCCGGTAGGAATCGGGTTTTATGGAACCTTCGCCACTGCTAGTTAGCCATAATTCCTATTTTCGTACTGTAATATTGCCAGATTAATTAAAATAGGTAAATATTTGACAACTATTTGCGACGTTGCCAACTTCCTGTACAAGCCCTTTTATCCGTTTGCGGGCCCAGGGGGGTTACTTGGTGGCTCCCGGCCACCGTAGGCGCGGGCCTGTGGACGGCGAGTTATGGGCCAGCTCGCCGTCCGGCCGTCTTATGACGACAGGCCGTGTCGACGGCGCGCGAGTGTTCCACGTGCGCCTCAAAGAGATGTCAGCAAATAAGTAGGGGTCTGCAAGGGCCGATGCCTGCCAGGGCTGCGGGACTGTTCGAAAGAGATACCGTGGCCCTGGAACACAAAGGGCAAAGAAGGAACATGGATGGGTTTTAGTCAGTACAAGTCTGACACTCCCTTCCGCTCCGCCCAGAGTGGGGGGGGTCATTTGATGATTTCCCATCCTAAAAAAAATAAAAAAAGAGGGGGATTACTATGACGTCTTAAAGCAGGAGTAATTCCAGTGTGTGAAAGAGACAGAGCTATACAGGTCGTCTAGCGCTATCTCTTTCCCACACTGGAATTACTCCTGCTATGAGACATCATGGTAGTCCACCAGGTTGGCTGGTGTAGAAATAAACTGGCCAAATGAGGTATCATCGACCCATCCCAAATACAATGTCAGTGTGGAGCCCCTCTGCAGGATATGCACCACCTCCTTTCTTGCCCATCCTGCACAGCCACCTCCACCATCCAGTGTAGACCCAGTTCCTCGTACTAATATCATTCATCATTCATCATTATCAGACTATAATGTTCCCACTGCTGGGACGCATGCCTCTTTATGAGAGGGAATGGGCTATAATCCACACCGCGGGCCCAGTGCGGGTTGGTAGATGTCACATGTCTTCGAATTTTTGGTTCTAGGACATGCCGGTTTCCTCACGATGTTTTCCTTCACCGTTTTGAGAGCATTGGTGATGAAATAACTTACACAAAGTAATGCGCCTGGCTGGGTTCGAATCCACGACTTACTGCTCGTAAGTCGGGGCCGCCACCATTAGGCCATCGCTGCTCTCCGTACTAATATATTCTCATTTAATTCTTTCAGAATCCTTAGACGAGCTAGAAAAAATGGTGGTCCCTCTATTCTCGGAGGTGCAAGACAAGTCTGTGGAGGCGCCCTCTTGGCCGGAACATCCGTTTCCGCCGGAACTGCGTCGCAAGCGCGCCTATTGCTATCCGGTGAAGGATCTCCGGTCCCTGTCCATTGACTTCCCGATTCCTGATACCAGGAAACATTATAAGAGTGGAGTGAGTATCTCTACACCATAATGTTAAAAAAACCCTGCCCGATCTGAAAGTGGTATATCGTCGGGGATAGTGCAAATCCGCGAATCTCATCATCAACTGCATAGCCTTTTCCCAACTATATTGGGGTCGGCTTCCAGTCTAACCGGATGCAGCTGAATACCAGTATTTTACATGGAGCGACTGCCTATCTGACCTCCACAACCCAGTTAGTACTGGGTAATACAATACCCCTTGGTAAGACTGGTTGTCAGACTTTTTTTTGACCCACTGACTACCTAACGACTGTCAAAGATCTTCAAATGACACCCGGGACCAACGGCTTAACGTGCTTTCTGAGGCACGGAGGAAACTCGGCATGTAATGGGTGGTCACCCATACACAGACCAACCTAGGCAAGCACGGCTTAACCTAAAGATCGATTCGAGCGGCTGTAATTATTTAGCCACGAGCTCCTCCAAATCAAATCCGCGAATCTACCATACGTAAAGTGCGTGTATCTGCACTACGTGTAGGTTTACAGGGGAAGGTTATAAGTTTTTTTTTTTTTATTATTTCAACGATTTTTGACCTCATTTTTACATAAATAGTAACAATTCATGTGTTTTATGTATTGTTAACAGTAGAAATCTATTAAAGTAATTAATTTAGTCGCTACGACAATGCGTAATTGAAATTGGCTACATTTCAAACACTTTTAGCTTTATTTATAGTTTATTGTTTATTTTTTGTAATTTTGTATGATGCACGTCATGTCCCTGCGAAAAATAAATATTTTTTCTTTCTTTCACAGTTTACAACTTAACTTATACTGTCACTTACGGGATAACTTCCGTGATTGTTCATTATTGTGTCAACCCGCGATCATGGCGCTTGCAACAGCGTCGAAATATCGGGAGCTCAAAATAATGAACAATCACGGAAGATATCCGTAAGTGACAGTATAAGTTTGGCTACATTTGTCAGATACGCGGAATTATCCAATGCTATTTCCGCGGATTTGGAGGAGCACGTGGCTAAATAATAACAGCCGCTCGGATCAATCTTTAGGTTAAGCCGTGCTTGCTTGTGCGTGCTTGGTTGGTCTGTGGATGGGTGACCACCCATTACATACCGAGTTTCCTCCGTGCCTCGGAAAGCACGTTAAGCCGTTGGTCCCGGCTGTCATTTGTAGACCTTTGACAGTCGTTACAGGTAGTCAGTGGCCCAAAAAGTCTGACAACCAGTCTTACCAAGGGGTATCGTATTACCCAGTACTAACGGGGTTGTGGAGGTCAGATTGGCAGTCGCTCCATGTAAAATACTGGTATTCAGCTGCATCCGGTTAGACTGGAAGCCGACCCCAATATAGTTGGGAAAAGGCTAGGCAGATGATGATGATGAGTTCCGCGGATTTGCACTATCCCCGACGACATTCCATGTTCTATGTTAGGAGTTTGGTTTCCGCACTAGTCCTTAAAGTGGACCATCGTACGTGAGCTATGGCAGCCGTTATTCCAACCAGCCCACCTCCCTCCAGGAGCAGATCTTGACGGCACGGTTGGCGCAGTGCCTGAGCGATTGACTGTTGCGCTTCGTGTCGCGGTTTCGATTCCCGCACAGAACGAATATTTGTATGGCCTACAGGTAGTTGTTCCGGGTCTGGCTGTTTGTGTATGTGAGTTTAAATGTTTGTAAACGCACCCACGATACAGGAGAAATTTCTAGTGTGGGGAAAGTTTGGTGTTCTAAGAGTTTCCTTGCGGATCTGAGTGACGCCTGACCCCAAGTAGAATGGGATAAGGACAGGAAGACGATGATTTCATAATGTGTTTTTGTCCACAGCCAGGACATTACTTGTCCCATTTGCTGGGACATGAAGGGCCCGGCAGTTTACTGTCAGCGCTGAAAGCAAAAGGATGGTGTAATAGGTAAGGAGAATCGCATTAAAAAAACTTTCAGGGTTCCTACACGAACGCGTTACATTGCACGTTCGTGTGGGGCCCGTAACGTAAATTTTAAGTTTGTATTTTTATTGAAAATACAACTGTAATTTTTACGAAAAACATTTTATTAGTGTCACCACAGACGTTAACAATGTCCTAAAATAAAATGACATCACGCCTGTAATCCCCGAAGGGTTAGGCAGAGGTGTACCTAATTCAGTTTGTTTGATCTCTTTTTGCCGGTGACTGAAAAGTTGTGTGGTAATCGGTTGTCGTGGTATGGGCATGTGATGCGGAGGAGTGAGGAACATGTCGTGAGGAAAGTTTTGTGTATGAATGTGGATGGGTATATGAGTAGAGGAAGACCAAAGAAACGATGGATGGACTGTGTGAAGGACGATATGGCAAGCAAGGAGGTGTCTGATGAGATGACGAGTAATAGAGAAGTATGGAAGAAGACATGCTGCGCCGACCACAAATGAATTGGGATAAGGGCAAGAGAATGATGATGATCTCTTTTTAGTTTTAGTTTAATTCAAAGATGTTTCGTTTCTATTTTATGTTACATTTTATTCTTATAACTTTACGATGATGTAGCTTTATTGTATCTAAGAGAATGTTGTGTACACTTGTAATTGGTACATAAGATAGGTATATAAGAACCCTATACCTGTATACTTTTTTGGGGGTTTGGAGAACAGGGTGTAAAGTTCTTCATCCCCCATAGAAAAGGGAGGATCCTCCCACCAGACGGGTGTTATGTCTGGAGGGCTACTGCGCGACAGTTGTTGTTGGGTTCTTCTATATAGTCTTAAGTCGCGGATAACTTTACTTGCGCGATGTAGGATTTAGGTGGATTTCGCAATTAGTTCATTGTCTGTGTCATAGATGGCGCTGTAGTACTTTTTGTTCTATGTTGCTGTAGTACTCTTCGTAGTGTCGCTACACTTTTATTGTTGAATGTTATACAGGGTAGGTAAAAAATCGTGGCTCAAACAAAACAGGACGATAGTTGGGGTTATTTGCAGTAAAAAATATCTCAGTGGCACGGTACTAACTTGATCTCCTTAAAAATTACAACTACTTGAGTGTTTTTTAAGAAAATCCCAATTTTTTTAAATAGGCAATCAGAGTAAAATGGGTACCTATTTTAAAACATAAAATGGTGTTTAGTTGCTTCTAGGACATGGATCATCACTACAAAAGTGCTTTTATAAGAGTGTGTACCATGATTTATGAGTATTGGTACTTTTTTCAATCCTCTGTTGAGCGCAGAGCCAAGAGGCTCATTGGTGACGATAAGCTGGTTAGTACCAGGCTTCATAGCCTGGCCCACCGGCGCAAAGTTGCATGTTTGTCGGTCTTTTACAGATTGTACTTAGGTGAGTGTGCCCAAGAGCTCCACGAGCTCATTCCACCATCTCCCTTCTACCATCGGGAGTCCAGACGTACTGCAGGTTGTCACCCATACCTTGTCAATGTTCCACACATTCGCACGAAGCGCTTTGCTACATCATTTATTATGCGCACAGCCAAGGAGTGGAATTCCCTGCCTGCGTCGTTGTTCCCAGGTTCATATGACCCCAATCTATTTAAGTCGCGAGTTAATAGGCTTCTTTTGGGTTAGCTCGTTCCATCGTCGACCTCATCTCTGTCCTCTGGACTAGATTGAGGTCAAGAGTAAGGCCATTCATTATATAAAAAAAAAAAACACAAATACTATACTACTAAATACTATTTTTTCGTGAGATTTAAAATCACGAAAAAATATTTGTAACTACAGAAGCTACTGTAAAAAAAAATGTACTACCAAGAAATTACCCTGATAAACCCAACTATCGCCCTGTTTCGTTTGATCCACGATTTTTTACCCACACTGTATGTATGTACTGTTGGAGTACCTATTTTAAATAAATAAATAAATACACTCACATTTTGCCTCTAGGTACACCTCTGCTGAACCCTTCGGGGATTACAGGCGTGATAATATGCTACGTTAATAGTTTCCTCATTATTTGTCTACAGTTTAATAGGCGGTACTCGTATCGGCGCACGAGGGTTTGGTTTCTTCGGCGTGCAGGTTGATCTGACGGAGACAGGCGTCTCCCATATTGATGATATCATCAAGTTGGTGTTCCAAGTTAGTATTTCAAATAATACACCGTGACTTTTTAGTCGTCTTACAACGGCAGCCCACTTCATGTATCCAGTGACTACTAAACATTCATAAAGTTATTTATGAGATTTTAACAATTTAAATAATATTATTATTCAGTATTATGACGCATGACGTAGTTAAAACACCCTGTTGCGAGCGATGATCTACTGGACTCGAGTGCTAGGTAATGTTCTCCCGTTTGACACGTAAACATCATTAAAAGGATGTTTCATAATTTTATTCTAATTTTTTATTAAGATAAAATCGCGCCTAGAGCTATTTTATGTCGGGTACATTGAGTGGACCACCTTTGTAAGACGACTAAAAAGTCACGGTGTAGATATTGACTGTATTCAACACCCGACGGCGACAAGTTGCTGCGCCGGCGCCGGCGCACCGTGTGCATTAGCCCTACGCCTTACAGACACAGAGTTCAAAATATTCTCTTTTTCACAGTACATAGCAATGCTGAAGAAAGAGGGACCAATGCTTTGGGTGTGGGAGGAGCAGAAAGACCTGATGGCGCTGGAGTTCCGGTTCAAGGACACGCAGGAAGCCAGAGGCATGGTCACGGGGCATGTGCACTTACTGCAGGCAAGTACTAGTAGCCGAGGTCGGGCTGAGATGGGTGGCCTATATCTATTACTTACTGAGTCATATCCAGATACATCAGCCAACGGTTAAGCAACCTTTGCCGAGGTCGGCCTTTGGATTGGTGAAGTAGCCAAAGGTTAAGCAACCTTTGCCGAGGTCAGCCTTTGGATGGGTGAAACAGCCAAAGGTTAAGTAAGCAACCTTTGCCGAGGTTGGCCTTTGAATGGGTGAAGCAGCCAAAGGTTAAGCAAATTTTGCCGAGGTCGGCCTTTGGATGGGGGAAGCAGCCAAAGGTTAAGCAACTTTTGCCGAGGTCGGCCTTTGGGGTGGGGGAAGCAGCCAAAGGTTAAGCAACCTATGCCGAAGTCGGCCTTTAGATGGGTGAAGCAGCCAAAGGTTAAGCAACTTTTGTCGAGGTCGGCCTTTGGATGGGTGAAGCAGCCAAAGGTTAAGCAACTTTTGTCGAGGTCGGCTTTTGGATGGGTGAAGTAGCCAAAACTCGGCGCTTTGCCGAGCGATGAAAATATAACTGCGTTCTTTTATTTCGTACTATTACTATACATGGTGTAAGGGACAGCCCTCCACAAACTGACAGGGTGCATTCAGCTCCTAATTTTGAATCATATTCCACCGGAATTTTTTCTCAAAATCTAAATTTTTTATAATTTTTCAGTTACTAGTCCTTTATTTCAATGTAAAGTTACATTCTCAGTACGCAGCACTCCATTTATGTAAAAAAATACGGCTACAATTCAAAAATGGATACCTAACGTTCCTGTAATAATTCCTTGTACCGGTCACCTTAGTATGATAAACCGAATTCACCCCGTCAGTCTGCGGAGGGATGTCCCTTACACCCTGTGTAATTATAATTATTAACACTAGTAACTGGTTATTTAGCATGTTTACTGATTTCTTTGAGTTCCCGATATTTCGGCGCTGTTGCAAGCACCGTGATCACGGATCATCATCATCTGCCTAGCCTTTTCCCAACTATATTGGGGTCGGCTTCCAGTCTAACCGGATGCAGCTGAATACCAGTATTTTACATGGAGCGACTGCCTACCTGACCTCCACAACCCAGTTAGTACTGGGTAATACGATACCCCTTGGTAAGACTGGTTGTCAGACTTTTTGGGCCACTGACTACCTGTAACGACTGTCAAAGATCTACAGATGACAGCCGGGACCAACGGCTTAACGTGCTTTCCGAGGCACGGAGGAAACTCGGTATGTAATGGGCGGTCACCCATCCACAGACCAACCTAGGCAAGCACGGCTTAACCTAAAGATCGACCCGAGCGGCTGTTATTATTTAGCCACGAGCTCATCAGTAAACATGGTTAATATCCCGTTTCTAGTGTTAATGAGAATTTTAGTAATCATGTTAGTTTAAAATCTTGTATAAGAGTGTCCATGGAGTTTCTTGCCCATTCTTCTCCATAGAGATCTACGCTTTGGAATGTTCAACTACAGTACTTTCTCAGGTTATTATGTCTTGTGTCTGTGACTGTAGCTTCGCGTTTTTCTGACATTCAAAACTGCCTGTGATGGTCTTATTGAAATAAATGCTTTGACTTTGAGTTTTGTTTTCAGGAATTCCCTATAGAAGACGTTCTGTGCGCGTACTACATCATGACGGAATGGAAGCCGGAGTTGATCGAGTCACTGCTAGCTCGACTAACACCTGAAAATGTACGCGTCGGCATCGTGGCTAAGTACGTATCATCATAATTAACCGATTTCAAAAAAAGAAGGAGGTTCTCAATTTAAAATTTATTCATGACAAGAATTTGTGTGGTATATACACCGTGACTTTTTAGTCGTCTTGCAACGGCAGCCCACTTCATGTGTCCAATGAATAGTAAACATTCATAAAAAAAATAGGTATTTATAAGATTTAATAATTTAAAAATAAAATTATTATTCAGTATTATGACGCATGACGTAGTTAAAACACCCTGTTGCGAGCGATGATCTACTGGACTCGAGTGCTGGGTAGGTATAAGTTCTCCCGTTTGACACGTAAACATCTTTAACAGGATGTTTCATAATATTATTCTATTTTTTATTATAATTTTTCTTTGTACCTATTATGGTAGGTAAAAAAAAAAATCGTGCCTAGAGCTATTTAATGTCGGGTACATTGAGTGGACCACCTGTGTAAGACAACTAAAAAGTCACGGTGTATAACTAAAAAGTGTAAAATAAAAAACTAGAGACTTCCAAAAAAAAAAACACTAAAAGTCTAAAATAACTTTACTTTAGGAAGTCGGTGGTCTATTTAAAAAATACTTTTGAAAAAGTTGGAACTTTGACCTCTAATATCTCCGTATCTAGAAGGTTCCAGGAACATAAAAACTGATCGCAATGACGGGGAGAACACATGCCTTTCGGCTTCGTTAAGGGTATTTTTACACCCATTATATTTTTGTCTTTCACAGATGTTTTAAAGATAAATGCACCATGACAGAGCCTTGGTATGGAACGAAATATCTACAAGAGGATATAGAAGACTCTTTAATTCAGGTATTACCACAATGTGCCCTATTTTTATCTTAATTATTTCAGCAATATTCTCCTGACCTTATCCCAATTTATTTGTGGTCGGCGCAGCATGTATTCCTCCTCCATACTGCTCTATTACTCGTCATCTCAGCAGACACCTCCTTTCTTGCCATATCATCCTTCACACAGTCCATCCATCGTTACTTTGGTCTTCCTCTACTCTTATACCCATCCACATTCACAATTAAAACTTTCCTCACAACATTTTCCTCATTACTTCGTATCACATGTCCATACCACGACAACCTATTACCATACATCAGCCGGGCACAAATCCAGACTCCGTTGCAGCTACTGAGAAATTCCTGATAAAAAAACCAATAACACTTTGCCCGACCCGGCAATCAAACTCGGGTCGATCATGCTCAGCAGTCCAGTTCAGTAAAAGGAAAAAAAAAAAATTAAATTATTCAAAATGAAATGATTGAAAATGCAATCATCATTATTTCAGCCAAAAGACGTCCACTGCTGGACATAGGCCTCCCCTAAGTGTCGCCACATTGACCGGTCCCGTGCGTCTCGCATCCAGCGGATCCCCGCAACCTTCACCAGGTCATCGGTCCACCTAGTGGGAGGCCTTCCAACGCAACGTCTTCCAGTTCGCGGTCGCCACTCCAGAACTTTTTGGCCCCATCAGCCATCCGTTCTGCGAGCAATGTGCCCTGCCCACTGCCACTTAAGTTTGGCTATTCTTCGGGCTACGTCGGTAACCTTGGTTCTCTTGCGGATGTCCTCATTTCTGACTCGATCACGCAAGGAAACTCCGAGCATAGCCCTCTCCAATGCCCTTAGGGTGCCTTCTGGTGAGGCCCATTGTGAGTGACGAAAATGCAATGCGAATACAATAAATAGCGGGATTATAACAGCCATCCTCCTCATCATTTCAGGAGTGGAAGACGGTTGAGCCAATTCCTGAGCTGCACCTACCGCCTCCGAACGAGTTCATACCTAATAAGCTTAATTTAGAAAAGGGGGAGGACAGTACTGCAGATTCTACGACACCCATTATTATAAAGGTAAGAAACTATTTATCTAATAACACTTCGCCCGCGACTTGGTCCTCAAAAATTGTGATAGCTCGGCTAATATGCATGATGTAAATATAATTTATAGCCTATAGCACCCACGAATAATGTAGCTTTCTGCCAGTGAAAAAGTTTTTAGAATTGGATCATTAGTTCCGGAGATTGGGCCCTACATACAAATGTTACCTTTTTATAATCTTATGCATAAAAATCTCGTGTCACGGTGTTAGTGGTCGCACTCCTCCGAAACGGCTCAATCGATTTTGATCTCAGCCCTAGTTCCCTCTTAATTTACGTCACAGATGTCGCTAGCGTTCTTTTATCGTTGTGATTATGTTCCCTACAGTGCACTCGCCAGTGGCGCCGTCTGGTGAGCTTAAAAATGATACCCCTCATTGCACACAATTTAGCTTGATCTACGGCCATTCTGGTTATACGATTGGGGATTTTAAATAAATCTTTATTTTCAGACTAGACATCCATAACACAAAAAACTAACAAATACACGTTAAACAAACGTATTATCTCACATTATGGGCTACCAGCCCATAATAAGAGCCGCTCGGATCGATCTTTAGGTTAAGCCGTGCTTGCCTAGGTTAGTCTGTGGCTGGGTGACCCATTACATACCGAGATTCCTCCGTGCCTCGGAAAGCACGTTAAGCCGTTGGTTCCGGCTGTCATTTGTAGATCTTTGACAGTCATTACAGGTAGTCAGTGGCTCAAAAAGTCTGACAACCAGTCTTACCAAGTTGTATCGTATTACTGACTGGGTTGTGGAGGTCAGATTGGCAGTCGCTCCATGCAAAATACGGTTATTCAGTTGCATCCGGTTAGACTGGAAGCCGACCCTAACATAGTTGGGAAAAGACTAGGCAGATGATGATATCTTAATGACGGACTGTGTGCCGCCATGCTGTGACATATTATTTGGCCATCGACCCTGCCGGCTACAGTAGCCACGAGGCTGTTGGTGCTGCCGCGTACCCGACGCATCAGTGATGCGATACATGGCAGCACACAGTCCGTCATTGAGATATCATCATCTGCCTAGCCTTTTCCCAACTACATTGGGGTTCGGCTTCCAGTCTAACCGACAAAATATGACTCTCCAAATTTGACCAAAAAATGCCCCATTATTACGGCCGTGACTAGAGGACTATCAGACAAATTCGAAAAGTTTTTAACATAAAAGAAATTGATAGTAACCTAGACATACTTTTTCTTAAAATTTTAATGGCAGTCAGCCGAAATCCGGAACGCGTGCGTCCGCGATCATCCCCGACGCGCCATAGATTTTAGCCGTAATGTTATCTATATCTTTTCAGGATACCCCACTAATGAGGCTCTGGTTCAAGAAAGACAACGAGTTCCACCTGCCCAAAGCGGTCATGACATTCGATTTAGTCAGGTAAGTCAATTCTTTAACTTTTAAAGTGCTATTGGGTTTTTTTAAATAGGAATTAGACTGGAAGCCGACCTCAACATAGTTGGGAAAAGGCTAGGCAGATGATGATGATTTTGTAACGTATCGTAACTCTCTGCTAGCCGCCTAGCCTACGCGAGACCTGATCTCAGTGTGGGTGCTTTTCATTCTTTATCGTGTGGTTAGTGCCTAACCTGGTCTCGAGAGTTTTTTCTGCGCCCATGGGTCTCTGACTTGACTTTACATCATCATCATTTCAGCCGAAAGACGTCCACTGCTGGACATAGGCCTCCCCCAAGTGTCGCCACATTGACCAGTCCCGTGCGTCTCGCATCCAGCGGAACCCTACAACCTTCACCAGGTCATCGGTCCACCTAGTGGGAGGCCTTCCAACGCAACGCCTTCCATTTCGGGGCCGCCACTGCAGAACTTTCTGGCTTTACATGCCGTCAAAAAATATCTCTCAGGCATGCTGGTTTCCTCACGATGTTTTCCTTCACCGAAGCAAGTGATAATTATACAATACGCACATGAATCCGAAAAATCAGAGGCGCGGTGAGGTCTTGGGTTCGAACTCGAGACCTATGACTTGGCAGTCCGACGGTCACAACACTAGGCTATCACTACTACCAAGGCATATTGTACAACAGTTGGCTATCATCCTTCACACAGTCTATCCATCGTTTCTTTGGTCTTCCTCTACTCTTATAGCCATCACCACATTCATACTCAACATTTTCCTCACTACATTTTCCAACAAGCGTGATGTTATTGGAGAGCAGCGGTGGCCCAGTGGTGGAGACCCCGACTTACGAGCAGTAACTCGTGGGTTCGAACCCAGCCAGGCGAATTACTTTGTGTAATTCATTTCATCACCACTGCTCTCAAAACGGTGAAGGAAAACATCGTGAGGAAACCGGCATGTCCTAGAACCAAAAATTCGAAAACATGTGACATCTACCAACCCGCACTGGGCCCGCGTGGTGGATTATAGCCCATTCCCTCTCATAGAGAGGAGGCCTGCGTCCCAGCAGTGGGAACATTAATAGGCTGATTATGCTTATGCTTTTTGTGATGTTATTATCCGTCTTTCTCTGCCAGCCCCCTAGCCTACGCAGACCCTCTGAGCTGCAACCTGACCTCAGTGTGGGTGCTACTGCTGAGAGACAGCCTGCAGCAGTTCGCGTACGCGGCTGAGCTGGCCGGACTACGGTGGAGCATCGGAAATGCTAAGTACGGAATTAGTGTGAGTAGAATTTGTAATTATTTTGTTGAATGCTCTCTCTCACTGCAGAATTCGCCTGTCAAATACAGGGTGTAAGGGACAGCCCTCCGCAAACTGACAGGGTGCATTCAGCTCCTTATTTTGAATCATATTCGACCAGAATTTTTCTGTCTTTTTTTCTATCTAATTACTATTCCTTCATTTCAATATAAAATTACATTCTCTGTACACAGCACTCCATTTATGTAAATAATACGCCTAAAATCAATATCAATTTTAATTAAAATAATACTCTAGACGAACGACGCGTGAAATCAGCTTTTCACGTCCTACCTTGCCACAGAGTTCATCGAACTCGTCGTCGCAGTTGCCGTTCGCTACGAGCGTTTTGCCACGATAACGATACATTGCGTGTGCGCAAATAAAACAAATCAAATTTATTGGATTCCCATAACGTTCCTGAAATATTTTTTTATACCGGTCATCTTAGTATGATATACTGAATTCACCCCATCAGTCTGCGAAGAGCTGTCGCTTATACCCTGTATTTACACACAACTAGGCTTACATGAATTCAAAGTGATATTCATTCCAACTGTTCTGGTCAGGACCTTTTTAGATATGATATTAATAAATAAAGTTCATGCATCACAAGGGCTGGTTCGAGGTGGCGCAGGAGAAGAGTACCTGGAAGGACATGGGAGAGGCCTTTGCCCAGCAGTGGGACATACCAGGCCAATAAAAAAAAAAAAAGTTCAAACTTAAAATTTAAATGAATTGATGTCGAATTTCGACCACTAGACAACTACTAGTAATTTTTATGGTATGTAATACCCTACCATTTTTTTTTCTTGTAAAATATACACGGTGGATTACTCAGGTGACTATCGACGGGTACGACGACAAGCAGAGCGTGCTACTGGACAAGATCATCGAGCACATGGTGGACTTCACTGCTGACCCCAAAAGGTTCCATATTATGAAGGAAAATCATATCAGGGCTATACGGAACTTTGATGCTGAGCAGCCCTATCAGGTACTGATTTATATAAATATACAACATTAGTTTTAGTATATGCGAAACCTGAAACACGTGTCTAGTATTTTTATGTAAATAATCTATGTACAAAATTTCAAAACTGTATCATGAAAAATCACAAAGTTATAAGGTTGTTCTGTTACCTGGTTGTCCCGCAATAAAACGTGGTCACCACGCGGCGCGCCCGCGTGCGCCTCCAGCGTCGTCTAAAGCTCATTGATAATAATAATGTGGCAGTAGGTACCTAAATGATTGCGATAGGTACTTAGTGTCGCTCGGTGTCCAACTTGTAACTTTTTAAAAATATATTTGGGACAGAATATGACATCATCATCATCATCATCTGCCTAGCCTTTTCCCAACTATGTTGGGGTCGGCTTCCAGTCTAACCGGATGCAGCTGAATACCAGTATTTTACATGGAGCGACTGCCTATCTGACCTCCACAACCCAGTTAGTACTGGGTAATACGATACCCCTTGGTAAGACTACATGAGACATGGTTTAAAAATGATTGGAATCGATTCAGTTACTTATTCTGAACTAACTATATTCAGGTTTCGCATATACTAAAAATAACGTTGTATAAGGTCCCATTAAATTTTTCCATTTCGTGGTATGGGCATGTGATGCGGAGGAATGAGGAAAATGTCGTGAGGAAAGTTTTGAGTATGAATGTGGATGGGTATATGAGTAGAGGAAGACCAAAGAAGCGATAGATGGACTGTGTGAAGAATGATATGGCAAGAAAGGAGGTGTCTGATGAGATGACGAGTAATAGAGAAGTATGGAAGAAGAAGACATGCTGCGCCGACCCCAAATGAATTGGGATAAGGGCAAGAGAATGATGAATGATGATAAGGTCCCATTAAAATAGATGGATAAACTTTTAGAAATCATTCAGATCTCCAAAATAAGGACAATGGTAAAAAAAAAAATAAGAATTAGATACTAACAAAGGAGGAGCTCGTGGCTAAATAATAACAGACGCTCGGGTCGATCTTTAGGTTAAGCCGTGCTTGCCTAGGTTAGTCTGTGGCTGGGTGACCGCCCATTACATACCGAGTTTCCTCCGTGCCTCGGAAAACACGTTAGTCCCAGCTGTCATCTGTAGATCTTTCTGACAGGTAGTCAGTGGCTCCAAAAAGTCTGACAACCAGTCTTACAAAGGGGTATCGTAGTACCTAGTACTAACTGGGTTGTGGAGGTCAGATAGGCAGTCGCTCCATGTAAAATACTGGTAAACAGCTGGAAGCCAACCTCAACATAGTTGGGAAAAGGCTATGCAGCCATTAGATACTTACAAGAAAAAATCAGCTAATGAAAATACATAAAAAATGTTGGTTACCCAATGATTTTAGGTCAAAATAAAATCACTTTTATTAATCAGTGTTTTTTTTTGCTTGGATATCTTTGGTTAGACGTACTGAACGCTGTGTTAAAAAATTTCCAACTATTTTAATGGGACCTTATATTTAAATTATGTAATACTTTTGCTATCTAATTAAGTAATGCATGATGTGCTTACCTTCAATTTGTTGGTGGACATAATAAATAAAAGAAAATAAAAGTGACTTTGTATAGTCAAATTCAATTTGCTAGAGATTCTCCGCAAACATGGGATGGGTATCGATATCTCTCTGTCTCTCTCTCTCTCTGGGGTCGGTCCCTCATGTCTGAGGATCGTGGTCAGCATTAGAGTTGCATCTGGAGCGGATGACCTGCCTCCACCGGTTTCTGTCCAGCGCTATCGATATACATGGTGTAAACAGATCCTACACATAGCCGTTAAACAAGCATTATGTACATCAAACTAAGTAACTTTACGCAAAAATTATTGCTGGGAATCGACTTTTTTTTTGGGGTGTAAAATCACGTTTTACGGTAGGACTCGATGGAAAGCACTCAAAGCATTGTGCTGATGGATGGATTGAATAGTACGGGGGTCTTGGAGGTGTGTAAAGTAAAAATCTTACATTAAAAACATGTATTTAAAAAAAAAAAAACTTGTGAAAAAGTTGGAACTTTGACCCCCAATATCTCCGTAACTAGAAGGTTCCCAGGTATGGTATAGAACAAAAAAATAATCGCAGTGACGGGAAGAACAAGTGCTTTTCGTTTATGTTAAGGGTCTATTTACACCCTTTATAAAAGCGATAAAATAAACATAAACATCACGCCTGTAATCCCCAAAGGGGTTAGGCAGAGGTGTACCTAATAGTACAACCTCATTTCGACAGTTATGTTTAAGTCGTATGAAATAGGGGGCGAGCCTATTGCCATCAACCGGCCGTAGATCCAGACTCCGGGGCTGCTACTGAGAAATCCTGATGGAAAAACTCAATAACACTTTGCCTGACTTGGGAATCGAATCCAAAACCTCATGGTCGCGCTTGCGACCGATAGACCAACGCGGCTGCCTATAAAATAAAGACAACAAAAATGATGACTTTTGGGGTCCAATGACCGGTGGTGCTTATTGTAAATACAACTAAAAAATCTGTCACTTACAGAATAACTTCCTTGATTGTTCATTATTTTGAGCTCCCGATATTTCGGCGCTGTTGCAAGCGCCATGATCGCGGGTTGACACAATAATGAACAATCACGGAAGATATCCCGTTAGTGACAGTATAAGTTAAGTTGTAAACTGTGAAAGCTTAAAACAGTGTTAAAATCCATTTGTTTTGCAGCACGCTGTATACCAGCAGGCATTATGTCTGGCTGACCTGGTGTGGACTCGGTGTCAACTGTTAGAGGTGGCTGATGGTAAATATACTTTACTAGCTTTTGCCCGCGGCTTAGCTCGCGTTAATTTAGAATTTGACAATCAATTCGGGTTGTACTCTGCTTGTTCAGTCATGATTTTAAAGTCACGTGGCGCCATCTATTATCATAAGAACGTTATTGTTGTTTTACTCGGGAACAGTACTTTTTTCGGGATGAAAGGTACCCTATGTCTGTCCGTCTGTCAAGACCCTTTTTCCCAGGAACTTGTGGAGGTATATAGCTGAAATGGATGGGTGACCACCATTACATACCGAATGCCATCCGTGCCTCGGAAAGCACGTTGAGCCGTTCGTCCCGATTGTCAATTGTAGATCTTTGATAACCGGTACTAACTCAAAAGTTTGACAACCAATCTTGCCAAAGAGTATCGTATTACCCAGTACTAACTGGGTTGTGGAGGTCAGATAGGCAGTCGCTCCATGTAAAATACTGGTATTCAGCTGCATCCTGTTAGACTGGAAGCCGACCCCAACATAGTTGGGAAAAAGCTAGGCAGATGATGAACGTAGTAAATCGTACCTGGTTATAAGCCGACCAGAAAGTTGGTACTGGTTTATATTATAAATACACTAGCGACCCGCCCCGGCTTCGCACGGGTGCAATATATACATATAAACCTTCCTCTTGAATCACTCTATCTATTAAAAAACCCGCATCAAACTCCGGAGTTTTAAAGATCTAAGCATACATAGGGACAGACAGACAGCGGGAAGCGACTTTGTTTTGTACTATGTAGTGATTCCCGCAATGAGCTACAAAACATAAAAATTTCATTCTAGAAATGACACCGGATGAGCTGAACGACTTCGTCGCCCGAATGATACGTAAAGTGCACATCGAAGGGTTCATGTACGGGAACCTTAGCCGAGAGAGGGCGCTGCATATCGCTAAAACTGTCGAGGAGAAGTGAGTTGGTTTTATACAAGGTGTAAACAGACCCTTCACATATCCGTCAACCAAGCATTCTGTACATCACACTAAGTAACTCTACGCAAAAATTATTGCTGGGAAACGATTTTTTTTGGTGAAAAATCGTGTTTTACAGTAGGACTCAATGTAACGCACTCTAAACAATGTGCTGATTGATGCATTGAATAGTACGGAGTCGTGGAGGTGTGTAAAGTAAAGTTTGTTAAAAAGTTGGAACTTTGACCCCCAATATCTCCGGAACTAGAAAGTAAATCTGATTTAGGCTGAGGCCAAACGAGCGTAATTTTTTCAGCTGTGAGTTGCGTAAAATGAGTCACGAAATTTACGCTGCATTGGGTTTCATACTAAAGTCCGTTTGTACCACATGGCGCGCGGCGAAAATCAATGCGCCCAATGAAACCGATTGCAGCGTAAATTTTGCGACTCATTTTACGCGACTCATAGCATAAAAATTTACGCTCGTTTGGCTTCTGCCTAAATCAGATTAGTTTGACGTCGCGTTAAATACATGCCAAATAAATATAATTTCTCTAGAGACATTATTCAGGAAGAAAAAAGAAGAATACATTTGTTTGTAGAGCTCGTGGCTAAATAATAACAGCCGCTCGGATCGATCTTTAGGTTAAGCCGTGCTTGCCTAGGTTGATCTGTGGATGGGTGACCACCCATTACATACCGAGTTTCGTCCGTGCCTCGGAAAGCACGTTAAGCCGTTGGTCCCGGCTGTCATTTGTAGATCTTCGACAGTCGTTACAGGCAGTCAGTGGCCCAAAAAGTCTGACAACCAGTCTTACCAAGGGGTTTCGTATTACCCAGTACTAACTGGGTTGTGGAGGTCAGATAGGCAGTCGCTCCATGTAAAATACTGGTATTCAGCTGCATCCCGATAGACTGGAAGCCGACCCCAACATAGTTGGGAAAAGGCTAGGCAGATAATGACATTGGTATGGAGAATCGCAGACCCTGTTCCCTCTTAAGATATGACATGTTTTCTGTTAGCATGTTGTAATAACACGTGTTTTTTGTGATACAGATTGCCTAAAGACGCGTCACCGCTATGCGCCCAACAGCTGCTGTTACATAGAGAAATTGAAATCGAAAAAGGTAATATTTATAGCGGCGTTGAAGTTCTAACACGTATGTGATTTACCTAGTTTTATTTAGCTTAATTTGTTTTAATTTAGTTTAATTTGTTTTAATTTAGTTTAATTTGTTTTAATTTAGTTTAATTTGTTTTAATTTAGTTTAATTTGTTTTAATTTAGTTTAATTTGTTTTAATTTAGTTTAATTAATTAATTAAATTTATTTCTATTCTTTTTTTTTGTAAGTTACGACGACGTTTAGTGTGCATGCAGAGTTTACCTTGAAAGTGATTGTTACACTCTATTCTGATTTGTTGCTGCTGTTTAATTTGCTTATACGAGTGTAAACAATTGTTGGTGAACCAAATAAATAAAATAAAAATAAAATGTGAAAAATAGCAACTTTACAGGTCAGTCACGAGCACGAATATGTATATCGTCGGGGATAGTGCTAATCCGCGGAACTAGCATTGGATAATTCCGCGTATCTGAAAAATGTAACCAATTTCAATTTAGCATTGTTATAGCGACTATTTTAATGAATTTAATAGATTTTAACTGTTAACAATACATACCGGGTATAAACAGACTCTTCACGAAGCCGTCAACCAAGCATTCTGTACATCAAACTAAGTAACTTTACGCAAAAATTATTGCTGGGAATCGACTTTTTTTTTGGGGTGAAAAATCACGTTTTACGGTAGGACTCGATGGAAAGCACTCAAAGCATTGTGCTGATGAATGGATTGAATAGTATGAGGGTCGTGGAGGTGTGTAAAGTAAAAATCTTACATTAAAAACATGTATTCAAAAACAAACTTGTGAAAAAGTTGGAACTTTGACCCCCAATATCTCCGTAACTAGAAGGTTCCCAGGTATGGTCTAGAACAAAAAAATGATCGCAGTGACGGGGAGAACAAGTGCCTTTCGTTTATGTTAAGGGTCTATTTACACCCTTTATAACACATGAATTGTTACTATTCATGTAAAAATGAAGTCAAAAACCGTTGAAATTAAAAACATATATAAACTTATAACCTTCCCCTGTAAACCTACACGTAGTGCAGATACGCGCACTTTACGTATTGTAGATTCGCGGATTTGCACTATCCCCGACGATATGTCACAGTCAAAACTGTGAATCAGTCAACACTACTTTTGACCGGCGAAAACTATTTTAACAATAACTAACATTTACTTAGAAACTTATTAGGTTGTTAGGTTTATAATGTTCCCACTACTGAGACACAGGCCTCCTCTCTATGAGAGGGAATGGGCTATAATCCACCACGCAGGTCCAGTGCGGGTTGGTAGGTGTCACATGTCTTCGAATTTTGTGGTTCTAGGAGACGCCGGTTTCATCACGATGTTTTCCTTCACCGTTTTGAGAGCAGTGGTGATGAAATAACTTACACAAAGTAATGCGCCTGGCTGGGGTCGAACCCACAATTTACTACCCGTAAGTCGGGGCCGCCTCAACCGGACCACGGCTGCTCTTACCAGTCTAATTTGAATATTTGTTCCCAGGCTCATGGCATGTCCGCGAAACGACAAACGATGTCCACCGCTCATCATGCGCGTCTCTGTACTACGCGTGTGGAGTGCGGCAGTGCAAGAGTAACGTGACGCTGGAGCTGCTAGCTCATACCTTGGCGGAGCCCTGCTTCAGCATGCTCAGGACAAAGGTATGTGCTGGAATTAGAGGGCGACTAGAATTAGGAACCTTAAGATTTAGGCACGTGGCCAGATTTTGGCAACTGCCGGTATTAGGAGCTGGATGTAGGGTCCTGGCCGGATTTAGGCCTTAATTTTTACCCGTCCACATCTGTAGGAAGTTGGGACAAGCCTGTCACACTATTCCTTGCCCACTGCAACTCCTGTGCGCCAGAATCAACAGTGGCGACCACCAGAAAAGCGCCGAGACTAACCTCGACGAAGTCCCAGAGAAACAATATAACTGTCTTGGATCCCGCAACGAAATTAATCAGAAAAGAACAGCGGAGGAGTAGTACAAATATCCACAGTGCACAGAGGCACAGTAGGACAGTACTGGGTATAAGTGTAAAATCACCAATCCGCCTTGAGCAAGCGTGGTTATCAAAGCTCCTATGGTTTTTTGTTTTTTTTTTTATCATTTTGGATTGATTGATTTTATTTATTAATTGATTAGTTGTATACCCTACAATGTTTTGTTTTTCTTACCCCCAACAGGAACAATTAGGCTACATAGTATTCAGTGGTCTCCGACGCTCGAATGGCGTCCAAGGGTTCCGAGTGATCGTGCAGAGTGACAGGCATCCTGAATACCTGGAGCAGAGGATAGAGAACTTCCTGCAAGGCTCTTTAGTAAGTCATACACACCAGTGGCGAAGGTTCCATACAACTCGATTCCTACCGGCTTCCCTTTCAAAAATAGCACAGTCAGTATTCTATAGACAAATAATATAATCATATTAAATATATGAACTCCGGCTTACCTCTTACAAAAATTTATCCTTCGCTACTGATACACACACATACACAAACGTCATTTTTTTGCATTATTACAGACAGGAACTACTTTTCCGTCGTCCACGTTTATAACTCAAGTCTCTTTTAAACATAACATCACGCCTGTAATCCCCGAAGGGTTAGGCAGAGATGTATCTAATAGTACACCCACCTTTCGCCAGTCCCATGTAATAGGAGGCGAGTGTATCGCCATCAACCGGCCGTGAATCCAGACTCCGTGGCTGCTACTGAGAAATTCTTGATGGAAAAATCCAATAACACTGCCCAACCTGAGAATCGAACTCAGGACCTCATGCTCAGCATTCGCGCTTGCGACCACTAGACCGACGACGAGGCAGTCTTAAATCTAATAATAATATTTTTTACTTAAGTATATTATTTTATTATATTATAATATTGCATTTATCTCCTTAGCATTCTCATCTCAGTCACATGCTTTTCATTCATGCCTTTTGTGGTCCAACATTCTGATCTACATAAGACAGCACCCCCCGTAGCATGACCACCGTAGACAAGGATTTATTTGACGGAAGAATCGACAAAATGACAGATAGTACAAAGAAATCTGTCATTGTGTCGACGCAATCTGTCATTTTGTCGATTCTTCCATCAAAGAAATCCTTGTCTACGGTGGTCATGCTAAGAGGGCCCGTATAACCATTGTAAAATTCCACAGGAATACTTAGAGAAAATGACAGACGAGGAGTTTGCAAAGTACAGAGCCGCTCTAGCGGCGCAGAAGTTGGAGAAACCCAAGCGTATGTCCAGCCGGGCTGCTCAGATGTGGAGCGAGATCACCACACAGGTAAATTAGCTGGTCAACTTGCATTTGGAAGCTGAACTCTGCAGTCAGACAAGTAAGAAGGTAGAGAAACACAGGAGTATGATCAGCCAAGCTTGTAGAGCGGGACCACCTCACAGGTAAATTTGCTGGCAATCAGCATAAACAAGGTCACATAAATTAGCTAGCGAAACACTGAAGACGGTATAAAAAAAAAAACAGATTTTTACATATCATCTTATTTCATTTATTATCTCGACTGAGTCTCGGAGGAGCTCCTGGCTAAATAATAACAGCCACTCGGGTTGATCTTTAGGTTAAGCCGTGCTTGCCTAGGTTGGTCTTTGGATGGTTCACCGCCCATTACATACCGAGTTTCCTCCGTGCCTCGGAAAGCACGTTAAGCCGTTGGTCCCAGCTGTCATTTGTAGATCTTTGACAGTCGTTAGCTATTCAGTGGTCCAAAAAGACTGACAACCAGTCTTACCAAGGGGTTTCGTATTACCCAGTACTAAGTGGGTTGTGGAGGTCAGATAGGCAGTCGCTCAATGTAAAAAGTAGTTGGGAAAAGGCTAGGCAGATTATGATCTCGACTGAGTATAAAGAACTATTCTTGCCAAGTTTTTTTTTTTACTACTCCTCCAAGCGCTCTTTGACACTCGTGGGCTGCAGCTTAAAATCAGCATCAGGAAGTACACTTTGTGTTGCCATCTGGCATATGCTAAGCTGAGGCCCTTTTAGCATTATTAGTTATTTGTTTATTTATTTTGTTTAATTTTGAAGGTGTCTTTGTTTTGAATAATTCTATCTCTGCTATTATTTTCTAATTAATTTCGTTGCGGGATCCAAGACAGTTATATTGTTCCTCTGGGACTTCGTCGAGCTTCATTGTCTCGGCGTTTTTCTGGTGGTCGCCACTGTTGATTCTGGTGCACAGGAGTTGCCGTGGTTTGGGAATAGTGTGACGGCCTTGTCCCAAAAATAAAGTTACTTATAAACCCAAAAAAATTGTTTTTTTTCTTCTTATAAACGATTTCTCCCCCTATTCAACCCCAACAAGGTTGATTTTTGCTAAATTCTTTCATTTTAAACTCCTACTACTGACCAAAAACCAAGTCCTTTAGCTGTTCAGCTTTGCGAGAGTCTTACCCGGGCGTACCCGGTTCTTTATACAACGTGTCCGGTCTTGGGCTAGCGATATTGTAGTTTTCTTTTTTTTTTATTTGTCTCACCATCAATTGAATGCACTGCTTCAAAGATACGAGACACGTTCAATAGAGTCACAGACAAGTGTATCAACCTCTTACAGGTAACATCATGCATACTTATTTGTCGTTGGGTTACTTAAAATCAGTGATTACCTAACTACTCACCGCACACAAACTATGGTTTTTAAATACATAATTCAAATTAAATCAAAATCAAATAAAATTTAAATTAAAAATCACAATCATTATAGTTACTTAAATAACAACTATTTTAATACACAAATATACTACATACTTGAGCCCTATACACTTCCCCGCTATTCGGCAGCCATTTTGTTTTTTTAGTTGTGATTAAATCAAAGTGTGTACAATAAAATCATATCTCACGAATTTTTGATCTCACTAAGAATAAAATAGGCTTATTCGGAAGGAAACATTATTGTCTATCGTTAACATTACGAAATAATGGGTTCACATTTGTGTAACTTTCAGAAAAAAAGATAAAAAAATATCAAAAAGTTATGCAATTTTTTTTTGTGGATATAGATCAATTTTTTTGCAAATCAACAAAATTGTGTATTAGAATAGTTGTTATACAAAATTAGTTTTAGTATATGCGAAACCTGAAAAGTTCATTGATAGTAATAATGTGGCAGTAGGTCCCTAAATGATTGCGATAGGTACTTAGTGTCGCTCGGTGTCCAACTTGTAGCCTTTTTATATATTTTATAACAAAATATAACATGGTTTAAAAATTATTTGAATCGATTCAGTTACTTATTCGCCTACCGGGTGTAAACAGACCCTTCACATATCCGTCAACCAAGCATTCTGTAAATCAAACTAAGTAACTTTATGCAAAAATTATTGCCGGGAATCGACTTTTTTTTTTGGGGTGAAAAATCACATTTTACGGTAGGACTCGATGGAAAGCACTCATAGCATTGTGCTGATGAATGTATTGAATAGTACGAGGGTCGTGGAAGTGTGTAAAGTAAAAATCTTACATTAAAAACATGTATATAAAAAAAAACTTTGACCCCCAATATCTCCGTAACTAGAAGGTTCCCAGGTATGGTCTAGAACAAGAAAATGATCGCAGTGACGGGGAGAACAAGTGCCTTTCGTTTATGTTAAGGGTCTATTTACACCCTTTATACTAAAAATAATGTTAGAATATCGCTACTACAAAACCGGACACCATGTATATGTATAACATACAGGACGTAGTTAGTTCATATTCCTGCATTAAGAAGATTCCTCAAAACGTATACTTTTGAAGTCAGATATCCGTGTTACAGGTCTACAACTTTGACAGGCCGAAGGTCGAAGTAGACCAGCTCAACGTCATCACCAAGGACGAATTGATTCAGTTCTATAAAGTGAGTATTATTGTTTTTCTTCTTAGCGTGTCGATGGCAATCTAAATTGTGTCAGCCCAGAACTGAGCTACTAGTTTGGCGCTTTCGGTAGCGTCCATCAGTTACCGTACTGAACAAACAACAGGACACGCAGGACACGATATTAAGAGCGTTAACGTCATACGGCATTTCATACAAACTTTCAAATGATTTTTTTTCGAAATGACTGAACCGATTTTAATGAAACTTCGTACACATAAGCAGGATACATAAGTCTAAAGATTTGACAAAGAACTTTTCGAAATGTTTATTTAAAAAAAAAAGATAATTGTAAATTTCTGTTTGTATGGAAAATCTAAAATCGGTCTAATTTAGCTGTAACACTATCTTTACTTTCTAACTATAACGACAAATAATAAAAATTAAAGGGAAGCCCCCTTTATTTTTTAGCCTATTACGAGGATACGGAACCCTTCATCCGCGAGTCTGACTCACACTTGTTCCTTCATATATCATTCCTCACACAATCCATCCATATTTTCTTTGGTCTTCCTATCCCTCTGGATCCATCAACATTTATATTCATATTGACCATTCACAACTTCTGCATATATTATTCCGACCGCCGTCAACGATTCGTGTCTACTTATAGTTAAACAACGTTTTTTAAATGTATTAGTTTATTATTTTATAAGATTATTTTGTGTATTTTTATCTATGGGCCTCAGTTGCCTGACAATAAAATTATTAATTGATTGAATATTCTAGAAACACATCGCCATGGACTCTCCCGAACGGCAAAAGCTATCGGTGTACGTTGTGTCGACGGCCGAAGGCGGCGCGGGCTGCATCGGTGATAAAAAGGACAATAAAGAAGAAGGTAGTGCGGAACCGGTATCCTCTGATGATGACGTGAATAAGGGAAAGAAGGTAAGCATCATTATCCACGACTTTCAACAAGGGGCCCAAGTCCAGGGGCCCAAGTGCAGGGGCCCAAGTGCAGGGGCCCAAGTCCAGGGGCCCAAGTCCAGGGACCCAAGTCCAGGGGCCCAAGTATGTTATTTTTATAAATTCGTCATTCCAACACGATCCCATTGTCATTTTGCTAAAAGTTTGTGATCTGAAAAATTTATAATGGGCGATCATTGGTCGGTCAATGGTCTCGCAATAGAATTGTGTTATAATGACATTGTCGTATTGCCATTTTTATAAAACCCGTTAGTAGAAATAATTTTCGAAAAACGACTACTAACGAACCAGCCATTTAGTTATTCATGCCAGATTTCATTTTATTTACATATTATTTATCAGATTACCATTCAATGCCATTTCTTTCAATGCAGTGTCAGTGGTTGACCAATGGAAAGTCATAATGACGCCATTATATTAGTAGATTACCAAACTTGTCAAAATCAACAATAATGAAATCAATGATAGACCATTCTGACACAATTGTAATAGCAGACTTGAGGCCCAGTTGTAGCGGCACTACGAAAAGTACTACAGCAACATAAAAAAGGTGCAATAACAGAAAAATACCTATTATACCTAATACCCTTATTGCACCTACTGTATATAAGGTCTAACTATTCATACACGAAATATTTTCAGTAAATCATCTAACGGCTATAACAAAGCCATTTCAAGGGATTTTTTTTTATCTGAGTATATTTTTTTATAAAAAATAAATACTGTCTCCTTATTTTTAAACATTCATTACGCTATTTAACTACGTCGTATTTACCTACTGTCATTGTTAGAATATGAGAGCCTTTACTCTCATATTCTAACAAATTTTATACAAAAAGTCTTAAAAAAATTAAGAATTATAATTGCTATGGCCACTTTACGACTTATAGAAGTTACTCTTAAAATATTTCATGTATGAAAAGATAGACCTTATATTGTCTCTGCATCACCCTAAGGTAGACTGATAGAAAATGCCTATGGCGTTAAGTCCGCCTTTGTACAGGTATTTAGTTTTCCATAAAGTTTTAATAAATAAAACATAGTACAAAATGTACTACGGCGCCATCTATGACATTAATGGAGAACTAACATCAAATTCCTACATCGCGCATTTAAAGTTATCCGCGATTTAAGACTATATTTATTTATTTATTTATTTATTTAAACTTCATGTACAATAGTGATACATAGGCGGACTTAATGCCACAAGGCATTCTGTTGTACACGGAACTGTTTGAAAGAGATACCGTGGCCCTGGAACACAAAGGGCAAAGAAGGAACATGGATGGGTTTTAGTCAGTACAAGTCTGACACTCCCTTCCACTCCGCCCAAAGTAGGGGCGGGTCATTTGATGATTTCCAGTCCGAAAAATATATATATTACATGTTTTTTAATAATTTCTTTTTGTTTCAGCCAGCACAAATCATCGACCTGGTCGAGTTCAAATGCCGGCGACACCTCTACCCACACCCGTTGCCTTTCATCAATATACCACGAAAGGGCTCCCAATGTAAACTATAATAAATACATAGTTATGTTTATTCGATATATGAGAAGAAATTGGACCCTATTTCTCTTAACTAAGAAATTAATGGCGTTAGCATTGCTAGTAACAAGCTTCGCGATTGGTTGAAAATCTGTTTTTTAATGTCAAAGTCAACGTGACTAGACTCACTCATAGACTAGCACCCGTATCTATAAACAATTCAAAGTTATTACTTGAGTTAAAGTAATAACTTTAGATACCTTTTTTATTCTGTGGTTTACTAATTGCTTTAAGTAAGAAGTGTCAAAACTTAGAATTCTTTAACGGTTCTTACTTTGTTCAAATTCTTGTACTCTTGTTTGTTCTTGTTCTTTGTATTCTTGTTCATGTATTCTTGTAATTACTTGAACTCAAGTAGATAATTAATTTAATTCAAGTGATTACTTTAACTCAAATAATTACTTAAAATCAAGTAATAACTTTACCTCAAGTAGTTGCTTTAACTCAAATATTTACTTTAACTCAAGTAATTACTTTAACTTGACTATAGATAGCAGGGTTAGAGTAATTAGACTCAGTCAGTGGCGTGCCTAAGGGCCAACAATACGGCAAGCCCATAAGGCGAGCAGACTGTTTAGAAACCCTTATAAGGGCAAGCCAAGCTTTTAGACTTGTATGGTAGTACCACCACTAAAGGGTGTAAATAGACCCCTAACGAAGCCGAAAGGCACTCATTCTCCCCGTCTTTGCGATCATTTTTTTTGTTCTAGACCATACCTGGGAATCTTCTAGTTACGGAGATAATGGGGGTCAAAGTTCCAACTTTTCTCAAGTTTTTTTTTTAAATACATGTTTTTAATGTAAGATTTTTACATTAAACACCTCCACGACCCCCGTACTATTCAGTCCATCCACCAGCACAATGCTTTGAGTTACATCGAGTCTTACCGTAAAGTGTAATTCATCACCCCAAAAAAAAAGACATTTCTCAGCAGTAATTTTTGCGTAAAGTTACTTAGTTTGATGTACAGAATGCTTGGTTGACGGCTTCGTGAAGGGTCTGTTTACACCCTGTATACTCAGTTATAGTTTTATTCGAAAATACGTTCAAATTTGAAGCCACAACACAAAGTGTGAGCGGCACATAATTCCGTTCGCGAACACGTACACGAGTAATCTTTACATAGTATAATTAAACAAAGTCGCTCAGGCTGTCTGTACGCTTAGATCTTTTAAACTTCGCAACGGATTTTAATGCAGTTTTTAGCAATAGATAGAGTGATTCAAGAGGAAGGTTTATGAATATTGCTCCCGTGCGAAGCCGGGGCGGGTCGCTAGTATGTAATATAATACGAAGTTTCGCAAGCTAGTTTTAATCCTGTATTAGTATGGATTTATTTCTGCATAATTTACACTAGCGTGTAATGTTATATGTTATTTTTATTTATAATTACTGTGAAATTTTAATGGCAACTTTTATCTGGCCTGGACTAATAATAAATAATAGGCTATAGTATTTGTCTAATATAATAAAATATAAATGAACGTACTGAATTTTGACGTTTGGTCGTTATGGGTTTGATTCCCGGGTCGGATAAAGCGATAGTGCGTTTTTTTTAAATTTCGCAGCACCATCCCGTAGCGCAGATTCGTGCTCGGTTGATGGTAATAGGCTCGCCCCTTGTTGCAAGGCACTGAAACATAATTGGCGAAATGTGGGTTAGGTACACCTCTGCCGAACTCTTCAGGCGTGTTGTAATGTTATGTTAATTCTTAAGCTTTTTGAAAAAGCCCTCAACAACTTATAAGCTAACAAAAAAAATATGTTTAATTATTTGGCCAAATATTTATTAAATGTTGGCTTAAATTTTATCTATATTTCGAGAGATCTTCAAGAAAACCGTCAAATACTTATTTATTATCAATATTTTTTTATTAATTCTGTTTACTTATAGGACAACGTTCATAAAATAAACAAGTAGACATATTATACTTCTCAGTCATAAAAATCATTTTATGACGTCACTTTTTGGAACACCCTGTATACACACATATACGCACAAAGAATATAATAAAACTGTATAAAAAGACACAACGCACACATAGATACCGGCCGTAAATATTTCGTTGTCTCTGTCACTCATTCCTGTGTACTGTCTCTTTCTAAAGCCCGATGTGATATACTTACGCCCGGGTACTTGTGCAGTCACGGACACTAATATGTACATATACGCTCAGCAAAATTCATTATTAATTTCCTCAAGAAATATTGATTGCAACTGTAAGTTAAGCTCTATTTCAATGTATATGCGGTCCAAAATACTATGCTCGCGGCAACATAAAATTGCTATCAATTTTATAAGGCAAAATCACGCTTAGTTCGCAATAAAGAATTTGAATTTTAAAATCACTTTTTAACGTTGCTACATATGGACATATTAGTAGTCGTGACTGTACAGTCGCCAGCGCATCCAGTTACTACAAACTGTCAAATTGTTCAACATTTTATGGTTTAAAATCAGAAATTTGACAGTTTGTGATAACTTGATGTGCTGGCGACTCTACATTTTAATAGTAAATTTAGAATATTGTAGTAGTGTTTGGTACTAAAAGTACTGTGTATACAGTTAAAACAGAAAAAGTATACGCTTCGGTTATTTTCGTGTTTCCGAATACGAACGAACGTGACACAGAGCAGGAGCATGACGTTTTAAAGCAGTGTGGAAAAGAGATGGCTCTAGAAGACCTGTATAGCTCTGTCTCCTTCCCACACTGGAATTACTCTTTCTTTAAGACGTCATAGTAACCCCCTAGGTCTAACAGAGGCAACGCTTTTAAGATTCTTTGCTGTCAAAGTTTTCATTATTTTTTGAGTCTGTCCGATACAGCACAACCACTGACACCTCTCAGGATTTAATCGAAGCAAATGTTAGAGCTGTGCAGGTGGCTACATATTGATCTAACACAATCTGAATTTCATCGCCAAGAAGATGAAATTATGATTAATTTGTGTTAACGTTTTGTTTAGTTTGGTGTTCCACGTGATTCTTCTCTTCACGAAGAGCTCGTGGCTAAATAAAAACAGCCTTAGTGATCGATCTTCAAGGTTATGCTGCGATTGACTAGATCGATCGATGGATAGGTTACCATCCATTACTTACCGAGTTTTACGGTTCTTCGGAAAGCTCGTTGAGCTGACCCGTCTGTCATTTCATCTGTGACAAGTAATCAGGAGCAGTGACAAGCAGTCGTTCCAAAGGGTATTATTAGTAACTTGGTTGTGAAGGTCAGATAGGCAATCGTTCCATGTAAAATACTGGTATTTGGCTGCATCCGGTTAGACAGGAAACCGACCCCAACATAGTTGGGAAAACGCTTAGCAGATGGTCATAATAATACAAAAAAGGCGAGTATTGCCTTGGTTGTAACACCCCATATTAGATCTACTCATCACGCGTTCGTATTTTCGAAGATAGACGAAGATTGTCGAAGCGCATACTTTTCCTGGGATAGCTGTACTATAGTATTTATTCGTTATAATGTAATTCATAAACTATTATTAACTGATTATACTCGTCATAGCATAATAACGAATCGATAGTCATGCTGAAGGACTAGTCGATTTGACAACGAATCGATATAAATACAATTCGATTTAAAACTCTAAATATTTGAGCGGAAACGACTGCATATGCTTATTCATAACATCTATACAAATAAATAACATTAAAGTGTCTGTTTATAATATCAAAATAACAGCTTTTTACTGAATGCATACGAAAATAATGACAGCACTTATAACATTTTTTTAACATTTTTTCTGTCTGTATGCTTGTTCCGGCTAATCTCAAAAACGGCTGTACCGATTTTGACGGGACTTTTAACAGTCAGATAGCTGATTTTGTAAGGTGTAACAAGCTATTTTTATTTTAGAATAACAATTTGGGTTCCGTACAATAAATTAAAAGTCTTGAAATAGGATACAAAAAGCGATTCAAATTTTTATAATAATAATTTCACGCTAACGAAGGTCGTGTTCAACAGCTAGTAATAAATAAAAACTTAAATCGTATTCTTATGACAAAATGGTTGTATATTTGTTTTCTGTTAATGTTGCCATATACACTAGTAAATTATTTAGGTATGGACCATTAGTTTACTTATATTATAAACAGTGTAAATAGACCCTTAACGAAACCGAAAGGCACTTGTTCTCCCCGTCTCCCGTCATTGCGATCATTTTTTTGTTCTAGACCATACCTGGGAACCTTCTAGTTACGGAGATATTGGGGGTAAAGTTCCAACTTTTTCACAAGTTTTTTTTATACATGTCTTTAACGTAAGATTTTTACCGTAAACACCTCCACGGGCCTCGTACTTTTGAATCCATAATGTTTTGAGTGCGTTACATTGAGTCCTACCGTAAAACGTGATTTTTGACCCCAAATAAAAGTTACTTAGTTTGATGTACAGAATGCTTGGTTGACGGCTTCGTGAAGGGTCTTGTTACGTCCTGTATACTTTATACCTCCGCTCGCCGGTGGCACCTGGCACTTAAACATAACTGGCGAAATGTGGGTGTACGATAAGTACAGCTCTGCCTAACTCTTTGGGGAAATAAGCGTGATGCTATGATGTTATTTTGGACAGCTTCGTTATTCTAGTGGTTGCATGTCTGGGAGTCCTAAGTATGATGTCCTGGTCTGGCCTAATGTTATATTTTTTTTTCTATCAGGATATTGTCAGTAGCAACTCCGATTCTGAATTTGTGACCCCTTGATGGCAATACATCGGACTTAACCTTTTGGCCGCCAGAGCATAAACGCACGCACGTGTCCTCCACGCCAAGCAGGAAAACTATTTAATTGTTTATTTCGTGTTACAGTGCACCGCGTTTTTTTTGTCACATATTTGTGTCGGCGTACAAGGCCTCAAGTCTGCTATTACAATTGTGTCAGAATGGTCTATCATTGATTTCATAATTGTCGATTTTAACAAGTTTGGTAATCTACTAATATAATGGCGTCATTATGACATTCCATTAGTCAACCACTGACACTCCATTGAAAAAAATGGCATAGAATGGTAATCTGATAAATAATAAATAATATGTAAAAATATATATAAATTAAATCTGTCATGAATAAATATTCTTTAGTAGTAGTTTTTCGAAAATCATTTCTACTAACGGGTTTTATAAAAATGGCAATACGACAATGTCATTATAACACAATTCTATTACGAGACCATTGACCGACCAATGATCGCCCATTATGAATTTAGCAGATTACGAACTTTTAGCAAAATGACAATGGGATCGTGTGAGAATGACGAATTTATAAAAATAGCAGACTTGGGCCCCAGGGCACGCGCTTGCTTGTCACCTATATGTGACAATAGCATTCAAAAGGTTAAACATAACTGGCGAATTGTGGGTGTGCTAAACACTTCTTGCCAACCCTTCGAGTAGTACAAGCGTGATGGTATGTCCGTTACTAGTTTTCTAAATCAAACATTTGCCTGTTTTTCAAGAAAATTTGTTAGCGAGCTCTCAATTCTGAAGTATGTAACGAGGTGAAGTATGGATAACAACTTGTAATACTATTTACTATTTATTTTTATATTCATTGTAATATATTAATTTTGTGTATCAATAAGGATCAATAAAGTTTTCTTGTAATTTCATGTTATTATTTAAAACCTCCTTTCTTAGCGTTATCGTCATTCTCTTGCCCTTATCCCAATTCATTTGGGGTCGGCGCAGCAAGTCTTCTTCTTCCATACTTCTCTATTACTCGTCATCTCGCCAGACACCTCCTTTCTTGCCATATCATCCTTCACACAGTCCATTCATCGTTTCTTTGGTCTTCCTCTACTCTTATACCCATCCACATTCATACTCAAAACTCTTTCCTCACAACATTTTCCTCATTCCTCCGCATCACATGCCCATACCACGACAACCGATTACCACACAACTTTTCAGTCACCGGCGCCATTATCAGACTTCCTCTTATGTACTCATTTCTTATTTTATCCTTTCGCGATTTTGACAATTTAAATTTATTCAGCTCAAAATTTGGCGACGAGTGTGGCACTTTCAGTAGCGTCCATCAGCTCCTGTGATGTGCAAACAAAAGGACAGGCAGGACACGATATCAAGTGTCCCATCGTTTGTGGAACATTACAACTACATTTGACGGCACGGTTGGCGCAGTGGTTGCTGCGCTGCGTGTCACGGGTTCGATTCCTCAAGGAACAAATATTTGTATGGCCTACAGGTAGTTGTTCCGGGTCTGGCTAAACGCAATCACGATACAGGAGACATTCCTAGTGTGAGGCAAAGTTTAAATAAAAAAAAAAAAACTATAAACAGTTGTGTAGGTACAACTATTTAGTTGTTGGTGTAGTGGTCGCAAGCACTACTGCTGAGCATGAGGTCCTGGGTTCGATTCCCGAGTCTTGCAAAGTGTTATTGGGTTTTTCCATCAGGAATTTCTCAGTAGCAGCCACGGAGTCTGGATTTGCACCCGGTTGATGGTAATAGACTCGCTCCTTATGTGCCTATATTAATTTTCGATAGCAAGAAGTTATTTTTATATATTTATTTTGTACCCTATCACAATGTTTTCTTATTTAACCCAAAGGTTGACTAGTAGAGAATGCCTTGTGGCATTAAGTCCGCCTATGTATCACTATTGTACATGAAGTTTAAATAAATAAATAAATACATAACTGGCGAAATGTGGGTGTACTATTAGATACACCTGTGCCTAACCCTTCGGGGGTACAGGCGTGAAATTATGTTATTTGCACTTCAGGGTAGACTCGCCTACGAATCTCTAAGAAGAACCCTCCTTTACATTACGTGGTAGTGGCAGTCGCCAGGCCATTTCCGCCGAAGGACTGACGCGACGGCACAGAGCATCATGTATAATACTGATAACCGACGGCTAACAAGGCTTGGAGTGGAGAACGCGTATCGGCGTATTGTGTACACATAAAAAAAAAAACTGTAGTTGAACTTCTTTGGGAGTGTGGACCAGCAGTTTCGACACTTAACCTCAAGTTTCAATTAATTCTCATATGCAGTGTACTTGCCTCATCAAGTCATCATGCGGTTATAGTACAGAACGACGCCACGACGGTAGTTTATTTACCATTAATATTCCATAAAAGCTAACTTTCCATTAACATTCCAATAATATTCCATCTGTAAGCACAGTTTGTGGTAACTTGATGTGATGGCGACTGTACTGATAGATAATGTTCAGTTTTATTGCTAAAACCCTAAACTTCCGACTACCTACGCACTTTCCTATTTTTGCATCCCAAGTGCCCAGTTCATGTCAATATAATAAAGAAATCAATTTCACATAACGCTAAGAGCTTTATGGCAAGTTATATGGAGTACAGCATTTCTACATTAACTTAATATGTGCTAAATAGTCTGTGGCACTTAACTTGCACTATTAGTGTTGCAATCAATTTTAAGTACCTAACGTGGTGTAAGGGGATGGTGACGTAAAGTTTAGCCATGGATTCCTTATATGATTCTGCGTTTACTACTGGTTAAGCGACTTTACTGCTAACCTTGGGACCACTCTGGAATAGGGTGGCACTCTGGCTTGATTCAGACCGCGGTACTTCTGGGCACGGCTTGTAGTGTTATTATTTATTTATTTATTATTCCTAAACACACACATTTGTTTTTACAGGTAAGACCCAAGCTAACAAAGTAGTCATAAATTGCAAATTATCCAGTACCAAGTAACGGGTCTGGGTAGAAGCGTAAGTTAGACAGTAGACAACATACTAAGTGCCACCCTCTGGAAGTCCACCAAAGAGCAAGAAAATATGTCCAATCGCCGAGACGCGCTATTTAGTATTCTTAATGCACAAAATACAGGCGCAAACTTTAAAAAGTCCGTACGGGTTGCCGGAACTTTAAAAGGCCCCTCCCTCGGTCCCAACCGTAGCGTCCTGTGTTAGAAGGTTCCTCTCTCTAGAGCCCTGACCGGTAGCTTGGACCCTGTTCCCGATACCGGTGGGCTACATTTTTTATATTTTTAAAGGAAATAATAAGGGTAAGCGTATCAGAAATTTTAACCATGGATTCAGTACCTTACGTGATTCTGCATTCAACGCCTCATTAGTCTCGGGGTCACGACTGCTGAGCATGTGCCCCTGATTTCGATCCCCAGGTCGAGTAAAGTGCTATTGGGGGATTTCTTAAAAGCCTTTGAAGAAAAGGTGACGTGTGAAACCGTACCGCAGCGATCAGTTTTTTGTTCTAGTAACGGAGATATTTGGGGGTCAAAGTTCCAATTTTTTCAAAAGATTTTTTTTAAAATACTGATTTTTAAGGTTATAAATTGACTTTAATTACCTCAATGACCTGTTTACTATTCAAAGCATCCATCATCACAATGTTTTGAGTGCATCACATTGAGTTTTACCGTAAAACGTGATTTTTCACCCCAAAAAAAAAGTCGATTCTCAGCAATAATTTTTGCGTAAAGTTACTTAGTTTTATGTACAGAATACTTGGTTGACGGCTTCGTAAAACCCTTCACTATTTACACCCGGGATCCTACTTTCACTGAGTCCTATCTCCTGCGCTCTTGCTTATTTATTTATATGTGTTTACAACCTATAAACTAATAATATATTTACTGCATCATTGAGCGGGATACGCGTAGCTGAGTTCTGGGCTAAACATATTTGAAATTTTGCCATCGAAATGCTAAGAAACAGTGGTCAACTGCTCTTGATGAGGTTTTGGGCGTGATCCCAAGGTCAGGTAAAGTGTTATTGGGTGTTTTCTAACAGGAATTTTTCAGTAGCAGCCTGGAGTCTGGAATTGTGCCCAATTGATGGCAATTCCGGGGGAGATTTAATAAAGGGCAATAAAACGCAAAAATTAGTGGCGAAATGTGGCTGCAATATAGGTACACCGCTGCCTAACACTTTGGGAGATTAAGGGCGTGATGTATTGTTAAGTTTATTCGTTATTATGTGGCTTATGATTCCGTTGCTCTCGTTTAACTGCTGTTATAATTATAAAGCTCTGGAAAAACTGCAGCGAATCGAAAAAATAAAACGTTTAGTAACAGACATTTGGCCAATATACAATATTAGTTTTAGTATATACGAAACCGGAAACACGTGTCTAGTATTTTTATGTAAAGAATCTATGTACAAAATTTCAAAACTGTATCATGGTAAATCACAAAGTTATAAGCTTGTTCTGTTACCTGGTTGTCTGCGCAAAAACGTGGTCACCACGCCGCGGGCCCGCCCGCCCGCCTCCAGCTTCGTCTTGAGCTCATTGATAATAATAATTTGGCAGTAGGTACCTAAATTATTGCGATAGGTACTTCAAAGTCTCTCGGTGTCCAACTTGTAACTTATTTAAAATATTTTTGGAAAAAAATATAACATGGTTTAAAAATTATTGGAATCGATTCAGTTACTTATTCTGAACAAATTATATTCAGGTTTCGCATATATTAAAAATAATGTTGCATGCACTAGCACCTATAAGTTTTTACACTTAAGATATTAATTAAGAACCTAAATAACTATATTTTGTCGTATGAATCTACTTATCCGAATCGACAAGCGCAGTCGCGTCCTTTATCCGGCGTTTATTTGAACGGATTTATAATTTAACCATTTATACACCGTGACTTTTTAATTGTGTAACAACGGCAGCCCACTTCATGTATCCAATGAATACTAAACATTCATAAAAAAATAGGTATTTATGAGATTTTAATAATTTAAAAATAAAATTATATTTAATATTATGACACATGACGTAGTTAAAACACCCTGTTGCGAGTGAAGATCTACTGGACTCGAGTGCTGGGTAGGTAATGTTCTCCCGTTTGACACGTTAACATTATTAACAGGATGTTGCATAATTTTATTCTAATTTTTTATTATTATTTTTCTTTGTACCTATTATGGAAGATAAAAAAAAATCGCGCCTAGAGTTATTTTATGTCGGGAACATTGAGTAGACGACCTTTGTAAGACGACTAAAAAAACCACGGTGTATACTCCAACAGCATATACTACACGCCGAATTATAAAAACATTGAACGAAAAATCAAAATTACAAAATGGATTACGCTGAAATCGAGAAACTGGACGAAAAGTTAGCAAAGGAGATGCAAGAAGAGACAGGACCTGTCGATGAATGCATTTGTTCCCTTCTAGCAGGTGCAGAGAGGAAAAGCTTAGGCGCTTCCATTAAAAAGGTTTGTTGCACGTCTTTCTACATCGTTCTCACATATATATGTATAATCTCAACACGAATGATGTAACCAAGATTTTGATTAAAAGAGTGTCCATGGAGTTTCTTGCCCATTCTTCTCCATAGAGATTTACGCTTTGAAATGTGCAACTACAGTACTTTCTCAAGTTATTATGCCTTGTGACTGTGACTGTAGCTTGGCTATTTATGTTTTTTTTTGACATTCAAAAGTGCCTTTAATGATCTTATTGAAATAAATGCTTTGAGTTTTTTTTTTGAGTAGGTATTTAACTTTCATCAAAATATTTATTAGGGTACCCGCAGTTACAAGCAGATAGGAGCTCGTGGCTAAATAATAAAAGCCAGTCGGTTCTATCTTCAGATTAAGTCGCGCCTAGGTTGGTCCGTGGATGGGTGACCACCTATTACATACCGAGTTTCCTCCGAGCCTCGGAAAGCACGTTAAGCCGTTGGTCCCGGTCAATTGTAGATCTTTGACAGTTGTTAAGTAGTCAGTGGTCTGGCAACCAGTCTTAAAAGGGGTATCGTCGTATTACCCAGAACTAACTGGGTTGTGGAGGTCAAATAAGCAGTCGCTCCATGTAAAATTTTGATATTCTGCCGCATCCGGTAGGCTGGAAGCCGACTCCAACAGCATCATCTCAGACATTAATCATATGAGAACCATGTAGGTCCTCATATGACTTGAGCAATGTCTGGACTTTAAAAGAGACGGTGACCTCTGAGTTTGTTTCGGATGTTTCTTCTCAGAGTAGTCAGGTACGAAACACCGGCCCCATCTAGTTTTAAAACAACATGTTGACATGTAAAAGAGTTTTTATAAACCAATTTACAGAAATAAATATGATTTATGATTTATGATTCAACACAGAATTGGGAAAAGGCTAGGCAGATAACTTGTGGCATGTGGCAATTTTTTTTTTCTTTTTTTTTCTTTTTTTTTTAAGGTTTTGGCGTCTATCAAGCCTGGCACGAAAAGAAAGACTGTCGGTGGCACCTGCGCCGTAATTCCTGTGTCTGCAAGGAGGGGCGTGGATATGCCTGTAGTTACAGGAGGTGAGGCTGGCAGAAGGCGAATAGATAAACCTGGGACTGGAAGAAGAGGTGCCAAAGGCCAGGCGAGGGGGAGAACAGCCACTGCTCCTGCAGCTGGAAGAAGAGGCGGTGATGCTGCAGTTGGTCAAGGAAAGAAAAAATTACATGCGTAATTCCCATTGCTCGGGGACCACAAAAATAAACACATTCATTGTATTAAAAATTGCTTTATAATGAAGTCGCAAATTATTAAAAACTATATTATCCTTCTCTAACAGAAAAGAATCCTATTAAGAATAACTAGAAAAATCTGCGGTTACTGCAAAAGACGTTTTTAATCAACGAGAAGGAAAAATAAGATTATATTTATAGTGCATTCTACTAATATTATAAATGTGAAACTTTGTGAGGATGGATGAAAGCTTGTTACTCTTTCACGCAAGAATTACTAGACGGATTTGGATGGAACTTTGGACACAGATAGTTTATAACCTGTATGTGTTATTAAAATACATGGGATACTTTTTATCCCAGTAATACGATCCCGTGGGACAATTATCGGGCATTTTATTTTGAGTCGGCGCAGCATATCTTCTTCCATACTTCTCATTGAGGTGATAGATCGATTGGAGCGTCGCGCTATGATTGTTGATATAACGGTCCCGCATGACGAGAACCTCGTGAAAGCAGAAAAAGATGGACAATTCAAATATCTCAATCTGACTCGCGAGGTTGTCGACATGTGGGACGTGAGTACAGCAGTCATTGTGCCGATAGTCGTGTCGGCCAATGGCTTAATAGCCAATAGCCTCGACCAACATCTGAGGAGGCTCTCGCTTGGCAGCTGGATCAAGGGCTTGATTCAGAAAGCAGTACTTCTGGACATGGCGCGTATCGTTAGGAGGTTCCTCTCCGGCCGTCTTATGACGACAGGCCGTGTCGACGGCGCGTTCGTGTTCCACGTGCGACTCTAAGAGATGTCAGCAAATAAGTAGGGGTCCGCAAGGGCCGATGCCCTGCCTGCCAGGGCTGCGGGACTGTTCGAAAGAGATACCGTGGCCCTGGAACACAAAGGGCATAGAAGGAACATGGATGGGTTTTAGTCAGTACAAGTCTGACACTCCCTTCCGCTCCGCCCAGAGTGGGGGGGGTCATTTGATGATTGCCCATCCGACAAAAAAAAAAAAAGGAGGTTCCTCTCTCAACAGCCCTGACCACTGGTAGCTCGGAGCCTGTTCCTGAGGCCGGTGAGCTACTATAGTAATATTATAAAAAGGTATTTATTTGTAAGTTTGTATGTAGGAATCTTGAGAGCAGCGGTGGCTCAGTGGTGGAGACCCCGACTTACGAGCCGTAAGTCGTGGGTTCGAACCCAGCCAGGCGCATTACTTTGTGTAAGTTATTTCATCACCACTGCTCTCAAAACGGTGAAGGAAAACATCGTGAGGAAACCGGCATGTCCTAGTACCAAAAATTCGAAGACATGTGACAACCCGCACTGCGCCCGCGTGGTGGATTATAGCCCATTCCCTCTCATAGAGAGGAGGACTGCTGTTCCCAGCAGTGGGAACATTAATAGGCTGATTATGCTTATATTCATAAGCTATGTAGGAATCTTCATAGCTTATGAATATAAGCATAATCAGCCTATTAATGTTCAGCCTGTTAAAGCATATCTAGTATAAAGATTATGTCGATCTATCCAGTATTTGGAAAATTCAAACTTCAGTACAACAGAAACGTTATCTATGTTTTATTCTGTCTTCAACACGACCGTGGATAGAAAATTTAAATAAACACTCCAGCATTTTCCATTTCAATACAACGTGCAACGGTGGAACTCCTCAGTTCTTTGTAGAAGTTTATATTTGAATTTGAAAACTAGCACCGATGATGGTATATCAAGCTTACGTAGGGTTGCCATACTCGGACGTTTGGTAACCCTACTTAATTTATCGGAGATGTCCGGACTTTAAGCTTAGCGTCCGGAATGCGAGGGGATTGTAAAAGATCCGGATTTTATATAAACTAATAATATACAATAAATACTAGCTGTTCCCGGCATGCGTTGTAATGCACCTTTTCCTACTACCTACCTACTACCTACCTACTACCTACCTACTACCTACCTACTACCTACCTACTACCTACCTACTACCTACCTACTACCTACCTACTACCTACCTACTACCTACCTACTACCTACCTACTACCTACCTACTACCTAGGTACCTACTACCTACCTACTACCTACCTACTACCTACCTAATACCTACCTAATACCTACCTACTACCTACCTACTACCTACCTACTACCTACCTACTACCTACCTACTACCTACCTACTACCTACCTACTACCTACCTACTACCTACCTACTACCTACCTACTACCTACCTACTACCTACCTACTACCTACCTACTACCTACCTACTACCTACCTACTACCTACCTACTACCTACCTACTACCTACCTACTACCTACCTACTACCTACCTACTACCTACCTACTACCTACCTACTACCTACCTACTACCTACCTACTACCTACCTACTACCTACCTACTACCTACCTACTACCTACCTACTACCTACCTACTACCTACCTACTACCTACCTACTACCTACCTACTACCTACCTACTACCTACCTACTACCTACCTACTACCTACCTACTACCTACCTACTACCTACCTACTACCTACCTACTACCTACCTACTACCTACCTACTACCTACCTACTACCTACCTACTACCTACCTACTACCTACCTACTACCTACCTACTACCTACCTACTACCTACCTACTACCTACCTACTACCTACCTACTACCTACCTACTACCTACCTACTACCTACCTACTACCTACCTACTACCTACCTACTACCTACCTACTACCTACCTACTACCTACCTACTACCTACCTACTACCTACCTACTACCTACCTACTACCTACCTACTACCTACCTACTACCTACCTACTACCTACCTACTACCTACCTACTACCTACCTACTACCTACCTACTACCTACCTATAAATAGTATCCTATGTCCGTCTCCTGGCTCTAAGCTACCTCCCCACCAATTTTCAGCCATATCGGTAAAGCCGTTCTTGAGTTATAAATAGTGTAACTGACACGACTTTCTTTTATATAGGTATATAGATTTATTTAGAAATCAGCAAAGAGCATTGAGATACACCTCTAACATAACATCACGCCTGTAATCCCGAAGGTTTAGTCAGAGGTGTACCTAATAGTACGCCCACATTTCGCCAGTTATGTTAAAGTCCCATGTAATAAGGGGCGAGCCTATTGCCAACACCCAAGCACGCATCCAAACTCCAGCGGTGTATTTATTCTATCCACATTTCGCCCCTTATTTTTGCGTTTAAGTGATGGAGGCGAGCCTATTGCCATCAACTAGGCACAATTCCAGACTCCAGGCAACTACTGAGAAATTCCTGATGGAATAACCCAATAACACTTTAACCGATTTGGGAACCGAACACAGCACCTCATGCTCAGCAGTCGCGCTTGCGACCGCTAGACCAACAACGTCATTTCAAGACAATAGTTTATAATAGTTTTTTATTCTGTTCCCTGTGAATTGAGAGGTCTGGCTCTTGTGATACAGGGAATCCTAGTACAAGAGCCAGGGCTACACTGATGTTTGAACAACCATCTGTTAATAAAGATTTTATTTGTGTGGCGCGGACAGTTATATATTTACAACACATGTATTTTTATTCGTAAGGCACTCACCAAAAGCATACAGACTAATTTATCGTTTATAAAAGTAAAACAAGTAACCCAACGTAGCACTCGACGAGCTAGTTTTCTGATTTTGATAAGAAGATAAGAACTAAGTTTGGCAAAAAAATGTTAACATTTGAAGGAGCACAATTTTACAATAAAATATCCTCATGTATTAAAAAATTACACTCATTCAATGCATTCAAAAACTCTGTTAGCGGAATATTTGATCACAAATCCTAAAATCTGAATTCATTGGATGTGTGTATTATAATATAATAAGCGCTACCGTGACGTCTGTGACGAACTTTGAATATAATTTATATTAAGCATTGTTTTCATGTAAGTGTCTTTGTGTCTTTTTTTAGAATAAAATATCTTTAAACCTATTTATTTATTTTTATTTATAATAACAGAAATAAATGATACGCGATTCCTCTCGTAATATGATACGAGTTTCTAAAACTCGATAAAGTAGAAGTATTCTGTTTTGTTTGTTTTATAACATTTTTGTGGATTCTTTCAATACTGACTACCGTCTTCGAGTTACAGGTTAGAAGTTCAATCTACGGCTTGAGTAGGTACGTTTTTTTATAAAGTTATTCTTTAAATAAACTTGTTCAAGGAAATGTTTATGTTTTTAACTTTCTATTTTATTAAATGTAGATCACTACATACTAAAAAACAAAGAGGAGCTCGTGGCAAAATAATAACAGCCGCTCGGATCGATCTTTAGGTTAAGCCGTGCTTGCCTAGGTTGGTCTGTGGACGGGTGACCGCCCATTACATACCGAGTTTCCACCGTGCCTCGGAAAGCACGTTAAGCCGTTAGTCCCGGGTGTCATTTGTAGATCTTTGACAGTCGTTAGGTAGTCAGTGGCCCAAAAAAAAGTCTGACAACCAGTCTTACCGAGGGGTATTGTATTACCCAGTACTAACTGGGTTGTGGAGGTCAGATAGGCAGTCGCTCCATGTAAAATACTGGTATTCAGCTGCATCCGGTTAGACTGGAAGCCGACCCCAATATAGTTGGGAAAAGGCTAAGCAGATGGTGATTATAAAACAAAGTCGCTTCCCGCTGTCTGTCCCTATGTATGCTTAGATCTTTAAAACTACGCAACGGACTTTGATGCGGCTTTCAGTAATAGATAGAGTGATTCAAGAGGAAGGTTTATATGTATATTGCACCCGTGCGAACCCGGGGCGAGTCGCTAAAATGTAATATAATACGAAGTTTCGGAAGCTAGTTTTAATCCTGTATTAGTATGGATTTATTTCTGCATAATTTACACTATCGTGTAAAGTTATGTTATTTTTTATTTATAATTACTGTGACATTTTAATGACAACATTGCTATTTAACAATAAAACCAAAATTATATAAAAAAAGTAAACATAAGAAAAAGATGAAATAACAATTGAAAGAAAAACAAATGAAATTGGTCCAGTACGAGGCCAAAAGGCCCCTTTCTCAGTATGCTGCAACATTTAAAAAAAAGTCACAGCGCTGGTACATTGGCATTGATAGCTGATGGCATTTGATCATTTTGCTAATATTATAAATGCGAAAATTTGTCAAGATAGATGATCGATCCTGTGGCACACTTACTGAACACCACGAGGGCGTGTCCGCGGGCATTTAGCTAGTTTCTTAATATAAATAGCCAGCACCCCAATTGTTCCTTCAGTATTCAATTGCATTTCATTATTATCATTTCAACAGTCGTAAGGATCTAGAATTCTAGATGAATTAGGTATCCTCTGTGGCGAAATACAAGTCACGTTGAATGGTTTCTTGGACAGATGGAGCTTCAGCTGTTTTGACATGGAAAGAAAAATTCTAGTGCGAGCAGGGTTTGAACCTGCGACCTTCCGATTCAGTGCACCGGACGTCTTTACCAATTAGACCATCGCACCCTGCTCACAACTCTCGAAATTTTCGTTCCATTAATAACGTCGGAAGGTCGCAGGTTCAAACCCTGCTCGCACTAGAATTTTTCTTTCCATTTCAAAACAGCTGTAGTTCCCTACGCAGGGTTTGCGTATAAAAATATTAAAGATGGAGCTTCATTAAACAATAACCCCAGAGCATTAGATCATCATCTGCCTAGCTTCTTACTAAATATATTGGGGTCAGCTTTCAGTCTTACCGGATGCAGCTGAATACCAGTATTTTACAATATTCTATGGGCGTCCAAAAACTCGGAGGAGCTCGTCGCTAAATAATAACAGCCGCTCGGGTTGATCTTTAAGTTAAGCCGTGCTTGCCTAGGTTGGTCTGTGGATGGGTAACCACCCACTACATACCGAGTTTCCTCCGTGTCACAGAAAGCACGTTAAGTTGTTGGTCCCGGCTGTCATTTGTAGATCTTTGACAGTCGTTACAGGTAGTCAGTGGCCCAAAAAGTCTGACAACCAGTCTTACCAAGGGATATCGCATTACCCAGTACTAACTGGGTTGTGGAGGTCAGATAAGCAGTCGATCCATGTAAAATACTGGTATTCAGCTGCTTACGGTTAGACTGGGAGCCGACCCTAACATAGTTGGGTATGTGATGGGCGTCCAAGAACTGGCAAAAGAAACGTGGGTCGTCCGGCAGCGAGATGGGCAGACGACATAGTTGCCATCGGGAGAAAAACCTGGATGAGTCTGACACAGGACCGTGGAGATTGGCACAAGAAAAGAGAGGCTTATACCCAGCAGTAGGTGAGTTCAGGATGTGGATGATGATGAATATTAGATGAGAAGGAATAACGAAAACGTCGTGAGGTTAGTTTTGAGTATAAATATAGACGGCTATAAGAGTAGAGGAAGACCAAAGAAACGATGGATGGACTGTGAGCAACTTGTGTAGGATGATATGGCTAATGGCATACGTTGTGTGGGCATCGGTTATCGTGGTATGGACTTGTGATGCGGAGGAATGAGGAAAGTTTTGAGTATGAATGTGGATGTACTTTGAGAAGGATGATATGGCTTGAAAGGAGGTGTCTGATGAGATGACGAGTAACAGAGAAGTATGGAGGAAGAAGACATGCTGCGCCGACCATAAATATGGTGGGATTATGGCAGGAGATTGATGACAGCGCTTTTCTGGTGTTCGCCACTGTTGATTCTGGCTCTCAGGACTTGCAGTGTGAAAAGATACGATAGGAGACTGAGGGATTATTACTCTCCTTAGAAAAACTTACAAAAATAAAGTCTTGAACAAACAAAACTATTAAAAGTAGAAACTTACAATGATAGCAGTTTTAAAGTGGAACTAACGGACAAACGGTTTGATTGTCTCTAGTTTGTTTTTACCTACTAAGCTTTATTTAGACACTATCTTCTTTTAGAAAAATAGTATACTTGCAGTACACACTGACGTACAAGACTTAAACGGACCCTTCACGAAGCCGTCAACCAAGTATTCTGTACATCAAACTAAGTAACTCTACGCAAAAATTATTGCTGGGAAACGACTTTTTTTTGGGATGAAAAATCACGTTTTACGGTAGGACTGCGAGGTGCTGATCGTGCTGATGGATGCATTGAATAGTACGGGGGTCGTGGAGGTATTTAGAGTTAACATTAAAATCTTGTATTAAAAACCAATGTAAAATAGTTGGAACTTTGACCCCCAATATCTCCGTAACTAGAAGGTTCCCAGGTATGGTCTAGAACAAAAAAATGATCGCAATGACGGGGAGAACAAGTGCCTTTCGGCTTCGTTAAGAGTACTTTTACACTTACTAAGGAACTCGACACAGAAACCAAAACAGCACGCCTGTAATCCCCGAAGGGTAAGCATTAGGTGTACGGAATAGTACAACCATATTTCGCCAGTTATGTTTAAACCCCAAGTAATAGGTAGCGAGCCTAATGTCATATGGAGATGGTCTGCATGGCATTAGGCTCGCCCCCAATAACACACAGTTTCGGTCAGCATATCATAAAGAAGTTTCGCTGTGATATGAATGATCACCCATCTCACGAGCTGACATCAGCAAGCGTTGCTTACGATTGTTCGAGCGTCGATTAAGATAACATTACAAGTAGTACAAGACTTGTCTCGTTGGTTTGTCTCTCAATCTCTATCTGCTGAGCTTGTGGTCCTGGGTTCGATTCCCTGCCTGTTCTGACAGTGCTACTAGGGTATTACACCAGGATTATTAGTAACAGCCACAGTGTCTGGTTTGGGCCTGGTTGATGGCAATAGGCTCGCCCCCTATTACATGGGACTTAAACATCACTGGCGGAATATGGGTGCACTATTAGGTACACCTCTGCCTAACCCTTCGGGGATTACAGGCGTGATGTTATGTTGAGTATAATAAATAGTGCATACTTTTCATCATATGACAAATAAATTACTTATTTAACAGCTCATTTCTCTATTGTACATCGATTTTTTAGGGTTCCGTACTCTAAGGGTAAATAACTGGACCCTATTACTAAGCCTCCGCTGTCCGTCCGTCCGTCTGTCTGTCAGCGGGCTGTATATTATAATCCGTAATAGGTAGACAGATGAAATTTTCACAGAATGTGTATTTCTATTACCGCTACAACAAATAATAATAAAAATAAATTAAAAATTAAAGGGTACGATGGTACGGAACCCTTCATGCGCGAATCCGACTCACACTTGGTCGGTTTCTCACTATAACTAAGTAACTCTGATCTATCAAACTGTCTTGTCATTTTGTTATGTGACCTTCACGACTAAGATTGTTTAATATGGGTGAGAAGACCCTGATCGAAACATATTTTGTGGATCATTTGATACTATTTACATATTTACTCGAGCAGCGGTGGCCCAGTGGTGGAGACCCTGACTTACGAGCAGTAAGTCGTGGGTTCGAACCCAGCCAGGCGCATTACTTTGTGTAAGTTATTTCATCACCACTGCTCCCAAAACGGTAAAGGGAAACATCGTGAGGAAACCGGCATGTCCTAGAACCAAAAATTCGAAGACATGTGACTTCTACCAACCCGCACTGGGCCCGCGTGGTGGATTATAGCCCATTCCCTCTCAAAGAGAGGAGGCCTGCGTCCCAGCAGTGGGAACATTAATAGGCTGATTATGCTTATACATATTTACTGATAGACCTACCAAGGGGTGTCGTAGTACTCAGTATCTGGGGTTGTGGAACTCAGATAGGCAGTAACCTAGCCTAGCCTTTTCCCAACTATGTTTAGGTCGGTTTCCAGTCTAACGGAATGCAGCTGAATACCAGTATTTTACATGGAGCGACTGCCTATCCGACCTCCACAACCTAGTTAGTGCTGGGCAATATGGTATACCTTGGAAAGTCTGGCTGTCAGACTTTCGGGTCACTGACTACTTTTCAACTGTCACAGATCTACAATTGACAGCCGGGACCAAGGGCTAAACGTACTTCCCAAGGCACGGAGGAAACTCGGTATGTAATAGGTTGTCACCCATCCACGGACCAACCTAAGCGCGGCTTAACCTGAAGATCGACCCGAGCGGCTGTTATTATTTAGCCACGAGCTCCTTGAACTCAGGTAGGCTGTGATGTAAAATACTGGTATTCAGCTGCATCCTGTTAGACTGGAAGCCGACCCCAACATAGTTGGGAAAAGGCTAGGCAGATGATGATGAGTTTCGCCCACAAGTTTTATTCTTATGATCTTTACGATAAGTGGACCTTACTGCAATTGATTATGCTCTTATTATTACTAGTTTTTGTACAGACGCCAGCACATCAAGCTATTACAAACTGTCAAATTTCTTCAATACATTTTCAACTTTATCGCTAAAGCATTAGGTTCAAGGTTGATTGGGAAAAATTGACAGTTTCGGGTAGTTTGATGTGCTGGCGGCTGTACAAAAACTAGCAGTTTGGTGTATATGGGAAATGCTGCGTTATAACAATGGGAGGTCCAGAGTGGAACGAGAGAGGCGTGGAGACGGTGAGAACTAAAAATATTGTTTCAAAAAAAAAAATTTGGTTTTTTTTTAATAAAGACAGACAGAAGTTTGTGTTGTATAAAGTGGCAACGCTGCCATCCTTCTGGGCACTTTTCCTGTTGACAGCGATGTGGACGAAATTTTTGACGCCATTTTGATACTTGTACATATTTTTATTTTCCTTTATTTATTTCTATACAAATCAATTATGTTTTTAAATATTCCTTACAAAAAACAATATAAAACACATTTAAAAATATAAAAAATTGTAGCCCACCAGTATCGGGAACAGGCTCAAAGCTACCGGCGGTCAGGGCTCCAGAGAGAGGAACCTCCTAGCAATACGAGCCGGGTCCAGGAGTACCGCTTTCTGAATCATATTTTTATTACTACTCGTATTATAGATTTGTAGTTCATAAAATAATGTAATTATTCTTTGAAATAAATTCTTATTAATAGTGCAAACAATTTGAATTATTCAGAGAGGAGTGTTAAAATAAAATTGCGTTTATAATTTTGTATTGTTTTATTTAGTTCTCCGTACAAAGAATTACTTAATCTTTACTAGTAAGTATGCATATAGTCGCTTTTTATGACAATGTTGCTTATACAACGTGGCAACGCCGCCAGTCTCTTGGGCACATTACGAGCTGACAGCGTTGAAGAGAAGTTTTTTGATGACGCTTTATAATTTCTTGTTAGTTTATTTAATCGTTTTTAATTGTAATAACAGCTGACAGCGTTGAGAAAGAGTTTTTAATGCCCTTTTATAGTTTGTTATTAGTTTATTTAATCGTTTTTAATTGTAATAACAGCTGACAGCGTTGAGAAAGAGTTTTTAATGCCCTTTTATAGTTTGTTATTAGTTTATTTAATCGTTTTTAATTGTAATAACAGCTGACAGCGTTGAGAAAGAGTTTTTAATGCCCTTTTATAGTTTGTTATTAGTTTATTTAATAGCTGTTAATTGTAATGAGTATAGTTAGTATATTCAATGCAATTTATCTTAAAAAATACAAACTACAAACGACAACATTTTCTTTGTAAAACAAAAATAATAATAAAAAATAAAAAATAAACCGGCGACAGCGACTCCATAGCCGCCCCTATTCCCGCCCGCCCCTGCGGTCCAGCTGTATATAAGCCTTGGTTCTCGCCCTACGCTGCATTCAGTAGCAACAAGTTCACAGGTAAGTGAACAATACATAACTATACATAGCCTATAAGTATATAGAAGAAATTCAATGTATTATTTGTCAAAGGGAATATATTGATTGTGTTGAATAAAATGTGTTTTGTGGGGTAGGATGTGGAAAATTAGCTTATTTTTTTTAATAATTATGTTTAAAAAAATGGAATTTATTTATTCAGTTTATTAAAATCCGTTCTTAGATAGAATATACTCTTGAACAGCGTATGTTTTGTGAGATACAGTTGACAGTTAGTTTTTTTTAAATGTTTGATAAAATGGGGCCTAAATATTATTTTAAATAAAAGTATGTTTCAATACATATATAAATATTTATTCTCTTGATTGTAATATTTTTTTGTGGTGTAGAACTTGATTAGATATATTTTTTCTAGTAACCCGTAGAATAAAAGTAACAATTTTTAATTTAAAATACGTTTTAGATCGAGAATTCATTTATTCTCTTGATTAAAATCTTTTTTATATACGATAGTGTTGATTTTACACATTTGTGTTTAGTATTTTTTCCTAGCAATGGGTTTTTTAAACTTGGATTTTTATTTTAGTCAAAATACGTCATTATAAAAAATAATTAACATTAGATCAGTTAAACGACGCACAAACGGTTACCAAATATTCAGTATATTGATCAGAAACAGGATCGATTAACACCAAAAAAAAAAATTTGATAAATAGTTTAAAAAAAAAATTAAGTAAAAGTTTTTTTGCGATTTCCGACTTTTTTAGTACTCCAACCTGGGTTGGTCCCATAGAAGTTTTTGATCAGTATGAGAAACAGGATCGATTGGCATCAAAAAAATGTTTTGGTGTAAAATGACCATTTTCGTGCTAAATGTATTTTTTTTTGGAAATCTGTGAATGGTGATCAAAATTTCACAAGAAATTATGGATCGTCTCCTAAGACCATTTTTGTGTAGCTGCAACTATTAAGGTAGTTCCCCCTACTGCTCCGTTGAGCGTACCCACCCGCAAACACTGTTTTATGATTTCACGGTTTACATTTTACTACTAAACTTATACTGTCACTTACGAGATATCTTTCGTGATTATCCACCCTGTATAACATGTAATATTAGTTTCAATTTTTTATTTGAAATGACGTTTATTATTCTTTTAACATACCGCCTTCGTTTGTTGGTCTACTTTTCGCAAGCAAGTCTGCTGAGCATGAAGTCTTGGGTTGAATTCCCGGGCTGGGCAAAGTGTTATTGGGTTTTTTCATTAGGAATTTCTCAGTAGCAGCCACGGAGTTTATGCCCGGTTGATGACCAATACTCTCTCCCCCGATTACAAGGGACTGACGAACTGTGAGTGTATTGTTAGGTACATCTTCGCCTAACCCTTCGGGAATAACAGGCGTGATGTTATATTATGTATACATAACACATACAATAAGGCCTCTTCAGTTTAATCAGCATTTTATGAATAAATCCAGCCTTAAAAATGGTTTCCATTGAAACCTGCTCACTAATTGCGTAGCTCACGCCTAACGACAATCGTTTAGGGAAATTACATTATGTACTCGGATAAAAAACCTCCGGACGTGGTTTTATTGTACCTATGTTGAATCTGCTCAACAGTTATATAGGGTCTAACTATTCATACACGAAATATTTTCAGGGAATCATCTAACGGCTATAACAAAGCCATTTCTAGGATTTTTTATTATCTAAGTATATTTTTTAACAAAAAATAAATAATTTAAAATTACTCACAATATAAATACTGTCTCCTTATTTTTAAGCATCCATTACGCTAATTTACTACGTCGTATTTACCTACTATCATTGTTAGTTTTTTTTATCTGAGTATATTTTTTTTACAAAAAATTAATAATTTAAAATTACTTGACCCACAAAATAAATACTGGCTCCTTATTTTTAAGCATCCATTACGCTAGTTCACTACGTCTTATTTACCTACTGTGATTGTTAGAATATGGGAGTAAAGGTTTTATGCAAAAAGTCTCAAAAATTTTTAAAATTATAATAATTTTGTAAAAAAATGCACTCAGATTTTTTTTTTTCGTTGTTATTGCGACTTTACGACTTATAGAACTTACTCTTAAAATATTTCGTGTATGAAAAGATAGACCTTATTATTATTTATTATCAGCCATTTGTGTCCCACTGCAGGGACTGCCTTCCTTCCCTCTTCCCACTTATCCCTATCCAGTGCTGTTGTTTGCCAATCTTTTTGAAAAGAGTCGAGTTCGTCCCGCCAACTCCTTCTGGGCCTGCCGCATTGCCGTTTGCTGCTGTTTGGGACCCATTGTGTTATTACTTTAGCCCATAGCTCCTCCGGCATATGACAGATATGACCAGCCCAGTTCCATTTAAGCTTGGCAGCCGTGTGACCTACATCAGCAATTTGAGTTTTGGAACGCAGTATCGAGTTCCTTATACGATTAGTAAGTTTAACTCCAAGGATACTACGTTCCATTGCTAGCTGACAGACCCCGAGTGCGGACTTTTGACGCTTGGTTAGTGACCATGTTTGAGCTCCGTAGGTGAGGGTAGGAAGAATGCACATGTCCATGAGTTTTCTCTTCAGTGAGAGAGGGAGAGGTCCCTTCATGATTTGCGTCATCGACCAATAGCTCTTCCAGGCGTTCTCGGTGCGTCGTGCAACTTCTTTATCTTGTATTGTCTGTATGTGTAACAAGCTTAATATGCCAGCGGGTCATTGTCCTACGGAATCGTACTATAGGGATAATATAAATATAAGTATCTTATGTGTTAATCTAGGCTATAAACAATCTGTGTGTCAAATTTCATCTAAATCCGTTCAGTATTTTTTGCGTAAAAGAGTTACAAAAAGCCTCACAAACTTTTACATCTATACAAATAAATAAAATTGAAGTGTCTGTTTGTAATTTCAAAATAACTATACTACTATTAGCTTTTAACTGAATCCATATGAAATATATACTGTACTTATAACAAAAACATACTCGTATTTTTTTATTTTTTTATCTGTGTGTTTGTTCCTGTTAATCTCCGAAACGGCTGGACCGAGTGACACACTTTTACTGGCAGATAGCTGATGTCATAAGGAGTAACGAAAGCTACTTATGTTTTAGAAAAATAATTAGGGTTCCGTGCAAAAAAATTAAAACTCTTGAAATTGTTAACAAAATCCGATTCAAACGGCTAATCTCCGAAACAGCTGTACCGATTTTGACGGGACTTTTACTGGCAGATAGCTGATGTCATGAGGAGTAACTAAGGCTACTTTTATTTTAGAATAGGAATTATGTGCAAAAAAAATAAACCCTTGAAATTAGTAACAAAATTTGATTCAAAAAGAGATGTCAATTTTTTCTTATTAATGATTTCACGCTACCTTTCTTCGCGTGAAATAAAACAGCTAGTATATAATAATAGTAAGATTTATGCAAGCAATGGTATGAGTTAAAAATAATAGTACAATGAACTCTTTACAACGTCGCGGTTAATGAGAAACTACTAATTAAAGACAATTGTTCTCGTCCTTAAGATTAAGTGTTTAAAGCATGTTTCATGCAAATTTTCTTTCTCTTTACAGTCCATTCACATTAATTTGACCGCTTACAGCTGCAGTACAATAGCAACCGTATTTTCACGAAGAGAAAGATCACTCTAGCTTTGACTAACTACAAACTTTTAGGAGTATGATAACAGGGTGTAAAGTTCTTCATCCCCCATAGATAAGGGAGGATCCTTCGACCAGACGGGTGTTATGTCTATTGGACTACTGCCCGACAGTTGTTTTTCTATATTTCTAATATCGCGGATAACTTTAACTGCGTGGTTTAGAAATTTGATGTTAGTTCTTCATTTGTGTCATAGATGGCGCTGTAGTAAATTTTTGTACAATGTTTCTGTAGTACTTTATGTTGTGCCGATTCATTATTGCTACGAGCATAAACGAGCACTGTGAATCTGACAGTGATACTAACAGAGGTACAATAATCGTGGAAGAACTGTATGAACGCTATTCGGGGCCGTCGCGTCCATTTAGTTTCGCGAACTCGATCGTTTACTTTAGGACCCTGTGTTAGGACAGCTCGTGGCTAAATAATAACAGCCGCTCGGGTCGATGTTTAGGATGGGTGACCGCCCATTACATACCGAGTTTTCTCCGTGCCCCGGAAAGCACGCCGTTAAGCTGTTGGTCCTGGCTGTCAATTGTAGATCTTTGAAAGCCGTTACAGGTAGTCAGTGGCCCGAAATTCGGACAACCAGTCTTGTCAAGGGGTATCGCATTACCCAGTACTAACTGGGTTGTGGAGGTCAGATAGGCAGTCGCTCCATGTAAAATACTGGTATTCAGCTGCATCCGGTTAGACTGGAAGGCGACCCCAACATAGTTGGGAAAAGGCTAGGCAGATGATGTAGGACACGGCTTGTGTGTACTGTCACGAACACCAATATGTATACACTTTCCTTTTATAAGCAATTTTCGCGTGAAATAACGTTTGTAACTTGGAGATAGGATCTTTTTCATAAAAAAATGAGTTCCAGAATACTAAATTCGTAACAACATGAAACTTCAATCAGAACAGTAGGAGAAAAACACTTTTAAAAGTTGTTAAATGTTTACATATTGATGCTCATGACTGTACGGTAGTTAGTTAGTAATTAAAAAACAAAGCACTCACTGCGTCGAGACGGCCGACATAATGGGTATAGTATTGTTTAAGAATAAGTGGTGACAAAGCTTATTATTAAGTGTTAGTAAGTTTCTGAGTCAAAGTATTAATACAAAGACGCTACACTTCGCTTTGACGACACGATTGGCGCAGTGGCTGAGCGATTGACTGCTGCGCTTCGTGTCGCGGGTTCAACCGCACGGAACAAATATTTGTATGGCCTACAGGTAGTTGTTCCGGGTCTGGCTGTTTGTGTATGTAAGCTTTAATGTTTGTAAACGCACCCACGATACAGGAGAATTTCCTAGTGTGGGGCAACGTTTTATAAAAAAAAAACAAACAAACAAACAAACTTCGTCTTATTGATAATGCATAGCGTAACGTACTGAAAATTTATTTATTTATTTATTTAACACTTCAAGCACAGAAGTACAGAGGCGGACTTAATGCCATAGGCATTTTCTACCAGTCAACCTTTGGGTGATGCAGAGGCAAGCAGTGGTAGGTGTATATCTGAAAATAATTTTAAATAATAATAAGATTAACTACAAGGAGATATAAAATACTATAAATACATATCAAATACTGTAAATATATATAAAAATTTAAATTAATGTAAATAAACATTTCCACGAATATACCAAAATAAAAACACAAACCATGGGGAAAACATTACCGTTGTGACGAAACTGCCAGCTTCTTCCGAATGTACTCACGAACTTTAATTTTAAAAGATAAGCGATTGGGAAAATCTACTTCTTCTTCTTCTTTATCGTGTGGTTAGTTCTTAACCTGGTGTCAGAGTTTTTATGCCGCACATGGGCCTCTGACTTGGCTTTACACGCCGTCGAGAAATATCTCTCAGGCATGCTGGTTTCCTCACGATGTTTTCCTTCACCGAAGCAAGAGATAATTATACAATACGCAATTGAATCAGAAAATCTCGGGCCCCAGGCGTGTCTTGGGTTAGAACATGAGACTTAGCAGTTGGTTACATCACTAGGCTATCATTGCTTAACTTATTTCACTTATTTTTGTGTAGTAAGGATCTTTAGGAGCATGGTCATTTCTGAACTCACGCCGACATTTTCATTTTTTAATCAAATTTTTACGAAACTATTTTTTTACAAATATTATTATTAGATGTTTATATTTTCTTACTTTTAGTCTTATTTTATCATTAGTTTAGTTCTATTTGTAGACTGTATATAATGTAAATATATTTAAAACATAATTTTAACATACAGTATTATAAAATTGTAAAATTAGTTTGTAAGTTTCTAAATAGGGGGTAATCTCCGGAACTCATAATCCAATTCTAAAAATTCTTTCACTGACAGAAAGCTACATTATTCGTGGGTGCTATAGGCTATAAATGATATTTATATCATGCATATTAGCCGAGCTATCACATTTTTTGCGGACAAACTCGCGGGTGAAGTGCTAGTAGTGTATAAAATGCCAGTGAACGCAGAGTTTACCCACGTCACGTCGCGTCCTCTTGAAAAAGACACCGCTTTCATTATGAATTGTCAACAGAAATGAGGTTTGCAAATTAAAAGTACACGATCGCTTGATTGAAAAATAATAGTTGAACACACTGAGAGAAAGTTCATAAGCAATTGAGTATTACATTGTTAGGTCGGTCTAAAACTAAATTAAAAAGTGATTGGTCTGTTACGTTGTATACAGGGTGTAAACAGAACCTTCACGAAGCCGTCAACCCTAGCATTCTGTACATCAAACTAAGTAACTCTACACAAAAATTATTCCTGGGAGACGCCTATTTTTTTTTTGGGTGAAAAATCACGTTTTACGGTAGAACTCAATGTGATGCACTCAAAACATTGTGCTGATGGATGCATTGAATAGTACGGACGTCGTGGATGTGTTTAAAATAAAGTTATAACATTAAATACTTGTATTATAAAAAAAAACTTGTGAAAAAGTCGGAACTTTAACCTCCAATATCTCCGTAACTGGAAGGTTCCCAGGTATAGACTAGAACGAAAAAATGATCGCAATGGCGGGGTGAACAAGTGTCTTAGACTTCGTTATGGGTACTTTTACACCCATTAGGTGTTCACGTTGCTAATATAATAACAGGCGCACGCGTCAACCTTCAAGGTTAGCACCGCTTGTCAAGGATGATCGTGGATGATGGTCGGTAACCATATTTTAAATACCCAGTTTTCTCCTCTTTTTAACCGACTTCAAAAAAAGAGGAAGTACTCAATTCAGTTGTATTTTTTATGTTTCTCTTAATTCATAACTTCGTCATTTAGGAACCGATTTGAAAAATAGGTTCGCCCACTTTAAGACTTAAACATAAATGGCGAAAAAAAAAACCTCCCGACCAACCGCTTAACGTGCTATCTGCGGCACGGACCTTGATGTGTTAGGAATGGTCTCCCATCCCCGAACCGACCTTGGCAAGTGTTGTGTGGCTGTTGGAAAAAAACCTGCTATTTCCTACAAAACTGCAGTACACTGTCAAAATGAAGGGAACAGCTGATATTTTTTTTTTAATAACCGATGAAAAATTTCTATGTAGGGGGCTCAGAATGATGTGCTGTATACGTGGTAACCGTTTTACCTTCAGTGTCCCTTACACCCCGTATAAACATATATATAAGGTCTATCTTTTCATACACGAAATATTATAAGAGTAACTTCTATAAGTCGTAAACTCGCCATAGCAACGAAAAAAAAAAAATATCTGAGTGTTTTTTTCTACAAACTCTTTAGACTTTTTGTATAAAACCTTTACTCCCATATTCTAACAATGACAGTAGGTAAATACGACGTAGTAAACTAGCGTAATGGATGCTTAAAAATAAGGAGCCAGTATTTATTTTGTGGGTCAAGTAATTTTAAATTATTTATTTTTTATAAAAAAATCTACTCAGAAAAAAAAAGTCCCTTGAAATGGCTTTGTTATAGCCGTTAGATGATTCCCTGAAAATATTTAGTGTATGATTAGTTAGACCCTATATAAATACATATATTTATACACGAAAATACACTTATGACGACTTTCATTATGTTTATTAGTACAATAGTAGTAAACTCGCGATTACCATCACACCCTCTAATAACTTGGGGGCGTTATGTAATATCAGTAAGAGGCAATTACGCCCTTGTTGATCATCATCATTCTTTTTCCTTTATTCCAATTATTTGGTGTCGGCGCAGCATGTCTTCTTCTTCCATACTTATCTATTACTCGTCAACTCATCAGACACTCTGAAATAAATGATTCGCCATTCCTTACATTGCATTTCATTTACTATATTCCTAATCAAAATACTTCTGTTCATACATTAAAATAATCAGTCATTTGTAGAATCAGTCAATTGTAGAATCAGTCAATTTTAGAATGGGTCATTTGTAGAATCAATCGTTTATGGAATTTCGCGAATTGGTCATTCCTAGATTACATCTTTTCTAGCCTTTTCGTCCTTCACACAGTCCATCCATCGTTTCTTTGGTCTTCCTCTACTCTTATAGCCATCTACATTCACACACAAAACTTTTCTCACGACATGTTCCTCACTCCTCCGCATCACATGCCCATACCACGACAACCGACTACCACACAAGTTTTCAGTTCCCGGTTCCACTTTCAGACTTCCTCTTATGTACTCATTTCTAACTTAATCCATTCGCGTTGTTATCACTACATAGTATAAAACAAAGTCGATTCCCGCTGGCTGTCTGTCCCTATGTATGCTTAAATCTTTAAAATACACAACGGATTTTGATGTTGTTTTCAGTAATAGATAGAGTTATTCAAGAGGAAGGTTTATATATGTATATTACACTCGTGCGAAACCGGGGAGGGGGGGGGGGGGGGCTAGTTTAATGATATAACGAAGTACTGCACGAGCCCTTGTATTTGTTACATTGAAAACAATAAAACTGTCATATACGATAGCTCTTAAAAAATAATATCAATGTTCCTCAAATACTTTTTAATCGACTTCAAAAAAGGACGAGGTTCTAAATTTGGTTGTATTTTTTATGTTTCTTGGGTTAGGTTAATTTTGTTTTTTTTATGTGAAAGGATATACCTTCCGATTGGTCCTATAGGATTTGCATCAAAATCGGTTTACTATTTTTTTTTTCTTCATGGCCTATGTTGAAATGATGGTTCTTTAATTACTACTAGTTATTTTTTTAATTTTTTTTTACTATGTTAGGTTTTATTAATTTGAATAAACTAACTAAATAAATTATTAATTAAAAACTATTAAATAACCTAAAATAAATAAACTAACAACAAACTACAAAAGGGCATCAAAAAACTCCTCCTCAACGCTGTCAGCTGGTAATGTGCCCAAGAGACTGGCGGCGTTGCCACGTTGTATGGCAACACTTAGCCTCTGGCCAAAGTAAAAGCCAGCCCTTGGGTCACGGAAAGCTTCAACTAGGCGTTTCGAAATTAGTTAATTGTAACTTGAAGTTATTATAGAACGGGGCTGCGGGACTGTTCGAAAGAGATACCGCGGCCCTGGAACACAAAGGGCGAAGAAGGAACATGGATGGGTTTTAGTCAGTAGAAGTCTGACAATCCCTTCCACTACGCCCAGAGCGGAGAAATTATCAAATGAAGGGGTCATTTGATAATTTCTCCGCTCTCGTCTCTTGATGATTTCCCATCCGAAAAAGAAAAAAAAAGTTATTATCATCATGTAGTCTTTCTTTCAATTGTTTTGCTCTACAACTGAAAAGTATGAAATACAAACTTACCCACTTACGACTTCTTAGAGTTTTTTTTTTTGGAAGTTGGTTTTTTGTGGAAATTTTTTTTTCTTAAGTCAATTGTTAATGAGATGTTCGCTTCTAAAACTGTAACAGTTGTGCCTGCCCTCTAATTTCAAAAGCAAGAGGAAAATTTAGAAAAAAAATTGTTTATCGAACATAAAAAGAACTTTCAACGAAAATTGGTTTAATTTGATTTTGATAACATTGTATAGGGTTTTATTTTTGAATATATTTTATAAGGCATTAACTCGAATTTATTTTATTGTCTTTTTACAATGTTTATGGTATTAATTATAACTTAAGAAATTGCATAACTTAAATTATCAATTTTGCATGTCTAAATTGGTAGAACACAGTGGACTGCACATTCACTTAACATCTAGGAAATGTATAATTATATATGTATGTTAGCAATAAACGTTTGATTTTATTTGATTTAAAAATATTGTTTTTATATTTTTTGGTGCTATGAAAGCATTTATGTGCGAGTCAACTCACACTTGACCGGTTTTGTAATGAACAGTGAGTGATAGCAATTAGCTGACCCACAACAATTTTATAATTCTTTTGTATTTTATTTATTTGAGCAAAATAAATGCATGGCTATTTAATAAGATAAGTCAGTTAACATATTTGCATTATATACAGACTACAAATAGAACTAAACTAATGATAAAAATAGGACTAAAAGTAAGAAAATATAAACATCTAAACAACGACGACAATAGGACACTTAGGCGTCAAAGTACTCCTCCGCATCGCTGTCATCTTTTATATTTTATTTTTTTTGAGCAAAATAAATAAAATATAAAAGAATTATAAAATTCTATCGATTCGTTTTTTAAAAAATCTCAACCATTTATGCAAAGGTGGGTCAGCCAATTACTATCACTCACTGAACAACGATTGTTTCCGATGTTTCCCGATTCATTTTGCAGCATTTTACTTGCAGTGCTTTTGCACTGAGTCTACAATAAAAACAGCAGGATCAAAGACGACGCCGCGGGGCGTTAAAAGTGGAAAGTCTTGTAGTTTAAATTTTAAATTGGAAAGCAAAACACTTAAGTTATAAAAAAGAGGGGAGTAACTGGAAAGTACGATGCACTAAAGTTCTATTTCAAGTTGGTTGGTTGTCTATTACAAAACTTCAACGCATTCGGCGATTGATTTTTATTTATGTAGATGAAGTTAGCATAATCAGCCTATTAATGTTCCCACTGCTGGGACGCAGGCCTCCTCTCTATGAGAGGGATTGGGCTATAATCCACCACGCGGGCCCAGTGCGGGTTGGTAGATGTCACATGTCTTCGAATTTTTGGTTCTAGGACATGCCGGTTTCCTCACGATGTTTTCATTCACCGTTTTGAGAGCAGTGGTGATGAAATAACTTCCACAAAGTAATGCGCCTGGCTGGGTTCGAACCCACGACTTACAGCTCGTAAGTCGGGGTCTCCACCACTGAATGAAGATGAAGTTAATGCTTTCTTATTTTTCATTTAATATCTACAGACGGCAGTATCGCATAATCGTTTGTCGTACTTGGGTAGTGCCAAACTACTGTAATAATGCACCAATGTACTGTCGAATAACAGTACTGTCGCACTACCGTATTGTCGAACTACTGTCGCGCAATCGTTTGTCACACTAGCGTGATATCGTTCTTCAGTGTGTCGCACAAGCGTGCATTCGAACAATGGTGAGTCGCAGTACAGTTTTGTCGCATAAGCGTTAATCGCACATCCATTTGTCGAGCTCACGTAGTACACTCTTGTCTTGGAGATTTCTAATATCCTGTAATGTATCCAAGATCATCATCTGCCCAGCCTTTGCCAACTATGTTGGGGTCGGTTTCCTAACAAGTTGGCAAAAGAAAACGACGTTTAGATGATTCTTTGTAACGCACTCAAAACATTGTGCTGTAACGATAATTTATTTGTTATGGACGATGCCTGGGAATAATTTGGGGCCAAAATTCCAAGACGAAAGAGGTTTTTAAATTCTGGTTTGTTATAACTTCACTTTAATTACCTCCGTACTATTCAATACATCTATCAGAACAATGTTTGAGGGTCACCAGACCAGGATTTTTCGCACCAAAAATTCGTTTCCCAGCAATTTTTTTTGCGCAGTGTTACTTAGTTTGATGTACAGAGTGCTTGGTTGATGGCTTCGTGAAGGGTCCTTTAACACCCTGTATAGAACCGCTCGTCTAGCCTTGGTTTTCCTCGCTTGCTCCAAAAAAAACTTCAGGCTAACTATCGTTCACAAACTCAATTAAACAGTTCGCAAACTTACTAAGTATACTTACTAAATTGTTTAGTAACAATTAACTTGAACCAATTATATATTTACAAGTCGTTAGTAAGTTTTTAGTTCATTTGTCCTGAAGCCATAAGGATAAATTGGGCCCAAGTTTACTTTATCAACAAAACCTTAGCTTTGAAGATGTGGGTGTAACAAAATTCTGCTTTTTTTTTCTTTATACCTGTTGTTTGTCGAAGCTTAATAATTACAGCCGCACGTTTCGATCTTCACGTTTGGCGAAAAATGGAAGGATCCATTTTATTATTGTGTGGTTAGTGTCTAACCTGGTGTCATAGTTTTTATGCTCCTCATGGCCCTCTCGACTTGGTTTTACATGCCGTGGAGAAATATCTCTCAGGTATGCTGGTTTCCTCACAACGTTTTCCTTCACTGAAGCAATTGATAATTATACAATACGCACATGAATCCGAAAAATCAGAGGTGCGTGTCTTGGGTTCGAACTTTAGACGTATGACTTGGCACCCAGACGGTTACACCACTAGACTATCACTGCTTCAACATCCATTACATACCGAGTTTCCTCCGTGCCTCGGAAAGCACGTTAAGCCGTTGGTCCCGGCTGTCATTTGTAGATCTTTGACAGTCGTTAAGTAGTCTGAGGTCCAAAAACTGTCAACCATCAAACTGTCCTGTCCTGTCAAACTGTTGCATCATCACCTCATCATCATCATCATCATTTCAGCCGAAAGACGTCCACTGCTGGACATAGGTCTTCCCCAAGTGTCGCCACATTGACCGGTCCCTTACAACTCGCATCCAGCGGATCCCTGCAACCTTCACCAGGTCATCGGTCCACCTAGTGGGAGGCCTTCCAACGCAACGTCTTCCGGTTCGCGGTCGCCACTCCAGAACTTTTCGGCCCCATCGGCCATCCGTTCTGCGAGCTATGTGTCCTGCCCACTGCCACTTAAGTTTGGCTATTCTTCGGGCTACGTGTGTAACCTAGGTTCTCTTGACGTTGATTTTATGAAAAATAATTATTGCTCAATACTTATAGGCATTATTCAGGAAGAAAAGTGGGAATATATTTGTATGGAGAAACGCAGTTCCAGTTCCCTCTTAAACCGATTCTACTATGGTCGCTGCCTCGCCGGCAGCGGGACAGGTTCCTTTAATAACTATTCTTTTAACGACGCCACTATAAATACTACTAATTAGCACGAAGAAGAAAAAATAATGTTATAAAAACTGTGAACTTACGTTTATATTGTAGATTCAGCCATGACATAATGTCGGAAATTGTTACGGAAACGTTGTATTACAATAGAATGTATAATTTTTTTGTCTACCATACAGGGTGTAAGTGTCGATCTTTAGGTTAAGCCGTGCTTGCCTAGGTTGGTCTGTGGATGGGTGACCGCCCATTACATACCGAGTTTCCTCCGTGCCTCGGAAAGCACGTTAAGCCGTTGGTCCCGGCTGTCATTTGTAGATCTTTGACAGTCGCTAGGCAGTCAGTGGCCCAAAAAGTCTGAGAACCAGTCTTACTAAGGGGTATCGTATTACCCAGTACTGACTGGATTGTGGAGGTCAGATAGGTAGTCGCTCCATGTAAAATACTGGTATTCAGCTGCATCCGGTTAGACTGGAAGCCGACCCCAATATAGTTGGGAAAAGGCTAGGCAGATGATGGCAGATGATGACGGGGTGTAAGGTAGAGCCCACCAATGACTGATGGGGTGAATTCAGTATTTCATACTAAGATGACCGGTACAAGAAATTATTTCAGGAACGTAATGGGAATCTAATAAATTTGATTGTTTTAAATATCCTCATACGCAATGTATCGTTAACATGGCAAGACGCACGTAGCGAACGGCAAGCGCGACGACGAGTTCGATGACCCCTGTTTTTTTTTTTCTTTATTTTTGTCGTATTATTTACATAAATGGAGCTCCAGAGAATGTAATTTTACATTGAAATACAGGAATAGTTACTGAAAAAACGATTAAAATGTTAATTTTCTTGAGAAAAATTCTGGTGGAACGGTACGGAATGGTAACCAGGTATTCAGGACATCATTTTAAACCTCCCCCTTCCACATAGATCGTTTACATTTACTTTTTTTTTTAACACCACCACCACTCCCCCCACCACCGCCGCCGCCACTGCTGTTTTTGAATGGACGGTCGGATTGGTCACCGAGGTTCGCTAGTTAGTACGGGTATTAGATATTATTTCGCCAAATACCCGCGGTAATTTTTAGTTGTAGTTTCTTTTTAACTAAGTACCTACTCTCTAAATTATGTAGTCGATGGTTTTGGTGCACGGTGAATCTCTAATGAGTTTATGTTGGCACCAACTTAAAATGTATAAAATGTACGTGTACTATTGAATAAATAAATAAATCATCATCATCATCGATGCCTAGCCTTTTTCCCAACTATGTTGGGGTCGGCTTCCAGTCTAACCGGATGCAGCTGAATACCAGTATTTTACATTGAGCGACTGCCTATCTGACCTCCACAACCCAGTTAGTACTGGATAATACGATACCCCGTGGTAAGACTGGTTGTCAGACTTTTTTTGGGCCACTGACTACCTAACGACTGTCAAAGATCTACAAATGATACCCGGGACCAACGGCTTAACGTAATAAATAAATAAAATTTTATGTGCCGCCACATACAAATTGTTCAGATAGCTGTACTGAATACCAGGTGGTCTACCATAACGTCTTAAAGCAGGAGTAATTCCAGTGCGGGAAAGAGATGGCGCTAGACGACCGATAGCTCTTTCTCTTTCCCACACTGGAATTACTCATGCTTTGAGACGTCATAGTAACTCCCCTGGTTACTGATTTAGCGTCACTGTCCCTTCCACCCTGCTGTATAACCTCTAGGCCTTGAGGAAAATAAGACTAAACATTTAAATGTATGTTCAAATCTTTAACTTCAATCAATCTATTACTTTAACGAATATCAACTTTATCTTAGTGAAAATTAAGTTGATTTCACAATGACTAGTACTACTGAATAAGGCTTAAAAATTTTGTAAGTTAATGTAAAATTGTTTAACAGATTTATCGTAGCCGCTACGAATATCGTACCAGATGTCTACGAAAATCGTAGCTGTAGTCTACGAAAAGCGTAACCACCATCTACGAAAATCGTAGCTGTAGTCTACGAAAAGCGTAGCCACCATCTACGAAAAGTGTAGCTGTGGTCTACGAAAACCGTAGCAGTGGTTTACGAAAATCGTAGCAGATGTCTACGAAAATCGTAGCCGCTTGCTACGAAAATCGTAACCACCATCTATGTAAAGCGTAGCCACTATCTACGAAAACCGTAGCAGTGGTCTACGAAAAGTGTAACCACTGTCTACGAACACCGTAGCTGTGGTTTACAAAAACCGTAGCGATGGTCTACGAAAAACGTAGCCACTGTCTACGAACACCGTAGCTGTGGTTTACAAAAACCGTAGCGGTGGTCTACGAAAAGCGTAGCCACTATCTACGAAAACCGTAGCTAAGGTCTACGATAGAAAGAAAGAAAGACGGTACTACGGTGGTGCTACGGCTTAGACACTTTCAGAATTGGGGTTTTATTAAAGAAAAAAAGATTTAAAGACTGGACTGAAAAGCCCAATAACATTTTTTTCAACATCAGAATCACACCCAGGTCCTCATGCTCGACATTCCACGAACCTTTAATCTTTCTAATGATGTTAATCGCTTGTCAACAGGTCGGCCATTTTGTGCAGCTGTCAAATCTCGCCGCCATGTCTGTCTCCCGCGTTTCTCTGTGCATCGTGATCGCTCTCTTGTACTTGCAATGTTGCTACGCAGCCACGGTGAGAATTAGCTTTATTTTAATTACTGCTTCACAAACGACAATTATACATAATTATATTTATAATTATACATACAGGGTGTAAACAGACCCTTCAGATAACCGTCAACCAAGCATTCTGTACATCAAACTTAGTAACTTTACGCAAAAATTGTTGCTGTGAATCGACTTTTTTTTTGGGGTGATAAATCACGTTTTACGGTAGGATTCGATGGAAATTACTCAAAGCATTGTGCTGATGGATGGATTGAATAGTACGGGGGTCGTGGAGTAAAAAACTTACATTAAAACATGTTTTTAAAATAAAACTTGTGAAAAATTTAAAACTTTGACCCCCAATATCTCCGTAACTAGAAGGTTCCCAGGTATGGTCTAGAACAAAAAAATGATCGCAGTGACGGGGAGAACAAGTGCTTTTCGGATATGTCTATTACACCCTTTATACAACATTATTTTTAGTATATGCGAAACCGAAGTTTGGTCAGAATAAGTAACTGAATCGATTCCAATAATTTTTAAACCATGTTATATTTTGTCCCAAAAATATTTAAAAAAAGTTGCAAGTTGGACACCAAGCGACACTAAGTACCTATCCACAATCATACGGCGAGTGTGATGCAAAATATTATCACCTATTAGTTATAATACAATTGCCGTACTGTTAGGTACCTACTGCCAAATTATTATAAATGAGCGCAAGTCGACGCTGAAGGCGCGAGCGGCACGGGGTCGTCCGCCGCGCGGTGACCATGTTCTTGTAGGGACTAGGTAACAGAACAAGCTTATAACTTTGTGATTTTTCATGATACAGTTTTGAAATTTTAATTTATAATTTATTTAATTTTAAAGAAAGCTTACAGACTAATTACAATCTTAAGTAGTATGCATAAGTAGGGACATTTGCTAATTACGAGCTTCCACATGTAGATATCTACTTAATTACGCGTTATTTGCGTTGACCAGTTACAGCGATAGAGTATTAAATAGATGTAGAATGTAGACATATGTACTAGGTATGTCGAGCTAATAATATTAGGTATGTCTAGCCGTGCAATATCAAAATTAAAAGCATTATTTTTTACATAGATTCTTTACATAAAAATACTAGACACGCGTCTCGGGTTTCGCATATACTAAAACTAAACTTGTTTATTGTTTTTTTTAAACATTTCCCCACACGTCTAGCATCACGTAATTCTCCTGTATCGTGGATGCGTTTATAAACATTTAAACTCACATATACAAACAGCAAGACCCGGAACAACCATCTATAGGTCAGGTCAATATTTGTTCCTTGCGGTCAATTGCTCAGCGACTGCGTCCAGCGTGCCGTAATTTCACAAATGTTCACAAACAGCGCTGTCCTGTTAATGTCATTTAAGCGCCAAAAGAACCATGTGACTGTGATATAGATCCTAACCTGTGTTTATCTATCTTTTTCTAGATTCCACGTAACTTTGACAGTCGGCTGTCTGAAGAAATGATCATGACCCCGAAAAAGAGGCCATTTTGCAATGCTTTCACCGGTACGTATCAAATACAAGCTTTTTCCCGCAGCTTCGTCCACTATAATGGTACAAACGAGCTATAATGGTCTCCTCGGGCAATCCGGCTCGAAGGACCAATCTTAATATTGGTCCTTCGAGCCGGATTGACAGCGGCTTCGCCTGCAAATTATCCCACGGGAGAGTACAACTGAGAAGAAAGTATATCCCACTCCTAATCAATGTCATAGTCTACCTGTGTGCCAATTTCAGTACAAATTGGATTAACTTTGAAGACGTCAAAAGGTTACAGACAAACAGACAGAGTTCCACTGGCAAATGCCTTATAGAAAGAAAGAAAAAGTATTTATTTGACTCGCACCGGACAAAACAAGAAAAACATAAATTCCTTTTGGCCTCGTACAGGAGTACGAGGCCAAAAGGCCCATATCGCAGCTTGTTGCTGTAGCATTTAAAAAAAAAAGTCACAGCGCTGGTGTTTTTATAGCGCCAAGTGATACCAAAGTCAGATACGAAAATTACTTAATAAAAATAAATTATAGAACGAATATTTTGGTATTTGTTAAAATACGAGTATGTATTAGTTTATTTTATTTGTATATTCAGATTTTTATTAATTTGAATAAACTAACTGAATACATTATTATTATTTTATTTGTGTATGTGTATTAGTATCATTATAAGTGCCTATATAATTGTTTTTATATATTTATATCTTACCCTATCACAATGTTTTCTTATTTAACCGAAAGATTGACTGGTAGAGAATGCCTTGTGGCATTAAGTCCGCCTATGTACCACTATTGTACATGAAGTTTAAATAAATAAATAATATAACTAAAAGAAAACATAACAAATATGAAATAAAGAAGAGAAAATAAATTATCAACACCCAATGTAACCTAAATGCTTGTCTATGCCATGAGTGTCAATGGCATAGACAAACACTTACATAGACATACGTCACGCGTGGAACGAAAATTTCGAGAGCTGTGAGCAGGGTGCGATGGTCTAATTGGTTAAGACATCCGGTGTACTGAATCGGAAGGTCGCAGGTTCAAACCCTGCTCGCACTAGAATTTTTCTTTCCATGTCAAAACAGCTATAACTCACGCGTGTTTCCCATAGGGGTAGGCAGTAGGGGTGGTACAGAACACCGTCTGCTATACGCCTCACATACTCCCAGTGGCGTAGCTAGTGCGGGTGGCACCTGGTGCGGATATTGTAGGTGTCATCCCAAAATTCAATCAAAAATTTAAAAACATAAATAAAAGTAATAAATCAAGGTAACGTTCAAGATTGAAAAGGAACGGTACATCTAATGTCACCTGCACCTTCCTACATCGAAAGGACTTTAGTGGCGGTTATGCAATCTGCCAAAGTTTTACGAAATTTTATAGGTGGCACTACTAATGTTCACGGTCGGGTGCGGGCCGACCCGCCGCCCCCCGTAGCTACGCCACTGCATACTCCTGACTGGTTTTTTGTCTTAATTTCAGGTTGTGGTCGCAAGAGGTCCCAGCAAGCGCCCGGAATGCCATCTCAAGACTTATTGAGGCAGAAACAGGTATACCGTCATACCTTACTTACTTTCAACTGCCCGGTTGGTCTCGTCGCTGCAAGCGCTACTGCAGAGCGTAGGGACCTGTTCGATTCACGGGTCGGGCAAAAAGTGCTATTGGGCTTTTTCATTAGAAGTTTGGATGCGGTTCCTCCGTGCCTCGAAAAGCACGTTAAGCCGTTGGTCCTGCGCTTGATCTCTCTCCGGTCGTGTCGGATTGCCGTCCCACCGGACTATGAGAGTAAAGGAACAGAGAGCGCACCTGTGCCTGCGCACACACTTGTGCACTAGGTATAATATCTGCTGCGCCGATCTCCGCTGAGATAGGTCACCGTGGCTGAAAAATTCAAGAGGACTTATAATTACTTTCATATGTCGGGGCTCGTGGCTAAATAATAAATTAAACTCAAAGTCGAAACAATAATTACAATTCACTTAAAACACTTTACACAGAAATATAATTGAATCAAGATGGCTTTCGCGAAGGTAGTTTCGTATGGACAAGACACTCCATCGTTAATCTTTTAATGTAATGGATGGTCAACCATCCACAAAGCGGCCTTAGGAAGCGCTGCTCAACCTTGAAGATCACCCCGAGCGGCTGTTATTAGTTAGCCACGAGTTTCTTTATAGACCGACAGTCTAACATTTTTTTTTACTAGCCTAGATGGTATCCCACTGCTGGGCAGAGGCCTTCCCTTTCTCTTTCCATACCTCTCTATCCTGTGCGATCTCTGTCCTCTCTCTATGGCTGTTAGCACAAAATTAAATATTTTTTTTTATCTCAATTTCAGTACGTCGATGAAGACACCTTCGGCTCAATCCTGGACTCCGAAACTGCTATTGAAGAACTTTCTCGACAGATCTTATCTGAAGCCAAACTTTGGGAGGCTATCCAGGAGGCAAGCGCCGAAATAGCCAGAAGGAAACAAAAGGAATCGTATTAAATCGAAACACAACGAAATATCGATACCGTAGCGTTTCAAATCAAGATTAGAGTTTAAAAATAATCGTTATAACTCGACTGCGGATGAAATAGTGTTGCTAGATTTGAAATGGTAGTTTTTTGTTACTTTTCTACCATAATGGTAATTTTTGTAGATTTTTTTATGTATTATGCAAGTTACATGTAAATGTTTTAATAAAAAAAAGGTTTTTTCAAAAAAGAATTAATAGATAATTATGTATCAAAAGCAGAAAAGAATATTAAAGGACGTCATAAAATTAGTCCGCATCGCTGTAAATGGGATAATAAGTAGTTACTTTTATTTATTTCATCTGTAGTCGAGATTAAATATGCCATGTTCATTTCGAACACAGACATACGAGTAGTTATCATGATATAATATAACTATCTCACTACTGTAACATAATATCACGCCTGTAATCCCCTAAGGGTTAGGGAGAAGTGTACTTTATTGTACACTCATATTTCGCCAGTTATGTTTAAGTCCCATATAATACGCAAGCATATTGCTGAACATGAGATCCAGAGTTCGATACCCAGGTCGAGCAAAGTGTGATTGGGTTTTTACTTCAAGAATGTCTCAGTAGCAGCTACGGATTCTGGATTTGTGGGCGGTTGATGGCAATAGGCTCGCCGCCTGTTACATGGGACTTAAACATTATTGGCGAAATTTGGGTGTACTATTAGGGTACACCTCTGCTTAACCCTTCAAGGATTACAGGCGTGATGTTTTGTTAATTTGTGTTACTCTCACAGACTTACCCTCCCACAAGGAGAGATCAATCTTCAAAATTTTTAAAGTCTTGAACTACAAAACTTAATAATTACGATTGCTACAAATGTATCTCATAATTTAATATTAAGTTTCTGTTTTATAATTTTAAGAATTCGTCTAGGAGGTGACTTAGTAAGTAATAATATTCAATAATAAATAATTGTTAGATTTTGATGCTAATAAACTAGATGAGGATATCAAAATATCCGATTTGAAAATAATATGGAAGTTTCGTTTTATTTTTCATCTTATACACTCTGCACGTAATACTGTAAGCATAGATCGGGGAAGACTTGTGTGAGGAATGATAATTTTTCCGACACCTTCAATAACTATCGTCGTATTTCAACCAATTTACACAAAAACGTCATATTTCAACAAATTAATTTATGAATAGGTTCAAATAATATGTTGGGAGTCAAATATAACTGTGGTGGCCAGAAAGCATTCCATTCCACTTACAGAATCATAGGAGCAGGTGCAAGCACACACTGGGTTGCTCGCTTTTTCAGCCGGTCCAGTTTTATAAGGCTCTTAAGAATTTGCTGATTATTTTGACTGACTGCTGTTACTCAGCTGCCTTGTGGCATGGAGCGACTGCCTATCTGAGCACTTATAGCATGTTTTGTGTGGTATTTGTTTATTTCTAGTTCTTTACTTTACGATTTCCGTTATTTCAGAATGTTATACAAAGTTGAATTATCTGTTCAACTTTTAACTAAAATGAAATAAATCATTTAAACTTGATCAATTTACCCAAACCTTCCTCATGAATCACTCTATCTATTGGTGAAAACTGCACGAAAATCCGTTCAGTAGTAAAATCTACCTTTTTGCTAGTATATCTAGTGCCTTACATAGTTTTCCTCAATTATGAGAAGTGAGGTGATAAACCAAGCCGCTTCTCCTGATAAGGCGGGCTGATATTGAAGTTTGTTCACTGTTGGATATTGAAGTTTGTTCACTATACTGTCAACAGACGCGTAAAATATGTTCTTGAATGCTGGCCACTCAAGGATTCACCGTCGAATTTTGGAAGCTCCAATAATGGCAGTTTGACACACGGCATCCTTATCGTGCAAACATGTAATGTGGTAGAATTTAAATGAAATCTCATTTAAATTCTATTGGCTGTTACGAACCTCCTGTTATTGACGCAATTTGTGATTCAATATAATAATATTTCGTTCCGGTTGTCTGGTTGTTTGTAAGACGAGGGGAGATTATGGAATCCGAGGGACTTCAGCTCTCGGACTCCATACACCTAAGATCCCTTTTCTCATCCGACAGATATAAGTATTTGGGTATGTCGGAAGCGTTGGGCATTAACGTAACTGAAATGAAGTAATCGTTGAGGGAGTGCTTCTTTGGTCGCCTGAAGAAACCTTCAACCATTGGGTCATGCTGGTTTTAATGTACTCTTTCGGCATACTCAAATGTACTCTGACCGAACTCGACGCCCTGGATAGGATTGTTCGTACACTGCTGACCACAAACCGGATGCATCACCCACGATCATCGGTGATGAGACTGTACATCCCGCGGAAGTGCGGAGGTCGAGGCTTTTTAAATGCGAAGATTCTCCACAACCGCGAGGTGTGCAGTCTCAGAGAATATTTTTTAAAAGCAGAGGTGGGTATGTACCGAGATGTGGTCGCTGTGGACTAAGAACTCACCCAGCTGTCCATAGCTAAAGAGAACTGGCGCAAACCTGTAGTACTTACTACCGATGACCCCAAGGAAGTATGGCAGGGCAAAGAGCTTCACGGGCGCTTCTACCGGGCTCTTCATGGGCCTGATGTAGATTTTCTAGCATCCGTGTCCTGGCTACGTTTCGGCGACCTCTTTGGGGAAACTGAAGGTTTTGTCTGTGCGATTATGGACGAAGTTATGTTGACGGACAACTACCGGAAATATGAAGGACGGGACGGTTGACGTGTGTCGGGCATGTCACCGTCCGGGTGAGTCTATCAGGCATATTATTTTCGGTTGTTCTCGTCTGGCTAACGGCGAGTACTTGCACAGGCACAACCAAGTAGCCAAGATTATTCACCAGCAACTTGCCTTGAAATATAAACTTGTGGAATCTGAGGTAACGTCTACCATACTACAAGTATGTGCCCGACCCAGTTCTCGAGTAAGAACATGTGTAACAGCTAGTCGCCAGCGTACAGCCGTAGCCCAGGAACCTTCAATCTACTCACCTCATCGTCAAGAATATACGACTAACATACGTACGTACGTATTTCGAAATTAAGGTACACATATTTATTTTTTTATTATTTAACCATTATTCATAAATATATAATAACACCAAAAAATTTAACGTAAAAAGTACCTCAATTAAAAAAACACACACGCTTGATCAGTCGGATGGTTGCTGAGAAATAAAACAACCGTGTCTTGTGTATAAGTAAACAAGATTAGTCATCATTCTCCTGCCCTTATCCCAAGTTATTCGGGGTCGGCGCAGCATGTCTTCTTCTTCCATACTTCTCTATTACTCGTCATTTCAGCAGTCACCTCCCTTCTAGCCATATCATCCTTCACACAGTCCATCCATCGTTTCGTTGGTCTTTAGTAGGTTTTAGGTACATTTGTTTGGTAATTGGTATAATTTGATTCGCTATGGTACACCCGCCATTTTGACTCTCACTAACGATTGTAGATTGTCAACTTGGCTAAGCCTACAGGTTTCGCATATACAATAACGGTATCAGGACACTAGCGCGAAAGACATTTGCGCGAAGGACACTTGCGCGAATCCACGTGACTTTTGGGCGATTATCTGGCAACACTACGATACGAAAAACTAATTTGACATGTCTCTCGGGCAGTGTTGCCACTTCTCTCGCTCTATCTCATTGAAAATAAGAAATAATCTGATGTTATGTTTACTCTTCAGATTAACCGTAGCCAGTCGCGAGTAAATCTAGTCGCGGAAGTGGCCTTTTGCGCAAAAGTTTATTCGCGCAAGTGTCCATTCGCGCAAGTGTCATGTGTCTATGGGCGCAAAAGTTAATTCGCACAAAAGTCTTATCGCCCAAAAGTCCATGCGCGCTTATGTCTTTTCGCGCAAATGTCCTAGATCCTACAATAACTAATGTTGTATACATATATTGTCATTTTATAAGGAATCCTGTCTCCTATTAAATTCCCAGTGTGAATAGTATTATAAATAAGAAATAAACGGTGCTTACCGAATTACGAAGTATCAGAAACCCTCCCGTTATACAAAATATCACACCAAATACTATAAGTAACAAAACAGCATTTCGGCGTTTGCAGAACAGAATTATGTAGCACCAGTGTTGTATCTCAAATATAAAAACAAAAAACACCGCCAAATTCCGAAAGCGTTCTGCTATTGGGACATTTCGAATGGATAAACCAATTGGCCGAGCCCCTCTTTTTGTCCCCGCGAATCGAACCCAGGACCCCACGCTCAGCTGTCCACCACTGTTACAACTATATCATGCTGTTTTGATCCTCCCACATTGAAAAACACAACAGGATTACAAAGAGCCTTTGCCAAAGGCGAGAACTAGTCAAACCCCTTAATACAACCTTAAAACTATTATAACTAGAAGACGGTATATTTTCCATGTTTATTGTTTTCTCCGAGTTCCCGATATTTCGGCGCTGAAACATGGTAAATATCCCGTCTTCTAGTTATAATAATTTTAGTGACCATGAAAGTTTTAAAACCTTAAAACTTCTAAAGAACTCACCAAAATTTCCTTCCAAACACATGTTGGTTGTAATTTGGTTGGGTGACCTGTGCTGAAAGAAACAATTTATACAAATAAAAGTGTCTGTTTGTAATATAAAACTTATATTTGTTCTCCAGCTTTACAATATTAGTATAGATTCAAATAGGTAACAATTTAATTTCTCGGAAATATTTGCATTAATCGCTAAAATATTCTACTTATGTTTTTCCACGAAAATTGGTTTGAATCACGAACGAGGCGAAATACCGCCGCTCCGCGCGCCTACTAACCGGCACATAATAAGGTCTAACTATTTATACACGAAATATTTTCAGAGAATCATCTAACGGCTATAACGAAGCCATTTCAAGGGATTTTTTTTTGTCTGAGTATTTTTTTATTAAAAATATATAATTTAAAATTAATTTACCCACAAAATAAATACTGGCTCCTTATTTTTGAACATCCATTACGCTAGTTTACTACGTCGTAGTTACCTACTGTCATTGTTAGAATATGGGAGTACAGCTATCTAACTATGTCTTGTTTTGTGAAATACAAAACTAAGAAAAGTAAAAATAGAAAATTACTTCATGAAGAAGTTTTTAAGCAGATTAATGTTACTTAGTCTTTTATATTTTCATAGTCAAAAGTTCTTTAAATTTTATTGACGACTATAACGGCTTTCTTCGAATAAATCCATACACTTACGCGACCAACTTTCTTCTACTTTTTCTTGCGTCAACAAATTTTTTCAATGCAGTTCATATCAATGCACAAAGCATTCCAGCCGATCATACCGATTTATTATCCTCATTTGACTCAGATCTTATTCATGCTGTACTTGTCTTTGAAACTTTCCTCAAACCTGCTCTTCCCTCAACGCAGTATTCGTTGCCTGGCTACAAGCTTGTGCGTAGTGACAGAACAGGCAAACCCTTGCCTGACAGATAGATGGCGACACCCCCACCACCCGGTGGGGGTGTCGCCATCTATCTGCGTGGAGATATTGTTTACAAAGTTGTTGACCAGTCTCCGAAAAAATCTGCTGAACACCTTTTTATTGAAATTACTTTTAATTACTCAAAATTACTTTTAGGTGTTTTTTTTTGGGTGTTTGTGTCCGTTCCTGTCAAGTTGATTATTTTTCTTCTTTCGAAACAAAACTTGAATATCTTTCTTCCTTATATGACCACACTTTACTCGGAGACTTCAACACCTGTCTGATCAAAGATGATGTGCGCAGCTGTAAACTCAGGTCCCTTGTCTCTTCTGTTAACATGCACGTCCTTCAGCTTAATGCTCCTCACTGGAACCCCTCACTTCTAGACCTTATTTTGGTTTCTGACCCAAGCAAAGTAGCAACGTATGGGCAACTTTCAGCTTCCTTCTCCTACCACGATCTTTTGTTTATCTCGTATAAAATTCGACCTCCCAAACGCAAATCTAAGTACCTCTTGCTTCGCAGTTTCAAGAACATTGATCTGGAGCATTTGAGAAGGGATGCGGGCAATATAGACCGGGCCCCTGTTTATGACAGCAACGACCTGGACACTAAGGTGGCTGAATTTACCAAGATAGTGTTAAAACTTTTTGATGTGCATGCTCCACTTAAAAAGGTTAGAGTGAAGCACCTCCCTGCTCCTTGGTTGTGTGATGCAAATAAAAACGCGATGAAGAGATAAGGCGAAAAGGCGTTACAAAAGGAACCCTACTGGTCCCTATATAAGAAACTACTTAATCGCTGCGGTCGTATGTGTAGGGATGCTAAAAGGCGTCACATACACAACTCAATTCAAAACTCCAACACGGCACAACTATGGCAATTTCTAAAATCCCTTGGAATCGGCAAAATTGCGAATGACAGCTCGCCTGACATTGACTCGGACGAAATTAATTTACACTTCTCTAAATCACCAGTGGCTCTGGATAACAATACTAAATCCTGCACTCTTAACGATCTCTCTAATCTTCCTCGGCCAATATGTACTTTATTCTATTTTCGCCCAGTCACAGAAGGGGACATAAAGCAGGCCATTACATCTATTTCCACAAAGGCGGTGGGTGATGATGGTCTCCAACTTCAGATGCTTCATCCTTGACGATAGAGATGGGCAAAATGTATCACTGAAAAGAAAAGATTGAAATGTATCTTACGATCGCTGGTGTATGTATCACTCTTTTATATCTTTATATCCTTTGCATCCGCACACGACACGCAGTGACATCGCTCTGTGCTGCTCACTGCTCAGCGTGGCTTGCTTCGCTCAACTCAATCCAATGAATCAGTAAGACTAATAGATAAGAACCTACGCTGTTTGCACTTTGCTTGGTCGTTACATTACGTATCTCTCTGAATTAATGGACTGCTGTTTCAAGCTCTCGAATCTACTGCTTGAAGCTTGAACTAATGAATGAAGCAAACTGATTAACTGATATTTTGTTTAGTTTTGTAACCAGAACGCCAAAAGCACTTGATTTTGAGTGACTAAAATTGAGGCAAAGTACACGTGCAGTCAAAACCAGTATAATGAATTGTACAGATACACTGACTGATACAGTGATACATTCGGATGTGAATGGATATAAAGAGTGATTGATGGAAACAGATTGATTCATATCTTTTTTATCTATCTTTCCTGAGTTACCCATCTCTACTTGACGACCTTACTCCTGTCATTTTACACATTGTTAATTATCCCCTTTTTACTGGCTTCTTTCATTCTGCTTGGAAGAAGGCCTATATTTTGCCTCTTCCCAAAGTTTAAAATCCCTCTTCAGTATCCCAGTTTCGTCCAATTTCCATACTTCCAATCCTGCCTAAATTCCTTGAGAGTGTTGTTAACAATCAACTATCTCATATCCTTTTCTCTAATAGCCTGCTTAGTCCTTACCAGTCTGGATTTCTCCCTGGCCATAGCACTGTATCAGCCTTACTTAAAATAACCGACGACATCCGATAATAGTTAGCAACGAGATCTACCTAAATTCGTTCATTCAAGGAAATCTTATAAAAGATCATTTGACTGTGTTAAATAGAAATTTTGTTAACATATGCATTAATTTTCTTGTATTTTTTAGTCAAAATAGTATCTAGAAGTCTATCTTTTAAAAAGTAAAGCTGTTAGCAATCTCCCAGTAATTTTAATGCCAATAAGTAACTTTCTAGTCTAATCTAGTCCAGAGGATAGAGATGAGGTCGACGATGGAACCTAACCCAAAAGAAACCTATTAACTCGCGACTTAAATAGATTGGGGTCATATGAACTAGGGAACACCGACGCAGGCAGGGTATTCCACTCCTTGGCTGTGCGCATAACAAATGATGTAGCAAAGCTCCTCGTGCGAATATGTGGAACATCGACAAGGTATGGGTGATAACCTGCAGTACGATGGAACGACGACTCCCGATGGAAGAAGGGAGATGGTGGAATGAGCTCGTGGAGCTCTTTGGCACACTCACCGAAGTACAATCTGTAAAAGACCGCCAAACATGCAACTTTGCGCCGGTGGGCTAGCTAGGCTATGAAGCCTGGTACCAACCAGCTTATCGTCACCAATGAGCCTCTTCACTCTGCGCTCAACAGAGTCGAGTGTGGCTAATTGGTATTTGGCTGAGCCATCCCAAAGGTGACAGCAATACTCCATGCCGGACCGAACTTGAGCTTTATATAAGACTAAAAACTGTCCAGGCTTGAAGTAACGGTTAACCTTATTCAGGATACCCAGCTTTTTTGCCGCAGTTTGAGTTTTCGACTCAATGTAGGCGCCGAAGTTCAGATTCGCACTCAACTTCGCGCCAAGAAGCTCGAGGGTGTCGGTGACTGGTACAGATGTACCCCGGAGAGTAAGAGCCAGATTAAACGAACTCCTTTTGGCGGTGAACAAGCACTCTTGTGTTTTGAACTAAATCGATTCCAATACTTTTTAAACCATCTTATATTTTGTCCCAAAAATATTTAAAAAAGTTTATAAGTTGGACACCCAGCGACACTAAGTACCTATCGCAATCATTTAAGTAGCTACTGCCAAATTATTATTATCAATGAGCTCAAGACGACGCTGGAGGGGCGCGCGCGGCTGCGCCGCGTGGTGACCACGTTTTTGTGCGGACAACCAGGTAACAAAACAAGCTTATAATTTTGTGATTTTTCATGATACAGTTTTGAAATTTAGTACATAGATTCTTTACATAAAAATACTAGACACGTGTTTCAGTTTTCGGTTATACAAAAACTAATGTTGTATTATACAACAAAACATTTAACGAATTATTTAATTCTAAAAATTATTTCACTGGCAGAAAGCTACATTATTCGTGGTTGCTTTAAATTATATTTATATCATGCATTTTAGCCGAGCTATCACAATTATTGCGGACTATGTCGCGGGTGAAATGATTGGTGGTATCAAAAAAATAAAATAAAAAATCTCGAGTGTTTCCATCTTTGCATTTATTTATTTAAAAACAAAAGTAAAATGAATGATTATACAAGTGCCTAATAGAATTCATTAAAACAATTTTACGCTTTAACCAATGTTCAATCTAAGCGATTTTCAAACAAATCTTCTAAAGAGTACGGATGGTTTTCGCTTGGTAACAGGTTGGTGGTCCACTGTTGGGCCATGGGTATGTCCTCGACCACAAACACAGGTGCTTCTGACTTCGGCTGGCGTTCCTTCACATCCTGAGCTAGCGAGTGGATCTAGAAAAAACAATAAAATAATTATTATTTGTTGTTATTGGACAGGTTATACTCTGTGCAACATGTGTGGATCACGTTATGATTTGTAGAGGCACTAAAAAAAGTATTAAAATAATAAAACCCAGTAAATATCCCGTTTCTAGTGTTAATACTTGCACAGGCACAACCAAGTAGCCAGGATTATTCACCAGCAACTAGCCTTGAAATATAAACTTGTGGAATCTAAGGTACCGTACTACAAGTATGTGCCCGACCCAGTTCTCGAGAAAGACCATGTCACGTTGTACTGGGATCGGTCTATCATTACTGACAGGACTATTGTTGCCAATAAGCCTGACATAGTAGTGATAGACCGATCAGCGCGCCGCGTAATGACAGTCGACCATCCCGCATGATGAGAACCTCGTGAAAGCTGAGAAAGAGAAACAAATAAAATATCTCGACTTGGCACACGAGGTTGTCGACATGTGGAATGTGAACTTGGCTATCATTGTGCCGATCGTCGTGACGGCCAAAGGCCTTATAGCCAACAGCCTCGACGACCATCTTTCGAGGCTCTCCTTAGGCAGTTGGATCAAGGGCCTGATTCAGAAGGCAGTACTCCTCGATACTGCTCGCATTATGAGGAGGTTCTTGTTTCCTGCTCCCGATACCGGCGGACCACTCTTTTTTTATTTTTATATGTTTTTTTTTTAATATTGTTTTATATTAGAATATTTAAAAATGTATTTAATATGTTTAAAAATATATAAAGGAAATAATGTTAGTGACCATGGTATAATAATATACTTCGCCTGGTATGCTCTTCCCGTGACAGCTGGGTCACGTGACTGGCCCAAGAATACGTCATCAGTTGCGATGCTATCGGTGTGTTGCCACGGTGTGTGATTGAATTACCCGAGCAAAATGCATTTTTTAACTTAACAAAGCAATTATGAACTTATAATTCAATATTTAAATTAATTTAAAACTAAATAGATGAATCACACGAGTTACTAAATAGTTAAGCTAGTTAGTAATTTATTTTATTTTCATTCACTAAATGAGAGTCCCTAAATTTACTAAAAAGGATAATCAATGGTAACACTTATCGTGACGTAGTCTTGGGCCATCGTGGGAAGAGAATACCAGGCGAAGTATATTATTATACCATGATTAGTGACCATGGTAGTTTAAAATCTTACACTACAAAAAGCACTTCAGCAACATTGCACAAAAAGTAATACAGCGCCATCTATGACAAAAATGTAGAACTAACATCAAATGCCTGAATCGCGCTATTATCCGCGACTTAAAGACTATATAGAAGAACCCGACAACAACTGTCGGGCAGTAGCCCACCAGACATAACACCCGTCTGGTCGGAGGACCCTCCCTTTTCTATGGAGTATGAAGAACTTTACACCCTGTTCTCCATACTCCCAAAGATGAATTACATTAAGCCTGTAATCCCCGAAGAGTTAGGCAAAGATGTAGCTAACAGTACCACACCCACATCTCACCAGTTATGTTTCAGTCCCATGTACGAGTGCGAGCCTATTGCCATTAACTAGGCACAAATGCACATGGCTACTACTGGGAAATTCTGATGGAAAACCCACGTCGGGCAAAGTGTACCCGGGAATCGAACACAGGACCCCACGCTCAGCAGCCATGCGCCACACGACCGAAGAATGAGGCAGTTGAGACAGATGATGAACGTAGATCTTTTTTCTTTTATGATTGGAAATCATCAAATGAAGGGATCATTTGATGATTTCTCGCTCTGGGCGGAGCGGAGGAAAGTGTCAGACTGACTAAAACCCATCCATGTTCCTTCTTAGCCCTTTGTGTTCCAGGGCGGTGGTATCTCTTTCGAACAGTCCCGCAGCCCCGGCAGGCATCGGCCCTTACGGACCCGTTCCTGGTTGCTGACATCATAGAAACGGGTTTTTTAGACGGAGGAATCGACAAAATGACAGATTGTGTTGACACAATGACAGCTTCCTTTGCACTATCTGTCATTTTGTCGATTCTTCAGTCACCAAAATCCTTGTCTACGATGGTCATGCTACGCGTTGCAGAGTTAACTCCGCATTTTAACCTTTTTTTGGTGGAACGTCGAGACCAATTATTTTTTCTTCTAATTGTCAATTCTAAAATTTGAAATAACTGTCTTTGGAGAGATGATTTTTTTTTTCATTTTTTCCATTCGTGTGCTGGAGCACGAACGCGCCGTCGACAGGGCCTGTCGTCATAAGACGGCCGGATGACCGTAGATCTTGATGTTACCTTGAAGCCGTCTGGGATCCTCTTCCTCCTCAGATAGTTGAAGCAGCACGCTCGGAAGCGCCTCGTGCCACACGCGCGCGTGCACTCGCTGCCGCACGAGTCGCACGCTGACCACACCGAGCTCACTGCAGGAATATTATAGCACATAAATACAAGAAGACACACCTGTAATCCCTGAAGGGTTAGGCAAATGTGCACCTATAGACCGACCGCTTTAATGGGTCCTCCACCTTGCCCCATCAAAGGCACATTAAGCGTTCACAAAGTCCTAACAATTTCCTACAGGTTATTTGCTTTATAATAACCATAATCCACGTAGGTATTACGATACTAATTGAACCAATACGTGATCAACCTTCATTTAAATTGATACCCTCGGGAGGACTCATTAAAGCGGTCGGTCTATATTAGTACACCCACATTTCGCCAGAAGATTTTGAATAGGGATCGAGCTTATTTCCGTCAATCGGGCACATTTCCAGACTCAGTGGCTACTGAAAAACTGCTGATAGTAAAACTTAACTTCGCTTTGCCTGACCTGGGAATCGAAAACAGGACGTTACGCTAACCTCATCAAGCTCGTATAAGACGACGTGCACGGAGAGGAGTGCACGAGCAGTCTAATCGCGTGTAGCTATCTCACCTCTAAAAAGTTATTTGATAATACAATATCACTTGGTAAGACTGGTTGACTGACTTTTGGGCTTCTCACGACTTGTGACGACTGTCAAAGATCTACAAATGACAGCCGAGACAAACGGCTTAACTTGCTTTCCGAGGCACGGAGGTAACTTAGTGGGTAATAAGTAGATGGTAACCCAACGGTTGACCGACGTCCCAGTCGTTTTTTAACATTGAAAAACAACCTGTGTGGCTGTAATTATTTTTGCTACAGGCCTCTTTTACATAGGGTGTAAGGGACAGCCCTCCGCAGACTGATGCAGTGAATTCAGTATATCATACTAAGATGACCGGTACAAGAAATTATTTCAGGAACGTTATGGGAATATAATACATTTGATTTGTTTTATTTCCTCATACGCAATGTATCGTTACCGTAGCAAAACGCACGTAGCGAACGGCAAGCGCGACGACGAGTTCGATGAACTCTGTAGCTAGGCGCGTGTGAAATCAATTGTTCACTACTTGTGAACAGTTGATTTCACGCGACAATCGCTAGAGTATTTTAACATTTTATAAATAGAGTGCTGTGTATAGAGAATGTAATTTTACATTGTAATAAAGGAATAGTAACTGAAAAACGAAAAAAATAAACAATTTTCCTTAGAAAAAATCCGGTGGCATATGATTTAAAATAAGGAGCTGAATGCACCGTGTCAGTTTGCGGCTGTCCTTTACACCCTATACAAATAAATATATCTTACTCACCAACAAAAATAAGTGAAAGAATAGCTGCCAGCTTCAACATTTTGTAGGATAAATACTGATAAATCTGTTAGCAGGGCAGTTCTTCTACCGAAGACAAAGTTGGAATGTCACGGTGTAGAAGACAACTACGTTTTATATGAGTTAAACTTTACTTAGCAATAAGCGTAGGCGTCGTAAGACACAGTACTTAAGCTTAGTTGTTAGATATTTGAACTATTTTCTAGCATCCAATACTGTCTCGATTATATTGCCCTTTGGGTAGACCATAGAGATTGCAGTGGCGGATTTACAAGTTTTCAAGGTATAGGCTGTACAGTTTTTGCCGCCCTTGCCTCTATAATTGTCATGTCCTACATTATTTTTACATTCCAATAATTTCGTTGAAATTGTACGTAAAATAATTTTGGGTATATTTTTGAGCTAATCAAAGCTCGATCATGTACGTTTAATAAGGCGGGGTAACGTATGCTACTTACACAATAATGTACAGCCAATTTGCAGCCTCCAACCAGTAGTAGGACTGGCAGTGTGGGTTGATAGTGGGAAGAGGAAAATACATTTTCTACAATTTCGCTCTTTTCACTCATACAAAGTGTGGGCAGAGGGCGCAGAGGCCGATTACTGGTTGGGGGGCGGCGAACTAGCTGTTTTACTCTAGAATATGGAAGATTGCTTCGCGGAATGTCCAATGACAAGTGTGAGGGGAACGTCATCGGCAAAATTTGTTGCAGACTTCTATCTGTAAAACATCAGAAAACCGTCATGCCAAAATCTTTTTGATTTCCAAGAGGTAGCAAAAAAAAAAGAAATCGGTCCCCATATTTGCCGCCCCAAAAATCTGCCGCCCGAGGCTCAAGCCTACTCAGCCTGCTGGTAAATCCGCCACTGCTAGAGAGAGGCGTATTCACATATCAGCATATTTATTCCTACTGCACGGCAAAGGCCAGCTATTTTTCTCCTTTTCATTCGTTTCTTTTTAGGATTCCGTACCTCAGACGGCAAAAACGGAACCCTTATTTCATCAGGATCAGTTTGTTGTTCGTTTGTCAAGACCCTTTTTCTCAGGAACTCGAGGAGGTATCAAGCTAAAATTAATATCAAATACTCAAGTCTGCTACTCCTTGGAGCAGTGAAAAAATCAAACTTGTAAGTCAACACGATCAAAAGATATGACCGGGAGGATCCTCTGTCGCCAGTAGACTGGTACCCATAATGAGAGCGTGCCTGGCCTTCAGATACGTTCCAAAGGGATGGAGGGAAGTGAAGGTTATATTCATTCCTAAGCCAGGTAAGAGTGACTATACCAACGCCAAATCCCACCGACCGATCAGCCTGACGTCCTTCCTCCTTAAAACCATGGAGAGAATTTGCGAGAGAGAGCTGAGGGATGGCGTGTTAAAAACTATCCCATTACATGCTAATCAGCATGCATACAGCTCGGGTAAGTCCACTGAATCCGCTCTCCATCTAGTGGTCGGCCGGATAGAAGAAGCGATACATCAGAAGCTCACCTGTCTGGGTACTTTCATAGACATCGAAGGAGCCTTCGATAAAACAAACTTCTCCAGCATTAGCACCGCCCTCTCTCGACACGGAGCAGAACAGGTACTGACTGACTGGATTACTAACATGTTAAGTAAACGAGTGGTTCGTCTTGCAGAGGAACAGCAGATGGCCATGATAGCCAGAGGCTGTCCCCAAGGAGGCGTACTATCCCCCCTCCTCTGGAATCTGGTGATAAATGATCTTATCACTAAACTCAACGCGAACCATTTCTACACAATAGGGTACGCTGACGACCTCGCCATCCTCATCTCGGGGAAAGTGACGGGCACAATCTGCAATCTCACTCAACAGGCGCTACGCATCGTTGAACGGTGGTGCAGAGATTTCGACCTATCAGTAAACCCCACGAAAACGGTACTAGTCATGTTTACCCTAAAACGAACACTAGGCCTCTATCGCCTACCCAAACTTTTCGATACAGAACTCCAGTTAGCCGATGAGGTCAAGTACCTGGGAGTCATCCTGGATAGTAAGTTAAACTGGAGTAGTCATCTAGACAACAAACTAAACAGGGCCTGCATCACCTTTTGGCAATGCAGAAAGATGATAGGTAAGAAGTGGGGCCTATCCCCTAAAATTATACTTTGGTTATATTGCGCGGTGATCCGACCCATGATCACCTACGGGGCAGTAGTCTGGTGGCCCCGCACCAGACTAGCCACGGCCTCCATTAAACTGCAACGCATGCAAAGGCTTGCCTGCATGGCGATTACAGGTTACATGAGGACTACTCCGACCGCAGCTCTCGAAGCCATGTTGGGCCTCCCACCGCTCCACCTGTTTATACAGCAGGAGGCGACGATGACGGCAGTACGCCTTAATACACTTCAACTTTGGGGTAAGAAAGAAACACAGCACACTGCCGTACTGGAGGGATTCTATAATGAGTTCCCCCTGGCAAAAGCAACAAACGATCGGATACCCAAACAGTTCGTAATCGACAAAAAATACAAAATCCAACTCCATGAGGACCACCGCTGCAAGGGATTGAGCCCTGCGGAACTACGGATCTTCACAGATGGATCTAAAACAGGTACTGGCACTGGAGCTGGAGTCTTCTCGGAAGATCTCAACATCCATATTGCCACACCACTGGGGGTCCACAACACGGTTTTTCAGGCAGAATGCATGGGCATTTCCCTGGCGGCATCAGCCATCTTAGCCAGGGGGATTGTGGACCACTCTATTCGTATACTCTCAGACAGCATGGCTGTTCTGTTAGCACTAAACAACCACATAGTCAACTTTGGGTTAATACACGAGTGTCATCAACGCCTGAACCAGGTTGGTAATCAGAATAATATAACCATCCAATGGATCAAAGGACACAGCGATTCCCGAGGCAATGATGCTGCGGACGAACTCGCTAGAAGGGGATCGAGCATGGCCCGAACCCATTGTGCCACTCCCCTTCGGGTACCTACGCACACTGGTAAGGAAACGAACCAGCGAAGAACACCACAAGCTGTGGCTGGACTATGGCGAGTGCAGGCATGCCAAGGAAGCACTTCCTACTATCGATGGCCGCCTCGTGCTCGTGCTGCGCACACTTACAGCCGCCATCACTGGACACGGCTCTTTTAATAAACACCTCTTTGTCATAGGAGTCACAGACAGCCCCCTGTGCCGAGCCTGCATGGAGGAAGACGAAACAGCAGCCCACGTGCTTCAACATTGCCCAGTGGTTGCAACATACAGGGCAAAGTACTTCGGTACCCCAGGTACTCTCCGCGAGATTGTCAGCAACACCAAGGCGCTGCTGGCCTTTCTCGGGGAGTTAGGGTGGATCGAATAGATTTCCCACCCGCACGCAAAATACGCGCTTTGACGTGGAGTTGCGGACACCAGCCCGTTATACAATACAATACAAGATATGACCGTTTACGTTGCATATTTTGCGATCTCACAAGGAAATCAAAACCTATAGGGTACTTCCCGTTGACTTAGAATCATTAAATTTGGAAACAAGGAATGTCATACAGCACATAAAGGAAAAAGTCTGAAAACAGTAAATATGTACATAACAAAAATATTTTATATATTTATAAATTAAAATTACCTATATTACCTAACTAACTTAAAAATAAACTTATAAGTTTATACGGAATCCTCGGTGCGCAAGACCAAGTCGCACTTGGCCGGTTTTTTGAGCTAGTGTCAACCGTATTCCAGCCTGTAGGTGTCAAGCTCGTCTCACCGTCTTCACATGGGTCTGCCTCGATGTCGCTTGACGTTTTCCAGGATCCACATTGTGGTTGGTGTGGCCCATGACCCGTCTGACTACGACCCATATTCTGTCTGACTACGACCCATATTCTGTCTGCCTACGACCCATATTCTGTCTGACTACGACCCATGACCCGTCTGACTACGATCCATATTCTGTCTGACTACGACCCATGACCCGTCTGACTACGACCCATGTCCCTTCGCCAGTCTAAAATATGAGAGAAATCCAGGAGAAGGTGGCATTGACCTAGTGATCTCGTATTACTACCACATATTCCCTTCGTTGGTCTAACGGTCGCAAGTACAACTGAAAATTATGTTTTTCCTACTCCACCACTATTCTTTTCTGATTAATTTCGTTGCCGGCTCCAAGACATTTAAGTTGTTTCTCTGGGATTTCGTCGAACTTCATTGTCTCGGCATTCTCGGCGTTTTTCTGGTGGTCGCCACTGTTAATTCGGCTTTCAGGAGTTGCAGTGGTTTGGGATTAGTGTTACGGGCTTGTCCTAAAAAAAAAAATCATAACTCCTGAGTCGAATACCCAGGTCCGGCAAAGTTTGATCGGGTTTTGGTGCATTCATCCATTAGGTATACCTCTGACTAACCCTTCGGGCATAACAGGCCTGATGCTATGTTTATGTTATTTTTGAAGCTACAATGGCGCCTTTATTATTGGCACAGTATTGAAATGAAACAACACATCAAATATCCATTGAACAAATATCCTAAGCTAAAAAGCATTGTCTCCCAACGCCTACACATATTCGTAAGTAAACTGTAACTCATATAAAACCGGGTGTTCAACTACACCACGACATTCGAACATTGTCTTCGGTAGCAGAATTTTGCTAAGAAAATATCAGTGATCTTACAAAATGCTGAAAATGACAGTTATTCTTTCTCTTATGTTTGTTGGTAAGTTATGTTACTACCTTTTGTTGTTTCATTGTTTAGGATCTCCAACAAAGGCTATACACAAACACGCGAAATAAATAATCGACGACAAAATTATCACGTAGGTCCTTCACTTACAGGAGACCACAGCATGCATAATAAAATGTATAACTAAGCTAACAAGGATATAGTAGCATTTAAAAACTAAAATCAAAACATATTAAGGTAATAAAATTAAATTTGAAAAAAAAAAAATTAAGTAGAGTAAACTAACTAAATACATTATTAATTAAAAACTATTAAATAACCTAAAATATATAAACTAACAACAAACTACAAAAGGGCACCAAAAAACTCCTCCTCAACGCTGTCAGCTGGTAATGTGCCCAAGAGACTGGCGGCGTTGCCACGTTGTATGGCAACACTTGGCCTCTGGCCAAAGTAAAAGCCAGCCCTTGGGTCACGGGAAGCGTCAACTAGGCTTTTCGAAATTTCCTAAAACAGGCTATGAGCACTCGGACCCTACGACCCCAGAGTTTCGACCCCAAACGGCTCGAAAATATAGTTACCACAAAGGTTATTGGAAAAATAAAATTAAAAATAACTAAGTCATAGTAGCAATTAAAAAATCAAAACACATTTGGTAATAAAATTGGAAAAATAAAATTAAAATAGTAATTAACAAATAGATAATTCTTTGAGGCCTTTTTTATAATATTTACAGGGTAAAGGAACATTCGCGAATCCGTTCAAACCAAGCATTCTGTACATCAAACTAATTAATACTTCGTCCGTGTGAATTAATATTAAAAATATTACTTCCCTATTTGAATAGGATTTTGTTAACAATTTCAAGGGTTTTTAATTTTCTTGTATGTAACCCTAATTCTTTATCAAAAATCAAAGCCTTAGTTACTCCTTATAACATCAGCTATCTTCCAGTAAAACCGAAAAAAACAGACAGACAGGCAATCATTAAAAAAAATGTTTTTTTGTTATAAATTGATACCGTTTATAATTTCATACGCATTCAATAAAAAGCTGTTATTTTGAAATTACCAACAGACACTTCAAAGTTATTTATTTGTATGTATACAAGTTGTTAATGGAGGGTCCGTTAACATCTCTGTCTTGAAGCCGTCAACAAAGCCCACATGAAACTAAGTAACCCTACGCAAAATTATTGCTGGGACACGACTTTTTTTTGGGATGAAACATCACCTTTTACGGTAGGACTCAATGTAACGCACTCAACACATTGTGTTGATGGATGCATTGAGTAGTACAGGGGTCGTGGAGGTAACGTTAAAAGCTTGTATTTAAAAACAAACTTGTTAAAATGTTGAAACTTTAAACCCCAATATTTCCGTAACTAGAAGGTTCCCAGGTATGGTCTAGAACAAAAAATGATTGCAATGAAGGGTTCATTTCCAAGTGCCTTTTTGCTTTGTTAATGGTGTATAATACACCGTGACTTTTAAGTCGTCTTACAAAGGTCGTCCACTCAAAGTATCCGACTTAAAATAGCTCTAGGCGCGATTTTTTTTATCTTCCTTAATAAGTACAAAGAAAAATAATTATGAAACATCCTGTTAATGATGTTTACGTATCAAACGGGAGAACATTACCTACCCAGCACTCGAGTCCAGTAGATCATCGCTCGCAACAGTGTGTTTTAACTACGTCATGCGTCATATTACTGAATAATATTTTTATTTTGAAATGATTAAAATCTCATAAATACCTATTTTTTTTATGAATGTTTAGTATTCATTGGCTACATCATAAAGTGGGCTGCCGTTGTAAGACGACTAAAAAGTCACGGTGTATATTCATATTGCTTCTTTGGTCTAGTTGCCGTAAGCGCGACAACTGAGCAAGAGGTCTTTGTCGATTCCCAGGTTGGGCAAAGTGATATTGGGTTTTCCCATCCGGAATTTCTCAGTAGCAGTCACTGAGGTTGGATTTGGGCTCGGTTGACGGCAGTAGGCTCTACCCTTAGTAAATAAAACAGGTGAAATGTGGGTGTACTACGACATACAGCTCTGCGTAACCCTTCGGGGATTACAAGCGTGATGTTATGTATGTATTTACTATGTTATTTCTGCAGTGAGCTCAGTTTGGTCAGCGTGCGACTCGTGCGGCAGTGAGTGCGCGCGCGCATGCGGCACGAGGCGCTTCCGAGCGTGCTGCTTCAACTACCTGAGGAAGAAGAGGGGCCCCGACGGCTTCAAGGTAGCATTTCAATAGGAGTTTACACCACCGAGCAGCGTGGAGGTGTTCCGACGTCCAGTGATTGCAGGCGCATTATACATTTAACACTTGCGGGATATCTTCCGTCATTGCCTTTACCTTTATTTTCACGATCATGGCGCTTGCAACAGCGTCGAAATATTGGGAGCTCAAAATTACGAACAATCACGGAAGATATTCCGTAAGTGACAGTATAAGTTTAAATAATAAGAGTCGCACGGGTCGATCTTCAAGATTGATCTGCAAGTATCCAAGGTCGGTCCGTGGATGGGAGGATGGGGGACCATCCATTACATACCGAGTTTCCTCTTTCCGTTATAGGGGCTTAACATAATTGAAGAAATGTAGGTGCTGTGTTCATAGGCGTGATGTTATTTTATGGCATCAATAATTACGGGGACATGGACGACATTTTGAAATCCACCAAAATTCCACTATATCCTGCCTCTATAACCAGCTTGTTCTGCCCACTTTGACGTACGGTGCTGAAACATGGACGCTCAGAAAGCTGTGTACAGACTGAGAGCTGCACACAGAGCCATGGAGCTTTTAATACTCGGCATATATCTGATAGATCGACTTCCTAACGTGGAAATCCGAGAACGTACATAGGTTTCGATATTGGAAATCGCGTTACGGAACTCAAACGGAGTTGTGCAGGGCACCTAGCAAGGCGCAGTGATGACAAGTGGACTTAGGCTGTCACCCACTGGCGTCCAAGAACTGGCAAAAGAAACGTGGGTCGTCCGGCGGCGAGATGGGCAGACGACATAGTTGCCGGGGGAAAAACCGCTATGAGGCTGGCACGATATTGGCACAATAAAAGAGAGGCCTTTACCCAGCATTGGGTGTATTCAGGTTGTGGATGATGATGATGAATCAGTACGTGATCATCACATTCTGCACAGAATATAACTGTTCAACGACACATCATTCTCTTGCCCTTATCCCAATTTATTTGCGGTCACAGCATGACTTCATCTTCCATACTTCTCTATTACTCTTATCTCATCGAACACCTCCTTTCTAGCCATGTCATCCTTTACACAGTCCCTCCATCGTTTCTGTGGTCTTCCTTCTAATCTTACCCATACATATCTAATGATAATTTATCTTTTTGTTTTTCTAGATCCACTCGCTTTCTCAGGATGTGAAGGAAAGCCAGCCGAAGTCAGAAGTCCCCGTGTTTGTGGTCGAGAACCTACCCATGCCCCAACAATGGACCACCAACCTGTTACCAAGGGAAAACCATCCGTACTCTTTAGAAGATTTGTTTGAAAATAACTTGGATTGAACCCTGGTCAAAAGGAAATGGTTTTCAAAATGAATGACTGACTCATTACATAATCATTAATCAGTCAAAAATGTTAGTTATGTTTTTAAATAAATAAATACAAAGGTACAAAGTTTTCCGAATTATTTTTCTTATTTTTCGAAGCACCATACAACATTAGTTTTAGTATATGCGAAACCTGAAACACGTGTCTAGTATTTTTATGTACAAAATTTCAAAACTGTATCATGAATAAACACAAATTTACAAGCTGTTCTTTTACGTGGTCACCACGAGGCGCAGCCGCGCACGAACCTCCAGCGTCGTCTTGAGCTCATTGATAATAATAATTTGGCAGTAGGTACCTAAATGATTGCGATAGGTACTTAGTGTCGCTCGGTGTCCAACTTGTACTCTTTTAAATATTTTTGGGACAAAATAACATGGTTTAAAAATTATTGGAATCGATTCAGTTACTTATTCTGAACAAACTATATTCCTTTTGTTTGTTTGATTTAGTTTTTTTGTCACCAACTTTTGAAGCTAAAGTTATTTTTCACTTTTTTGTGTTTTTGAAGTCGGTTTTATTTTTTGCAAAACTTTTTTTTACATTTTTAGTTGCAATATCCTATACAATTAAAATTTGCTATGCATTTATTTTACATTGTCAACAAAAACAAACAAATCTGGTTGTACATCTGCGTACACCCTCGGAGCATACTTAATACTCATTCACTTTTATCACAATAACACAACAGCGGAGCATTACGGAGCGGGCTTGCGAGCCGAGCGGGTGCTCTGCCTACCCACTGTTGCACGGTACGATAGTAATGAGACAGATCGGCGCGGCGTCATACGGCTAACAGCTGATAGGTCACAGGCGCGCGCGCGCGAATTTTATACAGCCCGATGTTGTGATAAAATTGAAAGAGTATTCAAAAAAAAATTCTTTGGGAAAGTTGTTTCTTTTCATGAGTACAATCACATGTCTAAGTATCGGTCACTAAAAAACCAGTCACCCTATAGAGGGTGTAAATAGCCCCTTAACGAAACCGAAAGGCACTTGTGCTCCCCGTCTTTGCGGTATTTTTTTTGTTTTAGACCATTCCTGGGAACCTTCTAGTTACGGAGATATTAGGGGTCAAAGTTCCAACTTTTTCTCAAGTTTCTTTTTTTAAATACATGTTTTTAGTGTAAGATTTTTACTTTAAACACCACCACGAACCCCGTACTATTCAATCCATCCATCAGCACAATAACAGTGATGCAAAATAAATGATTTAAATTCACAGACGGGCCACTGACCACTGACGGTTAAAATTTTTAACCGACTTCAAAAAAGGAGGAGAGGTTCTCAATTCGTCGGTTTTTTTTTGTATGTGCACCGATTACTCGAAAACACCTGAACCGATTTGGAAAATTCTTGTTTTGTTTGAAAGGGTATACTTCCAAGCTGGTCCCATAGAAATATTGTCATGATCTGATCATGGACTTCGGAGATATGGAACGGAACTCTTCAATAATAGACAGCAAATCTGTCGTGAATGATGTAACCGCTTGGATGTATTGTTTACACAACATCATAACGTAACATCACGCCTGTATGCTCTGAGGGGGTATGCAGAATGTGTACAGTACACCCAGATTTCGACAGTTGGGTTAGGTATGTTAAGTTCCATTTGATTGGGGATAAGCCTATTACCATGAAATATATTGTTAACAATGTAAAATAAATGCATAGCAAATATTTAGGGATATTATAACTAAAAATTAAAAAATTAAAAAAAACTTTTTTGAAAAACTAAAACCGACTTCAAAAATACAAAAAAAGTGAAAAATAACTTTAGCTTCAGAAGTCGGTGACTTTTGTTTGTTTGATTCAGTTTTTTTGTCACCGACTTCTGAAGCTTTTTTGTGTTTTCGAAGTCGGTTTTAATTTTTTGCAAAAAAGTTATTGAGTTTACTTATATTATTGTATTTTGCAATAAAAGATAAGACAACATTATAAAAATTATCGTTTAATTAAAATAATAAAATAAATAACACCTTCTGCCAAGTAGAGAAACTAAATTGACTAAAATCTACTAACATACAGCTGATCGAAATCTAAATTATTGTGATTTCCGAAAAAGTCTGTTTTAAAAATTTTCCTATATTAGGCATCAGATCAGCTGGTGATAGAAATTTTAAACTTATTTAAAAGTCGCCCTAGAAGGACACACTGACCTCATCAAAGATTATCTTCAAACATTTTTATGACTAGAATTAAGTTCATGATTTGTAACATTGTTGTTTTAAAGAAATTAGCCTGCTGCGAAGCCACGTTAAGCATAAAATGCTTAAGCCGACCACGCGAAGTAGGTGCTCTTGCGCTATCTAGATTTTTTTTTAGAAAAAACGTTGCCCCACACTAGGAATTTCTCCTGTATCGTGGGTGCGTTTACAAACATTTAAACTCACATACACAAACAGCCAGACCCGGAACAACTACCTGTAGGCCATACAAATATTTGTTCCGTGCGGGAATCGAACCCGCGACACGAAGCGCAGCAGTCAATCGCTCAGCCACTGCGCCAACCGTGCCGTCAGATATAGCTATATCTGTGGGTGCGTGGACGAGGCGTAAGGAGTATCTAAGGATCTTAGCAGAAATTGTGTAGTTTCAGCTTACCCAACTGGGCAAAAAGCGTAAAGCGTGTGTAAGTATGATAATAATATACAAGGTGTAAACGGACCCTTCACGAAAACTTCAACCAAGCATTCTGTACATCAAACTAAGTAACTCTACGCAAAAATGATTGCAAGGCTACGACTTTTTTTTTTGGGGTGAAAAATCGCATTTTATGGTAGGACTCTAGGATGCATTGAATAGTACGGGGGTCGTGGAGGTAGTTAAAGTAAACTTACAACATTAACAAATTGTATTGAAAAAAAAAAACTTGTGAAAAAATTGGAATTTTGACCCCCAATATCTCCGTAACTAGAAGGTTCCCAGGTATGGTCTAGAACAAAAAATTACGGAGAGTACAGGTGCTTTTCGGCTTCGTGAAAGGTACCTTTACATCCATTAAATGAGTGAACAACTCTGCCTACAATCCAGGGATCCATCAGTGTTAAATGAAACAACCATATAAGATGACATTTTATATTTGTATCCACATTTGATTTCTTAAAATATATAACCAGCCATCTCCATGTCGAATACAGTAATTTATTCATTAATTATCTGAATTGTACATACTAATTTACAAACAATTAATCTTCTTATTTATAATTATGCGACAGTTTGTGGGGATGTTTGTTTCTCTTTCACGCAAAAACGGTTGAACGGATTTGGGTAAAATTTGGCACACAGACACTTTATAACCTGGATTAACTTATAGGATAACTTTTATCCCGGTAGTACGATCCCGTGGGATGATAACCGAACTCGGCGCAGTAAGCTATGTATTATTGGCAACCAATATGGCAATGCTAACAGCTCTTGTCCAATTTTTCGACGCCCTGTAATTCATTTGTCATTTCGATACTTGTACATATTTTTATTAATATTGTAAGTCTGATTTATAGTTTTGTAAATTATCTACATTTTAATTATTTAGTTAGATTTTATGTCTACTTATCCAGCCATTTATAGACATAAAATCTATACCGTACAAACAAACATTACTATTAGACGTACAAACAGTATTATTAGACGAAGGACGAAGGTGACAATGTCTTCAGGACGACAATTTTCGTAGGGCTTTGTTCAATTTATGCTTAAATAGTTATCGATATGGAGTTTCACGCCCGTTCTTCTCCATTGAGATCTACGCTTTGGAATGGGCAACTACAGTTCTTTCACGGATATTATGCCTTGTGACTGGGACTGTAGCTTTATCATCTTGTTTTTGACTAATCAAAAGTGTATATGACTGGTGTATTTAAAACAAATAATTTGAGATTATGTTCTCGTTTTGATCTCAATAGTTTAATTTAACTATATTTACTTCGTTATGAATAAACATCTAATTAAAAGAAGCGTCCTATTTCAATCTTCTGCCTAGCCTTTTTCCAACTATGTTGGGGTCGGCTTCCAGTCTAACCGGATGCAGCTGAATACCAGTATTATACATGGAGGTACTGACAGGCGCTTTTGAATTGTTTAAAACAAAAAGATGAAGCTACAGTCCCAGACACCAGGCATAATAACTTGTGAAATTACTGTAGTTGCCCACTCCAAAGCGTAGATCTCTATGGAGAAGAATGGGCAAGAAACTCCATGGACACACACTCTTTTAATCAAAATGTTTTTTTTTTATTAAAATGGGTAAATGTGGCATTGAGACTGTCATAAAAGTATTAGCTCCGAATATAGATACAAGATATTTATTAACTAAATAAATTTTAATTATTTATTAACATGATATTTTTTTACATTTCAAATTGACAGAGGCTTGAAAATACAATCATACATTTTACAAATCAGTTAAAAAGGAGGTCTCAAATGTTTTTACATTAAGACCGAGATGAATTATTTTTACACAAAACAAACAAGTTACAGGAAATCCAAAAAATGCGTAAATGACAACGTGACGGCTGACAGGAGACAATGGAAGAAAAAAAATGGCCGTCACGAGACGCCCGGCAGATGTGAAGCATCTATGTTAATATTAGAATTCATAATTGATTAAAAACCTATAACGAAAGATACAAGTAAAATAAAGAATAAATATTCCATTAAAGTTTTTTCTTTTATCGATCTATCGATCAAATCTGCATACGACCTAACTAATTACTAATTGAGTAGCGTGGAACTTTCGAAAACGGAATATGTAGATCAACAATCATTCCAAAACAAACTTTATTTAAATGGGAAATGGTTGATTTTACGTGGCATAGAGGAGGCGTCGCGCCATGACAGCGTCATGCCATCTTCCGTCACTGTCCGTCACAGCTTACGAGTCGGTTTTCTGCCTAGGCGCGCATATAGATATTTCACATCTAAAACGTGTTGCAAAATAACGACAAAACAATAAGGTTTTTTTTAAAGAGAACGTTATTCACGTAGATCAAACGTTATTTTTTTAATAAAACCAATTAACTTACCCAATTCATTTTTTTTTTTAAATTGTTCGAAACAAAATCAGTCAAATAAACATTTAAAAATGTATTCATGTATTTTCAAACGATACTGCAGGATAAAAATTATGTTTAAGCGTCGTACATGCGGTTTTCAACCAAATCGTCTATAGAATAAGGATGGTTTTCGTTGGAGAGCATGGTGGAGATCCATTGTTCTGGCATGGGAATGTTTTCAACCACGAACATCGGAAGCTTATTAGCTCGTTGTTGATTTTCCTTTACGTCTTGGTTAGGTGTCAAAAACTGTAAAATATGAAAACCAAAATAAAAATATTATTAACTAGCGTTTGCTCGCCACGTCATCTGTGTAGATCAGGATTTAGTATAAAATTATTAAGTGTGTTAAGAGGGAACAGGAGCTTCGATTTTTTTTAAAGTAAAAGTTAGTAAAAGATCACTTTAGACAAAATTAAAAAAACTTTATCCAGGATAGCAAACAGAACTAAATTCATTGTTTAAGATTAAACCATAACAGTGTAATTTATAAATAGTAGCTACGTAAGTAAGGTTCATTGTTATGTAATAGAGCGCCTCTAGCCATCAACCGTAAATGTTTGGCGAGTTTAGAATTAAGCAACACCTGTGTTTTATAATTTCAATAAATATTCCGCTTTGTTACGGAAGTTAAAACTCAGTAAAACTTTGCCAGACTTGGGATTACTAGACAAACGAGCCACTGTTTACAAAAATAAAGTTATTTTCTACTTTTTAGTGTGTTCTTAAGAAGTTGGTTATTTTATTAGCAAAAAAGTTTTTTTTGTTGTGATATCCCACTCAAATTCTTAGCAGGTAATAATTTTACATTGTAACTATGACATCATCATGTCATCAACATAAGCCAGTAAGCAAAAATACTAATTAAAAGAGCTATAGACCGACCGCTTTAAGGAGTCCTCCGCCTTGCTCCATCAAAGGCATATTAAGCGTCCACTGGACTCATTAAAGCAGTCGATCAATAACTCATAAACTCCTCAAGCTAAATTGATATAATTTATATGTGACCACCGCGCGGACGTCCGTACGTCGTACCAAATAAAATAGAATCACGTCAATTAGCCTAGAATCACAGAGGAATCGGTGGACATACATGAAAAAAAAAAAGATGAAGGTAGAATACATAACCTCCTCCTTTTTTGGAAGTCGATTAAAAATGAAGAGCGTTTTTTACCTTAAGTGTGTCGGGTCCCCTTTTCTTCCTCAGATAGTTGAAGCAGCAGGACCTGAAGTGTCTTGTCCCACACGCAGATGCGCACTCACTGCCGCAGGAGTCACAGGAAAGACTTGCAGCCCACAGTGTGCTTCCTGCAAGAATACCAGTAATGTTAACTCATTGATAGATGTCCTACATGGTGGGTCCAGGAGGAAGAATCCTTCGCAGACTTAAACCGCAGGATGGGTGGGCGCAGACGGTTTTACGCCACCTTGATGCTTAACAAGATCTAGCGGGTGATACACCAGGGAATGTACCAACCACATTACACGAGCTCGTGTGAGTCGGGTGATCGGACATCAATAAGGAGGAGAAAGCGAAAGCCACCGCAGCGGGGTCGCGAACGTCATGCAACGCAGTACTCGGGGGCCCCTACAAGAAAAAAGCAGGAAGTTGAAAAAGACGGCGAAGTTTTTAGTGGGCGCGTCCACACTTAAATGTAGGTGGTAGAGTATACGGAAGGCATTTAGTTTCTTCGTCGGAAAAAAAGGAATGTGGAACTTAGCACGAGCAACGAGAGGCCTATACCCAGCAGTGTGAAGTCGGACTGGGGATGATGAGGATGTATGAATTATAGTCCTCTTCACCGTTTTAGATCACGGCTCCATCTCAGCGGCGAACAGCCAAGAAAATATTATTGTGCACAAGTGCGCTCTCTGTTCCTTTTCTCTCCTAGTCCCGTGGGACGGCAATCCGACACGACCGGAGAGAGATCAGGCGCCGGACTAACGGCTTAACGTGCTTTCCGAGGGTATCATACCACCAACTTCCAAATTCCGAGCTGTTACTGAGAAAACTCTCAAAGGAAAAACTCAATTTCACTTTGTCTGTCACGGGAATCGGACCAAGGACTTGCTCAGCAGTCGCGCTTACGACAAGAGTCAAATGGATACATAAGGAGTGTACACTACGCTAAAATTGTTGCCGGGAACGACTTTTTTGGTGCGAAACTCACGATGCATTGAATAGTACTGGCTAGCCCGATTGTCGAGTTTGCGTCCGCATCAAAACTAAACATAATTCCTGAAGACTTATGCAGAGGTGTATATAGGGTCTAACTATTCATACACGAAATATTTTCAGGGAATTATATAACAAAGCCATTTCAAGGAATTTTTTTTTTATACGAGTATATTTTTTTATAAAAATAAATAATTTAAAATTACTTGACCCACAAAATAAATAATGGCTCCTTATTTTTAAGCTTCCATTACGTTAGTTTACTACCTACTGTCATTGTTAGAATATAGGAATAAAGGTTTTATGCAAAAAGTCTCAAAAAAATTTAGAATTTTAATAATTATGTAAAAAAAAACACTCAGAAAATTTTTTTTTCGTTGCCATGGCGACTTATAGAAGTTACTCTTAAAATATTTCGTGTATGAAAAGATAGACCTTATATACCGAATGGTATACCCACAATTTGCCAGTTATATTTAAGTCTCATAACAAAGGAGACGAGCCTATTGCCATCAACCGGACATAAATCAAAAATCCGTGGCTGCAACTGAGAAATCCTAGTTAAAAGAACTCAATAACACTTTGCCCGACCTGGGAATCGAACCCGGGACCTCAAACTCAATGAGGCACTCATAAAACAGAATAACAACAATGCAAGAGAACAACATATCTTCTTCGCATTATTACTCGTTATAATAACATTAAAACTAAGTATTAAATACTACATACAGGGTGTAAACGGCCCCTACACGAAGCCGTCAACCAATCATTCTGTACATCAAATTAAGTAACTCTACGCAAAAATTATTGGGAAACGACTTTTTTTGGGATAAAAGTCACGTTTTACGGTAGGACTCAATGTAACGCACTCAAAACATTGTGCTGATGGATGCATTGAATAGTACGAGGGTCGTGGAGGAATTTAAAGTAAAATTATAACCTTAAAAATTTTTATTTAAAAAAAAACTTGTGAAAAAGTAGGAAGTTTGAGAAGGTTCCCAGGTATAGTCCAAAACAAAAAAAATATCGCAGTGACGGAGAGAATAAGTGCCTTTCGGCTTCGTTATGGGTACTTTTACACCCATTATAACAACTTTGCCTAACATCAAGTTCGCATCCAATTGACTAACATAAACAGTCTACACATAGAACGGTCATTTACATAACAGGTTATTCAGTGTGTGAAAGAGATGGCGCTAGACAGCTTGTATAGCTTCATCTCTTTCTAAAACTGAAGTGACATTAAAACAATACTGCTGTTAGTTTTGGCTATTGACAGTGACGCAAGCAAAAATAACATTTTAAGAGGGAACAGGGTCTGCGATTCTCCATACAAATGTATTCCCCATTTTTCTTCCTGAATAATGTCTCTAGAGCAATCATTTTTTTTTTTTCACTAAACAAAAGTCTACTGTAGACATGTCCCTGTCATTTCCTTTTTATCAGAAACTAATAAGTAAACAAAATATGCCCCGTTTTTACGACCGTGGTTAGAGGACTACAAATTCTAAAAGTTTTTAAAATAAAAGAAATTGATAGAAACCTAGACATACTCTTTCTAAAAAATAATTGAATTGGCTCAGTTATCGAGGAGAAAAAAGGGGAATACGAAACGTCGATCTCGACAAATTTTTGTGACACCATCAGTCTGAGCTGCAGCTGTCCCTATCGCACTCTACGGGGGTAGGCTTGACGCAGCGCGATGGCAATAGTTACTTCAAATACCTATTTTTTAGGCCCTGTTCCCTCTTAAAACCTTTGAAGTTTTTTCTCTCGCATTATAAATTTGTTTTGCAAGTATTCGTGCCACGGATTTTGCACAACGAGCAACTTCTAGCTGGATTTTGTACTTCATAACACAAAGTCACACCTGTAATCTCCGAAGGGTTAGGCAGAGGTGTACCAATTTTCCATGTTTCTGTATTTTTTTTGAGTGTGAACCTATGTGATCTCATTTGATAATATTTACAATTTGAGCCTGTCCATTAAAAACACTGTTAGTTTACATTCGACAACAAACGAGTAAACAACTTTATGTAATTACCCATATTAGTAAATAAATGATTTTAATTTGAATTTTGGCGGGGTGGGGCACATGATTTTCAACTAATCAGCGCGCGAGGTGCGTTCTGTCGTATGCCATTTCACAATTTGACGGTTTTATTTCGATAGATTATAATCTACCGAAAAGTCAGGCCGCATGAACGTTTTTTTGTCAACAAACGTTCATGCGGCCTGACAAAAAAAAAGTGCAATCTCATATCCGAACCGATTGTTACGTTTCTATTAAATCTAGGAACTGCTTAATTATTTCTGTGTATTGTGGCAATTTATGTCCATTGGACAAGCTGGACTGGACAGGACGCAAGTAACTGGCAGGTAAGAATTTCCTTTCTCCTGCGAGCGGTCTGATCATTGCAGCCTCTTCGAATAGTATTCCTAGCCTGCCCCCAAATGTGTGGAGGCATAGTTCCTCGCACAAATAGTTCCTATTATTATTTTTGTTTATTTTCTTTCTTTTTATTATTGTACACCTTAAGAGTATTTTGTACAGATGCTTTTTAAAATTGTAAGTACCTACTTTATTTGCTATTCACTTAAAACAACAATAAATTACCATTCTGTTCTATTCCATATATTCTAGTGACTAACATATAAACTACACAAAAGTAACAACTGACACCTATGTGATCCTGTGACATCGTCCAGAGTGATGAGTATAGGTTCAGTCAAACACCGGATTCCGACAGATAATTTAGCTACAGACAATCAAGCTACTACAGTCTTTCAAATTTCTTTAATAGATTTTCAACTATACCGCTAAATCATTAGGTTCAAGTTTGATTGAGAAAATTTGACAGTTTCGAGTAGCTTGAAGTGCTGGCGTCTAGACTCAAACTTAATTCAAAGCATTTACTTATTTAAATTGCACCATTACTTTTGAACTGTCAAAAAAAAAAGATAAAGCAACAGTCCCAGTCAAAAGGCATAATAACTTGTGCCCATTCCAAAGCGTAGATCTTTATGGAGAAGAATGGGAAAAAAAACTCCATGGACACTTTCACTAAAGGACTCGCCAATTCTGGTGTCCGCAGCCGATCCGTTACTTATCCGTATCGTTTGACTGCACCGTAAGTATTAGTGTCCGACCGAAGCCTCGGCTTCGGCCACCTTCGGCCATAAAAACCACCTTCGACAAAAATGGCCCGAAGTTTAGGCCGAAGCGGAAGGTTGCCAGCAAGTACCGAAATTGAACGAACTGTCACGAATGCGTCATATAGAAGGCGATGTAAGCATGGCAGGGGCTACCCATTTTTAATTATTATTATTAATCGGACGAATAAAAATGTAATAGGCGACTATTATACCACGTAAGTAACTATTTATCCGGTCATTGCGGCGAGGAGGACATAGGAAGCAAGAGCGAGCGAAGGCTGAGAGAGACTTTTGGTACCCCGACTCAGAAAGGTTAGGTTCGAAAGGGATGGTGGGGTCTATGTCTAAAACTCCGGAAACCCCTTCGTGTTAGGTTACTTTAAACCCTGAAAACAGAAATAAGAGCGCTGCGCAATGGGCCTACGTTGACTACGCTTTATCTACTATCTAGTGGTTAATAACCTTGTTTTAAGGTTTTAAGTCCTTGAATTATCACACTGATCGCATTGAACAACTAGTAACTCAAATTTTTATTTTCAAGTCGTCGTTTTTAAACATTTGTATTCGCCCACTTTTTGTCGCTCACTTAGTATTTCAGTAGCCCATTTTCAATATTTTTGACAACTTTAATTTGAATTTATTGTCGTCTGTACTAGCCTTATTATTTTTGACAAGTTGCAATATAATTTTAATCATTTCATAAAGTCAAAATAACCTTTTAATTTAACCAATTTTAAACATTTTTTTTACCTTCAGCTTCGGCTTCAGTCAGAAATCGACCTTCGGTCGGACACCAGTGAGTATCTTTCAACGACTAACCTGAGGAGAAGTCACCAGACGCCGTGGCTTCCTTTTTATGCCGTTTAGAATCTGCCTGCGACCAAGTCGCTGACAAATTAAAGTAATATTAGTTCTAAAGTCAATGTCAAAATCCACCATAGTCCTACCCATCAAGTCTACCTTGTTTTGCCAACTAATTTAACGAATACAAAAAAAAAATGAACAAGAAAATGAAAATCGTTTTTTTCTTTTTGTTTGGATACCTCTGTAGACTTTCTCCTTGCTACTTATATTTTATAATCCCGTATAAGCTCCGGGTAGCCCGCGAAATTCAAATTTACTTACGTTTTTTTTACAATTTGCAAGTCAGTGTCAGGTTATATGTTAAAAAAAATATGGTGTGTATGTTGTATGGTGTGGTTATATGTTATAAAATATGATTCGTGACCGTAAGAAATACGGCTTTTTTTTTTCGGATGGGGAAATCATCAAATGACCCCCCCACTCTGGGCGGAGCGGAAGGGAGTGTCAGACTTGTACTGACTAAAACCCATCCATGTTCCTTCTTTGCCCTTTGTGTTCCAGGGCCACGGTATCTCTTTCGAACAGTCCCGCAGCTCTGGCAGCAGAAATATGGCTTTACAGAGTTATGATCATTGAAATCATCGGTATCCTAATAGCTTTCCCTTGCCAAACATAAAAACTGATCTTTATAGAAGAAACTGTTACCCCATGACAATTAAGTTATTTAACAAATTACCTAGTGAACTGCAAGACTTACCCATCACTATATTCCGAAAAAAATTGTACGCCTGGTTAGTCAATAAATGTTTTTACACGACCCAGGAATACCTTGGTTATAAGAATAGAAAATTATTATAAAAACCTCACTATGTTCCTATTCAATAATACCTAGTTAAGTTATTACACAACGAACATTAAAAAGAGTACCTGTATGTATAGTTATGTCACCCATTCCGTTTTATTGTTATTATATTATATTGTAAGCTTTTATTTTATTTTTCGTATACCAGAAATGGTTATTATGAGGATCCTTAATGTTATATTGTGTAATGTAACATTTATTTACCATCTATGTAGTGTAGACCCATATTATGCGAATAAATTATTTGATTTGATTTGATCAATACAACCTTTTAAGTTCATTTAATCCCATGACTATATCATGAAACAGTCATTCAACTTGACACTGACCTGTAAACTGCATAAAACGTAAGAAAATTTGGATTTCGCGGCTACTTTGGTGATTCCACCTTAAGATAAAATCACGCTTAAACTCATTCTTGTTATTGAAAACATTCAAAGTCTATTCACAATCTCATTTCAGCGACAATCAGCCTGTTTCCAACTATGTTGGAGTCGGCTTCCAGTCTTACCGGATGCAGCTGAATACCAGCATTTTACATGAAGCGACTGCACTGACCTCCACAACCCAGTTAGTACTGGGTAAAACGATACCCCTTGGTAAAACTGGTTGTCAGACTTTCGGGCCCCTGACTACCTATAACGACTGTCAAAATCATCTACAAATGACAGCCGGGACCAAGGCATTTACATACTGTCCGAGACATGGAGGAAACTTGGTATGTAATAGATGGTCACCCATCCACGGACTAACCTCGGCAAACGCTGTTAAACCTTGAAGAAAGACCTATGCGGCTGTTATGTAGCCACGAGCTCCTTATAGTATGCAAATATTGTAATGATAATGTCGACTTAAAAACACAATTAAAATAATTATAAAAATGTCTAGAATACTTACCAATGAGCATTAAAGAAACGACTGCGGTAATCTTAAACATTTTTTATGATTAAGTTTACTATTGATTCTTGTCACTAGATGGCGCTATCACCAAAGCTGATGCTTGAATGCCGTACTTCGCGATGAAACCCTTTATATATTCTTTGATAGTTGACTTAGGGATGCGTTGGCGTGGCGTGACAAAAATACAAGATTGATTTTGCTATCTATTTCTTTTTTCATGTTCTCTTACATTTTAATAAGGCTGAGCGCAGACTTGAGTCAGGACAGTTTTAAGACAGACTTTCCTCACATAGACAAGTCTTAAAACTAAAACCAAACTATTTTGCCTACGACACGTCGCGCAACTAAAACGAAAATGTTTTGTCTACTACGACGACGTGGCGCACACCGTTCAATTCTTTCTCATTATCAAAATGGACTTCATCGATACTGTTCTAATAAGCACCCTAGTTACGTGCGCACTTGCAAAACGACGCAGACGTAAATATTGGGTGCATCCCATATACAGGGTGTTAATAGACCCTACACATACCCGTCAACCAAGCATTCTGTACATCAAACTAAGTAACTTTACGCAAAAATTATTGCTGGGAATCGACTTTTTTTTGGGGTGAAAAATCACGTTTTAAGGTAGGACTCGATGGAAAGCACTCAAAGCATTGTGCTGATGGATGAATTGAATAGTACGGGGGTCGTGGAGGTGTGTAAAGTAAAAATCTTACATTTAAAACATGTATTTAAAAAGAACTTGTGAAAAAGTTGGAACTTTGACCCCCAATATCTAACTCGTAACTAGAAGGTTCCCAGGTATGGTCTAGAACAAAAAAAATATCACAAAGACGGGGAGAACAAGTGCCTTTCGGTTATGTTAAGTGTCTATTTACACCCTTTATAGTGAAACGATGAGACTACAAAAGAGAAGGTACGTAGCTAGACTGTTTTGTCGTTGATGTGCGCGCCCGCATACATACAAAAGAGAAGCCGACAATCGTTCTAGTCAGACTTGTCGCTGTGCAGTTCTTGTAGGTATTAAACAATTTTGTCTATGAGACGTTTTGTTTGAAGTTTGCGCGGCTTAATATTTTTTGTGAAGCAATAGTCTGTCTTAAAACTATCGTGACTCAAGTTTGCGCTCAGCCTAAGCCACGTCGGTCTACTGGTCGCAAACTGTACAGGGTGGAAGGACACCGACGCGAAAACGGTTATTAAGGATTCTAGCCCCCAGAAATTTTTATCGGTTATTAAAAAAAAACAGCTGTTCCATACATTTTGGCTGTGTAGGTGTTGTTCTTTTATAGGAAACAGCAGATATTTTTTAATAACCGATGAAAAATTTATATGTGGGAGATTGGTTCAGCCGTTTCAGAGATTAGCTGGAACATTTTTTTGTTCGTACCGTTGGTATATTTTTTCATATAAATTTAATACATCGTAATTTATAATTCATAATAATACCTCACAATATACATATAATAAATAAATACCTACTTAATAAATTAATAACAATATCTATGTTTTTTTCAAATGGAGCGAAATTTTAAGAAACAACAAAACTGAAGTGAATTATTAAAATACGAATTTATGATTGGATGTTATTCTTATTAATTCTTTTCATCATCTGCCTAGCCTTTTCCCAACTATGTTGGGGTCGGCTTCCAGTCTAACTGGATGCAGCTGAATACCAGTATTTTACATGGAGCGACTGCCTATCTGACCTCCACAGCCTAGTTAGTACTGGATAATACGATACCTCTGGTTGTCAGACTTTTTGGGTCACTGACTACCTAACGACTGTCAAAGTTTTATAAATGACAGCCGGGACCAACCGTTCTGAGGCACGGAGGAAACTCGGTATGTAATGGGTAGTCACCCATCCACAGACCAAACTAGACATGCACGGCTTAACCTAAAGATTGATCCGAGCGGCTGTTATTATTTAGCCACGAGTTCCTCTTCTTATTAATTCTTTTATACTGCAAGAAATCAAAGGTTTTTTTTTTATTTTATTTATAAGTTCAGTAAAAAGTTGTTATTTTGAAATTACAAACAGATACTTAAATTTTGTTTTATTTCTCTCGCGGGCTACACTGCCGCTGCCCTCGGTTAAATGAGGGTGTATACAGGCTGGGTAAAATATCATGAATCAAACGAAATAGGGTGATAGTTGGGTCGGGTCATTTTTTGGTAGTACCCAGTGGCGACGGTTCCATAAAACTCGATTCTTACCGGCTTCCCTTTGAAAAATGGCACAGTCGGTATTCTATAGACAAATAATATAATCACATTAAAGATATGTACTCCGGCTTACCTCTTACATAAATTGACCCTTCGCTACTGGTAGTACCTAAATTTATTTACAGTGAGGTTGAAGTTACAAATAATCATTCGTGAGACTTAACAGATATTGATTAGATATATTTATTTTATGTTTTCTTATTTAACCCAAAGGTTGACTGTTAGAGAATGCCTTGTGGCATTAAGTCCGCCTATGTATTACTATTGTACATGAAGTTTAAATAAATGAATAAATATTGAAAAAACTGCCAATACTCATAAATCATGGTACATACTGTTCGTAGTGATGATACATTTCCTAGAAGCAACCCATAAGTATAATCAGCCTATTAATGTTCCCACTGCTGGGACGCTGGCCTCCTCTCTATGAGAGGGCTATAATCCACCACGCGGGCCCAGTACGGCTTGGTAAAAGCAATCAATTTTATTCTAATTACCTATTTAATAAAAATGTTGGTATTTTCTTAAAAAGGAGAAAAGAGAGAGAGGAGCTTGTGGCTAAATAATAACAGCCGCTCGGGTCGATCTTTAGGTTAAGCCGTGCTTGCCTAGGTTGGTCTGTGGATGGGTGACCGCCCATTACATAGCGAGTTTCCTCCGTGCCTCGGAAAGCACGTTAAGCCGTTGGTTCCGGCTGTCATTTGTAGATCTTTGACAGTCGTTAGGCAGTCAGTGGCCCAAAAATTCTGACAACCAGTCTTACCAAGGGGTATCGTATTACCCAGTACTAACTGGGTTGTGGAGGTCAGATAGGCAGTCGCTCCATGTAAAATACTGATATTCAGCTGCATCCAGTTAGACTGGAAGCCGACCCCAATAAAGTTGGGAAAAAGGCTAGGCAGATGATGATGATGTTGGTATTTTCTTAAAAAATACTCAAGTAGTCATATCCTTTAACGAAATCAAGATATGACTCTGTCACAGAGATATTTTTCACTGCGAATGACCCCAACTATGTTTTACACACCCTGTATGTTCCTCCTATTGGTACAGTGGCGGATTTACCAGCAGGCTGAGTAGGCTTGAGCCTAGGGTGGCAGATTTTTGGGGCGGCAAATTTGGGAACCGCTTTTTTTTTTTTTTTGCTACCTCATGATAATTAAAAAGATTTTGGCATGACGGTTTTCTGATGTTTTACAGATAGAAGTCTGCAACAAATTTTGCCGATGACGTTCCCGACTCACTTGTCATTGCACATTCCGAGTAGCAATCTTCCATATTCTAGAGTAAAACAGCTAGTTCGCCGCCCCCAACCAGGTGATCGGTAAAATACCCAAAATAATTTTACGTGCAATTTCAACGTAATTGTTGGATTGTAAAAATAATGTAGGACATGACAATTGTAGAGGCAAGGGCGGCAAAAACTGTACAGCCTATACCTTGAAAACTTGTAAATCCGTGACCGTATAGGTAAACTTCTGTCTACCGTTCGGAGGAATAGGCAAGATTTTTTTTTTATTTTTTTTAAACATTGCCCCACACTAGCAATTTCTCCTGTATCGTGGGTGCGTTTACAAACATTTAAACTCACATACACAAACAGCCAGACCCGGAACAACTACCTGTAGATCATACAAATATTTGTTCCGTGCGGGAATCGAACCCGCGACACGCAGCGCAGCATCCGATCGCTCAGCCACTGCGCCAACCGTGCCGACTAATGATGGGATGGTATGTCGTTTTAAAATTCAACTCTTTCCTAGACTTCCTGAGGGCCAGCGAAAAACAAGTGATCGGAAACCATCACGCGATCTGCTTAACATTTTTATAAGAAAACTTTTAATTAATTTTACACTTTGTATTTTATACCTCAGATTATTGAAATTGGTTCTTTAACCAAACTTTAATGTAACTAGCTCTTGCCCACGGCTTCGCCCGTGTTATACTTAGATATTAATCCACGGGTAATATCAGTGATAGCATAGTGGTGTGACCGTCGGACTGATAAGTATCTAGTAACATAGGTCTCGAGTTCGAACCCAAGACACGCACCTCTGATTTTTCGGATTCATGTACAGTAAAGACCATAAGTGCAGTAGCAGTTTCACAAAACGATCGCATCAAAACAAGTCGCACTTACGACCTTTTTCCATAACAAATATTTTGCACACATACACGATCTCGTATATCGCTCTCTTTCATAATTATCTAGTCAGAAAGAGTGCGATATAATGATCATTTGCCTTAGTGACAAGCCTGTCATGTCGCGACGGAGTATTAAGTTAGTGATATTTAATTTCAAACAAACAATTATGTGTCTATCTGGCTTAGCGGTTAACGCTATAGATAAAATGTCTCGCACTGTATACTCTGCGTTCGACCCCAAGTGACATTACTCTTTTTGTGTTTTAATTATAAATGATACGTTAGACCCGATGAGATATGTTTTTCTAAATATTAGTTGGAACTTATTATTAACAAAAAAGATGAGGGTGAATGTGAAACAAAATAAACTTCTGGATTGAACAAAGTAGTTAGTTATGACGTTGTTAGTTGGTGAACTTTGTTTCGAGCGTTTGTGTTATTATTACGATTAGCGTATTGTTTGATTGTCTTTATTCAAGATGCAAGCTAATATAAGTATTGATGACAGGGCAAATATTGTCACTTTGCGTAAAAATGGGCTTAATATTTCTCAAATTTCAACTGAAACTGGCTTAAAATGTGTAAGTTATTTTTAAAAATTATAATTATTATGATGATAGTTGTGGTGTGTGATTTTCTTATTATTAAATAAATTGCTAGTTGCAAGTGTGTAATCATATTTTGTTTTTTTTTAGAAATTCTGTTAGCCGTTGGGTAAAGAGGTTTGAGGAAGAAGGTAGTCTGAAGAGTCGTCTAAGAAGTGAAAGGCCGCCGCTTATTAACCCGACTCAGCGACGTTTTATGGTGGAAGAATATGAAACAAATGGTTTCATTCCAACTATAATGTTTGCAGAGCAATTGGATACTACATTACAGACTGTTCGCCATGCATTCCATGCTGAAGGTTTACATCATCGGAAGCCAGCTAAAAACCATTTTTGACACAAAAACACAGGGAGGAAAGACTACGTTTTGCTCGAGATTATTTACATTTTAACTGGGAGGTGACTGTATTTTCTGACGAGAAGACTTTCAAGTCTTGCCAAAAGGAAGACTTAATTTATGGCGAAAAAATAATAATACTTAATTTAATAAGTAGACCGGGTAACTAAATATTTAGTAATATTAACATAACCGTAAATAAAAAAATAAAAAATTAAGAAATAAATTTTAAATTTAATGATCTTAAATTGGGGTTTAGTTTCAATATTCTTTTCTTCAAGAAAATGAACACTTAAGCTATAACCTCAATACATTCAATGTGATGTTACATTAAAAAAACACGTTCATAAAGTCTAACTCATATATTAGTATTCAATGAACTCTGCTGAATACCTTAAACTTATTAACTTACTACTTAACAATTATTTTTGTGTTATTAGAATATCCTTTCCGTGTTATGTTATTCTTATTATGAATTGACTAAGTGGGTATACAACAAAAAATCTTATGAACGGTGATAAGAGAACTTTTTTTTGCCTAGGTATTAATGTGACGTCACAATTCTCGTAAAAGTTTGTTAATGTTATAAATAAATAAAACGAATAAACATTTTTGTTATCATTCAGCATGATTTTTTTATTTCCACCTTCCAACACCGAAAAGATAAAATAAAAATCAATTAATGAGGTTAAATAATAATACATTAACTATCTAATATTTAACTTCTTATAAAAAATAAATAATAAGCATGACTACATTATAAATAAACATAAATACCTAACGACTTTCTGCTTAAAATACAAATATAATTAAGGTTTCAAAGAAACAAAAAACAGCCACACATTGTAATAACATGGATTCGAACTTGGACTTCATTGATCGTGAACCCATGCTCAGCCCAAACAGCTACCAACCCATGTTAATACTACGCGAATTTTAACAATGCAATGGTAAGAACAGGTCATCACTATGATGTGTATTCTAAATGCAACAGAAATATAATGCTATTTCGCGTAGTGTGACGACAGTTCATTAGTGTGTGTTATGTGTAGAATGTTGAGACATCACTCATACACGCACACGCACACACACTGCTGTATCGCGCTCGCACAGTTCATAGCAATGTAATCTTTAGCATGGTGCTGCACTTTTGAGGTCTACTGTACGTATTAGAAAGAAGAAAGAAGAAAGAAAATACATTTATTTGGCACACGCCACAAGTGCACACAGTATAAAAAAAATATAACAAATAAAAAACAAAAAAAAATTAAAAACTTAAAATCTAAACAAAAAAAAAAAAACTAGAGCGACAGTTAACGAAGGTGCGAAACAAAGATATATAAGAAAACAGATAGATAAATAGGTCAATAAATAATGTTTTTTTTTTTTTTTTTTGACCCAGAAACCGAGTCATGCTCAAGTTAATCAGGATAATAATAATAATAATAAGCCCGTTAACGTAGCTTAAACTAGCCAAAGAGCTAAGAAACAGAACATGTTTTCCAAAATAATAATAAAGCTTTATTTGTTCTCACAGTATAAAACCTTAAGATAGAATTAGAATGCTATCTGATCTGATCTAATGCTGAGCAATCATATCCAGCTTGCGTTGCGCTTCTATCAGAAACTGCCGCAAACGACTTCTGAAAGTGCCTATCGACTTGATTAGTCTTATCGGTGGTGGCAGGTTATTCCATACTTTAGAAGCCACATAACGAAAGCTACCTCTGAAAGCAGCTGTATTATGTGACTGACCCGAGAGTTGTTGCGAACATTGTCTTCTGCCACATTCCCGCCTACTTGTTATCCAACTCAATTTATTGTACAAGTAGTCCGGTTTTTGATATTTGACCACACCGAATAAAAGGCAAGCCAGGTGTAGCTTGCGTCTGGACTTCATTTTTAGCGTGAAATGCTTGTTAAGAAAAGGTGTGACTTGATTTCTACGAGGTATGTTGTAACAAAATCGAGCGCACGCATTTTGTACCCTTTGTATGAGCCGATCTGTACGAGCTAATAGGCGCGGGCCGTACACAGTGTCGGCGTAGTTCAACCGAGACAGGACTAAGGTTTCTACAAGTTGTTCCCGTAGCGATTCGTATTGTATAATTATCACTTGCTTCGGTGAAGGAAAACATTGTGAGGAAACCAGCATGTCTGAGAGATATTTCTCGACGGCATGTAAAGCCAAGTCAGAGGCCGTTGGGCAGCATGAAGGCTCTGACACCAGGTTAGGAACTAACCACACTATAAAGAAGTATCCACGGAGCATCCTGTTTTTTAAAAAAATATCCTATTACGCTCCGGATAAGCAGCATTCAATTTCATCTGCCTAGCCTTTTCCCAACTATATTGGGGTCGGCTTCCAGTCTAACCGGATGCAGCTGAATACCAGTATTTTACATGGAGCGACTGCCTATCTGACCTCCACAACCCAGTCTGTGCTGGGTAATACGATACTTCTTGGTAAGACTGGTTGTCAGACTTTTTGGGCCACTGACTGCCTAACGACTGTCAAAGATCTACAAATGACAGCCGGGACCAACGGCTTAACGTGCTTTCCGAGGCACGGAGGAAACTCGGTATGTAATGGGCGGTCACCCATCCACAGATCAACCTAGGCAAGCACGGCTTAACCTAAAGATCGACCCGAGCGGCTGTTATTATTTGGCCACGAGCTGCTCTAGATATATAATTCTCTTCTTCTTAAAATCGTATTTATTAATCAGTACATGTTCCCATTAATTATTTTCTTTACACATAATTTACATTTTTAAATATTCCCATACAAAGTAATACAATATACGAGTTTAAACAAAATAATAAAAAAAAAACATTAAAAAATATATAAAAATAATAGCCCACCGGCATCGGAAACCGGGTCCCAGCTACCGATGGTCAGAGCTCTTGAGAGAGGAACCTCCTAACGATACGCGCCGTGTCCCGAAGTACTGCTTTCTGAATCAAGCCCTTGATCCAGCTGCCAAGCGAGAGCCTCCTCAGATGTTGGTCGAGGCTATTGGGTATTAAGCCATTGCCCGACACGACTATCGGCACAATGACTGCTGTACTCACGTCCCACATGTCGACAACCTCGCGAGCCAGATCGAGATATTTGAATTGTTTATTAAACATTACATGTTTATTTTTGTTTATTCGATTTTCGAAGCTCGACGAAGTCCCAGAGAAACAATTTAACTGTCTTGGATCCCGCAACGAAATTATTCAGAAAAGAATAGCCATATATATATATAATAATAGGAAAACAAAACATGTATATCTATCTACCCATCTGAGTAGGGTTTCTGCTTACCCAAGAGCGTCTCAAAACAGTCTTAAGTATGCAAATAAAGTGTAAAAGCATCCCACATGCAAACTGAAGGATTGTCTTTAAAAACAGACATTTCCTCTTTACTCCGCAAAGATATCTGATGTCATGTTAAATATCCGCCATGATTTTTTAGCATTTGAAGTGGGATTTAAATGGAGGTCTTATTTACAGTCACAAGCACCATATACAACATTAGTTTTAGTATATTCGAAACCTGAAACACGTGTCTAGTATTTTTATGTAAAGAATCTATGCCCAAAATTTCAAAACTGTATCATGAAAAATGACAAAGTTATAAGCTTGTTTTGTTACCTAGTTGTCCGCACAAAAATGTGGTCACCACGAAGCGCGCGCCTCCAGCGTCGTCTTGAGCACATTGATAATAATCATTTGGCAGTAGGTACCTAAATTATTGCGATAGGTACTAAAAGTCGCTCGGTGTCCAACTTTTAACTTATTTAAATATTTTTAGGACAAAATATAACATGGTTTAAAAATTATTGGAATCGATTCAGTTACTTATTCTGAACAAACTATATTCAGGTTTCGCATATACTAAAAATAATGTGGTACAAGATCCCATTAAAATAGATGGACAAATTTTAACACAGCGTTCAGTACGTCTAACCAAAGATATCCAAGCAAAAAAAAAACACTGATTAATAAAAGTGATTTTTATTTTGACCTAAAATCATTGGGTAACCAACATTTTAGTGTATTGTCGTTAGCTGATTTTTTTTCTTGTAAGTATCTAATGCGTTTTTCTTATTTTTCTTCCCACTGTCCTTATTTTGGTGGAGGAGCTCGTGGCTCAATAATAACAGCCGTTCGAATCGATCTTTAGGTTAAGCCGTGCATGCCTAGGTTGGTCTGTGGATGGGTGACGACCCATTACATACCGAGTTTTCTCCGTGCCTCGGAAAGCACGTTAAGCCGTTGGTCCCGGGTGTCATTTGTAGATCTTTGACAGTCGTTAGGTAGTCAGTGGCTCAAAAATGTCTGACAACCAGTCTTACCAAGGGATTTCGTATTACCTGGCACTAACTGGGTTGTGGAGGTCAGATAGGCAGTCGCTCCATGTAAAATACTGGTATTTAGATGCATCCGGTTAGGCTGGAAACCGACCCTAACATAGTTGAGAAAAGGCTAGGCAGATGATGATGTCCTTATTTTGGAGATCTGAATGATTTCTAAATGTTTATCCATCTATTTTAATGGGACCTTATATTTGTATGCTGTAAACGGACCCTTGACGAAGCCGTCAACCAAGCATTCTGTCCATAATGTGTTTTTTTCAGTTCAAATGTATGTACTTTTAAGTCCGATTGGAGAATGGAAGAAGAAAAAGTGTTGGGCCGACTCCAGGTAGACTGGGTCAATATTTATATAAGACCATCACAGGCTCTTTTGAATTTCAAAAAAAAAAAAGCAGCAAAACTTCAGTCACATTCAAAAAAAAAACAAAAAACAAAACAAAAAAAAACAAAAACTGTGAAAGTACTGTAGTTGCACATTCCTTAACGTAGATCTCTATGGAGACGAATGGCCAAGAAACTCCATGGACACTCTTTTGAATCAAACGATGGCAAGAGACCGGACGGCATGTCGTTGTTTCCTTGGAAGATGGGTAGGCCTTTAGTGTGGGACGCGACATGCGTCGATATTCTTGCGCCATCACATCTTCCAAGCTCGTCGTGCTGTGCTGGCGCTGCCGCTGCGGCTGCAGAGAACCTCAAGCGGCGTAAATATAGAAACCTTTGTGGTAACTATATTTTCGAACCGTTTGGGGTTGAAACTTTGGGGTCGTGGGGTCCGAGTGCTCATAGCCTTTTTAAGGAAATTTCGAAACGCCTAGTTGACGCTTCCCGTGATCCAAGGGCTGGCTTTTACTTTGGCGAGAGGCTAAAGCTTCGTATTCATGGTAAACTTTTGTTTAGCAACATGGTTGCATAAACATGTTGCCGAGTTGCTGTCAACATATTGCGGGCAACACTTGTGTTGCGGAGTTGATCACGCCATGTTTCAGAGTTGACGCCCGGCGAGCGAAAACATCAGTTTATCAACAAAATGTTGACGTGTGTGGACGTGTTTGCAACTGTTTATAAACATGGCGGTAGTGTGGAGCAACGATAAAATTATGCAATTAATTCGAGCAACATTTTAACGCAGACTGGCGTGTGTGGACAACCCATATTGATTTAAACAAAGTTTCCAGCAGCATTCTCGCCGTTCATCAACAACGTTGATCAACTGTTGCTAAACAAATGTTTACCATGAATACGAGGCTTAAGTGTTGCCATACAACGTGGCAACGCCGCCAGTCTCTTGGGCACATTACCAGCTGACAGCGTTGAGGAGGAATTTGTTGTTAGTTTATTTATTTTAGGTTATTTAATAGTTTTTAATTAATAATGTATTTAGTTAGTTTACTCTATTTAAATAAAAAAAAGTTACATCATAAATCTTGGTTACATCATTCATATTGAGACTATACCATACATATATAAGGTCTAACTATTCATACACAAAATATTTTCAGGGAATCATCTAACGGCTATAACAAAGCCATTTCATAGGATTTTTTTTTATCAGAGTATAAAAATAAATAATTTTAAATTACTTGACCCACAAAATAAATACTGGCTCCTTATTTCTAAGCATCCATTAAGTTAGTTTACTACGTCGTATTTACCTACTGTCATTGTTAGAATATGGTTTTATGCAAAAAGTCTCAAAAAATTTTAGAATTATAAAAATGTTGTTTTAAAAAAAAACACTCAGATATTTTTTTTTTCGTTGCTATGGCGACTTTACGACTTATAGAAGTTACTCTTAAAATATTTCGTGTATGAAAAGATAGACCTTATATGTATGTGAGAACGATGTAGAAAGACGTACAAGTTATGAGAGTCCAGAGTAAAAAGATGTAATAAACTATTCCATGAACGCTCATACGTTCTCTTTATACAGGGTGTAAACAGACCCTTCACGAAGCCGTCAACCAAGCATTCTGTACATCAAACTAAGTAGCTTTATGCAAAAATTATTGCTGGGAACAAACTTTTTTTTTTGGGGTGAAAAATCACGTTTTACGGTAGGACTCAATGTAACGCACTCAAAACATTGTGATGATGGATGAATTGAATAGTGCGGAGGTCGTGGAGGTGTTTAAAGTAAAAAAAAACACATTAGAAACATGTATTTAAAAAAAAATACTTGTGAAAAAGTTGGAACTTTGACCCCCAATATCTCCGTAACTAGAAGTTTCCCAGGTATCATCTAGAACAAAAAAATGATCGCAATGACGGGGGGAACAAGTGCCTTTCGGCTTTGTTAAGGGTCTTTTTACACCCTTTATATGATACTTTTGTAGAACAGCTACGCGAACCCTCGTAGCTCTTTCGTAGCAGCAGCTACAAAAACCATCGTAGAGCTTGCGTAGCGACCGCTACGCAAAACCTCGTAGCAATTTCGTAGCAGTTAGTTATGCAAAATTACGTTATAGGTGTGCTATGGAACGAGCTATGTTTGGAGTCACTCTGAGGGATCGCATCCAGGACGAAGTGATCCAACAGAGAACCAGAGTTGTCGACATAGCTAGAATTATGTATATATTCCATGAAGCTCCGGGACTGTGAAAAAGTTGTAACCGATTGGCTTAAAACTAAAACCTACGACGATGTTGAGTCTATTGTATCTACTTTACAATAACCAAATTAGTTACACTTGGGTTGTTGTCCGTACGGTTGGTGAAAGTAGACTTATTTCGCTTCTTTCGATCCCAAGACATTGTCACAGGGCTAACCGCCAACCGGCAACCGACAACCTACTTTCGAACCCACGCTTACACCTACCTATACTGGCATCGCCTTTCGGTCTTACCAGCATTGGTCTCCATACCATGGTTGGTGTCGGGTTGGAAGTATCTTGTGATATTAATTGGGATAAGTGAACTAAGCATTGTTTATTATAACTCATACACCACCCAACCTCACTATTCAATGTTTACACTCGCACCCATACTCACTCATACACTCATACACTCACACAATACTCGTGACACACATACCACACGAACACACGCAATCTGGCCTTTTCTCTGCATAACGCTCATTCATATGCAGAGCTGTTTGTATAATTTTAAGTTACCCCTTTTAGTTTTAGTCTTGCATGTTTACATTGTCTACATTTCAATTACATAAAAAAATGATAAGTGGAAGTGCGGAGTGTCCTAATACAAGCAATTCCTTGCTTAAAAGGTGACCTCCAATAATATGTATCTTAACGCCCATTGTAATTGAAATAACCATTTTTATTATTTTTTATTATTTATAGCTCACAGAATAGGTACGTTAGCTAAAGAGGCGGGTCATATTAGCCGTAGAACCGATGACCAATGGTAGATGTGTTCTTGAGTGGAGACCGCAATTCGGCAAGCGTAAGGTCGCCTTCAGGCTAGGATGGAGCGACGATCTTCGCAGGGTGGCTGGTAGCAACTGGATGAGAGTTGCTGAGAATCGAGTTGGTGTATTCCCGTCGGCCCCACCGCCGTTGGTCCCACTGGTGGGGCCAGCGGGAATTGATTAAAATGATTAAAAATTGTTTCCGTTGTACCGTCCCCACCGTATTTTTGAGTAAAAAAATATTACTCAAAAACATTGCTTGAACGAGTAGTGTTAGTACAGTTGTGTTAGTTATGGGCAGTGACCTTACGAACAGTACTAGGCTGGCATGAATCTAAGAAGGTATTTATTACTAAAGACAGTACAGATACCCAGAATTATTAAAATGCATACCACCTTAATGAACCGAAAGACGTTGCGTTGGAAGGCCTTCCACTAGGAGCACCGACGACCTGGTGAAGGTTGCGGGATCCGCTGGATGCGAGTCGCACGGGACCGGTCAATGTGGCGACACTTGGGGGAGGCCTATGTCCAAAAGTAGACGTCTTTCGGCTGAAATGATGATCATGATGATACCACCTTGAGCTCATGCCAGCCTGGTTCTTTTTGGAGAACATTGTGTCATATTATATGCTGTTGAGTGGCGAGTGATTGAGGAGGCCTATGTCCAGCAGTGAACTGCTGTAGGCTGATGATGATGATGACGTTATAAGCGCTGGCAAAATCACAGATAATGTACTGAAATATCCGCACCTGAAAACATTGTAGACGGATCTGGTCAAATATTTTATTAGTAATCCTTTTTAGTTGCACCATCGGGACTCTGCCAGGTCCACTTCCTGTGCTCACGCTTTTTGAAGAAATAGTTTATCATACCGGGTGTAAACAGACCCTTCACATATCCGTCAACTAAGCATTCTGTACATCAAACTATGTAACTTTACGCAAAAATTGTTGCTGGGAATCAACTTTTTTTTTTGGGGTGAAAAATCACGTTTTACGGTAGGACTCGATGGAAAGCACTCATAGCATTGTGCTGATGAATGGATTGAATAGTACGAGGGTCGTGGAGCTGTGTAAAGTAAAAATCTTACATTAAAAACATGTATTTAAAAAAAAAACTTGTGAAAAAGTTGGAACTTTGACCCCCAATATCTCCGTAACTAGAAGGTTCCCAGGTATGGTCTAGAACAAAAAAATTATCGCAGTGACGGGGAGAGCAAGTGCCTTTCGTTTATCTTAAAGGTCTATTTACACCCTTTATAGATTCTTCTCCATAAAACTAGCCAGTTGGTGACCCCGGTGGTTCCGACGTCCAACTCCAAATTGCCCCACCTGCAGCTCATCCCCGTCTCGTTTGCCCAGTTTCGCATTGTAGTCCCCCATGACAACGGCGAAGTGAGTTTTGAAACCATGCAAGGCTTTGGACATATCCCCATACATGGTCTCCACTTCGTCGTCGGGGTGTGCCGAGGTCAGGGCATAGACCTGTATGACTTTCAGCGAATATTTTGAGGTTATTCTGAGTATAAGGTACGCCACCCTGGTCGACACACTCTCGATCTTCACCACGTTATTCACGAGGGACTTGTGGACGATAAACGCAACACCACCCTGGGACTGCCGGTCACGCTCTCGGAAATAGAGCAGGTTGCAGGATTTCAGGATTATCGTGTCCTACCCCTCTCTTCGGACTTCAGATAATCCCACAATACTCCATCGCAGCCTGCTCAATGCCTCTTCTAGTTCCGTTATCTTGTCGTCGGTCCGGAGTGCACGCGTGTTGTATGTTGCCAGGTCAAGTCGTCGGTATAAGCAGCCAGATCCCTTCCGGAGATTCTTCGCACCCCTCGCCACGCTGTAACCTAGACCGCTACCATAGTCGAGGGTAGACGGGCAGCCGGGTACTAGGGGCCATTTTTGTGTTGCGCTCATCATTAGGCCCCCCTAATGATCGCTAATCGCTACGCTTAGCAGGCGGGTTGGCAATCACAGTACGGTTGTTACGAAAAGCACTGAGAACGCTGCTGCTCATTGTGTGTTAAGTCCCTTAGTCGCCTCTTACGACCCCCACGGGAAGATATGGGATGGTGCTATTCTTTACGTCCGAGACCATAAACCACATATTGCAACACGAACATTAAAATGTTAATTATTATGTAAACTGTGGCAAAACTCTTTCCTTCCATCTGCGATACTGGTACAGACGTGAATTTTTCTTGCCCGCCGTTTTATTTTATCTTCCTCGGCACCAACGTACCAGCACCTCATCAGCACCTACCACCTCAATTACAACGCTACAGAGACAAGACTCCGTGGCTGCTACTGAGAAATTCCTGATGGAAAAACCCAATAACATTTTGTGGTCAAAAATAAAATCCAAGATGGCAACGACGGTATGTGACACCCATAAAGTAAAAACATCGACAATTATGTAAAATTAAATCGAAGCACAACACTATTGATATTTGTTATCATTTTCAAAGGCGCGTCGATTGGAGTTACAAGGACACTTGTTTTGTTATCATACCTCTACTTGAAAGTTTTACATTCGGTACAACATACATTTAAACTACATACGTCTCAAACACCACGTTGTTTCTTTATATAGCAACATTGTGTTACCGTAGACAACAGTGTGTGAACAACACTTCTATTAAATAATTATTACAACTTCGAATGTTTTGTGAATATTATAAGAGCTGATATAAAACAAATGTTCACCACATTGAAAACAAGCTGTAAGTAATTGAGCCAATGTAATTATACCCGTATTTTGTGCAACAATGAAAATATAACCTTTCTTCATTTTTTTTTTAAGTCTCTATGATCTATAAAGATGGCGCTAGAGATGCCTACTTATCGACTAGCTAGAGGATTGATCTACCAAAGAATATTCAAATTCCAAATCGATTTTTAAGATTTTTTATGATCTTATTTATTTATTTAAACTTCATATACAAGAGTGGTACATTGGTGGACTTAATGCCACAAGGCATTCTCTACCAGTCAACCTGATGATATTCTTAGATAAATATTATTCATGATAATTATAGTTATAATTCTACAAATAAGTATTTTTTTCGGTCGCAAATAATATTTTGTTTAACATTTTATAACCTTAAACTGATATTGAGAGGTTTTCAAACAGGACTGTGTCAACAGCGTAAAATACCGATTTAAGATTATTAATAGATATTGAATGCAATATGGAAATGACTCGCCCGTATTACATGAGACTTGAACATAACTGAAACGTCAGTGTACTTTTAAGCATGGTATAATAATATACTTCGCCTGGTATTCTCTTCCCGTGACAGCTGGGTCACGTGATTGGCCCAAGAATACGTCATCAGTTGCGATGCTGTAGATGTGTTGCCACGGTGTGTGATTGAATTACCCGGGCAAAATGCATTTTTCAAATTAACAAAGAAATTATGAACTAATAATTCAATATTTAAATTAATTTAAAACTAAATACATGAATCACTCGAGTTACTAAATAGTTAAGCTAGTTAGTAATTTATTTTATTTTGATTCACTAAATGAGAGTCCCTAAATTTACTGAAAAGGACAATCAATGGTAACACTTATCGTGACGTAGTCTTGGACATCGTGGGAAGAGAATACCAGGCGAAGTATATTATTATACCATGCTTTCAAGTACATACATTTCTGCCTAGCTGGCCGGGGGACCGTAACAAACAGCGCAAGTACTCCAGCACCCCAGCTCAAGATAGTCGAAGAACACCGTGTGGATAACCACACGGTGTTCTCAGGGGTCTGTCAGAGTCTACTGACTATAAAGTCAGTAGACTCTGACAGACCCCTCCGCCTTCTCCAGGGCGGAGGATATCCATGAGGATTTCTAAAGACAGGAAAAAAGCTAATTTTAGTGTACAATCAGAGATAATCTGATATGTATGCCACTAGACTAGGACACGTTTATTAGATGCAGTAGTGTGAGTAAAGACAGCAGATATGTATAATCGGATTTATCTACTTATTAGATAAGAATCACATGTCGGTGTGTACGTACTCGCTAATCTGTGCAATCATCGAGCCGATTTCAATTAAATTGACTGTGTATGGTTAGTTCCAACTTGAAAGACAGGATAGTTTTGGACTCGATAGGTGACGCCGTGTGAAGAAGAGGTGGGTCGCTAATAGTGGCGTACCTGGTGGGGCAAGTAGGGCACGTGCCCCGGGCGCCTTTCGAAGGGGGACGCAAAAATCGACAATTATTAAATTTAAAAAAAAAAACGACATGATAACCTCCTCTTTTTGGAAGTCGGTTAAAAATGAAAATACACTACAATAAACTATTTCATACTGGTGGCAATGTGTTTAGTGATTTCTATAGTTTCGATGTTAACGGCGGACAGTTATACGAAGAGATATTGGATGTTCGAATGTACGAATCTACAAGATAAAAGGTTAACCTGAAGAAATCTAAAGAGTTACTAGAATTTATTGTACAGTATGGCGTTGAAAGCATAATTCCAAATCTGTAGGTATCCATCGCAAGTTGTGAGCGATGTTTTAATAAGCTGAAATAATTACTTTTATATTTGAGGGCTATGCGATGCTAAATTTGCTCAGTGTAGAGCGAGAAGAAACGAATACAACTAATTTCGAAAACATCATCGATATGTTTGCGTCGCAGAAGGCTAGGAAGGAGCAGTTGTAGATACAATTGTAAAGGTAAATTGTAAAAAGTTATTACCAGAGGTCGGAATTAGTTAGAGTTATGTATGTGCTTGCATCGAAATGTTGATATTAATATGGATCTTGCCGGGATTTCCCGGGATTTATAATACAATCCCGTGTGGCCAACAATATTACAAATAAATAATAATAAAAACTTCAGAGATAGATAAGACAAATAAAACAAAGATACAATTTTTATTAGTATTTACATTAATTCACAATACAATTTTTTATTTACGTTGCCCCACACTAGGAATTTCTCCTGTATCGTGGGTGCGTTTACAAAGATTTAAACTCACACATACACAAATACCCAGACCCGGAACAACTACTTGTAGATCATACAAATATTTGTTCCGTGCGGGAATCGAACCCGCGACATTTTTTCATTAACTGCTGCGCTGCGTGCGCATGATATCCGATATCAGATGGTTTAAATTGTGTAAAAGTAAATAAATTTTTTATTTAATAAATCACGGGACTTTTTTTTTCTGCTCTTTAAAATTTTTCTCGGGATTTAAGGCATATCCACTTTATTCTTTCGCTGTATGAAATCAGTGTAAGTACACAAATAACTCTCTCTACCTAAGGTTATTACGGCATCAAACTCTAAATCTTAGTCCGTTTAGAGTTATGCAGTATTAGTTTAGTTTAGTTTATTTATTAATAATTATCAAAAATTACAGGTCATATTTTGAAAAAATTAAAACACAAATCATAATACATTAAAAAAAAAAAAACAAGTCATTATACATTAAAAAGAGCATTTAACACAAATTATCATAAATTAAAAAAAATAATAATAATACACAATAAACAGAATAATAGATCCTTACAGTATACTATATACTGTAAGGTTCTGTATAGTATATAAAACAAGTCATTTTAACAACAGTCAAAAATAATGATTTTTCTTATAATATAATGCGCTTTTTGAATTAAAACTAGTATTATGTACATAAATACCGCTATCATCAGAGTCGAAAGGGAATTTTTTATAAATAAAACACAATGATAAGGTATTTTATTTTAAATTAATTTATTTTTATTAATTTATTTTATTTATTTGGGTTACGGTTTGTGACATTTATTTCTCAAAAACAATACAATTCACTTAATATGAGAAATACAAGGTAATCTTAAACCTAAATATAAGAATTACTTATTAAGAAAGTAGGACTTGACTCGTAAATAAATAAATTAAGTAGTAGACTAAAGATACAATTTTGACAGTGTTGTGAGTAAGAGGAAGAAGTGACTGTACTATTACGTAATAAGGTTAGGCAGAGGTGTACCTAATAGTAGGTACAACCAGCATGTAATAAGGGACGAGCCTATTGCCATCAACCAGGCACAAATTCAAACTACGGCTGCTACTGAAAAATGTCTGATGGAAACACCCAGTAACACGCCCGACCTGGGAATCGAACCCAGGACCTCATGCTCAGCAGTCGCATATCCGATCACTAGACTAGCGAGGCAGTCATTCATCAAACACCATAACGTAAAAGCCTCATTGCTTGGAGATTGGAGGGAAGATATGTCAGTCAGGAGACACACACTTTGACGTGGAGTTGCGGACACCAGCCAGTTATACAATACAAGGTATTGATTCAGGGGAAAATCAAACATTTTTATACTATCCTCATCATCATTTTAGTCAAAAGACGTCCACTGCTGGACATAGGCCTCCCCCAAGTGTCGCCACATTGACCGGTCCCGTGCGACTCGCATCCAGCGGATCCCCGCAACCTTTACCAGGTCATCGGTCCACCTAATGGGAGGCCTTCCAACGCAACGTCTTCCAGTTCGCGGTCGCCACTCCAGAACTTTTCGGCCCCATCGGCCATCCGTTCTGCGAGCAATGTGCCCTGCCCACAGCCAGTTTGACAATTCTTCGAGGTACGTCGGTAACCTTGGTTCTCTTGCGGATGTCCTCATGTTCTTGTCCTCTTCTGATAAGGCCCATTGTGAGCGACCACGTTTCGGTCCCGTATCTAATCACTGGCAACACACACTGGTCATAGACTTTAGTCTTGAGACACTGCGGTAAGTTGGACGAGAAGATACCACGCAACTTCCCGAACACTGCCCAGGCGAGTCGGATTCGACGATTAAACTCTTTCTCGAAGTTATACCCAAGTAATTGGACCGTTTGTCCCAGGTAGACATAATCGTCTACAAGTTTGAGTGTAGTGTCTCCGATCTTGATAGAAGTGGGTGTTACATGGGCATTCAACATGACTTTGGTTTTGTCCATGTTCATTTTAAGACCCACTCTTTCGGAAGCTCTACTGAGGTCATCGAGCATTGTACTGATGTCCTCCATGGTCTCAGCCATGACCACAATATCGTCGGCAAACCGAAGGTGAGAGATGTAGTCGCCATTGACGTTGATGCCTAGCCCTCTCCAGTCCAAAACCTTGAAGACATCCTCCAGTGCAGCGGTGAACAGTTTCGGAGATATGATGTCTCCCTGTCTCACACCTCGCTGCAGGTAGACATAATCGTCTACCACTTCGAGTATAGAGGCTCCGATCTTGATAGGAGTGGGTGTTACTACTATCGTACTGTCTCTAATATGACCTCATTTAAAAATAAAGCTGGTTCTACAAATCCCTCGTGCCTGGCATACCCTAGGTACCAAACGATTGACACAATGTGCGCACAGGTACCTACAGTACGTCGTCCGGTCATGCAGGTACAATCAATATCTTTGAAAAATATTATTGTTGCAGTTTTGATATGGAAAGAAAAACTCGAGTGCAAGCAGGGTTTGAACCTGCGACCTTCCGATTCAGTACACCGGACGTCTTAACCAATTAGACCATCGCACCCTGCTCACAGCTCTCGAAATCTTCGTTCCATTAATAACGTCTTTTTTTTTTTTTCCGGATGGGAAATCATCAAATGACCCCCCCCCCCACTCTGGGCGGAGCGGAGGGGAGTGTCAGACTTGTACTGACTAAAACCCATTCATGTTCCTTCTTTGCCCGTTATGTTCCAGGGCCACGGTATCTCTTTCGAACAGTCCCGCAGCCCCGGCAGGCGTCGGCCCATGCGGACCCCTACTTGATTGCTGACATCTCCTTGAGGCGCGCGTGGAACACAAACGCGCCGTCGACACGGCCCGTCGTCATAAGACGGCCGGACGGCGAGCTAGCCCATAACTCGCCGTCCACAGGCCAGCGATTAATAACGTCTTACGGTGACGTTTTTTTTTTCTTTCCATATCAAAACTGCTGTAGTTCCCAGCGCAGGGTTTGCGTATAAAATATTAAATATTATTGTTGTCAAGTACATTAATAAGTAAGAATTGTACCTTCTAGCTCGAATGTGTTGCGACTGAATGCGACCACGTAAGAGCAAAGCATCCTCATTAATGCCAAAATCAGATAAATCCTCCAGTGCAGCTTCTCGGTATATTTCTATTGTATACAATCCATTTTGTAAATGTTCGCTGCAGTAAGACTTTGCCAACTTCAATTGGTAGGTTCCCAAGGCTATTAAAATGATTTGTCCTTCACTGAATCTCGAAAAATCCAAATCATTTGCTTCAAATTTTGTAAAATCAGCCGTTCTACTGTTTAAACGTTTCCTTTCCACGTAGTCGAATAAAATATTAGCTGTGTGTAACTTCTGCCTTATTTCGTAGACGAAAACTTCTGTGGTTAGTGATAACGGCAGCGATTCTGACATGTCAAAATTGAAGACTTTCATATATCCACAAACCAATTAGACCATCGCACCCTGCTTACTCTTCTCGGTCGCAGGTTAAAAAGGAGTTTGAATACTTTGTCACTCCTCTCTAGGACTTCAGGTGGTTCTGTGAAGCTGGCTTAAATGTACTAGATTTGGAACTTGATGCCATAATAACTTTTGTTCAGCTCAAAAATAGCTATCCAACGACGTATAACATGTAATTATTGGGAGGTGGGACCTTGCATCATCATTTAATCTGAATCGTATTTAATACCCACTAGGTGGGCCGATAACGGTTGCGGGAATCCGCTGGATGCGAGTCGCACGGGACCGGTCAATGTGGCGACATTTGGGGGAGGCCTATGTCCAGCAGTGGACGTCTTTCGGCTGAAATTATAACGATGATGTATTTAATACAATTAGCTTTAATTAATTAATTAAAGCCACGTCATCTTTCTTCAATTAAAACTTGATATTTAGAGTCACGTTACGATCTACATTTTTTTATTTACAGATCACAATTCGTGCAGCCACGAGAAGGTGAAACTTAGAAGAGCTCCCTGCGCGCATGTTTAGCGTTACCTGCTGCTGCTAACAGAGACTTCAGAGTTGAGACTGTGTGTCCCGACGAACATTGTGCTGACTACCTACCTGCTGCAACAAGATGGCAAGTTCCACAGAAACTAGCTCTTATGAATTCCTAAAGCGCCCTGGAATATCATCTGGTATATTAGGCCAATGGTACGAGACCAAACTCCTCAGTTTAATATACTTCAGAGCTATTCACAATGTCAAAATTGAAGACTTTCATATATCCACAAACGTAGGCAAAATCGGTTCGTTTGATGATATTTGTTTCAAGGCTAAATTGAGGGGGATCAATAAGCCCATTGCAGTATTCCTTCAAGCTAAACATAAGGAGAACAATAATTCAGTTTTATCATTAAATAACAGCGATTTAGTTGATTACTTCAACAGTTACTTGATAATCAGGCAAAAATTGCAACTCGATATTACAAAAGACGTGTTGTTTAAAGAAGGACTAAATGAAATAGATTGTCGCTTTGTTATCTATACAAACGCAAAAGGTGACAAAACAAACAAACTATACGAAGGTAGTTTAGCTGATGATTTGAATGCCCTAATGAGCACAGGCGACCCTGGCTCTCAGCTATCGCATGACAAAAAAGATGAGGAGCTCTTGTGTGAAATAGTTTTAAAAGAACAAATGACCGCGCTAGCTCGACAGATGGTGAAGTGTATCCGAGGAGAATTTCCTAACATCCAAAGGTTGATGCAGGATGATGTTGTGTTACTGTACCATGTCCTTTTGGGGCAACATGTTTTCGACATCTCCGAGATTCAACCCGAAGGGCATCGTGACGCAAACATTAAAGAGCATGTACATACAGACGATTTCAACCAGCTATTCCTTGAATTGTTAAACCGACCCGAGTTAAATTTGCCACAAAAATTCAAAGTGCCGGCTTCATTTGGGAATAAAGATTTAACAATAAAGGGAGAATGGAGATTAGACGATGTGACATCTAAAATTATTAGATTGATAGAAAAATCAAAACCCAATAAAATAGTCATTATAGATGAATCTATGGGAAAAGATTTTCTTTCGCTCAGTGGTGGCATAGCCTCTGCTGTTGGTAATTTATTAATTTTAGATGAATCCTGTAAACTGATGAAGATCAATGATAACTACGAATCACTAGGAAATCTTAGCAAAAAATTATATGGTAAATTGAAAGAAAAAATCTTCGACTTGAACGAATATAAATTTGATATAAAAGCAAAAATATTTCCAAAATTATCATTTGCTACTGACGAATATCAAAAACTTGTTGTGAGTGACTTTTTGAGTACACTACTATTTTATACATCCCAACAAAGTCAGGAAAAGATTGAGGAAACTTTAATATCTGAAATAACTAGTTGTCAAGGTGACGACGTACAACATGTAGAAGTTAGTTCCGACGCCATATTCCTTAAGTATCATGATGAGGTACAAAAATGGAGTAATAAACCAGAAGAGCGAATAGGAACATATCTTGGAATAGATGGCAGTTTATATAAAAATGCAGTAGATGCGGCAAGACAGCCATTGACCAGCGTTATAAATATGATGTATAGAATTAAAAATAAAAACTACAATCTGAGAACGATTTACAAAGAAGAGATTGCAAATACAATCAAGTTTGATAGTCTGCTTTCAGGAACTGTTATTGTTGCTGAGAATAGCGAACTTACCATGGCTAAGTTCATAAAACATTCAACTAACACTGTCGTATTAGATTTTGACTACATTCTTAATTTATCTGAAAGAGACCACAGAGCATTACGTGAAGAACTAATGAATACGAAAGAAGTGAAAAATCTTATTGGTATCTTTATTAATGCTCAGAGCATTAACATAAGCTCCTCTAGAAAATTGGAAAGTATTGCAAACTCTATGAAGGGCAAAAAAGTAATTATTGTTACGGACCAGGACTCCGTTGAAAACGCAAAAAAATATTTCTCACCAACTGGTATCGTGATAAAGGATGAAATAAAATTAATTGACTTCAACGAAGAATTACAGGAACGTATCTTAGAGGACACAAAAGTAATATTTCAAGGTGACGAAGTAAGTTTAGGTGAAATCTGTTTCTCCGATATAAAAGAATATGTCGGAGGATCCGTGTTAAATAAAATGATGCATGATAAACGATGTGTTATAGGAAAACCGATCAGCAATCCAAATTATAAACCAGAATTATACACTAAAAGGGCCGTAAGTTCTGAAATAGAAGGAACTAGATACATCCATGCATTTGATTGTTATGATAAGGACGCTGTACTTATGATTGGGGACCCCGGAATGGGAAAATCCACTCTCCTCACTGATCTATCTCTTATAACCAAAAAATTCAGGCCTGACAGTTGGATACTTAGAATTAATTTATTGGAGTACTCGAAAGAATTTAGTGAGTGGAAAGTCAAGAAAACAGGTATCAATCCTTTGGAATCTATGAAATTTTTGTGTAAAGTAGCACTCAGCGAGGAAAGTAGTAAAACGAAAGATCTAAATATAACACTAGAAGAATCGGACGGTGGCTACGTGCGTCTGAAGGATTGCACAGGTGATGAGTGGACTGTTTTTGAGTTAAAAATGTTCCTGTACTTTTATAATAATCGTTACCGTCAAGTAATAATCTTATTCGATGGATTTGACGAAATCTGCCCAACATACGTGAATGAAGTATTAGCATTAATAAAAACTGTAATGCAATGTCACCTGAAGAACAAGATATGGATCACCAGCAGATCGTATGACAATATGAAAGGATTTCACAGGTTCGGAAAAGTAAAACTTTACAAATTAAAACCCCTAGATGGTAATGAGCAGGACTGTTATCTAAATTCATTTTGGAATGAAAAGGCGTTATTGAAGGACCTCAATGACGACCAGCTTCTAAATATTTACGACTTCATCATGTTCATGTCACGAAGTGAACAAATAAACAAGTCAATATTGAAAAGCTTTTTACCAATAGAAACAATAAATAAAAAACCATTCGTTGTAGTTTTTTTGAGCTTTATAAAGTATTTAAATAAAAATCTTGTGTCCGCGTCACCTCTCGTTATGAATGCTCTCCGCGAACAGTTTCGCAAATGTTGCACATTTCACGGCGAATCCTTCGCAATTCCGATACACCTAAATATAATAGCTGAATACTTGTGCAATAAAATAAAAGACGTTAACATAAAACCTCACAACTGGGACTTGGACACGAATATATTTAATATTTATGAAGATTTTATAGTAACCAAAATGAACAGAATACGATTCCAAGAAAAAACCCAAAACGACATGATCAAACCGGATAATATATCTGCTTACGAGCGCGATTATGCGGATTTTAAAGACAAGCATAAGAAATTAGCGGCTTACGCTTTTTATGACAAATGCCTTTTTGATGACGATGAGATCACAAAAATTGAGGAAATGATTTACAAACTGAAAGAGGGAGAAGAGAGAACAGGCGTCATTTGTGGAGTAGTGAATGATGTTCCGATATTCGTACACTCCACGTTCGCAGAATACTTCGCGGTCGAGTACATTTGTGATTTATTAAAAAGAGAAGAATATCAGGAATCGCTCAAGGGTACTATATTAAACGAAATGTTTTTCAACTGTAACAATAACGTTCTAGCAACATTGGACGCTAAAATTGAAATCGACGAAGAATTGTCTGCACTTTTTATAAAAAACAAAAATGTAATATTTGATCTGTTATTGCGACAGGCCGAAAACACTCAAAATGAGCATGGTGAAATTAAATCATCCCTGTGTGAAGCGATCCGAATGGATCTACCAAATATAGGACAATTATTATTGTCAATAATCGAAGATAACTTAGACGAGAGTAATTTGATGGATTTCATTAAACTTGTAAATGGTACTAATATGTTTCTTATAGCTGTCAAAATGGAGTTTGAAGAGTTTGTACTGTCTATAGTCAATCATGTGAAAGCGATCGATGAGTCCAAGTTAATTCTGTTATTTGAAGATTTTGTTGACAATGAGAATATTGTCAATCTTAGTAGCGATGAGCTAGTTCAGAAAATACACGCACACGGGTGGACACGTATGTACATTGTCCCAGATTGGACAAATTTGGAAGAATTTATGAACCAAAACTATTTTATTTAGGTTATAGTACCTGTGTTAGAAGAGAAAAAATAATGTTAAGTTCTTTTAACTATGTGTCGCTTTATATTGAATCAGAAGTTTTCTAGCTGGCCCGTCAGCATTATGTTGAGGTTACTAATTTTTAAATGCAAATCTCAAAAACACTGTCTACAGATTATCTTCTGAATCAATGATATTATAAGTAAAAAGAGGTAGAAATCGCACTAGCGCGCGCACATCGTTGCAGACAAATTCATACAATTGTCGTAATTTAAGTACTTCAAGCGGTATAGCTATCTCTTTCTATATCATACGTTCCGTATTATCTATCGCAGTCGTAACAACGTAACGATATTTTAACACCACTCAGTATGAACGTAGCGGATCTTTCTTTATAATATAATTGTTCTGAACTTTATTATTATTAATATTGCGTGCCACATCAAGGTGTGAATCTTGTAGAAAATCTTCTAAAATAAGTTTTCGAATTTTGTCTCGCATTCATGTGCATATTCTATAATTATCGCTTTATTCGGTGAAGGAAAACATCGTGAGGAAAGAAGCAGCATGCCTGAGAGATATTTCTCGATGTAAAGCCAAGTCATCGTCCCATGGGCGACATAAACATTTTGACACCAGGTTAGGCACTAACCACATGAAAAAGAAAGATTTAAAACTTAAGCTTCTGACCTTCACCGCAATACAATGTATGTATTTGAACTATCGGTATTTTTAAGGTGAAAGCGCCAGGGTAGCTCACGAAATTCAAGTTTTCTTACGTTTTTGCAATTTGCAGGTCAGTGTCAGGTTATGTTCTTTGTTAAGGGTTTTGGTTTCCACACTTAAGTGGACCATTGTGCGTGCAGTGTCAGGTTATAAGTTGATAAAAAAAATATCTTATATCGTTCGTGTCACGTATGTCTAGTTACAGAATTATAATCATTAAAATCATCTATATAACCCCTTAAGTTCATTTAATCCTATTCAATAACTTTTTCATGAAAAAGTCATTCAAAGTTGTTAAATGAACTTAGAGGAGAGGAAAATTTTATGAATTGTTGATTTTTTTTTAATTGTGCAATACCACTTTTAAAAACTACTTAAGTACCTATACAAGGGACTCTCATTTCATTTTTACATTATTATACAACATTATTTTGAGCATATGCGTAACCTGAAACACGTGTCTAGTATTTTATGTAAAGAATCTATGTACAAAAATTTAAAACTGTGTCATGAAAAATCACAAAGTTATAAGCTTGTTCTGTTACCTAGTTGTCCGCACAAAAACATGGTCATCACGCAGCGCGCACCTCCAGCGTCGTCTTGAGCTCATAGATAATAATAATTTGGCAGTAGGTACCTAAATTATTGCGATAGGTACGTAAACTAGCTTGGTGTTCAACTTTTAAACTTTTTAAATATTTTTGGGAAAAAATATAACATGGTTTAAAAATTATTGGAATCGATTCAGTTACTTATTTTGGACAAATTATATTCAGGTTTCGCATATACTAAAAATAATGTTGTTTATTTAAACCCTTATTCAAAAAGCATGACAAAACTGATATTAATAACTATAGACCCATTGCCCTAATAGCAGTAATATCGGAAAATCACTTTTGGCGTACCACAGGGCAGCGGTTTGGGTCCGCCGCTGTTTTTAACGTACATAGATGCCTTTCCAAAACACGTCGCTTTTCCTATGGTTCTTTTTGCTGATGACAGAACGATAATTTTAAGACATATTAAAAATAGAACCTATGAATGTGACATCAAAGACGCATTGCAATAATCGATTAACTGGCTTGAACATAATAATTTAAAATTAAATTTAAATAACACTAAAATTATACAGTTTCGACAAAGAGCGGCCACTCCTGACATAAATATAACGTTTGACGCTAACAGAATTGAAGGAGTAAAGCATACAAAATTTTTAGGCTTGACAATTGACTCGAAACTGACTTGGAAAGAATTCGCATCAAGTCTTATAACATTAAGTAGGGTCGCCTTTGCTCTTTATAAAATTTAGAATTAGGCAGCTGTTGTAGCTGCGGATTGTTGCTATGTAGATTCCATATTACGCAACGGAGTAATTTTTTGGGAAAATTCCTGCGAGAAAAATAACATTTTTGAAGCGCAGAAGAGGTGCATTAGATCGATATGTCGTCTTAAACCTACGGAAAACTGTAAACCGCATTTTAAATCTCTTAATATATTAACATTACCTTGTCTTTACGAGACCGCCTTGTTCGTCAAGAAAAATAGTGAACTGTTTAAAAAAGCTTCAAACGCTATAGATCGACAAGGCACGAATATCGACACGAATTTTGTCTAAGAGACTCAAAGACCGCCCGAAAATATTCAATAAAATACCAAAATACATTAAAGATTTAACTTGACACAATTTAAACGGAGACTAAATATTTTTTTTAGTTGAAAAATGCTACTATACCGTTGACGAATTCTTTCTAGACAAAATGTAATAAACTTGGCTTTAAATGCCGTCAAGAAATATCTCTCAGGCATGCTGGTTTCCTCACGATGTTTACCTTCACCGAAAAGCAAGTGATAATTATACAATACGCACATGAATTCGGAAAATCAAAGGTGCGTGTCTTGGGTTCGAACTCGAGACACGACACTAGGCTATCACTGCTTAGTGCTAAGCTAAGCTAAGCTGTTAATTTATAGGGTATGGTCAACGAAAAATTGTATTAGTTTTTAGAAGAATTATTGTTTGCTGGTTAAGTTCATAATCGAATGAGAAAATTTGAGTTTGTCGTAACTTGATGCGCTGGCGACTATAAATAGTTTAGTTTACTGTTATTTAGAGAATTTATTCCAAAAGTTTTATTGTTTAATATTAGTGTGTTAATTTATATATAGTGCTAAAATATAACGGTAAAAAAAGTAAAAAAAAATAACATAAGGGTACTTAAAAAAAAGAGAAAAGGTTATTAACTATGAGGGTTCCTTTCCTTGTTGACTACGGAACCCTGAGAACTACAGAACGTCACCTGCTACGGTTCTTAAATACTCCTAAATAAATATAACATAACATAACGCCTGTAATCCCCGAAGGGTTAGGCAGAGGTGTACCTAATAGTACACCCACATTTCGCCAGTTAATTTAAGTCCCATGTAATAATAGGGGGCCAGCCTATTGCCATCAACCGAGCGCAAATCCAGACTCCGTGGCTGCTACTGAAAAATTCTTGATAGAAAAATTCAATAACATTTCGCCCGACCTGGGAATCGAACCCCTCATGCTCAGCAGCCTAAATAAACAAAAGTCAAAATAATAAAACAACATCATTCTGGAATGTTTTTATATTTCATTTATAAAAACGCAAACCTTACCAATTAATTTTATTAAAATATAAATTTAAATTAGACTAACAATAATTTGTAATTCAATTCCAAATAAATATGTTATGAAAAGGAACATTGGCACTTTCCTATGAAGTCTAGGCGTTAGAACAACAGAATTGGAACATTTACCAAATAGTACCGTATAATTAAGACTTCACTGTTCACTGCATACTAAAACTACAAGTATCTAAGTAGCCGAAGAACAAAAATAGAGGGACTGTTTTAAGCTTCCAAGGTTTACAACTAAACTTTTACTGTCTCTTACAGGAAATATCGGGAGCTTAAAATAATGAACAATCACGGAAGATATTGCATAAGTGACAGTGCCTTTTTATGTATTTTGCCATAGATTTCACATAATATTCAAACTAACAAATACAGATATTGAACTATTACTAACTACTTGGCAATTAAGCCATTGGCTGATAACTAATTATAAACTTAAGTTATAAGGTGGCTTAATTACCAAGAGCCTTGTTCAACACCTGAGGAGGCTCTCGTTAGGTAGCTGGATCAAAGGTTTGGATCAGAAAGTAGTACTCCAGGACACGGCTCGTATTGTAAGAAGGTTCCTCTCTTTGGAGCCCTGACCGCATAGCTGGCACCCTGTTTCCGATACCGGTGGGCTACAATTTTTTATATTTTTAAATGTTTTTCATATTGTTTTTTTCTGAAGAATATTTAAAAATGTAAATGATTTGTAAAAATATAAATAAAAGAATTAATAACAACATTTTCAATTGGCCCTATCTCTGGTCTCCGGCGACTCAGATACTTGTCGCAATAGACTGACTTGTGAGTACTTACTATGAGCTATGATTCGAGATAATATATTTCAATTCTGTTGGACTTACACCCATTTTGACCAAAACCCTTTTGTTTTATAAAGGGATTTGAATATTTTGGCTTTCCTACTCGCCCGCCATTATATTTATTTTTCGAAAGAAGATATTGTATAAACAGGTGATAATATGTGTAACTACAATTTTGTAAATAAGATAAGACGGCGGACAGCAGACCAAAATATTCGAATTCTTCTTCATAAGGACAAAATCTCTACACTAGCGCCGATCGTGGCTAAAAAAGGAACTAAAGTGGGGCCGCAATGTACTGTTATTGATAAGTAATTACAACATTTTCGAGTTTTCTAAATTTACATAACATTACGCCTGTAATCCCCGAAAGGTTAGGCAGAGGTGTAGATATAGTACACCCAAATTTCGCCGAAGTTATTTTTAAGTCTAGGGGCGAGCCTATTGCCATCAACCCGGCCCACATCCTGGCTAAACGTTACGATTTGAAATGACGATTTCTATAATTATTTACCACAACCGGTTACAGAAAAGCTGATGAAGAAATCAAAATGATCTATTACGCTGTCAAATATCCTGTCAACTTCTGTGATTATTTTAAAGGTTATGACGAACAGGGATTAACATTTCTCATCCCCTATAGATCCCTATGGATCCTCCGACCAGATGGGTGCTTTGTCTAACGATTTTTGTCGGAAAGTTGTATAATGTGTAAATTTCATTGATGGCGTCATTCCACAAAGCAACAAAATAGATTTAGTTATCTCTTTTCTTTATTTTTAATTTTCAATTTTGTTTTCATGTAGTTTTTTTTTTTAGCCGATATGTACTCTTTGTAATATTATAAAACTTGAAATGGCTAAGTGCTGTGCATACCTGAAAGTGACAAATTCACCCTAGATTTTAAGTTTAATTGTTACATTACCCCACAAATGTATTAGTGAATAAGTCGTTGGAGTGCCATAATAAAATAAATAAATAAACAAGTAAAAGTACCCTTAAAGAATCCGAAAGGCATTTGTTGTCATTGCGATTATTTTCTTGTTCTAGATCATACTTGGGAACCGTCTAGTTACGGAGATATTGGGGGTCAAAGTTCCAACTTTTTCACAAGTTTTTTTTAAGTATAAGTTTTTAATGTTATAACTTTACTTTAAACACCTCCACGACCTCCGTGCTATTCAATGCATCCAACAGCACAATGTTTTGAGTGCGTCACAATGAGCAAGACCATAAAAAAATATTTTTCACCCTCACAAAAATGTCGTTTCCCAGCAATCATTTTTGCGAGTTACTTAGTTTGATGAACAGAACGCTTGGTTGACGACTTCGTGAAGGGTCCGTTTACACCTTCTTTGATTGCACGATGCAGGATTTTTAGTTTTTCACTTACTTCGTAAATGTTACAACTATTACTTTTGTTAATTCGGCTATGTCGCGACAGTTTGATCGAAATAACATAGTCAATCAAATCATTTGGTAAAGGACACTGGACGATTTTGGAGCGTGCCAATTGTTTTTATCACCTTGTATAGAGATTAAAACTGGTACGCATTTGCGTGGTTTCTTAGTCATTAAACTTTTGAACGCCAGAGTATAAACGCACGCGCGTGGCCTCCACGCCAAGCCACAATTTCACCGCAAATACCTACTAAAAGAACAGCGAAAATTAAATAATTGTTTATTTCGTGATAAAGCACTGCACTGCACATTTTTTGTCACATATTTGTGTTGTTGGTGTAGAGAGTATGCGCTTTCTTGTCACGTATATGTGACAATGGCGTTCAAAAGATTAAAACATACAAAGCGGTGTATTCCCACGTCCCGCGTGGGCTCCACCTCAGTTAGAACAGTTCTCTCATTCCTTAGCAATGGAAGATTGTTAACCGATCTAACACCCAAATTGCGTCACAAACCAAAAATATCAATCCAAAGAATTTTGCAGGGAATCCATATTCCAGTGCATCACATGTTCCCGAAAGTTTGACAACCAGCCCAGGGGTATCGTATTACCCAGTACAAAAGGGTTGTGTAGGTCAGATAGTCAGTCACTCCATGTAAAATACTGGCAATGGCAACTGGAAGTCGACCCTGACACAGCTGTCAAAATGACATCCTGAAGATGATGTTTTTAGAAATCGTCTGCTCAAATCACTCCATGTCATCATCGCCCATATCCAGTTCATTTTTAACTTTCTTAGCCTTATCGTGCCGTTTAGCATGCAACATCAGCTTACTTCTGGTCATAAATCTTTTATTACAGACCGTACATAGATGAGCTCTATCTCCAACATGCATTTTAACATGCATGACTAAATTATTCTTCTGTGTAAAACTTTTTGAACAGATCTCGCAGACGTGTGGTTTGATTCCGAGATGAATCTTTTCATGGCGATCCAAATCGGCTTTTCTGTAGAAGGAAGCACCACAGTCGTTGCAGTTGAAGTTTTTTATGCCTTCATGGGATAATTGGTGTATGCTTAAATGGCCTAGTTGAGTGTAAGTTTTACCACAGATTGGGCACATGTAAGGCCGTTCTCCCGTATGTGTTCGAACATGTTTTTTCAGTTCATATCTTGTTGCAAATGTTTTTGGACAATGTTCGCAACTTGATCTCTCTTTTGGGATGGTGCGTTTTCTTATTCGTCTGAAAATTAGAAGTCTTTTAGGGCGAAATTGACGCAACAACATATCACGGTGAAATCTTATTTGCATGCACGGATCGGCGTTTTCGAGTAACTCTGTTTCATTCTGTCACGTTAAGGCGTCATTTGGTGGAGCGAGATGTCCGGCGGCAAGCAGCCGCATTCATTCGCATCGGCAGGACATGCGATTGGACCTCTCACTTTGGTGAGTTGCAATTATTAGTAAGAGAAAGGGAAAAAGATGCAAGAAAATGCTGAACTGTGCGTGTTAATGAATTTACCCTTAAACTATACAGGGTGGAAATAGACTGCTACTGAGAAATTCCGGCTGGAAAAAGTCAATAACACTTTGTCCACCTGGGATTCGAACCCAGAACCTCATGTTGAGCGTTCGCGTTTGTGACCTCAAGATCAACGAGGCACTCGGTGTTATAGACCGTAGCAAATATAGCCAGCTGCCCCGTTGGTATTTTGGTTGCAAGCGGGACTGCTGAGTGTGGTGTCTTGGGTTCGGTTTCCAGAATGGGCAGTGGTTTAGGAATTTCTCAGAAGCAGCCTGGAATTCAACTTAAAATTCTGGGTTTCTGATGAGAAATACCTAGAACTAGTTTAAGACCAACGGAGCAGCTGTGTTATTTAAGTGCTGTGGGTGCCACAGGCATAGTTAGATTATCATTTAGGAAGTAAGTTATGCTATAAGGAAATAATAATTCTTGTATTTATCTGTGGCGGCTTATAATTAGCAATTTAGTTACTTATACAATATGTTTTAAAAACCCTGTCCGATCCGAAAGGGGTATATAGTCATACAAATGACATTGCCAAATAAAATATTCATTAATTATAAAATGCATGATTTTTGTCCCAAATTACCACCATTTCCCTAAATTATAACAAACTTTTAAAACGTGACAACACCATCTTCGGCAAAAATAAGTTCGATCGTCAATAATTGTTTTTTATAACGTCACTACCCGAGCTTGCGCCCGTGTGTTGCCATATAAGTTTCCTTATTTTACTACATTTTATTTAATTTTCATCGGGGTATTTTTTTTTACTTGTTCTTCTTCAAGGATTACATAAATAGAATTTAATCTAGATAACAAATAATACCCTCACGGATCGGACAGGTTTTTTTTAACATATTGTGTATTATTTTTATTGTATTGTATAACGGGCTGGTGTTCGCAACTCCACGACCAAAGCGTGTATTTAGCGTGCGTATTTTTTAAAATTATTTTAATAGTCTGTAAGCTTTTCTAAAATGTAAAAAATAAATAAATATAATATTAGTATGAGTTTTGAAGAAGCTTACTTCTTTTTTTTCCCTTCTTCTTCTATTTCTTCATCAGATATCTCTATAACTTCACATTTTATAACTACTTCCTCCACCTCTTCCGTTTCCATTATGATTCCTGTAAAAAAACAGCAGACCAACCTAAAACTATTTTTTTTGAAGATGTTTACAAAAAAAAGTAGCAATTTTCAAAATTGATGATAAACTAATTTTTATTACCAGTTGTATTTATAAGTTTTTTAACAATACATTGTCTATAAATAAAAAATCAATTTAGCAACAAAAAAAAATTAAAAATAACTTTCGGAACTCTGTGACTTTGTTTGTTTAATTGAATTTATTGCCTATTTCTCCTATTCTTTTTTGTTTCCATGTGGTTAGGGCCCAACCTAATCTTTCTCTTATTATATTGCTAGCAATTTCAAGTTGCTACAAGCATAGTATTTTGGACCTCAGACTATTATGAAACTCATAGTTGCAATCAATATGTGTTTATAATGTTATTTTTTGTGAGACACGCACCTCTGATTTTTAGGATTCATGTGCGTATTTTTAATTATCACTTGCTTCGGTGAAGGAAAACATCCTGAGGAAACTAGCACGACTGAGATTTCTCGATGGCATGTAAAGCCAAGTCAGAAACCCATGGGCAGCCTAAAAACTCTGACACCAGGTTAGGCACTAACAACACAATAAAGAATGTTATTTTTATTGCTTCATAATAATTCTTAGTATGTACAGCTGTTGATGTAAATATTCCATGAAAAAAAAAGTATTTTGATTTTGCTGCGTGTATACGTATTGAGCTCATGACTATACCTATAATACGCCTAGATTTTACCCTTTAAGTTTGTCACAAGAAATAGAGGCGAGCCTGCTGCCAAAAACTGGGCTTTTGATGCCATCACCATTTTGTATGTAAAATGTGGTCCTATCCAGAAATCAAACTGTGTCAACATTTTATCCAGATAGGTACTAACTACATGCAGTAGTTTTTCTGAAATGATAGTGAGACAACATCTAACAAAAATTGTTCATCATCATATCAGCTAGGAATCACCCACTGCTGGGTATAGGCCTCCATTTTCTTCTGCCATACTTCTCGGTTCTGTGCGTCCGTGATCCAAGTGTTTCCCGCGTCTTTGACAACATCGTGAACCCCAGCAATTTGTAACAAGTAATCATTAGGTAGCTATGAGTCTCTTTTTCATTACAGTCCATTTAAGGCGAAAAAATATACTTTATTTACCTGCAGATCAATGGAAGACATGTTAAAATGTTCTAATATTAATTAAAGGCATAATTACCTGTTATAAGTACTCAATTTTTACGGAAACCAATGGCAAATTAATCCAAAGATAATATCGAAATTAATGCTTGTTTAAAACATTTTCCCACGATTTTAATAAGGAAACCGGATTTTTACCATCGCTATTAATTTACAGTGTTATTATTTAGCCTTTCTGCGGTTTTAACTTTAATATTTATTTCCGAAATGAAACTTCGGAATATTTTATTTTTGTCAGAAAAACTCGTTTTTAAATACGAGCGAGATGGAAGATTCATTGTTTGGAGAGCGTGAAAGGTTACGCATGATGCAGAAAAATGCTTCAAATTAAAAATGAATGGAACGAGTTCAGAAAAAAATGTAACATTGACAGTTCCACGGTTTGACAGCATTTTTTGTCTTGCCACTCTTTATTCTTGAAAACTACTATTTAACACTGAATTATTATGGGTTGAAGATACGGATAGATATTAAATTAAATTTCTATTACAGTCGTTTGTCGTTAGAAAATAGACTTGTTCTAGGGCTATCTGGGCGAAGTAAATATAACGGAAGTTGAGCATTAGGGTAGGATACTTTTTGTTTTTTTTTTAACTTGCAACATTTACTTCACGGTTTATTATTGCAGTAATAAAAACAAAAAATAAAAGTAACTTCATTCTTACTACTACGGAAAAGGCATTTAAACTAAGATACAAAAATAATATCAAACTATTATCTAATACAGTAGTAATTTACTATCCGTTTGTTCAATTTGAGATTAAGTAACTAATTTAAATTTTTAATTCAACAAAGTCTACAGCAGCATGTAAATTAAAATTCTTCAAACGCGGCCACAAATTCCAATAATGACTCATTTTCTAAAATAACGTTCCGCTCATTAATCAGTTTAAACGCATTTAATTTAACTAAAAGTAGGTATGAGAAAAAAGTACAAACACCTATGTTATTGGCCTTCTAAAATGAAGCCAGCCAAATTGAGAATACGTTAAAAGTGTGGTCTCATGGTAGAATGTTTCGGACTATTGCATTTGGTAGGATTATAGATAATCGGGTCACAGATGATGTCATATTGGAGGGGAATTTACATATTTAGCTTACACTGTTACCTCCGATGATGTCACTAGACCTCGCTCCACCGTCTGTCTGTCCGTAAGTTTGTCTCTGGTCTATATCTTTTGAACCGTAATGGGAAGACACTTGAAATGTTCACAGACTATGTATTACCAAGGCTTCTCTAATAATACATAAAATATAGTAAAAAAGAAGGGGTCCCCGTACAAGAAACGTTATTTCAGCATTTTTTGTGTCTCGTTACCCATTTTAACCAGCTGTCACCATCGGGGACATCTGGGAATGAACATAGTGGGAATTCTCAATTGCCACCTCTAGCAAGACCATTATTTTTAGCCAATTGAGAAATTTAACAAAAAAATATGTACTGAAGTGGAATCAGTAAAACTTCAGATCAGCCATCTTAATAGCTAGCGGTAAAACAGCTGTGAAAGGACAGTATTTGCTTGAATTGGATTGCGCTGTCAGTAATGACATTCATTACTCATGACATCAGCGCGCCGTGATGTAACCTGAATGTGTTCGTTCTGTCGACAGTTTTAATTTTACGAATGACGTTATTATTTCCACACAGGTTTTCGTGGTTCGCGGGTGCACGGTTACAAGAATTAATACGATTTTCTCTTTAATTTCTTTAGAAGTTAGTAAAAAAAACATGTCGTTTCACCAGCAACGGATAGTCGGTAAGTGTATTTAGTATTTTTTATAGTGAAAATTGTGACAAGTTTAATTTAAATTCGGTCTTGCGGCATTTATTTAGTCATATTTACAACTTTTAAAATGAAAGGAATGTGATTATTATTCTCCGTTTTCCTTCTCTTTCTTCGAATAATTCGTTTTGCAGTTCAATATTTATATTTAAAACCAAAACTTAGGAAAAAACAATGATGTAAATCAATAAACGAATAAATGCAGTGATATTATCATCAGCAAAATGATTTTATGCAAAACCAAAGATTAAATAAGAGCTCAATTGGTTAATACAATTGAACAGCTGTTATTTACTCTTCAAGGCCGCAAGGTGCATCAATAGATTCATTGCTCACCCAGTGTTGGTAGATTCAGGGCATTTTCCCTTTTTTGGGGAAAAATAATCGTTCTAGGGGAAATTTTGAGGAAACTTTGTCATTAGATGAGTTCCCATCCTCAAAAAAAAAAGAATAGATCGAACTATAGGTCAATCAGGAATCATTTTACAGCCAAATTAGTTAAATGTAAAAACATGTCATAATGCACCGATCGCATGGACTAGTGAATATGAACGGCCAATATATGTGAATGAAAATAGTTTTAAAATAGAATGAGGAAAATGCAAAACGTATCAATTTGAAAAAAAAAATGATTGTTTTAGAGGAAAATTCAGAAACTCGATCTAGCAACCCTGAAGTTACCTTTTGTGTCAATTATTTTGACCTCGTCTGTGTCGTATTGACACAAAAAACAGTGCATTGAAAATGACATCATTAGTTTGTTTATTCACTAACTAAACATATTTAGCTATCCGATTTTCGCATCAAAGGATCAGTTGCAACATTTTCCGGTTTATATAGGACAAAAATAGGCGACCTCATTATTTCCAAAGGAAATATTGTAAAGTGCGTTTTCTGATAGTATTTAATAGCACTTCGCCCGCGAAATCGTCTGCGAGAATTTTGATAGCTCAGCTAATTTGCTTGATATAAATATATATAATTTATAGTCTATGTTACGCCATGATAATTTAGCTTTTTATTAGTGAAAAAATATTGATGTCAGTAGAGCATTCAGCATTGTCAGGACGCGAACCAAGGGAGAGTTGGAATGGCGGCGGAGACCTCTCGCGTGCGGGCCTGGTTCAAGCCATGGTCCGGAGCGAGAGGGAATGGGAAGCCGTCACCTTCTGCGAAGCAGTCATGCTAGTGAAGGTGGTGGCGGGACGTGAGAGGGAAAGAACCTAACGTCCCAGCCGCCGCGGGAGACGCCCTGGGCGTCGGGGACCACGTGGTGACTTCCGGCCACCGTAGGCGCGGGCCTGTGGACGGTCAGTAATGGGCTAGCTCGCCGTCCGGCCGTCTTATGACGGCAGGCCGTGTCGACGGCGCGTTCGTGTTCCATGCGCGCAAGGGCCGATGCCTGCCGGGACTGTTCGATAGAGATACCGTGGCCCTGGAACACAAAGGGCAAAGAAGGAACATGGATGGGTTTTAGCCAGTACAAGTCTGACACTCCCTTCCGCCCCGCCCAGAGCGAGGTCATTTGATGATTTCCCATCCGAAAAAAAAAACAGGGAGCGTTGGAATCAGAAACAGTGCGTCCAGACGGAACGCCTAACAATCTGTGTCCACGTGGTCTTAGGTTGGCATTTCGGCACGGAAGAAACAAGTCTCACAGGCTCGCTCTTCAACATGAGATAAGGGTCGGAAGAACATTAACGTCCCAGTTCTACAAAACAAACCTCACTGGCAGAAGGAGTTGCTGTGATCCACCACGCGGGCCCAGTGCGGGTTGGTAGATGTCACATGTCTTCGAATCTTTGGTTCTAGGACACGCCGTTTCTTCACGATGTTTTCCTTCGCAGTTTTTAAATAAGTGAAGTGGAGACTAGGGATGTGGGGACCTTACTTAGACTAACGTGTCGTAGGTCTTTGGAATTTATTCCCAACTGCTTCCAAAACGGTGAAAGAGGACCTGGTAAGTAAATAACATGTCCTAGAACAAAAAAATCGTAGACATGTGACATCTACCAACCTGCGCTGGGCCCGCGTGGTGGATTACAGCCCACTCCCTCTCACAGAGAGGCCTGTTTCCCAGCAGTGGGAAAATTGTGTGCTGATGATGTTATGTGCCTTGGAAAACACGTTAAACCGATGGCCCTTGCTGTTTGTAAATCTTTGACAGTCGTTAAGTAGTCAGTGGCCCGAAAGTCTGACAACCAGTCTTACCAATGGGTATCGTATTACTCAGAAATTGATTTGTGGCGGTCAGATAGGCAGTCGCTTCATGTCAAATACAGCATCCGCATTCAGCTGCATTCGGCTAGGCTGGAAGCCGACCCCTACATATTTGGGAAAAGGCTAGGCAGATAGATGCGATGTATGTATTTTGATAATGTAAAGAAAAGTGTGTGAAAAATCTAGATTATTCACACACTATCTCTTCCGGTACTAGATAGGTATCCAGTATAAAGTCTAGATAAAATGTTTGCACTTCTTATCATTTAAGTAATTCATATAATTGGGTTACGCGTCAGATAAGCATGCAAAAATGTATGATATGGGAGTATTTTTGTTTAGGTACGTACTCGCTTTGTTAAGGATGATTTCCACCAAACGGCTCGCATTGCATCGGATCGGATAGGATACGAACGGATGCGGTGACAGCCGATCGCGTTCGACAGAATATCGACGCCTACAATCGGCTCCGTACCATCGCTTGCGAACGTATCCGTTTCGGCGCCTAGTCAAATAGTTTCATTCCTACCGTGTTGACAGCCGAAAGGATCTGATCGGATACGACGACAGGCGAACGAAGTCCATCGCGCGTCACAGCATACTTTCGGCTACGATCGCGTGTCGAGGAAGACACCCCCGGTCAAACTGCTGCGCGCGGCATGTAATATAGACTTTAAATTCTGTGTTTACGATTTAATATCATTTAAAGATTTTAAAATCCGTTCCGATCCGACGCGATGCGAGCCGTTTGATGGAAATCATCCTTTAGTGTTTTGTTTGGACGACGAAACAATAGAATAATAGCGAATCGGTGCACTTACCCTTTATACCATATCCATACCATACATAGCCTTTTCTCAAATGTCTACCTATTACGAATCGTGAGATACAGCCCGCTGACAGACAGACGGACGGACAGCGGAGGCTAAGTAATAAAAAAGAAAGTCGCTACACTCCCACATTTTATTGAATAGACGAAGTATCGACCTAACAAACCGTCTCTATGGAATTATCGACGTGATACTCCTTGACCTGATATGCAAATGGTTTAATGGCTGATCTAAATAACAGCTCACCTACCTGTTACTTTCAGTACTACATCAATGTCAATTGCAGTAGATTAGTATTAACATCACGCCTGTAATTTCCGTATGGTTAGGCAGAGGTGTACCTACCATACCATGTGGGTTTTTTTTTTGTTTGGTTTTAACGATTGTCTGGCAGTTTGAGTACTCTAAGCGACCTACCCGAATGTCCTTTCTTTGGTATTGTTCGTCGTATCGTTGAGCTCCTTGAGAAGTTAAGCTACACGATAACTGACAAATGCTTGCACTGACTGGACAGGTCCACTCAAATCTACGTGGTTCTTTCTTCAGACCATCTCAGACACTAATCTGCATAGTCCTCATGTGAGTTGATCAAGAATATGTCTGGACCTTAAAAGAGACCAAGACCTCTGAGTTTGTTTCGGCTGTTTCTTGTCAGAGTAGTCAGGTAGGAAACACAGGCCCCATCTAGATTAAAAAAAGGCGTGTAAAAGTGTTTGTAAAAACCTTATTTGCAAAATAAACACCATTATTATCATTTACTCTAAAGTCCAAACTCATTGCGCCAGTCTCTGATTTTTTTCTCATTATTGTGCGTCATCACATCCTAGCCTTTTCCCAACTATATTGAGGTCGGCTTCCAGTATACCTGGATGCAGCTGAATACCAGTGTTTTACATGGAGCGACTGCCTATCTGACCTCCACAACCTAGTTAGCACTGGGTAATACGATACCCCTTGGTAAGACTGGTTGTCAGACTTTTTGGACTACTGACGACTGTCAAAGATCTACAAATGACACCCGGGACCAACGGCTTAACGTGCTTTCCGAGGCACGGAGGAAACTCGGTATGTAATGGGTGGTCACCCATCCACGGACCAACCTAGGCAAGCACGGCTTAACCTTCGACCCGATCAGCTGTTATTATTTAGCCACAAGCCCTCCTTTCTCGTTATTGTGCGTAATGTATAATAATTATCACTTGCTTCGGTGAAGGAAAACATCTTGAGGAAACCAGCATGCCTGAGAGATATTTCTCGACGGCATGTAAAGCCAAGACTGAGGCCCATGGGCGGCATAAAACTCTGACACCAGGGTTAGGCACTAACCACAAAAAAATAAGAAGATTTCGCCACTTGTCTGCCACCTCGAACCATCCTTCATGATGGGCTGCCCGGTCATCTCGTCACCATGCCGGACGTGGATGACAAAAAGCCGGCCATGTTCAGATAAATACAAACGAATGATAACCCTAATTACATAATTAGTCATCATCTGTCTAGCCTTTTACCAACTGAATCAACTCGTCCTTGGTGATGACGTTGAGCTGGTCTAATTCGACCTTTGGCCTGTCAAAGTTGTATACCTGTAACACGAGGATCTGACTTCAAAAGTATACGTGTCGAGGAATTTTCTTAATTCAGGAATATGGACTAACTACGTCCTAGCATCATCTGCCTAGCCCTTTTCCAACTATGTTGGGGTCGGCTTCCAGTCTAACCGGATGCAGCTAAATACCAGTATTATACAGGGTGTAAACAGACCCTTCACATATCCGTCAACCAAGCATTCTGTACATGAAACTAAGTAACTTTACGCAAAAATTATTGCTGAGTATCGATTTTTTTTTGGGGTGAAAAATCAAGTTTTAAGGTAGGACTCTATGGAAAACACTCAAAGCATTGTGCTGATGGATGGATTGAATAGTACGGGGGTCGTGGAGGTGCGTAAAGTAAAAATCTTACATTAAAAACAAGTATTTAAAAAAAGTTGGAACTTTGACCCCCAATATCTCCGTAACTAGAAGGTTTCCAGGTATGGTCTAGAACAAAAAAAATATCGCAAAGACGGGGAGAACAAGTGCCTTTCAGATGTGTTAAGGGTTTATTTACACCGTTTATATGGAGCGACTGCCTATCTGACCTCCACAACCCTGTTAGTATTGTGTGATACCTCTTGGTCAGGCAGGTGTTATTGGGTTTTTCCATCAGAAATTTCTCAGTAGCAGCAACAATTGGCTCGCCCCCTATTACATGGGACTTAAATATAACTGGCGAAATGAGGGTGTACTATTAGATACATCTCTGCCTAACCCTTCGGGGATTACAGGCGTGATATTATGTTATAGGTACCTATCCCGGTAGTACACACGGCGGCACATGATGCTGTACATTTCCAGTATAACTTGGCCTCGCTTTGTATAGATTTTCTATACAATGAGAGATCCGCATAAATTGGTTTTGTATAGCTTGATTGGCCGTCGTGCGTACGATCCGATCACTACGCGGGTGACGCCGTGGGCGTAACCTGGTAAATAAAATAATGTGTTCCTCTGTTTCCAGGTCCGATGCCACCACCAGAGCTGACAGACAAGTTGCGTCTGTACCATGTGGATATGAACCCCTACGGTCACAGGGTCCTGTTGATCTTGGAGGCAAAGAAGGCTAAGTTCGAGGTCTACAAGCTCGACCCCCTCAGCTTGCCGGAATGGTTCAGGAGTAACAATCCCAGATGTAAGTACTATCATCTTTTTTTTGTTTACACACTAGCATTTCATCCGCGACTGCGTCTGCAAAAATTGTGATAGCTCGGCTAATATGCATGATATAAATATAATTTATAGCCTACAGCAACCACGAATAATGCAGCTTTCTGCCAGTGAAAGAATTTTTAGAATTGGATCATTAGTTCCGGAGATTTCCATCATCTGCCTAGCCTTTTCCTAACTTTGTTAGGTTCGGCTTCCAGTCTAACCGGATGCAGCTGAATACCAGTATTTTACAAGGAGCAACTGCTCTCACCTCCACCACCCAGTTCATCATCATCATCATCATTTCAGCCGAAAGACGTCCACTGCTGGACATAGGCCTCCCCCAAGTGTCGCCACATTGACCGGTCCCGTGTGTCTCGCATCCAGCGGATCCCTGCAACCTTTACCACGTCATCGGTTCACCTAGTAGGAGGCCTTCCAACGCAACGCAGGGTAGATCACTGGGTATCGTATTACCCAGTTAGTAATTGGTAATACGGTACCCCTTGGTAAGACTGGTTGTCAGACTTTTTGGGCTACTGACTACCTGTAACGACTGTCAAAGATCTATAAATTACAGCCGGGACCAACGGCTTAACGTGCTTTCCGGGGCACGGAGGATACTCGGTTTGTAATGGGTGGTCGCCCATCCACAGACCAACCTAGGCAAGCACGGCTTAACACTAACAAGGCAAGTTACTCATCTATCTATTTTCTTATTTACAGTAAAGATACCGGTGCTAGAGATACCCACAGACAACGGTGACAAATATCTATTTGAGAGCGTGGTTATTTGCGACTACCTCGACGAGAAGTATACGAGGAACCAGCTGCATGCAAGGGATCCTTACGTGAAGGCTCAGGATAGGCTGCTCATAGAGAGGTTTAACGAGGTTGGTTTTCAGTTCATCTTTAATCTATGGCGACATCTATCGCGATATCACAGTTTTCGCGCGTTTAACAATTTTGGCACCTTTAATTTTTATGTACCTGTTGCCCGCGAACTTCAACCGCGTGGAATTATTATAAAAATATTCTTTCCCTATTTGAATTGGATTTTGTTAACAATTTCAAGGGTTTTACTTTTTGCACGGAACGCTAATTCTTTTTCTAAAATTATACAGGTTGTAAACAGACCCTTCACATAGCCGTCAACCAACCATTCTGTACATCAAACTAAGTAACTTTACGAAAAATTATTGCTGGGAATCGAATTTTTTTTTGGGATGAAATATCGCGTTTTACGGTAGGACTCGATGGAAAGCACTCAAAGCCTCGTGCTGATGAATGGATTGAATAGTACGGGGGTCGTGGAGGTGTGTAAAGTAAAAATCTTACATTAAAAACATGTATCGAAAAAAGTTTGTGAAAAAGTTAGAACTTTGACTCCCAATATCGGTACGGTCTAGAACGAAAAAATGATCGCAAAGACGGGGAGAATTGGGGCCTTTCTGCTATGTTAAGGGTCTATTTACACCCTTTAAATCAGCTATTGCCTATAAAAGTCCCGTCACAATCGATCAGTCCGTCAATGAGTACAATACCTACACGGGCAAATTGTATGGAACAGCTGACATTTTTTCTAATTACCGATAAAAATTATGATGTGTGGGATTCAGAATTATGAACTGCAATACGTGGTATCCGTTTGTGCACTGCACCAGTGTCTTTTCTACCCTGTATACAGTAACATAAACACAGACAGACGCCATCACTTCAAGCTACTACAATCTGTCAATAGATTTTCAAATTTATCACTAAAGCATTAGGTTTCAAGGTCAAATTTGACAGTTTCGGGTAGCTTTTTGTGCTGGCTTCTGTGTCAAAATTGTTCTCATGACAAAAAAATTTGCAAATGTTTCCCAAGACAGTTTCTCGGTAGGTATATCTTAGGTAATTGGATTGATCCATATTGCCCCAATAAAAAAAAAACACTTCGTACCAGTAGCGAAGGGTTAAATTTTGTAAGAGGTAAGCCGGAGTAAATATCTTTAATGTGATTATATTATTTGTCTATAGAATACTGACTGTGCCATTTTTCAAAGGGAAGCCGGTAGACATGAGTTCTATGGAACATTCGCCACTGCTTGGTACACAGTTATACACAAACCCGACACCAACTGTCGGGCAGTAGTCTACCAGACACATTACCCGTTTGGTTGGAGGATCCTCTCTTTCCTATGGCAGATGATGCTTTCTGAATCAAACCCTTGATCCAGCTGCCAAGCGAGAGCCTCCTCAGATGTTGGTCGAGGCTATTGGCTATTATACATGGTGTAACAGAAAGGGTATAGTCATATGAAAGGATATGCTGCAGACCATCAAACTGAACAACTTCTTCCATGGGTCCAAAATCGTAAATGCGAAAAAATTATCAGCAGTCCCATACTAAATTTCAATACCTACTCGACCCAAATGTATTTTTTCGCGTTCACGAAATTGGACCCATGGAAGAAGTTTTTCAGTTTGATGGTCTGCAGCATTGCAGCATATCCTTTCATATGACTATACCCTGTAGATACTCACGTCACTTTAGTTCATTCTGGTTTCATTTTATTTCAGTTGATTAAAGGCAGCTTGGAGTGTTTCGACACCAACTTCGCGTTTGGAAGTGAACAAATCGTACAAACACTTGATATCTTCGAAAAGGAACTCGCTTCAAGAGGTAATTACACTTTTTAGGTTTCCGTAGTCAACAAGGAAAGGAACCCTTATAAATAGTTTCGCCATGTCTGTCTGTCTGTCCGAAGCTTAGCTCAAAGACTCTTAGTACTAGAAAGCTGTAATTTGGCTTGAATATACAGATTAGTTCCGCCGACAAAGTGGTAAAATAAATTCACGAAAAGTATTTTTTTTTACGGTATCTCCTGTACCTGTGTATACGTAAAAGTCCATCGACACGCTAAGAAGACACCAAAGCCTTTTGAGGAGCAACGGTTCACACGTCATCATTCATTATAGTGTGGTTAGTGCCACAACGTAACCTGGTGTCAGTTTTTATGCCGCCCTCTGACTTGGCTTTACATCATCATTTCAGCCGAAAGACGTCCACTGCTGGACATAGGCCTCCCCCAAGTATGGCCACATTGACCTTCCCTTACGTCTCGCATTCAGCGGATCTTACATGCCGTTGAGTAATATCTCTCAGGCATGTTGGTTTCCTCATGATGCTTTCCTTCACCGAAGCAAGTGATAATTACACAATACGCACATGAATCCGAAAAATCAGAGGTGCGTGTCTTGGGTTCGAACTTGAGACCTATGACTTGGCAGTCCGAAGGTCACACCACTAGGCTATTACTGCTTCACACACGTCTACCTAACCCTTCAGGAATTACAGGGGAGATGTCATGAAATCATGCGATTTTTGACCAAAGACAAACGACTTTTAAACAAAACAAATGCAGCTAATTTTTTTTTTTTAAACAGATTTTTGTGCCTCATTGGTGTAGTGGTCGCAAGCGCGACTGCTGAGCATGAGGTCCTGGGTTCGATTCCCAGGTGTAGCAAATTCTTATTGAGTTTTTCCATCAGGAATTTTTCAGTAGCAGCAACGGAGCCTGGATTTGTGCCCCGTTGCTGGCAATCACCTATTACATGGGGCTTAAACATAACTGGCGAAATGTGGGAGTACTATGAGGTACTCCTCAGCCGAACCCTTCGGGGATTACAGGCGTGATGTTTTGTATGTACATATGGGTCTTTGCAACTAACACTTCATTTTTACCTGATTATAGGTACAAACTACTTCGGAGGGCATAGACCTGGTATGTTGGACTACATGATATGGCCGTGGGTGGAGAGGCTGTATCTCCTTCGATGTGTCAATCAGAGGAAATTCGATGAGAAAAGAGGGTTGTTCCCTAACTTTGTAAGTATACTTTAATAATACACTCCTGAACTTCTAAATTGAGACATGTTGCTGTTTCATTTTTACCCGACTACGGCGAAGCCAAAAGGAAGGGTTATGATTATGCGGAACACCAGTTTGGTTTCCGCAAGGGGCGCTCCACGGTGGACGCCATCATGCGCGTGAGAGCCCTCACGACGGGGGACGCGGTGTCCCGGGGCGGGGTCGTCTTGGCGGTGTCTCTTGACATCGCCAACGCCTTCAACTCCATGCCCTGGAGCTGCATTAGGGAGGCACTCCGGTATCACCGGGTGCCAACCTACCTTCGTCGTGTGGTCGGGGACTACTTGACGGATAGGGCCGTCATCTACCCCGGTCAGAGCGGAGAATGGAACCGGCGAGAGATGTCGTGCGGTGTTCCACAGGGATCGGTTCTAGGACCGGCCCTGTGGAACATCGGTTACGACTGGGTGCTGCGCGCCGACCTCCCTACCGGCGTCAGCGTAGTTTGCTACGCTGACGACACTCTGGTACTGGCACAAAGGAGGTCGCACGAGGCGGCGGCCGAAAACATGACACGCGGGGTTGCGATAGTCGTGGAGAGGATCCGGCAATTGGGTCTCGAGGTGGCATTGCACAAGTCCGAGGCCATGTGTTTTCATGGGCCTCGGAATGCGCCACCGTCGGGATCCCTACTGACGGCAGGAGGGGTTTCCATCGGCGTCGGGTCGACGTTGAAGTACCTAGGACTCGTCCTCGACAGCCGGTGGAACTTCGTGGAGCACTTCCGACGTTTGGCTCCCAAACTGGAACGGACAGGGGCTGCCTTCAAGCGGCTCTTGCCCAACCTGAGGGGTCCAAACGCCTCCTGCCGGAGGCTATACGCGGGGGTCGTGCGGTCCATGGCCCTTTACGGGGCCCCGGTGTGGGCGCGTTCTTTGAGGCGGCAAGCTGCCCACTACCTGAACGCGCCCCAAAAGGTGATAGCCATAAGGCTAATCCGGGGGTACCGCACGATCTCCGGCGAGGCGGCTAGCCTCCTTGCCGGATTGCCGCCATGGGATCTGGAGGCGATAGTCCTCGCGCGCCTGCATGAATGGCGCGCGGAGGCACTACGTCGGGGGGAAACTCCGCTGCCGCGGCAAATTGCCGCTCAGCGGACAGACCTCCGGCGTGATATCATGGCGACATGGAAAGAGCGACTGTTGCAACCCCGTGCAGGGCACGCTACCATAGTGGCGATAAGTCCCCTCTTTGAGGAGTGGCTAGAGAGGCGCCACGGCGCCCTCACCTACCGCCTGACGCAGATCCTCACCGGACACGGTTGTTTCGGGAGGTTCTTGCACCGAATCGGGCGGGAGGAAACGCCCGGGTGTTTCCACTGCGAGGATGGTCCGGAGGACACGGTGGAGCACACCGTAGAGGTCTGCCCCGCTTGGGCGGAGCACCGCCGTGTCCTTGTAGCGGCGATTGGCGGCGGCGATCTCTCGCGTCCGGCCCTGGTTCAAGCCATGGTCCGGAGCGAGAGGGAATGGGAAGCCGTCACCACCTTCTGTGAAGCAGTCATGCTAGTGAAGGAGGTGGCAGGACGTGAGAGGGAAAGAACCTCACGTCCCAGCCGCCGCGGGAGACGCCCTGGGCGTCGGGGGTCACGTGGTGGCTCCCGGCCACCGTAGGCGCGGGCCTGTGGACGGCGAGTTATGGGCTAGCTCGCCGTCTGGCCGTCTTTTGACGACAGGCCGTGTCGACGGCGCGTTCGTGTTCCACGCGCGCCTCAAAGAGATGTCAGCAACCGAGTAGGGGTCCGCATGGGCCGATGCCTGCCAGAGCTGCGGGACTGTTCGAAAGAGACACCGTGGCCCTGGAACACAAAGGGCATAGAAGGAACATGGATGGGTTTTAGTCAGTACAAGTCTGACACTCCCTTCCGCTCCGCCCAGAGTGGGGGGGGGTCATTTGATGATTTCCCATCCAAAAAAAAAAAAAAAAAAAGCGTTATGATTATTTTTAGCAGTCCATATCAGGTCCCATTTAAATAGATGGACAAACTTTTAGAAATCTTTCAGACCACCAAAATAAGGACAATGGTAAAAAAAATATAAGAAAAACGCATTAGAGACTTACAAGAAACAAAATCAGCTAACGAAAATACACTAAAAATGTTGGTTACCCAATGCATAAACACATCAATGTCTTTGTTAGCTCATAAATCTGATACTACAAAATGTACCCATAATGGATGTGTTTATTCTAGAGTGCAGGAAATTTATAATTTTAGGTCAAAATAAAATCAAAGTGATTTTATTTTGACCTAAAATGATATCGTAATGCGAAAAAATTATCATCTGTACCATACTAAATTTCAATACTCGACTCGACCCAAATGTATGGGACAGCTGATGATTTATTCGCATTTACGAAATTGGACCCATGGATTCCTCCATGGGTCCAATTGTTGTTCAGTTTGATGGTCTGCAGCATATCCTTTCATATGACTATACCCTTTATGTTACACCCTGTATAAAAAAAGTTTTTTTTTTTATTTACAGTTAAATACTAGCCATTAAATAATTTATTTCTTGGTATTTCAGGCCGACTGGGGTGATCAAATGCAGCTAGATGAGGTGGTGAAGAAACACGCGAACTCGCCACAAGAATACTTTGATTATTACAAAAACGCTAGAACTCATTCTATGGGGTACTACTTATAATTCCATGAGATGTTGGTACACGGTGTAAGGGGGATTCATGACCTCAGGCGAAACAACTTGGGGTAACCTTTTGAACGCCATTGTCACATATACGTGACAAGCAAGCGCGTGCCCTATACGCGAAATGACACAAATATGTAGCAAAGTTACTATCATCTGCCTAGCCTTTTCCCACCTATATTGGGGTCGGCTCCCAGTCTAACCGGCTGCAACTTTATACCAGTATTTTACATGGAGCGACTGGCCGACTGGATGCGAGACGCACGGGACCGGTCAATGTGGCGACACTTGGGGGAGGCCTATGTCCAGCAGTGGACGTCTTTCGGCTGAAATTATGATGATGATGACTGGCCGACACTAATGTATGCACTTGGCAAAATTCAGAACCATTTTCTCGTAAAATATCGATTGCAAAATTTGAGATACTATCTATTTTATAATAACTAATTGAGTAGACTTAATATTATTTTCGTATAACAACAAAATCAGAACCAACGGGTTTTGTCGACGGAAGAATCATTTGTCATTTTGTCGATTCTTCAGTCGACTAAACCTGTCTCTACTGTGGTCATGGTGCACATGCAGGAAATCAGTTTTTAAAGTTGCTGAGTGTATACATACAGGGTGTAAGGGACAGCCCTCCGCATGACCAATGACAATTCTAGCGAAATTTTTCTCAGGAAAATTTTCACTTTGTTTATCGTTTTTTCAGTATAAAATTCCCTTATTTCAATGTAAAATTACGTTATCTGTACTCAGCACTGCTTTTATGTAAATAATACAGCTAAAATTAAAAAAAAATCCAACAACGGATGACGACGCGTGAAATCAACTGTTCACTTCCTGCCTAGGTACAGAGTTCATCGAACTCGTCTTCGAGCTTGCCGTTCGCTACGTGCGTTTTGCCACGGTAAAGATACGTTGCGTATGAGGAAATAAAACAAATCAAATGTATTGGATTCTCATAACGTTCCTGAAATAATTTCTTGTACCGGTCATTTTGCTATTATATACTGAATTCACCCCATCAGTCTACGGAGAGCTGTCACTTACACTCTGCATAAGTGCTCGTGACTATGTCATTCGGAACTAACAGGCATTGTGTCGGTACCTAGTATTTTGTTATGTATCATTATGATTTAGCAGAGTGAGGTTGACTGCTGGACATAACCCTCTCCCAAGCATCGCCACGACCGACCCTGGACTTACCACATCTATTTACCCGTATTACCATTACTAAATTGTGTGCACTTAAGTTAAATCAATATCTGAAATTTGACACGATACGTCAAATTCATACAGCTGTCAAAAAAGACAGTTATTTTCTGTTTTTTTTTTTTTAAATTGTGCAATATTCTTTTGGCGCCAGAATGACATTGACACAGCGCTGTTGGCAAACAATTGTAAATTGTCAAAATGTGTTAAAAAAACAATATGGTGGCGTCAGTTCCGACTATGGCCACGTACCAAAAGAAAAAATGCAGGACTACTAATCGCACATTAATATCAAATCAATCAATCAATTATCATTCTTGATTATTTATTAGTTTCATCTTCTTTTCTTGTATTATTAATGAAAAGGCTGTTGATAGAAAACAGTCAACATGCTAAACAATTAATATGGCCGAGTTTATTAATGGTAACTCTTTTTAGGCTTGAAATAGGCCGATTTTGTTATGAGTGCACATTATTACGTTAACCTAACGGTTAAACATTTAGTTTTAGACATTACGAAGTCATAATATTTTTAAGTAGTATTTAAAAAAAATGTTTTTTACGAAATCTCAAATTCTTTTTTTTTATTAGTTTAAATGCATTTTTGGGCATATTTTTTTGGAGTGTTCGTTGAAATTATGTCTGGCATTTTATAACGCATTTAAATTTTAAAATTGTTAGCTTATTTTTACTTTTAAAAGCGAATTCCACTACTGAAACTGAACGCAATTAATTTTAGTTTAGTATAGGAAAGAGATGGAGCTAGACTTCCTGTATAGCCATCTCTTTCCCACAATGCCCCGTACATTGGCCACAGTAAAACTTACTCAGGTAGAAATTCATTGTTGACTCTGCCCTGGAGTGTAACTGTGGCGCTATTCCACAAATGATGGGACACTTAATATCGTGTCCTGTTATTTGATCATTGCAGGAACTGATGGACTAAGACAGCTACTCTTCTTCTGTATCGTGTGGTTAGATCCTAACCTGGTGTCAGAGTTTTATACCGCCCATGGGCCTCTAACTTGGCTTTACATGCCGTCGAGAAATATCTCTCAGGCATGCTGGTTTCCTCACGATGTTTTCCTTCAAGTGATTTTACTATATTACGCACTGTGTGAATCCGAAAAGTCGGAGGTACGTGTCTTGGGCCTATGACTTTGACACCAAACCCGTGGTACAATTCTGGGCCAACACAATTTAATTGCCATCTTCGTCTTAGCGTGTCGATGGCAAAAAGTTCAAATGTTATGTTCAGCCCAGAACTCAGCCACGCGAACCCCACTCACTGATGCAGTAAGAAGATCGTCAAGTGTGCAGGTGATAGGGCATGCGGTGCAAGATGGAAGGTGGGCCATTGTCTGTGGGGAGACGCCGCATACGCACTTGAGGTCTGAGCCATCCATGAACCCCCATCTGCGGAGTTTGTCTTTGGTCCGGCCGACTTGGGTTCGAAGTCTGTTTAAGGATTTCCAAGTCGGCCACGGTAATGCGTGCCCAGGTGGTATATTTACTGATGGATCGTTGTAGATTTTTTTTTGTTTTTTTTTAAGTTGTCAAGGGGTTTGAATTGCCATCGACACGTATAGAAAAGAAAGGAATATGGAATATATAGTATAAAATTGAGGCCCAGAACATACAAGATGGAAGGGACGTCGACGCTAAAACGGTTACCACGTATTCAGTACATCATTCTGAACCCCCCACAGGAGGAGCTCGTGGCTTAATAACAACCGCTCGGGATCTTTAGGTTAAGCCGTGCTTGCCTAGGTTGGTCTGTGGATGGGTGACCACCCATTACTTACCGAGTTTCCTCCGTGCCTCGGAAAGCACGTTGAAGCCGTTGGTCCCGGGTGTCATTTGTAGATCTTTGACAGTCGTTAGATAGTCGGTGGCCCGAAAAGTCTGACAACCAGTCTTTCCAAGGGGTATCGTATTACCCAGTATTAACTGGGTTGTGGAGGTCAGATAGGCAGTCGCTCCATGTAAAATACTGGTATTCAGCTGCATCCAGTTAGACTGGAAGCCGACCCCAACATAGTTGGGAAAAGGCTAGGCAGATGATGATGATTCTGAACCCCCGACAGAATTTTTTCAACAGTAATTAAAAAAAACCAGCTGTTTCCAACAACACTGCAATACCTACACGGTCAAAATGTACGGGACAGCTGTTTAACCGTTTTAGCGTCGGTGTATCTTCCACCCTGTATAAATGCGTTCAAGACCTGTCATTGTCATCCAATATTCCAAAGGAATTTTATCTGATAGCTCTTGAACGTGGATTAGATATGCTAATCCCTTTTAGTTTTAGACGTTCAATTCGCTCTTAGTTTCTGTTATGGAAGAAAGTTGTACTTAAAATTTACATCATTTTTATATTATTGATATTAAGATCAGTGCTTAACATGTAACACACTTTTAATGTACAGACGGCAGCACATCGAGCTACTACAAGCTGACAATTTCTTTAATATATTTTTAACTTTACCGCATTTTTTTTTTGTTTTTTAATTAGGTTCAAGCTTTGATTGGGAAAATTTGACAGTTTTGGCTCGCTTGATGTGCTGGCATCTGTACCTATCACAAATTATAAATTAGTCAATGATATTATAAAGAAACACGCTACGTTCATACTGAGCGGTGTTCAAATATCGTTGCGTTGTTACGACTGCGATAGATAATACGGAACGTATGATATAGAAAGAGATAGCTATTGCGCTTGAAGTACTTAAATTACGACAATTGTCTGAATTTGTGTGCAACGATTTGCGCGCGCTACTGCACCTACACCTTTTTATTTATAATATCATTGAAATTAGTGGATTACTTGCTGAAAACGAAAAGTGCTATGAATAGCACATTTAGATCGGTAAAAATCGTTGAGAAGGGTTGAACAAAATAAGAAAGCTAATTCAGCGTTTCTAATTTTACCAACCTTTCGTATTTCATAGATAGGTACATTTATTACATATTGTACAGTCGCCAGCACATGAAGCTACCCGAATCTGTGAAATTTTTCCAATCCACCTTGAACTTAATGCTTTAGCGATAAAGTTGAAAATCTATTAAAGAAATTTGACAGATTGTAGAAGCTTGATGTGCTGTCGTCTGTATAAAGTATGTAGCTATCTTTTTTTTTAAAAAAAAGGATCCTTTTGACCGATAGCTACATCGGATTTCCATTGAGTTTAACCTTCCGAAATAGGAGGCGTCTTTTTTTCGTGTATGTATGTGGTAGGCCGAAAGTTGTACAGTCACGAGCACTAATATCGCACATCCTCTAAAAAACTGTCATAAGACAAAATATGTAGATTTTTTAGATAATAATCGACTTCAATTGTCCTTGCTCTATAATTGAAAAAAAAAACCGCCAAAAGTATACCAAAATAAGTCGCCAAATGGCACAAGCGAAAGTTTTTGGCGCAAAGCATCGTTAAGAACACAAAAAACTTTAAATGCGTCTATCTCAAAACTGCTATTTTTGTGTTATGACAGTTTTTTAGAGGATGTGCGATATGTATCGTCATCATCATCATCATTTCAGCCGAAAGACGTCCACTGCTGGACATAGGCCTCCCCCAAGGGTCGCCAAATTGACCGGTCTAATATGTATACACTTTCCTAAATTTAAATGCAATTTTCGCAAGAAATAACGATTGCAACTTAGAAAAAAGATCTTTTTCATAAATTTATGAGTTGCAGAATACTAAGTTCGTAACAACAAGAAAATTGAATCAGAACAGTAGGAGAAAAACACTTTTAAAAGTTAAGTGTTTACATATTGTTGCTCGTGACTGTACATCGATGGCGTTGCCTACATTTTTCTGTGTTAAAAGAAATCTGTTTTATTTTTATGTTGTCTTTTTAATAACGTAGTGCTCGTTTTAAACTTAGATGGCGATTATTTATATTTTTTTTGTTTTAAGAAGACAAAATATACTTGATATTATTTATATGTTTAAGTTTAAGTTAATAAACAATTTAAACTTTATTATTTCTGTTATTGATCTATTTCACCCTCTTAGTACACACATACATACTTACGCACATACCAACACAACGTATATAACAACGTATATATAACACGCAATAATATCACCATGACGTCCTACGCAGGAGTAATTCCAGTGTGGGAAAGAGACACCTTTACAGGTCGTCTAGCGCCATCTCTTTTCCACACTGGGAACTAATGGTAGATCACCTGGCCATAAGTTTCTATGCGATCGAGCACTGCTCGAGTGAAAATAGAGAAAATGAATTTTCCCTTGTATAATTTGTTATTACAACTTTAAATGCAATAAAAAATATTTTTTTTCTATTTCATTTTAAAAGCGTTTACGAGTTACGGCATTTCATAAAAAATTTCAAGTCCTTTTTTTTCGAAATAACTAAACCGATTTTAATGAAACTTTATACGAAACAAACAAAACCACAGATAAACTAAAAAACAAGACCAACAACAAAAAAAATTGTTTCAATTCCTATTGTCGGCGGTAATTGTTGTTTTTTTTTTCTCCGCATCAAATATTTACATTGTGTTTATAGATAGAGGAGCTCGTGGCTAAAGAATAATAGCCGCTCGGGTCGATCTTTATCTGCTTGCCTAGGTTGGTCTGTGGATGGGTGACCACCCATTACATACCGAGTTTCCTCCGTGCCTTGGAAAGCACGTTAAGCCGTTGGCCCCGGGTGTCATTTGTAGATCTTTGACAGTCGTTAGGTAGTCAGTGGCCCAAGAAGTCTGACAACCAGTCTTACCAAAGGCTATCGTATTACCCAGTACTAACTGGGTTGTGGAGGTCAGATAGGCAGTCGCTCCATGTAAAATTCAGCTTCATCCGGTTATACTGGAAGCCGACCCCAACATAGTTGGGACAAGGCTAGGCAGATGTTTGTAAATAGAATAGGTATCATAAATAAACATGATTATTTAAAAAAATATTTACTTTTATGGACAAATTAACATTTATTTGTGTTCTAATTAAAAACTATTTGAATTTTCTAATTTTCATATTAGGCTGCTTAGCGGCTTTATACCTTTGCTTCTCTTTTAACCAGGCGAAAGCAATACGCGGAAAAAAAGCAAGTTAAGGGGGAATCCCCAGGGGAGCCCGCGAAATTCAAATGAAAATGAATACTGTTTTTATTTTACGAAAACCTTAATATGCAATGAATAGTGCTGGGAGCCTCCTTTTAGTCAAACAATGCCTGTGTTAGGAGACTGCGCTCTTCCATATCTTAGAATGAATAACATTTAAAAACTTAATTACTACACTTATATTTATATAATTTTTATAGTTTAAAATAATGTCTTTTATACAATTTTTGTGTCATGATTGTAGTAAGCGTAGCGTAGTGTATACAAATTTAGTTTGGTGTGGTGTGTATGAGATGTAGTGCGGTTTGGTTTAGTGTGTTGTGGTGTGATGTGATGTGATGTGGAGTGGTTTTGTATAGTGTGGCGTAGTGTGGTGTGTGGATAAAGAGTAAGGTGTGTATCGATACGGTGTGACATATTACTCATGATATTCCAGTAGAGATTCCGTATCCTCATAACTAAGAGACTTAAAATGTTCTTAAGTTTTTTTTGCAATTTGCAGATCAGTGTCAGATTGTATGTTGATGAAAATATGATTCGCGCAAATAACACAGAATTTTAATCATTTTTATTATATAAATTCAGACTTGTTACTAAAAAAATAATAGATTTGTACACCAATTTCATTGGTAGGACATAAAGCTCGACTAAATTGTATACATAAGACCTTTATTGTAATACTTATGTTCACAAATAAAGTTTGATTGATTGATTGTTTGATAAAGTCATTGTGGGGTTACATGAACTTTCGAAATTCGTTCATTGAATGACTTTTTCATGAAACAGTTCGCGCAGGCGCTTCCACTTTAAAAATACCGATAGTTCAATATACCGATTCTAGCTTATGTATTAAATAAATCTTTTTCATGTGGTTAGTGCCTAACTTGGTGTCAGAATGTTTATGTAGCCCATGAGTCTCTGACTTGGCTTTACATGCCGTCGAGAAATATCTCTCAGGCATGCTGGTTTAGTTTCCTCACGATGTTTTCCTTCACCAAAGAAAGCGATAATTATACAATATGCACGTGAATGCGAGAATAAATTCGAATACTTGTTTTAGAAGATTTTCTACGAGATTCACACCTTCATGTGGCACGCTGTATTAATAATAATATAGTTCAGAACAATGATATTTTAAAGAAAGATCCGCTACGTTCATACTGAGTGTTGTTAAAATATCGTTACGTTGTTACGACTGCATTTGAAGTACTTAAATTACGACAATTGTCTGAATTTATCTGCAACAATTTACGCGCACTAGTGCGATATCTATGTACCTCTTCTCATTTATAATATCATTGGTTCAGAAGATAATCTGTAGAAAATTAGTTACCTCAACATACTGCTGACGCGACGGCCAGCTAGACAATCTAAAGATAGACCTTATATAGGAGAGGAGGTGGTCAAAAACTAGCAAAAATAGTCTTACTTAATAAGTGAATGGCGTCTTATGTATAGAACATTAGTTTTAGTATATGCGCAACCTGATACACCTGTCTAGTATTTTTATGTAAAGAATCTAAGTACAAAATTTCAAAACTTTATCATGAAAAATCACAAAGTTATAAGCTTGTTCTGTTACCTAGTTGTCCCGCACAAAAACATGGTCACCACGCAGCCCGCGTCTCCGGCATCGTCTTGAGCTCATTGATAATAATAATTTGGCAGTAGTTACCTAAATTATTGCGATAGGTAACTTTTAACATTTTAAAATATTTTTTGAAAAAAATATAACATTGTTTAAAAATGATTGGAATCGATTCAGTTACTTATTCTGAACAAACTATATTCAGGTTTCGCTTATACTAAAAATAATGTTGTAAAAGAATATCTGTCAACCGACGTTGCTATTGTGGTATTTTAACATAACATCACACCTGTAATCCCCGAAGAGATGGGTAGAGGTGCACTGACATTTTGCCAGTTACGTTTAAGTCCCATGTAATACGGGGCCAGCCCATTGCCATCAACCGGGCAGAAATCCAGACTCCGTGGCTGCTACTGAGAAATTCCTGATGGAAAAACCCAATAACACTTTGCCCGACCTGGGAATCGAACCCTTATCAGCCTTTTTAAATTACTGATGAAAAATTTCTGTGTGGGGTTCAGAATGAAGTACTGAATACGTGGTATCCGTTTTAGTGGGCACAAATCCAGTCATCGTTGAAGATTTTAATTAATAATATAGTAACACCAACATTAAAATGTAAATGATTATGTAAACTGTGGCAACACTCTTCCCATACATCTGCGACACTGGTCCAATACAGACGTGAATTTTACTTGTCCGCCGTTTTATTTTATCTTCCTCGGCACCAACGTACCAGCACATCATCAGCACCTACCACCTCAATCACAACGCTACAGAGACTCCGTGGCTGCTTTGAGAAATTCCTAATGGAAAAACTCAATAACAATGCCCTAGTCTGCACTAGCCTGCACTAGTCGTTTCGTGGTTTACGAGTTCGGTGATAACGGAAATGACGTCAAAATGAAAATCCAAGATGGCACCGACGAAAATTTTCGGTTTCTGACACCCATGAAGTAAAAACATCGACAATTATGTAAAATTAAATCGAAGCACAACACTAGTATTTGTTATCATTTTGAAAGGCGCATCGAGTGGAGTTGCAAGGACACTTGTTTTGTCATCGTTATTAATAAACATATTTCCTCTACTTTGAAGTTATACCTTCGATACAATATACATTTAAAATACATACGTCTCAAATACCATGTTGTTTCTTTAATTAATATAGCTTCATTGTGTTACCGTGGACTGCAGTGTGTAAACAATAGTTCTATAAAAGAATTATTACATCATCCAATGTTTTTGTGAATGTTATTAAGATATGCTATAAAACAAGATGGTGAACATTGAAAACAAGCTGTAAGTAATACAATCAATGTATTTTGTGCAAAAATTAAAATAGAAAAGAAAAGATAACATAGAGAATTTAAAAAAATATTAATTAAGGTAATTAAATAATTCATTCATTTTTTTTTTAATTCTCTATGAACTATAAAGATGGCGCTAGAGATGCCTGCTTATTTTCTACCAAGGGGAATGATCTACCAAAGAATATTCAAATTCCAAATCGATTTTTATGATTATTCATGATCTTCCTCTTAGCGTGTCGATGGCAACTTTCATTAAATACATTTGGTCCAAAATTCAGATATGCGAACTCCGCTCGCTGATGTAGTCATAAAATCATCAAGTGCGCTGATGTCAGGGCATGTATAAATATTATTCATGATAATTATGGTTATAATTCTAAAAAATATGTGTTTGTTTCGGTCGCAATCCTTTTATTCAACATTATAACCTTAAACTGACATTGAGACGTTCGCAAATAGAACTGTATCAACAGCGTAAAATAGGTACCGATTTAAAATTATTAATAGATATTGAATGCAATATGGCAATGACTGGACTGGAATAACTGGACTGAAACGTCGGTGTACTTTTAAGTACATACATTTCTGCCTAGCTGGCCGGGGGACCGTAACAAACAGCGCAAGTACTTCAGCACCCCAGCTCAAGATAGTCGAAGAACACCGTGTGGTTATAGTCAGTAGACTCTGACAGATCCCTTCAACCTTCTCCAGCGCGGAGGACATCCATGACGATTTCTAAAGACAGAAAAAAAAGGTGTATTAAAGCTAATTTTAGTACCTATACAAACAGAGTTATAATCTGATATATATGCCACTTAATAATAATTACAAAGCGAAAAGGACACATTTATTAGATGCAGTAGTGTGAGTAAAGACAGCAGATATGTATAATCGGATTTATCTACTTATTAGATAAGAATCACATGTCGGTGTGTACGTACTCGCTAATCACACTTATTAGATGCAGTAGTGTGAGTAAAGACAGCAGATATTATCAACTTAATATATAAAAATTCCCTTTTTTTCTTGTGTAGGTACAGTGAAAGATCAATTTTAACCGCTGTACCCTTGGCCTTGAAACCCATTCAAATTAAATTAACAGGTGTCATTAATTAAAAACCTATTTTCCAAATGTTTTATGGCACAGTACCTATCTAAATATATAAAAGCGAAAGGTCACTCACTGACTCATCACGAAATATCGAAAACCGCTTGACGTATAAAGATGAAATTTGGCATAGAGGTAGTATATAGTTAGTAGACGTCCGCTAAGAAGGATTTTGCGACAGGGCCGGATTAAGGAGGTCTAAGGGCTCTCGCAAGTTTGTATGAAAGTCCTCAATTTTTTGTGCTACAAACTTGAAATTTGGCAGGGAGTTAGTTAATAGTTAGTAGACTAACGCCAAAAAAGAATTTTGCACAGGGCCGGATTAAGGAGGTCTAAGGGCTCTCGCAAGTTTGTATGAAAGTCCTTAATGTTTTGTGATTAAAACTTGAAATTTGGCAGGGAGTTAGTTAATAGTTAGTAGACGTTCGCTAAGAACGGATTTTGCGACAGCCTGGACTAAGGGCTCTCGCAAGTTTATAGAAGATAATATGATATATATATAGGTAGAGAGATAGAATATAGTTAACACAAGTCACATGGGAAGAGATTTTATGACAGGGCCGGTTTAAGGGAATATAATCGCTTTCGCAACCCTATGTGTTCAACAAACATTTATTGATGACTTATAATACAACAAACAGAAAATACAACTAAATTAAATTCAAACGAAGTGCCTATTTATATTTTTTTTACAACAACATTTACGTAGGTAAGGAGTTTCATCAAGTTATTGCTCGAATATTTTTTTGTATTTTGTCCCGGGTACCTCCGTGACGCATTTCCATGTTAAAAAGTATCTTATAATACGTTGAACGTGGTATTCACATATCACCATATTAAATACCAAATTCCAGACAATATTTTAAATATGGTGGTCTCGGCAAATATCACGTAATTTTTTCTCCGCAAGAAACTAAAATTGCGAGAAAACTGGGTTTAATTAAGTAAAACTTGTTTCTCTACTAAAATACGGAAAAAAAATAGAAATGGTTAAACACATTACTATTTTAAATTAATTCAACGCTATCAAGCACAGAGGACTAGGTGGACCGATGACCTGGTAAAGGTTGCAAGGATCCGCTGGATGCGAGACGCACGGGACCGGTCAATGTGGTGACAATTGGGGGAGGCCTATGTCCGGCAGTGGACGTCTTTCGGCTGAAATGATGATGATGATGAATCAAGCACAGATTACCGTATCTATACTAAACTACGCATTCTGATATATCTCACGTGAGATTAGGAGGGTGAGGGGGCAAGCCAAATCTCTCGACATCTCACCAAGGGGGGAAAAATCGCCAAAATTGCCTCACGTAATTAATGGACGGCCCCTAATACAAAAATCCTTGCTTAAAAAGTGATCTCCAAAACGTGTGTGATAACTTTATGAAAAAAAGAAATAAACATTTTTTTAACACTGCCCGACCCGGGAATCGATCCCAGGACCTTAGTCGCGGTTGCGACCACTCGACCAACGAGGCGGTCTCACACATACAGACCAAAATTTCCACGCGAACGAACTCGCGGGCAACTGCTAGTCTATTATATACCTAATTAAAATACAGCTCACCTTATCAACATTAACAAAGTGTCTGTGCACTTTAGATTATGGACAACAATACGACATTTCTCTGTATGTAGTTACATAAAATTCCACGACGGATAAAAGATCTTAACAATAATATGTTTAAAAAGAAATTGAAACAATTTTTAATACAATAATGTATTATTCCACAGCTGAGTTTATGGAGGACACTACTGACATTTAGATTATTGAAATATTTATTTTTTTATTATTATTATTATGTTGACATTGAAAAGTGTTATTATGTAAGTAATTGAGTTATTTTATTTTAAATGTGTGTCAGTGGTTTCGACACAACTAACTTTATTATTATTATTATTTGTATGCTCTCGAGTAAAATGTAGCGAACTGACCATTTTGTTATAACATCCTATTGTAATGAAACCTACATTTACAAATAAATTTGATTTGATTTGATTTGATTGATTACCTATTTCAGAAGTGGTATTAGACCACTATAATACAGGGTGTTTGGTGCATTGTTTGCCAAATTGAATTGTCCGAATGGAGAGGTTTTTTTTTTTTTTAACGGTCTTATTGCAGGAACGTTTTGTTTCTGGCTTATAATAATATTACTTTGTTTGGTACCATGACCTCAACAAAACAATATTGTTTTACTCCTGCTTAGTGCGGGGAAAGAACGAACGATTTATAAGATTTGTCTTTTGCCTGTTATAACATAGAAGAAACAACTACCAATACAAACTGTATAGCGCTGTCTCTTTCACAAATAAACGGTCCGAATCGTATTGTGAAGTCAAAGTCTTGGAGCAAAATATAACTGTAATTAACATTAAAAAAAATATTTTTATATCTAAATTTCATTTGTAAGGATAACTATCCTTACAAATGAAATTTTGATATAAAATATTTTTTCATCATAAGAATCATAAAACTCATCAAAATCTTTGAGGAATTTTCTGTAGGCAGTAAGAAGTAAGTTTAAAAGGAGGTTATGGCCTTAATGTTACATGATAGGAATCGGAACAGAATTTTTATAACTGGCTGGTATTATTATTTTTTTCCTATGTAAAGAGGCATCCATGGCAGTGCATTATGTCATACCTGTCAGTGGTCGTCAACAAAAATCAATTATCTATTTATGTTTAAATCGTAAATTAAATAAATAGCGTTTAGTTTTCTTGTGTGCTGTGATTGTGACAAATAACGTTTTCGGATTCTGTTCTTTTATATGATGGACTTCAATATGCTACCAACTACCGCTCCTAATGAAGATGCGGTCTTATCCAATATCGGTCTTATCCTTATTTCCTTGTGCAGTTGGCTTTTAATAAAAAAAACTTAACGTGAACGTTGACTACTACGAACTTTTATGTTCTCTTAAGAGGGAAAGAGCAATAAATGGGATGTATATCATTAAAGATGCATCGATGCGTTTTAGAAACCACTCTATGGAGCAAGTATGGACCTCGTTGAAATAATCCCAAGAAATTCGTTTATGGACTAGTCTTCGACTCGTTAATCTATATTTCAAACTGTATAATAAAGAATTCTCATTATAAACTAATATGAGCAATAATAATTTTATTTAATCTTAGTGCTTGTAGGTCTAATAGAATGACTGATTCTTTGTGACTGTGTGAAAGAAGTTGTGGATGATTTGAGGATGACAAATGATGTTCAAACGATGTAAGGGCGACCTCTAAAACACGCGCGGGTACGGGTTTAGGTGCACGATCGCGTGTCAGTATTGAAGAATAGTATGAGCAACGACAAAACGCGTGGGCGCCGAGCGCATGTGGATTTCTAAGGATATTTTGACAGCAAGCACTCGCGCGAGTTTTAGTGGACGGCCTAAATGGTAAAAATGTATTGATTAAAAGTAGTACCTACTGGTTATAATAAATAACAACAATAGTATACAGACTCGCACACATGTCATTCTAGTTAAGGAGGTGCTCATGGTGTAATTCGCTTTCAATGTTATTCAAAACATACAAATACACAAACAATAACACATTTATAATGCGTGGAAGTTTACATGTTTTTTATAAATATTGTACTTTATAGAATGTATAAAAACGAAGAGAAAGAGCCAAAACCATTGAGCAAAAACACATGTCATTGGATTGGAACGTAATCGGAAAAAAAGTTGCGTTTTGTAATTGCACGATTACTTAATTTTGAGTAAATTAAAATATTTATAACTTTTGATTCCCGTGTCAAATTCAAATTCAATATTTTTTAAATAAATATCTCATAAAATTGTAGTTATAATTATTTTATATTTACACTTGCATGGAGCTTCGTTAATTTTATGATTCTTTGGGTCCACTTTCGCCGCCCTTCTTTGCTGCGGTGATATTCACCCATTCAGAGTTACGTTACGATCTACGGGATGCAATTAAATTCATCGGCATTCTTTTAAGAGGTCACTGTACTCATCATTATGAACAACTCTTACTATGGGACCAAACCTGAAATTGAGAAAAAAAAATCAGCCGTTCCATACATTTTCTTTGACGAGTTATGCGAACTTAAACGTAGGGAACAGCTGATTTTTTTTTCGCGACTTCTGGTTTGGTCCCGTAGTAAAAGTTGTTCATAATGATGAGTACAATGACCCCTTAAAAGGATGCCCATGAATTCAATTACACCCTGTATATTTTTTATTTACAGATCACAATCCTAGCAGCCACGAGAAGGTGAAACTTAGAAGAGCTCCCTGCGCGCATGTTTAGCGTTACCAGCTGCTGCTAACAGAGACTTCAGATCTGCGACTGTGTGTCCCGGCGAAAAAAGATGGCAAGTTCTACAGAAACTAGTCCTTATAAATACCCAAAGCGCTCTGGAACATCTGGGATACGAGGCCAATGGTACGAGACCAAACTCCTTAGTTTAATATATTTCAGAGCTATTCACAATGTCAAAATTGAAGACTTTCATTTAGCCACAAATGTAGACAAAATCGGTTCGTTCGATGATATTTGTTTCAAGGCTAAATTGAGGGGGATCAATAAGCCCATTGCAGTCTTCCTGCAAGCTAAACATAAGGAGAACAATAATTCAGTTTTATCATTAAATAACAGCGATTTAGTTGATTATTTCAACAGTTACTTGAAAATCAGGCTAAAATTCGAACCCAATAATACAGACGTGCTGTTTAACGGGGAACTAAATGAAACAGATTGTCGTTTTGTTATTTATACAACCGCAAAAGGTGACAAAACAAACAAACCATACGAAGGTAGTTTAGCTGATGATTTGAATGCCCTAATGAGAACAGGTGACCCTGGCTCTCAGCCATCACATGACAAAAAGGATGAGGAGTTCTTGTGTGAAATAGTTTTAAAAGTACAAATAACCGCGCTAGCTCGACAGATGGTGAAGTGTATCCTAGGAGACTTTCGTGACATCCAAATGTTGATGCAGAATGAACTTGTGTTACTGTACCATGTCCTTTTGGGGCAACATGTTTTCGACATCTCCGAGATTCAACCCGAAGGGCATCGCGACGCAAACATTAAAGAGCATGAACATACAGACGATTTCAACCAATTATTCCGAGGTAAACTGGTCCATGAATTTTTAAAACGACCCGAGTCAAAGATGCCACAAAAATTCAAAGTGCCGGCTTCATTTGGGAATAAAGATTTAACAATAAAGGGAGGCGACAAAAAAATTGAACGGAAATTAAACGATTTGACATCTAACATTATAAGATTGATAGAAAAATCGAAACCCAATAAAATAGTCATTATAGATGAATCTATGGGAACAGGTTTTCTACAGCTCAGTGGTGGCATAGCCTCTGCTGTTGGTAATTTATTCATTTTAGATGAATCCTGTAAACTGATGAAGATCAATGATAACTACGAATCATTAGGAAATCTTAGCAAAACATTATATCGCAAATTGAAAGAAAAAATCGACGACTTGAACGAATATAAATTTGAGGTGAAAGCAAAAATTTTTCCTAAATTATCATCTGCTACTGACGAGTACCACAAACATGTCGTGAGTGACTTTTTGAGTAAACTTCTATTTTATACATCCCAACAAAGTGAGGAAAAGGTGGAGGAAACTTTAATATCTGAAATAACTAGTTGTCAAGGTGACGACGTACAACATGTAGAAGTTACTTCCGACGCCATATTCCTTAAGTATCATGATGAGGTACAAAAGTGGAGCATGAAATCTGAAGTGGGAATGGGAACATATCTTGAAAAAGAAGGCAGTTTATATAAAAATGCAGTAGATGCGGCAAGACAGCCATTGACCAACGTTATAAATATGATGTATAGGATTAAAAATCAAAACTACACTCTGAGAACGACTTTCAGAGAAGAGGATGCTAATACTGTCGAGTTTGATAGCCTGCTTTCAGGAACTGTTATTGTTACAGAGAATAGCGAACTTACCGTGGCTAAGCTCATAAAACATTCAACTAACACTGTCGTATTAGATTTTGAATACATTCTTAATTTATCTGAAAGAGATCACAGAGCATTACGTGAAGAACTGATGAATACGAAAGAAGTGAAAAAGCTTGTTGTTGTTTTTATTAATGCTCAGAACATTAACTCAAGTTCCTCTAGAAAATTGGAAAGTATTGCAAACTCTATGAAGGACATTAAAGTATTTATTGTTACAGACAAGGACTCCGTTGAAAACGCAAAAAAATACTTTTCACCAACTGGTAACGTGATGAAGGATGAAATAAAATTAATTGACTTCAGCGAAGAATCACAGGAACGTATCTTAGAGGACACAAAAATAATATTTCAAGGTGACGAAGTAAGTTTAGGTGAAATCTGTTTCTCCGATATAAAAGAATATGTCGGAGGAGCCGTGTTAAATAAAATGATGCATGATAAACGATGTGTTATAGGAAAACCGATCAGCAATCCAAATTATAAACCAGAATTATACACTGAAAGAGCCGTAAGTTCTGAAATAGAAGGAACTAGATACATCGATGCATTTGATTGTTATGATAATGACGCTGTACTTATCATTGGGGACCCCGGAATGGGAAAATCAACTCTCCTCACTCATCTATCTCTTATAACCAAAAAACTCGGGTCTGATTGTTGGATACTTAGAATTAATTTATTGGAGTACTCGAAAGAATTTAATGAGTGGATAATTAAGAAAACAGACATCAATCCTTTGGAAGCTATGAAATTTTTGTGTAAAGTAGCACTCAGCGAGGAAAGTATTAAAACGAAAGATCTTAATATAACACTAGAAGAATCGGTCGAGCGCGTCGGCGACGTGCATCTGAAGGATTGCACAGGTGATGAGTGGACTGTTTTTGAGTTAAAAATGTTCCTGTACTTTTATAATAATCGTTACCGTCAAGTAATAATCTTATTCGATGGATTTGACGAAATCTGCCCAACATACGTGAATGAAGTATTAGCATTAATAAAAACTGTAAAGCAATGTCGCCTGGAGAACAAATTATGGATCACCAGCAGATCGTATGACAACATGAAAGGTTTTGACAGGTTCGGAAAAGTTAAACTTTACAAATTAAAACCCCTAGATCGTCGTGAACAGGACTATTATCTAAATTCATTTTGGAAAGAAAAGGCTTTATTGAAGGACCTCAATGACGACCAGCTTCAAAATATTTACGACTTCATCATGTTCATGTCACAAAGAGAACAAATAAACAAGTTAAAAGCAAAAAGCGATTTACCAATAGAATCAATAAATAAAAAACCATTCGTTGTAGTTTTTTTGAGCTTTATTAAATATTTAATTAAAAATCTTGTGTCCGCGCCACCTCCCATTATGAATGCTCTCCGCGAGCTGTTTCGCAAATGTTGCACAATTCACGGCGAATCCTTCGCAATTCCGATACACCTAAATATAATAGCTGAGTACTTATGCAATAAAATAAAAGAAGTAAACATAAAAACTCACAACTGGGACTTTGACACGAATATATTTAATATTTATGAAAATTTTATGGTAACCAAAATGAAAAGAATACGATTCCAAGAAAAAACCCAAAACGACATGACCAAACCGGATAATATATCTGCTTACGAGCGCGAATATGCAGATTTTAAAGACAAGCATAAGAAATTAGCGGCTTACGCTTTTTATGACAAATGCCTTTTTGATGACGATGAGATCACAAAAATTAAGGAAATGATTTACAAACTGAAAGAGGGAGAAGAGAGAACAGGCGTCATTTGTGAAGTAGTGAATGATGTTCCGATATTCGTACACTCCACGTTCGCAGAATACTTCGCGGTCGAGTACATTTGTGATTTATTAAAAAGAGAAGAACATCAGGAATCGCTCAAGGGTATTATATTGGACGAAATGTTTTTCAACTGTAACAATAACGTTCTGGCAACATTGGACGCTAAAATTGAAATTGACGAAGAATTGTCTGCACTTTTTATAAGAAACAAAAATGTAATATTTGATCTGTTATTGCAACAGGCCGAAAACACTCAAAATGAGCATGGTGAAATTAAATCATCCCTGTGTGAAGCGATCCGAATGGATCTACGAAATATAGGACAATTATTATTGTCAATAATCGAAGATAACTTAGACGAGAGTAATTTGATGGATTTCATTAAACTTGTAAAGGGTACTAATATGTTTCTTGTAGCTGTCAAAATGGAGTTTGAAGAGTTTGTACTGTCCATAGTCAATCATGTGAAAGCGATCGATGAGTCCAAGTTAATTCTGTTATTCGAAGGTTTTGTTGACAATGAGAATATTGTCAATCTTAGTAGCGCTGAGCTAGTTCAGAAAATACACGCACACGTGTGGACACGTATGGACATTGTCCCAGATTGGACAAATTTGGAAGAATTTATGAACCAAAACTATTTTATTTAGGTTGTAGTACCTGTGTTAGAAGAGAAAAAATAATGTTAGTTCTTTTAACTATGTCAGTGTTCCTTTAGTGTCGCTTTATATCGGATCAGAAGTTTTCTTAATGGCCGTCCTGTCAGCAGTATGTTAAGGATACTAATTTTTAAATGAGAATCTCGAATCCACTGTCTACAGATTATCTACTAAACCAATGATATTATAAATAAAAAGAGGTATAAGATATCGCACTAGCGCGCGCAAATTGTTGCAGACGAATTCAGACAATTGTCGTAATTTAAGTACTTCAAATGCAGTCGTAACAACGTTACGACATTTGAACGCCACTCAGTATGAACGTAGCGGATCTTTCTTTATAATATTATTGTTCTGAACTATATTATTATTAATATTGCGTGCCACATCAAGGTGTGCATCTTCCGAGTGGTCCGCGATGGGCGCTGAAGCAGCTGGACCGGGACCTCCTCCTGGAAGCCTCGATCGTGCAGGCCTGGGTGTCATCACCAGTCAGGCCTGCTGACATCAACAACGAGGCGGGTTGGTTCCAGGAGGCCATGTCCGAGATCTGCGACGTGGCAATGCCCCGAGTTCGGCCAGGAAGCGCCCGGCGTCAGGTGTACTGGTGGTCGCGAGAGCTGACGTCTCTGCGCAAGGCGTGCGTTGCCGCGCGGCGCCTGTACGCCAGGCATCGCAGGCTCCGCATCCGCCCTCCGGATGCGGCAGCCATTGAGGCGGAGCTGTACGAGGGGTACAGAGCGGCGAAGACCGCCCTCCAAGAGGCTGTCCGGCGGGCCAAGAACTTGGCCCGCGAGGAGATGCTGGAGTCTCTGAACGGAGATCCGTGGGGGCGCCCTTACAAGATGGTGCGGGACAAACTCCGCACCCGGGCCCCCCCGCTAACGCAGAGTCTCCGGCCTGAGCTCGTGGAGGACGTGGTGAGCGCTCTGTTCCCTTCGCGAGGGGAGCATCCTCCCCCGCCTATAGCTCCGCCGCCGCGTGCGGTGCCGGAAGCGGACCACACCGATGACGATGACGACGTTCCGGAGGTGACTGGGGTAGACCTGAGAGTGGCGGTACGCAGGCTGAAAACCAGAAACGCCGCCCCGGGACCCGATGGCTTGCCTGGCAAAGCCTGGGTCCTGGCCTCTGAGGCTCTCGGGCCCCGACTGGAAGGGCTCCTAAGCGCATGCTTGGAGAGAGGCCAGTTTCCGCTTCGTTGGAAGACGGGGAAGCTGGTCCTCATCCGGAAACCAGGGCGCCCTGCGGACTCTCCGTCCGCATACCGGCCCATCGTGTTGCTCGACGAGGTGGGCAAGCTCTTTGAAAGAGTCATTGCCAACCGCCTCGCCGGGCACCTTGCGGGGATGGGTCCGGATCTTGCGGAACACCAGTTTGGTTTCCGCAAGGGGCGCTCCACGGTGGACGCCATCATGCGCATGAGAGCCCTCACGACGGGGGACGCGGTGTCCCGGGGTGGGGTCGTCTTGGCGGTGTCTCTTGACATCGCCAACGCCTTCAACTCCATGCCCTGGAGCTGCATTGGGGAGGCACTCCGGTATCACCGGGTGCCAACCTACCTTCGTCGTGTAGTCGGGGACTACTTGACGGATAGGGCCGTCATCTACCCCGGTCGGAGCGGAGAATGGAACCGGCGAGAGATGTCGTGCGGTGTTCCACAGGGATCGGTTCTGGGACCGGCCCTGTGGAACATCGGTTACGACTGGGTGCTGCGCGCCGACCTCCCTACCGGCGTCAGCGTAGTTTGCTACGCAGGTTCCTGCACCGAATCGGGCGGGAGGAAACGCCCGGGTGTTTCCACTGCGAGGATCGTCCGGAGGACACGGTGGAGCACACCGTGGAGGTCTGCCCCGCTTGGGCGGAGCACCGCCGTGTCCTTGTAGCGGCGATTGGCGGCGGCGATCTCTCGCGTCCGGCCCTGGTTCAAGCCATGGTCCGGAGCGAGAGGGAATGGGAAGCCGTCACCACCTTCTGTGAAGCAGTCATGCTAGTGAAGGAGGTGGCGGGACGTGAGAGGGAAAGAACCTCACGTCCCAGCCGCCGCGGGAGACGCCCTGGGCGTCGGGGGTCACGTGGTGGCTCCCGGCCACCGTAGGCGCGGGCCTGTGGACGGCGAGTTATGGGCTAGCTCGCCGTCCGGCCGTCTTATGACGACAGGCCGTGTCGACGGCGCGTTCGTGTTCCACGCGCGCCTCAAAGAGATGTCAGCAACCGAGTAGGGGTCCGCATGGGCCGATGCCTGCCAGAGCTGCGGGACTGTTCGAAAGAGACACCGTGGCCCTGGAACACAAAGGGCAAAGAAGGAGCATGGATGGGTTTTAGTCAGTACAAGTCTGACACTCCCTTCCGCTCCGCCCAGAGTGGGGGGGGTCATTTGATGATTTCCCATCCAAAAAAAAAAAAAAAAAAAGGTGTGCATCTTGTAGAAAATCTTGTAAAACAAATATTCGAATTAATTCTCACATTCATGTGCATATTGTATAATTATCGCTTTCTACGGTGAAGGAAAACATCGTGAGGAAACTAAACCAGCATGCCTGAGAGATATTTCTCGACGGCATGTAAAGCCAAGTCAGAGACTCATAAACATTCTGACACCAGGTTAGGCACTAACCACATGAAAAAGAAAGATTTAAAACTTAAGCTTCTGACCTTCACCGCAATACAATGTATGTATTTGAACTATCGGTATTTTTAAGGTGAAAGCGCCAGGGTAGCTCGCGAAATTTAAATTTTCTTACGTTTTTGCAATTTGCAGGTCAGTGTCAGGTTATGTTCTATGTTAAGGGTTTTGGTTTCCGCACTTAGTCCTGAAAGTGGACCATTGTGTGTATAGTGTTAGGTTTAAAGTTGATGAAAATATATATTCGCGTCCGTAACACGTATGTATAGTTACAGCAACTACAGTACTTTCACAGTTTTTGTGCCTTGTGACTGGGACTGTAGCTATATTTCACTGTTGTCTTTGTTTCGACAATTCAAAAGTGCCTGTAGCTGGCCTACTTGAAATAAATGCTTTGATTTTGATTTTGATTGACAGAATTATAATCATTAAAATCAAGTTCATTTAATCCTATTCAATAACTATTTCATGAAAAAGTTATTCAATGTGGTCAAATGAACTTAGGGGTCGTCCATTAATCACGTGAGGCTGTAAAGGGGGGGAGGGGGGTTCGGAAAAAATCACGAAATATCACTAGGGGGAGGGGCAGGTGTAGTGAGATATCACGTGTATTTATTTTTTCTTTGAACGCGCGATTTCTAAACCGAAAAGCGGTGCGTGACCTTGACATTTTTATCACGGTGCTTATTTTTCCAGAATTAAATTAGATTATACCTGTTAACCTGTATTTAAAGATAATATTCTGTTTTTTTTAAGATACTTTGTACCAAAAAAAATACACGTGATTTTGGGTGGGAGGAGGGAGGGGTAGTCTAAAACTTCACCACGAATCACCACGGGGGAGGTGGGGGTTAAAAATTTGCTAAAAAACATCACGTGATTAATGGACGACCCCTTAGACGGTTGTGTCGATGATTATTACCGCCATCGTTTTTAATTGTGCATTACCATTTTTAATAAACTACTTAAGTACCTATACAAGGGAACTCTCATTTAAGTGTTTCGGAATGAAACTGCGTATCTAAATGGTTAACGGAAAATTGTTTTTACTTTTTAGAAGAATTAATGTTTGCTGGTTATGTTCAAAATCGAACGAGAAAATTTGACAGTTTGTAGTAACTTGAGGCGCTGGCGACTGTAAATAGTTTAATTTACTTTTATTTAGAGAATTTATATCAAAAGTTTTATTGTTTAAAATTAGAGTGTTAATTTAGATATAGTGCAGAAATCTGGTTGATAAAAAAGAAATCCATCTCTTTAGCGCTAAACTAGCTAGTAATTAATTAAGCTTAGGTTATATTGAAGTGAAGAGAAAGGACAAATTAAGCCTTAAATACATTAGAAGGACAACAAAAATAGCGGACGTATCACGCAAAATAAAGGCTGAAATGGAAATGGGCAGGTCACCTAATGAGGGACAAAAAGGAAAAATGGGCTAAATTAGTAGCTAAATGGTACTCAAGAGAATGCAAAAGAAAGAGAGGACGCCCGATACGAAGGGACGACGACCTCAAAGTGACAGCGGGGTCAATGTGGAAGAGGGAAACCCGAGACCGAAAAACGTGGAAGAATATGAGAGTAGCCTATGCTAAGGCAAAACAATCTTTGGAAACCGATGTCTGAAGAATAAATTTTCTTATTAAGTAAATAATATAAGGTCTATCTTTTCATACACGAAATATTTTAAGATTAACTTCTATAAGTCGTAAAGTCGCCATAGCAACGAAAAAAAAAAAATATCTGAGTGTTTTTTTTTTAACAAAATTATTATAATTCTATAATTTTTTGAGACTTTTTGCATAAAACCTTTACTCCCATATTCTAACAATGACAGTAGGTAAATACGACGTAGTAAACTAGTGTAATGGATGCTTAAAAATAAGGAGCCAGTTTTGTGTGGGTCAAGTAATTTTAAATTATTTATTTTTATAAAAAAATATACTCAGAAAAAAAAAATCTCTTGAAATGACTTTGTTATAGCCGTTAGATGACTCCCTGAAAATATTTCGTGTATGAATAGTTAGACCCTTTATGTGTAACTAGATTGTAAGGTTGTTAATAAAGGCTGTCGTTATTGTAATGTTGACGTGTATAATTAAATAATATAAATAAATGATATCTAACTACCTGCTTTATTTTATTTTCAATACACTTCCTCGAAAACTAGCTCTCGTGGCGCTACCATTAGGTCCCACATGCAATGTATTTCATTCATTGGATTTTTATTATTTATAACAACTAATTATGAAACTTAGTTTATAGTTATCTGTGGATTTTTTTATTTCCATACACTAGTATGGAAATAAAAAAATCCACAGATAACTAAATTCCAATTTGCATCTCGAATACATTAACAAAGCTTCCCCAGTTAAATCAAGAGATACTATTTTGAATAATTACATTGGGTTTATAAATAGAACATCATAAATAAACATGATCATTGAAAAGAAAAATATTTTAATGGATAAATTAATTAACATTTATTTGTGTTCTAATTAAAAAATATTTAATATTAGGCTGTTTAGCGGCATCATACCTTTGTTTCTACTGCGAAAGCAAAACGCGGGAAAAACGGTTACTTATAGGTCTGTATTGATGATTTTAATGATTCAAAAAGTCATTCAGTGCAGTTCTCGTGTAACCTCATTGAATGACTTTTTCATGAAATAGTTTATTTGAATTTCGCTACCGTGGCGCTTGCACCTTAAGTCATAATTTCCATGACAGTGTAGGAGCGGTGACACAGCATTCTGTATTCGTCGTACGCGCAGCACTCGGCGACACCAGTTCACCCGTAACCGCCAATAACTATAGACGCGCTTTCAATCTAAATAGAAGAAATATCCAAGTTTCGTCGCATTTCATTTCTCTCCGTACACACACGCTTAAAGAGAACATATACACGAACACAACATTTTAAATATTTGACCCCGACGTGATCATGGTTGAACCGATTTTAATGAAACTTCATACGCATAAGTAGGGTACATAGGTTTAAAAAGATATCAGAGAACATTTTCGAAAAAATAGTGTTACATCTAAATTAGACCGATTTTAGATTTTCCATAGAAACAGAAATTACCAATTATTTACATTTCGAAAATGTTTTTTGATAACTTTTTAGACCTATGTATCCAGCTTATGTGTACGAAGTTTCATTAAAATCGGTTCAGTCATTTCGAAAAACAAAGACCTGAAAGTTTGTATGAAATGCCGTAAGTCGTAAACGCTCTTAAAATCAAATAGAAAAAAAATATTTTTTATTGCATTTAAAGTTGTAATAACAAATTATACAAGGGAAAATTCATTTTCTCTATTTTCACTCGAGTAGTGCTCGATCGCATAGAAACTTATGGCCAGGTGGTCTACCATTAGTTCCCAGTGTGGGAAAGAGATGGCGCTAGAGGACCTGTATAGGTGTCTCTTTCCCACACTGGAATTACTCCTGCTTAGGACGTCATGGTAACTCCCCTGATATTATTGCGTGTTATATATACGTTGTTATATACGTTGTGTTGGTATGTGCGTAAGTATGTATGTGTGTACTAAGAGGGTGAAATAGATCAATAACAGAAATAATAAAGTTTAAATTGTTTATTAACTTAAACCTAAACATATAAATAATATCAAGTATATTTTGTCTTCTTAAAACAAAAAAAATTATAATTAATCACAACTTGTAATTTTTCGTTTAGCTAATTGTCTTTTTATTTTTTTGTCTAATTGTAAGTGTTTTACATAAAAATATGCATGCTAGATTCACAATCAATCAATCAGAAATATTGTTTTGTAACTTTATTTTTTTTGCATTAAGATAGTAGGTACATTAAAAAAAAATTATCGAAAAAAAAATCGAGCACTAAGTTATTAAAAAGACAACATAAAAATAAAACAGATTTCTTTTAACACAGAAAAATGTAGGCAACGACATCGATGTACAGTCACGAGCACCAATATGCAAATACTTAACAACTTTTAAAAGTGCTTTCTCCTACTGTTCTGATTAAAATTTCATGTTGTTACGAACATAATATTCTGGAACTCATATATTTATGAAAAAAATCTATTTTCCAAGTTACAATCGTTATTTCTGCCGAAAATTGCTTTTAAATTTAAGAAAGTGTATACATATTACTGCTCGTGACTGTACAACTTTCGGCCTACCACATCATCATCATCATTTCAGCCGAAAGACGTCCACTGCTGGACATAGGCCTTCCCCAAAGGGGACCTCCCCTTTACCATAATCGCCACGCTTGGCAGGTGGGTTGGCGATCGCAGTATGGTTGTTATAAAATCACAGAGGACGCTGCTGCTAATTCTCTGGTAAGTCCCTTAGTCGCCTCTTACGACACCCACGGGAAGATATGGGGTGGTGCTATTCTTTGCGTCCGACACCATACACGAAAAAAAACGCCTCCTATTTCTAAAGGCGTAAACTCTCAATGGAAATCCGATGTGGCTATCGGTCAAAAGAGGCCTGTTTAAAAAAAAGATAGCTACATATTTTACAACACCAATTGTAATTAAGCCAATTTCTTGTACTAACTTTTCGTATTTCATAGATAAGAGCATTCATTACATATTGTACAGTCGCCAGCTCATCGAGCTACCCGAAACTGTCAAAAGTTGAAAATCTATTAAAGAAATTTGACAGCTTGTAGTAGCTTGATGTGCATTAAAAGTGTGTTACATTTTAAGCACAGATCTTAATATTAATAATATAAAAAAAAAAAATAAGTAGAACTTTCTTTCATAACAGAAACTAAAACCGAATTGCACGTCTAAAACTAAAAGGGATTAGCATATCTAATCCACGTTCAAGAGCTATCAGATAAAATTCCTTTGGAATATTGGATGACAATGACAGGTCTTGAACGCATTTATACAGGGTGGAAGATACACCGACGCTAAAATGGTTAAACAGCTGTTCCGTACATTTTGACCGTGTAGGTATTGCAGTGTTGTAGGAAACAGCTGTTTTTTTTTTAAATTACCGATGAAAAATGTATGTGGCGGGCTTCATAATGATGTACTGAATACGTGGTAACCGTATTAGCGTCGGTGTCTCTTGCACCTTGTATGAGCTGGGCCTCAATTTCATAGAAATATTCCTTTGAGAGCAGCGGTGGCCCAGTGGCGGAGACCCCGACTTACGAGCAGTAAGTCATGGGTTCAAACCCAGCCAGGCGCATTATTTGTGTAAGTTATTTCATCACCACTGCTCTCAAAAACGGTGAAGGAAAACATCGTGAGGAAACCGGCATGTCCTAGAACCAAAAATTCGAAGACATGTGACATCTACCAACCCGCACTGGGCCCGCGTGGTGGATTATAGCCTATTCCCTCTCATTGAGAGGAGGTCTGCGTCCCAGCAGTGGGAACATTAATAGGCTGATTATGCTTATATGCTTTATTCCTTTCTTTTCTATGCGTGTCGATGGCAATCTAAATTGTGTTGGCCCATAATTGAGCCACAGGTTTGGTGTCTTCAGCAGCGATAGCCTAATCCTGTGACCGTCGGACTGCCATGTCATAGTCCAGTAAAAAAACAGTTCTTAATGCCCATCACGGGTATGTTTCATCAGTATTGCGTTACGGTCTAGTGATATGGGGTAATTCGGTGGATGTGGAAAGAGCATTCATAGTACAAAAAAAATGTATCAGAGCCATGAGTGGAGCAGAATATTTTGACCATTGCAGGCCATTAATTAAGGAATTAAAAATTCTCCCACTCCCATGTCTGTATATTTTGGAAGTTTGTCTATTTGTAAAAAAATACCCTCATTTATTTCTATTAAATGAACAAATCTCCGAAAGACTGAAGAAATGAAATGCCGGGAAATTATTGGTACCTGCTCAAAGATTGCAATTATACAGTAGAAATGCCAGTTGTATGACAATTAAAATTTGTAATAAAGTACCTCCTGCCCTGAGAATGTTACCAATTAATAAGTTTAAATGTAAAATGTTTGCTTGGCTCTTAGACATGTGTTTTTACTCCGTTAATGAATTTTTAAATCATACATTTTGATATTGTAATTAAGATATTAATATGACATTAGTACTTTGATTGTGAATTTTTTGACATAGTAATTTTTATTTTGACATTATGATGTATATTTTTGACATTGTGATTTATTTACTTTTTTTTACAATTTTACTTATATTCTTGAATTAACCATTGCCAGCCTAACCTTTGAAATTGTATTTAATCATTCTTGACATTATAATTAAAGCCCCTGACATTGTATTCAATAATTCTTGAGATAATAATTAATACCCCTTAAGATTGTATTTGATAGTAGTTAACGTTTTTCATAATCTTGACATTGTATGGTTTATTATTAATTTTAATATTTTTGAAATATTTGTACGCTGGAAACAGCAGAATATTATGGATATAATGTTTGGTGTAACACCTAAGTAACAACAATATTCTAACAAATAAATTTTATTCTATTCTATTCTATTCTAGGCCTAAGACTCGCACCTCCGATTTTTCGGATTCATGTGCGAAATGTAGTAAAATTACTTGCTTCGGTAAAGTAAACCATTGTGAGGAAACCAGCATGTCTGAGAGATATTTTTCGACAGCATGTAAAGCCAAGTCAGAGGCTCATGGGAAGCATAAAACTCTGACACAAGGTTAGGCACTAAACACACGAGAAAGAAGATGAGTAGCTGTCTTAGTCCATTAGGTCCTGCAATGATCAAACAACAGGACACGATATTAAGTGTCCCATCATTTGTGGAACAGCGCCACAGTGCACTCCAAGGCCATCTCCACCTGTGTAGGTTTTACTCGCTGTAGCCAATGTAAGTGGCATTGTGGATAAGAGTTGGAGCTATACAGGAAGTCTAGCTCCATCTGTTTCCTATACTAAACTAAGATTAATTGCGTTCAGTTTCAGTAGTGGAATTCGCTCTTAAACGTAAAAATAAGCTAACAATTTTAAAATTTAAATGCATTATAAAATGCCAGACATAATTTCAACGAACACTCCAAAAATATGTTCCCAAAAAATGCAACGAAACAAATAAAAAAAAAAAGAATTTGAGATTTCGTAAAAATACATTTTTTTTAAATACTACCTAAAAATATTACGACTTCGTAATGTCTAAAACTAAATTTTTAACCGTTAGATTAACGTAATAATGTACACCCATAAGAAAATCGGCCTATTTCAAGCCTAAAAAGAGTTACCATTAATAAACTCGGCCACATTAATTGTTAAGCATGTTGACTGTTTTCTATCAACAGCCTTTTCATTAATAATACAAGAAAAGAAGATGAAACTAATAAATAATCAAGAATGATAATTGAGATTTGATATAAATGTGCGATTAGTAGTCCTGCATTTTTTCTTTTGGTACGTGGCCATAGTCGGAACTGACGCCACCATATTGTTTTTTTAACACATTTTGACAATTTACAATTGTTTGCCAACAGCGCTGTGTCAATGTCATTCTGGCGCCAAAAGAATATAGCAAAATTTAAAAAAAAAAAACAGAAAGTAACTGTCATTTTTGACAGCTGTATGAATTTGACGTATCGTGTCAACTTTCAGACAATGATTTAACCTAAGTGCACACAATTTAGTGATGGTAATACGGGTAAATAGATGTGGTAAGCACTGGGTCGGTCGTGGCGATTCTTGGGAGAGGGTTATGTCCAGCGGTCAACCTCACTTTGCTAAATCATGATGATACATAACAAAATACTAGGTACCGACATCATGCCTGTTACTCCCTAAAGGTATACAGTCAGAAGCACGTATACGTAATAAGGGACAGCCTTCCGCAGACTGATGGGGTGAATTCAGTATATCATAGTAAGATGACCCGTACAAGAAATTATTTCAGGAACGTTATGAGAATCCAATACATTTGATTTGTTTTATTTCCTCATTTGCAATGTATCGTTACCTTGGCAAAACGCACGTAGCGAACGGCAAGCGAGACGACGAGTTCGATGAACTCTGTAGCTAGGCAGGAAGTGAACAGTTTATTTCACGCGTTGTTCGTTAGAATCAGCAACAAATGTAAGGCTGCCTAGAGAGTAATAAAAAGTAATACTAGCGAAAAACAAAATTCTCATGACATAAATAAAATTAAATTAGACAATCAAACTTACACTCAACCTGAAAAGATAGCTAACATTTTTAACAATTTTTTTATTGACATAACGAATAACACCATTGACCCATCTATTGACTACACACCACTGATGACTTATCATTCAAACACTATGTATTTGACCCCAACTAATGACACCAATGTATATAAAATAATAAAATCTTTAAAATCGACCAACTCTACTGGGGCCCAAGTCTGCTATTTTTATAAATTCGTCATTTCAACACGATCCCATTGTCATTTTGCTTAAAGTTCGTAATCTGCTACATTCATAATGGGCGATCATTGGTCGGCCAATGATCTCGTAATAGAATTGTGTTATAATGACATTGTCGTATTGCCATTATTATAAAACCCGTTAGTAGAAATGATTTTCGAAAAACTACTCCTAAATAACATTTATTCATGCCAGATTTCATTTATATATATTTTTACATATTATTTATTATTTATCAGATTACCATTCTATGCCATTTCCTTCAATGGAGTGTCAGTTGTTGACCATTGGAACGTCATAATGACGCCATTATATTTGTAGATTACAAAACTTGTCAAAATCAACAATTATGAAATCAATGATAGACCATTCTGACACAATTGTAATAGCAGACTTGAGGCCCAGGCTACGATGACATTAACACAAACATTCTTAAATTATACTCTACATTTTTATCAGCCATATTATTAATTTGTCATATATGCAAGGTTCATTCGCTTCACGGTTAAAATTCTCAATTGTTAAACCAATCCACAAGAAAGGTGATGGAAGTGATGTGAATAATTACCGCCCCATAACACTCATACCAATATTATCAAAGATCTTCGAAAAGGTCATGCATGAAAAACTCTCCGGTTTTTTATCCAAATACAAAATTCTAAGTGTAGATCAATTTGGTTTCAGAAAAAATAAATCGACTACTGCAGCTTGTTTTGCTCTATCAAAATTAATAACGCAAAGCCTTAATGATAAACTACTAATTGTCTCCATTTTTCTAATTATGTCCAAGGCTTTTGATTTCGTGAACCATACCCTGTTAGTTTATAAATTAGATCGATATGGCATAAGGGGAAACGCGTTGAAATGGCTCGAAAGCTACCTTACACATCGACAACAATGTGTTGAGATCTCGGGACAAACGGGAAATCATAAGCTCGCATATAGGTCTCAGTATCGTGACAATAACTGCGGTGTTCCCCAAGGGACCATACTAAGGCCGCCTTTATTCTTGCTATATGTTAATGACTTGCCTAGTGTAACTTCTCACAACTGCATACTATACGCTGACGATACGACTCTCAGTATTATAAACGAAAATTACAACGTTGTTGAATACCAAAATTAAATAAACATGACATTAAATAAAATTATTACATGGCTTTAACACAATAATTAATTATACAATTCCAGACATATAACAGTACGCGCCCACGGCTTAAAATACAATATGGAAATGAGACAATAGAAGAGGTGGATTACTCAAAATTCTTGGGGATAATAATTGACAAAAACTGTAACTGGAAATCTCATATTGATGATCCATGTAAGAAGATAGTTAGATTTGTATTTGTTTTATATAGACTAACGCGTGTGGCTAGTGGTAATGCGGCACTATGTGCTTACCATGGCTACGTCTCGTCAATTTTGCGCTATGGTATTATAATATGGGGTAATTCGGTTGAATTTAAAAGAGTGTTTCTAGCTCAAAAAAATTGCATACGTTCTAATTGAGGAGCGCACCCACTGGACAGTTGTGTTCCACTATTTAAAAAACTTAAAATACTGCCTCTTCCAGCACTATATATTTTTGAAATTTGTATCTTTGCACTTCAAAACAGACATGAATTTGACTTGTATAATGATGTTGTATCCAGACCCAGCTGCAAAGTGCATATATGTATTATGCTTAATGTACCTAGGCGTAGAATGAAACTGTTTTCTAATAATGTATACTGCATGTCCATTATTGTTTACAACAAATTACCTGATGGCTTCAAAACCCTCAGCTTCAGAACATTTAAATGTAAATTATTTAACTTTCTTTTAAGATCTCTAACTCGACTGAAGATTTTATGACTGAAAAATTTACCTAAATATTTGACATTATTGCCTAATCATATTTGATTTCCTTTACTTACATAATTTATCTCTTTTATTTTTCTACTTATTTAAATTATTTGTAATGCCAATTCTATTAATTTATAGTTTAATTGTAACGATGACAAATCATTTTATAAACCATATTTGTACGCCGGAAACGGCAGAATATTATGATCCTAAAACATTATGAACCTAACAGCTTTGTACAATACTCTAAAAAATAAATGCATTCAAACCGAAAAAAATTGACGGTGCCATCTTGGATTTTTATTTTGACGTCATTTTCGTTATCACCGACCACTAAAACCAGGAAACGTCATCATAAAATTTTGGTTTATTTTCCAAATCAATAATTGCTCTTCGAAGCTTGGTACACGAATGAAAAAAAGTAACAAAACAATCATCTGTCTAAAAATAGTTTTCATTTTAAATTTAGAATTGACAATTTAAAAGAAAAGATATTTATTTTATTTGGCCTTGAAGTTATACCAATAAGGTTAAATGCAGAGAAAACTCTGCAATATGCAATAAAGCTAGTCCATTCAAACGCTCTTCTGTCATCACTCGCTTTCTCACCGCGCCGCTAGTCCAGCCAGAAACGGACAAGAATTTCACTCATGTTCTTCCTGTTATTTTATTCATATATTTTAACAACTCTGATAATTTGATTTGCCTATAAACTACTATTGCAGTTACCTCCGCATTTAACCTTTTTTTTTGGTGGAACCTCGAGACCAAATTTTTTTCTTTTAATTATTGTCAATTCTAAAATTTGAAATAACTGTCTTTGGAGAGATGATTGTTTTTTCATTTTGTCCATTCGTGTGCTAAGCTTCAAAGAGCATCTATCGATTTGAAAATTAAACCCATCATTTTATGAAGATTTAGTAATGGTGAGCGGGTTTAAGGCCTCGATTGTGAGGCAGTTTGTTGGTGTCGGCATCACGCATGTGATGTGAGATACATTATTTTCCTGGTACGTATTGATGGTTGAATCTTTTAGTTGAACATCCTATTTATCCTGGTATTTTTCTCTTCCTGATGATCTTGTCCTTGAAAACTGATATTTTAGACCGAATATTTCATTCGTTATAGGTTGAAAAATCAGTGGAAGGGGTCATAATATTTCAGGCCCCAATATTTTAGTTTCCTATCTGGAAACACGTCTAAAATATATAATATATATATGTCGATGAACGATTGAAAGTCGCCGGCGAGGTTGGTTGCGTGTTCTGCGACTCCTTGAACGACCTGTGAAAGGAGCGACGTGAGCGACGTTCAGGATCCAAATTTAAAAATTTATCTATTGAATCGAGGTATTATTTAAGCATATTATAGTCAGCAGCAGTGATATACATAAATTGTGTATTCTAAATGAAGACGTTGGACATTTAAAAGATAGGTTAATATATTTTGCGTTGTTTTAGCCATTTTGTCACATGTAATTGCGTATTTTGTTCTAAAAAAAGAAATCCAAAAATTTTAGCAATTTTTTGCAAAGAAGTACTTCTAAACAAAAATCCTTCAACAATTTAAATTCTTATAAAAAATACGGTTACATGCTAGGTGCACGAATAGAAAAACATATTTTTATTTTATGTAGCACTGTATTTTTTACTTTTTTTAATTCTAAACGACATATTACATTCTATTAATTTTTTTACAAAGTGAAGTGATTCCATTTTTTTATTTATAACTCCACATTATGTACTATGATGGAAACTCCACATTCGTCTGGGGGGCACGTGCCCCTAGAAACAAGGCCGGATTTAAGGGGGGGGGGGAGGACTAAATCCGCCCTTGTTTTAGGCCCTGTATACAGTTGTCGGTGTAACTGGGCTCTATCATCAGTTTCCTGGCTTTGTCTCATGTTATTTGAGGTCAGCGAAACTGGCCTGTGGATGGCGAGTTATGGGCTAGCTCGCCGTCCGGCCGTCCTATGACGACAGGCCGTGTCCCACGCGCGCCTCAGAGATGTCAGCAGGACGATGCCTGCCAGGGCTGCGGGACTGTTCGAAAGAGATAGCATTTACTTGTTTTTCTTTCATAATTTCATTCCTCACACGATCCATCCATCTTGTCTTTGGCCTTCCTCTCCCTCCATTACTTTTCATCACTCTTTTAGTCATATTCGATTTATTACTATACAATAAAACAATTTGTATCATTTTGGAATGTTTTATTTTTATAGGAATTTCTTTAAAATATTACATATAAGTACAATTGATTTAAAAAAAAAAATATCATAATAATTGATTAATTATCATGATATTTTCGACATCACTGAATCTATATGTTGGAACCGGTCATTAGTACAGACATAAAATGAATCGAAGGCCGCTGGTGGTGACGTCACGCGACCTACTTGCAAGTCTACCCCCACCACAGCGTGGCTTCTACAGAGCCCTGATGGTACAGCTCGAGGCGAGGTGGACATTGAATGTGTGATCGCAGCGGAGTTGAGACGTCTTAGTACTGTACCCGATTCATTGTGCCCAGTGTTATTGTTTTAAATTGTAATGTCAAGTAATTTGTTAGTTTATTATAAACAGTGTATCGCACCTAGTGTGTTTTAATAGCACGAAACCCATGGTCTGCCCACATGATGTGTGTTTTAATAGCACGAAACCCATGGTCTGCCCACATGATGTACATCATGTGGGCAGACCATGGGTTTCGTGCTATTAAAACACACTAGGTGCAGTAGAGACCATAAGTGCAGTAGCAGTTTCACAAAACGATCGCATCAAAACAAGTCGCACTTCCGACCTTTTTCCATAACAAACATTTTGCACACATACACGATCTCGTATATCGCTCTCTTTCATAATTATCTAGTCAGAAAGAGTGCGATATAATGATCATTTGCCTTAGTGACAAGCCTGTCATGTCGCGACGGAGTATTAAGTTAGTGATATTTAATTTCAAACAAACAATTGTGTCTATCTGGCTTAGCGGTTAACGCTATAGATAAAATGTCTCGCACAGTATAGTCTGCGTTCGAACCCAAGTGACATTACACTTTTTGTGTTTTAATTATAAATGATACGTTAGACCCGATGAGATATGTTTTTCTAAATATTAGTTGGAACTTATTATTAACAAAAAAGATGAGGGTGAATGTGAAACAAAATAAACTTCTGGATTGAACAAAGTAGTTAGTTATGATGTTGTTAGTTGGTGAACTTTGTTTCGAGCGTTTGTGTTATTATTACGATTAGCGTATTGTTTGATTGTCTTTATTCAAGATGCAAGCTAATATAAGTATTGATGACAGGGCAAATATTGTCACTTTGCGTAAAAATGGGCTTAATATTTCTCAAATTTCAACTGAAACTGGCTTAAAATGTGTAAGTTATTTTTAAAAATTATAATTTATATGATGATAGTTGTGGTGTGTGATTTTCTTATTATTAAATAAATTGCTAGTTGCAAGTGTGTAATCATATTTTGTTTTTTTTTAGAAATTCTGTTAGCCGTTGGGTAAAGAGGTTTGAGGAAGAAGGTAGTCTGAAGAGTCGTCTAAGAAGTGAAAGGCCGCCGCTTATTAAGGCCCAGTATTACTTCGTTGACCTTGCTCAAATGGGCGTTACCGCTGAGAATGCCCCGCGCACCCCCACATCATAACTACGCGCGAAGCGATCACGAAATTTACGTGGGACGCTCGCATATAGTTAGGTAGCCAGTAGCATTATTTCAAAACAGTGGTTCAGAATGTTTTTAGTTATTACATTGTATGTTATAGATAAACAAATACAATAGGTAATAATAAATTGTTTGTAAATTATATATAATTGATCCACTATTAAGTCCTAAAAAATGTATTTTTTTTTACAAACAAAACTGGTTATAATATTACTAAAACAGAAAATATTATCAATGGAACCGGGCGACGGAATGATATTATTAGCTTTTCACCGCGACTTCACTCACAAATAAAAGTGAATAAGTCAGTACACCTACTTACTTTAAAAAAATCGCATACTGTAGCGAATAAAAAAAAAAATATATCAATCAAATACAATACAAATCAATCTGCCGGTCATGTATGTACCGCTTGCACGAAGGTCAACATTCAGTCGGAATTCCGTTTCAAAATATCGATTCGGGATTTTCGAAGGTAGCAAATCCATACAAAATCAAGCATCTAGCACACACGTACAGTAGTTCTCTGTTCGACATGTTCTGCCTTTAAATTATTTTATATGGATTTGCTTCCTTCGAAATTCCGAAACGATATTTCGAAACGGAATTCCGACTGTATGTGGCCGGGATAATCAAGACTTATTTTAGACAGGTACAGGGTAGTCCATATACAGGGCCCAATTTTTTTGTGTAGTGAAAGTTGTTATGTTCAGACAGATAGAGAGCGAGAGTGAGAGAGAGAAAGTATATTGAATGTCAGTGATTGATGTTGGGATTCATTTTGTTCAGGTAAGCGTCATTGACAAAGTAAAATAAAAACACACATTCTAAATTATATCATTTGCTTTCAAAATTCTGAGAAGTTTAATTGTCTACAGCACATTCTTTTTGCATTTGATTCTTCTACATCATAATCATCAATGTCCTCTGTTACATCATCGTCGTCACTTTCATTTTTTTGTTCATTTTCCAGAGACATTGAAATAATTTCTTCTTGCACTTCTGTATCATGTGTACTTGTAGCATCCTTTATTTGTTCCATAATATTTTCTGAGCGCCTATTTGCTAGATTCTCTTTGTTTTCCTGTCGTTTTCTTTTTACTTCAATAGCACGACTTATGTATTCAGGATCTCTTATTGGCATTTTTCGGGGATGTCGAGGGTCAACTAATTCAGGTAAAATGCACTCTGTGTAAAATGTAATCAGTTTATTTTTCATAATTTCTTCCTAAAAGTTATCGTCCCTGTGTATTATATCTGTTTGAATTGCCTTATTTTCTCCCAACCATAGACCAAATAAACATTTTTCTTTTTTTGTTATATGTAGTTGGCCTTGTATCTGATAATACCAACTGTGATTCTTATTTATTATGAATTTATTATCTTTTGATTTTTTATAAAATGCGATTTTTTTTTCTATTATCGCCCTTTCCAGTCCTAATTTAAATGCACTTATAGGACATTTTATTTCGCAAATTGTAGTTTCGTCAATTATACCATCCGGTGATGCACCTAAGAATGGGATCTCTTCGTCTATGAAAAGGCCACAGGGATTAATTTTAATAGATTTTTCTTTTTCTAATTGATTTTTAGCGATACTTTCATTTTCTAGGCCATGTTTAATTGATTTGACGTGGTCTATTGGATTTTTATAAATTAGGTTCTTCACCATATTCGCGCAACTGATGTCATTGCGTTTTTTGATTATTTTACCAAAATTTGATGCTGTCAGTAAATTTCTTCTTAGTTCGAGCCATTCACTTGACTCACTTTGAAGAATTGTACCTCTTTCAATTCTCATTCTTTCATCTTCATTCTTCTCTAAATTTTTCAAAAATATTTTTTTTGATTCCTCCAGCATTTCCGTTGACATATCGGGTTTTGCGCAATCCGGTCCATAATTGACGGAAGAAGCGTTTTGATTTTCTAATGTTCTTTTCTTCTTCTTTGTATATTTCTTAGATCTTTTCAGTTTGTTTATTCTTTTTATTTCAAATTTATGTATTTGTCCTCTTGGACTTCTACCTACAATTGCTTTATGCAAGATGCTCAAAGGTTTCCTTGTGTTGTACGATAGAGCCGCAGTATTACATCTCATTTGATACTGATATTTTTGTGAAAAGTTAATTCTTTTACCACCTACGAATTTAGCAACAATGCTATGATATCTCTCCACAGAGTTACTATCGACATCTTGTAACAAACTGCGCGAGTGTGCGGCTAGATGTGATAAAATTAATTTTATTTTTTGCCACAGAGTGTTTGTAAAAAAGTCTTTGTCAATATCTTCTACTTCGCCTAGTTTGCCACAAAAGTATCCTTTACACGTGGTATGTTGTCCAAAAGCATGTTCTGTAGCAAGCATTATATCAGCATGGAGTTGCATTGTATTATCAGTATGCTTGTATTTTGCAATTGCAGATACTACTACTTTTCGCATGGCTAAGATTCTTTTCTTTGTTAGGAGTTTTCTAAAACGTATCAGAAATTTCGTGTCGGTTGTGAGACTTTGTAGCTTGTTGCAAAAATTCTTTAGCAAGTGGTTTCGGCATTCAACTTTTTCAATTGTAAAATTTTCATACGGCCTTTCTTGCAAAAGCTTTGAATATGTGTTGGCATCACCATCTGATATAATTCTTCCATATATCAAATTATGCGTTTCTATGCTTTTCTTAAATCCCTCGACAATAATTGTTGACTCCATGCCTGTAGATGGTCCTGTAAACCAAAACAAAAACTATAATAATGTAGCTTTCAATATACTAAACCTATATTACGGTTTTAGTTCTGTAATGTGGTTACTTCAACAATATACATGTATAACAGATGTTTAGTTTGATTTCAAAATAATAAGGTGAACCATTTACGTTTAGTTAATTTACAAGACAAACAAAAAAACATCCATACGTTCGCATTTATAATATTACTAGAATTTTTATGTACACACATAAGAAAATATTTACCGGTATAGTTTTTATAACAAATATGGTCCTTTGTCGAGATTCCTTTATTTACTGCTCTAGCGCAAATGGAGCAGAACTTATTTTTGACAGCCATGAACAATATTTTATTGGTACGTTTACCAAGTATGGCTGCTGCTCCTGACAGTGAGGAGTAGTTTTTCTTGTAGGATCGTTTTCCCCAACATCCGTCAGCTATGACATCAATTATCGGTATTCCCTTTGCATTCACTCTACCCTCTTCAACAGCAGCACATCTTTCCTCTTCAGCAGCTTCGTTCATGGATCTTAACGCTTCAGATTCCCATTTTTTGTTTACTATATCCATATGAAAGGTGAATAACTTTTGTGAGATCTCAGGAAGTCCTAAAGTTGACGTAATTTCCAGAAGTTGAGTATGTCCACATCCTGCGGCTATTGCACCAGCTACGGCACATGTATTTAAATTCTTTCTTCTGGGGTGTTGTCTCCCTCTATTATAAAACTCATGTTGCATAAACGACATTTCAGTTTTAATTTATTCATCAAACCTGTCAAACGTTCAGATACGATTTCAATTGACTTTAAACCGCAGTCCAAAGGTCCGTGGCTTGATATTTCTTGGAGTGATTTAAAGAAATGACTGACGTTTACTATACGTCTACCAATCGACATTTCTTCATTTCCCCTAAAAGAAAGCCAAATTTAAAATAAAAAAGTTGGTCTCATAGTAAAAGTTATTCAGTTGTATGGTCTAAAGCACCTCATATAGTTTATACTTAGAGTTAATTTTTTAACACTATATGTATAATTCAAACAGGCAGATTTTGATCAAACAAAATTCACAATGTCGAAGATTACCTTTCTGCTTCATAACATGTCGTTTGATTTAGTTCTTTATGTAAATTTACATCGAGTTCAATGAGTGATGATGGCTTTTCAGTAGTAGAACTGCAAAAACATAATAATTATTTGTGAAAACAATACACTGTTTTCTATGATAGGATTCATTATTTCAGAATATGTTGACATAATATCTCCCTCATTGGTTGTCTGATACTAATTCAGATTTGTTCAATACACCAGATACTATGATGTGATAGATCATACTATCAAACAGGAATAGATGTACCTGTCTTCTTCTTGAATTGCCATTTGATTTGCTTGTAAAATATTGTGAACAATGGATGACGATGGCTTTTCAACAGTAGAACTGGAAAAAATACAATATTTATTAAATATACACTAGCTTATGCCCGCGACTTTATCCACGTGGACATGGTGAACGGTTAACGTTGTTCCAATTTTAAAATATGATTTACGCTTATTACTTTAGGGTCCTCTGAAACACGTTAATTTTTTACTTAACGGTATTATTATGATTTGAATTTACTGTTCTCAAAACTTCATCTTATTAGAAAGCTCCTTGTAGGTATACAGACTGTGTTTAAATACTATGTGATCATCTCATAAGGCCGGTCACATACAGTCGGAATTCCGTTTCAAAATATCGATTCGGAATTACAAAATGCATACAAAATAAAGTCGAAGGCAGAAATTTTCGAACGGAGAACTACTGTACGTGTGTGGATCCTGTATTTTGTATGGATTTGCTGCCTTCGAAATTCTGGATCGATATTTTGAAACGGAATTCCGACTGTATGTGGCCGGCCTTATTATTAGCTTGTAGTTAGTATGACTCTCATAACCGGATGGGACGGCCTGGAAAGTCAAGAACAACATCTAAAGTTGCTATTCCCCGCGGGAATTGAACCCGCGACCTCCAGATCGAGAAGCAGCGCTCTCACCACTAGACCTTGGATGTAATCGATTGTGATGAGTAGGTTGGTACTTACTCAACATCCAATCGAGAAGCAGTATCATCCAGTTCTTGAGTAGCAATTCGCTGGTTCATCAATCTAAAATAATAAAATCATTGAAACAAAATTGGCAGCACAGCTGACCCTACTATAGGTACTTTTATAACTTTGTGGCCTTTCGTAAGCCTCAGGTGATGTGATTCGGTACACCAATTTCAACTTAGTAGGTACTGTAGCGGCATTGTTACCAAGTTGTATTTATTTTATCATTTTTTATTTAGGTAGGTTATAATTATAATAGTTTCTTACCGATTTCGGGCTATATTCTGCACATTCTTGAGTAAATGCTTTCGACGAGCAGCTTTCCATCTCTTCCCACTATTATCTTTATTTCCCATTTTTATGCGCGGTACAAAAATTAAAAATTTCACTGCGGAGCAAAGCGACACAAGTCCGTTCTCAATAACGTTCCGGAGAACACTGGCGCGGTGCGGCCGTGCGGGCGGTATGGAAATCAGCAAGCGTATGTCGTAAAAATACAAATAAAATCGTATAAAATTAGAACTTAACTATTTAATAATAAATAATCCATCACTGGATGTAGTTTAGCATTTGAAATGTTATGGTATATTTTGAATTATAATAATCATTGTTAATGAAGGGATAAACTGCTTTTAAAGAAAATTAAGAGGTATGTTTGAAGATTTTTTTGATGCATTAAAGTTTGTTAAATTATGTTTTGAGTTCCATCACTGTATGCAAAAAGGACTTGAAAATATCAATTTTTTTTATTTGTCAAAATTATTTACGGTTTAAGAGATACACTGCATTTAAAAACCACCTTTTCGATCGTTTTCAAGAAATCTCCGCCTTAACCCGACTCAGCGACGTTTTATGGTGGAAGAATATGAAACAAATGGTTTCATTCCAACTATAATGTTTGCAGAGCAATTGGATACTACATTACAGACTGTTCGCCATGCATTCCATGCTGAAGGTTTACATCATCGGAAGCCAGCTAAAAACCATTTTTGACACAAAAACACAGGGAGGAAAGACTACGTTTTGCTCGAGATTATTTACATTTTAACTGGGAGGCGACTGTATTTTCTGACGAGAAGACTTTCAAGTCTTGCCAAAAGGAAGACTTAATTTATGGCGAAAAAATAATAATACTTAATTTAATAAGTAGACCGGGTAACTAAATATTTAGTAATATTAACATAACCGTAAATAAAAATAAAAAAAAATAAGAAATAAATTTTAAATTTAATGATCTTAAATTGGGGTTTAGTTTCAATATTCTTTTCGTCAAGAAAATGTACACTTAAGCTATAACCTCAATACATTCAATGTGACGTTACATTAAAAAAACACGTTCATAAAGTCTAACTCTTATATTAGTATTCAATTAACTCTGCTGAATACTGATACCTATAATAAGCGGGTATCAACAATTATATTTGTGTTATTAGAATATCCTTTCCGTGTTATGTTATTCTTATTATGAATTGATTAAGTGGGTATACAACAAAAAATCTTATGAACGGTGATAAGAGAACTTTTTTTTGCCTAGATAGGAATGTGACGTCACATTCTCATAAAAGTTTGTTAATTTTATAAATAAATAAAACGAATAAACATTTTTGTTATCATTCAGCATGATTTTTTTATTTCCACCTTCCAACACCGAAAACATAAAATAAAAATCAATTAATGAGGTTAAATAATAATACAATAACTATCTAATATTTAACCTCTTATAAAAAATAAATAATAAGCATGACTATATTATAAATAAACATAAATACCTAACGACTTTCTGCTTAAAATACAAATATAATTAAGGTTTCAAAGAAACAAAAAAAAGCCACACATTGTAGTAACATGGATTCGAACTTGGACTTCATTGATCGTGAACCCATGCTCAGCCCAAACAGCTACCAACCCATGTTAATACTACGCGAATTTTAACAATGCAATGGTAAGAACAGGTCATCACTATGATGTGTATTCTAAATGCAACAGAAATATAATGCTATTTCGCGTAGTGTGACGACAGTTCATTAGTGTGTGTTATGTGTGGAATGTTGAGACATCACTCATACACGCACACGCACACACACTGCTGTATCGCGCTCGCACAGTTCATTGCAATGTAATCTTTAGCATGGTACTGCACTTTTGAGGTCTACTGGCTCGTACGAGCCAACTGAATAAAATCCTGACAAATCCAACATACATTTTCTAAAGATTTGATTCATACTCTAATTGTACAAAATTGCAATAATTATTAAAATATATCTACTTGAATTTCAGATAATTAATTTAGGTACATTGCCTCATATGAGACCAACTTTAGCTACGTACTAAAATCAACTTACAGTACATCAATTTTAAGTTGATTTCTGAGTGACATTTGAATTTAAAGTTCTAAATGTTCTTTGGTTAGAATACAATTTGAACTTCGCCATGTACGACATTGAGTTTAACTTCTGATCCAATGTAAAGCGACACTAAAGGAACACTGTCATAGTTTAAAAGAACTTAACATTATTTTTTCCTCTTCGAACACAGCTACTATAACCTAAATAAAACATATATCGGCCATTATATCTTCCAAATTTATCCAATCTGGGACAATGTCCATACGTGTCCACACGTGTGCGTGTATTTTCTGAACTAGCTCAGCGCTACTAAGATTGACAATATTCTCATTGTCAACAAAACCTTCGAATAACAGAATTAACTTGGACTCATCGATCGCTTTCACATGATTGACTATGGACAGTACAAACTCTTCAAACTCCATTTTGACAGCTACAAGAAACATATTAGTACCCTTTACAAGTTTAATGAAATCCATCAAATTACTCTCGTCTAAGTTATCTTCGATTATTGACAATAATAATTGTCCTATATTTCGTAGATCCATTCGGATCGCTTCACACAGGGATGATTTAATTTCACCATGCTCATTTTGAGTGTTTTCGGCCTGTTGCAATAACAGATCAAATATTACAGTTTTGTTTCTTATAAAAAGTGCAGACAATTCTTCGTCAATTTCAATTTTAGCGCCCAATGTTGCCAGAACGTTATTGTTACAGTTGAAAAACATTTCGTTCAATATAATACCCTTGAGCGATTCCTGATGTTCTTCTCTTTTTAATAAATCACAAATGTACTCGACCGCGAAGTATTCTGCGAACGTGGAGTGTACGAATATCGGAACATCATTCACTACTCCACAAATGACGCCTGTTCTCTCTTCTCCCTCTTTCAGTTTGTAAATCATTTCCTTAATTTTTGTGATCTCATCGTCATCAAAAAGGCATTTGTCATAAAAAGCGTAAGCCGCTAATTTCTTATGCTTGTCTTTAAAATCCGCATAATCGCGCTCGTAAGCAGATATATTATCCGGTTTGGTCATGTCGTTTTGGGTTTTTTCTTGGAATCGTATTCTTTTCATTTTGGTTACCATAAAATCTTCATAAATATTAAATATATTCGTGTCCAAGTCCCAGTTGTGAGTTTTTATGTTAACTTCTTTTATTTTATTGCACAAGTACTCAGCTATTATATTTAGGTGTATCGGAATTGCGAAGGATTCAACGCGAAATGTGCAACAATTGCGAAACAGCTCGCGGAGAGCATTCATAACGGGAGGTGGCCCGGACACAAGATTATTATTTAAATACTTAATAAAGCTCAAAAAAACTACAACAAATGGTTTTTTATTTATTGATTCTATTGGTAAACAGCTTTTTGCTTTTAACTTGTTTATTTGTTCTCTTTGTGACATGAACATGATGAAGTCGTAAATATTTTTAAGCTGGTCGTCATTGAGCTCCTTCAATAACGCCTTTTCTTTCCAAAATGAATTTAGATACGAGTCCTGTTCACGACCATCTAGGGGTTTTAATTTGTAAAGATTAACTTTTCCGAACTTTTCAAAACCTTTCATGTTGTCATACGATCTGCTGGTGATCCATAATTTGTTCTTCTGGCGCCATTGCATTACAGTTTTTATTAATGCTAATACTTCATTCACGTATGTTGGGCAGATTTCGTCAAATCCATCGAATAAGATTATTACTTGACGGTAACGATTATTATAAAAGTTCAGGAACATTTTTAACTCAAAAACAGTCCACTCATCACCTGTGCAATCCTTCAGACGCACGTAGCCACCGTCCGATTCTTCTAGTGTTATATTTAGATCTTTCGTTTTACTACTTTCCTCGCTGAGTGCTACTTTACACAAAAATTTCGTAGATTCCAAATGATTGATGTCGGTTTTCTTGACTTTCCACTCACTAAATTCTTTCGAGTACTCCAATAAATTAATTCTTAGTATCCAACAGGCCCAGCGTTTTTTGGTTTTAAGAGATAGATGAGTGAGGAGAGTGGATTTTCCCATTCCGGGGTCTCCAATGATGAGTGCACCTGCATCATCATAAAAATCAAATACATTGATGAATCTAGTTCGTTTTCTTTTACTTTTATTGAAGTTCCAATAAAAATTATTCTTTGATAAGGCCATAGCCCTTTCAACGTATAATTCTGGTTTATAATTTGGATTACTGATTGACTTTCCTATAACACATTGTTTGTCATGCTTCATTTTATTTAACACGGCTCCTCCGACATGTTCCTTTATATCGGAGACCCAGATTTCACCTAAACTTACTTCGTCACCTTGAAATATTACTTTTGTGTCCTCTAAGATACGTGTCTGTGTTTCTTCGCTGAAGTCAATTAATTTTATTTCATCCTTTATCACGGTACCAGTTGGTGAGAAGTATTTTTTTGCGTTTTCAAGGGAGTCCTGATCCGTAACAATAATTACTTTTATGTCCTTCATAGAGTTTGCAATGTTTTCCAATTTTTTGGAACTTGTGTTAATGCTCTGAGCATTAATAAAGACAACAATAAGTTTTTTCACATCCTTCGTATTTATTAGTTCTTTACGTAATGTTCTGTGGTCTATTTCAGATAAATTAAGAATGTATTCAAAATCTAACACGACAGTGTTAGCTAAATGTGTTATAACTTTAGCAACAGTAAGTTCGCTATTCTTTGTAACAATAACAGTTCCTGAAAGAAGGCTATCAAACTTGATTGTATTTGCAGCCTCTTCTCTGAACGTCATCCCCCGAGTGTAGTTTTTAAGTTTAATTTTATACATCATATTTATAACGCTGGTCAATGACTGTCTTATCGCAGCATCTACAGAATTTGTATATAAACTGCCTTCTTTTTCAAGATATGTTCCCATATTTTCATATTTCATACTCCATTTTTGTACCTCATCATGATACTTAAGGAATATGGCGTCGGAAGTAACTTCTACATGTTGTACGTCGTCACCTTGACAATTAGTTATTTCAGAGATTAAAGTTTCCTCCACCTTTTCCTCACTTTGTTGGGATGTATAAAATAGTAGTTTACTCAAAAAGTCACTCACAACACGTTTTTGGTATTCGTCAGCTTCTAATGATAATTTTGGAAATATTTTTGCTTGTACATCAAATTTATATTCGTTCAAGTCGTCGATTTTTTCTTTTAATTTACGATATAATGTTTTGCTAAGATTTCCTAATGATTCGTAGTTATCATTGATCTTCATCAGTTTACAGGATTCATCTAAAATTAACAAATTACCAACAGCAGAAGCTATGCCGCCACTGAGCTGTAGAAAACCTGTTCCCATAGATTCATCTATAATGACTATTTTATTGGGTTTCGATTCTTCTATCAATCTAATAATGTTGGATGTCAAATCGTTTAATTTCCGTTCAATTTTTTTAACGCCTCCCTTTATTGATAAATCTTTATTACCAAATGAAGCCGGTACTTTGAATTTTTGTAGCATATTTAAGTCAGGCTTTAACAATTCAAGGCCCAGTTTTCCACGGAATAGCTGGTTGAAGTAATGTATATGCACATGCTCTTTAATGTTTGCGTCACGATGCCCTTCGGGTTGAATCTCGGAGATGTCGAAAACATGTTGCCCCAAAAGGACATGGTACAGTAACACAAGTTCATCCTGCATCAACATTTGGATGTCACGAAATTCTCCTCGGATACATTTCACCATCTGTCGAGCTAGCGCGGTCATTTGTTCTTTTAAAACCATTTCACACAAGAGCTTCTCATCCTTTTTGTCATGCGATGGCTGAGAGCCAGGGTCACCTGTTCTCATTAGGGCATTCAAATCATCAGCTAAACTACCTTCGTATGGTTTGTTTGTTTTGTCACCTTTTGCGGTTGTATAAATAACAAAACGACAATCTGTTTCATTTAGTTCCCCGTTAAACAGCACGTCTGTATTATTGGGTTCGAATTTTAGCCTGATTTTCAAGTAACTGTTGAAGTAATCAACTAAATCGCTGTTATTTAATGATAAAACTGAATTATTGTTTTCCTTATGTTTAGCTTGAAGGAAGACTGCAATGGGCTTGTTGATCCCCCTCAATTTAGCCTTGAAACAAATATCATCGAACGAACCGATTTTGTCTACATTTGTGGCTAAATGAAAGTCTTCAATTTTGGCATTGTGAATAGCTCTGAAATATATTAAACTAAGGAGTTTGGTCTCGTACCATTGGCCTCGTATCCCAGATGTTCCAGAGCGCTTTGGGTATTTATAAGGACTAGTTTCTGTAGAACTTGCCATCTCTTTTCGCCGGGACACACAGTCGCAGATCTGAAGTCTCTGTTAGCAGCAGCAGGTAACGCTAAACATGCGCGCAGGGAGCTCTTCTAAGTTTCACCTTCTCGTGGCTGCAAGAATTGTGCTCTGTAAATAAAAAAATGTAGATCGTAACTCTAAATATCAAGTTGTAATTGAAGAAGGATGACGTGGTTTCTGGAGTGACGTTTTAGCGCGTATTAAGTGAGGGAACAGGTGACGGGGCACCTGTCCACCGCCGCCGTGAAAGAGGAAGCTGTTAACTATTTCGTCACTCAAGAAACGTAAATGGAATGGTGATGCGCAGGAAAAATAGTTCACAACAATTTTGTATACCGGGTGGCGCCGATAATAAATGAAAACGATAGTTCACACCGAAATAAATAGTAGACACCGGAATAAAAAAAAACAATTTATTGTGTGCGTCAGTATGGCTGGTTGCCTGTATCGGCTCGCGTCAGGCTGGTGATCAAAAATTGCTACCTATTTGCTACCTTTTACTACCTATAGTCAATTAATTGCTACCTAATTTGGAAACAAAATAAAGAGACTTCAAAATGACCAGCCATTCTGATATCAGGATGGCTGGTCAACTCTCCGTTTGCGTGAACTATTCAAATTCGTGTTATTATTTTTACTTGAATAATTGCTACCTGATTGCTACCCTCACGTACTTCAACGTCCACCTTGTGACTTTAACGAGTAAAAAATTGTGACCATTTGATTTTTTTACAGGGAATGGATTAAGGTCGTTGAATAATATTATTTATAACAATGTTTCTTTTTATTGAATTACCAGACGTAATTAGTGACCGATACTTAAACACGTGATTGTACTCATGATAACAAACAACTTTCCCAAAGAAACACTTATTTTATACTCATTCACTTTTATCCTAATAACACAATTGGGAGCCGCGCGGGTGCTCTGCCTATGCTTAGGCAGAGTAGCCGCGCGGCTGTTGCACGGTACGATAGTAATGTGTCAGAACTAAGTCACGCGGCCAACAGCTGATAGGTCACATGCGCGCGCGCGCGCGAATTTCATACCGCTGTTGTGTTATTAGGATAAAAGTGAATGAGTATATAAAAAAAAGTTTCTTCGGGAACGTTGTTTTTTATCATGAGTACAATCACGTCATCACCAATAATACTAGCGACCCACCTCTTCTTCACACGGCGTCACCTATCGAGTCCAAATCTATCCTGTCTTTCAAGTTGGAACTAACCATACACATTCAATTTCATTGAAATCGGCTCGATGATTGCACAGATTAGCGAGTACTTACACACCGACATGTGATTCTTATCTACGAGATAAGTAGATAAATCCGATTATACATATCTGCTGTCTTTACTCACACTACTGCATCTAATAACGTGTCCTAGTCTCTTTGTAATTATTATTAAGTGGCATATATATCAGATTATCTCTGATTGTACACTAAAATTAGCTTTGTTGCACCTTTTTTTTTCTGTCTTTAGAAATCGTCATGAATGTCCTCCGCGCTGGAGAAGACGAAGGGATCTGTCAGAGTCTACTGACTACAACCACATGGTGTTCTTCGACTATCTTGAGCTGGGGTGCTGGAGTACTTGCACTGTTTGTTACATTCCCCCGGCCAAAGTACACCGACGTTTCAGTTATGTTTAAGTCCCATGTAATTAGGGCAAGTCATTGCCATCATTCGATATCTATTAATAATTTTATATCGGTATTTTACGCTGTTGACACAGTCCTATTCGCAAACCTCTCAACGTCAGTTTAAGGTTATAATGTTGAATAAAATATGATTTGCGACCGAAACAAATACTTATTTGTAGAATTATAGCCATAATTATCATGAATAATATTTATACATGCCCTGACATCAGCGCACTTGACGATTTTATGACTACATCAGCGAGCGGAGTTCGGATATCTGAATTTTGGTCCAAATATATTTAATGAAAGTTGCCATCGACACGCTAAGAAGAAGATCATGAATAATCATAAAAATCGATTTGGAATTTGAATATTCTTTGGTAGATCATTCCCCTTGCTAGAAAATAAGCAGGCATCTCTAGCGCCATCTTTATAGTTCATAGAGAATTGAAAATAAAATAATTAAGGTTATATTTTCATTGTTGTACAAAATAAGTATAATTACATTGGCTCAATTACTTACAGCTTGTTTTCAATGTTCACCATCTTGTTTTATAGCATATCTTAATAACATTCACAAAAACATTGGATGATGTAATAATTCTTTTATAGAACTTGTTTACACACTGTAGTCCACAGTAACACAATGTAGATTTATTATTCAAAGAAACAACATGGAAGTTGAGACGCATGTAGTTTAAATGTACGTTGCACCGAAGGTAAAACTTCGAAGTACAGGGATTATGTTTATTAATAACGATAACAAAACAAGTGTCCTTGAAAATGATAACAAATACTAGTGTTGTGCTTCGATTTCATGTTACATAATTGTCGATGTGTTTACTTCATAGGTGTCACAAACCAAAAATTTTCGTCTGCGTCAGAATGGCTGGTTGCCTGTATCGGTTAGCGTCAGGCTGGTGACCAAAAATTGCTACCTATTTGCTACCTTTTACTACCTATAGTCAATTAATTGCTACCTAACTTGGAAACAAAATAATGGGACTTCAAAATGACCAGCCATTCTGATATCAGCATCGCTATTCACTCTCACTTCGCTTAAGGTTCAAAATGACCTTGATTTTGCATTCTATAAGCATCACCTAGTCACTTGCGAAGTGAAGTGAGCTTCGAAGCGACCAATATTGTACTAGTGATTACCACATTCAACAAAATGTTAATCTAGTTTTATCGATACCAGTTTTTTGACACAATTGTTGAGTTTTTGGCACAGAATTTTAGCTAATATGATGTTTAAATTATTTTTATTTTATTTTATGATATTTGAGGCAACTAATAAGTAAAAAAAACAGAAAAGTCTAAATTCGTGCCATGAATATTTATGCCTCCATTACGAAAAAAAAAAAGTCAGTGTCAGACTGACAATATTTTGATAGTGTTGCGTTGTTTTGTTTTGTTTGTGTTTGATTTGATCGTTCAGTGCCGAAAATAATTTGTGAAATAATCATGAAGTAAGTTTATATTTGTGGTTGTGAAGTTTAAAAGTTATATTAATTAAAATAGTATTTGTTTTGTTTTCTAATCCAACAATAATGTTCCAGTCTAAATGAGACACGTTCCTGTCATCCATCGTCAGATCAGGTTGAAACTCTGGTAGAGTTTATGGAAAGAAACCCTGGCATGGCGAAGGGTTTCTTGAGAACTCAAAGTTCCAGAGAGCGAAGTCGACGCCAGTGGGAGGAACTAGCCGTTCTTAGCCGCTTCCCCTTCTCGCCGCCCCAGGTCAAATATGGGTCGTGCTAGGCGAGGTGCTGGTTCCGTGTGTAAGTACAAAATAAAAATAACTATCAAAATTTCATTTTTCAAACGAATGACAACGAAAAGTTGCTAATTAAGATGTTTTATTTACGCATCATAGAAATCGGTGTTCTGTTTTCAGCATCACGTCACACGTCTTCAGTTGCTGGTCCTCCACCATCTCAACGGCGAACGGAATTCTCCACCACTACTGAGAGATTCCTGAGGGTGGAAGAACAGCAGCTCGAATTACGACGACTAAATGCACAAATCCTGCAGTCCTTTCTGGAGAGGAGTGCGGAAAGAGAAAGGGCCATGGATGAAAGGAGTGCAGAGAGACAGGATTTTAGCTGAAGCTGTGGCTGCAGTGGGGAAAGGACTGCAAGCATTGGCAGAGGCTAACAATAGAGATAGGGTGTAGTAATTTAAGTTAATATAATATAAATAAAACACTTTTAAACGGATACTAGAGTGTTTTTATTGAATTTATTATTTGTCCATTGGTGATTAGTTAGGATTTGGTTTGATTTTAAAAATTTCCCGATGTGCTAAAAATAGAAATGTATCTAAATAATGTATAAAAATAGATATGTCTACCACCATTTCACAAATTGCGAGGACTCTCTGAGAAAGAAATGGCGAAAGAAAACTTGGAGAGGGTTGGAATTTAATATACTTACCATTATCAAAGCTGACGACCCCTAATCGTAGCTAGCCGCAAGGTGATAGCCAGCATCTTTAATGATTTTTTTGCTTCTATCGGGGAGGCTAAGATAATCTCAACTGGCGACAAACCGAATGGATCTCCCGTTATGTCCCCTACAGAAAACACAATTTTTCTCAGTCCAATTGACCCTTGTGAGGTAAATTCATTCATAAAAAACTTAAAAAATAAAATGAGTCATGGTGTTGGTGAGCTTCCACCTACTTTATTGAGACAGTGTGCGGACGAATTAACCCTACCATTCTATAAATTGCTGAACCAATCCTTTGAGAAGGCACTTTTCCCAATCTATTTAAAAAGGCCCTCATAAAACCGATTCATAAGAAGAGTTCAAAAACAGATCCGAATAATTACCGTCTCATTGCTCTATGACCGACTGCTTCAAAAATATTTGAAAAAGCGATGTGCAACAGAGTTTATGAGTTTTGTGAAAAATACCATATATTCAACGACTGCCAAAATGGTTTCCGCAAATCGATCCACAATCTTAGCTATAGGTACTTATATAAATATATTCAAAAAGCCCTCGATATTGAAGATATTATTAATAATAAACAATATGCTATATGATTGCTTTTGGATATGACAAAAGCGTACGACAAAGTACTATTTCAAATATTACCAAATAAATTATACAACATTAAAAAAAAATTATACAAATAGGCCTTTGCCCTGCAGTGGGACACAAAAGGCTGATAAAAAAAAAAAAAAAATTATACAACATAGGACTCCGTGGCAAATTTTATGACTGGTTCGTATCTTATTTAGAAAATAGAGAACAATTAGTAGAAATAGATCATTACAACTATAGATAACAATAATGAAATTGAATTAGATCAGATAGTAAATTAATCACTGCTTCAATCCCACAAGGCCGTGTAATAGGGTGTTTCCTATTCCTCCTTACGTCAACGATCTCCCTAACAACATAAATGAACCCTGCGTCCTATTCGCGGATGGCTTATGTATCTATACTAACTTCATGCGAAGACAATACCAATATAAATGATAAATTAAATTCTATTCTTAACTCTATAATAAATTGCATGACTAAACACAACCTGGAAATCAACTTTGATAAGACTAAATTAATAACCTTTCACCCCCGCCAAAAAACAATATGAACTTTAGTTATAACAACATTAAATTAGAAGTAGTCAACAAATTTTCCCTATTTGGCCTAGATATTGATACACATATAAATTGGAAGTCGCATATTCAAAAACTAAAAGCTAAGCTATCAAAATTTTCATACGCCCTCCGCGAGATCAAAAAACTACAGACCTTAAAACTGCTCTGGTAACGTACTACGCGTATGCCTACGCGTGGCTCAAATATGGTGTCATGTTATGGGGCAACAGTACCGACGCACCCTCGTAATTAAAAAAAAAACTAAGGATTATCCTACTAATAATATAAATGCGAAAGTTTGTATGTATGGATGTTTGTTACTCTTTCACACAAAAACTACTGAACGGATTTGGATGAAATTTGGTATACAGATAGTTTATAACCTGGATTAACACAGGATACTTTTTATCCCGGTACGACGTTCCCGTGGGATAATTACCAAACTTCACGCGGGCAACGCCGCTGGCAACAGCTAGTAGTTAATATTGAAGAAACTGACAGTTGTAACCACTTTCAAGAAATGTATATTCTTTCCCTACCCTCTCTCTACATTTTTGAAATTTGCAAATTCGTACGTAGATATCCAGAATTCTACACAAAAAGGGAAGACATTCAAACAAAAATTACTCTTAGACATAAAACAGGCTCAATCTACCAACGTCAAGATTTAAAATGCGCTCCACCAGTGCCTCCGTTATGTCTATAAAAATATTTAATAAGCTGCTAGAATCAATAAGAAATTTAGATAAATATAAAATTTTCATTAATAGATTTAAAAAAAATTGTAATAAATAAATGCTACTATAGTGTAAATGAATACTTAAATGACAAATTATAAATGCTTAAAACAATCTCTAATCAATAAACAAAAGCTACTATACTATTTACGAATACTTTACACAATACCTCAGTTTTACACAATATCTATATTTCATTTTAAAATTTAACTTTGAATCTAATTTTACTATATACACAAAACCACTTTTAATTTAAAATAAACATATTAAACAGTGTACAATTAAATACAATATCATTCTATGACTCAATAAAATTGTAAATAAGAATTTAGTTTATTATAATTTATAGTGCTAGTAAAGTAAATCGTGCAATAACTTGACAACCAAGTATATTAATAATTAGGCACCATAAATGCAAATGACATTAATTTAACATTTTAATTTTCTTTACACAAGCGCCTTCAACCTCTCTCCTATTGAAAATTAACTTTGCTGTGCCCGGCAGGGTCCATAATTGATTTGATGTTCTAATATACCAACTATTATAATATACATATTATGGAATGCAACCTACGTCTCACGACACCCGTTCACGAGCACGACGCATTCCAAACAACCAAATATTCTGTCATTGTAACAAAACAGTTCCCAGTACCAAGTCAAGCGGCAATGCAAATGGCGGGCGGTGGCGTTAACCTTCTGTTTTTTTTTTTATGGCTATACCTAAAAATTAAGCCAGGTATCATGTTGATATAATTACTATCAAAACTTTGCGGGAACGCGTTAAAGAGGATATACTAAACTAGCTGCTAAACCAGAATTGCTAATATTCTCCAAACCTACTACTAGTGAAAAAAACTCACCTGTAGATATTTTTATAAGTTACTACCTAACACAGACCTTCATAATGATTATACATGCAATACAATAAGCCTTCAGTAATTAAAATGTCCGTAATCTGTACAATTCCAAAATACGGGTTCTACGGATGTTGCTTACATAATCTCGTCTGTCAAGGTGTTTCGGCAGAAAAAGCGTTGGCAGACTTATATATTCCAGAAATGAGGATTCATACCTACCGACTGGAATTGGTTTCATGCTGGTATCAGATGGGTATATTTAGGGGTCCCGATGGGGTCACCATTGAGAGCGTCTGCCAAGCACTTCCGGCAAAAAAAATACTGACAGATTTCGCTTTTCTGTATCTACCAGTAAATTTCTAACTGATGCCATAACTATTATTTCAGTATCAGATGGGTAAAGTAACACCCCCTTTTTCGCACCGAAAATGTTTTTTTTTTTTACTTTCGGCAAGTTCCGCCGTGGCAGACTATCAAATTCGGATTTAGCATCACTTTTATGAGAACCCATTGTGCATTTTATCGCGGTATCAAGTAGGTTGGAAATTTTGCAGTCGGCTCTCCTACTATAATCCATTCCCTGTAAAAAAATCAAATGGTCACAACTTTTTACTCGTTAAAGTTACAAGGTGGACATTGAAATACGTGAGGGTAGCAATTAGGTAGCAATTATTCAAGTAAAAATAATAACACGAATTTGAATATTTCACACAAACGGAGGGTTGACCAGCCATCCTGATATCAGAATGGCTGGTCATTTTAAAGTCCCATTATTTTGTTTCCATGTTAGGTAGCAATTAATTGACTATAGGTAGTAAAAGGTAGCAAATAGGTAGCAATTTTTGGTCACCAGCCTGACGCGAACCAATGCAGGCAACCAGCCATCCTGACGCAGACAAAATTTTCCAAGGTGCCATTTTGTATTTTCATTTTGACGTCATTTCCGTTTTCAACGACCCCTAAAACCACGAAACGAAACAAATTTTTGTCGCTATGTCTTGATGGATATGCATTAAAGCCAGTTCCAGCCCATTCAAACGCTGTTCTGTCATCCTGCGCTCTCCCACCACGCCGCTAGTCCAGCCAGAAACGGACTAGAATATCACTCATGTTCTTTTTGTTTTTTTATTCCTATATTTTAACAATTCTGATAATTTGATTTTTATAAGTATGTACTGTGATGGAAACTTCACAACCGTCTGAGGAGAGCACGTGCTCTCCTCAGACGGTTGTGGAGTTGTGGAGTCTTATGACCGTGCGACCACGCGCGCCTCAAAGAGATGTCAGCAACCGAGTAGGGGTCCGCATGGGCCGATACCTGCCGGGGCTGCGGGACTGTTCGAAAGAGATACCGTGGCCCTGGAACACAAAGGGCTAAGAAGGAACATGGATGGGTTTTAGTCAGTACAAGTCTAACACTTTCTTTCGCTCCGCCCAGAGTGGGGGGCGGGGGCCATTTGATGATATCCCATCCGAAAAAAAAAAGGTCGGCGAAACTCGTTTTTTTCTTCCATTCTCCTATACCAAGCGTCAATTTAGCATTTATTGTTTTTCTTTCATAATATCATTCCTCACACGATCCATCCATCTTGTCTTTGGCCTTCTTCTCCTTCCATTAGTTTTCATAACTCTTTTAGTCGTATACGATTTATTACTATCCAATAAAACAATTTGTATCATTTTGGAATGTTTATTTTTATAGGAATTTCTTTAAAATATTACAATTGAATAATTATTATGATATTTTCGACATCACTGAATCTATACATTTTCTAAAGATTTGATTCATACTCTAATTGTACAAAATTGCAATAAATTATTAAAATATATCTACTTGAATTTCAGATAATTAATTTAGGTACATTGCCTCATATGAGACCAACTTTAGCTACGTACTAAAATCAACTTAGACTACATCAATTTTAAGTTGATTTCTGAGTGACCATTTGAATTAAAAGTTCTAAATGTTCTTTGGTTACAATACAATTTGAACTTCATGTGCGACATTGAGTTTGTATTCGTAAACCACGATAAATTACTTAAAATTCGGAATAGTATTTTGACAAGTTACAGACGAAAATTTCATAGTCTATTGTATCAGTATTAGGCTGCGTTTCCACCAGAGATGTGCTAGGCGAGGCGAGGCGGAGCGACGCTGTGGAACAGTGTGCAGATGAGCGGTGCGAGGATGTGTAGCGAGCTCGTTTCAGATGCGAGCGGTAACTACATCGTCTAGTGACTGTTATTTTTTCGCTCGCGTCCGTTCCTAGCACACATCACTCGCAACACATTCCTCGCACACATCCCTCTCAACACATCCCTCGCACACATCTTTCCCTTGTTTTGTATGTACAAAAACCTCGCTCCGCTGAGCCATTTCCACTAGCGAAGCTAGGTAAATGAATTGATTCTATTGGTTTTTAACAAACACATCTCTCGCAACGCATCCTCGCACATCTCTGGTGGAAGCGCAGCTTTATGTTTCTTTTGCGGCTCGAATGACATTAACATGTGTGTGCTGATGGTCAACATCTGTTAAATTATCTGTGGTAATTATATAAAAGTGCCACAGTAACCCGCGAAATTCAAATTTTCGTTCGTTTTTTTGCAATTTGCAGGTCAATGTCAGGTTGTATGTTGATTTAAATATGATTGGCGACTGTAACAAATATGGCTTTACAGAGTTATAATCATTAAAATCATCAATACAACCCTCTAAGTTCACTAACATCCCAATGAATGTCTTACGAAATAGTCAAACGAAAATTTAAATTTCGCGGGCTACATTAGCAAGATGGCGGCTTTGGTTCCGACTATGGCCACGCGAAAAAGAGCCATGCAACATTGTATTCAATTACGACATTATAATATGTTTATTTTGATGAAAGTTCTATTTTTAAGTGTTCGAAAAAATTATTTAATCGTGCTTTTAAAACTATTTCTATTAATATAATTTAAAAATATCTATGGAATTTCAGAAAATTTAAAAGAAAAAAAGTTCTTTTTTAAGTAGGTACTTACATTTTGAACAGAACAGTATCAGCTTCTTATTTGTAAAGCAGCGTTATTAAAAATTTAAAAAAAAAATAACTTAAACTAAATTTCTCACTTTCACGTGTAAAAAGATTTTTATTTCTACAATATTATTTTTTATCATTTAATGATATTTCGTCTTACACCTAAATAATTATCACAATTTAAATAACACAAATACCTTGATATCACAAAACAATGAATCGGACAAATAATTAAAAAAAAGAGATACCTACATTTGTATTAAGACAAAAAAAAAAATACGGTTGGGAGGGACATTACCTAACGGTCAAAATGTATGGAACAGGACAGCTGTTTTTTTTTTAATTACACGTAACATAACATCACGCCTGTGATCCGGGAAGGCTTAGGCAGAGGTGTACCTAATAGTACACCCACATTTCACCAGTTATGTTTAAGTCTCATGTAATAGGGGGTGAGCCTATTGCCATCAACCGGGCGCAAATCCAAACTCCGTGGCTGTTACTGTGAAATTCCTGATGGAAAAACCCAATAACACTTTGCCCGACCTGGGAATCGAAACCTCATGCATTTAAATTACTAATGAAAAATCAGAATGTTGGGCCACAAAAGGGATGAACGAAAGGCATTTGCATGTGGCGGAGATGAGAATGCTAAGGGGGATGTGTGGTGTTACGCGAATGGATAAAATAATAAATGAGTATATAAGAGGAAGTTTGAAAGTGGCGCCGGTGACTGAAAAGTTGTGTGGTAATCGGTTGTCGTGGTATGGGCATGTGATGCGGAGGTATGAGGGAAATGTCGTGAGGAAAGTTTTGAGTATGAATGTGGATGGGTATATGAGTAGAGGAAGACCAAAGAAACGATGGATGGACTGTGTAAAGAATGATATGGCAAGAAAGGAGGTGTCTGGCGAGATGACGAGTAATCGAGAAGTATGGAAGAAGAAGACTTGCTGCGCCGACCCCAAATGAATTGGGATAAGGGTAAGAGAATGATGTACAGAATACGTGGTGACCGTTTTAACGTCGGTGTCTCTTCCACCGTATTCAGGATGTATTAGAAAGGTGTCATATTTAAGCGTGTGGTTCAGACCGTCAAACTGAATGACTTTCTCCATGGAACCGGCATCGTAATCGCGAAAAATAATAATCAACTATCCCACGCATGAAGGACAGCTCGTGGCTAAATAATAACAGCCGCTCGGGTCAATCTTAGGGTTAAATCGCGCTTGCCTAGGTTGGTCTGTGGATGGGTGACCACACATTACATACCGAGTTACCTCCGTCTTACTAAGAGGTATCATATTACCCAGTACTAACTGGGTTGTGGAGGTCAGATAGGCAGTCGCTCCATGTAAAATACTGGTATTATTATTATTATTTTTGGATTAGAAATCATCTAATGACTTCCCCCCCCCCCCAGTCTGGGCGGAGCGGAAGGGAGTGTCAGACTTGTACTGACTAAAACCCATCCATGTTCCTTCTTTGCCCTTTGTGTTCCAGGGCCACGGTATCTCTTTCGAACAGTCCCGCTGCAAATACTGGTATTTAGCTGCATCCGGTTAGACTGCTGGAAGCCGACCCCAACATAGTTAGGAAAAGTCTAGGCAGATGAACTGATGTCACATTTGGGTCACGCAGATATTAAAGTTTTGTGTGGGATAGCCATAACTTTCTTACTTGAATGTGCCCTGGCGGTTAGGAGTATGTCATGCTCACTCAAATGTCTCGCTGATGGTGGCACGTGTGTCGGATCATTTAGTTCCCTTCAAAATGATTGAGTTGAATGGTGCTGATACATGCGTCATGTTCGTGAACCGCTGTCAGTTGTGACTGGTCATCTCTTATTTGCCACGGCTTATTTGAATTAATTATTTTATTATTGAATTGTTTTTACTATGGACACTTTTAACGTACACATCTTGCTGCATCGTTCTCACATAATGTACCATCTCAAAATGAATGATGTAACCAAGGTTTTGTTAAAGTATTCTGATTTAAAAGAGTGTCCATGGAGTTTCTTGCCCGTTCTTCTCCATAGAGATCTACGTTAGGGAATGGGCAACTACAGTACTTTCACAGTTTTTGTGCCTTGTGACTGGGACTGTAGCTATTTTTTACTGTTGTCTTTGTTTCGACAATTCAAAAGTGCCTGTAACTGGCCTACTTGAAATAAATGCTTTGATTTTGATTTTGATCTTATACACACTGAATAATTCTTACAGATAGGTATTCAATCCTGTATATTTTAACAACATTCAAAAGTACCTGCTGTTCTTACATACCCCGCTAAATTCAAAATATTATGACCACACAAATTTGTACATAATAAACACAAAAATAATTAAAATTTTCTACATTGCCAGTAAAAACGTAAAAATATCGTTAATTTTACGACCACACAACAAGCGCTTGCTAAATTACAAATATTTTAACTAAAATAACAAAAAATAATTTAACTATAAAATTCGTTAAGAGACTAAAATAAATTTCAGCTATTCATTTAATTTAAGGATATAAGATTAAGTTCTAAAATCATTTAATTATAGTTTTAAATTATTTAAAATAGCAACTAGCTAAAATAAATGACAAAAATTGAAAAGGAACCATTATTAAAACTAATATTATTAGGTATTAAAAACAAAATTGAACTACGTAATTTAAAAATTAGGTAACTAAAAGACTATTTAGTCAGAACAATATCACAACAGTTAAATAAAAAATGTTTGTTGACGATTATTTTCGTCGAGAAAGATTATTTTAAAATCGTTAAGGTGGGAGCAGCTGGGTGGCCCCCGAAATTCAAATTTTAGTACGTCTTTTTGGCATTTTGCAGGATGATTGGCGACCGTGACAAATATGGCTTTACGGAGTTATAACCATTAAAATCATCAATACAACCCTCTAAGTTAATTCAACCCCATCGAATGACGTTTTCATGAAATAGGTATTGAATGGGGTTGAAATTTGAATTTCACAGGCTACCCTGGCGCATCCACCTTAAGATTTACCCTACGTTAAATCACTACATAGTACAAAACAAAGTCGCTTCCCGCTGTCTGTCCCTATGTATGCTTAGATCATTAAAACTACGCAACGGATTTTGATGCGGTTTTCAGTAATAGATAGAGTGATTCAAGAGGAAGGATTATTATACAATATTATTTTTAGTATATGCGAAATGTGAATATAGTTTGTTCAGAATAAGTAACTGAATCGATTCCAATAATTTTTAAATATTTTTGGGACAAAATACAACTTATATTTTGTCCAAAAAATATTTAAAAAAGGTTGCAAGTTGGATACCGAGCGACACTAAGTACCTATCGCAATCGTATAGGTACCTACTGCCAAATTATTTTTATAAATGAGCTCAAGAAGAGGCTGGAGGCGCGCACGCGAGCTCGCCTTGTGGTAACCACGTTTTTTTGCGGACAACCAGGTAACAGAACAAGCTTTTAACTTTGTTATTTTTCATGATACAATTTTGAAATTTTGTACATAGATTCTTTACATAAAAATACTAGACACGTGTTTCAGGTTTTGTATATACTAAAACTAATGTTGTATATATATTGCACCCGTGCAAAGCCGGGGCGGGTCGCTAGTCAATTATAATAAAAACTTTATAACCATTTTAAGTACTTTTAAGATTTATAGTAAGTACAAACATTTGTAGAAGTAACTTTACTTTCGGAAGTCGGTGACAAAAAAGTCACCGACTTCCAAAAGTGAAGTTTTTTTAGTTTTTTTTTGGAAGTCGTTTTTCTTTTTTGCAAAAAGCTTTTTATTTTCCCTTTTTAGTTGAAGTATACCAGATAAATTCTTATCATGAATCAATTTTACATTGTAACTAGAAGTTAGTAAGGACCAACATGTCAACGTAAGCCAAGAAGATAAAAAACCAAACTACCGAACCGAAAAGTTATATTTCCATACTAACATTTTTTTTTTTTGGATACCTCTGAACCGAATAATGCAATAGCATACTAAGAGTGAAAAAAGCTGGCTGCACTACACAATCTTAAATTCTCAAAACAGTCTATGACAAAAATATACCTACTCGAAGTAGTGAAACCGACGGCACATTGAAACAGGTGTTTTGACACAGTTATATGCAACGACTAGTACGGTTTTAAATTCTAAAAGGTACGTAATTTAACAACTAATCTAATAAAAATGGAATTAGGAAAAAATATAAATAAGTATACGTCAAAGTTACAAACTGGAAAAAAGGAGAAAAAAACGCCACATCTATACTAATATTATACAGCTGTAGAGTTTGTTTGTTTGTTTGGTTGAACGCTCTAATCTCAGGAACTACTAGTTCGATTTTAAAAATTCTTTTAGTGTTGGATAGTCAATTTATCGAGGAAGGTTATATAGGCTATAAAAATTCACGATGACGAAGGTCGCGGGCAACAGCTAGTCATAGATAAAGACCTTATGATTTTTATGATAATTTCAAATGTTGTATTAAACATGGTATAATAATATACTTCGTCTGGTATACTTTTCCCATGACGGCCTAAGACTACGTCACGATAAGTGTTACCATTGATTGTCCTTTTCAGTAAATTTAGGGACTTTCCATTTAGTGAACGAAAATAAAATAAATTACTAACTAGATTAACTATTTAGTAACTCGTGTGATTCATCTGTTTAGTTTTAAATTAATTTACATATTGAATTATTAGTTAATAATTGCTTTGTTAAGTTAAAAAATGCATTTTGCTCGGGTAATTCAATCACACACCGTGGCAACACATCGACAGCATCGCAACTGATGACGTATTCTTGGGCCAATCACGTGACCCAGCTGTCACGAGAAGAGAATACCAGGCGAAGTATATTATTATACCATGGTAATAAACTAAATGCATTTTTAACAGATTTAAATTGATATTAGAATACGACCCTTTGGCATCATCTCATTTAAAACCGGTTAATTTCCCATTAAAATCCCGGAAATTCTTAAAAAAAAAAAACGAAATTTAACACGGGAACTGCCGTCTATATTTTCCCATGTAACTCTAAGTTATTTCCCAATAACCCGCGGAATTTCTTAAAAAAAAAAAATCTCCTGAATAATCCCGGAATTCCCTTGAAAAAAAACCCAGAATTTCAACAAAACACTACTTAGATCCACTTATCGTCTTTCTTTCCGTTCAGCAGTGGAGTTGATTCTTCTTTGGCATCCTTGACTGGACTATCCGTCTTTCCGTTGAAGAATTTAGCGGTGTTCACGCAGGAAACTATGTAGGGTACACCGGCCAGCTCTGAAGACAGAGGGTTGTAGTACTGGCGATAGCAGAATATGGCCACGGAGTACCCCAGGATCGAACCAACCAAGATATCTGAAAAAAAGACGTTTAAAAACATTATTATAATCATTAATACTAGAAACGGGATATTTATCATGTTTACTGATTGATTTGAGTTCCCGATATTTCGGCGCTTTCGGAACTTCAGTTTATCCGTGATCATGGTGCTTGCAACAGCGCCGAAATATCGGGAACTCAAATCAATCAGTAAACATGGTAAGGTTAGGTTCATGGTGGTGGTGGTGGTGGTTGGTATCCTGTTTCTAGTGTTTATATTAATGTTAGGGACCATGATGGTTTGAAATCTTATAACATTTTTATTATTTACTCTATTTATTTCTATACAAATCAATTATATTTTTAAATATTCCTTAAAAAAACAATATAAAAACATTTAAAAATATAAAAAAATGTAACAGGGTCCAAGCTACCGGCGGTCAGGGCTCCAGAGAGAGGAACCTCCTAACAATACGAGCCGTGTGCAGGAGTACCGTTTTCTGAATGAAGCCCTTGATCCAGCTGCCTAACGAGAGCCTACTGAGGTATTGGTTGAGGCTCTTGGCAATTAAGCCATGAGCTGATACAACTATCGGCACAATGATCGCTGTGTCCACATCCCACATGTCGACAACCTCGCGAGCCAAGTCAAGATACTTGATTTGCTTATCTTTCTCGGCTTTCACGAGGTTCTCATCATGCGGGACCGTTATGTCAACAATCATTGCACGCCGCTCTGATCGATCGACCACCACTATATCAGGCTGATTGGCTACAATAGTTCTGTCAGTAATGATGGATCGATCCCAGTACAATGTGATACTGCCATTTTCGAGAACTGGGTCGGGCACATACCTATAGGCACTACCGATTCCATAAGACTGTATTTTAGAGCAAGTTGCTGATGGAAAAATGTTGTTAATGATTTACATTATTATTATTTTAAAACATGCCAAAGTCCGCGACTTCGCCCGCTTGCGGTTCGATAATTGTCCGACGGGATCGTACTACCGGGATAAAAAGTATCCCATGTGTTAATCCAGGTAAAAACTACTGAACGGATTTGGATGAAATTTAGCACACAGCCAGTTTATACCATCTCATCATCTGCCTAGCCTTTTCCCAACTATATTGGGGTCGGCTTCCAGTCTAACCGGATGCAGCTGAATACCAGTATTTTACATGAAGCGACTGCCTATCTGACCTCGACAACCCAGTTAGTACTGGGTAATACGATACCCCTTGGTAAGGCTGGTTGTCAGAGTTTTTGGGCCACTGACTACCTAACAACTGTCACATAGACAGTCTCACCATGTAAAATACTGGTACTCAGCTACATCCGGTTAGACTGGAAGCCAACCTTAACATAGTTGGGAAAAGGCTAGGCAGATGATGATGAAGATGGCAATAAAAATTCTTGATGGAACAATCCAATAACAAATTGGCCCATCCTGCGAATCGAACTCAAGACCTCGTGCTCGTCAGTCGCATTTACAATAGAAGTAAGACTAGTAATTGGTTTAGTTGACAGAACATACCTTGCCAATGATGATGGTAGTCACAGCTCCTCGACAAGGCAATGCTAACAGCTAACATCAGAGGCAAGAGGCACGCAATCACACGGAGACCGCTGCCTCGACGCCGAGACAACATTCCGAGTCGACCGCAGAGCCAGGCCGATGCCATGCCCAGGGAACAGAAGGATACTGCAACATGATGATTAAAAATACAGGCTGAAATGGGATTGGGCGGGTCACTTGAGCCGCATGGAAGATGAGCGCTGGGCAAAGGCTTCAACACGTTGGGTGCCTGAAGATGGACAGCGCCGCCGAGGCCGGCCCAGAAAACGGTCGCGAGATGATTTGGACGCGCATCACAAGGGCTGGTTCGAGGTGGCGAAGGAGAAGAGTACCTGGAAGGATTTGGGGGAGGCCTTTGCCCAGCAGTGGGACATACCAGGCTAATAAAAAAATTAATAAAAAAAAGGGATAGTGCTACGCAAACTGACAGGGTGCATTCAGCTCCTTATTTTGTTTGAATCATATTCCACTGGAATTTTTCTCAGGGAACTTTTCCTTTTTTTTATCGTTTTTACAGTTACTATTTCTTTATTTCAATGTTAAATTACATTATCTGTACGCAGCAGTGGCGAAGGTTCCATACAACTCGATTCCTACCGGATTCCTTTTGAAAAATGGCACAGTCAGTATTCTATAGACAAATAATATAATCACATTAAAGATATGCACTTATATGTACTCCGGCTTACTTCTTACAAAAAATTACCCTTCGCTACTGGTACGCAGCACTCCATTTAGGTAATTTATACGGCTAAAATCAAAAAACCAACAATGGATGTTGAAATACTCCAACGAACGACGCGTGAAATCAGCTGTTCACTTCCTGCCTAGCTACTGAGTTCATCAAACACGTCCTCGAGGATTCTCCGACGAGACGGGTGTTGTGTCTGGTGAGCTACTGCGAGACAGTTGATGGATTCTTCTTGTATAGAAGAACCCGCCCGTCTTAAGAGCGTTAACGTGTTTCGAAATGACTGAACCGATTTTAATGAAACTTCGTACACATATGCAGGATACATAAATCTAAAGATTTGACCGAAAAATTTTCATAAAATAGTTTTAGGGTATGTCCACACTAATAAAATAACACGTTATAAAACATGGTTATTTAATATGATTCAATAGAGAGGTTGGCAATGTTGTATTAATTAGACAAGTTATATAAAAAAAAAATTGTATAATGTTACTTAATCTGGACACACCTATACAGCTAAATTAGACCGATTTTAAATTTTCCATTGAAACAGAAATTTCTAATTATCTTTTTTTTTTAAAAGACATTTCAAAAAGTTCTCTGTCAAATCTTTAGACCTTTTTTTTTTTTTTTTCCGGATGGGAAATCATCAAATGACCCCCCCCACTCTGGGCGGAGCGGAAGGGAGTGTCAGACTTGTACTGACTAAAACCCATCCATGTTCCTTCTTTGCCCTTTGTGTTCCAGGGCCACGGTATCTCTTTCGAACAGTCCCGCAGCCCTGGCAGGCATCGGCCCTTGCGGACCCCTACTTATTTGCTGACATCTCTTTGAGGCGCGAGTGGAACACGAACGCGCCGTCGACACGGCCTGTCGTCATAGGACGGCGAGCTGGCCCATAACTCGCCGTCCACAGGACCGCGCCTACGGTGGCCGGGAGCCACCACGTGACCCCCGACGCCCAGGGCGTCTCCCGCGGCGACTGGGACGTGAGGTTCTTTCCCTCTCACGTCCCGCCACCTCCTTCACTAGCATGACTGCTTCGCAGAAGGAGGTGACGGCTTCCCATTCCCTCTCGCTCCGGACCATGGCTTGAACCAAGGCCGGACGCGAGAGATCGCCGCCGCCAATCGCCACCACGAGGACACTGCGGTGCTCCGGCCAAGCGGGGCAGACCTCCACGGTGTGCTCCACCGTGTCCTCCGGACGATCCTCGCATTGGAAACACCCGGGCGTTTCCTCCCGCCCGATTCGGTGCAGGAACCTCCCGAAACAACCGTGTCCGGTGAGGATCTGCGTCAGGCGGTAGGTGAGGGCGCCGTGGCGCCTCTCTAGCCACTCCTCAAAGAGGGGACTTATCGCCACTATGGTGGCGTGCCCTGCACGGGGTTGCGACAGTCGCTCTCTCCATGTCGCCATGAGATCACGCCGGAGGTCTGTCCGGCAATTTGCCGCGGCAGCGGAGTTTCCTCCCGACGTAGTGCCTCCGCGCGCCATTCGTGCAGGCGTGCGAGGACTATCGCCTCCAGATCCCATGGCGAAATCTTTAGACCTCTGGTTCGTGCTTATGCGTACGAAGTTTCATTAAAATCGGTTCAGTCATTTCGAAAAAAAATCACTTAAAAGTTTGTATGAAATGCTGTAACACGTTAATGCTCTTAAGTCGCGGATAATTTTAACTGCGCGATGTAGGATTTCGATGTTTAGTTCATCATCTGTGTCATAGATGGCGTTGTACTACTTTTTGTTCTATGTAGCTGTAGTACTTTTTGAAGTGCCGCAACAACTAATTTTGCATTTCATAGTTCAATCTCGAGGAAGGTTTTAGTCTATTTAACATCACGCTACGATCCTTAAGAGCCGAGAAAGGGGATGAAACAACATGAGACTGATGATGATGATGATTACAATCATAATTTAGTACTTACAGCTGCTATGTCCACTTGGAAACGACTTCCGGCCGTCCATGATCTCAGCAGGATCGCCTGTGCACTGAAGATATTTCGTCTCCACACCATCGGGGAAGCAGCGGTAGAAGAAATCAGGCCTCGGTCGCCCTGAAAAGTTGAAAAAGCAAACGGTACTTTTTACCCGACTGCCAAGAAAGAGTTATGTTTTTCGCGCGTATCTTGTATGTGTCTTTGTTTATTTCTTTATTACCTCTTATGTTCCAAATGGCTGGATGGACTTCGACGATTAAGGTATCATTAGATACTTCTTAAAAAAAAAAACAAAATGGCGGATTTTTGGCGCTAAATTGTAAGTCGTTAATTTTTTTTTTCAACCAACCCTATCAAGTAGGGTATCAACATTAAGGAAATTAAAAGGATATTACTAATATAAACACATATCTAGAGGTACATACCGGTAATACAATTTTTAGTCGGGTTTTTTGACTTACTTTTAATTAAATGTTACTTCTTAAACAGAGTGTATAGAAATGTGTGGTCATATACAGTGTAAAAAGATCCTTAACGAAGCCGAAAGGCACTTGTTCTCCCCGTCATTGCGATATTTTTTTTGTTCAGGACCTTACCTGCGAACCTTCTAGTTACCAATGTTTTGAGTGCGTTACATTGAGTGCTACCGTAAAACGTGATTTTGCCCCCCAAAATAAAAGTCGTCTCCCAGCAATATTTTTTTGCGTAGAGTTACTTAGTTAGATGTACAAAATGCTTGATTGACGGCTTCGTGAAGGGTCCATTTACACCTTGTATAGTGTCGGTCAAGTTTTCTCATAAAAATGATAGTAATGTAAATATATAAACACAGAGGCAAAGTTGAAATGTTTCAAAACAAAATGTATTCATACCGGCCATCAATTTTATCATATCCGTTAGTACTCCATTGATTCCAAGCGCTAGGGACCATGACAGAAGAATCTGAAAATATTAAAAGTGAATAATTTTTAGGGTCCAACCAAGAAAGGTAAAAATGTCGAATTAAATAATATTACATACATAGCATCACGCCTGTAATCCCCGAAGGGTAAGGCAGAGGGACCTAATAGTACGCCCACATTTCGCCAGTTATGTTTTTTAAGTCACATGTAATAGGGGGCGAGCCTATTGCCATCAACTAGGCACAAATCCAGACTTCGTGGCAGCTACTGAGAAATTCCTGATGGAAAAACCCAATAACACTTTGCTCGACCTAGGAATCGAACCCAGAGCCTCATATTCAGCAGTTGCGCATGCGAGCACTAAAAAAGTGAGGTAGTCAAATAATATTATTAATTAATTAAATGAGTGGAATTCTCTACCCGCATTTGTGTTACTGACCCCAATCTATTTAAGTCGCGAGTTCATAGGCTTCTTTTGGGTTAGCTCGTTCCATCGTCGACCTCATCTGTGTCCCCAGGACAAGAGTGTCATCGAGGTCAAGAGTAGGCCCATTTAATATAAAAGCAAAAAAGTTAAAGGTCGGTTTGTGGTTGAGTGTCCATCCATTACATACCGAGTTTCCTCCGTGCCTCGGAAAGCACGTTAAGCCGTTGGTCCCGGCTGTCATTTGTATATCTTTGACAGTCGTTACAGGTAGTCAGTGGCCCGAAAGTCTCAACCAATCTTACCAAGAGGTATTGTATTACCCAGTACTAACTGGGTTGTGGAGGTCAAATAGGCAGTCTCACCATGTAAAATAGTGGTATTCAGCTGCGTCCGGTTAGACTGGAAGCCGACCCCAACATAGTTGGGAAAAGGCTAGGCAGATGATGATGTAAAAGAGGCCTAACTTGCAGCGTTCATCTCTCACCTCAAAAGCGTCGTTACAATCATTGCAGATGGCCCAGGCCATCAGAGACAGCACACAGGGTACAGACAACACTATAGCCCACAGCATCGATCCCGTCACGTAGGACTCCATGTGAGGATACATGAAGTCTGACTCCAATTCTGCCTTCTGAATCACCCTGATGAAGGGCTGCATAGTCTCCATGTAACTAGATGAAGAAAAAACCATTGATTCAATAACAGACTATGCATAATAAAAAAAAAGTAGCTGGCAAAACTCTGCAGCTCCGACTGGATATGAAAACATGATAAAACAAATTAATGTAATAGTAATCAATTAATATGCTTTCAACTTCGTGAATAGGGACATTTCGTTGGTTGAAGTCAAAAGTACTACCTGAAATTTATGGTTTTATGTGGCAATGTTATAGGCACCTTTTTTTCGGATGGGAAATCATCAAATGACCCTTTGTTCTCATATTATTACAATCGCAAAATATTATATTCGCAAAATATTATATTCTCGAATTATTATATTCTCAAAATATTAGAAGTACAATCAAACACAGTGAAAAATAAAAATGAATTTATTTAAATCAAAATCTCTTTATTCCAATACCTAGGTATCATGGAAACACTTTCGAACGTAATACAATATTAAAATAAAAATTAATTGCAGTATCATACAGTATTGCAAAATTATTTGCATTTATCATTAATAAAATATAATTAATAATAACTGAAACTAAACAAATCCCGAGTGATACAAGTTTTTACAAGTGGCATTTGTTTCCAAGCACGACGATTGGTACAGCCGCTCAACAATAAAAATTGCAAAGTATATAAGTACATCATGGAAAATTTATGGGAGCTTATTCAACGCCGCTAACATGGTTAAGCATTCTATTGATTGAATTTTGTTGGATAAGCAGTCTGTGATAATGCAATTAATTTTTCTATCATTTTCAATGTATTTTAAAGATCTTTTTTTATCAGGGCAGTGGAAAGCACTTTTTAGCAATCTTTTATTTTGAATTTGAGCTTCTACTTTTAATGCTACTAAAAATTGGAAAATGGTTGGTCGAGATGGAATTCGAGAGTTAATTCTTCTGTGCCATCCTTCCACTACATTCGTAGTGCGGTTCTTTTCACCAAAACAGCTAAAAATATCTTTGGTAATGGTTTGTATCCACTGGTTATTAAAATAGTCTAGAAATTTCTGTGAAACTTCCGTCTCTGGTGCAATTTCATATATAGCAAGATATGCTTCTGGAATTAGATTGGGTGGTAACAGAGCCAAACTTGTGCACAACTGTGTGATTTTGCGACCTAAGTGAGTTTCGTTGAAATTCAATTTTTTACTCATTCTAAACACAGCATTTAAAAAATGGTAATAACAGCCTTTTACTTTTATTTCTGGATATACCACACGTATAGCATTAATTGCAGCAATTTCGTAATCGCATTTGTATGAACTAATGTTCATACGAAATTGATTTCTAAGTACAGAAAAGAACCTTTTGTATGTATTTGTGTTCTTATTTGGTAATAAGCCATAGACAATAGGTACAAAACTAATTGTGTTTTGGTCTCGTGCAATATCAATATGTAAGGTGTACAATTGGTGGGGTGCGTTGTCAGAATTCCTCCTCGTGTGCCTGATGGCTGCCGGTCCCTCTCGATACGTCTGGAGGGAATAGCAGCTGCTGGGCCGGTGCACCCTGGGCGTGGGCAGTATCCTTCCCCGAGGAATGGGAAGAGATTCTTATTCTTCGGGGAATGTTACTGTCCATGGCTAATATTCTGACATGGGAGGGGCCCATTGTGGGCCTAGGGGGCGTTGTTCCGCGTGACCCTCTGAAAAGCAGAGGGCACAGCGGAGGAGCAAGGGCGGGCTCGGTGTGCACTAACCCTGCCTCCGAGCAGACAGTGAAGGACACAGTCCTTCACTGTCCCCGTCGATATCGTAATCCCTCCGTCGAAGTGTCGTGGAACACGTCTCGCGGCTTCGATTGGGACCGAGGGTCTTGGCTTAACCGCCCGGATCACGAGGTAGAAAACCTCTATAAAAAGTTACCCCGAATCTCAAGCGGCGGCGCACCGCGAGGAGATGTATGGCTGACGGGTTCCTATGGAAAATCAGTCGCTAGTGCGAACCACTGCCGGGCCTGGCTATGGCTTATCTGGGCACAGGGGGCACTGCCCAGATGGACTTTTTATTTCCCCCATACTCGTGGGAACAGTATGGAAAATGACAATACCCAAAATACGGCCGATAACGGCGAAGGAAGGAAGGAGAGGGATGCGGGGTCGGAGTCCGGCGCCGCATCCAGCGACGTGAGCGCGGGAGGCTCAGAGAGCTCCCGGCGCGGGAGGCCCGGGGCTGCTGCGGGGAACAGGGAGTTCCTGCGCAAGCGATCCAGGCCGGTAGGCGACCGAGAGTCGTCGTCAGAGGGGGAGCTGGCTTCGGCTCGCAAGATCCCCACCAGCAAGCGTGGCGGGATCCGCGGCAAGGGGAGAGGCCTCTCTGTCACCGAGAGGTCGGCGCGGCTTGCCGAGGAGGGGCGCCACCCGGGGGTGGCCGGTCACGGTCACGGGGTGGATCGTTCGGGCTCCTCTGGTGACGAGGCGGTCGCAGACGGCGGCTCAGATGCGGAGCGTAAGGCCGAGTTTGCGAAGGAGGTGGAGGTGGCGCTGAGGGCTCTGTCTTACAAGCAGAAGCCCTCTACTAGACAAAGGGCCATACCTGCAGCGGCCGCCTCCATCATAGCGGCAGCGAAGGCCAGATATGCGGGGCCTCCACCAGACGAAGTTGCCAAACTGCGGGCGGAGGTCGCTCGCCTGACGGCTGCTACGGAGCTTCTCCAAGAGGAGAACAAGAAGCTCCGAGCAGACCTGGCCGGTCTGCGCGAGTCCGGCTCTCGCAAGGCGCCCCAAAATGGGGGCCAGCAGCGACCAAGTCAGCCCGTGCCGGTGGAGAACCAGGTTCTGAACCTGGTTCGGCAGGAGCTGGCTGCCTTTCAGGCGCGGTTCTCCGTTCTGGAGGGCATTGTCCTGCGCCCCCCCCTGGCGGCAAACAAGGCGGCCACATATGCGGCTGCTGCGGCCTCCGCACCGGGGCCGTCCAGCCAGCGATCCGGCAGGGTTACGTCGGCCCCCGAAAAGCCGGCTCTGGCGAAACCAGCTCCAGTCGGGAGGGCGGCGGCCCTGAGGCAGAGCAAGGCGGTGGCCCAAAAAAAGGGCAAGGCGGCGTATGTACCGGCGCCAGCCGCGAGACAGCCGCCATCGCCACCTCCCTCGCCCACTAAGCCTTCTGTGGCCGAGCCCGGTTGGCAGGTGGCCGGAGAAAAAGCGATGGAGCGAAGGGCGGCAAAAAAGGCCAGGAAGCGGGAGCGGAAGCGCCGGCAAAAGGAGCGGAGCGTCGCGGCTGGGCTCAGCGCCCCGAAAACCGCAGCTGTAGTGATAACGCTACAGCCGGATGCGGAAAAGAGGGGCGTCACCTACCGCGACGTGCTCGCTAAAGCGAAGGCGACGGTGGATCTCAGAGAGCTCGGGATCGCCGGGGGCCTCCGGCTTAGAGTGACCGCAACAGGGGCTCGAGTGCTAGAGATCCCTGGCGAAACCCGTGGCTCGTCCGCTGACGCTCTGGCCGAAAAGCTCAGAGCGTCCCTAAATGCGGACGAGGCCCGAGTGTCCAGGCCCGTCAAATGCGTAGACCTGCGCATCCTGGGTCTGGACGACTCGGTGACCGAGGAGGAGGTGGTGGCCGCCGTCACCAGGACCGGTGGGTGTCCTGCCGAGCAGGTCAAGGCAGGCACCTTACGTCCGGATCTGTCGGGCATGCGAACCGTAACGGTAAGCTGCCCTGTGACGGCGGCGAAAGCCATAGTGGAGGGCCGAAGGCTCTTGGTGGGCTGGGTGTCAGCGCAGGTGAAGCTGCTGGAGCCCAGACCTCTGAGGTGCTTCCGCTGTCATGTAGGGCACCACGTGTCGGTCCGGTGCACCTCGGAGGTGGACCGCAGTGGCCTGTGTTTCCGCTGCGGCCAGCCCGGTCACATGGCCGCGGCCTGCTCTGCCGCACCGCACTGCGCCGCATGTGCGGCAGCTGGCAAGCCAGCCGATCACCGGGCAGGGAGCAAGGCCTGCGGTACACCCGCCAAGGCCAGCAGCAAGGGAAGGCCCTCCGCCACCACCGCCAAAACCCCCACCGTCGCCACCACCGCAGCCGCCGCCACTGTTACCGCCGCTGCCGTTACTGCTGCAATTTCCGCAGCGGGGCCCTTGCAGAGGGCCCGGGAGGGGACTGAAATGGAGTGCCAGTAACGGCCCCATTGCGCCTTCTCCAGGCGAACATCAACCACTGCGCCTGTGCTCAGGATCTGTTGCTCCAGAGCATGGCGCAGTGGTCGATTAACATCGCCGTGGTCGCTGAGCCGTACTTTGTCCCGCCCAGGGATGACTGGGTGGAGGACCATAGCGGTTCGGTGACCATAATTGCGTCGGCCGCCGCCGGTACCCCGACCCTTGAGAGTGTCAGGAAGGGTCAGGGGTGCGTAGCAGCACGGTTCGGGGAGATCGTTGTAGTGGGAGTCTACTTCTCCCCGAGCCGAACTCTCGCCGAGTTCCACAACTCCCTCACGGAGTTGAGTGTCGTCATCGGAAGCCATTCCCTCCCCGTGCTTGTACTCGGGGACTTCAATGCCAAGAACTTGGCTTGGGGTTCTCGTTACACGGACGTGCGGGGTAGGATGGTGGAGGACTGGGCTCTGGAGACAGGTCTAGTCGTCCTAAATCGGGGTTCTGTCCCCACGTGCGTGCGGATGCGGGGCGAGTCGGTGGTGGACATCTCGTTCGCTAGCCCCGCTCTGTCACCGCGTGTCGTCGACTGGCGCGTCATGGAGGGGGTGGAGACCTATTCCGACCACCGGTACATCCGGTTCGACGTCTCCACTCAGACCTCAAGCGCACCGGTCCTACAGGCCCCGAGTGGTCCGCGATGGGCGCTGAAGCAGCTGGACCGGGAGCTCCTCCTGGAAGCCTCAATCGTGCAGGCCTGGGTGTCATCACCGGTCAGGCCTGCCGACATCAACAACGAGGCGGGTTGGTTCCAGGAGGCCATGTCCGAGATTTGCGACGTGGCAATGCCTCGAGTTCGTCCAGGAAGCGCCCGGCGTCAGGTGTACTGGTGGTCGCAAGAGCTGACGTCTCTGCGCAAGGCGTGCGTTGCCGCGCGGCACCTGTACGCCAGGCATCGCAGGCTCCGCATCCGCCCTCCGGATGCGGCAGCCATTGAGGCGGAGCTGTACGAGGGGTACAGAGCGGCAAAGACCGCCCTCCAAGAGGCTGTCCGGCGGGCCAAGCATTTGGCCCGCGAGGAGATGCTGGAGTCTCTGAACGGAGATCCGTGGGGGCGCCCTTACAAGATGGTGCGGGACAAACTCCGCACCCGGGCCCCCCCGCTAACGCAGAGTCTCCGGCCTGAGCTCGTGGAGGACGTGGTGAGCGTTCTGTTCCCTTCGCGAGGGGAGCATCCTCCCCCGCCTATGGCTCCGTCACCGCATGCGGTGCCGGAAGCGGACCACACCGATGACGACGATGACGTTCCCGAGGTGACTGGGGTAGACCTGAGAGTGGCGGTACGCAGGCTGAAAGCCAGAAATACCGCCCCGGGACCCGATGGCTTGCCTGGCAAAGCCTGGGTCCTGGCCTCTGAGGCTCTCGGGCCCCGACTGGAAGGGCTCCTAAGCGCATGCTTGGAGAGAGGCCAGTTCCCGCTTCGTTGGAAGACGGGGAAGCTGGTCCTCATCCGGAAGCCAGGGCGCCCTGCGGACTCTCCGTCCGCATACCGGCCCATTGTGTTGCTCGACGAGGTGGGCAAGCTCTTTGAAAGAGTCATTGCCAACCGCCTCGCCGGGCACCTTGCAGGGATGGGGCCGGATCTTGCGGAACACCAATTTGGTTTCCGCAAGGGGCGCTCGACGGTGGACGCCATCATGCGCGTGAGAGCCCTCACGACGGGGGACGCGGTGTCCCGGGGCGGGGTTGTCTTGGCGGTGTCTCTTGACATCGCCAACGCCTTCAACTCCATGCCCTGGAGCTGCATTGGGGAGGCACTCCGGTATCACGGGGTGCCGACCTACCTTCGTCGTGTGGTCGGGGACTACCTGACGGATAGGGCCGTCATCTACCCCAGTCGGAGCGGAGAATGGAACCGGCGAGAGATGTCGTGCGGTGTTCCACAGGGTTCGGTTCTGGGGCCGGCCTTGTGGAACATCGGTTACGACTGGGTGCTGCGCGCCGACCTCCCTACCGGCGTCAGTGTAGTTTGCTACGCTGACGATACGCTGGTACTGGCACAAGGGAGGTCGCACGAGGCGGCGGCCGAAAACATGACACGCGGGGTTGCGATAGTTGTGGAGAGGATCCGGCAATTGGGTCTCGAGGTGGCATTGCACAAGTCCGAGGCCATGTGTTTTCATGGGCCTCGGAATGCGCCACCGTCGGGATCCCTACTGATGGCAGGAGGGGTTTCCATCGGCGTCGGGTCGACGTTGAAGTACCTAGGACTCGTCCTCGACAGCCGGTGGAACTTCGTGGAGCACTTCCGACGTTTGGCTCCCAAACTGGAACGGACAGGGGCTGCCTTCAAGCGGCTCTTGCCCAACCTGAGGGGTCCAAACGCCTCCTGCCGGAAGCTTTACGCGGGGGTCGTGCGGTCCATGGCCCTTTACGGGGCCCCGGTGTGGGCGCGTTCTTTGAGGCGGCAAGCCGCCCACTACCTGAACGCGCCCCAAAAGGTGATAGCCATAAGGCTAATCCGGGGGTACCGCACGATCTCCGGCGAGGCGGCTAGCCTCCTTGCCGGATTGCCGCCATGGGATCTGGAGGCGATAGTCCTCGCGCGCCTGCATGAATGGCGCGCGGAAGCACTATGTCGGGGAGAAACTCCGCTGCCGCGACAAATTGCCGCTCAGCGGACAGACCTCCGGCGTGATCTCATGGCGACATGGAGAGAGCGACTGTCGCAACCCCGTGCAGGGCACGCCACCATAGTGGCGATAAGTCCCCTCTTTGAGGAGTGGCTAGAGAGGCGCCACGGCGCCCTCACCTACCGCCTGACGCAGGTCCTCACCGGACACGGTTGTTTCGGGAGGTTCCTGCATCGAATCGGGCGGGAGGAAACGCCCGGGTGTTTCCACTGCGACGATCGTCCGGAGGACACGGTGGAACACACCGTGGAGGTCTGCCCCACTTGGGCGGAGCACCGCCGTGTCCTCACAGCGGCGATTGGCGGCGGCGATCTCTCGCGTCCGGCCTTGGTTCAAGCCATGGTCCGGAGCGAGAGGGAATGGGAAGCCGTCACCTCCTTCTGCGAAGCAGTCATGCTAGTGAAGGAGGTGGCAGGACGTGAGAGGGAAAGAACCTCACGTCCCAGCCGCCGCGGGAGACGCCCTGGGCGTCGGGGGTCACGTGGTGGTTTCCGACCACCGTAGGCGCTGGCCTGTGGACGGCGAGTTATGGGCTAGCTCGCCGTCCGGCCGTCTTATGACGACGGGCCGTGTCGACGGCGCGTTCGTGTTCCACGCGCGCCTCAAAGAGATGTCAGCAATCAAGTAGGGGTCCGCATGGGCCAACGCCTGCCGGGGCTGCGGGACTGTTCGAAAGAGATACCGTGGCCCTGGAACATAACGGGCAAAGAAGGAACATGGATGGGTTTTAGTCAGTACAAGTCTGACACTCCCCTCCGCTCCGCCCAGAGTGGGGGGGGTCATTTGATGATTTCCCATCCGGAAAAAAAAAAAAAAAAAAAAAAAAAAGGTGTACAATTGGTAAAAAGGCGACGGTGTCACCTTGAATGTACCATCTCCGTATACAATATCAATTGTCTGGAATAATTCTCGTAGCTTTTGAGCAGGTAACATCTAAAATATTATAATTGTATCATCCGTTTCACCATCATAATCATCAAATAAAAAAAAGTCTTGCACAATGTGGTGTGGCAATCTCACATTACTTGTAGTCTTTGATGTACCGACATTCAAAAAATTATTTCGTTTCCTGTACAGCGTATCCTTTTTGGACGTAAATGATGGGATCAGATACTCTTTATTTTGAAAAACTTGTTTTCCCAAGAAGTGCTTTTCAAATATTTTTGGAATGGGTTCAAAATTTTTGCACACTTCTTGTTTGCACTCCTCCATTGCCATATCAATTATATTTCTTTCAAAATCAACGCTGCAACTATGTTTGGGCTGTCTAACGACTTTCTTATCCAAACTTAATGTAATCGAAGTCTTGCACTCCCTTTGGTTGCAACATCTCCAGTTGGTTGTACCATTTTTATTTTTCATGAAGAAGTTGTATTTGTAACCGTTATATAAAAAAACAGACTTGCCTTTTTGACTCGTTATAAACTTGGCTTCACTATCTTCAGACATTTTATTTTAATATTTATTAATCAGAATGCAAAATTTATTCCCAATAAATATTTTTCACAATGTCACACTATACATCAAAAACAATTGATAAATAAAAACTGACACTAGTACAAACATAGGTTTTTCATTGTAATCTGACAGGAACTACTAGCAAAGAGTTTATCTATTAAAACTTCAATATAAATGCACATAATATTATATTAATGCATATCTTCAGGATTACCTACTACTGGGTGATATAAAATCATTAGTTAGATTTATTTTACAGAAGGTAGGTAAACCTTAAAAAAAGGGGTTGTAGGTTTGATTCCCATCCGAGACAAATATATGTTATGAATAACCTACGTGATGATGTCAAATATTTATTATTGTTTCCCTCAAATTAAAAACATTTTTCGCTGTGATTGTTCTTTGTGTAATATTTTGATAATATAATAATTCGAGAATATAATATTTTGCGAATATAATATTTTGCGAATGTAATAATATGAGAACAAAGGCAAATGACCCCCCCTGCTCTGGGCGGAACGGAAAGGAGTGTCAGACTTCTACTGACTAAAACCCATCCATGTTCCTTCTTTGCCCTTTGTGTTCCAGGGCCGCAGTATCTTTTTCGAACAGTCTCGCAGCCCTGGCAGGCATCGGCCCATGCGGAGCCCTACATGGTTGCTGACATCTCTTTGAGGCGCGAGTGGAACACGAACGCGCCGTCGACACGGCCTGTCGTCATAAGACGGCCGGACGGCGAGCTAGCCCATTACTCGCCGTCCACAGGCCCACGCCTACGGTGGCCGGGAGCCACCACGTGACCCCCGACGCCCGGGGCGTCTCCCGCGGCGGCTGGGACGTGAGGGTCTTTCCCTGTCACGTCCCGCCATCTCCTTCACTAGCATGACTGCTTCGCAGAAGGAGGTGACGGCTTCCCATTCCCTTTCGCTCCGGACCATGGCTTGAACCAGGGCCGGACACGGGAGATCACCGCCGCCAATTAGAAATTACTTTACAAGGACAATGTATTGGAATCTGCAGTTGGTTGCCAACAAGGTGACCCTCTTGGGCCTATCATTTTCAGTTTGGCTATTCATCCTCTAATTCAAAAACTAACATCAAAATTTAACGTGTGGTATTTAGATGATGGACCGCTAGGTACTGTTGACACCGTTTTGAATGACCTACAACTCCTCAAACAGAAATTTCACTCTATTGGCTTGGACCATAACCCCTCAAAATGCGAAATTTACCTCTCTGACGTTACCAACAGACAATCGAATATAGATATATGTCATGCAATGGCCCCACGAATCAAAATTTTTGAAAAAAGTCCACTGCACCTCCTAGGTTCCAATATTTTAGAAGAAAGTTTTATCTTTCATCGAAGACAGAATAGAATGCAATGATTTAAGGATAGACTCTCCAAAATTAATTTATATTCGGCATTCACGGTTTATCAGATATTGCTATTTTGGTTCAAATTTTATGTATTTTATCCGTTGTTCTCCTCTTGTACGACCGAGCGTGGCTGCAAGCCACACTACCAATCAAAATTCGTTTTGGTGACCTCGGCCCCCGCAATTTTGTTTTTTAAACGCTGATGTGCCTAGATTACGCAAGAGCACCTACTTCGAGTGACGCTTTTTTTTTTTTTCGGATGTGTATACATGGCTACTGTCGCAGCAAGCTAACGTGTTTAAAACAACAACGTTACAATGTTAGAACTCAAGCACATGATTGTAGACATGAACAAAAACGTAGTCTATTTTGTACTTAAGGCGCTACCTCGAAATAAATCGTAGCTCGCCTGATCTACTACGCAAGCGAAAGTGATACAATTACTTTTGAAACGCAAAAGAAGAGATGGCTATAATGTGCGTGCGCTCGGAATAAAACGAATTTACTCCTTTTTTAACAAAATAAATGAATAAAGTTTTAAACTTCTTTGAGTAAACTTTGATAAGATAATTCTCAAGTAAATTCCATTGAATAACTCTTAAGCGTCACGCCGTGATGTCGAAAAAAGTAAAAAAATTGACATAACTTAGCAATTTTTTAGTATCGAGAAAAATTAATTGTATCGTCAATTCCTTTTACAAAGAGTCAAAAAACATATACCAAATTGTTAAATCCCTATTCCACATACTTAACAAGTTACACGAAATAGAAAAACGAACTAAATAGTGTTTATGACGTCACACTACTGTGACGTAAAAAATGGCAGGCCCAGATGATGCCGACGTTTCGTGCCCGACTACTCCGAGATGAAATAACAAATTCAGAGGTCACTGTCTGTTTTACAGTCCAGACATCTTGGTCAAGTCACATACGGACCATTCAGATTAATATCCAAGATGGTATTTTGAAGAAAGAACTCCACAGATTTGAATGGACCTGTCCAGTGCAATGCAATCATTTCTCACTTATTATGTTACGCGATAACAAACAAGAAAACATTTAACATGTGATAACAGGATCTGCTCAGCGAGGAGCTCGTGGCTAAATAATAACAGCCGCTCGGATCGATCTTTAGGTTAAGCTGTGCTTGCCTAGGTTGGTCTGTGGATGGGTGACCACCCATTATATACCGAGTTTCCTCCGTGCCTCGGAAAGCACGTTAAGCCGTTGGTCCCGGGTGTCATTTGTAGATCTTTGACAGTCGTTAGGTAAGGTTAGGTTAGTCAGTAGCCCAAAAAGACTGACAACCAGTCTTACCAAGGGGTATCGTATTACCCAGTACTGACTGGGTTGTGGAGGTCAGATAGGCAATCGCTCCATGTAAAATACTGGTATTCAGGTGCATCCGGTTAGACTGGAAGGCGACCCCAACATAGTTGGGAAAAGGCTAGGCAGATGATGATGATGAACAGGATCTGCTCAGCAGTCGCGCTTGTGACCACTACACCAACGAAGCAGTCACACACACAGCCTCCCGACAGCCTGACACTGACCAGAAAATTGCAAAAGAGGGAAAAAAAATTAAATTCGTGGGCTAGGGGCCATCCTTTAATCACGTGAGGTTTGAACAAGGGGGAGAGGATATTTGAAAATAATCGATTTTTCATACCCACTTTCATCCCCCATATCTAGTAAATGGCTGCACGTATTTTGATAAAACATGTCTAATTGTAATATACGCATCATGCCCTTTAATTTGATACCCCAATAGGGTATATTTGAAAATATTCCGTTTTTATACCCACTTTCATCACCCATATCTGTAGTAGTAAATGGCTGCACCAATTTTGATAAAAGGTATCTAAGAACTAATGCCAAGAAACTAGCTTTCCAATAAATAAAACTGCATCCAAATCGGTTCACTCGTTTAAGAGCTACGGTGCCAGAGACAGACAGACACACACACACAAACATTGCGGTCAAACTTATAACACCCCTCTTTTTGCGTCGGGGGTTAATGGTAGTGCTGGGAGGGGGGGAGCAGGGGGTAGCCTATAACCGCACGACGTATCACCAAGTAGGAGGGGAGCACCGCACGTGATTAAAGGATGACCCCCTACTATGGTGCTTCCACCTTAAGAAAGACTGTTATCACTAGGGACTATTTTACATTGGGAAACTCTCAATAATAGCCTAGAGCTAGAATTTGTGCTCAGTTATTGACAATTGGCTTCCATATCACCTGTCTGTCAAATCACTGAGCTCGGAGGAGCTGTGGCTAAATAATACCAGCCACTCGGGTCGATCTTCAGGTAAATTTGCTCTGGCCTAGCTTGGTTCATGGATAGGTGACCAAGCTGTTGGTCCCGGCTGTCATTTTGTAGATCTTTGACAGTCTTTACAGATAGTCAGTGGCCTGAAAGGCTGACAACCAGTCTTACCAAGGGGTATCATATTACCCAGTACTAACTGGGTTGTGGAAGTCAGATAGGCAGTCGCTCCATGTAAAATATTGACATTCAAAAAAAATACTGCATCTGGTTAGACTAGAAGCTAACCAGACAACCTCAACATAGTTGGGAAAAGGCTAGGCAGATGATGATGACCACCTTTCATATCAATTCATAGAACTGAGGTGTACTACACGGCTGCTGGACTGTTCGAAAGAGATACTGTGGCCCTGGAACACAAAGGGCAAAGAAGGAACATGGATGGGTTTTAGTCAGTACAAGTCTGACACTCCCCTCCGCTCCGCCCAGAGTGCGGAATTGATGATTTCCAATCCGAAAAAAAAAAATTGGTGTACTATACACTGATATCTGCCCTTTCTAAAAATACAGGCGAGATATTATATTTATGTTAAGAAAGGAAGAATTCTTTTGAATAAATGAAACTCAGTCAATTTATTCATGTTATAATAGCAATTAATGCAATAATTAGAGAACTAAACAACAATTACATGTTTTTTACTCCCCTGGTAATTTATTCATCGGTTTACCGATACAATTCTGATGATGTCACGTATCGGTACGGTAAAATTGACTTACGGCAAATCGTAAAAAAAAAACTTTAAAATATTTTACCTTTTCTTATTTAAAGACACTTGATGTTTCTTGAAAAAATACTTTGATAATTATACATAAACTATAGAAAGACACTTTTATATAAGATTCGCGAAAAATAAACACATATTTAATTGATAAAATACCAAAATATGTTTGTAAATATTCGATTAACATATGGACACGACTTACCAAAAGGCGGAAAATAAAATGATACGCAAGACTATCTCAACAAATAAATTAAAGTTTGCGGATCGTAATAGCGGCATTATTAATATGTATTTTACATAAATATATTGATAAGTTTGATAAAATCCTCGTCGCACTTTTGCAAGACTGAAAATTTTGCAATTGATAAAGGATTTGACGTTTTACTTTTCGTTCGGAATCCATATTCCGTGCAATTTTTATCAGCGTCATTCGTTTAGTTTTTGCTTTTTAGTTGCGTTTAATTTTACCTATCATCCTAGGTCAGGGTATAAGTGAAAAGACTGCCTTTCAAGTTTCAGTTATATTATGAAATGTACCAGTTTAATTAAGGATTTAAACCCACACTCATATTTGCTGAGCGCGACAGGGTCCATAATGATTATGCTTTGTAAAACTTCTAGTTATGTTCGCATTGTGGAATGACGTTGGATTCCGTACCCGAAGGGTAACCAATGGGACCGTCTTACTAAGCCTCCGCTTTTCTTCCGTCCGTCTGGGCTGTACCTATCTCATGTTCCGTAATAAGTAGACAGTTGAAATTTTCACAGGATGTGTATTTCTATTAAATAAAAACTTAAAGGGGGCTCTTCTACTACGATGGTACGGAACCCTTCATGCGCGAGTCCGACTCGCACTTGGCCGGTTTTTTCGATACTTTTGTCTTGATTGTTGTGATCCCGCCATTGAGATACACCTATGGAGACGGCAAATTTTACCATATAAAGAATAGTCAAAGAAATATCTACATTAAGGACACACATGTGAAAATGCACACGCAGTAGATGCATAGGAAAAGAGAGAGACAACTACAGTTTTCCCAGTGTATAAACACGAAAATTTTGTCCAAATAATTGGACAAAATTTTCGTGTGACGTCATAAGCTCATTCGTGAAATGTTCGTGACTGCGTCGCCATGTTTTGCGGCGAGTTTTCTGGTAGATCTGCTGTCAAACGGTTGCGCGCTAAGTTTTTTTTTATTTCTTGAATGAAAATGGCGGCCACTTTGTGCGCCAGATTTTATGTAGGTAGTCACGCTAATTTTGTAGGTATGCCCAGTCCATATCCCGCAACATGACACAGCACAGCATTGATAGGTTTTTTATAAAACACTACCCTACCTACCTTTATACAACGCGTAACAGAATAAACGCAATTCCTGAAAGTAGTTGGTTCAGAATCGGCTTCTGAATCGATTTCCGTCATAAAAAATAGGTGTTAAATTTTGACGGAAAAATCTTTTAAATAACTTAAATTAGAAACACAGTATCATGACAAATTAATACAATTCTTAATTCAAGGAAATTGAAACCTTAACTCAGAGCAATAAAGGCTACTAAAACGAACGACATTATTTGCAGTTCGCTCATAGCTCATAATACACACACGTAAATAATCAAATAAAGAGGTAATTTAAAGGAATTCAAACTTAATCTCCAATGAGTAAGGCTTATTTGAATACACGACCTAACTTAGTTGGTCATCAGAGTATCCCAACAAAAATAAAATTATTTAATTTGAAGAAATTTTGAACTTATTGCAAAGAGATAAGCATTTGTCGGCAACCTCTTTGACGGTTATGCGATATGCCGACACACGCCGCCGCATCGCCGGCTACCTAACATTGAGTCAGTCGTCAGCCGGTAGTAATCTAGTGAAGTTGACCTTTCCGTAACACATCTGTTTACGCGCGCGATGGCTTTCCGGTATACCAACATACAATACAAGGAGATGGTGAGGACACTGGCTCGCTGTCTTGATAATGTCGCGAGTTAAATGACCGTGAGTGTTAGCTTGTCGGGAGTTAAATGACCGTTTTGGCTGCAGTGTGAGCGCTAGGACGATGCTGGCTGCAACTCAGCGACTTAGGGACTCTGGGACGTTCCTTCCTAATACGGCTTTGGACAGAGCGACGAATATGCGGACTACTCGTCTGCAAGAGCGTATTCTCGACGAACATCCAGAGGACAGCTCGAGAGAAGCAGCACCCCAGTTCAATAGCAGCCACATGTACGTGTGGCGAACGTTGCGTGCTGATGGTGAACACTCATTCCATCTTCGACGGTGTCAAGACGGTGCTTACAAAATTGAAATACAATTTAAAAAAGCGTGCAAATAAGTGCATAGAACAAGGCGGTGGTCATTTTGAATCTTTAATGAAAGTGGATCGCAGAAATAGTGCAAATTAATAACCTAAGTGTGAAGTGTAAATAGTCCAGTTCTATAAGTACCTACTTCTTCCTATCAATACGATTGTATTCTTATCACTGTAAATATTATGATTCAAATCTTTTAAACACGCGGCTCTTTGAATATTTTTGTAGTACAAACAATAAACTGTACCTAAACACGACTTATCAGGGGGTAGTTGATATCGCGAAAGTTACGCATCTGAGATACAATTTTTACCCGCGTGTGCCGCACGGAGTCCGGCCGCTTCGCCCTTCGTTAGTTTCGTAGTTCGGGTAAAAAGTCGCTGTTTTAAATGCATCCCCGTTACCAAGCCTAAAGTGCTAAATTCGTGTTGATAATTTCACTTAAAATTATCAATCATTACACGGTAAACTCAATTAAGTATCAAAAGTTATTCATAATATCCTGTGAGTGTTTAGGTACGTAAAATTCGTTCATTAAACTAAAGCACATCTAATGCCTACAGCTATGGTCAGCTGGCGGGCGCTAGAGTTTGCGTGTCGCGTCGGCCGCTAACATTGCATGAGTGTGTGCAGGGATGTTGATGTACGTTTTGCGTTTAGTAAGGATAACTATTTTATAAAAAAAAGACTACGTTTGGTTTAAATTTATTTAATTACGGATGTTGTTTTAGACTTATAATTTAATATTCTAATTGGGGTGTCTGAGGTATTGCGCTTAATCTGTTACACGTTGTATATTATACTACTATATAAGGTCTAACTATTCATACACGAAATGAACGAATGTATTTAATTGAATATTCAATTTCGCTGGTTTTGTTGTCTTAGGGTTATTTTTACTTAAGCTTACTTAGAAAAGTAAAAATTTAACTTGGTTTACTACTTCAAGACAATAATGATCATAAACATTAAATTTATGAAATAATACTTAAAAGATCAAAGAGTTACGGAATTACTCAGTACTCTTAGTTTTTTTTTTGTTTTAACGACCGGTTGTCAACAAAGCGATTTAAAACCACTGAAGGGTAATAACTTAGAAAAAAAATACTACTAATTGGCATGGATGACAGTTAAATTGACGTTTTGTGTGCTGATATTGAATAAAAGTGAAAAATACTTCCCCGAATTATCCGTTTATATCCATAGTTAGAACGTCAGCTGTTGTTTTTAGGTTACCGGTTACGTTGTATTACCGAAAACTTTATTAATTATCAGGATAACAATTTTCCTGAGTAATAATTAATATAACTTATTTACTAATTATATTAATTTTTAAAAGACGGAACAAATATTTTACATATCACTCGAGCAGTGTTGCCACTTTTTTTTCACCTCGTTACCAGTGTTGCCAGACCAAAATTTTAAAATCCAGGAAATAAGAGTGAAAAAACCAGGAGATCGATTTAATAAATCAGGAGATTAAAATAAAATACCTAAATATACATAGTTATTGTTTATATATAATTATAGTGATAAAATGACATCAAGAATGAACAGTCAAAATCAGTCAAATGTATCAAATTAATTATTATTTATTTTGATACATTTGACTGTTCATTTTTGATGTCATTCTATCAGTATTATACTTTAGTACTTAAAAAAATAACGGTTATTGCAAAATAACTCTTATGGTATTGAATTAGGGTATTTTATGGAGTGTTCATTCCATTAACTTATTATTGGTAGAAATTCGTAGTTCAGTCCGAAGATTCCGATACGTTCCTTTTTACGCATAGTTCATACATTGTAGGTACAATTTATTTGAATTTATTTCAAAACACAAATATCAGGAGATTTAATGATAAAAACATTGTTACCCTTTTGTTAGTGACGTGCGATTTGTTATCCTTATCATTATTTCAAAGGCGCGTCGATAGTAGTTACAAGAACACTTGTTTTGTTATCGTTACCGTATTTAAAATATATTTCCTCCACTTCTGAGTATTACCTTTGGTACAACGTACATTTAAACTAATTACGAATTATATACCAAGTTATTTCTTGAAATAATATACCTACATTGTGTTACCGTATATTAGTGCGTAAATAACAGTTCTAAGAATTATTATATCATCGAATGTTTTTGTGAATGTTATTAAGAGATGGAATAAAACAAATGATGGTGAACACAGAAAACAACCTGTAAGTAATTGAGCCAATATAAAGTAAGAAACTGACTGGCCGACTGATTCACTGACTGATCGATCAACGCACAGCTGAAACCACTGAGTCTAGAAGCATGAAATTTTGCACAAACGTTCCTTTAATAACGTAAGTGTGCACTAAGAAGGGATTTTTGGAAATTCATCCCGTAAGGGGTCAAAACTAGGGTTCAACAATTATATGAAACTTGGTGAATTTTGAGAACGAAGTCGTGGGCAACAGCTAGTGTAATTATACGTATTTTGTACAACAATGAAAGTATAACCTTTCTTCATATTTTTTTAATTAGCTATGAACTATAAAGATGGCGCTAGAGATGCCTGCTTATTTTCTAGCAAGGTAATCTACCAAAGAATATTCAAATTCCAAATCGATTTTTCTGATTTTTCATGATTTTCTTCTTAGCGTGTCCATGGCAAATTTTCATTAAATATATTTGGGCCAAAATTCAGATATGCGAACTCCGCTCGCTGATGCAGTCATAAAATCGTCAAGTGCGCTGATGTCGGGGCACATATAAATATTATTCATGATAATTATGATTATAATTCTACAAATAAGTATTTGTGTCGGTCGCAAATCATATTTTATTCAATATTATGACCTTAAACTGACATTGAGAGGTGTTCAAATAGGACTGTGTCAACAGCATAAAAATCTGATATACAGGGTGTAAACGGACTCTTCACGAAGCCGTCAACCAAGCATTATGTACATCAAACTAAGTAACTACTCAAAAATTATTGCTACGATTTTTTTTTTTTTGGCAAAATTACGTTTTACGGTAGAACTTACTGTAACGCACTCAAAACATTGTGCTGATGGATGGATTGAATAGTGCGGGGGTCGTGCAGGTGTTTAAAGTAAAAAAAATACATTAAAAACATTTATTTAAAAAAAACTAGTGAAGTACTCAATACTCAATACTCAATACTTTATTGCATTCCATAATGTATACAAGGCTGGTAGGTAAATTATAGAGAAACAATTATGGACCCTGTCGGGCACAGCAAGTTAGTTTTTAGAGGAGAGGATGAAGCGCTTTTTGTTTAAAAACATAATAATATTGAAATTATAATATTGAAATTAAGGAGTAAATCTTATATTTAGATATTTAAGTAGATATTATTTATGAGTAGATTTATATTAATTTTGTTTATTATTAATATTTCTATATTTATTTATTTATTTATATATTTATTTATTTATTATTAATAGATATTTTCTAAATTATAAATTAGGTAATTATTTTATATATTTATTTATATATTAGCTGTAATTTATTATTAACTAAATAGTAAGTAATTAAAGATATTGCACGGTAGATAAGGTAAATAGATGTATTAGGTACTACTTGGTTATTCTAATTATCTTCGTTTCTCTAGGAGGAATTTATCTTTGAAGTATTCGTCAATTGTGTAGTAGGTTTTATCTAAGAGAAATCGTTTTAGTTTATTTATAAATATATTGTTTGTTTCTGTGTTTTTTATGTGTTCAGGTAATTTATTGTAGATTTTTATTGACGTGACAAACGCACTAGAGGAGTGCATTTTTAATCGTGAAGTTGGCAGGTTGAGTCTATTTCCATGTCTAAGTTTGATTTCTGTTTGTATGTCTTTTCTTTTGCTGTAGAATTGTGGGTACTTCCTTACAAATTTGCAAATTTCAAATATATAGAGACAGGGTAGTGTTAGGATGTTTAGTTCTTTGAAGTGTGGTTTACATGAGTCGGTGTCTTCTATATTAACCAATGTTCTTATAAGTTTCTTCTGTATTGTAAATAGCGAAGGTGCGTCTGTACTGTTACCCCATAATATTATTCCGTATTTAAGCCAAGCGAACGCGTACGCATAGTATGTTACTATTGCTGTTTTGAGATCTGTAGTTTTCTTTATTTCTCTGAGGGCATATGCAAATTTAGATAGCTTTGTTTTTACTTTCTGTATGTGTGGTTTCCAGTCTATGTGTGTATCTATGTCCAGGCCTAAAAGGGTGAATTTATTAACTATTTCTAACTTGGATCCTTTGTATTTAAAATTTATATTTATTGGGGTTTTTTGTCGCGGGTGGAAAGTGACTATTTTTGTCTTACTAAAGTTAATTTCTAGGTTATGTTCGTTCATCCAGTATGTTGTGGTATCAAGTATAGATGTTAGTGTTTGGTTCAGGTTTTGGTTATTTTTACATGATGTTAAAATAGAGACGTCATCGGCAAACAATACGCACGTTTCATTTATGTGGTTAGGGAGATCATTTATGTAGACTAAGAACAATAGGCATCCTATGACACTTCCCTGTGGTATGGAGGCGTTTACAGGTATGTTTTGTGATCTAATTAGTTCAATGTGTTGTGTTTGTGTATTGTAGTGTTCTATTTCTACGACTTGCTCTCTGTTTCCTAAATAAGATGTAAACCAGTCATGACTTTTTCCTCGGATACCTATGTTGTAAAGTTTATTCAATAGTACATCGAATTGTACTTTATCATACGCTTTGGTCATGTCCAATAACAGTCCAATAGCGTATTTTTTATTATCAATAATTTTGAGTGCTTCTTGTATGTACTTGTAGACGGCCAAAACAGTGGATCGGTTCTTACGAAATCCATTTTGGCTATCATTGAAAATGCTATATTTTTCACAGAACGCGTAAACGCGGTTACACATGGCTTTTTCGAATATTTTTGAGGCTGTTGGTAGTAGAGCAATGGGACGGTAATTGTTCGGGTCAGTTTTATCGTTTTTTTTGAAAATAGGTTTAATGAGGGCCTTTTTGAGTAAGTCAGGAAAAACACCTTCTTCGAAGGATTGGTTAATGAGTATATAAAATGGCAAGGTAAGTTCATCAGCGCACTGTTTTATCAGACTGGGTGGGAGTTCGTCGATTCCGTGGCTGTTCTTGTTCTTTAGGTTTTTAATAATTATGTTTATTTCATAAGGATCAACTGGGTTAAGGTATAATGTATTTTGTGTAGTTAAGGTTGCCGGTAGCCCCTTTGGTTTGCTGCCGGTTGGTGTTGTAGTTTTCCCACCAATGGAGACAAAGAAATTATTAAATATGTTGGCTACTTCTTGCGGTTTCGCCGTTAAGCTATTATCTACTTGTAATGTTATGTTGTGTTTCTCGGTTTTACGCTTTTTGTTTGAGCGTTCATTTATGATTCCCCACATTGTTTTAACTTTATTATTTGATTTAGTCATTTTATTTTTGTAGTGCAGTTTTTTAGCTGTTGTAACCGCCTTTTTCAGTATTTTTTCATATTTTTTGTAATATGTTATTAATGTAGGATCTTTTGTTTTTGTAATTAATATTTTTAACAATCTTTTATTAATACTGGATTTTTTTATACCAACAGTGAGCCAATATTTCTTATATTTAGTTTTAAGTTTAATTTTAAGTAGTGGGATACACTTATTTAGGATTAAGGTAAGTTTATCGTTAAATGTTTTATAATTTGTGTTAATATTATTATCAGTTTTAAGTATATCATTCCAATTAATTTTTTGTAATTCCTCTTTAAATTTTAATATGTTTGTATTGTTATATAACCTTTTCTTTGTGTACCAATTACTTGTACTGGGTTGTTCTGGTAATTTTAAATGTAGGACTGTGCTATGATGGTCAGAGAAGCCTAAGTCGTCTATTGTTACGTGCATGTCTTTGTGGTTAAAGTTCGTGAGTATTAGATCTAAACATGTTGCGGTGTTTGGTGTGATACGCGTAGCGCTTTTTATGTGTTGAGTAAAGTTATTTTCTTGCATGAGGTTTATAAATTTATTAGTTTTTAGATTATCCTGTAGTATATTTATATTGAAATCGCCTCCTATTATTATATTTAATTTATAGTATTTTTTATTTATGTATTTTAATAGTTGCTTTAATTTTTCATAAAAAACTTCCTCCTCTCTCCTATTCCAGTATATAATTATAATTAATAAGTTTTCTTTTGGTAATTCTGTGGCACATATTTCTATTATATATTCTGCAGACATATCGGTGATGTCGTCCTTCTGTATGCTTTCAATATAGTCTTGTAGGAGTATACACACGCCGCCTCCGGTTCTAGTACTGCGACAATATGATGAAGCAAATTTGTATCCACTAAATTGTATGAGGTCTAGTCTTTCTTGAGTTAGCCATGTTTCTGAAAGGCATATAGCTTTGTAAGATGGATGTTCGTCTATAAACGCTTCAAGTATGTCTTGTTTGTTATTTAGACTTTGTATGTTTTGGAACAATAGTTTAAATGGTTGTTCGTTGTTTACGAAAAGTCTGGTTCTCAGTTTTATCAGTGTTGTTTATAGTGCAGGGCTGCGTCATGTTGTTATATGTTATTTCTTCTTTTTGGTTGTTATGTGCGTATTCCTTTATGTTGTTATTTATTTTAAATAATTGTCCGTTTATATATAGTTTGTTATTTCTGATGACTGCGTGCGATCCGTTATTTCTTGCCGTAAACAGTTCCTCTCGCATTTGTGCCCTATACTTTCGTTCATTTTTATCTAAAAATTCTGAAATGAATAGTCCAGTTCCTTGAAAGAAAGTTCTATTGTTTATAATATATTTTGCCATTCTCTTGCTGATGAATTCGATGACGAGTGGTCGGTTCTTAGATCCACCTGGTCTTCCAATTCGATACAGATCTTCAATATATGCTGAAACGTCTACGTTTACTATTTCATGAAACAGTTCAACCAATCTACTGTGGAGTGCATTTTCAGGCTCTTTATTGTAGTCCGCCAGGCCGTAGAGCACAATCTTTCTATGGTGGTTTACTTGCAGACTATTGGGTATTTTAGAAGCTTCTGTAGTTAACTTTCTTATTTCTTTTTTCAGATTTTCGTTTTCTGTTTGTAGTTTTTCTAGTTTTATGTTTATGTTTACTATTTCTTGCTGTCTTTGAGAATTTTCTATTGTTAAGGTATTTGTTTTATAGTCTATATCTTGTTTTAATTCATGAATTGCTTTATATATTTCTGTGTGTATAGTTTTCTGTAGTTCTTGTACAATGGATTTGTTATTTTCTTTCAGATGTGTAATTATTATTTCACTTAAATCCTGTAGTGTTAAATTTTTTTCCAGATTAACTTTATCAGGTTTTTCTGTGGGTATAGTATCACCAAAGAAGCTAAGATCTTCTGAACAAATGGTGTCGTTGTCGGAATCTTTTGGCTTTCTTCTTAAAGTAACGTTAGCTTCCTCGGAGGGTGATGATTGACATTTGTTTGTATCAAGTATTCTGGGGGGACGCAAAGGCGTATCAGTGTTTCCTGTCTTGGGTATTCTACAGATGCATGTTTGGCATTTCCAGGTGTTTTTATTTTCTAGTGTTACCTTTTTAGAATCCTTGGTAACACCAGCACATTCGAAATCATATCTACATTTACAAAGAACGCATATAATGTTTTCCCTTATAGGTAACTTTTGTTTACATCCAGCGCAAGTAGGTGTAGAAGCCATTTCAAATTTTAAATATTTGGCGCTTTATTTTTAGTTCGGCTATTTCTCACTAGGGTCTGCAATGGCAGTAGTGTAGAGAATTAATAAGTGTTACCAGTACTAAATTTATCTATGAACGGTTGGTAGCACTGATTCTAGTTCGTCTATTACCCGCTAGGGGCTATAGTGGCAGTAGTGTTGCAAATGAGTGAATGATATCAGTGTCAGATGGTTGGTACTACTGTTTTTAATTTTTAATGGCGGTAGTTGTTTAACAAGTTAAATTTTTAGTTCGTCTATTCACCACTCGAGTTCACCAGTGCTAGTTGTTGGGGTCAAAGTTCAAAATTTAAATCCACTTAACCGCTTTTTGGTTTTGTTTTTTATAAAAACTTAATCGTAATTAGGTTTAACAGCTTGATTGTTAATGGGAATATGGTAAACACTCAAATATTGAACCAAGTATGGCCATACAACACTTCTCACTTTTGTATTTACAAAGTTTTTGTTATTGTATCACTTATATTGTTTTTGTAGTTTTTTTCCACTTTACACTAAAAGTCTTCGGAGATAACACTGTCCGAGCTTAATTGCAGGTTAACTCGTAGTTGGCACTAGTTATTTACTTAAATATCACTTGGTAAACAATTTTTTATAATTTTTATATACGAGCTTAGTGTTTACTGCGTCGCTAGCGACATCTCTCTCCTTTAGTGTCAAGTACAAGTAGTTGGAACTTTGACCCCCAATATCTCCGTAACTAGAACGTTCCCAGGTATGGCCTAGAACAGAGCAAGTGCCTTTCGACTTCGTTAAGGGACCTTTTACACCCTTTATGTATAAGCCACTTAATAATAATTTCAATGAGTGAAATTATTGAGTGAAATATAAGTGTGTACTTGTCGCACAAACTTATAAGAAGCAGTGGTGTGAGTAAATACAACAGATGTAATCGAATTTATCAGCTTAACATATAATAATAATAAACATTTATTTCAGACTAGGTCCATATTCTGTTAGTAACAATATACTTAAAAAACAAATGTTAGTATCATCATCATCATCATCATCATCATTTCAGCCGAAAGACGTCCACTGCTGGACATAGGCCTCCCCCAAGTGTCGCCACATTGACCGATCCCGTGCGTCTCGCATCCAGCGGATCCCCGCAACCTTTACCAGGTCATCGGTCCACCTAGTGGGAGGCCTTCCAATGCGACGTCTTCCAGTTCGCCACTCCAGAACTTTCCGGCCCCATCGGCCATCCGTTCTGCGAGCAATATGCCCTGCCCACTGCCACTTAACTTTGGCTATTCTTCGGGCTACGTCGGTAACCTTGGTTCTCTTACGGATTTCCTCATTTCTGATTTGATCACGCAAGGAAACTCCGAGCATAGCCCTCTCCATTGTCCTTTGGGTGACTTTAAGCCTTCTGATGAGGCCCATTGTGAGCGACCACGTTTCGGTCCCGTATGTAATCACTGGCAACACACACTGGTCATAGACAAAAGAATGTTAGTATAGGCAAAACAAAATTTAAATTACGTCATGAAGCCGCACCCACCTTTGCAGCATGGGGGCTCCCACCGATCAGTGAAATCACCCAGTATAGTTGACTATACTGTGTGATTTCACCGATCGGTGGGAGTTCCCCACAGGCTCGCGTTCGTGGCAGTAGCAACGTACTGCCGCGAACGCGAGCGAGTACGGAAGCGCATCTTTTCCTTACGATAATGGCAAAGCCATCCACCCACGTCTCAGCAAATATCCCTGACGCACTGCAGCGCCATGGCTGCCCCAACAGTGCCCTGAGTGCATTATTATATTGGACACGCAGGCTGTATGTCCGTTGCGAATAATTGACCCACAGGCTGCAGGTGTAGAAAGATTGGCAATATGCTTTAAAAAGCGTGATTTTAACTGAATTCGTACACCGTGCAAACGTGCAGGCCAGCATGTTACAACGGACAGCCAGCGACCTGCGTTCCCTTTCTATGTCCACATTATCACTTTAGTTATCAGTGACCCAGTGGCCTAAATATTTAAATTTAGATACCCTACACAGAGGAGTGCCCCACAGTGATACATTGGGAAACGCTGGGTAAGAAAAACCACGGGCTTTAAAGAGCATTAGTTCCCTCTTCCCCACTTTATATTTGATTACATGACTCGCCGCATATGATTCACATATTGACACTAACTTCCTCATAGCACTGGTTGATGGACTCAGCAACACCATGTCGTCCACGTAACTAAGATTAAGAATTCCCTTTTTTTCTTGTGTACCCTCGGCTGTTCCGTTGATGGTACACTGGAAGGCCAATTTGAACCGCTGTACCCCTGGCCTTTTTTTTTTTCGGATGGGAAATCCCTTGGCCCGATCAAAGCAGTGACAGCCTAGTGGTTTGACCGTCGGACTGCCAAGTCATAGGTCTCCAGTTCGAACCCAAGGCACGCACCTCTGATATTTCGTATTCATGTGCGTATTGTATAATCATCACTTGCTTCGGTGTGGGAAAACATCGTGAGGAAACCAGCATGCCTGAGAGATATTTCTTGCGGCATGTTAAGCCAAGTCAGAGGCCCATGGGCGGCATAAAAACTCTGACACCAGGTTAGGAACTAACCACACGATAAAGAAAGAAAGGCCCGATCAAATTAAACGAACAGGTGTCATTAATTAAAATCCTATTTTCAAAATGTTTTAAGGCACAGTGAGTCCTACCTATTATATAAATAAAATACAGTACATCATAACAACATTAACACTTTAGATTAAGGAAAATATTACGACATTTTCCTGTATGCAGTTACATACCTATTTCAGAAGTGATACGGAACCACTATAATATAACTCTTATTCTCAAAGAACCGGTAAAAAGGATTTGAGAATAAGAGATGAAAAAAGATATTGTAAATGATGACTTGGTAAGTAATGTTCAATTACATACAATTGATAAACGGTGAAATAATATTACGACATACGTCAGAAAAATAACTTTAAAAAAATAAAAAAATAATTAAACATTAATGACACCTGTTCGTTTCATTCGACCAGGATTCACGGCCAACGGAATATAATTCGGGGCTGTTATAATTGATTTTCCACTGTACCATCAAGGGAACAGCCAAGGATACACATAAAAAAAGGGGACAAAATAGCAAACAGCTTCCTCTTTCATGGCGGCGGTGGACAGGTGCCTCCTCACTTGTTCCTTCACATAATACGCGCTAAAACGTCACTCCGAAAGCCACGTCATCTTTCTTAAATTAAAACTTGATATTTAGAGTTACGATCTACATTTTTTTATTTACAGATCACAATTCTTGCAGCCATGAGAAGGTGGAACTTAGAAGAGCTCCTTGCGGGCAGGTTTAGCGTTACCTGCTGCTAACAGAGAGTTCGGACCAGCGATTGTGTCTCCCGACGAACATTATGTTGACCACCTGCTTCAAAAAGACGGCAAGTTCTACAGAAACTTATCAATACCCAAAGCGCCAAGGAACTTATGGGATACGAGGTCATTTGTACGAGACCAAACTCCTTAGTTTAATATATTTCAGAGCTATTCACAATGTCAAAATTGAAGACTTTCATTTAGCCACAAATGTAGACAAAATCGGTTCGTTCGATGATATTTGTTTCAAGGCTAAATTAAGGGGGATTAATAAGCCCATTGCAGTCTTCCTTCAAGCTAAACATAAGGAGAACAATAATTCAGTTTTATCATTAAATAACAGCGATTTAGTTGATTATTTCAACAGTTACTTGAAAATCAGGCTAAAATTCAAACCCAATAATACAGACGTGCTGTTTAACGGGGAACTAAATGAAACAGATTGTCGTTTTGTTATTTATACAACCGCAAAGAGTGACAAAACAAACAAACCATACGAAGGTAGTTTAGCTGATCATTTGAATGCCCTAATGAGAACAGGTGACCCTGGTTCTCAGCCATCGTATGACAAAAACGATGAGGAGTTTTTGTGTGACATAGTCTTAAAAGAACAAATGACCGCGCTAGCTCGACAGATGGTGAAATGTATCCGAGGAGAATTTCGTGACATCCAAATGTTGATGCAGGATGAACTTGTGTTACTGTACCATGTCCTTTTGGGGCAACATGTTTTCGACATCTCCGAGATTCAACCCGAAGGGCATCGCGACGCAAGCATTAAAGATGATCACTCGGATGAAAATATAGACAGTTTCAACCAGATATTTCGACGTGAACTGGTCCGTGAATGGCCAAAACGGCCCGATTTAAAGATGCCACAAAAATTCAAAGTACCAGCTTCATTTGGTAATAAAGATTTAACAATAAAGGGAGGTGACAAAAAAAATGAAAGAAAATTAAACGATTTGACATCTAAAATTATTAGATTGATAGAAGAATCGAAACCCAATAAAATAGTCATTATAGATGAATCTATGGGAACAGGTTTTCTACAGCTCAGTGGTGGCATAGCCTCTGCTGTTGGTAATTTATTAATTTTAGATGAATCCTGTAAACTGATGAAGATCAATGATAACTACGAATCACTAGGAAATCTTAGTAAAAAATTATATCGTAAATTGAAAGAAAAAATCGACGACTTGAACGAATATAAATTTGAGGTGAAAGCAAAAAATTTCCCTAAATTATCATTAGCAACTGACGAGTACCAAGAACGTGTTGTGAGTGACTTTTTGAGTAAACTACTATTTTATACATCCCAACAAAGTGAGGAAAAGGTGGAGGAAACTTTAATCTCTGAAATAACTAATTGTCAAGGTGACGACGTACAACATGTAGAAGTTACTTCCGACGCCATATTCCTTAAGTATCATGATGAGGTACAAAAGTGGAGTATGAAATCTGAAGTGGGTATGGGAACATATCTTGAAAAAGAAGGCAGTTTATATACAAATTCTGTAGATGCTGCGATAAGACAGTCATTGACCAGCGTTATAAATATGATGTATAAAATTAAACTTAAAAACTACACTTGGGGGATGACGTTCAGAGAAGAGGCTGCAAATACAATCAAGTTTGATAGCCTTCTTTCAGGAACTGTTATTGTTACAAAGAATAGCGAACTTACTGTTGCTAAAGTTATAACACATTTAGCTAACACTGTCGTGTTAGATTTTGAATACATTCTTAATTTATCTGAAATAGACCACAGAACATTACGTAAAGAACTAATAAATACGAAGGACGTGAAAAAACTTATTGTTGTCTTTATTAATGCTCAGAGCATTAACACAAGTTCCAAAAAATTGGAAAACATTGCAAACTCTATGAAGGACATAAAAGTAATTATTGTTACGGATCAGGACTCCCTTGAAAACGCAAAAAAATACTTCTCACCAACTGGTACCGTGATAAAGGATGAAATAAAATTAATTGACTTCAGCCAAGAATCACAGCACCGTATCTTATATAGAACAGTAGTGATATTTCAGTGTAACGAAGTAAGTTTAGATGATGTTGATTGCTCCGATATAAAGGAATATGTCGTAGGAGCCGTGTTAAATAAAATGATGCATGACAAACGATGTGTTATAGGACAACCGATTAGCAATCCAAATTATAAACCAGAATTGTACATTGAAAGGGCTGTAATTTGTAAAACAGAAGGAACTAGTTACATCGATGGATTTGATTGGTATGATAATGACGATGTACTTATCATTGGAGACCCCGGAATGGGAAAATCCACTCTCCTCACTCATCTATCTCTTAAAATCAAATCAAGATTATATTGTTGGATACTTAGAATTAATTTATTGGAGTACTCGACAGAATTTAGTGAGTGGAAAGCCAAGAAAATAGACATCGATCCTTTGGAAACTATGAAATTTTTGTGTAAGGTAGCACTCAGCGAGCAAAGTAACAAAACTAACGATCTAAATATCACACTAGAATGGGTCAACGGCGACTTGCATCTAAAGGATTGCACAGGTGATGAGTGGACTGTTTTTGAGTTAAAACTATTCCTGAACTTTTATAATCGTAACCGTAAAATAATAATTTTATTCGATGGATTCGACGAAATCTGCCCAACATACGTGAATGAAGTATTAGCATTAATAAAATCTGTAAAGAAAGTTTTTAGAAGACAGAATGTATGGATCACCAGCAGATCGTATGACATAAGAGCTTTTGACGGGCTCGGATACGTTAAACTTTACAAATTAAAACCCTTCGATGATCGTGAGCAGGTCTGTTATCTAAACTCATTTTGGAAAGAAAAGGCTTTATTGAAGGACCTCAATAACGACCAGTTCCAAAATATTTACGACTTCATCATGTTCATGTCACGAAGTGAAGAATTAAACAAGTTAAAAACAAAAAGCGATTCACCAATAGAATCAATAAATACAAAACCATTCCTTGTAGTTTTTTTGACCTTTATAAAGTATTTAAATAAAAATCTTGTGTCCGCGCCACCTCCCGTTATGAATGCTCTCCGCATACTGTTTCGAAAATGTTGCACAATTCACAGCGAATCCTTCGCAATTCCGATACACCTAAATATAATAGCTGAGTACTTGTGCAATAAAATAAAAGAAATTAACATAGAACCTCACAACTGGGACTTAGACACGAATATATTTAATATTTATGAAGATTTTATGGTAACCAAAATGAAAAGAATACGCTTCCAAGAAAAAACCCAAAACGACATGACCAAACCGGATAATATATCTGCTTACGAGCGCGAATATGCGGATTTTAAAGACAAGCATAAGAAATTAGCGGCTTACGCTTTTTATGACAAAAGCATTTTTGATAAAGATGAGATCACAAAAATTGAGGAAATGATTTACAAACTGAAAGAGGGAGAAGAGAGAACAGGCGTCATTTGTGGAGTAGTGAATGATGTTCCGATATTCGTACACTCCGCGTTCGCAGAATACTTCGCGGTCGAATACATTTGTGATTTATTAAAAAGAGAAGAACACGAGGAATCGCTCAGGGGTTTTATTTTGAACGAAATGTTTTTCAACAATAACCTTTTGGCAACATTGGACGCTAAAATTGAAATTGACGAAGAATTGCCTGCACTTTTTATGAGAAACAAAGGTATAATATTTGATCTGTTATTGCAACTGGCTGAAACTCAAAATAGGAAAGATAAAATTAAATCGTTTCTGTGTGAAGTGATCCGAATGGATTTACGAAATCTAAGGCACTTGTTATTATCAATAATCGAAGAAAATTTAGACGAGAGTAATTTGATGGATTTCATTAAACTTGTAAAGGGTACTAATATGTTTCTTGTAGCTGTCAAAATGGATTTTGAAGAGTTTGTACTGTCCATAGTCAATCATGTGAAAGCGATTGATGCGTCCAAGTTAATTCTGTTATTCGAAGATTTTGTTGACAATGAGAATATTATGAATCTTAATAGCGATGAGCTTGTTCAGAAAATACACACATATGTGTGGACACATATGGGCATTGTACCAGATTGGAAAAATTTGGAAAATTTATTGGACCACATTTCTTTTATTTAGGTTAATTAATAGCTGTGTTAAAAGAGAAAAGTTAAGTTCTTTTAAACTATGTCAGTATTCCTTTACGGCCATTTTCTATAACTTACTTACCTATAACTGTTACTTAATATGCCTATGAGTAGCTATCTGTGTTTTTATAAACTAAGTTAGCAGGGAATATCCTATCCACGTACCTGTCTCCCGGAGGATCCACGGCTTACCATAGATAAGTTGATTTATAGAAAAAACAAAGAAAGCTTTTCTGAAACGTTTTTTTTTGTTTCTTACTGTCAGTAAGCCAAATGTCAAACGGTTACTGTTGATTGCTACCTTTCTATTTCGGGAGATAATCAAGAGTAAGTAACCGACTCTATCACGCAGTGTGTGTTTAAATGTCAGAAGCTTATGTTTTTAAATCTTTCTTTTTCATGTGGGTAGTGCCTAACCTGGTGTCAGAGTTTTTATGCCGCCCATGGGCTTCTGACTTGGCTTTACATGCCGTCGAGAAATATCTCTCAGGCATGCTGGTTTGGTGTCCACGATGTTGTCCTTCACCAAAGAAAGCGATAATTATACAATACAAACATGAATAGTATTGTATTAAGTTTTTTTCTTTGTATTTAAGAGTATATAAGTATATTCTTATATTGTTTATTATATTTAGAATAGTTATCTGCTTTATGTATTCCATTTTCTCTTTTTATAGTATCTCCTTTCGCAGGTATGCTGGAAGAGATTTCTTTAGAAATAAACATCACTTATCTTATCTAAATAAGATAACTATAGAAGAAGATACGTTTCATTTATAACTAATTAATTCAATTGTTAACACTTTGGTTTAAATATAAAAAGTTTGTGTAACACATCACGTACTTGTGAAATATTTCTGTTTAATAAGCATTTTCTCTTTACAGGTAACAATTTACATATTTGGGAAGGTCACCTATATATCGGGTGTAAACAGACCCTTCACATATCCGTCAACCAAGCATTCTGTACATCAAACTAAGTAACTTTACGAAAAAAATATTGCTAGGAATCAACTTCTTTTTTTGGGGTGAAAAATCACGTTTTACGGTAGGACTCGATGGAAAGCACTAAGCATTGTGCTGATGAATGGATTGAATAGAACGGGGGTCGTGGAGGTGTGTAAAGTAAAAAAATTATATTAAAAACATGTATTTAAAAAAAAAAACTTGTGAAAAAGTTGGAACTTTGACCCCCAATATCTCCGTAACTAGGTTCCCAGGTATGGTCTAGAACAAAAAAATGATCGCAGTGACGGGGAGAACAAGTGCCTTTCATTTATGTTAAGGGTCTTTTTACACCCTTTATGTACATGTAGGTAGGGGGAGGGGAGGGGGGGCATAGGAACCCCTCTCGCACAGTGGTCTGGAAATCGAGCTCCATATCCATAGAAACTCAGTCAGGAATTAAAAAAAAATATAATGGCTCTGGTATACCTTTACGTCATATTAACGTATGGATGGTATTGGTAGCTCCACGCGTGAGAAAAAAAAATTGTTTTTTTTTATTCAAAAGCGGTCACCTATAAACCCTTATATCTTTTGAACCAGTGACCGACAAATTCTGATATTTGGCGACAAATTTTGACTAAGTAGCGACTAATTTTTTGTGGTATCAACATTAGAATTCCTGATGGTGCCAGTGTCAGTCACACATCGCCACAGTGTTTACAGGGTGCACCTCGCTTATTTTCCTAAAGGGTATGAGTTCTCTATCAATACATTGGTTTTCGAAAGATTAATTCGTTTATTAGCTATCAGTAAAATATCAAATGTACACCCGGAACGGTGTAGATTTCTCACAATTAGTACCTACTTAGTTTAAGCTGGAGAATTTAAAAAAAAAAAAACTATTATGGACTGAATCAGTCTCTTATGCCGGTTACACATTGGTGTGACGTAACGTGAAATGGAACATGAATGAGCCGTTCAGACTCATGCACTGCAACATGAAATGTAACTCAACAACAGGCGAATTTGTTTCAGTGCGAGTTACATTACATGTTACGTTTCACCAATGTGTACCCGGCATTAAGAGTTGCACCTCATCTAGCAGTAGAGAAACGCATTTTTCCAACCTGCCAAGCACATCGTTGATGCTGTCGACGACCATAGGCAGTTGCTCCATGTAACTGGTATTCAGCTTCATCTTGTTAGACTGGAAGCCAAACCCAACATGTTGGGAAGCAGCACAGGTAGATAGATGGAGTTCGAGGACCTCAGGACATGGCGTGTAGGCTCCAGGAGTAACTCAATCAAGGGAAGAAGGTGTACGTTACCCTAGCAGGAAAGTGGCTCCTAGAGTGATATGAGTGTAAAGTATAATTAGTGTATAATCTGCAGTGAATGTGCACCACATAAAAAATTAGTGCACTTTGTAGTTTAAAAAAAAAAACGGAAAAAATAATTCCTGCTAGGGTAACGTTTTCCAGCAGGAAAACTCTAAACGAATGATCGGAGAGGGAAATACCGTAAAACGGGGTGAATAGAAATCGCGGGGTGAATGGAGACAAAACCGAGAAAGTTTTTTTGTCCCAACCTCCAGTCTTTTGAAATAAAACTGTTACCTATTGTGCATGACCCCGAGAGCTTATACACGGTTATTTTTTGGTCGTTCTGGAACCGAAAGCCATAAACTCAATCATCGATTTCGAAACGATTGGGACTATTTTTTTCAAAATGTAAAAATAAAAAAAATCACGATAAATTTAATTTAATGTTTTTTTTGTGAAATAATGAGAACTCGAAGTAACGCTTCCTTGCGGTAAATGCATATGTGTGTGTAAAACGTATTCACGATCGGCAACACATGCGAACGGTACCCATTGAAAAATTCATTCATCGATCCGTAAGCCACGCCCCCACCCGACGCTTACACAGTCTAGGAGTCTAGCCGTCGCGCGGTTCGTGTTCGGTCACTCATGCGCAACCTAATAACATGTTAAAAATGAGTCGGCAATACGCGTACTCCAATGTGGAGTATTGGGCAATGGTGGATTTTTATGGGATGGCGCACAATAACCTGGAAGAGGCTAGACGACTTTATGCTCAGCCGGAACACCTGAACTCACTGCGCGCACGTGGAATCACCGACCCTCAAGTTCCCTTTACCTCCACCATCCTGCAGTGCGTGCGTACCTTAACAGTGAGTTTGGTGAGCAGTGGATAGGTCGTGGTGGCCCTGTGGCTTGGCCCGCAAGGAGCCCTGACTTAACACCACTGGATTTTTATTTGTGGTCCGAAATTAAAAGACTAGTTTATTTCGAGGAGCATACTACTCGAGATGAGTTAAGAAGTGCGATAGTGAAAAGTGACAGATACACATTAGGAAAATTAAAAGACAACGTGATTAAACGTGCCCGTTTGTGTATCGAGCAAAGTGGACTCCATTTTGAGCAGTTGCTTCGATACAGGGAAGTGTAAATTATTTAAAAAGTGTTTGGCCTTAGTTAGTTATAAGTTGATTATGTTTGTAGATAGCTCCAATTTTTTAAATACGCCTGCGCCTGCAATACCTTTTCTTGATAATAAAAGAGTACTTACAAAGTTAGTAGGTAGGTACCGACTTAGACGTAAAATGTATTACTGACGCGACGGTCCTAAGCCCGTAAAAAGTATGAAGGAAAAATTAGAGTTATTTAACTGTTAAGTACGTAAACATAAACGCAATTTAGATCAAACACAACAAACAACACAATGGTCATGAATGCGGAATCAAACGATTTATTATTGTCGTGGGTAGGTATCTACTGTAGCAACAACGTGGTTGGTAGGTACTGACCACTGCAACCTATAGCAAACTCATGATTAGCAAACCTTCAATACAAAGCTAGAGCTCTGCGTTAGATACCTACATAAACAAAAATAAAATATTTAATATGAATTTGTGCCCGGTTGATGGCAATAAGCTCGCCCCTTATTACATGGGAATTAAACATAACTGGCGAAAAATGTGGGTGTACCATTAGGTACACCTCTGCCAAACCCTTCGGGGATAACAGGCATGATGTTATGTATACCATTCTAACCAAAGGATCGGTCGCGCAAATAGGTACCTACGCGATAGATAAATTGGTGCACAAATAAAAATACGAAAAGCGAATTTAGACTTTATTTCTTAACCGTAAACGGTGAAAATTAGAAATTTTACCCAAACTAGATACCTAAGTAAAATACGCAGTTTACTAAAATTATTCTGAGAAACCTATTGTCTCGTGTTCAACCTGACTGTTACAAAGATGCACAACCGAATTACACGGTTCACTTTATTAAAATAAGGTCTTAATTCCAACCTAATACCTCCAATACCTAAAATACATCCAACTAATAATGAACTCTATTCGACAGACGAAACGATTCATTTTTCTGTGCGAATTGTCTGCGTTTGTAACAGCCGCCAGCATTACCGCAAAAAAAATGTTTTAGGCAGTATTATTTTATGAATCAGGTAGGTAGGTTGATTGGTCGACACTCGATTTAAGGCCTAATTCCCAAGCGTACTGTCGTCGTATCGGAGTCTAGTTGAATAGGTACGAGTAGTAGTGATTTCGTGATGCGAGAGTGGTGAATTAAATGCCAATTAATTTCTCTCGTTAACGAAGAGATGTGATAGTGGTAAACACCGTGCCGTGCTTCTGATACGAACGAGAAATGATGTAGGTAAATGAACTTACACCAACCTAAATCGGACCTGAAATGAAATACCTACTTGCAGTCGGTTAATAAATTCGTCCGACGTCCATTGACCCGCTCAACTGACTCGCACAATCACAGCTGTGCTACGCTACTTCATCATCGAGCGGACCGCATACGTTATTGCGTTTATGAATGAAATAGCCCTACTAAGATTTAACTCGAATGACAGAAAAAATGTGATAAATTTCTAACTTCTATATTAGACGTCATAAAAAAAAAAAGAATATGCCAATAGTAACTATTACTCGACTGGAGTTACTGTGTTTCGGTTCCAGAACGACCTAAAAGTATTCGTGTATTTGTGTTAAAAAGTGCACCGAAAATGTAGGTTGTGCGTCTTCAGGTTTTCGAGATATTGCATTTCCTGCTAGGGTAACGTTTTGCAGAATCGTGTACCTCTGAAACTATTGTATGTGCGCCTGTAGAATAAACATACACGAGAAGCTCTTAATTTGTGCGTATTTGTGACAGAATTAAATTTAAGAAAATATTTATAATTTTCAAGTAATCGCGGTTTTTTGAAAACCCGAAAAAATATCACAGCGCCTAAATGAGAAAACGTATAAGCTCGCTGAAAACTGTATTCGGACCTTCTTGACGCTTATAATAACCATAAAAAGTTTTAAAAGTGTACATGCATGCGTTATTGAATAATATTGCTAAAAGTCAAAACGACGGTGTCATATCTTTGACGGAATTTTCCTGCTAGAAAAACGTTACCCTAGCGGGAATCGTAAAGGATGATTTTCACCAAACGGCTCGCACCTCATCGGATCGGAAAGGATACGAACGAATGCGGCGGTAGCCGGTCTTGTCCGGGAGGATGTCGACGCGTACGGCCGGCTCCGAACCGCCGCTTGCGAACGTATTAGTTTCTGAATTTATTTCTAGTCAAATACTTTCATTCCTACCGTGTACGGAGCCGATCGTGCATCGCAGCATACTTTCGGCTACGATCGCGTGTCGCGGAAGACGCCCGCAGTCAGCGCGGCTTGGTAATATAGACTTTAAATACTGTGTACACGATTTAATATCGTTTAATGATTGTAAAATCCGTTCCGATCCGATGCGATGCGAGCCGTTTGGTGGAAATCATCCTTTATACCAGTTTTTTTTTTTTTCAGAACAACAAAGCGCACCAATTTTTTATGAGGTGCACATTCACAACAGATTATGCACTAATTATACGTTCCACTCATATCATTCTAGGAGCCACTTTCCTGCTAGAGTAACGTCCACGGGAAGAAGTCATTCAAATGAAAGACAGGTAAAGTGAAACGTCCTATATATTTGCCTCGTATTATTTACAATGGATTGCAGAAACAACCTTGGCTCTAACTTATGCAAATAAAAATACAACTTATAATCTATGGCAGAGCAGTTTAAATAGAATACGAAACTTCTGGAATGTCGACCTTAAGACCTCGAGATATTGTTCAAATCTACTCGCTTAGTCTTGGACACAAAAATTTCGTATCTACTGCTTTCTTTCTATTGCGCTGTCATTTGACTTACTTAGTTTATTTTCTCGCCTGTCCACCAGTGGGTTAGACGGTAACAACAGACCGCTACCAGCACGCATAGCATGAACACCGCAGAAACGGGTTTTGTCGACGGAAGAATCGACAAAATTACAGATTTCTTTTTTTTTAACTGTCTTTTTGTCGATTCTACCGTCGACAAAACTTGTTTCTACGGTGGTCATGCTACGCGTGCTGCTAAGATCCTTACATACTCCTTTCGTCACGTCCGAATCTGGTCATAGATGCACAAATCAATACTATATTTACATAACAAAGTCGCTCCAGCTGTCTACATTTAGATCTTTTAAACTTCGCAACGGATTTTAATGCAGTTTTCAGCAGTAGATAGAGTGATTCAAGAGGAAGATCTATATGTATATTGCACCCGTGCGAAAAAGGTGCGGGTCGCTAGTAATATTATAAATGCAAAAGTAACTCTTTTTGTTAGTGTGGACCTTACCTTTCACGGTTAAACGGCTCATTGGATGGTTATGAAATTTGGCAAAGAGATAGATTACATCTATTTTGAAAATACAAACAGACACTTCAATTTTATTTATTTGTATGTATACAGGGTGTAACAAAAAGGGTATAGTCATATGAAAGGATATCCTTAATACCGAATGCGAAAAAATTATCAGCTGTCCCATACAAAATTTTAACACCAACTCGACCCAAATGATAATTTTTCACATTTTCTATATTTGACCCTAGGAGAAAGTTGTTCAGTTTGATGGTCTGCAGCATATCCTTTCATATGACTATGTACCCTTTCTGTTACACCCTGTATATATTCTACAGGAGGATCAGGAGTGCAGTACTCGCCACCGGCGTGCGTGTATGACCAGATATATGTACGTGGACGAACCGAAAGGAGTATGTCAGGGCCGTAGTAAGTAGATGTCTGTAGTTCCAAACTTCCCCTTAAGAAAAAATGGCGTAATTTATGTATGTATTAAATTAACTAACCATTGTTTTGGTAGAAACTAAGTTGGGGTCAAAATCTTATTCAGGTACCCTAGTTATGCTTACAACCCGGGTATTTGACACAGAAATAGACCGAATTACACGGACATGAGTGGGAGACGACGCTCTGTAAATGCCATACAGGGTGGAAGGAACACCAACGCTAAAACGCTCATCATTCTGAACCCACACAAATCACTGCACAGTATAAAACAAAATCGCTTCCCGCTGTCTGTCCCTATGTATGCTTAGATCTCTAAAACTACGCAACGGATTTTGATGCGGTTTTCAGTAATAGATAGAGTGATTCAAGAGGAAGGTTTATATAATATATTGCACCCGTGCGAGTCGTTAGTTTAAAAATAACTCAGCTGTTCCAAATGTTGTTGTTGTGTTCATGTAGGTGAAGTTTTGTAGGAAACAAAAAGTCTTTTTTTATTACAAAATGGGCCTGCTCTTGACCTCGATCACGCCTGATGGAAAGCGATAGATGAGGTCTATGATGGGACGAGCGTGCCCAGAAGATGCCTGTTCACTGTTTTACAGGATGAATTTTTCAAGTGGGGTGGCTCAGAATGATGTACTGAATACGTGGTAACCGTTTTAACGTCGGTGTCCCTTCCATCCTGTATACACGGCCAGGTTCTGTAAGACAAAAGACAGCCCATTGGATTTCCACTAAAAAAAAAAACTTCAAAATTAAAATGCACTTTAAATTTGTAATGGCATCATGGACCTATTATAATTTTGTCATAATTTTTTCGATTTCTCTATCAGAATGGAATCACTTAAGATATATCACTGGAGTGCTACAAAGATGTTCTGGCGGACACAGAGAAGATGCCTTGGCGACCGCTGACGACCAAACAGCAGAAAAACAGCGCTCTTTTTAAATTTCACTGAATTAAGGACCGTATTAGTATTGCCTTTCAGTATAAAATTAAGCGCCGGCGCATCCACGAGCGCGGATGAGGAGATGCACTGTCTGCGTCGATTTTTGTCAGGGTAGCCCACAAAATTAAAATTTTCTTACGTTTTATTTGCAATTTTCAGGTCAGTGTCAGGTTTTATGTTGAACTAAATATGATTCGCGGGCGTAAAACGTATTTATTTACAGAATTGTAGTCATTAAAATCATCAATACAAACTTCTAAATTAATTTAATCCCATTGAATGACTATTTGATGAAAAAGTCATTTAATTAACTGAACTTGGGAGGGTTGTATCGATGATTTTAAATGATAATAACTCAATAAAGCCATATTTGTTACGGTCGCGAATCGTATTTTAATCTACATACAACCTGACACTGACCAGCAAATAGCAAAAAACGTCAGAAAATTTGAATTTCGTGGGGTATCCAGGATACCTCGCGAAATTCAAATTTTCTTTCGCTTCCACTTTAAGTAGTTCAGTTTCATTGTCAGAGTCACCACAATTGGTAAATGGACGGGGTCGAGTTCGCCCGTCTTCGGGTTTTAATTTTATTCTCGTAGTGTCATAAATGCATCGGGTATCCGAATTGTCTTTCGGGCGCCCGAATACGGGCAAACGACCAAGTGTAAACGCGGCATAAAGCCGTATAGAAACCAACGACTTTGAAAGCGGTCCGAGTCAGAAGTTGTAATTTTTTTTTTACTACCGTAGTTGACGATTCCATGCTCTTTGAGATTAACGATCTATTTTGACAGAATACAAACATTAATCAAGTTAGTACAGCCAATCGCCCAGTCATACAAAACTTTTAACAAATAAAGTCCAATATTACCTTAAGTGATGCGTCTAACATTATTTTATATGAAACTAGGTCCCGCTTGAGTTAGAGTCATCGTGGTGAAAGGATGAGGCAGCTAGACTTTGCGTTAAAATGTCAGTGTGGAGTCCTTCAGCGGGATATGCCCGACCTCCTTTCTTGCCCATCCGGCACAGCCACCTGCACCTTCCAGGATTTAAACGAAGCCAACAACAGAGCTGTGCAGGTGGCTATATACTGGCGGGTATAATTTGTGTCTATCGACACGTAAAGAAGCGTCCCGCTAGCGGTTTTGTCGCCTTTTTATTAATTACTATCGACCCGGCCCAGCTTCGCACAGCGCCATCTATCGGGACAAAAACTATCCTATTAACCAACCAACCATACCCAAAAGATTTTACTGAAATCGGGTGGATTTCGATAAATTCTGGTATACAACTAAGCTGGGTAAGGACGTAGGGTAGTTTTTATCCTGATTGTAGGTCACATTTAATATTTCGTTATCCGTGGACTGCGTGAGGTTCCTGTGCATGGCATCTCTGTTTCTCATGTACCGTAGCAAGCCAGGAGTTATCCAGGTTTTAAGAATCTTCTGTTTTGCAGCCATTTTTTTTAATAACAGTGTTTTCTGATATGGCTGAGGTCAGTATTTCAATGAATTTAGGACATTTTCCGTGAGAAAATTTTAAGCGTACAGTCGATGCCGCGGGCAACAGCTAGTTTTAACACATAAAGCAATGTTCGACGCTCACATTACTAGGGCTTAAAATAAATGCCTCGTACATTGGAATCAATCATTATGACATAATTCACTTTAAAATAAACAAAAAATACATAAGCATTGGTGGTCTTATCATGACTCTTATTGATTCGTTTTATCGATTGAACCGAGGGTACTCGTTACACAGAGACCACCAAAAACTTAAAATTTTGAACACACAAAAATATCTTGTACTATATAAAACTACATAATATTATGTTTACAAAATAAAGAGAAAAAAAGTAATAGAATAAGTGCTACTTATTTAAGACAGTCATTTCGCACAGTTTTCTTACAATTCTGAATAGAAATATCAAAATCTCATCACGCATGCATTCCTCAAGGGAGACACAGAGGCATAGTACACTCACATTCGCCAGTTTCCTTTAAGTCCCATGTAATAGGGGCGAGCCTATTGCCAACAATCGGGCTGACACTATCTGCTGAGATTGAACTTACTGCCACTGAACAGGTGGCTATAACGACCCCTATAGAGGTGAAATTGTGGTATCTAAGTTAAGCCAGATAGGCTGTCGCTCCATGTAAGATACTGGTAGTCAGCTGTACCCGGTTGGAATGGGAGCCGACCCCAACATAGACGACTAGGCAGATGATGATGATTTCTATGCAAAATAGCAGAATGCAGTTTATTTAAAAAAGAAAAACAAATAGTAAAAATCTATGCTATGGCGGAAACCGCCGCGTATGAAAAATATCAACGACCAATATTATGTGGCGTAGTATGAATTTATTTATTTTATTTAATAACTTTTTATTTAAATAAAAATGAACGCTTTACCGATTTACTATGAGCGTGTTTAACCTTTTGAAGCGTACGCGCGTACCCACGCAAAGCCACAATTTCACCTACAGTTTTGTCACATATTTGTGTCATTTGGCGTACAGCACGCGCTTGCTTGTCACGTATATGTGACAGTGGCGTTCAAAAGGTTAATAAAGGTGTGGTCATGTTTGAGGATGTGTGTGACCATCATCATGATCAGATGCCATTTTTTTTTTTCGGATGGGAAATCATCAAATGACCCCCCCACTCTGGGCGGAGCGGAAGGGAGTGTCAGACTTGTACTGACTAAAACCCATCCATGTTCAAAGCCCTCTGTGTTCCAGGGCCACGGTATCTCTTTCAAACAGTCCCGCAGCCCTGGCAGGCAATGATCAGATGCCTTACTTATTTTCTGACTAACAAAATGTGTAGCATCGATTAGTGTTAGTATGTACTGTGAACTTATACATCACTTACGGGATATCTTCCGTGATTGTTCATTATTTTGAGCTCCCGATATTTCGGCGCTGTTGCAAGCGCCATGATCGCGAGTTGCCTGGAGAATGCGGGTGGATGGAAAATAAATCGGTAAGAGCAGACAAATCTATCTACCCTCTTTCTTTGTCTAGATAGATTTGTCTGCTCTTATTTATACAACCCGCGATCATGACGCTTGCACAGGTGCTAAAGTTGCGTAAAAATATTACTCACTATTTTAAAAGTCTGTTGTATAGAATATTGTTAAAAAATTATAATCAACTCTGCCAGACACTTTCCGTTGGTGGAAATGTCTGCCAGACTCTTTAAAGCTCGGGGAAAAATTACGTGATTTTTTAAGTCTGTTGTATAGAATATTGTCAAAAATTTATAATCAACTCTGCCAGACACTTTCCGTTGGTGGAAATTTCTGCCAGACGCTTAAAAGCTCGAGGAAAAATTACTGATTTTACTTATGGTCAGAGTATTAACTTTTATATTTGATACTCAGGGAATTATTTCAGTACTTATTGTGAGGCTGAAAAATCGCCGTCAGCCCAAGCCAGCAGCTATGCATAAGTTCACAGTGTACACTATCCGATTCCACACATTTTCTTAGTCAGAAAATAGCTGTCCCATACACAAGTCCAATACCTCCTCGACCCAAGTTTATGGGACAGCTGATCATTATTTCGCGATAACGATGCTGGTCCCATGAAGAAAGGTGAGTGAAGCGCACTCTTAGATTTGAGCACTTTCTGATACCAACTATACAGGGTGTTAGGTATTGGAGGGACTTAGTCCGAAGACGTTGTTAAACCGGTACGGACAGATTGAGGACAGCTTGCGGACTGTGGACTATGACAGAGACTTTAGTTTACGGGGTGGATGGGACATCGACGTACAAAAGGTTACCACGTGTTTAGTACATAATTCTGAACTCTCCCACATATAAATTTTTCATGGGCAATTTGAGCAAAAACTTGCTGTTTCTACAACAGTGGACAGAGAGAGAGAACAATTATTATTTATATGTGAGGTGGTGGGGTTCCGAATGATGTACTGAATACGTGGCAGTGACAGTCGACGTCATTCTAAATCCAATATGGCGGCCTGTCAAAGATGGCGGACTAGCTATTTTTTTATGCACCCCCATGATATGGGTATCTATTAAAAGGGTTTTGTCAGGAATGCGAAAAAAAAGCTTGTATCTAACAAGCTTGACACTTCAAGCTGCGTCTGACCTCAAAAAAACCCTAAAATCGTATTCTTCTTTATTCAGTATCTCTGTGGATTTTATTTATCTTATTTTGACTCTGCATATGACAGAATCCGGCAACTATTGAGAGTTTAATAACATAGCAAAAAAAAAGTAAAGCGTTCATATGACTTTAAATTGAATCGTCAACATTTTTTTTTTAAATGTCTTAAAAAGCTTCCGACAAGTCTAATATATCTAATTTTAAGATGAAACTACCGGCGATTAAGTTATTAACGCCTTTAAAATACACGCCGTGGAAACGAAGCTCTGGACTAGATGTTCAACACAGTTTCAATTACCACAGAAGTCAGAGAATCGGTTAGTTGAAACCAAAATTACCAAGACACAATTTCTCTAAAAAAAATACTTAAGCCCCGGATATACTAGGGGACATTTTGCCTCGCAACATGACGCGGAACACTCCATCTGAGTGACGCTGCAACGTTTCACAGTAACACGTTGCTTGATCCCGCTCCGAGAGCGAGCGCACGTGCCCCGCGTCAGTGTCGCGCTATTTGTTACCGGGTGTAGTCGTGTGCGCAACGTGCCATGCAACAGCTGTTTTGATATGGAAAGAAAGATTCGAGTGCGAGCAGGGTTTGAACCTGCGACCTTCCGATTCAGTACGCGACGTCTTAACCAATTAGACCATCGCACCCTGCTCACAGCTCTCGAAATCTTCGTTCCATTAATAACGTCTTACGGTAGATTTCGAGAGCTGTGAGCAGGGTGCGATGGTCTAATTGGTTAAGATTTTAAAAGTTGTGCCAAGCAACATGTCAGTAGTGCGGGGAAAAGAAACCTCTTTGGGCGCACTGACTAGTGTGGCCTGTAAAATGTTCGGCAACAAATGTCTCGGGACATTTCACGTTATTGCTGAGGGACATGCTCCGCAAAATGTTGCTCCATTAGTCCCCTGGTGTATCCTAGGCTTTAAGATTAGGCCTCTATACTCCATTAATGTATTTATTTTGGATTACCAACAAGTCACATTACAATTTTTCTTATATAAAATGAAAACTGTCACAAAATACCTGCTTTTGTAACGCAATTTACAATTTATTGTAAAAGTGGTTTGAACAATATGGCCGACTTAACTTGCGCCATTTTGTTTTTATTTTAAAAATAGCAGCCACGCATGGAACCTGTATTTATCAAAGTGTGACTTTTCTGAGATTTAAGGCTATTAAAGCTTACTTCGAATTTAGAAGATTTCGTCCGATCTAATACTTGTTTTTATACCAGCTATTGATTAATACAGGTTTTATGCGTGGCTGATATTTTGAAAATAAAAACAAAATGGCGGAAGTTAGTCAGGCCAAGATTCATACAAACTTATTTGATTTTAAAAACAATAATTATTTGAGTCATTGAATTGGCTATAATTAATTAAACGTCACAGCGTGATATTCCGCCAAAATCATAAAAAATATGTCAATTGATAGGTGGTGTCACAGTGGCATGCCTAGGGACCAACAATACGGCAAGCCATCGCTGAAGTTCTAACACTACGTAAGTAAATTTATGGCGATTTTGATTTTTGATGCCGTTAGCTAGAGAATCGGAAGACGCATTGTTTCAGCCAATCACAGAAACAAGCAACGTCTCTAATTTTAAGTGAGCACAAATTATAAAATGGTATTGTACCATCACGTAGGTAAAATTAAGCAGTTTTTTCACTCTCCTGTAAAATTGATATTTTTTGACTTACGTGTTGTTACAACTTCAACGACGATAAGCCAAGCTGACTTTTCAGAACCCCTTACATCATGAAGAGTAGTTAGTTTATAAGGGCAAGCCACCTCTAGGTGTCAACTCCGCTATTCTTTTGATGTCAATAAAACATTTTTACTTCAGAGTAAATTCACACCGAGACGTCACGCGACGTGTCACTGTCAAGCCATTTTTAGCTTTATCTTCATTAGGAAATGCATAGTATCGTTTGAACGACTGGGGCCGGACGTCACGCGGCCCGAGTTCAAACGATACTATGCATTTCCTAATGGAGATAAAGCAGAAAAAGGCTTGAATGCACGCCGCGTCGCGTCGCGTCACGTGACCCTTAGTTTCACACACATCCCTCGCTACGCATCCATTTCTGATATATACGCAACCTTAATAAAAGACATTTACAACCTTATTTTTTGTTCACCAAAAACGTTTTAAGGGGTCTTTGTACTAATAATTATGAACTAGTTTTACTAGGGTCACATAAATTTGTGTTCAAATACTCGTCCAAATGCAGAGAACTGCTGATTCTGTGTTTTTTGAGAAACAAAACCTAAGATTGTAATAAGAGGCGACCTGTTGCCAGCAGTAGACACATTTCAGTTCTAAAATTTCTTGTACCGAGATCCTTGGTTGCCAATGGCGCAAACTAGTCCTGGGGGTTACTATGACATCTTAATACAGGATCAATTCCAGTGTGGGAAAGAGACAGAGCTATACAGGTCTAGTGCCATCTCTTTCCCACACTGGAATTACTCCTGCTTTAAGACGTCATTGTAGGCCACCTGGAGTGAAAACCGCGTATGCTAGCGTAGTTCGCTTCCCAGCTAGATGAACCGAAGACCGTACAAAGTGTCTGGCACAGACTGGATGCGTCAGGCAGGGTGGTGCGGCGCAGCGCGTGAGGCCATTGTCCAGCTGTGGACTGCAATGAGCTGAGTTGATTGATTTGACTTATCCTTGTCGTCTAGGGCTCCAGGGCTCCGTTGCCACGTGCGTGTGTGTGTGTTTACTCGCGGAGTTTGAGCGCATGGTCCTTGATGATACCACCATCGCCTTCGGAGACAAACCTTTTGCGGCCCCTGCAGAGAGAAAGCACATTCATGAGGTTTCCGTGGAGATTACAGACCGACCGCTTTAATGACTCCTCGCGAAGGTATCAATTTAAATGGAATATTCTGAAGATTGATCACGTATTGGTTCAATTAGTATCGTAATACCTACGTGGATTATGGTTATTTTAAAGCAAATAACCTGTGGGATATTGTTAGGACTTTGTGGACGCTTAATGTGCCTTTGATGGGGCAAGGAGGACTCATTAAAGCGGTCGGTCTATAACTATCTTCTTCTTAGCGTGTCGATGGCAATCTAAATTGTGTCTGCCCAGATTTAGAGATTTTATTATGAGTGAAAAATTTATTTTAACGATATATTTTAAAGATATGGCTACCAATTCAGTTAAAATGGTGTGGAAAATCATCCAGGATCTCAAGTTATAATAAAAATAGGATAATATTATTGGTGAACTGAAAAACAAATAAAATGTTCAGCATGCGGAATCTATCGAGGGTTATCCTTGTCGGTAGCTCGGCTACCAGTCTGGATGTAGCTGAACAGCTACATCCAGACTGGTAGCCGAGCTCAACAGGCTCGGCGGATGATGCATTTGCCGAGGCTCGGTCGGTACCCGGTTAAAATTCTCAACCGGTTACGGTCATTGACCCTTAACCGAAATCGATTTAGATTAAAGCTTGCACTATACCGGTTTTTACCGGTTTATGCGGAAACCGGTTTTTCATGAATTTTGGTTTTGATAGTGAATATTAACCGGTTAAAATTCAGTTTGATGGGGTCCCCGGTCCCCGCCACCCTCGCTCGCACGGTCTGGACGTTGCGATGTCATTTAGTTACAAAATTTTAGTCGCATACAAGGTCGCAACGTCGTCGCTAATATTTTTAAGGTTAATGTCACTATAACTTTGTTGAAAGTGTAAAAAAACTAGACGAAAAAAAAAATACAAATTACGTAATTAATTAAAATATTTGTACGCCGTTGACGGCAAGACAGCGTTCATTTTATTAATATTGACATCTGTACTTTTGTTTACCTTAATAGTAGGTATTATATATATTATTAATATTAATTATATTTACATTATATACAGACTACAAATAGAACTAAACTAATGATAAAAATAAGACTAAAAGTAATAAAATATAAACATCTAAACAACGACGACAATAGGACACTTAGGCGTCAAAGTACTCCTCCGCATCGCTGTCATCTGGAAACGTGCCCAGAAGACTGGCAGCATTGCCACGCTGAATGGCAATGCTAATTCTTTGGCCACAGAAAGAGCCAGCCCTCTGGTCACGCGAAGTGTCGACCAGTCGGCGAGAGATTTCCTTAAAAAGGAGACGCGCACTCGGGCCCTCAAAACTGTAGTTAACTTTTTGTTTACCTATGTTCTACAAATAAAAATATTTGAATTTGAATTTGGAATTAACCAGTTAATTTGAGTGTCAAAACCGTTTGTTCTCATGTAACCGGTAATCTTTATCATTTGGGTAAAGTACATAAAAAACAGTTCACTTGTTTAACCGGTAAATAAAGGAGCGATATATTTACCGGTATTTAATCGAAATTTACCGGTATTTAATCGAAATTTACCGGTTTTTTAAACCGGTTTTATGTACAATGAGGAGACAATACGTCACCTGGTAGGCATCCGCTTGAGCACGGAGTCTCCGAGCCGGAACCTGTGCTGGCAGCGCTCCATGAAGCGGTCCAGCATGATGTACGCCAGCGGCACATCTAGCACTATGTCCGTCATGTCTTCTAGGACGCGTAGGAAGCCCTGGTGGAGGAGAATACCAATGTTTGTATCTCATTCGCTGATAAATCTAATCTTACTTCTTTACATAGTGTGTGTGTATTTATTAGCTAAATATTATATAAGGTCTAACTATTCATACACGAAATATTTTCAGGGAATCATCTAACGGCTATGACAAAGAAATTTCATGGGATTTTTTTTATTTGAGTATATTTAAAAAAAAAAAAAAATTAAAATTACTTGACCCACAAAATAAATACTGTCTCCTTATTTTTAAGCATCCAATACACTAGTTTACTACGTCGTATTTACCTACTGTCATTGTTAGAATATGGGAGTAAAGATTTTATGCAAAAAGTCTCAAAAAAATTTTAGAATTATAATAATTTCGTAAAAAAAAATCACTCAGATAATTTTGTTTTTTCGTTGCTATGGCGTCTTTACGACTTATAGAAGTTACTCTTAAAATATTTCGTGTATGAAAAGATAGACCTTATATACATGTCGCATACTGGTACATCGGGCCCTGGCCAGGACATACTAAGTGACATACATAGTGTCAAACAGTTGTGGGGGCGGAATGGATTACGGGTAAACTAGAGAAATAGCTCCTCGCTGTCAACTGGTAATGTACCCAAAAGAGTGGCGGCGTTGCCACGAGTCAAGGGTGTCAACTAAGCGTTTAGAAATTTCCTTGAAAAGGCTCTGAGCACTCGGACCCCAACCCCGTTTCAACCTCAAACAGCTCGAAAATATAGAGTTAAAAAAATTCGCTTCCGCTGTCTTTGCTTAGATCTTTTAAACTGCGCAACGGATTTTAATACAGTTTTCAGCAGTAGATAGAGTGATTCAAGAGGAAGGTTTATATGTATACAAGGTGTAACTCGACGAAGCCGTCAACCAAGCATTCTGTACATCAAACTAAGTAACTCTACGAAAAAATTATTGCTGGGTAACGACTTTTTTTGGGCTGAAAAATTACGTTTTACTGTAGGACTCAATGTACAGCACTCAAAACATTGTGCTGATGGATGGATTGAATAGTACAGGGGTCGTGGAGGTGTTTAAAGTAAAAAAACTTACATTAAAAACTTGTATTTAAAAAAACTTGTATTTAAAAAAAACTTGTGCAAAAGTTGGAACTTTGACCCCCAATATCTCTGTAACTAGAAGGTTCCCAGGTATGATCTAGAACAAAAAATGATCGCAATGACGGGAAGAATAAGTGCCTTTCGGCTTCGTTAAGGGCTTCACTCATTATTAATCACCCGTCCGAAGCCGGGTCGAGTCGCTAGTACTATTATAAATGCGAAAGTTTGCGAGGATGCATCGATATTTGTTACTCTTTCACGCAAAAACTACTGAACGAATTTGGATGAAATTTGGCACACAGATAGTTTATAACATGCATTAAACAGTATGATACATTTTATCCCGGTAGTATGATGCCGTGGGACAAATACCGAATTCTACAGGGGCGATGCCGCGGGCATAAGATAGTGTATACAACGGCTGTGCCTCAGAGCATTCGTCAATGATGTAACTTAATCCAAGAATCAATTTTGAGCATTACGTTATAAATAGACGCTCTGCCTCTTGCCGAGGGCAAGGAAGTATAATCAGCCTTATAATGTTCCCACTGCTGGGACACAGGCCTCCTCTCTATGAGAGGGAATGGGCTATAATCCACCACGCGGGCCCAGTGCGGGTTGGTAGATGTCACATATCTTCGATTTTTTGGTTCTAGGACCTGCCGGTTTCCTCACGATGTTTTCCTTCACCGTTTTGAGAGCAGTGGTGATGAAATAAATTACACAAAGTAATGCGCCTGCCATTGTTCGAAGGTTTGAAGGTAGCGGCCGCAACCGCTACCACCACCGGTCAGGGGAGCATTCGCATATAATCTTACAATACGACAGAAACAAGTGATTATTACAATTTGTATAGTTACGGGCGAATCACATAAAAAATAAAAAAAGAACTCGTCATACCCTGTCCATCTGATCCGGGGAGACGATGACGCACCTCCTGAGCTCGGCCAGGAAGCCGCACAGCTGTTCTTCGACGGTAGAGTTCACTGTCTCCACGGCCAGTAGCACAGTCTGCGGACAAATAGAAAGGCATGTATTTAACGCGGCGACAAACTAATCTGATATAGGGGTTTTCAAAATAATTACAAAGGGTAGCAAAAATAATAGGTTAGCAGCTACAATTAACCACTAGATTGTATATAAGGTGTAGTCGACGTAGCCCCACTGCGCGGGGTTACATATTTCTGTTTGCAGGGTTTAAAGTAACCTAACACGAAGGGGATTCAGGGGTCTTAGTTCGCCCACTTCGCTCGCTCACTAGACCCCGCCATCCCCTTCGAACCTAACCTGTACGAGTCGGGGTGCCACAAGTCTCTCTCAGCCTTCGCTCACTCTTGCTTCCTATATTCTCCTTGCCGCAATGACCGGATAAATAGTTACTTACTTGTAGAATAGTCGCCCATTCAGTATATTGGTCGCCAATTAATTTTTTATTCGCCCGATTGATAAGTTCCCAAATAGAAATAGCATATATTGATTTAAGAAAACTATCTATACTTGCTTTAAGCTTTCACGGTTTCAAACTAAACTTATACTGTCACTTACGGGATATTTTCCGTGATTATTGATTATTTTGCGTCGATATATTGGCAGCTCAAAAAGTATTATAAGTAAGTATAAAACTATTTATTTTGAATTTATTTTTTACTTCCTCGTTGGTCTATTAGTCGCAAACGCGATAGCTGAGCATAAGGTCCTGGGTTCGATTCTTAGCTCGTGTGAAGGGTTTTTCTATCAGGAATTTCTCGGTAGCAGCCACCGAGTTTAGATATGACAACGATATTGAAGGCTTTACAAAAACTTAAAAAAAGCAAAATAACTTTACTTCAAAATAGTCAGTCTGTTTTTTGCGCAAGTTTTTATTTTACCCTTTTTAGTAATCACGGAAAAGTCGGTGTACAGTCGCCAGCACATCAAATTAGCCGAAACTGTCAAATTTTCCCAGTCAACCTTGAACCTAATACTTTAGCGATAAAGTTGAAACTCTATTAAAGAAATTTGACAGATTGTTGTTTTTGAAGGCAGAACAAAACAGTAAAGAGCGTGCTTACCTCATACACCAGCTCGTGATGGAAATGCGGGACTTCTAGCTCTCGGACGCAGCGCATGGCTTCCGTCAGGTCACTGGAGGTCAGGTACTCCTTGAGCAGCAACTGGATCTGACGGATGAGCGACTTCACGGGCCTGCGAACGGGAAAGCATAGCATAAGCAATCATTCATCATCATCATTTCAGCCGAAAGACGTCCACTGCTGGACATAGGCCTCCCCCAAGTGTCGCCACATTGACCGGTCCCGTGCTTCTCGCATCCAGCGGATCCCCGCCACCTTCACCAGGTCATCGGTCCACCTAGTGGGAGGCCTTCTAACGCAACGTCTTCCAGTTTGCGGTGGCCACTGCAGAACTTTCCGGCCCCATCGGCCATCTGTTCTGCGAGCAATGTGCCCTGCCCACTGCCACTTAAGTTTGGCTATTCTTCAAGCTACTTCGGTAACCTTGGTTCTCTTACGATTTCTTCATTTCTGATTTGATCACACAAGGAAACTCTGAGCATAGCCCTTTGGGTGACAGCCAAAAAAGCCTTCTGATGAGGCCCATTGTGAGCGACCACGTTTCGGCCCCGTATGTAATCACTGGCAACACACACTGGTCATAGACTTTAGTCTTGAGACACTGCTATAAGTTGGACGAGAAGTTACCACGCAACTTCCCGAACGCTGCCCAGCCGAGTCGGATTCGACGATTAACCTCTTTCTCGAAGTTAGACCTACCTAACTGGATAGTTTGTCCCAGGTAGACATAATCGTCTACAACTTCGAGTGTAGAGTCTCCGATCTTGATAGGAGTGGGTGTTACATGGGCATTCAACATGACTTTGGTTTTGTCCATGTTCATTTTAAGACCATAAGCATAATCAGCCTATAATGTTCCCACTGCTGGGACACAGGCTTCCCATCTATGAGAGGGAATGGGCTATAATCCATCACGCGGGCCCAGTGCGGGTTGGTAGATGTCACATGTCTTCGAATTTTTGGTTTAAGACATGCTGGTTTCGGTGAAGGAAAACGTGAGAAAACAAAGGTATTTTAGCGACTTTCCGGTAATTTTGGGAGGGGGAGGGGGGTACAGAAAAACGTTACGGCGCGTTACATTGGGGGAGCGAGGATCAAAAATCTTCAAAAATTGCGTTAGGTAATACTTGAACGCTGCCTAAGGGGTAAGCTGGGTGGCCAGAGTGGGGGGGTCATTTGATGATTTCCCATTCGAAAAAAAAAAAAAAAAAAAAGGGGTAAGCTAACAAGGGTGTAAATAGACCCTTAACACATCCGAAAGGCACTTGTTCTCCCCGTCTTTGCGATCATTTTTTTGTTTCAGACCATACCCGGGAACCTTCTAGTTACGGAGATATTGAGGGTCAAAGTTCCAACTTTTTCACAAGTTTTTTTTTAAATACACGTTTTTAAAGTAAGATTTTTACTTTACACACCTCCACGACCCCCGTACTATTCAATCCATTCATCAGCACAATGCTTTGAGTGCTTTCCATCGAGTCCTACCGTAAAACGTGATTTTTCACACCAAAACAAAAAGTCGATTCGCAGCAATAATTTTTAGGTAAAGTTACTTAGTTTGATGTACAGAATGCTTGGTTGACGGCTATGTGAAGGGTCTGTTTACACCTTGTATTTACCTGATGCCTCCTCCGACTCCCCAGATGTTATCAAGCCGCACCATTCCTTGTTTCATCGAGAGCAACGTCTCCGCCCTATGTATTGCTTGTCTGAAAAAAAAAACAGTATTATGTTGGTGAATTTTTAAATCATACATTTTGATATTGTAATTAACTATTCATACATATTATTATTATTATTCTATACATCTGTAGATCTTTGACAGTCGTTACAGGTATAGTCAGTGGCCCAAAAAGTCTGACAACCAGTCTTACCAAGGGGTATCGTATTACCCAGTACCAACTGGGTTGTGGAGGTCAGATAGGCAGTCGCTCCATGTAAAATACTGGTATTCAGCTGCATCCGGTTAGACTGGAAGCCGACCCCAACATAGTTGAGAAAAGGCTAGGCAGATGATGAGTTAACTATTTTATTGTATTTCCATTCATTACTTATTCTATTAATATTGTATATGCAAGTCTATCTATTAATTTCTTATTTATTTAATTATACACCGTGACTTTTTAGTCGTCTTACAAAGGTCGTCCACTCAATGTACCCGACATAAAACAGCTCTAGGCGCGATTCTTTTTTATCTTCTATAATAGGTACAAAGAAAAATAATTAATAAAAAATTAGAATAAAATTATGAAACAACCTGTTATTGATGTTTACGTGTCAAACGGGAGAACATTACCTACCCAGCACTCGAGTCCAGTAGATCACTCGCTCGCAACAGGGTGTTTCAACTACGTCATGCGTCATAATACTGAATTATATTTTTATTTTTAAATTATTAAAATCTCATAAATACCTATTTTTTTTAATGAATGTTTAGCGTGTCAAACGGGAGAACATTACCTACCCAGCACTCGAGTCTAGTAGATCATCGCTCGCAACAGGGTGTTTCAACTACGTCATGCGTCATAATACTGAATTATATATTTATTTTTAAATTATTAAAATCTCATAAATATCTATTTTTTTTAATGAATGTTGAGCGTGTCAAACGGGAGAACATTACCTACCCAGCACTCGAGTCCAGTAGATCACTCGCTCGCAACAGGGTGTTTCAACTACGTCATGCGTCATAATACTGAATTATATTTTTATTTTTAAATTATTAAAATCTCATAAATACCTATTTTTTTTAATGAATGTTTAGCGTGTCAAACGGGAGAACATTACCTACCCAGCACTCGAGTCTAGTAGATCATCGCTCGCAACAGGGTGTTTCAACTACGTCATGCGTCATAATACTGAATTATATTTTTATTTTTAAATTATTAAAATCTCATAAATATCTATTTTTTTTAATGAATGTTGAGCGTGTCAAACGGGAGAACATTACCTACCCAGCACTCGAGTCCAGTAGATCACTCGCTCGCAACAGGGTGTTTTAACTACGTCATGCGTCATAATACTTAATAATATTTTTATTTTTAAATTATTAAAATTTCACAAATACCTATTTTTTTTTTTATGAATGTTTAGTAGTCATTGGATACATGAAGTGGGCTGCCGTTGTAAGACGACTAAAAAGTCACGGTGTATTTAAAATTGCTTATATGTATACTTGCTTTAGAAATTGTGGATAGCAACACCATGATAATGACAAAAAACTAACTTGGCATGCGCATTGGTGTCCGTCTTTTCCTTGGCCGTCTGCACGAAGCGAGGCGGCAGACAGTCGTCAGCTACACAGCGCGCTATGAAGTTAGACAGCAATACAGCCGCGTCTGGAGTATCCAGCACGAGGTCTGGCAGCTTGTCTAGGAGACGGTCGAACGCTAGAAAGAAAAGAATTGATAGAAACATTAATTTGGGGGAAATGCTACGAATATCGCACTACTATTAAGAGTGTTAACGTCTTACGGCAATACATACACTCTATAAAGTGTTTTTTTTTTCGAAATAACTGAACCGATTTTAATGAAACTTCGTACGCATAAGCAAGATACAAAAGTCTAAAAACTTGACAGAGAACATTTTCGAAAATTAGAGTTACAGCTAAATTAGACTGATTTTTCATAGAAACAGAAATTACCAATTGTCTTTTTTTTTTTAATAGACATTTCAAAAAGTGCTCTGTCAAATCTTTAGACTTATGTATCCTGTTTATGTGTACGAAGTTTCATTAAAATCGGTTCAGTCATTTCGAAAAAAAATCACTTGAAATTTTGTATGAAATGCCGTAAGACGTGAAAAAAGTGTTTTTTTTTTGTTCGTCATAATACTGAATAATATTTTTATTTTTAAATTATTAAAATCTCATAATTACCTATTATTTTATGCATGTTTAGTAGTCATTGGATACATGAAGTGGGCTGCCGTTGTAAGACGACTAAAAAAGTCACGGTGTATGTGGAACGTGTATTTTTAATTTAAAATTCGACGTATTCGCGTTACAGCCTGCTGGGGCCCAAGATAAGCAGTCGCTTCATGAAAAATACTGGTATTCAGCTGGACTGGGAGCCGACCCCAACACAGCTGGAATAAGGCTAGGCAGATGACGCTGGTGGTAAACTCACCAAATCCAATGTCCTTGGCAGAGAACACCCTTCCGTAGAGGTCAGATATGAGCACGGAGGCCATTTCGCAGTGTGATGGCTTGTGGTCTAGCGCTATTTCCACGATCGTCTCGCAAATCTGTTAAAAAAATATCACAGATGAAAAAAAAACCAATGTTTATTTGATATTAAACTGCCATGGTTACTAACATTATTATAAGTAGAAACGGGATATTTACCATGTTTATTGTTTTCTTTGAGTTCCCGATATAAAACAAAAAAAAAAACAAACAAACACAAACATGGTAAATATCCCATTTCTAGTGATAATAATGTTTATTTGTCCCAAAAACAAATGTGACATCTACCAACCCGCACTGGGCCCGCGTGGTGGATTATAGCCCATTCCCATAGAGAGGAGGCCTGCGTCCCAGCAGTGGGAACATTAATAGGCTGATTATGCTTATGTCCCAAAAACTGTTACATGGATTATAGATGAGACATTCCCAATAAGTAATTGATAATACTTGTGTTGGGGCTATCTCGCTTTTAAGCCACTCGGTCATTAACTTTTTGCATACGTGTAATTCTGGCACCTTAATTTTTTGTTTATTTTATTATAACTGTAGGCTGATTGGGTTCCATACCGACGCCGTGCAAAAGCTGTTCGGACCCACGGGGAGTAAGCCACTAATATTCTTTCGTCTTTTCTCCAGCCCCCGTAGCATGACCACCGTAGACAAGGATTTCTTTGACGGAAGAATCCACAAAATGACAGATTGTGTCGACACAATGACAGATTTCTTTGCACTATGTCATTTTGTCGATTCTTCCGTCAAAGAAATCCTTGTCTACGGTGGTCATTCTACGGGGGTATATAGATAAGTTACCACATAACACCACGCCTGTAATCCCCGAAGGGTTGTCCAGACGTGTACCTAATAGTATAGTCCACAGATGTACCTACATAGATATACCTAAATAACGCAAGAGCACCTTCTTCGCGTGCCCGGCTTAAAAAATTTATACTTGACGTGGCTACTAACGCAGTAATTTGTTTAAATCAATCGATCAACGTAGGGTTCCGTAGTTGCCCATCAAAATATGCGGATTTGCCTCGCCTTTACGGAACCCTAAAAAGCTTGAGTTTATCTATGTTTGGAAGTACATAATGATGTCTTACCAGGTGGCTTCTGTTCGCCGTGACGAACTCGAGGAAGTCCTCAGCAGCTGCATTGGTCTCTCCATGCTCAAAGTACTCCAAGATAATAGGCTCCGACTTGCGCTGAAATGAAGATAATCTTCTATATCAGGTCTATCTTTTCATACACAAAATATTTTAAAAGTAACTTCTATAAGTCGTAAAGTCGCCATAGCAACGAAAAAAAAAAATGTCTGAGTGTTTTTTTTTTCAAAATTATTATAATTCTACAATTTTTTGAGACTTTTTGCATAAAACCCTTTACTCCCATATTCTAACAATGACAGTTGGTAAGACGAAGTAGTAAGATACCGTAATGGATGCTTAAAAATAAGGAGCCAGTATTTATTTTGTGGGTCAAGTAATTTTAAATTATTTATGTTTTATAAAAAATCATCATCACCTGCCTAGCCTTTTCCCAACTATATTGGGGTCGGCTTCCAGTCTAACCGGATGCAGCTGAATACCAGTATTTTACATAGAGCGACTGCCTATCTGACCTCCACAACCCAGTTAGTACTGCGTAATACGATACCCCTTGGTAAAAGTGGTTGTCTGACTTTTTGGGCCACTGACTGCCTAACGACTGTCAAAGATCTACAATAGACAGCCGGGACCAACGGCTTAACGTGCTTTCCGAGGCACGGAGGAAACTCGGTATGTAATGGGCGGTCACCCATCCATAGACCAACCTAGGCAAGCACGGCTTAACCTAAACATCGATCCGAGCGGCTGTTATTATTTAGCCACGAGCTCCTCATGTTTTATAAAAAATATACTCAGATAAAAAAAAGTCCCTTGAAATGGCTTTTTTATAGCCGTTAGATGATTTCCTGAAAATATTTCGTGTATGACCCTATATAGTAGACCCGTAGTATAGTTAGACCCTATATTGTAAACTAGCAATACGTCCGCGACATCGTCCGCAAAAATTGTGATAGCTCGGCTTATAAGCATGATATAAATATAATTTATAGCCTATAGCACCCACGAATAATGTAGCTTTCTGCCAGTAAAATAATTTTTAGATTATTAGTTCCGTAGGTTACCCCCTACATAAAAACTTACAAACAAATACCTCTAAGTATACAGGGTGTAAAAGGCCCCTTCACGAAGCCGTCAACAAAGCATTCTGTACATCAAACTAAGTAACTTTACGCAAAAATTATTGCTGGGAAACGACTTTGTTTTTCGGGGTGAAATATCACGTTTTACGGTTGGACTCGATGTAACGCACTCAAAACATTGTATTGATGGATGGATTGAATAGTACGGGGGTCGTGGAGGTGTTTCAAAGTAAAGTTCTTAGATTAAAAACATGTTTTAAAAAAAAAACTTGTGAAAAATTTGGAACTTTGACCACCTATATCTCCGTAACTAGAAGGTTCCCAGGTATGGTCTAGAACAAAAAAGTGATCGCAGTGACGGGGAACCTTTAAAATGCAGTTTTGTGGTTATAAAATTCTGGTTTCCCGTAGCAACCACCATCTAACTAACCACTACATACTGGGTGTAAACAGACCCTTCAAATATCCGTCAACCAAGCATTCTGTATATCAAACTAAGTAACTTTATGCAAAAATTATTGCTGGGAATCGACTTATTTTTTTTGGGGTGAACAATCACGTTTTACGGTAGGACTCGATGGAAAGCACTCAATGCATTGTGCTGATGGATGGATTGAATAGTTCGAGGGTATATGTATTTAAAAAAAAACTTGTGAAAAAGTTGGAACTTTGACTTATGACGACAGGCCGTGTCGACGGCGCGCGAGTGTTCCACGTGCGCCTCAAAGAGATGTCAGCAAATAAGTAGGGGTCCGCAAGGGCCGATGCCTGCCAGGGCTGCGGGACTGTTCGAACGAGATACCGTGGCCCTGGAACACAAAGGGCAAAGAAGGAACATGGATGGGTTTTAGTCAGTACAAGTCTGACACTCCCTTCCGCTCCGCCCAGAGTGGGGGTTCATTTGATGATTTCCCATCCGAAAAAAAAAAAAAAAAAGCATTCTGTACATCAAACTAAGTAACTTTACGCAAAAATTATTGCTGGGAATCGACTTTTTTTTTTGGGTGAAAAATCGCGTTTTACGGTAGGACTCGATGAAAAGCACTCATAGCATTGTGCTGATGAATGGATTGAATAGTGCGAGGGTCGTGGAGGTGTGTAAAGTAAAAATCTTAAATTAAAAACATGTATTTAAAAAAAAACTTGTGGAAAAGTTGAAACTTTGACCCCCAATATCTCCGTAACTAGAAGGTTCCCAGGTATGGTCCAGAACAAAATAATGATCCTAATGACGGGGAGAACAAGTGCCTTTCGGCTTCGTTAAGGGTCTTGTTAAACCCATCAAATAAGTAGGTTTTGCCCGCGGCGTCGCTCGCTTAGTGGTCAGAAACTATCATCAGGAGATCTATAAGTATTTAAGAGGAGTTCTTGGCTAAATAATAACAGCGTTGGTCTGTGGGTGGGTGACGACCCATCACATACAGAGTTTCCTCCGTGCCTCGGAAAGCACGTTAAGCCGTTGGTCCCGGCTGTCATTTAAAGATCTTTGACAGTCGTACTTTCTTAAATAGATGGCACTAACGTCACCGTAAGACGTTATTAATGGAACGAAAATTTCGAGAGCTGTGAGCAGGGTGCGATGGTTTAATTGGTTAAGACGTCCGATGTACTGAATCGGAAGGTCGCAGGTTCAAACCCTGCTCGCACTCGAATTTTTCTTTCCATGTCAAAACAGCAGTCGTTACAGGTAGTCAGTGACCCGAAAGTCTGACAACCAGTCTTAACAAAGGGTATTGTATTACCCAGTGCTAACTGGGTTATGGAGGTCTGATAGGCAGTCGCTCCATGTAAAATACTGGTTTTCAGCTGCATTCTGTTAGACTGGAAGCCGACCCCGACATGGTTGGAAAAAGGCTAAGCACATGAGACCGATATGTTTCAGGCGATCAATTAAATATTCCTGCTACATAATAGGTCTGCCTCGTTTATCAAATGTCAGCAAGCACAGCTGCTGAGGATGAAGTCCTGGGTTCAATTCCCAGGTCGGGCAAAGAGTAATTGAGTTTTTCCATCAAGAATTTCTCAGTAGCAGCCACGAAGGATTTGTGCCCGTTTGATGGCAATAGGCTCGCCCCTTATTACATGGGGTGTACTATTAGTTACACCTCTGCCAACCCTTTAGGAATTACAGATCATCATATCGATAACTGTATCTATAGTACTATATTTAAATTCAAACCTAATATGTTGCATGTCGTAAGGTAAAATGTATCGGGACACTTAGCAAATATTCCAACTTATATGTATACCTACATTATTAGCAAATAAATGATTTCTTTCTTTATTTATTTATTTATTTATTTAAACTTCATGTACAATAGTGATACATAGGCGGACTTAATGCCACAAGGTATTCTCTACCAGTCAACCTTTGGGTTAAATAAGAAAACATTGTGATAGGGTACAAAATAAATATATAAAAATAACTTCTTGCTATCGAGAATTTATATAGGCACTTATAATGATACTAATACTTATATACAAATAAAATAAACTAATACATATTTTAACAAATACCAAAATTAAAAACGAGAAACCTAATAATAATTACCATGACTCGACTTCTAATAGAGAGAGAGCTATTTATTCTGACTTAAATAGTGGTTACGCACTTTTCTTTTAAAACAGAATTTGCTTTCAGCTTTTTAAATGCCAAAAGGTAGCGCGTTCCAGAGCTTTATAGTAGAGATAGCGTAAGAATTTGACAAAAATCCAGTGCGGTGTGAAGGAATTTGGAGAAGTAGGTTCTTGGAAGCTCGAAGGTTACGACTGTGAGAACTGCCCAACACTTTGAAATAAGTTTTTAGGTAATCAGGAGCACATTGATCGTTCATAATCGTGAAGAGCATGCAGAGAGATCTGAGGGATCTCCTGAGTCGGATAGGCAACCATTTAAGCTGAGAACGGAAGGAAGAAACGTGATCGTATTTACGAAGGCCAAAAACAAAGCGAATACAATTGTTGAGAAGACGATCCAATTTCTTTCTTTCTTTCTTCCTTTCTTTCTTTCTTTACAGGCGTGATATTATGTATAATGAATGATAAGCTATCAGTTAGCTCGATGCGGTTGGTAAACTGTTCTCATAATAATATATGATCATTAATAATACATAACACTTGTTATTATTTATAAAATAATAATCTTTTGGAGATAAGCGTTTAGGATAATACGATGTTATTATTTTTTACTTATACAGGTTGCAATTAAATTCATGGGTATTCTTTTAAGGGGTCATTGTACTCATCATTATGAACAACTCTTACTATGGGACCAAACCTGAAATTGCGAAAAAAAAAAACAGCCGTTCCATACATTTTGACGAGTTACGCGAACATAAATGTAGGGAACAGCTGATTTTTTTTCGCGATTTCAGGTTTGGTCCCGTAGTGAATAGAGATCTCGACCTCGATCGCTTTGGAATGGGCAAATACTGATTTTTACAGTTGCGCGCTACAAAAATCTGATTATATTTTAGGTCCAAAAAAAAATTTCATTTCCCAGTAATTATTTTTGTGCAGTGATATTTAATTTCATGTACAGAATGCTTGTTGGACGTATATGTGAAGGGTCTAATTACACCCTGTATACAACATTAGTTTTAGTATATGCCAATAATTCACGAAGCCGTCAACAAAGCATTCTGTACATCAAACTAAGTAACTTTACGCAAAAATTATTGCTGGGAATCGACTTTTTTTTTTGGGGTGAAATATCACGTTTTACGGTAGGATTCGATGGAAAGCACTCATAGCATTGTGCTGATGAATAGATTGGATAGTACGAAGGCCGTGGAGGTGTGTAAAGTAAAAATCTTACATTTTTTAAAATCCATGTTGTATTTAAAAAAAACTTGTGAAAAAGTTGGAACTTTGACCCCCAATATCTCCGTAACTAGAAGGTTCCCAGGTACGGTCTAGAACAAAAAAATGATCGCAGTGACGGGGAGAACAAGTGCCTTTCGTTTATGTTAAGGGTCTATTTACACCCTTTAGATTGCACCCGTGCGAACCCGGGGCGGGTCGCTAGTAAAAAAATATAAAAGGTTTTTATTTACCGTAAAACTTCCATAGATTCATTTTCGTCAGTCAATAACAAAATCAACGTGTACAAACTCGTAAGTACATTATTCTTGTAAACACATTATCTCAAGGTCGATCGAGAGAAATAGCGAACAACAACATAGCGTTTCAATTTGTTACGCGATTTTATACTTTAACACACGGTGTTAGAGCCCAAACATAGCATTTGAAGCTTCAAATTCACGCGATTTTAAACTTTAAGACAACTCTATAGAGCCCAATACAGGTTGTGTGTATAATTATATTATTGAGCGATAAAATTATTTGCTTTTTTTTTCTTTTATACAGATTGAGTTATATTTTAGGAACTCAGTTTTTTAAAGACTTACCAAAGACTACAGAGAGTTTTTAGCGCGAATGTGAGGACTTAGTAGGTCATACGAGGTGTAAACGGACCCTTCACGAAGCCGTCAACCAAGCATTCTGTGCATTCTATCAACATTGAACGCGTATACAAAGTTTCGTGTCCGTGCTATTAACCGTTGAGTTCACGCGTGAGGAGGCGATCCTGGCTGCAGGATCAAGACATGTCTGTCATATAAAATGTATTGTCACCAAAACCAAAGGTCGGTGCAAAATTTGGAGATTTTGAGATGGTATTTCGAGAAAAAAAACACATCTGAGTAGACCTGTCCAGTCAGCAGACATTTGTCAGTAATAGTGTAGCTCAAATCATCATCTACCTAGCCTTTTCCCAACTATGTTAGGGTCGGCTTCCAGTCTAACCGGATGCAGCTGAATACCAGTATTTTACATGGAGCGACTGCCTATCTGACCTCCACAACCCAGTTAGTACTAGGTGATACCCCTTGGTAAGACTGGTTGTCAGACTTTTTGACTGCTTGTAACGGCTGTAAAAGATCTACAAATGACAGCCGGGACATCTCGGGGCACGGAGAAAACTTGGTATGTAATGGGTGGTCACCCATCCACAGACCAACCTAGGCAAGCACGGCTTAACCTAAAAATCGATCCGAGGGGCTGCTATTATTTATCCACGAGCTCCTCTGTAGCCACGAGCTCCTCAATAGTGTAGCTCAAATCAAACAATAAAAACAAAATAACGAACTACAACAAAAACGGCAACTAAAATATATAAACAAGACATTGTTTTTTTTGTGTATACCGCTGTTAAGGGCCGTAATAACGAATCGATTCGACACTTCATTCATCAAAATCGGCTCAGTAGTTTAGGCGCTACGGTGCAACCAACATACTGCTCAATGCATAACTGCTACTTAAGCAGTGACAGCCTAATGGTGACACCGTTGGACTGTCAAATCATAGGTCTCGAGTTCGAACCCAAGACACGCACCTCTGATTTTACGAATTCATGTGCGTATTGTATAATTATCACTTGTTTCGGTGAAGCAAAACATCGTGAGGAAACCAGCATGCCTGAGAGATATTTCTCGACGGCATGTAAAGCCAAGTCAGAGGCCCATGGGCGGCATAAAAACTCTGACACCAGGGTTAGGCACTAACAACACGAATGGTTATTGTGTCTCAAATGGCAAAAAAATCATAACTCTTCCTTTTGGCTTAGCAGTAGTCGGGTAAAAAGAGTCCTTATGAAGTATGTATTGCATGTACTATATGACTATTCAGTCATGCAGGGCCACGGAGTTCATTGACTTCCAGATAAAGTCACCGCAACAGGGATGCCAAACAAAGTGACGACACATTTCAAGGCTTGTTTATGCTATGCATGCCAGACATGGTAGACTTATAATGCAAAAACGCGCCATTTTAAGTTATCATTTTTAAAAGACTAACTTTTTTTTTTTCATTACAGGGAACTTAAACATAACATCACGCCTGTAATCCCCGAAGAGTTAAGCAGAGGTGTACCTAATAGTACACCCAATTTTGCCAGTTATGTCTAAATCCCATGTATTAGGGGGCGAGCCTATTGCCATCAACCGGGCGCAAAACCAGACTCCGTGAGAAATTGATGATGGAAAAACTCAATAACTCTTTACCCGACCTGGGAATCGATCCCAGGACCTCTAGACCAAAGAGGCAGTAACTTAAACATATCTGGCGAAATGTGGGTGTACTGCAGGGTAAACCTGTACACAGGAGACAACAGTAAAATGGACTCACGACAATCTCCTCGGGTTCAGCTTCGACGATGATCTGCTTGAACTCAACATCTCCGTTGGTGATCGCTTCCGAGTCGTAGTTGGGGTCATTGGCGTCTTCAACATATTCCTCCAGCAGCTCAGACCCTGGGACTCCCCAGACACCCTTACCGCCGGCGCCGCCTGGTGAGAACATTCTACATTTATTGATGACTCTTTAAATTACGTATTTTAAGGTCGATGAGGAGGGATGAGTCGCTGGGACAAAACTAGTGATAAATGTTGATAGATGGAGAGGGTCAGGAAGGCTGGGCTGTTGAGATGGGGGTAGGAGGAATTTAACTTTGCTGTGCCCGACAGGGTCCATAATTGATTCAATGTTTTAACATACCAACTGTTTTATTTAACATTATGGAATGCAATAAAGTATTGAGTATTGAGGCCAAAGAAAACATGGATGGGTGGTGTGAGGACTTATAAAGGGTGTAACAAGCCCCTAACGAAGCTGAAAGGTACTTGTTCTCCCCGTCACTGCGATAATTTTTTTGTTGTAGACCATACCTGGGAATCTTCTAGTTACGGAGATATAGGGGGTCAAAGTTACAACTTTTTCACAAGTTTTGTTTTAAATACATATTTTGAATGTAAAAAACCTCCACGACCCTCGTACTATTCAATCCATCCATCAGCACAACGTTTTGAATGCATTACATTTTAAGTCATACCGTAAAACGTGATTTTTCACCCCAAAAAAAATGCGTTTCCCAGCAATTATTTTTGCGTAAAGTTACTTAGTTTGATGTACAGAATGCTTGGTTGACGGCTTCGTTAAGGGTCTGGTTACATCCTGTACATAGACACAGGAGTAAATGATAGCGTGACGGTTGACAGGGGGGAGAACGGAAGAAATATTTTGACGGCTATTTATGACGTTACCAAAATTTAGAATTCGCTCCCATAATGTGATAGCGTCAGGGTACCCCGCGAAATTCAATTTTTTTTTACGTTTTTTGCAATTTTCCGGCCAGTGTCAGACTGTTTGTTGAACAAAATCTGATTCGCGACCGTAAAACGTATGTATTTACAGAATTATAATCATGAATACAACCCTCTTGTCATGTAATCCCATTGATTGAATGACTATTTGATGAATAAGCCATTCAATGGGGTTAAATGAACTTACGATAATGTTACTATTTTAGTGTATGTAATGGTGTAATTTATGTGTTAAAATTCAGATACAAATTAATGTTAATGAATAAATGACTAATGACGAGGGTTGTATTGATGATTTAAATGATTATAACTCAGTAAAGCCATATTTGTTACTTGCGCGAATCATATTTTAATCAACATACAACCTGACACTGACCTGCAAATTGCAAAAAACGTAAGGCAAATTGAATTTCGCGGGGTACCCTGGCGTTCGCACCCGAGCGAGATAAGAAGAATAATCAAGCAGTCAGGCACTCGGTGAAGACCGAGAACACGACGCATCGCGTGATCTTGCCGTTATAAACAAAGAGTTGCCATGGCAACTGGCAACGCAGCGCAGCGCGTTTAAATTGTTTAGTCAATTATTAAATGAGGAGCATTATTTTTTCAAAATTAGAATTTCTTTCTCCTGGATGTTTACTAGTAACGCTTGATACCGGTCCTGGCTGTCATCTAGATCTCTGACAGTCGTTACAGGTTGTCGGTGGCCCGAAAGTCTGACAACCAGTCTTACCAAGGGTAATTGGGTACTTTTTTGGTTCAAACAAAGGCGGTCTGTTTCCTGTTTAATATTACGATTTTTTGTGGTGGTTGGTGCTCACCTGCGCTCACTCACCACTGTCACATATACGTGACAAGCAAGCGCGTGTCCTGTACCAAACGACACAAATGTGTGACAAAATGAAGGGTACGCGCGTGCGTTTATGCTCTGACGTTCAAAAGGTTAAGAAGTCATATGCAAAAGTTCCAGTGGATACCACTTCGCCTTTATTTTTTTTATTATGTTGGTACACCCAAAATGAATTTTATTGAATAATACCTTGCTTTTTACTTCAGTCTTAAGGATTTGTAACAATCTCAAATGGATAAAGATAAGGTATAAGATTATTAATTTTATCTTGTTTTGAACATTTAAACTCAAGTTTTCTGAATGAATTACCGAAATGGCGTAAAACAAAAACATTTTGTGTTTGTCTGCTTGCTTGATTCCTCTAAACTGCTGTAGATTTAGGATGCATTTTCACCGTCATTTTTAAGAGAGTTCTATTTTTAAGGTGAAGTCCTAGGGTTTGATTCCCAGGTCATGCAAAGTGATATTGAGGTTTTCCATCAAGAATTTCTCAGTAGCAGCCGAGGAAACTGGATTTATGCCCGGTTGATGCAATTGGCTAATGTATTAAATGGGACTTTAGATCATAACTGGTGAAGTGTGAGTGTACTATTAGTTACACCTCTGCCTATCAGTGGCGAAGGTTCCATACAACTCGATTCCTACCGGCTTCCCTTTGAAAAGAGGGACAGTCAGTATTCTATAGACAAATAATATAATCACATTAAAGATATGTACTCCGGTTTATGTCTTACAAAAATTGACCCTTCACTACTGCTGCCTAGTCCTTTGGAAATAACAGGAATGATAAATTGTATCAATTAAAAAAAAAAAACAACTGTTCCACAGTCAAAATGTGTGGAACAGCTGATCTAATTATTTTTTAAAATTCATCCTTGGAAGTTTTATATTGAATGTATAATGTACCTTTTTGCCAGTGAAAGATTTTTTAGAACTGGATCATTAGTTCCGGAGATTACTCCCTACATACAAACTTACAAATAGATATAGCAAAAACTTTGGCAAGTTATTGAGAATGAACATACATTGAACTGGTAAAGACCAATGTAAGATAAGGTTAAAAATAGACTTTAATTTGTATATAATCTCATAATGTCTGAACAAATAAACTAAAAGATAAGATATATAAAATACTTTATGTTAAGCAAGTGTTTTAAAATAATAATATAATCACTCTTATAACGTTAAACAATTTTTATTAAACTGACTGCCTACCCCCAGAAAAAAAACGAGTGAGGTTATGTATGTTTTATATAACTACTGTGTCAGGTAGGTACAAATATTTAAAAAAAAGTTTTATTCAATGAAAAGTATCATGGCATTTCCTTTTACGACTTCTGCCTACTCTGCCGTAGAAAAAAAAAACTAAAACATAATTCGCAGACCGTTTTGACAGAAAAACAACAACATTCAAAATAAGAATGATAAATTTGTCCGCTCGCCACTATGTCTGCTTACAATAATCCCGTCATCTAATATGTTTATAATTAACCGCGTGGCGGCGACGACGTTACTAAAATAGCCTTGATATGCGAAAGTTGTTTATATTATGGTGTTACGCAATAATCTCGCGGTCTGAGAAGCATACCATTCGCCCGGGGTTCAATAACAAAACCTAAAAGGTAATTATAACACCCAACTGCGCAAAAAGGTTCTGCGTTTGCGTGACCTTCAAACGATGGCCCGGATGCCCTATATACAGAAGTACATTATGTGACTCGATGTGTAGTAAACATTACGTAAAAAAATATACCCCAAATGCACCTCTGTTCATGGTAGACAGCATTTTCTAGAACTTTCAAAACAACCGGTTGGGATTAGTTGGGATCGAAATAATATTCAATGCAAGGCGTGGTGTGGCCTACCTTTCTTTGGCAGCCCTCGTCCATGGCCGTTGCGCGGTCTACGGCTGTTCTTCCAGCTTCGATATTTAGGTAACGGCGCCACAGCCGATGCCGCAGCGTTTGCCGGCGCCTCCTTGCTATTAGAGCGCCAATACTTCTTATTTTTGCGACGCAGACGCTCCGAATGGGAGGTGGTGGCGTCTCCGGCGCCTTCGTCCACAACCGGCTTTTCATTATCGTCTACCGCCACGTTTTCAGAATCCGAAGCGAAACGCTCGACTTCCATGGCGGCGGCGGAACGAAGGTTTATTCGTGCAAATCGAAGTTGAAAACCTACAGAGAATTCGAAATAGAATCTAATTGGATTCGCACAAAAAATGTAGGTCACGTATATTTTGTTTATAGGTACGATAAACAATGGATCGCACGACGCACGTATTTGTTTTGGGAGCACACCGACGTGAAGTTAGTCAAATAACATGGCGGACGATACGAATTTTTTCTTTGATTGTTGCCAAGTTGGACTCTAGTCATTTAGTCACACATCACTTCCGTGACCACGGCCACAATTCTTTCTTGGGTCTTTCTTTGGAAACAAAAGTTCAGGAATGTATTTAACAAGAATTTAACCCACATCTACAACATATTAGGCCTACGGAGGGGATATAATGCTAGATCTATACTATAAAATAAGGTCGCGCTGACCTGAATTAAAAATTTTAGTAAAGCAATAGAAGGCACTCAAGTTTCAAAAATCAATTATTGGTGACTACTGAACCACAGTAGTACCTACTCAATGAAGTACTGCTGTAGTATCCACTCACTAGTCTTGCTAGGCTGTGGTCACACTTTGGCGCTTGTTTCACGATCTGTCACTTCACTAATCCGCTGGCTGGTTGTCTTGTAGACATGCGCAAAACAGTGCATCACGAAGTGATGTGATATGTCATTACATTTCGCGCCGAGTAATATTACATTATACCATCACTTTAAACATCACGCGTAATGCCGCGCGATGTGCCCGCTATAAGTATTACAGCGATATTGTAATGCAATGTTTGGGTATAATAGAAGTTAGAACATAATATTTTCATTAGACTATAGTATAGCAGCGAGTGATGTGATGTTTAGTGGTGATGTTACTGACTGATCGTCTAGAAGTGATATGAAAGATATTTAATAAATATAATGAAAAAAGCTACCAAGCGTCGTTTTTTAAATAAGACAAATAAAGTTGATTTCCCTTCATACTTGAACCGTACATCAAACTAAAGTTACGGCTTTTCCAGGCTTAGGACTGGCAATATTCATGGAAAACAAATGACATAAAAAAATATTGAGGGAAAAAAGCGGGAACGTACATTCAACGGGCGGTGTTAAGAAAATATAAACCTAATTCTTATAGCAATAAAGTTCTAAATATGAAGTGATCACCTGGTCGTGCGAAATGCAAGTCGCAACATGTTCCTAACTTCCGACATATACCGATTCCGAACATTGCCGAAGTACGTCGTTCGCCGTGCCGACCGCCCTGTCAGTACTGTCATGTTGGTGAGATACGTGATGCTATGCGTGATGCTTAATTTTGTCGAGTAATGTGTGATGCTACAGTACGCGGTCGGGTGATATTACGTGTAATACATCACTCGCATTACTTACACATGTCTATTGTCTTGTTTTGGTTTTAAAGTGTCAAACATTATCGCATTTGTTAATATTGTTTTTGAGGTTTATTAATTAGGAAATTCAGGTCAAACTGAATAAAAAATGGATGTTGAAGTAGTAGCAGCCGCTGCTCTTTATCTGGGCGCCACGTTTAATTGCTATTTAGCGGTTTACCGCCGCCACATAGCCGCTAAAAAGAGGCTTCGTCGACGGCGTTGTTGGATAGGTAAATATGTGTAAAAGAAAAATAAGATTAAAAAATATACACACATATAATAAAAGCACGTTATGCCGTTGTTCCCGGCTGTCATTTAAAAATATTACTGAAAGTCTTGAGGGTTGTCGGAAGCCCGATAGTCTGATCGGTCGGTTTTTACAAACACTTTTAAAACTTGATTCAAAATATCAGTTGATCAAAAACTAGAGGTTGGTGTTTCATACCTGACTACTCTGAGAAGAAAAACCCGAAACAATTGTCAAGACCAAAGACATTCAATTATTTGTGAGCGATAGATGGGACAAGACGAAGAAAATTGTAACCCAAAACTTTTTACTACTTAGTAATAAATCGTTCTGTCTAGTGTCATACCCGCTTGTCAGGTAGCATTTGTGTGTCAAAATCGAAAATGATCGGGATCAAAAATTTTGTGTGAAAATATTCCTAATGTCCGCTCTATAAGTATTTTAAATCTCTTTGGTCAAGACTGACAATCTTGGTCAAGCCACATTGAGGACCATGCAGATTAATATTTAGTGTATGACATGGTTTTTGAGGAAAAAAATATGAAGTTTTAGCTGACCTTACTACGGACGTGCGGCTGCATATTAAGTAACAGCTGTTACCCGCGACCTTAGTTGAAATTATTAAAAAAATATTACTTCCCTTTTTGATTCAAATTTTGTTACCAATTTCAAGGGTTTTAATTTTTTTGCATGGTACCCTAACTCTTATTCTAAAATAAAAGTAGCTACTCCTAATGACATCAGCTATCTGCCAGTAAAAGTCCTGTCTAAATCTGTCCAGAGATTTCGGAGATTAGCTGTTTGAAACAGATTTTGTTAAAATTTCAAAGGTTTAAATTTTTTGCACGGAACCCTAATATTTAAAAAAAACATTAAAGTAGCCTATGTAAGACCTTATAACATCAGCATCAATTTACTGTTTTCAGCTCCAGCCTCAACAACCGTCTAGTTGAGCTTCTGACAGAGTTAACTGGTGAATACTTCATTCACATGTCATCTACCGACTTTGAGTATTTACTGCAGAAAATTTCCCCCATTATTCAAAAGCAGGACACGCGTTGGAGGGAATCAATACCAGCAAAGATCCGGCTCGCAGTCACTCTCAGGTTTCTAGCAACAGGAGACAGCTATACCACTTTGCACCGGTTCTTCAAGATTTCCAGTTCTTTGGTGTCGAGGATCATACCTGAAGTCTGTAGAGCTTTTGTTGTGGTTTTGCAAGACTTGATAAGGGTGAGTTATTAATATTATTTATTTTTTGACAAGCTATGGGTAAAAGAAAGAAATCATATTTATTTGTTGCAAAAAATAAATAAAAATGTAGCATAACAAATATTTATATGCAGAACAAAAAAAAAAAGTAAAATTTAAAAACACGAGCTATGGTGGTTTTTTGTGTTACTAACAGTATATGGACTACGTATGAAATAAATGTCTACTATTCTTTTCTATTCTATGGTAAAAATTATAAACTTCTAAACAATCTTTCAAACCATATTTAGGGAACAAAATTTAGATAAATCCTAGTGGTGACCTTCAATATGTATCAGGAAGATGTGTGTAGGAGCACTACAAAGAGTACTACAGCAACATAGAACAAAAAAGTACTACAGCGCCATCTATGACACACACGATGAACTAAATAGCGAAATACGCCTAAATCCTACATCGCGCAAGTGAAGTTGTTCGCGACTTGTCGGGCAGTAGCCCACCAGTCATAACACCCGTCTGGTGGGAGGATCCTCCCTTTTCTATGTGGGATGAAGAACTACACTCTGTTCTCCATACCTCCAAATGTGCAAACTTTTATGCTTTTAGTGTTAGTTATCCTTTGGTATGAAACGTGGATTTGTGCAAACCCGTTATACTGACGGAATACAGATCCATGAACTAAAGTAAACAAAAAAACGCGTGATATCGTCGTCATATTAAAGGTTAAGGCAGCATTTTCTGAAAATTGGCAACGTCGCAAATTGCTGTCAAATAAATCAAGCTTAACATTTCCAGTATAACATGGCTTCGCTGTGTATAAAATACCAATACAATGAGAGATCCGCTTAAACTGGTTTATTGGTTGATTGGTCGCTGTACTTACATTAAAGGTAAACGCAGACCTGGCCGCACCGCACGCGCCGCTGTCGCTGCATTCGAATTCTTCATATGAAGTTCTATGCAATCTCGCACCGCACCCGCGATGCAGGCGACTGCGGTACGTGCGGTGCGGCCAGGTCTGCGTTCACCTTTACGCTGTTCTTTTTCTGTCAATGAATTTTATTTATTTATTATGTAAAGACCAGTACATCAATTGTACGTGTTATTGTAGATTCGTATAATTACCCAAAATCAGGAACTCTTCTGGTAAGTGTGGACTGCAGACGACAACAAAGCTGCTGTTCCGTACATTTTGAGGTGTAGGTACTATTACTGCGTAGGTATTGCACTTTTGTAGGAAATATCATTATCATCATCATTTCAGTCCACTGCTGGACATAGGCCTCCCCCAATTGCCGCCACATTGACCGGTTCCGTCCGAGTCGCATCCAGACGGATCCCTGCAACCTTCACCAGATCATCGGTCCACCTAGTGGGAGGCCTTCCAACGCAACGTCTTCCGGTTCGCGGGCGCCACTGCAGAACTTTTCGACCCCATCGGCCATCCGTTCTACGAGCAATGTGCCCTGCCCACTGCCACTTAAGTTTGGCTATTCTTCGGGCTACGTCGGTAACCTTGGTTCTCTTGCGGATGCCCTCATTTCTGATTTGATCACGCAAGGAAACTCCGAGCATAGTCCTCTCTATTGCATTGCATTGTAGGAAACAGCAGTTTTTATTTAATGAACTGGTGAAAATTTTTTTTTTTACCCAAATTCGTTCTGCCACTAAATTACAGTAATTTAACCATTTCACATTTTCAGACACCAACGAGTCCAGAAGAATGGCTGGACAAAGCCATAGGATTTAGTTTCCCTCATTGTCTTGGTGCCCTGGACGGGAAACATGTCTCCATATGGTCACCGTCACACAACAGTCCTGAAGATATGAACTACCAGGGAACCTTCAGCATGGTCCTACTGACCCTTGTGGACAGTCATCACAGTTTCATGTACGCAGACGTAGTGCAAAGCCAAAATACGGACTGCAAAGTTTTCAATGAAAGCGACTTATGGCTGAATATCAACACTGAAAACCTAAATCTACCTCCATACACGCCATTGCCTGGTGACAGTATAAATATGCCATATATCTTTGTTACTGACGGAGCATTTCCTTTGGAAAGACACGTCATGAACCCGTTTCCTGGACACCATGATCCCAGTACCTCTGAGGGTATTTACAATCAATTGGTTGCTCAATCCCATTCTGCATCTGATAATACCTTTGGAGTCCTTTCAGCTGTCTTTAAAGTTTTGCTCAAACCTATTATTTTAGAGCCGTCGAAATCTGCTGTTATCATACGCAGTTGTTTGCTCCTACATAATTTTTTGATAAAGAGTGACTCGTCAAGAGATATTTATTGTCCTCCGGGGTCGGTAGACACGTTTATTGATGGCGGGTTATTCACTGAAGGATCGTGGAGACATGAGAATCAGGACCATTTTCTGCCATTACAGACATTGCCTTATACACCAGACGAAGAGGCCATTCAAATTAAGCTTAATTTCCTTGATTATATCAAGAAGAATACCCTGGTAATTAATTAAGGAAAGAAAATGATATGGATCCCTATTACGAGGGAATTGTTCAAGTGCAAAGAGAATTCTTCTAAAGAGGTACTAAGTTGCCATAAATGTATGTTGGAATAGATGGTTATGAGAAAAGGGACAGTCCCACGGACTAATCAATTATTGCCTGCCACAACGGCAAAGATTGAAAGGAGGTTCCCCTCTAAAGAGGTTAATAAAAATGCCAGAAGTATCAAGAAATATGTAGAGATCAATGGCTATGAGAGAAGAGACGACAAGAAAATTGGTAAGTGCATGAAAGTGCAGGATAATGGCTAAGAATCAATTGAATTCTGGGAAGTCTAATCGCTTTTGCAAAGAGCTGCAGGCTTAAACGCATCTTGCGGAGGAAACAAATGAAAGAAATTACACAAAGGATTCAAAGGACACGCGCGCGTTTCCCTTGTAGCTAACCTCGTCGTCTGCAGTCGCAGGTCTTCGGAAAAAAAGATCATTTAATAAATTGGGTCAGGGCAGCGAGGTAGTGATTTGCCGCAGTGTGACGAACTGCGCAAGTGCTATGGCACCCAGACCAGAGGTAGTAGAAGAAAACAATGTAGTTTGAGTAAGAGTCTCACAGACCGCAAGGAAGGATATTGATGAGGATTTCCACAAGAAAAAAAACGGTAGTAATGATACAGCAGTTTTTTTTAACATTGGTACGGTTTTAAAGAGGATTGTTGCGGCTGTGCCGTTGTGTAACTTCGACAGCTAACGGAGGCAAATGAAAACTTCAGTAATTCTATAAGTTTATTGAGTTTAAGTTAAATTTACAAATAAAAATGATGACGACGACGAAGACAGACAAGTTCTGATAATGTGAGACGTCATGCGTGCGTATGCAAAGGGTACTGGCGAATGACTGACGGCGCGGGGTGTGGGCGGGGCTTGCTGCCGCTTATGTCCGTCGCGCGTTGCCATATATGGGCACAAAACCTTGAGATAGCGCACGCAAGCCCCCTGACGTCTTGTGAGAGAGACACCCGAACTATTTCGTATTTGTGTTTCAATGAAACTAATTTGATAGTAGGTTTAATTGTTTTTTTTCCCTTATCCTAGAGATTACATTGTAAGGATCACTACTTCTTAAGATCTAATAATAATACATTCAATAAACAAGTTGCTTAAACATTTGGTTTTCTTAGAATATACAGTGCAAAGACTTCCTGCACTAGACGATGCTTCAATCTAGCCTTAATATGGCGGGTGAAAATTGCGATCAACATCTCTAAAGCGTTCGACAGTATTGTCAATGTCATAATTGCTATGGAACATTTACAGTGACAGCACTTGAACACCGTTTAGATGTGCTGAGCCGCACACACATCGGATCTTCCACTGTATTTTCACTTTATATCCCATTATATTTTTGATTTCAAATAGTACACTGACTGCCAAAATAATGAAAATGCTCGTGGCTCTTTGGTTTTACAGCTTTCAAAATCTAGTACCATTTGCTGCATAGCTCTTCAACAGGGCATGTATGTAGAATCTTTGTAGCCATTGCTGTGACCTCTGCGTCGTGTGTAAGTTCTGTTGTTTTTGACCACTACCTTGGTAAAAAGTCACGTGACTTTATTTATGTAGGTACTTTTAAGCCCAGCTCACAACTGCAGAAGCGCGGTTCTTCGACGCAGGGCACGGATTTCGAGCGACTACAGCAATGCAAAGAGCCATTGTTAGACACTGTACGGAGCCACGGAACTGCTTGTTGCTAAAAAGCGAAAACAAGGTGCATGCGAAATTGGAATAGATGCGTACGCTTCCTCATACAAACCCATCTATGCCCCGGGGTGTCAATTGCCGTTTCTGTTTTTTTTCAGCTCCTAAAGGTCGTAGAGTGATGTTAAACACCTTCTTCAATAATTGGTTAGCATACCCAACTGTTAGTTCCAGAGACCGCGTTCAAATAAACAAACTATTAAGCTTCAATAAATTGTATAGGCAGCTAGGTATTTTCCATAGATAAAATGCGAATTGATGCTGATAAATGTAAGACAGCCCTGTTCGCTGTTCTTGCTTTGTCCCAAAGGTAATTACTGTTGGCTTTTATTTTCATCTTGATCTGAATGGTCGGGAGAGGCGCTTAATTTTCTCTTCTTTATATTTTCTGGCTGTCCGGGGCCTGTTTCTCGATCGGATGACGAACCTTTTTCATCCGTGGAATCTTTACTAGGCGGAGAAGAATCCTTTGTGTCTGTACGCTCACCCATCTGGTATTTCTTCAAGTGTTCCGCTAGACATTCCAGCAGTTCCTGTTGGTTTTTAATGTCTCTATTCAGCTCACATACGAATCTTACCAGGTCTTCATTCTGCTTTCGTTCTTCGCAAACAAGTTTAAACAACCTGCGTTCGGTCTTGGTTGTTAAGTGAACTTCTTTGCCGCGCAATATTATCTTTTTCAAACCCATTTTAGAACGAGTAAGTAACTTCGCTTTAACGATAGTATTCAACTTCCTTGCGTTTCAACTGTTAGTGAAAATAGTGCGCAGCGCGCGGTATGAATGAACGGGAATAATCGATTAGAACCTCATAAAGACAAACTAGTTTTTTTTTACCAAAAACATGCAATATTCACCTGGCAACATTTTCTTTTTGGTCACTCGTTTAGAACGTGAGTGCGCCAAAGAAATGAACATGCTATAAACAAAATGAATAGGAAACATCTCGATAAATTATGTAGGAAAATATAATTATACATAATCGCAAATCACTGTGTTAAAGTTTGTAGAAGAATGAGGAATAGGGTGGAAAACTCATCCACTATAGAAAAGGTAGAATCCTCCGACCCGACAGCAACGGTCAGATGGATATTGTGTCTTGGCATGTGGGGTACTGCACGATGCTTAGTGTCAAGCAGTTCAAAATATTCTTATCTCGATGTAGAGCTTTGCGTGTCGTTGTAGATCAGATGCCGCCACGGCGCGCCACCACACCTCTTCTCTTGGGGCATTCTGGTAACTTTAACTTTGAACCAAAATTGGGAGGTAGATTAGGAGATAAGTACCTGCTTTCGGCCTTTCTGGCGTAGGCGTCTTGCGTGATAGAAGTCATCACATGTCCATTGTCTCATGGTACAATTCATACGCGGTAAAAATATTAAGAGAGGCCTATACCCAATAGTGGGTGAGTTTGGGCTGAGGATTATGATGATGATGATGAAAAAATATGAGTTAAACCATTCTGGATATTTGTGATTGCAAACCAAGAGACTAAAACCCAACACCTTCATTAAAAAAAAAAACTAACTCAGTACAACACGTCAGTTAAGTTATCACTGTCAATGTCACAATGTCAGTTTGACTTTTAATTAACTTGTTGAGACTTGCTTATGTTCGATATTTGTTTACTAAGTTTTTGAATCATGCAAAATCCTAAAGAAAACTTATTTCGAGAAAAGTTCAGCTTGCTAAACTCACAAGAAAACAGTCAAGATATCAAATGGTCATCGAGTTCATCTAGTGAATATGAAAATACGTCGAACAATGACAAATTGTGCAATAGTAGCAAAAGTCTCACTCGGAAACGAAAACGTAAGAAAAAGGCACTTAAGAATATATCTAACTTGGATATTATGATCATAGATGCTTCCAGCGACAATAAAAGAGATTGCTACAGAGAGAAATCGCCGATTTTAGTTACGAAACGAGTCGAGACTCCCTTGTCTCCTATACTTACTTCATCTAGATTCCCGACAAAAAATCCTTCTTCTCCAATAATATCTATGAAAAGTTTCCAACCAAAAAGTCCTATTTTGATGTCAAAAAATGTATCTCCCAAGTATACAGGTACAGTGAAAAAAAGACTAGCATACAATGAACAAAAGACATCAAGAGAACATAATAACTCTGGAAATACAGGAAGAATAGTGAGTTCTAAATTTAAAACACAGGCCACAGATAATAATCAAGCTTCGGGAGTTGACAACATTTTAAACATATCAATTAAAAAAGAAATAGAATCAAAAGATGATGTAAATGACATATTAGAATTAAAGAACTCATTGAAATCAGACGGAAGTGGATCATTACTGCAAGCAAAACTAAAACTGATGAGTAATGTAAAAAATTACTTTGAAAGTCATTTTAGCTCAGAAAGCACTTCACAAAATATAAGCGACACACCTTCTCCTCAGGAATGTTTAAAAAATGAAGCTATAGATATTTTAAGCTGTAGAACTCAGTCTGTGTCAATCATACAAAACTTGTCTAAACAAGACAGTACATTGACTACCAACACAGACACCTCAAACTACTTTGAGAAGAATAAAAAGGTGAAATACAAAAAAGGTGGACTAGCATTCAGGCTGCATACACTATTAAAAAAACATAATGCACACGTTTCCTTATGGCAACATGAAAGATTTTTGGCAGTAAATTCAAACTTTGTCATTCCGAAAGAAGAACATTTTGTTTTGTGTATAGATAAAATCGATTTTAAATTTGGATGCTATTTACTTTATGCTGTTGATGCGAAAAATGATAAATATGTTATTTTTATGAATAGTTTATATGTAAATAATAATGTGAGCACTGAATCTGTTTTTAAACTGTATGAGCCTTATAAAATTTTAGAATTCAAAGACTTCGATTATAAAATAATTATAAATGTTTGTAAATTTGAATGTTTTAGTTTGAGTAATCGGTAGGCACTAGGCAAGAACAAAGGCATTTTAATACTTAATTTAGTATAAGCATAACATCTCAAAATCAGCATGTAACCTGTAATGTGCACACGGCAGCTAATCAAACTATACAAAACCAAATTAAGCTGATCTCTCATCGTACGGAAACCTCATACAAAGTGAAGTCATGCAGAATTGCAGAGCTGGTTATGTAGAGCTTGATGTGCCGCCATGTGTACCAACTACTGGGCCTCAATCCTCTGAGTGAGGGATTATTATACTCATAATACGCGCTTGCACACCAGCCAGTTATACTATGAGAGGGTCACATAAAAAAAAATTTAAAAAAAATATTATTATAATTCACGGTGTAGCCCCCATTGCAGGTTAGTAGGGATCACAACATATTACAAGGACAGTTTACCCACAAAAATAAAAAAATAAATTGTTTATTTCTCTTCCAAAAATAAAAAACACCAGGAGAAAGTATTTTATTTGTGGGTTCTTTGCTGTGAGCCTGTACTGTGTTTAAGAAAGTATTAGTTTTGTTAGGTAACACTGTGTCATACAGCCTGATATAGTGGTGGTGGATCCATTAGAGCACCGCACAATTTATTGTTAAAAAAATTGTGCCGATAGTCGTTTGGCTTAATTGCCAAGCGCCCCTCGACCAATACCTGAGGAGGCTCTCGTTAGGCAGCTGGGTCAAGGGCTTGATTCAGAAAGCAGTACTCCTGGACATGGTTCATGGACCCTGTTCCCAATACAGGTGGTTTGATGTCCTCATCATCTGCCTAGCCTTTTACCAACTATTTTAGGGCTCTAGTCAAAATGGATGCAGCTGAAACCAGTACTTACACACATAATGTACTAATTTATGCAGTGGCTCTAAAGTAATCAACACACCATTTAAAACTCAACTATATCTGTTTTGAACAAGAAGTGAAAATAGTATGGCTTGTGATATTGTAAATAAAATTGAATAATTCTGTGTATATTTAAAATCTATAAAATTATATTTAAAACCACTGTTATACAAATTGTTTTCGTAATACCCCTAATCATAACATCACGCCTGTAATCCCCGAAGTATTAGGCAGAGGCTGGTGTACCTAATAAAACAAGACCCACATGTCGGCAGGTATGTTTAATTCCCATCACATGTAATATGAGGCTAGTCTATTTCATCCACCGGGCATAAATCCAGACTCCGTGGCTGCTACTGAGAAATTCCTGATTGAGAGAAACCCTGACCTGCCTCGTTGGTGTAGTGGTCGCAAGCTCAACTACCAAGTATGAGGTCGAGGGATCGGTTTCCAAGCCGGATAGCGTTCAAAACCCTTAAATTAAAGTAAATTTCTACGCTAAGGAAGGTATCCCACGAAGTAAATACTCGACTCATCATAATCAGCCTGTAATGTTCCCACTGCTGGGACAGGCCTCTATGAGATGGAATAAGCAATACGGTGGACGGGGCTTATTTCAGGCCAACCGATTATCAAGGAATCTGTCGTATCAAATCATAGGAACTCTAAATCGTTTACATGGGTTCGTCTAAAGGTGCGTGGAAAAAGTCAGAACTAATTCCGCTATTTTGTAGTTTCGGAGCAATTTTCACAGACTATTTGACAAAAATATTGTTTTTCTACTAAAAATCAGTCATGCTAAAGTTGTTTGTCCCGCTGGAATGGAACGCTTTTTGTTTTGACTTTGACGTTAGCTATTCGTTTATGTAGGTTGCTGCGCATAACAAGTATTTATTTTTCTCTGAATTACTGTTCATCAGGTTTAAGTAACAACAGCATTCATAATAATCTGCAGTAACAGAATTTCCATAAATAAATACGATGTGAAAGAATTTCCCTCTAAAATACAAGCCTACAAATCTGCCTACAAGTAGGACTTTTTTGTACCGATATAGCAACACTGCTTTCAGTGGAGGTCCTGAATTCAGTCGATATTTTAAGCACAGATTTGATACACGCGTCCCGGTCGTTCCAAAACAAAATCAACACATAAAATTGTACGAAAATAGTGTTTATTACCTACAAAAAACTTATAGTTTACCAAAAAGGTTGCATACTTTCAGAAAATGGCACTAATTTCAAAAACAGCGCGTTCATTTTGATAAATTCTGTTTTGTAGTGTGTATTGATTGATTCCTGTATTTTGATTCAGTGAATTTGGGTAAGTTTAGTTTAATAAGCGGTCTAGATGTAAATTGTAAACGTTATGAATAAACAAACTGGACTTTTGTTTATATAAAAGTAGCTTGCTCTGGAAATACCTACTTCATAAATGTATTAGTAATCGTTATTAGTTACATTGAAATCGTAAATGATTCTCCTTTCGATAATATACTTCGTTCAAGTTAATTACAAAGATAAAAGTAGATAGCTCAACTGTTTATGAAAAAGCCAAATTTATCAATACGATTTCTTTTCTAAGATGTTACCAATATTATTTAAATTAGTCTAAATACGTATGAAGTTTATCGGATAAAAAGAGATACTTTTTATTTTTCCAAAACATGACGGATATGAAAGGTAGATAGGAATCTACACAGGTTATCATTATCACCGAGTTTGAAAAAGGAGCTGGTGATTAAAGATTTTTTTTCGCTGATTATAACTAAGACATGCGTAGGTTACGCTTGTAGTCGTCAACGGTGTTAGCAGAGGTGTTCTAATATCTTCCGAAGTTCCCTGTTCCCTCACCTACATTTCGCCAGTTATGTTATGGAGCCCATTTGATAGATGTCATAGATAGGCCTTCGTTTTTTTTTTAAATTTAGTATTATCTCGGAAACTGTGCGTTGTAAACCATGTTTTTCGGTTTCTACGGCGGTGCTGCAATAAAATAGGAAGATTTGCATAAAAAAAAAACTCCGAAAAAATTTTGTCAAAAATCTTTTTCAATACTTACACTTCCTCGAAAACTGGCTCTATATTATCGCCCTAGTAATAGGTTCAGAATGCAGTGTATTCCACACTCGTGGCTTCATAAATATTTTATGAATATTTAAATAGAATTTAAAATAAATAAACAGAGTTTTTATCCCGGTTAGTACGCACGGCGACTAATCAACCTATACAAAACCAGTTTATGCGGATCTCTTATTGTACGGGAAATGTATACAATGCGAGGCCATGTTATACTGGAAATGTATAGCTTGATGTGTCGCCGTGAAAAGACACGTTAGCTTAACAAAAATTTCATGTATTTGAGAAAGAATATAATATAATTATTTTATTTGTGTTAAAACATGATACATTAAGGTTTATTCTTCAAGCTTATAATTATTTTGAAGCATCTTTTACAAACGCAGATAGAATATATGCCGCAACCTTTTATAGAGTATATGCGCTGCTAAATCCGGATGGAAGGACCATCAAGATGTATGCGCTGAGGAATATGTCGCACACACCTTGATTGCTAGCTTGAATGATAAGTCACGGATAGCCAAAGATGACGGTTTATTGACTGTATTTAACTACCACATAACTAATTCATGGTTTACATGTAATTATTGGAACATTTTTAAATTTATTTGTATATGGTAATCCCCTTTATTTCATTGAATTCCTCATAAATCACTCCGTGAATTGGTGAAAATCTCATTAAAGTCCGTTCTGGAGTTTTTATTCTAACGCGTCATAAATTCAAGGCGCGGGGGGGGGGGGGTGACTTTGTTTTGTAATATATCCTTGATAGCAGGTTTAGGCTGCCTGTTCATTGAAGCGATCTTCCGAAGTTACCTACATTTCGCCAGTTATGTTATGGAGCATGGAGCCCATTTGATAGATGTCATAGACGGGCCTTCGATGTTTTTTTGTAACTTTTATTTTACGTCGTGTCTCGGAAACTGTGTGTTGTAAACCATGTTTTACGGTTAATATATTGGAGCGAGGCTGCGGAGCGGAGATTTTATGCAATCCTTTTGGTTAATATTTTTCCGTTTCTCCGCCCCTCAGCCTCGCTCCACCTCAATGGACAGGCAGCCTTACAGGAGAGTAAAAAACTGCATATTATACGTAGGTAATGGTACAATACCATTTTATAATTTACCAGCGACCCGCCCCGGCTTCGCTCGAGTGCAATGTAAACCTATAAATCTTCCTCTCGAATCAATCAATCTAATGCTGAACTGCATTAAATCCGTTGCGTAGTTTAAAAGATCTAAACGTAGACAGCGGGAGCGACTTTATTTTAAGGCGCAATCCCACCGCGGCGCACGGATAGGCTACGCATGTGTGTTAAGGAAATCCGTAAGAGAACCCAGGTTACCGACGTAGCCCGAAGAATCGCCAAACTTAAGTGGCAGTGGGCAGGGCATATTGCTCGCAGAACGGATGGCCGATGGGGCCGGAAAGTTCTAGAGTGGCGACCGCGAACTGGAAGACGTTGCGTTGGAAGGCCTCCCACTAGGTGGACCGATGACCTGGTTAAGGTTGCGGGGATCCGCTGGATGCGAGACGCACGGGATCGGTCAATGTGGCGACACTTGGGGGAGGCCTATGTCCAGCAGTGGACGTCTTTCGGCTGAAATGATGTGTGTTAAGCTTCGCTTTGCAAGAAAATGTATGTGATTCCACTGCAACTCACGGACACGCTATGCATCAAATGACGTCATTAGTACATGCGTGGCTTGCTCGAATAAGGCGCTCGCATAGCTCAACGCTATCAACGCCTTGCACGCTGTGCATGCAGTACACACTATATGCCGCGGTCGGCCATACACACTACACTTGTACATAGTTGTGGGTGTGTAATGTGTACTGTAGTGGAAACGTAGACCCACGTTGTCAAACAAATGAATCCACGCAGCTAAAATGCGCCACGTGCCCGTGCACAGCGTCCACCGCGGTGGGTTTGCACCTTTATACTATATGTATAAAGACGTTCACTTCAAAATTAGATAGAGACGTTGCTTGTTTCTGTGATTGATTGAAACAATGAGTCTTCCGATTCTCTAATAGTCGACATCGAAAAACTGCCAAAAATTTTTTTACGTAGTGTTAGAACTGCAACGACGATATGTAGGTAGTAATTATGGATGAGTAGTTAACGCCGATTCCACCCATTTTCGGGAGCATAACACATTGATAACACAATAAACTATCACCCTAGGTCAGCATACTTAGATAGGGAGGCAAACTGCCATTGAATGTCTATATAGAGAGACTGGTAATTAGTGACCGATACTTAAACACGTGATTGTACTCGTGATAACAAACAACTTTCCCAAAGAAATATTTTTTTACACTCATTCACTTTTATCTATGCAGGGTGTAAACAGACCCGTCACGAAGCCGTCAACCAAGCATTCTGTACATCAAACTAAGTAACTCTACGCAAAAATAATTGCTGGGAAACTACTTTTTTCTTTGGGGTGAAAAATAACCTTTTACGGTAAAACTCAATGTAACGCATTCAAAAAATTGTGTTTATGGATGGCTTGAATGTACGGGGGTCGTGGAGGTGTTTATAATCTTACATTAAAAACATGATGTATTTAAAAAAAACTTGTGAAACAGTTGTAACTTTGACCCCCAATATCTCCGTAACTAGAAGGTTCCCAGGTATGGTCTAGAACAAAAAAAATATCGCAATGACGGGGAGAACAAGTGCCTTTCGGTTTCGTTGAGGGTCTTTTTATACCCTTTATAACAACTATTCTATTATTCAAATTTGTTGATTTGCAAAGAATTTGTTAACAAAAAAATGTTGATTTGCACAATTTTTTTTAATTTTTTTGGAGTTTAATTTATTTTTTCTCAAAGTTACGATAGTGAGAACCCATTATTTCATAATGTAAACGATAGACAATATCTTTTCCCTCGGTATAAGCCTATTTTTATCTCAGTACCTAAGACCAAAACTTTGAGAAATATGTTTTTTTTGTATGAAAAACAAAATGGCTGCCAAATAGCAGAGAAGTGAATTAGACCCAAGTGTGTAGTGTATTTTTGTATTAAAATTGTTGTTTTATAAGTACCTAGAACATCGCTAGTCGGTGACCGGACACATTTTGTATAAATCTATCTACGCAGACAAAGGTTCCGTTCGTACTGGCGGCAATCTTGCGAGTTGCTGATTGAATATGACAAATAAACATTTTAAACAACGTTATTTCTGAATCAATCAATAAATACTTGGAAATTGTCCAAGAATCTGGCTTATTTCCAGTAGATTTGGCATTGAAGTTGGTGTATGAGCAAATGCTCATAATAATAGTAGGTACCTACTGTAGGTAGGCCGTAATAGTCCAAGTGGAAGTGGTCCTACTACATTTGAATGTTACTGTACTTATGACAGCATCGACCTATTAACATCCTTACTGAAACGAGAATAAGGATCAGTTTCATTTTGACAGTAATGCATAATCAGAGGCCCTAGCAAGAGCGCGCGGTGTAAACGTGACGTGATACAGTTTTTTTACCCAACTACGGCAAAGCCAAAAGGAAGGGTTATGATTTTAGCAATGTACCTATGTATGTTTGTATTCACCTACCGGGTGTAAACAGACCCTTCACATATCCGTCAACCAAGCATTCTGTACATCAAACTAAGTAACTTTACGCAAAAATTATTGCTGGAAATCGACTTTTGTTTTGGGGTGAAAAATCACGTTTTACGATAGGAATCGATGGAAAGCACTCATAGCATTGTGCTGATGAATGGATTGAATAGTACGAGGGTCGTGGAGGTGTGTAAAGTAAAAATCTTACATTAAAAATATGTATTTTAAAAAAATACCTTTGAAAAAGTTGGAACTTTGACCCCCAATATCTCCGTAACTAGAAGGTTCCCAGGTATGGTCTAGAACAAAAAAATGATCGCAGTGACGGGGAGAACAAGTGCCTTTCGTTTATGTTAAGGGTCTAATTACACCCTTTATGTTCCTCCGTAGCGCCTAAACTATTCATCCGATTTTGATGAATAAGGTGTCAATCGATTCGTTATTATGACCCGGGTAACATAGGCTACATTTTAACCGACTTCAACAATAGTCGATTTTACCCTGTAAACTCCGAATTTAATTGGACCGTGATTTTTCAGTAGGTATTCACATTCTTGTTGCAAAAAAGTTTTTATTTAACCATTTTTAGTTGGAATTTCCTATATTTACAAATTTTTCCTGTGCATTCATTTTACATTTTTAACGATACATGTTATAGTAATAGGCTTATCCCCAAAAAATTTACTCATAACTGGCGAAATATCGGCATATTATATCCCTTCAAAGCAAACAGGCGTATTGTAGGTATATTAGGAAATTTTGTACACAATACATATCCAAGCGATTACAGTAATTACGACAGACTTGCTGTCTATGAAGAGGTCCATCGTGTATCTCCGAAGATCAGCATCAGAACTTCACCATCAAACACCGCGAAATAAAAGCCTATTCAAACCTAAGCGGTATTCGCTACGGTCTGCGGTAGAGAAAACCGAGTGGGTATGCGGTAATATTACTGTTCACACCAAAGCGGATTTCGCTACCGTCTGTATGCACTTATAATAAACTACTTTCTGACAATCAGTTTGGGTTTAGGCCTAAAAAATCAACAAGCCAAGCAGTAAACAAATTGACCAACTACATTGCTACAAATCTGGATAGTGGAATGCATACAGTTGGGATCTTTCTAGACCTTGCCAAGGCCTTCGACACTATTTCTTGCACTACTCTTTTGCAAAAGCTTGAAACACTTGGAGTAAGAGGAGCACAGCTTCTACTATTGTCAGATTATCTAAGGGATCGACAGCAAACTGTAAAAATTGGCTCGCATACAAGTTCTGACCTTTCTAATACTTGTTTCGGAATTCCACAAGGCAGTATTCTAGGCCCTACATTATTTTTGATCTATATTAATGACCTTTGCTGCCTGCCACTCCAAAATGGTGTTATTATGTCTTATGCAGATGATACTGCTTTGTTGTTTGCAGCTAAAACTAGAGCTGAGGCCTATGAACATGCTCAGAATGGCTTCAACTTTGTGTCTAATTGGCTCCAGAATAATCTACTTACATTAAATGCTGAAAAAACAAAATACATTTTATTTACAATGAGAAATACTAACACACCGCTTACTAATCTAAACATTTACGCGCATAACTGTAGCACGTTCGCTGACACTGTATGTTCTTGCCCTACTTTAGATAAAGCTGACCACTTGAAATATCTAGGTGTCACTATTGACTCCAATCTAAATTTCCGTAAACATATCGAGTTACTGTGTACTAGAGTGCGAAAATTAATATATGTTTTTAAGAATTTACGTAATGTAGCTAACTATAATTTGATAAAACAGGTTTATTTAGCGTTGTGTCAATCTATTCTAACATATTGTATAATATCCTGGGGTGGCGCGGGAAATTCAATTCTTCTCCCTCTAGAACGTGCTCAAAGAGCAATTCTAAAAGTTGCTACCTTCCGTCCTTTTAGATTCCCTACACACCAGCTCTACAAAACATGTAATGTACTTACAGTACGGCAATTATTTATTCTTCACATAATACTGCACCAGCACTCTACACTTCCCTATCACCCAGTTCCTTCCGATAGGAGAAGGAAGGACCTAGTTTGCACAAAACCTCAAACTAGACATGCGTTTGCGAATCGATTTTATGTGTTTTTAGGACCTTTTCTTTACAATAGACTCAACAAGATACTAAACTTCTACAGTTTAAGTAATAAAAAATGTAGTTTGGTAATGTCAGATTATTTAGCGGTACTTAATTACACAGACACAGAAAAACTTCTAGAAGTTGTGGTTTGATTATGTTATCGTATCTATTTGTACATATTTACTTAAGCTAGTTTTAGTATTTTTCTTTTATACCAACTTGATGCATAGTTATAATTGTTAATAGATTAATTTAATTTTATAATTTTTATTGTCCTTATTGAATTGTGCTAGGTAAAGTGATGGCCTGAAACACAGGTTTAAATAAACCTAGATCGGGCAGGTCGCTGACATCTAAATTGAACTATTGAATACTTGCGACTGTAGGATATATTTTAGTTATAGTTTACTTATAAGTACTTATAATTAGTATGAGAAATAATACTACTGTGCTTAAATGTACACTTTTTGTAATACTTTTTAAATAAATTATTCTTATTCTTATTCTTAAAATTTAAATAAATTATTCTTATTCTTATACCCCAGCGTCAGCGAATACCGCTCAGGTCGCTCTAGGCGCGGAGCTCGATACTAAATACCTGAGCGAAACCCGCGCGGTATGTACCTCTACCCACAGCGGCAGCGAATACCGCTTGGGCTGCAGTCTCGACATAGATAGCGATCGCTAAATGACAAAAATCGGTCGCTACGTCATAACGATCCGATCATAACGATTTTTGGTAGTCTCTACTGCCAAAGCTATCGAGTGTCATCGCAAACTTATCGAATATTTTCTTATTTTCGCTAAGATAGCGATTTATCGTAATGTTATCGAATTTCCTTGCGACCGTTTTTGACAGCCCGCTAAGTGATTCGGTAGCATCGTAAGCTAATTTATTGATAGTTTTTACGGAATTATTGACAAAAATTGTGCCGGACGGGTTTATTACTCGAAGGTCTATTGTCTGCAGCGAATTATGCTCTGCTTACGGCCTTATAAGGCCGTGCCCGTAAGCCGTACTTAACCTATAAATAGGTTCCCGACGTATACATGTGTGAATAGGCATCGCTGATATTCATTTCATTGGTAGGAAGAGAATTCATTTAAATAAAAATAATACAACTATAATCGATTTATCTTTGTTTGCATAAAATGTGAAGTAAAAAGGATATTACCTTCAGTTATTTCTGTGAAGAACACTTTCCGTCATACTCATAATACAATGGCATGAAAATTAAAAAATACATCAAGTAGGTATACTTAATTGTATTGTATCCTAACGGAATAACAAGAGAATTGTTCTCGGAGCTCCTAAATGAATTTCAACCTTCTCTTCAAACACAACGACCTTACGGGCTTTTTGGCGAATTCCAATATCATTTCGTGGCTACATTATATAGTTGAATGTAGAAGTATATCCGGTGGAGTCGCAGGTTAGGCAGAAAGAGGTTAGCAGAGGTACTGTACTCTTGGCTATCAATGAAAAATGCTTGAAAAATACCATTGAAAACAGAAACCCAACAAAAATTGGTTTCCTTCCAATGACAACAAATAAACAAGACAAATTGACTAGACATTTGACAAGTTTGACACCAAGTCAATGTTGCAAGGAGGCAAATTCTAATTTCCTTAAATATTTAATATTTTTTTTAAAAACGTTTTTAGCTCTACTTTTATAAAAATTGTGCCTTCAAAATAATGTTTATATATATCGTCTCAGTTTAAGTTGCAAGAAAACCAATTATTAAAATTTTTATTGAACCATGGTCTCCATTTTCCCCATATTCAAGGAGATTTTGTAAAGGCTCAAAATTGTCTTTGAAAAAGCCGCACTATGAATAAGTTTTTCGCAAGCGTACCGACACTGTTATGTCAAGATAATGTACGACTTTGCTCGCTATCTTGGATGTAGAGACTTGCGTTTCTCGCAAGCCTCGTTATGACAACCGAATTTTTTCGTTAATATTTAGCGATCGCAAGTTTGCGACAGCGTCGTTACGAATGTCGAGACTGCAGGCCCAGGTCGCTCTAGCCGCGGAACTTGATACTAAATACCTGAGCGAAACCCGCGCGGTATGTACCTCTACCTACAGCGGCAGCGAATACCGCTTAGGTTTGAATAGGCTTATTTCATCACCACGGCTCTCAAAACGGTGAAGGAAAACATCGTGAGGGAACCGGCATGTCCTAGAAACAAAAATGCGAAGACATGTGACATCTACCAACCCGCACTGGGCCCGCGTAATACTGAGATAATGGCATGGCTCGTTCACTCTCCTAGCGGAGGCCTGTGTCCCAGCAGTGGGAATGTTATAGGCTGATTATGCATGCCTGAGTTAGCTTTGTTAAAAGTTCGATAAATTACCAATTTACGCAGAAACTTGCGATAAATAAACCATAAATCAATGTATTCTTGTTTAGGTTAACTAATGTGTTTACCTAACTGTCAATCCGCCATTTAAAACTCTATTGTCGATGCCGATGTGTCCATTAACGAGCTGTCTATGGTTTCTATTTCGTTGATGTTTTTTTTTTTCCGCGAAAGTGTACGTCATGTTGTTAGCCATACATAAACGCACGCCTTATTCAATGGGGGTGCAGAAAATACCGGCGCCACCTGCTACTATCTTTTTTTTTTCGTATCGGAAATCATCAAATGATCCCCGCCACTCTGGGCGCAGCGGAAGGGAGTGTCAGACTTATACTGACTAAAACCCATCCATGTTCCTTCTTTGCCCTTTGTTTTCCAGGGCCACGGTATCTCTTTCGAACAGTCCCGCAGCCCTGGCAGGCATCGGCCCATGCGGACCCCTACTTATTAGACCATTACGGTGGCCGGGAGCCACCACGTGACCCGGCTGGGCGTGAGGTTCTTTCCCTCTCACGTCCCGCCACCTCCTTCACTAGCATGTCTGCTTCGCAGAAGGAGGTGACGGCTTCCCATTCTCTCTCGCTCCGGATCATGGCTTGGACCAGGGCCGGACGCGAGATATCGCCGCCGCCAATACCTGCTACTATCCTTATATACTCTTTTCGCTTCATCCCCGTTCATACAATAATCTGGTCACACACGTACGCCGTTTGCGAGTACAACGCACCTGATTTTTCTGAAAAACCTCACCGAATAATTTCAGTGTTCGTTCTTCTAGAGCAGGCCTGTCCAACTTACGGCCCCCGGGCTACCTAGCGGCCCGCATAGGTCTTTCAGCCGGCCCGTGAGCTATTTAAAACTTTATAACTAAGACATCAATAAATATTGCACGAACATTGTTTAAAAAATGTCCCTAAGAGTTATTCCGGCGCCATACCTATTTACCTACTCGTCCCACCTCACATAAGCGCGAATGCAGACCGCATCATTGCAGTCTAGTCCGGCGAAGCTTGTTTTTTTTTAGAGGTCACTTTGAATTTCTTTTGGCACAAAAATACTAAACCAGGCCCTTTAAAATTATGTTAGACACCCCTGTTCTAGAGCGTCCCCTCTCGGCGTTCTTATCTACCCACATCTACCTCGTTCTACGTTATATTTTCTGCATATTGTTACGAGCTGGTTATGGGATAAATTAAATACTACCGATTAAACAACAAATAACTTTATTAATCACAAAACACTTATACCTCAATCACAAATACACTATTGATTACATATTATTCATATAGATTTCGCACTTCTAGTTCACTTCGATTCGCCCTTCCGCAAACACGACGGCTATTTATATGACGACCGATCCTTCAAAAAAGTTCCACAACTTTCTCGAATCTTCTAGACAGTTCCATAATAAAACAATCTAGGATTACTCTTGAATCTTCTAGCTAGACAGTTCCATAGTGGAACATTCTAGACTCGAATCTTCTAGACAATCCCATAGTGGAACATTCTAGACTCGAATCTTCTAGACAGTTCCATAGTGGAACATTCGGGACTCCAACGTAATCTAGAATGTTCTCGTCAAGCAACCGACGTAACATTACGTAGGTAGATACTTCGTGCTTCAGAAAACACGTTCAGCAGTTGGTTCTGGCTGCGGGCTGGCATTTGTAGACCTTTGACAGTCGTTACGGGTATTTCGGACCCCGAAAGTTTGACAATCAGTTTTAGCAATTAGTAGTCTTGTAACCCTATAATGAGTGTAAAAGTACCCTTAACGAAGCCGAAGGGCACATGTCCTCCCCGTCATTACCATCATATATTTGTTCAAGGCCATGCTTTATTGGGGGTCAAAGTTCCAACTTTGTTTTTTTTTTTTTAGTACAAGGTTTTAATGTTCTGACTTTATTTTAAATCCCTCCACGACTCCCGTGCTATTCAATGCATCCATCAGCACAATGTTTTGGAGTGCGTCATATTGACTCCTACTATGAAAAAAAGGTCCTAAAAAAAGTCATTTCCCAGCAATATTTTTTACGTAGAGTTACTTAGTTTGATTTACAGAATGCTGGGTTGACAGCTCCGTGAAGGGTCTGTTGACACCCTACAATTGCGTTATTGAGGTCAGATAGATATTCAGCTGCATCCGGTTAGACTGGAAGCCGACCCCAATATAGTTAGGAAGAGGCTAGGCAGATGATGTAACACGTAGACCAGGTACAGTCAAACACAGTCGAGGTTATAATAAATCTTGACAGATTTATAAACTGTCTGTGAGAAAATTGTAAACAGGTAATTTCGTTTACAATTAAATGCATCAAAATTCGTTAGTTTATAATTTATCCGTGTCTTGCCGTCAGATTGTGAGATATATACTGCTCGCCGCGACCTTCGTTCGCATGAAATTATTATAAAATATGACTTATTATTATTTGAATCTGATTTTCTTAACAATTTCATGAGTTTTAATTTTTTTCCACGCAACCTTAATCCGTTTACTAAAATCTTAAGTTACTCCGTATGACATCAGCTATCTGCTAGTAAAATTCCCGTCAATATCGGTTCAGCCGTTCAGGAGATTAGCTGGAACAAACAAACAAACAGACAGACAGACAGACAGACAAAAATTAAAAAAATAAGTTTTTTTAATAAAAGAACCCACTTTCATGTGCATTCTGTTAAAAGCTGTAAACAGACGCTTAAATTTTATTATTTGTATAGATATAGATAGTACCCCTTGCAATATATCTATGGTACTTTACTTACCTGCCTAAATAGACATAGACATTACTTTTGTTTTTTTATTGCGAAGGCAGTTGATTAGGGATAGAGCCTTTTTAGATTAATTACTTTTTTCCAAGTATTTTCGGGTTTGGCTGTCCGTTTGTTTATATCCGGTGGCGTTTACTACTACTGGTCACGTAAATAGAGGGCCACTTCTGGACTGGGACACAGGCATAGAGATAAGATAGAATGGGCTGTAATCCACAACGAGGACCCAGTGCGGATTGGTAGAATGGATGTAAAAAGACCCTTACCAAAGTCAAAAGGCACTTGTTCTCCTTCGTCATAGCGATTTTTTTTTGTTTAGGACCATATCTGGGTGCCTTCTAGTTACGGAGATATTGGGGGTCAAAGATCCAATTTTTTCACAAGTTTTTTTTTATATAAGGTCTAACTATTCATACACGAAATATTATCAGGAAATTATCTAACGGCTATAACAAAGCCATTTCATGGGATTTTTTTTTATCTGAGTACAATTTTTTATTAAAAATAAATAATTTAAAATTACTTGACCCACAAAATAAATACTGGCTCATTATTTTTAAGCATCCATTACGCTAGCCTACTACGTCGTATTTACCTACTGTCATTGTTAGTATATGGGAGTAAAGGTTTTATGCAAAAAGTCTTAAAAAAATTTAGAATTATAATAATTTCGTAAAAAAAAACACTCTGATTTTTTTTTTTTCGTTGCTATGGCGACTTTACGACTTATACAAGTTTTTAATGTTATAATTATAACTTTACTTTTAATACCTCCATGATTCATAATAGTAATCAATACATGCACAGCACAATGTTTTGAATGCGTTACATTGAGTCCTACCGTAGAATGTGATGTTTCACCCAAAAAAAAAGTCGTTTCCTAGCAATAATTTATGCGTTTGAGTTACTATGTTTGAAACAAAATGGTTGACGGCTTCATGAGGGGTCCGTTTGCTCCTCGTATGTCACTTTTCATTAGCCCGTATCCTGAAGAAAGAATCCTCCCCTACTATGACACATGTCTTCGATAGTTTGGTTCAATAATATACCGGTTTCCTCATAGTTGTTAAACCTAGACTATTTTCTAGAGTTGAATTTCAAATTTACAATGTACTGTAGAGTATATTATAAAATATACAGGCACTAGCATTTCGCCCGCGACTTTTTCGCAAAAATTGTTATAGCTCGGCTTATAAGCATGATATAAATATAATTTATAGCCTATAGCACCCACGAATAATGCTGCTTTCTGTCAATGAAATAATCTTTAGAATTGAGTCATTGGTTTTGGAGATTACCCCCTACATACAACCATTTACCTCTTTATAATATTAGTATAGATAAATTTGTAGGTACTAGCTTCAGCCCGCGACTTCACCCGCGTGGAGTTCAGTAATAGTCCCACGTGATCGCACTATCGTTTTGAAAATTATCAAATCAGGTTATAAACTATCCGTGTGCCAAATTTTATACAAATCCGTTCAATATTTTGTTGATTAAAAGACTTACAAACATCCATCCATCCTCACAAACTTTCGCAATTAAATAATATATAGTACTAAGTGGTGGCCTTGACTTCGTTCGTGTGGAAATTTTGATGTGATGTGTGAAAAAAGGTACCTTTTGTGCCATTTCAGAAAATAATCTATCCCTGTGCCAAATGTCCTCCGGATCCGTTCAGCCGTCCTGGCGTGATAGAGTAACAAACATCCATTCATCCAACCAAACTTTAGCATTTATAATACTGCCGTGGTATAACAATAATGCCGTTATCTGAGACTCACAAAGTTACTTAATGTTATTTTTGCTTATTTCACACGTGAGAAATATGTACATAACGGCATTTTTTAAATTATTATTTCCAAAACTATTTAAAATATTGAAAATTCGCAAACACTGATCGATAGATTTTTTTTTCTCATTAATGTAACATCAAAAGTTGAAAATCGACCAGATGTTGGATAACGGCATTTTAGTTATACCACGGCAGAATAGTACTACCTTATGCCCGCGGCTTCACCCGCGTAGTTTCCGTCCGTCGCGGCGCGGTGTCGCTCCAAAAGTCGCATCGCGTCGTGTGTGTTTACCAGAAATCGAAAAGGTTATCCGTACAGGGGTTTTTATCGGGTTATTTTTAGGGTTCCGTACCTCAGTCAGCAAAAACGGAACCCTTTTCTGATCACTTCGTTGTCCGTCTGTCTGTCTGTCCGTCTGTCAAGACCCTTTTCCTCAGGAACGCGTGGAAGTATCAAGTTGAAATTAATATCAAATACTCAGGTCTGCTACCTTGGAGCAATGAAAAAATCAAACTTGTATATCTTATGCGATCAAAAGATATGACCGTTTTAAATGTCAAATGTTTTGTGATTACACAAGGGAATAAAAAACTATAGGGTACTTCCTGTTGACCTAGAATCATGAAATTTGACAAGAAGCAATGTCTTACAGCACATGTAAAGCAAAAAAATCTGAAAACCGTTATTATGTAGTTTAATATTTTATGTTTGTAAACACTTTTAATGCAAGCCATATCTTACAGTGTCTCCCATTTTTTTGTCTATTGTTTTTTATATGTTCCCTGTGAATTGAGAGGTCTGGCTCTTGTGATACAGGGAATCCTAGTACAAGAGCCAGAGCTACACTGATGTTTGAACAATCACCTGTTAATAAAGATTTTATTTATTTATTATTGATTAACAAAATACCTTTAATACGGAACCCTCGGGGCGCGAGGCCAACTCGCATTTGGCCGGTTTTTTTATTACGGGTAATTTCTGCGGTCGCAAATCGTATCTTACAAAACCGTGAACGCAGCCTAAAGTTGGTAAGAATACATAAATCTCTTTATACAACTATAGCGAAGTATTTTTGTTCCAGTTTCGCCGTTACAATGGAGAAGCTGACAGAACGCGGCCGAAATAATATTTTCGTAGCTGCTTTTATTACGTTGTGTTGGGCAACTACAGGTAAGTATCTTTATTACCTACTATCTTAAGCCTTCACTCGCGTTAATTTAGAATTTCACAATTAATTCGAGTTTTACTCTGCTTGTAATAATAAAATTCAATCATGATTCGAAAGACACGTGGCGCCATCTATTATCATAAGGACGTTATTGTTGTTCTCCTCGGGAACAGTACGGTTTTTCGGGATGTCGGTTTCTGTACAGCTGACAACGTATATGCAAAATTTCAAGATGATCGGTTCAGTGGTTTTAGCGTGAAAAGGTAACAAACATACAAACTTACTTTCGTATTTATAATATTATTATATGACGACGACACCGGCGACGAAGTTCTTCGTTCGTTCTTTGTGACGTTCTTATGATAATAGATGTCGCCACGTGTCTGTCGTGAATGAATTATATTATTACAAGCAGAGACCAACCCGAATTGTTTGTCAGATTCTAAATTAAAACGAGCAAAGCCGCGGGCAAAAGCTAGTACCATCAGAGATGGCAACACTAATATTTTTATTACTTTCCATAATATTTTTATTATTGGCCGTTTATTACCTCTCCTTTACTTTTATAGACCATTGTCTATCAACATAACTTTTTTATTGCGTTTTTATAGATAGCAAATATAGGCACGCCTATTTTCATTTAAAAAATGTTGGTTGTTCACGTGGGTTACAGAATGAATCATTTTATAACGTACATACATCTAAATCGGTAACGTTGAATTGCAAAGATGAGGTAGGTACAGTGGCGTAGCTACGGGGGCGGCCCGCACCGGCCGTGAACATTAGTAGTGCCACCTATAAAATTTCGTAAATCTTTGGCAGATTGCATAACAGCCACTATATAGTTCTTTCAATGTAGAAAGGTGCAGGTGACATTAGATGTACCGTTCCTTTTCAATCTTGAACGTTACCTTGATTTATTACTTTTATTTTTTATTTTTATTTTTGATTGATTTTTGGGGTGACACCTATAATATCCGCACCGGGTGCCACCCATGTTAGCTACGCCACTTAGTAGGTACTTTTATTTTGGTATTAATTAAACCGACTTCAAAATAACTATCTCAGCCATCATAATATCATCGATTTTAGCTACTGTAAATACATCCCAGCATCGTTGTTATTTTATAGCATCTACGGGGTGGAAGGCACATCGACGCGAAAACGGTTACCACGGATTCAGTACATCATTCTGAGCTCCCCAGCATAGAATTTTTCATCAGTTATTAAAAAAAAAAACAGCTGTTCCATACATTTTGACCGTGTAGGTATTGCACTTTTCTAGGAAGACACTATCGACTTATTTTATAACTTAGAATGTAGGTATAAAACATAAAGTATGACTAATTCATAACTTGTCAGGGGAATTGGGTCATTCGTTTCGGAGATTACCCCTACATATTACAAACTAGTTTTGCCTCATAGTACAGATTTTTTCGTTAAAAAACTAATGCTCATTTGAATAAATTAATTTTGATTTTCAAACTTTTTTCCAGTCCACAGCATCGACTGCTTCAAGTGCGTGTCAATGAACGGGCGCTTCCCCGCTTGCGACGACCCGTTCCACAACAACCATAGTTTGCAGATGCTGGAGTCGCCCTGCATGGGTGGTAGGAAGGGACGCGATGGGCTGTTCCCTGCTACGTCTTGCATTAAAATAGCTGGAGTTTTTGGTAAGGAATTCAAACTTTATTTGCACTTGTTCTAGCATTTATTTATAAAAAAACATCACAGTACCGATTTTTATTTTGAAAAAATCACGTTTTATTGTGTGTTAAAATAAAAATAAACGTGTAAGGTCACACTAACCAACTCTGGACAGCGCTCCCCGTCCAGATTTTGTCTTTAGTCACCAATCAAACCACAACATAACATCAGCAAGAAGCAGTTATCGTTAAGGATTACAAACAAGTAATTCAACTCCTCCCGCAAACGCGACGGCTATTTATATTCCGACCAATCCTTCGAGAAAGTTCCACATTTTTTTAGAATCTTCTAGACAGTTCCATATTGGAACATTGTAGGATTATGCTCGAGTCTTCTAAACAGTTCCATATTGTAATATTCTAGGATTATTCTCGAATATTCTAGATAGACAGTTCCATAGTGAAACATTCTCGACTCGAACGTAATCTAGAATGTTCTCGTAAAACAGCCGACGTAGGAATATTAAAACCATTCTTCCGTGTTTTATTTCAATTTGAAGTCCTTCGCCTCTAAAAAAACAACCGTTACCTATAGGTATTATACCTACCCCCGAGTCTGCAATATTCAGGATTTCGGGTACTACGAAGGGCTCATAAAACTTTGTTGTGCTGTTTCAGATGACACCGGGGAGACGATCACGGTCCGCGGCTGTGGCCTCGACTCTGGTACTGCCACCACTGACACGGAGATCATCCGGATGTCACACTGTGGAAGATTCTACTACGACGATAGGTAAGCGACATCTTTTATTGTTCCTTTATTTATTCTCCTTATAATTTAAATATTTTTGAAAACACGTTAAATTGTAGTTCCTGCGCCTTATCTCTCCGGCAGGGGCCTACTCTCTAAGTCCAACGAAGATACGAGCCCATCCGAAAGTAGCTCGATTTATAAAATCGAGCTACTTTATAATAATAATATTGATTTTATATTAATAATATTGGTTTGAAATTAAAAAAATAAATTTGACACGGCTCGTATTGTTAGGAGGTTCCTCTCTCTGGAGCCCTGACCGCCGGTAGCTTGAACCCTGATCCCGATTTCGGTGGGCTACAATTTTTTTTAATTTTTAAATGTTTTTTTTTTATATTGTTTCTTGTAAGGAATCTTTAAAAATATAATTAATTTGTATAGAAATAAATAAAGGACATAATATTATTTGGGCTAGAATACATTCGAAGGTAGATATTAACCGTCTTTTCATATTTAGTCAACTAGCGTACCCATATCAGTTTGACCATGGAGCTTAACGAAAAATTATAGAATGTGCTCGTAACCGGAGCCTAGTGACAAAACCTTTAAAATGCAGTTTTGTGGTTATAAAATTCTGGTTCCCCGTAGCAACCACTATCTAACTAACCACTACATACCGGGTGTAAACAGACCCTTCACATATCCGTCAACCAAGCATTCTGTACATCAAACTAAGTAACTTTACGCAAAAATTATTGCTGGGAATCGACTTTTTTTTTTGGGGTGAACAATCACATTTTACGGTAGGACTCGATGGAAAGCACTCAATGCATTGTGCTGATGGATGGATTGAATAGTACGAGGGTATATGTATTTAAAAAAAAACTTGTGAAAAAGTTGGAACTTTGACCCCCAATATCTCCGTAACTAGAAGGTTCCCAGGTATGGTCTAGAACAAAAAAATGATCGCAGTGACGGGGAGAACAAGTGCCTTTCGTTTATGTTAAGGGTCTATTTACACCCTTTATATAGCTGCCAATTATCAAGTAGGCCGCGCCCGACCCGCACCCGATTTCTGTGTAATTCGGACGATCACGCACGATCTTCTGAATGCCCTCGTTCTAATAACACGGTCTTTCTTCCAGATACGTCCACGGTTGTCTGCAGAGTTGCAACGATGCCGACGCCTGTAACAATTCCGATCATCTCCAATCTAGTATTCCCGCCATAGTTCTTATATACCAAGCATATCTTCTTCTAATAAGCTAACAATTAATGTGTTAAGAAATAAATCTAAATATATTTATGAAGCTGTGTAGTCGTATTTAAGTTTTAAGTTGAAGTTAGTTATAAGCTGACACCCGACTACGAATGATTTTTCCAATTTTTTGTAATTTTTCATCCGCCATTTTGAATTTGCTGTCACGTCATCCGCCCACCATCTCATATACAGTCCGACAATACTATACGGGCGTGGGTAATCATAAATATGAGCAAGTTTTACTACCTGACTCACTCTGTAGGTAATATGAAAAACAAAAACAGCTGTTTCCTATATTTTTTTCAGAAATGTGACCATAAAGCGTAGACCACACCGCCAGCTAGCGAGCGAGCGGGCCAGGAGAGCCACTTATAATACTTTGTTTCGGCACTTCGGTAGTTCGCGGTGTGAACCAAAGTTATGAAAAGAGGTTCGAACCTAACCAGGCTCATTACTTGTGTGTAATATAGTTCTTTTTGTTTGCCCCACACTAGGAATTTCTCCTGTATCGTGGGTGCGTTTACAAACATTTAAACTCACATACTCAAACAGCCATACCCGTAACAACTACCTGTAGGTCATACAAATATTTGTTCCGTGCGGGGATCGAACCCGCGACACGAAGCGCAGTAGTCAATCACTCAGCCACTGCGCCAACCGTGTCGTCAATTTTATTATATTTCATCACCACTGCTCTCAAAACAGTGAAGGAAAACATCGTGAGGAAATCGGCTTGTAAAGAGCCAAACATTCGAAGATGGCCCTTGCTTTGTCGTAGTCGGGTAAAATGTATGTTTTGCAATAAATATGGTGACGACAGATGAACGATTGTTAGGTAATATTGTCAACTGGAGTTGTGGCTGTCTTTTCACAATCTAAGGGCGAGATTCACAGTCAACGCTTTGACAAAATTTAGTGTTTTGTATAAATGTGAACGATTCAATGCCAGAAAAATATCAAATTCATTTATTCAAATGCGAGGAACCATTTCATAGGAATATGAAGCTTAGTGTTTAGAGAAAAAAGTTAATAATAGTACGAAACGCGTGCTTTGTTATATTAAAAGCGCCACCTGTAAATTTTGCTCTTAGCAATTTAAGGCAATGTTTACACTGTAGATAACATCATAATCATTGCGCCTGTATTAGCAGAGGGGTACTTAAGCAGCCTTCAGATTATTAACTTTTTTAAATTCATTTATTATTAAACACCAACTTGATTAAAATGACAGCTGTCAACAAAAATGACGACATAACTTTGTAGTAACGTGTAACGAGTGATTCATAATTATATGCCCACGGAAAATCTTTCGTATTTGGCATGTTAACATTCTTTTATTTTAAATACTGTGCTTCTCATATTCAGCATCTTGTATCAAGTCAGCAGTTGTAATTTTTTTTTATTTTGTCATTTGACAGCTGTCATTTTTATCAAGTTAGATTTTATGGATTATAACTCAGAATGTCAATAGAAAGTTAAGCAGAAATGAGCTAAGGAATTCGCTAAAGGTGAACACATTTTTTCCCTTGTCTGTACAAGCCCTCATGTAAATAATACCAACAATATTTGCAGCAAGTATTGCACATGCCTTCTCTTGCTGCAAATGACTTCCAAATTTGTTACATTATATAAGCCACTATACCTCTTTGAGATTATATTTCAGTAATCACACCTACACAGAAAAAGTCTACTTTCAATTACCTACTCACAAATCTTTAGTTCCCTAGTAAATACAGGGTGTAAAAAGACTCATCACAATGACATTACCGTCATCTACGCATTGTGTCACAGTCGCCAGCGCATCAAGTTACCACAAACTGTCAAATTTTCTCATTCGATTTTGAACCTTTGAACTTAACCATCAACAATTATTTATGGTTTAAAATCATTAAAAAAAAATTGACAGTTTGTGGTTCCTTGATGTTCTAGCGACTGTACAGACGCCACCACATCAAGCTAACCGAAACTGTCAAATTTTCCCAATCAACCTTGAACCTAATACTTTAGCTATAAACTTGTAAATCTATTAAAGAAATTTGACAGATTGTAGTAGTTTGATGTGCTGGCGGCATCTGTACAGAATTATTGATGGGAAAGAACCTCTATTATTGGTGTGAAAAACTGCTATTTACGACAGTTCACATTGTAGCTCACGCAAAAGCACGCATTCTGCGTTCTGCAAGTAGGCGACGTCAAATATAACGCTGTTATGATGAATTTCTATAATATTCGTAAATGGAAATGAAATATCGCTGTGTGTTGTACTGTATTGATAGAAATTGCATTATCGAATATTGTTACACTCAATATTTTGTTATAACAGTATAAAGAGCGCTTAAAAATCTTCCAAAAGCTATTTTTTTTATCAAAAACTGTTACAAAACTTCATGCAATGTTATCATTGCAATACTTAGTCAATATTTTAGTGTAACACAGAGCCACATGACATAATTTCAAGCAGTAATGATCGAAATATTTGACTGCTATTCGCCATCTGTCAGAACGCACATTGCAAGCAACTGCAAGGAGGTCGTGTAGATTTAAAAAAATAAATTATTTAAGTCGTATTCGTTAAACTTTAATATCTCCGTGACCAGGCGTTTCCCAAGTACGAAACAATATACCGTTATGGCGGTAAGGACGAGTAAATCTCGGGTTGGTTATGCGTCTTTTTACACCCGGTTTCAGATTAGCCTATTTTTTGCACATACCACATTAGCTCGTATTGTATATTGCTTATAAAAGCGTTGCGCGTGTGGCAAAAGGCGCACCTATACGAGCCTACACGCGCTTCTAAAAACGAGCTTGCACGCGCCGAAAATACGCTAATCTGTTGCGGGAAAAAGTTGCCCGATTTAACGCGCAAAACCGGTCAACTTTTGTCCGTTATTTCGTTCAAACTTGGAACTAAATTACTATTTTAGTGCACATTAACATCACTGTATTTTTATAGTAGAAATATTTAAGTAAATGTGTAAATAAAATTAATATTATTTTTGACCAACGCTAAGTACACATATCTGCATGTCTTTTGCAAAATATTAAAGTTAGTTTTTTTATTTTAATGTTTATCCCTAAAATACTCGCGCCATTGCAGTCTAGGAACAATGAGGGATTAAACAATTGTATTTTTATTTCACATAGACCATTTTATAGATATTATATTTACTTAGCTATTTCTAAAATTTTCTAAGTCAACTGCGGGATACTCATTAGTCGACCGACATTGTACAGACGCCATCACATCAAGCTATCCAAAACTGTCAAATTTTGCCAATCAAACGAATATAATGCTTTAGCGATAAAGTTGAAAATCTATTAAAGAAATTGGACTGGTTGTAGTAGCTTGATGTGCTGACGTCAGTAAATTGCTTACCTTTTCTGACTAAACCTCTCAGTAAATTGAAGAGGTATCTATGAAAGGAATGACGCTGTCATAGCCAGTCTTAAAAATCGTCATCAGGGACCAATTAATCGGGTTACGCTAATCGGTTAAACCTATAACCCATATGTTTGATTAACCATACATCGGGTTAACCCTTATAATATATGGGTGACCATTTAAAAAATAATCCTAACCAGAATTAAAGAGACAAAGCACCGAGCACGGGCTAACTTCATCACTTTCTTGCATATTTTTTATATAGGCTGGTAAACCTTACAATATGGGTAAACGTTTTCTTTAGGATTTTTACCTAACCCGATTTAAACCCCTGTAAAGGTGGTTACCCGTATAGAGGTTTAAATTGGGTTATTTTTTCGTTTTCTGATCATCATCATCATCTGCCTAGCCTTTTCCCAATTTGCTTGGGGTCGTCTTTCTTATCATTGGTTGTAAATCTATTAATGTAATTTTATATTATCTCAAAATAAATTGACCTCATTGCTCAGATAGGGACGTAGTTGTGAACACGCTATCTACAAGGAGCTTTGAACGACCTTCCTCATTGGCACCTGTCAAATTGACATTGACGTTAAATTTAATTTTAAGGTGGTAAAGGAATTACGTCGTCGAATTACTAACCAAGTAACATAATTGTAGTCGAAAAATTAAATTTATGAAGAGACATATAGGAAGCATTTTACTTAAGCAGACCACAAGTTCCTTCGAACTTGGCAACTACATACGTAAAATGTTTTAAATCGTTTATGAGATATTTTATCCCGTTGGTGACTTTTCCCGCAACTGACTAAGTTCCCGTTCTCGCAAATGTTTCTTTCGCTTGTCTGTGATAATTTATCTGTTTCTATCATTATACACTTGTATAATACCTATTGTATAAAATATACAAAATATTTAGTATAAAATGTACCAAATTGTCTAAATAAACTTTGAATCCGTATTTATATCAAGAAAAAACGTGACTTTCAAGACTAGACTATCTACCAAATTGTTTTGTTATTTCAAAGGTTTCAAAAAAATACTTATTTTAAAAACTTCCGATGTTCGTGTGTTCGTAATTCTTCTCCTAAACGGCTGCACCGATTTTGATGTATTTTTTTTGTATTATGGGGATATCTGGATGGTTATCAGCTAAAGTTGAAACCGCTGATGTCGACATCCAGAAAATATTGGGACGGGATAACGTCTGTCGGGTCAGCTAGTATATTTATAAAATATTACAAATATACCAAAGACATATGGATTCACTGTTTTAAAAATAAAGGATTTTATAAACTGCTATAAGCACACATTTATGTATTGATAAATTAATAAAATATAAAAATACTATTTGTCTTTTTTATTAATTAGTTTGTACTTTGAGCGCCATCTTCTGATTAAAAACTGCACTTAATGTCGCCATTTTCAAAGAAAGGGTGGTTACCGATTCGACTAAGATGTCTGATTTTGGGAGTGTTATTTATTTAGCATGGCATTATAGGAGTATGAAGAACAGGGTGTAAAGTTCTTCATCCCCCATAGAAAAGGGAGGATCCTCCGACCAGAAGGGTGTTATGTCTGGTGGGCTGCTGCCTGACAGTTGATGTCGGGTTATCTCTATGGTCTGAAGTCGCGTTTAACTAACGCGATGCGGAATTTTGATGTTAGTGCTTCATGATTATCATAGATGGCGCTGTTAGTAGTACTTTTGTAGTGTTGCTACATTATGTTTGCTACTTTGCTCGATTCCGGGCAAACTGGCAATCAGTAGACTCAAGTAGCACAGACTGTTGCCCTGAGGTAGTGAGAACAGAATTCAGCAACGAAATTGAACGTGATCAGCGTATCTAAACGGCGTTCAAAAGTTACCAGTGCTAATATTATATTAAACTATAATTTCACCCGCGACTTCCTCCGCACAAATTGTGATAGCTCGGATAATATGCATGATATAAATATCATTTATAGCCTATAGTAACCAAAAATAATGTAGCTTTCTGTCAGTGAAAGAATTTTTAGAATTTGATCATTAGTTCCGGAGATTACCCCCTAAATACAAACTTACAAACAAATTTTAGAAAGAAAGAAGAAAAAAAAAAATATTTATTTCTTGCAGGATCATGACGTGCATCATACAAAATTACAAAAAAATAAACAATAAACTATAAATTCAACAGGACGGAAAAAAAGGAAAAAAGTTAACAGCTTGCACGTCGTGACTGCGACAAGCAGGTTACCACTCAGCATGATGCTGTGCTATGGCGGACCCACAGCACAGCGCTGGTTTTCAGTGGTCACCCGTGAAAAAACGTACGGAAGCCAAGACAGCATAAATATTTTTTACATCAATATGAAAATAAAATAAACAGTAGTACTTGGGGTATAATATAAAACAACTACCTCTAGGAAATATAATAAACACTACAAAAAATATACAAGTATGTGTGCAGGCTAAACAAAATAAACAAATACAATATAATGAAAACATGGCGTGTTTTTGTCTCGCTCCCACCCCAGCTTCGCGTCGCCGTCGTATTTTGCCATTTTATAATATTAATACAGGATGGAAGGGACACCGACGCGAATATAATACATACATTTTGACCATGTAGGTATTGCACTTTTGTAGGATACACCTGTTGTTTTTTTAATAACTAATGAAAAATTTCTATGTGACAGGGCTAAGAATGATGTACTGAATACGTGGTAACCGTTTTGGCGTCGGTGTCCACCTTGTATAGATATGGAATTTGTATTCAATAGTGGTAAACTAGTTATGCCGTCGACTATACATGTAGGAGTTTCCCTAAAATGCAGCTATTATTTATTTATGAATAGGATAACCAACAGCTATAAAAAATAAATAATAATTGTATGTGCAACACAGGGCCATTACAGGGGGGTTACTATGACATTTTCAGTGTGGGAAAGAGACAGAGCTATAAAGGGTGTAAATAGACCCTTAACATAAACGAAAGGCACTTGTTCTCCCCGTCACTGCGATCATTTTTTTGTTCTAGACCATACCTGGGAACCTTCTAGTTACGGAGATATTGGGGGTCAAAGTTCCAACTTTTCCACGAGTTTTTTTTTTAAATACATGTTTTTAATGTAAGATTTTTACTTTACATACCTCCACGACCCTCGTACTATTCAATCCATTCATCAGCACAATGCTATGAGTGCTTTTCATCGAGTCTTACCGTAAAACGTGATTTTTCACCCCAAAAAAAAAAGTCGATTCCCAGCAATAATTTTTGCGTAAAGTTACTTAGTTTGATGTACAGAATGCTTGATTGACGGATATGTGAAGGGTCTGTTTACACCCGGTATAAATTGTCTAGCGCCATCTCTTTCCCACACTGGAATTACTCCGGCTATAGGACGTCATGGTAGAACACCACGTTCTCACATAAATGATGTAGTACACCTGGACAAGAGATTAGTTTTATAAATCTGAAATAACAAATAACATTCTTGTAAATCAATCAGTTTTCAAATAAAACAAATAAATACTAAATTCGTATAATTTATTTCAAGTGTCCAAATCGAAGTGAACGCTTTATAAATAAACGTGATTGTACGGATCCCAATTTAAATAAATATTTTATTATGACTAGTTGCGCGTCTGACAGCCAGTCTTACCAACATTACGGGAGGTAGCGCGCAATTATACCGAATGAAAATCATTTCTAGAGGTTGTATAGGACATTATTGCCATTTCTTATTTATTTTTTTCTTTTATTGTATACAATTTCAATGACATGCCACTTATTTTAAATTTGTATTTGTGAACAAACTATTTGTATGCCCATGTGACGGGCAAATGTGGAGAACCTCATTATAAAAGAACATCTATGCTCCTATTACCCATGTTTGCAAAGAAATAAATGATTTGATTAGATTTGATTTTATCTTTTGACCGCCAGATCATAAACGCACGCGCGTGCCCAGGCCAAGCCACACTTTTACCTGCCATTTTGTCACATATTTATGTCGTTTGGCGTACAGTCATGAGCATAATATGTAAACACTGTTCTGATTAAATTTCATGTTGTTACGAACATAGTATTCTGGAACTCTATTTTTAGGAAAAAGATCATATCTCCTAGTTACAAAAGTTATTTCTCGCGAAAATTGCTACTATATTTAATAACGGAACTTATTGGCTCGGACTGTACAGGGACTTTTGTAATCGTTTTGTACTCGTTTAAATTGAGTGATCATATAATTTAGGACAATTTAGTGTGGCACGATAATTATGATCCATTGATTCCGATACTATCGATCCATACTTTTGTATCGATTCAAGCAGTTATCGTATTCGTTTGTATTTTACAAAATATCAGAGTAGTAGTGTCTTCTTGTATCGATAGTATAAAGGATCGCATCGTGCATCAGTAGCCCAGAGACATGGAATCGGAAGGTGGCCATGGGAACTCTTCAACTGCACTTGCTTGTCACGTAAATCTGACTATGGCGGTCAAAAGGTTATTATATGACGTTGTGATTTTATTACGCTAAAATTTGTTGTATGTTAAAAATACTTTAATTTGTTAACATTATTCGTTTTTAGTATTTAACATCAAAATTTTGTTTTATGTTAGTTAATTAAATTTAGTAATAGTCTAACTAAGCTGTTATAAATAAATACTTTATTTAGTTAGCTACCTAAATTAATGTTTGTGTTTAATAATATTTGCATGCTATTTTATGGCGAAATGTGTCATTGCACTTCATGTCATTTTTATCATCTTTTGTACCACATTTACAGCAAATAAATAATTTTGATTTTGACTTTGAAAAAATTTGATTTGATTTTCAGCCGGTATAAAATGACGGTCAGATTAACAGTGCCTCCCGTACTATAGGAGGTGTTACCAGGCACTAACCACACGATAAAGAAAGATAGACAAGACATGTAAAATACTGGTATTCAGCTGAATGAGGTTAGACTGCAAGCCGACTCCACCATAGTTGGGAAAAGGCTAGGCAGATGATTATACCCCAGACAGTCCCCACCTCAGTTGTCGTCTTCCTCCACTTCCGGTTCCTTGTCCCCTTCACCCGTGATGTCAGTAGAGTATTCCGTTAAAGTGAAGTCCGTGAGTTCTTCAGCAGCGACTTCTGATGGTTCTAAAATGTGATAAAGTTACTTGTTATTTATTTATTTATTTAAACTTCATGTACAATAGTGGTACATAGGTGGACTTAATGGCACAAGGCATTCTCTACCAGTCAACCTTTGGGTTAAATAAGAAAACATTGTGATAGGGTACAAAATAAATACATCAAAAATAACTTCTTGCTATCGAAAAATTTATATAGGCACTTATAATGATACTAATACTTATATACAAATAAAATAAACTAATAAATATTTTAACAAATAACAAAATTAAAAACGAGAAACCTAAAAATGACTCGACTTCTAATAGAGAGAGCTATTTATTCTGACTTAAATAGTGTTTATTCTTCGGAGAAGTAACAGAACGACCACATCGGAAACCAGCACTCAAAGAAACCAGCCGCGGTGGCTATATGCCCGAAATCATATTGAAGCATAAATAGTATAAAATTATCAATCAAATAAACCCAATTTTATGGATACTTAACATATTATTCTGTGTTTTATTTCTATTTCAAGTTCTCCATCTCTAAAAAAACAGCCGTTATATCTGTTTTCTTTTAAAAGCATGCTTCGTTCGACTAGTGTTCACAAGCGTGACTACTGAGTATGAGGTCCTGGGTTCAATTCCCAGGTTGGGCTAAGTGTTATTGGGTTTTATCCATCAGAAATTTCTCATAACAGTCTGGATTTGTGCCCGCTTGATGGCACCAATCTCGTTATATGAGACATAAAACATATCTGGTGATATGTGGCTGTAATATTATTGGACCATGCAAATTCGCGTTTGCAAAACAATATAATACTAACTTATGCCCGCGTCTTCGCCCGCGTGGTGTTCGGTAATTGTCCCACGGAATCCTACTAACCGGATGAAAAGTATCTTATGTGTTAATCCAGGTTATAAATTATCTGTGTGTCAAATTTTATCCAAATCCGTTCAGTTACTAGTTTTTGCGTGCAAGCTAGCATGCATTCATCCATATATCCATCCATCCTCACAAACTTTCGCATTTATAATAGTAGTGTACATAGTTAAATAAGAAGTTCGCTTATCCCAATTTATTTGAAGAATGTTACTGATACTGTTAGCCTGCGTCATCCCACTGCTGATCAAAGGCCTCTCGCTAAGGACTTACAGTTGTTTCTATCCAGGGCTAATGTGGACCACTGGTCAGCTCATCCCATTATCTTCTACAAGGTCTGCCACGACACCTTCTGGTTGTGTCAGGGCTCCAAAAAGTGGCTATTTTGGCCCACAGCTCATTGGGCATGCGGCAGACGTGGCCAGTCCAGCCCCACTTCTTAGCGGCTTTTTGAGCAACGTCAGTAATTTTTAAACTATCTTGGACACTAACACTATTATAACTAGAAAACGAAACGAAAACGAACAAGAAAGAGGGTAGACCGATTTATCTGCTCATAAACACCCACCCGCAATAACTTCAGCTTATCCGTGATCATGGTGCTTGCAACAGCGCCGAAATATCGGGAACTCAAAGAAAACAATAAACATGGTAAATATCCCGTCTTCTAGTTATATAATAATGTCAGTAATTTGTGTTTTGGAGCGCAGTGTGGTATGAAGAAGAAAGAACTAAGATTAAATGGTAAACGATATATTTCTTGGATGCAGGTAGCAGCATATCATCATCAACAACAGCAACATAAGTTGGTTGCATGTTGCATGCTAATTTTCGCACTTTCTGCAGATGTATACAGGGTGTAAACAGACCCTTCAAATAGCCGTCAACCAAGCATTCTGTACATCAAACTAAGCAACTTTACGCAAAAATTATTACTTGGAAACGACTTTTTTTTTGGGGTGAAAAATCACGTTTTACGGTAGTACTCGATGGAAAGCACTTAAAACATTGTGCTGATGGATGGATTGAATAGTACGGGGTTCGTGGAGCTGTGTAAAGTAAAAATCTTACATTAAAAACATGTATTTAAAAAAAAACTTCTGAAAAAGTTGGAACTTTGACCCCCAATATCTCCGTAACTAGAAGGTTCCCAGGTATGGTCTAGAAAAGGGTCGCAAAGACGGGGAGAATAAGTGCCTTTTGATTATGTTAGGGGTCTATTTACAGCCTTTATTTCTGCGGACGGGACGGGTGGTACATCCCGCATCCAAGCTTGGATCTATTTGTAGAATTAAAACTAAATATTTTGCAAAACATTTAACTTTTCAGAAGGTTCTACTGCTATTACCTGATGTTAGACTTTTGTCACACTTGCATTTCTTCAACTCCTCAAGCTTTCGCAGTTCTGAAGGAAGAAGGCGATGCGTCTCTGTCGTAGGGTCTGAAGAAGAGAAAGAATAGTTGGAGTTTGATACTGTTACATTGGGGGTCAAACATACGTGAGACGACGCGTAGAAAGCACCAAGTATACGAGCTGAAGGCCGTACCCGAGGTTTAGACTGCAAATTGAACCCTTGGTGGAGGGTCGAATTTGTGTAAGGGCAAGCCGAAGAAACAAATGACAATTGTATATTTTTTTTCGTTACCCCAGTATTCTATTTTCATTTTGACCTTAGATTCGTTATCAGCGACCCCGAAAACCACGAAAGTTACACCCATAACGAAAAACCCAAAAGTTTTCGTTGACGTCATCTCGAATTTTTATTTTATCCAAACTTTCGTTATTAGCGACCCCGAAAACCGTGAAAATTTCACCCATGACGAAAAAACCGAAAATGTTCATCAGCGCCATCTTGAATTTTTATTTTTACCTCATTTTCGTTATTGGCGATACAGAAAACCACGAAAATTATGATAAAAAACCTAAAATATTCGTAGGCGCGTGCGCGCGTTTTCATCATTTTTTGTAAAGAATAAAATACAGAGGAACTACAAACAAAATCAAAGTGATTTTATCATGTAAATAAGTCAACAAAATAAAAAAAACAAATACGACGTTATCGACCATTACTCATTCTATCTCGTTCTCCTCTATATACTTTGTATTTCTGCCACTGCCACAACTCGATAATCTTAGGCTAAGTAATTTATGTAAGACTTAAGGAAGCTAAATCCCCTACCTTCGGGGAAGATGGTGGATTCGCAGGTGCAGGGTCCAAGCGCCGCCAAGCGCGCAGCTTCCTCATCGGCTCGTTGACGTATCACTGATGGTAGCTCCTTAGGACCTTGGCAGAGAAATAAACGCTTATTAAAGACAGGCGCAGCTTTTTTTTGTGATCCTCAACTGTCCCACTCCTGTTTCGTGTGGTCCCGGAATTAATACGGCCACCCCCATCTCATCCAGTGAGTATCGTAAAAGGCGACTAAGGGAACTTAGGATCCAGTGCAGACTGACAAGCACATTGGATCAACCGAGTGGTGACGGATAAACCACCAACAAAAGCATTCCCCAGGAGGGTTAGTGTGCTGCGGGACTGTTCGAAAGAGATACCGTGGCCCTGGAACTCAAAGGGCAAAGAAGGAACATGGATGGGTTTTAGTCAGTACAAGTCTGACACTCCCCTCCGCTCCGCCCAGAGTGGGGGGGGTCATTTGATGATTTCCCATCTGGAAAAAAAAAAAAAAAAAAGGTGGGTTAGTGTCAGGTAGGCGGCCGACTATAAAACCTAAGCTGAAACCTTTGTTTGGAATGTTGGAACATAACTGGAAAAGCCAGAGAATTAGCGGCTGTACTCAAAAAAAGACGACTAAAATTTAAAAAAACAAAAAAAAAGCGTTTGTTCGTGGTAACCTCCAATTACAAAAAAAAAAAAAAATGTTACTTCTACCAAACTGTGAAGCAGTTTGTTGGCAGATGTAGCTCCCATTATACATGCAATATTACCTATATTTTTACGTAACTACTCGAAGTTACTTTTCATCAACAACAAGAATAAACATAACTAGAACTAAACACAAATATTTTACTGTAATATCAAAATTAATAAATGTGGTGTGTTTGCAAGAAACTAAGTGGAAGGGTACAAAAGCGAGAGAAATTGGTGAGGGATAGAAACTATGGGAGTGACGGGAAAAGGAATGGCGTGGGAATAGTATTAGATAGTAATTAGTAGTTTAATGTACAGAATGCTTGGTTGACGGCTTCGTGAAGGGTCCGTTTACACCTTGTAGATTTTGTGAAGAATGATATGAAAGAAAATGGAGTCGTAATGATAGCGTGACGTCTGACAGGGGACGTCTGAGAATGGAAGGAAAAACGTGTCGCGCCGACCCCAAGTGACAAGAGACAAGGACTGGAAGATGAAGTTACTATGGTAACTTACATGTGCCTGGTGGCTCATAGGGCTTGTATCTTGGCAAGGCATCAGTGCGTACGTGTTTCAAATAGTAATGGTATTTACATTCCTTCACCGGAAGACTCTTTGCTCCGGTAGCCAAGTCAAAAGCTGGAAAAAAAACAAAGTTAAGTTTTTATTCATAGCCACCCATATTATTATTTTTTAATTTTTCCCTAGCCAATGTAAACAGTGATAGCCTATTGATGTGATGCTTGGACTGTCAAGTCATAGATCTCAAGTTCGAACCGAAGACACGCACCTCTGATTCTTAAGATTCATGTGCGTGTTGTATTTATCACTTGCTTCGGTGAAGGAAACCAGCATGCCTGAGAGATATTTCTCGACGGCATGTAAAGCCAAGTCAGAGGCCCATGGGCGGCATAAAACTCTGACACCAGGTTAGGCACTAACCACACGATCAAGAAAGATTAGCAGCCTATTTTACCAATGCAAAGATTCTACCACATACATCGAAATCGGTTTGGGCGTTTAGAAGTTATGGTGGAATAAAGAAAAACACAAACATACATACACACAATGAACCCTGAAAACATATTACTCTTTTTTTTAGTGTAAAAAGTAGTACCGAATTTTAATTTTATTCAGTTTAAAAACAATGGAAAAAGTTTTTTTTCTTGTTCATTTGTTGCATGTACCTAATAAACAAATCTTTTTCCTATTTTTTTTTGTTATCAAAGCACCCTTTTGATTAAGCGCAGCACTTACCAAAATCCAAGATTTGCCAGATCATCATTTCAGCCGAAAGACGTCCACTGCTGGACATAGGCCTCCCCCAAGTGTCGCCACATTGACCGGTCCCGTGCGTCTCGCATCCAGCGGATCCCCGCAACCTTTACCAGGTCATCGGTCCACCTAGTGGGAGGCCTGCCGGCCTGCGGTGTGTTTGCCAGATGTCCAGAGCTATTTAAATTAGTTTATCTAACACCAAAAAAACACCCTAACGATTGAACGTAGTAATTTCCAGAGATACCAACATTAAAATGACATTTCCATTCGTTCATGCAACATCCATTCACTCATTCAATCTACAGCATCCTTACGAACACGAATGGAAGCAATTATTGAACATCCAGTATTGCTTTCATTCATTTATTAATGCTCGCATATTATTTGAATGCAGTACTCACCAAAGTTCAAGTAGTGGTTGATATCCAGCGATATTTCCACCTTTTCATCGAGAATATCTCTGGCATTGAGCTTCATTTCCATCTGGTGGGCGCGGTCCTTTCGTGATTTCTTCACAACTGTAACAATTGTAATATTATATTAATCACATATCATTAACCTTACCGTCAGCATCGGCGCCCTCAAAAACCACGAAAACGACTCCACCCATGACGAAAATGTCAAAATTTTCACATTCGCCATCTTGGATTTTCATTTAGGCATAATCACCCTCGACTAAATCGATCATCATCGAACAGTTCCATTTACTTACCTCTACGCCCTGTCGTGGCATTACCTCAATGCCAGAATGTAGATTCATAAAGGTTGTAAATAGACCCTTAACATAAACGAAAGGCACTTGTTCTCCCCGTCACTGCGATCATTTTTTGTTCTAGACCATACCTGGGAACCTTCTAGTTACGGAGATATTGGGGGTTAAAAGTTCCAACTTTTTACAAGTTTTTTTTTAAATCCATGTTTTTAATGTATTTTTTTTATTTTACACACCTCCATGACCCCCGTACTATTCAATCCATTCATTAGCACAATGCTATGAGTGCTTTCCATCGAGTCCTACCGTAAAACGTGATATTTCACCCAAAAAAAAAAATTGATTCCCAGCAATAATTTTTGCGTAAAGTTACTTTTTTACTTAGTTTGATGTACAGAATGCTTGGTTGACGGCTATGTGAAGGGTCTGTTTACACCTGGAAGGTCTCAAGTTCGAATTCAAGACCTTTGATTTTTCGGATTCATGTTCGTATTGTGTAATTATCACTTGCTTCGGTGAAGGAAAACATCGTGAGGAAACCAGCATGCCTGAGAGATATTTCTCGACGGCATCTAAAGGCAAGTCAGAGGCCCATGGGCGGCATAAAAACTCTGACACCAGGTTAGGCACTAACCACACGATAAAGAAAGATTGCCAGAATGCGTTGTGGTCGAAAATCAAAACAGCAACGACGCTAATTTCGCTCACTGATCGTTTTAAAAATACCACAACGCGTTGTGGTCGTTTTTTTCGGTCAATGAGCTTTTTCCGTCTTTGAGCCTAACGTATGTATACAATATTATATGTACAGTAGAGACCATAAGTCCAATAGCAGTTTCACAAAACGATCGCATCAAAACAAGTCGCACTTACGACCTTTTTCCATAACAAACATTTTGCACACATACACGATCTCGTAGATCGCACTCTTTCATAATTATCTAGCCAGAAAGAGTGCGATATAATGATCATTTGCCTTAGTGATAAGCCTGTCATGTCGCGATGAAGTATTAAGTTAGTGATATTTAATTTCAAACTAATAATTACGTGTCTATCTAGCTTAGCGGTTAACGCTATAGATAAAATGTCTCGCACGTAGTAGCCTGCGTTCGAACCCAAGTGAACACAACACTTTTTGTGTTTTAATTATAAATGATACGTTAGACCCGATGAGATATGTTTTTCTAAATATTAGTTGGAACTTATTATTAACAAAAAGATGAGGGTGAATGTGAAACAAAATAAACTTCTGGATTGAACAAAGTAGTTAGTTATGACGTTGTTAGTTGGTGAACTTTGTTACGAGCGTTTGTGTTATTATTACGATTAGCGTGTTGTTTGATTGTCTTTATTCAAGATGCAAGCTAATATTAGTATTGATACCAGGGTAAATATTGTCGCTTTGCGTAAAAATGGGCTTAATATTTCTCAAATTTCAACTGAAACTGGCTTAAAATGTGTAAGTTATTTTTAAAAATTATAATTATTATGATGATAGTTGTGGTGTGTGATTTTCTTATTATTAAATAAATTGCTAGTTGCAAGTGTGTAATCATATTTTGATTTTTTTTTAGAAATTCTTTTAGCCGTTGGGTAAAAAGGTTTGAGGAAGAAGGTAGTCTGAAGAGTCGTCTAAGAAGTGAAAGGCCGCCGCTTATTAACCCGACTCAGCGACGTTTTATGGTGGAAGAATATGAAACAAATGGTTTCATCCAACTATAATGTTTGCAGAGCAATTGGATACTACATTACAGACTGTTCGCCATGGAGTCCATGCTGAAGGTTTACATCATTGGAAGCCAGCTAAAAACCATTTTTGACACAAAAACACAGGGAGGAAAGACTACGTTTTGCTCGAGATTATTTAGATTTTAACTGGGAGGTGACTGTATTATCTGACGAGAAGACTTTCAAGTCTTGCCAAAAGGAAGACTTAATTTATGGCGAAAAGTTAATAAGTAGACCGGGTAACTAAATATTTAGTAATATTAACATAACCTAATTAAAAAAAAAAAAAAAAACAAATATTAAATTTAATGATCTTAATGATTGGGGTTTAGTTTTAATATTTTTTTCGTCAAGAAAATGAACACTTAAGCTATAACCTCAATACATTCAATGTGACGTTACATAAAAAAACACGTTCATAAAGTCTAACTCTTCTATTAGTATTCAATGAACTCTTTTGAATACTGATATCTATAATAAGTGGGTATCAACAATTATATTTGTGTTATTAGAATATCCTTTCCGTGTTATGTTATTCTTATTATGAATTGACTAAGTGGGTATACAACAAAAAATCTTATGAACGGTGATAAGAGAACTTTTTTTTGCCTAGGTAGGAATGTGACGTCACAATTCTCATAAAAGTTTGTTAATTTTATAAATAAATAAAACGAATAAACATTTTTGTTATCATTCAGCACGATTTTTTTATTTCCACCTTCCAACACCGAAAAGATAAAATAAAAAACAATTAATGAGGTTAAATAATAATACCATAACTATCTAATATTTAACTTCTTATAAAAATTAATAATAAGCATGACTACATTATAAATAAACATAAATAGTTCATTAGTGTGTGTCATGTGTGGAATATTGAGACATCACTCATACACGCACACGCACACACACTGCTGTATCGCGCTCGCACAGTTCATAGCAATATAATCTTTAGCATGGTAGTGCACTTTTGAGCGTCTACTGTACATGATTTACTAAATTATATGTGACGACGACGTTCAGATGCCAGCACATAAAGCTACTAAAATCTGTCCAATTTCTTAAATTAAATTTCAACTTTATCTCTAAAACATTAGGTTCAAGGTTGATTGGGAAAATTTGACAGTTTCAGGTAACTTGATGTGCTGGCGTCTGTGCTTAGAAAAATCTAAACAAATACAAAGTATTTAAAATAGAGCAGTTACAAAAAGAAATTAGTTATTTCTGTTTTTCATATTAGGCTGTTTACTTACGCTAACTCCGCCTCGAATGCAGTAACAGGGTTTCCCCACTTATATCAAAATGTTCTTTTATATGATTAAACCATAACTGTAGAATTTATAATAAGTAGCTATTTAAGTAAGGTGCTCGCCATCAAACGTAAAAGTTTGGCGAGTTTAGAATTAAGCCACACCTCTGTACTATAATATCATTAAATAAATTGAAAAAAAAAATGTTGATAACGTATCTATCAACATAATATTTAATTTATTTTGGTGCTCACATATTCACAAATATTGCATACAGACAGACTAGATTAATTTCCGCACAGGTTCAGTGCGGAAAATTGCAAATAGCCGCGTACTGACTGAGCGAGCAGCCTCGCGGCCCGAGCCGAGCGTTGTCGGTTTTTGTCGATGCTCAAAAGCACCTCAGTAGGTTTTACCACGCGCACTCGAGACGGTTGTGTTTTGCCTCGCTTGTTCGACGAAGACGAAAGACGATTTGCTTCATGGATAAAGAACAGAGTCTTAATTTAATACAATTATATGGCAAATGTAGACTACTTTGGGACGTGCAATGTCCTGAATATACTAAGAGAGGATGCCTGGAGAAACATAAACCGCGATTTTCTTTCTTTGGGTCTTGTACAAAACTGGTTATAAGCCGCGTTCATATAAGCCGTCCGGTCTTTGTTCGACTTCACGTTAAACTGAGCATTCGATTCTGGCCGAGCCTCTCCCTGGTTCGGTCTTGCCGCGCGCGGCAGCATCATGCAATAAATCTACATACCGAGGCTGCCTTGCGAGGCAAACGTTGTGCGGCAAACGTCCGAGGCTGCCTCTCGAGGCTGCTCGCTCAGTCAGTACGCGGCTAATTATGATATGTTCTTACCGTTATCCACTAAATCTCTCATCATACATCGCATCTCACACGCCATAGGGAACTTCTCTGCCGGCGTCTTCTTCGGTGTCTGCGGCTTTGCTGAGGAATATTTATAGCATTATTTTCCTTTATTTATTTCTTTACAAACGAGAAGCTCGTGGCTAAATAATAACAGCCGCTCGGGTCGATCTTAAGGTTAAGCTACGTTTGCCTAGGTTAGTCCGTGGATGGGTGACCACCCATTACATACCGAGTTTCCTCCGTGCCTCGGAAAGCACGTTAAGCCGTTGGTCCCGGCTGTCATTTGTAAATCTTTGATAGTCGTTACAGGTAGTCAGTGGCCCAAAAAGTCTGACAACCAGTCTTACCAAGGGGTATCGTATTACCCAGTACTAACTGGGTTGTGGAGGTTAGATAAGCAGTCGCATCATGAAAAATACTGGTATTAAGGTCTCAATACGGTGAATTAAATCTGTGAAAATATGGAAGACATGTAACATCTACCAACTCGCACTGGGTCCGATTGGTGGATTACAGCCCTCTCCCTCTCATAGACAGGAGGCCTGTGTCCCAACTGTGGGAAGATAACTATTATATATTCATTTCTATGTTTTGTTTATTTATTTTATTTTATTATTTATTTTAGTGTTTTATTATCTTTTTTTTTCTATTTAGTTTTAACCTTTTTATTGTGTAAATTTAAATTATTTAATTTTTTTTTTTTGTTTTTTGCGTGCACTTGTGGCATGGGCCAAATAAATATGTTTTCTTTATTTTTTTCTTTTATATTGCAGCTGTTTGTTGTTACTCTTGAATAAAAAATGATAATAATTATGCTGAGATGATTCCCGAAGCGTATACTTTTCCTTGGACAATTGTAAAATTACCATCTGCTTGTTTCCACCGTGGATCATTTCTATGTACAGTCTCTCTAGGTTCCATTGTTATAGGACAGATGCGACATCTACACTTGTCATCCAAGCTCTCTCCACAACGAACGCAGACATCTGTAAACAAAGATCACGCTTGTAATTTCGAAGGCGTAGGCGGAAAGTTATATGGAAAAATATCTTTAATATCTAATATAAATGTGTAAGCAAAAACGAACGACATCGTAAATATTTATCGTCAATCAAAAAGTCCCTCTGATTGCGGACGTGTTCTGCGTGTCCTGGGCCCTATTTTATAAAATAAACAAATTGTAATTGTATTTTACAAGTTACAAATCTAAAGTTTCTGTTTAGTACTAGGAGACAGTGGCTATGGCCTAACAAAATGGCTAATGATACCTTAAAATTCTAAGATTTTTGAAATCTACCCTCGATTTAAGAATCTTTAACAAAAACTTGCATTTTATGTAATTTGTAACTTACAATTACAAATTTATATATACAACATTAGTTTTAGTATATGCAAAACCTGAAACACGTGTCTAGTATTTTTATGTAAAGAATCTATGTACAAAATTTCAAAACTGTATCATGAAAAATCGCAAAGTTATAAGCTTGTTCTGTTACCTAGTTTTCCGCACAAAAACGTGGTCACCACGCAGCGCACCCGCGCCTCTAGCGTCGTCTTGAGCTCATTGATAATAATAATTTGGCAGTAGGTACCTAAATTATTGCGATAGGTACTTAATCTCGCTCGGTGTCCAACTTATAATTTTGAATCGATTCCAATAAATTTTAAACCATGTTATATTTTTTCCCAAAAATATTAAAAAAAAAATATTATTATTATTATTACTTATTCTGAACAAACTATATTCAGGTTTCGCATATACTAAAAATAATGTTGTATACTACTGTCATCGAAATTTATAGGCATTTTCTGCACATGTAAACGTTTATTAAACAGCATTTGTAATGGTAATATTATTTTGTGATATTTTTACTTGTAAAAATTCTAAGATTTAAACAGCACTTGTCATAAAACTTCACAAATATGTCACTTATTTACAAAATTATCGGATTGTGGCGTTTATTAAACAGGGCCCAGGTGTTACATTAATTGATGGACGCTACTGAAAGTGCCAAAAGCGTAAATAAATACTATCGAGATAACACACGTAAAAAAAGAAATCTTAACCGACGAAAGTAACGTTCGATGAAATCCAGCAGATCTGTTTTAAGCTAACAGCTCTTATTGCTCTTATTGATCGATAAAACACATCATATTCAGCGGCAGTATATGAAAAATAAAGAGGAGCTCGTGGCTAAATAATAACAGCCGCTCGGATCGATCTTTAGGTTAAGCCGTGCTTGCCTAGGTTGGTCTGTGGATGGGTGACCACCCATTACATACCGAGTTTCCTCCGTGCCTCGGAAAGCACGTTAAGCCGTTGATCCCGGGTGTCATTTGTAGATCTTTGACAGTCGTTAGGTAGTCAGTGGCCCAAAAAATCTGACAACCAGTCTTACCAAGGGGTATCGTATTACCCAGTACTAACTAGGTTGTGGAGGTCAGATAGGCAGTCGCTCCATGTAAAATACTGATATTCAGCTGCATCCGGTTAGACTGTAAGCCGACCCCAACATAGTTGGGAAAAGGCTAGGCAGATGATGAGTATCTGAAAAATCTGCAGGCATCTTTACTTAGCCACAAGCACCAAGCTCCTCTAATGAGGGCTATTGTTTTTGAGCTCACCAGATGGCGCCACTAGCGAGTAAGGTCCTATCATTAATTCTATTTTATACTTTATAGTACCAATAGGTTCACAAAAAGTTATAAAGTTTTTTTTTTACGTTTAACAACTTGAGATAGATATTTATAATATTGTCCGTAAAATGAACAAGCATGAAACATTTAAAAATCATTCTTCCTACAAGTACTAACAATTTTTTTTTTTTTTAAAAAACGTTGCCCCTCACTAGGAATTTCTCCTGCGTTTACAAACATTTAAGCTCACATACACAAACAGCCAGACCCGGAACAACTACCTGTAGGTCATACAAATATTTGTTCCGTGCGGGAATCGAACCCGCGACACGAAGCGCAGCAGTCAATTGCTCAGCCACTGCGCCAACCGTGCCGTCCAAACCTAATTAGAACCTATTGCTTGCAATTTAAAATCTTCAAGTCATAATTTATTCAGGAATGGTTGAGCCACTTCTCGAAGTCATTTCTTGACTAAAATCGTCAATATTAGTAAAATAAGTGATAAAAACGCAAACACTATGACATCTGACATTTCTGAAGACCTTACGCTACACGAACGCCTCTAGCGGCGAATTCATGCGCGATAGCTCCCATTGCCTCCCAAAAAATGAAAGAAAATCGGTGATCACCACGATTTAAATTCTTAGGCTGCCATCAGACGAACTGCTTCGCAGCAACCGCGCGCAGTCGATATATTCAACTGGTGTAGCCAACGGAAAAGTTGAATATATCGACAGCGCGCGGTTGCTGCGATGCAGTCCGTCAGATGGTGCTGCGATGCAGTCCGTCTGATGGTAGGCTTACCGATTCGATTCTCGGCACTGTCCAGAAGCCCGAAGATAGTCTTCCTGGCTTTGTCGAGGCTCTTGTTCTGTAGTTGGCTGATGTGGTGTATGGTTGCGGTCTTCGTGGCGTGAGGCAACAGGAATTGTTGAACCAATTCCGCAACCAGCTCGTTTGTAGTAGCTGTGTTTCTGAAAACATAAAAGCAGGACATCATTCCTGTGATCCACGAAGGGTTTTGCAGAGTTGGACCAAATAGTACCAATATGGATACACTCTCCTAAATTTAAAAGCAATTTTCGTGAGACATAACGATTGTAACTTGGAAATTAGATCTTTTTCATAAAAATATGAGTTCCAGAATACTATGCTCGTAATAACATGGAATTTTAATCAGAATAGTAGGAGAAAAACAAAAACTTTTAAAAGTTGTAAAGTGTTTACATATTAGTGCTCGTGACTGTATACATTTCGCCAGTTATGTTTTATGCGATTGGCTAGTGAACAGTCACCACGCATTTTGTTTTTCTGGCTGCAAATGATATTTTGAAAAGGATAAAATGCCTAATGTTTTTACCGATATTAATTTTTAGTTTGTACAATTGTACCGCGAGGAGGAATGTCTACGGAACGCCACCATTCCATCTTAAGATCTTAGAAGGTTCCCAACCTTCTAGTTACGGAGATATTGGGGTTCAAACTTACAACTTTTTCAAAAAATTTTAAAGTAAAAATCTTACATTAAAAACATGTATTTAATGTAAGATTTTTACTTTAAACACCACGAACCCCCGTATTATTCATTCCATCCATCAGCACAATGTTTTGAGTGCTTTACATTGAGTCCTGAAACGTGATTTTTCACTCCAAAAAAAAAGTCGTTTCTCAGCAATAATTTTTGCGTAAAGTTACTTAGTTTGATGTACATGGTCGACGGCTTCGTGAAGGTCAAAAGTCAAAAGCATTTATTTCAATTAGACCATCACAGGCACTTATAAATGTCAAAAAAAAAAAAATAAGCGAAGCTACAGTCACAAGACATAATAACTTGAGAAAGTACTGTAGTTGCACATTCCAAAGCGTAGATCTCTATGGAGAAGAATGGGCAAGAAACTCCATGGATATTCTTTTAAAACAAAATATTTTAACAAAATCTTGGTTACATCATTCATGTTGAGATTATACATATATGTGAGAACGATGTAAGGGTCCGTTTACACCCTGTATTCATAGCTCTTTTAGTCATATGCGATACGTCCCAGTGCAGTTCCAAGTTCCAAGCACCGTTATTGATAGAAAATCTGTTGTCGCCATTTTATAAATATTTTTGTTATTTCATCAAAACCCGTTTAGTAAGTTTTGCTTTAAGAGTAATAAACATCCACCCTACCATCCTCACAAACTGTCGCATTTCATCATCATCATTTATAATCACTGCGTCGTTGATCGAGTAGTCGCAAGCACGACTGCCGAGCATGAGGTCCTAATAGGTTCGATTCACAGGTAGGGCAAAGTGTTATTGGGTTTTTCCTTCAGGAATTTCTCAGTAGCAGCCACGGAGGCTGGATTTGTGCCCGGTTGATGGCAGTAGGCTCGCCCCCTATTACATGGGACTTAAACATAACTGCCGAAATGTGGGTGTACTATCAGGTACACCTCTGCCTTACCCTGCGGAGATTATAAGCGTGCGTTCATCATCATTCTCCGGCCCTTATCCCAATTCATTTGTGGTCGGCGCAGCCTGTCTTCTTCTTCCATACTTCTCTATTACTCGTCATCTCATCAGACACCTCTTTTCTTACCATATCATCCTTCACGTTATCCATCCTTTCTTTGGTCTTCTTCTACGCACATCTTCTATACTTCTACTAATATTATGAAGAGGTAAAATTTGTTTGTAAGTTTGTATGGAGGAGGTAATCAGGTTTAGGTTTTAAAGATATTTCATTCTCAAAAAAGACACAAAGTCACTTACATAAGAACAATGCTTAATATAAATTATATTTAAAGTTCGTCACAGACGTCACGGTAGCACTTATTATATTATAATACAGTAATCTCCGGAACGAATGATCCAATTCTAAAAATTCTTTCATTGGCAGAAAGCTACATTATTCGTGGGTGCTATAGGCTATAAATTATATTTATATCATGCATATTAGCCGAGCTATCACAGTTTTTGTGGACGAAGTCGCGGGCGAACTCATCATCATCATTTCAGCCGAAAGACGTGCACTGCTGAACATAGGCCTCCTCCAAGTGTCGCCACATTGACCGGTCCCGTGCAACTCGCATCCAGCGGATCCATGCAACTTTCACCAGGTCATCGGTCCACGTAGTGGGAGGCCTATGTCGCGGGCGAAGTGCTAGATTATAATAAAAATATAGAGAACTTAGTACTTACAAGTCAGGGTTATCAATAAACTTCTCAGTGTATTTCTGGGCCTGCGCCTGCGCTCTTTCTGTGGCGTCTGCCTCAGCAGCCAGCTCGACTCCTTCTTCTATGATCTCTTGCAGATAGGCCTCCACTGTTCCTTGAGTTACGCCGAGAATCTAGAATATTGAAATTAGATTTTTTTTCAGATGTGTATACATATAATGTAGAGGGAGTGAGGAAAAAGATAAAAAAACATCAATAAATCTCAGATTTAGTGAAAGGCCACTATATCCTCGAACTACAGCAGTGACAGCCTAGTGGTGTGACCGTCGGACTGTCAAGTCATAGGTCTCGAGTTCGAACCCAAGACACGCACCTCTGATTTTTCGGATTCATGTGCGCATTGTATAATTATAACTTGCTTCGGTGAAGGAAAACATCGTGAGGAAATTAGCATGCCTGAGAGAATATTTCTCGACGGCGTGTAAAGCCAAGTCAGAGGCCCATGGGCGGCATAAAAACCCTGACACCAGGTTACCACGAAAAAGAAGAAGATCCTCTAACTACTTACTACTAGGACCTACTATGAGATGAAAATGAAAGTTCCTGAACAGCCAGGTGTTCGTTTTAGGCCCTTTTTACCCGGCTGCCAAGGAAGGGTTATGTTTTTCGCGCGTATCTTTGTTTGTTTTTTGTAAATTTCTTTATTACCTCATCATCATCATCATCATTTCAGCCGAAAGACGTCTACTGCTGGACATAGGCCTCCCCAAGTGTACATTGACCGGTCCCTCGGTTATTACCTCGTAAGTTACAAATTGCTGGATGAATTTCGACGATTAAGGTGTAATTACATTTGTCTCAAAAACCCAAGTGTCCTTAGACAGGAGCATTTTTATAAAAAAAAAAACATAATGGCCGATTTTTGGCGCTAAATTGTAAGCCGTTAATGTCGTCTCATCAGACATCCTTTCTTGCCATATCATTCTTCACACAGTCCATCCATCGTTTCTTTGGTCTTCCTCTACTCTTATAGCCATCCTCAGTCATACTCAAAACTTTCCTCACGACATGAAGATGATAACCATAGATAGACCAGAAAGATGGAAGGACTGTGTGAAGAATGATAAATGGCCAGAAAAGGGGTGACTACTAAGACACCGACATCCTCGAGAGAAATATAGAAAAAGAAGACATGCTGCATCGACACCACAAATAAATTGGGACAAGGGCTGGAGAATTATGATGATGATACCTGTTTGAACATCTCATCGTGTTCCTTACGACGATGTTCTTCCCTCTGTCTCCTGCCAGCTTCAGCAGCCTCTCGCATCGTCTTCTCGCGCACTGTTGACAATTTCAATAATTTAAACAACATCTGTCCAGCCTCAGCTATTGAAGTCGGTTTCCATTCTACCGGATGCAGCTGAATTCCATCACTTTACACGGAGCGACTGCCTATCTGACCTCCACAACCCAGTTGTTAGCAACCCGTAACGACAGTCAAAGATCTGTGGGAGATATTCGGGATCAACCCGAACAACGGACAGCGTTTATTCCCCGACCGTGGTTCAGTGCTTATGTCAGGTAAAGTTGTGGGCTTTTTTGAATAGGAATTTGTCACCACCAGCCCATGCAGAGTATAGATTTGTAGCCGTAGACTCGCTTTCTATCACATAACACTCTGCCTCACCTCTGCAGAACCTCTCAGGCAATACCAGCTTGGTGTACCACCTGGAAACGAGGAGCCATGGCTGACCAGGAAGTCTTTGAATAGACTCCGGGGACAGGTTGGTTGAAGCAAGAAAAACGTGGTCAGGCGCAGATTCATAGATGACTCTGCCCTGGAGTGTAACTATGGTGTTGCCCCACAAACGATGGGACACTTGATATCATGTCCTGCCTGTTCTATTGTTTGCACATCACAGGAGCTGATGGACGCTACTGAAAGTCTCAAACTCGTCGCCAAATTTTGTGCAGCCACAATTTAAATTGTCGTCGACACGCTAAGAAGACGCATGGTGTCAAGACTTACAGGCTATGATAAGGAAGGCATGCTGCCTCCTCTCCTCCTTCAGCCTTCGGAGCTCCTTCTCCAAGAAGTCCAGGGCGGCAGACACGGCTCCGCCGCAGAGCTCGTCCACAAGCGCTGATATTGTGTCCTCCTGTAAGCATATTTTTTAAGGTGATTATCCCCTTTAAGGGACTTTCGCCTTTAAAAGACACCTGCCAATTTGTAGCCTACAATTTTGAATGTCAGTTTTGTTATAGTACTTTTACATTTAGTTTACGTCTGGCAAGTCAACTGAACAACAACCTTGTCGTAATTAGAATATAGATTATTGTTATTTGACAGACCTGTCTGAACAGCAACCCTATTATAACGATAGCAGTTCACTGTGATTTTGTCAGTGATGCCCAATCACTGAAGTTTATTAAGGACCTCGCTCGATATTCAATGGGGAACTTTACACTAGGGAATAGAGATGTTACGGAAATACTCGAACGAACGACGCGTGAAATCAGCTGTTCACTTCCAGCTGTTCACTTACAGAGTTCATCGAACTCGTCGTCGAGCTTGCCGTTCGCTGCATGCGTTTTGCCACGGTAACGATACATTGCGTATAAAGAAATGAAACAAACCAAAATTTATTGGATTCCCATAACGTCTCTAAAATAATTTCTTGTACCGGTCATCTTAGTATGATATACTGAATTCACCCCATCAGTCTGCGGAGGAAGGAGCTGTATTATGTGTAACAATAATGACTTGGTACCTTAAGTTCCATCTCAGTCCTCCTAGCATTAAATTCTCGGGCCTTCGACTCCTCGTTAGCAATCCTAGCTTTGTCCTCTTTTTGAAGGCCATGTGTGGTCTTTAACTCTTCGGTCAATTCAGCAGCTCGAGTGCGACCTTCATACATCTTTTGGAGAAGTAAATAATATTCTTATTATTTCCTTTATTTATATCTTTTTTTTTTTCTCTTTTTTTTTTATTTTTTTTCAGCTGCATCCGGTTAGCAGTCTAACTAGTCTAGCCGACCCCAATATAGTTGGGAAAAGGCTAGGCAGATGATGATGATAAAAAATTATTTACATTATTAAATATTATTTAGAAAAAAAAAACAATATAAAAATATAAAAAATTGTAGCCCACCGGTATCGGGAACAGGGTCCAAGCCACCGGCAGTCAGGGCTCCAGAGAAAGGAACCTCCTAACAATACGAGCCGTGTCCAGGAGTACCGCTTTCTGAATCAAGCCCTTGATCTAGCTGCCTAACGAGAGCCTCCTCAGGTATTGGTCGAGGCTCTTGGTAATTAAGCCATGGGCTGATACAACTATCAACTATTATATTTATTATTTTTTAAACTTTACCCCACACTAAACATTTCTCCTGTATCGTGGGTGCGTTTACAAACATCTAAACTCACATACACAAACAACCAGACCCCATTATGGTACCACGTGGCCACGGTTTATGGTAAAACACGGTCATTTGTGCGTTTGAATAATACCGTACACCGTGATTTTTCACCCCTAAAAAAAGTCGTTTCCCAGTAACTGCTTTTGCGCATTGTTGCTTAGATTGATGTCCAAAAAACTTTTTTGCAAAGAAAAATTACCAGACTTCCAAAAAAGTTTTAATTTTACCTTTTTTTTTTTAGTAGTGGTAGCTCGCTCAAATCCTTTCCATCATCATCTTCCTACCCTTGCCCCATTCTACTTGGGGTCGGTGCAATACGTTTTCTTCTTCCATTCTCCCCTGTCAGACGTCACGGCATGGGGTGCGTTGTCAGAATTCCTCCTCGTGTGCCTGATGGCTGCCGGTCCCTCTCGATACGTCTGGAGGGAATAGCAGCTGCTGGGCCGGTGCACCCTGGGCGTGGGCAGTATCCTTCCCCGAGGAATGGGAAGAGATTCTTATTCCTCGGGGAATGTTACTGTCCATGGCTAATATTCTGACATGGGCGGGTCCCTCATGGACCAAGGGGGCGTTGCTCCGCGTGACCCTCTGAAAAGCAGAGGGCACAGCGGAGGAGCAAGGGCGGGCTCGGTGTGCACTTACCCTGCCTCCGAGCAGACAGTGAAGGACGTGCGTTCCTCACTGTCTCCGTCGATATCGTAATCCCACCGTCGAAGTGTCGTGGAACACGTCTCGCGGCTTCGATTGGGACCGAGGGTCTTGGCTTAACCGCCCGGACCACGAGGTAGAAAACCTCTATAAAAAGTTACCCCGAATCTCAAGCGGCGGCGCACCGCGAGGAGATGTATGGCTGACGGGTTCCTTTGGAAAATCAGTCTCTAGTGCGAACCACTGCCGGGCCTGGCTATGGCTTATCTGGGTACAGGGGGCACTGCCCAGATGGACTTTTTATTTCCCCCATACTCGTGGGAACAGTATGGAAACAAATACAACCCAAAACACGGCCGATATCGGCGAAGGAAGGGAGGAGAGGGATGCGGTGTCGGAGTCCGGCGCCGCATCCAGCGAGGTGAGCGCGGGAGGCTCAGTGAGCTCCCAGCGCGGGAGGCTCGGGGCTGCTGCGGGGAACAGGGAGTTCCTACGCAAGCGGTCCAGGCCGGTAGGCGACCGAGAGTCGTCGTCAGATGGGGAGCTGGCTTCGGCTCGTAAGATCCCCACCAGCAAGCGCGGCGGGATCCGTGGCAAGGGGAGAGGCCTCTCTGCCACCGAGAGGTCGGCGCGGCTTGCCGAGGAGGGGCGCCATCCGGGGGTGGCCACCGGTCACGGGGTGGCCCGTTCGGGCTCCTCTGGCGACGAAGCGGGTGCAGATGGCGGCTCCGATGCGGAGCGTAAGGCCGGACTCGCGAAGGAGGTGGAGGCGGCGCTGAGGGCTGTCTCTTTGAAACAAAAGCCCTCCACCAGGCAAAGGGCTATACCTGCAGCGGTCGCCTCCATTATGGCGGCAGCGGAGGCCAGATTTGTTGGGCCCCCGCCAGACGGCGTGGCCAAGCTGAGGGCGGAGGTCGCTCGACTGACGGCCGCCACGGAGCTTCTCCAAGAGGAGAATATGAAGCTCCGAGCAGACCTGGCCAGTTTGCGCGAGTCCGGCTCTCGCGAGGCGCCCCAAAATGGGGGCCAGAAGCATCCAAGCCAGTCCGTGCCGGTGGAGAACCAGGTTCTGAATCTGGTTCGGCAGGAGCTGGCTGCCTTCCAGGCGAGGTTCTCCGTCCTGGAGGGCATTGTCCTGCGCCCCCCCCTAGCGGCAAACAAGGCGCCCCCGGGACCGACGGCGGCCTCATATGCATCTGCTGTGGCCTCCGCACCGGGGCCGTCCAGCCAGCCCCCCGGCAGGGTTATGTCAGCCCCGACGAAACCGGCTCCGGTTAGGAAGGCGGCGGCCCTGAAACAGGGCAAGGCGGCGGCCCTGAAACAGGGCAAGGCGGCGGCCCAAAAGAAGGGCAAGGCGGCGAATATGCCAGCGCCAGCCGCGAGACAGCCGCTATCGCCGCCCCCCCCGCCCCCTAAGCCTTCCGCGGCCGAGACCGGGTGGCAGGTGGCCGGAGAAAAAGCAAGGGAGCGATCGGCGGCCAAAAAGGCCAGGAGGCAGGAGCAGAAACGCCGGCAAAAGGAGCGGGGCGTCGCGGTTAGGCTCAGCACCCCAAAGACCGCAGCTGTAGTGATTACACTACAGCCGGACGCGGAAAAGAGGGGCGTGACCTACCGCGACGTGCTCGCTAAGGCGAAAGCGACGGTGGATCTCGGAGAGCTTGGGATCACCGGGGGCCTCCGGCTTAGAGTCACCGCAACAGGGGCTCGAGTGCTGGAGATCCCTGGCGAAACCCGTGGCTCGTCCGCCGACGCTCTGGCTGAAAAGCTTAGAGCGTCCCTAAATGCGGACGAGGCCCGAGTGTCCAGGCCCGTCAAATGCGCAGACCTGCGCATACTGGGTCTGGACGACTCGGTGACCGAGAAGGAGGTGGTGGCCGCCGTCACCAGGACCGGTGGGTGTCCTGCCGAGCAAGTCAAGGCAGGCACCTTACGTCCGGACCTGTCGGGCATGCGAACCATAACGGTAAGCTGCCCTGTGACGGCGGCGAAAGTTATTGTGGAGGGCCGAAGGCTCTTGGTGGGCTGGGTTTCGGCGCAGGTGAAGCTGCTGGAACCCAGACCTCTGAGGTGCTTCCGCTGCCATGTGGGGCACCACGTGTCGGTCCGGTGCACCTCGGAGGTGGACCGCAGCGGCCTGTGCTTCCGCTGCGGCCAGCCTGGTCACATGGCCGCGGCTTGCTCCGCCGCGCCGCGGTGCGCCGCATGTGCGGCAGCTGGCAAGCCGGCCGATCACCGGGCAGGGAGCAAGTCCTGCGGTACTCCCGCCAAGGCCAGGGGCAAGGGAAGGCCCTCCGCCACCACCGCCAAAACCCCCACCGTCGCCACCACCGCAGCCGGCGCCACTGTCGCTGCCGCTGCCGCTACTGCTGCAACTTCCGCAGCGGGGCCCTCGCAGGGGGCCCGGGAGGGGGCTGAAATGGAGTGCCAGTAACGGCCCCATTACGCCTTCTCCAGGCGAACATCAACCACTGCGCCTGCGCTCAGGATCTGTTGCTCCAGAGCATGGCGCAGTGGTCGATTAACATCGCCGTGGTCGCTGAGCCGTACTTTGTCCCGCCCAGGGATGACTGGGTTGAGGACCTTAGCGGCTCAGTGACCATAATTACGTCGGTCGCCGCCGGTACCCCGACCCTTGAGAGTGTCAGGAAGGGTCAGGGGTGCGTAGCAGCACGGTTCGGGGAGATCGTTGTAGTGGGAGTCTACTTCTCCCCGAGCCGAACTCTCGCCGAGTTCCACAACTCCCTCACGGAGTTGAGTGTCGTCATCGGAAGCCATTCCCTCCCCGTGCTTGTGCTCGGGGACTTCAATGCCAAGAACTTGGCTTGGGGTTCTCGTTACACGGACGTGCGGGGTAGAATGGTGGAGGACTGGGCTCTGGAGACAGGCCTGGTCGTCCTAAATCGGGGTTCTGTCCCCACGTGCGTGCGGATGCGGGGCGAGTCGGTGGTGGACATCTCGTTCGCCAGCCCCGCTCTGTCGCCGCGTGTCGTTGACTGGTGCGTCATGGAGGGGGTGGAGACCTATTCCGACCACCGGTACATCCGGTTCGACGTCTCCACCCAGTCCTCAAGCGTGCCGGTCCTACAGGCCCCGAGTGGTCCGCGATGGGCGCTGAAGCAGCTGGACCGGGAGCTCCTCCTGGAAGCCTCGATCGTGCAGGCCTGGGTGTCATCACCAGTCAGGCCTGCCGACATCAACAACGAGGCGGGTTGGTTCCAGGAGGCCATGTCCGAGATTTGCGACGTGGCAATGCCCCGAGTTCGGCCAGGAAGCGCCCGGCGTCAGGTGTACTGGTGGTCGCGAGAGCTGACGTCTTTGCGCAAGGCGTGCGTTGCCACGCGGCGCCTGTACGCCAGGCATCGCAGGCTCCGCATCCGCCCTCCGGATGCGGCAGCCATTGAGGCGGAGCTGTACGAGGGGTACAGAGCGGCGAAGACCGCCCTCCAAGAGGCTGTCCGGCGGGCCAAGAACTTGGCCCGCGAGGAGATGCTGGAGTCTCTGAACGGAGATCCGTGGGGGCGCCCTTACAAGATGGTGCGGGACAAACTCCGCACCCGGGCCCCCCCGCTAACGCAGAGTCTCCGGCCTGAGCTCGTGGAGGACGTGGTGAGCGCTCTGTTCCCTTCGCGAGGGGAGCATCCTCCCCCGCCTATGGCTCCGCCGCCGCGTGCGGTGCCGGAAGCGGACCACACCGATGACGATGACGACGTTCCGGAGGTGACCGGGGTAGACCTGAGAGTGGCGGTACGCAGGCTGAAAGCCAGAAACACCGCCCCGGGACCCGATGGCTTGCCTGGCAAAGCCTGGGTCCTGGCCTCTGAGGCTCTCGGGCCCCGACTGGAAGGGCTCCTAAGCGCATGCTTGGAGAGAGGCCAGTTTCCGCTTCGTTGGAAGACGGGGAAGCTGGTCCTCATCCGGAAACCAGGGCGCCCTGCGGACTCTCCGTCCGCATACCGGCCCATCGTGCTGCTCGACGAGGTGGGCAAGCTCTTTGAAAGAGTCATTGCCAACCGCCTCGCCGGGCACCTTGCGGGGATGGGGCCGGATCTTGCGGAACACCAGTTTGGTTTCCGCAAGGGGCGCTCGACGGTGGACGCCATCATGCGCGTGAGAGCCCTCACGACGGGGGACGCGGTGTCCCGGGGCGGGGTCGTCTTGGCGGTGTCTCTTGACATCGCCAACGCCTTCAACTCCATGCCCTGGAGCTGTATTGGGGAGGCACTCCGGTATCACCGGGTGCCGACCTACCTTCGTCGTGTGGTCGGGGACTACCTGACGGATAGAGCCGTCGTCTACCCTGGTCGAAGCGGAGAATGGAACCGGCGAGAGATGTCGTGCGGTGTTCCACAGGGATCGGTTCTGGGGCCGGCCTTGTGGAACATCGGTTACGACTGGGTGCTGCGCGCCGACCTCCCTACCGGCGTCAGCGTAGTTTGCTACGCTGACGACACGCTGGTACTGGCACAAGGGAGGTCGCACGAGGCGGCGGCCGAAAACATGACAGGCGGGGTAGCGATAGTCGTGGAGAGGATCCGGCAATTGGGTCTCGAGGTGGCACTGCACAAGTCCGAGGCCATGTGTTTTCATGGGCCTCGGAATGCGCCACCGTCGGGATCCCTACTGACGGCGGGAGGGGTTTCCATCGGCGTCGGGTCGACGTTGAAGTACCTAGGACTCGTCCTCGACAGCCGGTGGAACTTCGTGGAGCACTTCCGACGTTTGGCTCCCAAACTGGAACGGACAGGGGCTGCCTTCAAGCGGCTCTTGCCCAACCTGAGGGGTCCAAACGCCTCCTGCCGGAGGCTATACGCGGGGGTCGTGCGGTCCATGGCTCTTTACGGGGCCCCGGTGTGGGCGCGTTCTTTGAGGCGGCAAGCCGCCCACTACCTGAACGCGCCCCAAAAGGTAATAGCCATAAGGCTAATCCGGGGGTACCGCACGATCTCCGGCGAAGCGGCTAGCCTCCTTGCCGGATTGCCGCCATGGGATCTGGAGGCGATAGTCCTCGCACGCCTGCACGAATGGCGCGCGGAGGCACTACGTCGGGAGGAAACTCCGCTGCCGCGGCAAATTGCCGCTCAGCGGACAGACCTCCGGCGTGATCTCATGGCGACATGGAGAGAGCGACTGTCGCAACCCCGTGCAGGGCACGCCACCATAGTGGCGATAAGTCCCCTCTTTGAGGAGTGGCTAGAGAGGCGCCACGGCGCCCTCACCTACCGCCTGACGCAGGTCCTCACCGGACACGGTTGTTTCGGGAGGTTCCTGCACCGAATCGGGCGGGAGGAAACGCCCGGGTGTTTCCACTGCGAGGATCGTCCGGAGGACACGGTGGAGCACACCGTGGAGGTTTGCCCCGCTTGGGCGGAGCACCGCCGTGTCCTCGTAGCGGCGATTGGCGGCGGCGATCTCTCGCGTCCGGCCTTGGTTCAAGCCATGGTCCGGAGCGAGAGGGAATGGGAAGCCGTCACCTCCTTCTGCGAAGCAGTCATGCTAGTGAAGGAGGTGGCGGGACGTGAGAGGGAAAGAACCTCACGTCCCAGTCGCCGCGGGAGACGCCCTGGGCGTTGGGGGTCACGTGGTGGCTCCCGGCCACCGTAGGCGCGGGCCTGTGGACGGCGAGTTATGGGCTAGCTCGCCGTCCGGCCGTCTTATGACGACAGGCCGTGTCGACGGCGCGTTCGTGTTCCACGTGCGCCTCAAAGAGATGTCAGCAAATAAGTAGGGGTCCGCAAGGACCGATGCCTGCCAGGGCTGCGGGACTGTTCGAAAGAGATACCGTGGCCCTGGAATACAAAGGGCAAAGAAGGAACATGGATGGGTTTTAGTCAGTACAAGTCTGACACTCCCTTCCGCTCCGCCCAGAGTGGGGGGGGTCATTTGATGATTTCCCATCCGAAAAAAAAAAAAAAAAAAAAAAAAAAAAAAAAAGACGTCACGGCATCATTTACTCCTTTCTCTTTCATATCAGCCTTCACACAATCCATGCATCTTTTCTTTGGCCTTCCTCTTACTCTCCATCCATCAACATTCATGTCCATTACTCTTTTAGTCACATGCGTTTCATCCCTCCTTATTACATGTCCATAATAAGACAAACGACTTCCTTTCAATTTTTCTGTAACAGTCGCTACTTTCAAACTTCCTCTTCCTTACCTTATCCATTCTTGTCACACCACACATCCACCTCAACGTTCTCATCTCCGCTACATGCAATCGTTTTTCATCCATCTTTTTCACAGCCCAGCATTCTGATCCATACAGTACGACAGTTCTAATCACGGACTTGTATATTTTCCCCTTAAACTTGAGGGGCATTACATTGGGGGGGTTACATTGTAACTAGAAAATATTAGCACATCATCCAAATACACGAAAATGCATATTAAAGAGGATAACTCATAAAGTACTTAAGCAAAGTTAATAAAATGTAAAAGAGACAACCGCGCGAGCTTTTTTTAACAAATGAAAGAAGTAATCACGAAGAAATCGGTGGAATACATCATCATCTGACTAGCCTTTTCCCAACTATGTTAGGAGCGGCTTCCAGTCTAACCGGATGCAGCTGAATACCAGTATTTTACATGGAGCGACTGCCTATCTGACCTCCACAATCCAGATAGTACTAGGTAATACAATACCCCTTGGTAAGACTGAATGTCAGACTTTTTTTTCGCTACTACCTGTAACGACTGTCAAAGATCTACAAATGACACCCGGGACCAACGGCTTAATGTGCTTTCCGAGGCATGGAGGAAACTCGGTATATAATGGGTGGTTACACATCCACAGACCAACCTAGGCAAGCACGGCTTAACCTAAAGATCGATCCGAGCGGCTGTTATTATTTAGCCACAAGCTCCTCCGTAATCGGTGGAATACATAACCTCCTTTTTTAGAAATCGGTCACAATGCTTGGTTGACGGCTTCGTGAATAATCCGTTTACACACTGTATAGTTATAACGTTCTTACCAAATTCTGCACGGCACGCCCCCTGATGACTCTCTGTAGTACTAGAGCGGCTTGATGTGCGATTTCCTGTTCATCTTCAGGTCCGTCCACTTGAGGAGTTGGAGGTCTAGCAGCGACCGGCTCCTTGCGCGCTTTCAGCACGTGGAGAGGACCTGCCGTCATTTTGGCGGCACCTAATCGGGCCTCTGGAAGTTGAAAAAACCTTTAGGGTCCCCGCACACGGGCCACCGGCCACAGCCACAAACGCCTTCACAAGAAGCTAGAAGCGGCTACAAAGGTAGCTGAACCGCGCGACAGCCACTTGTGGCCGGTGGTCGACACTTGCGGTCGGTGGATGTTACTTTTTTCAACCCATGCAAGCAGTTTCATAATGGACTCGCACAAAGAAGGTTGCCTGAGGTAAGGAAGAGGCGTGGGGAATCGCGCGAGTGGCGTGTGGCGGCGTTTAGTGGCCGGTGCGGGCCACAAGAAGCGAGCAGCGACGATTTGTAGCTTGTGGCGGCCACCGGCGTCAACCGTGTGCGGTGAGTCCATGTAAAATGTATGGAAACTACAGGAAATATGCCGGTGGCGTCGTTTTGTGGTTGCTGCCGGTGGCCTGTGTGCCTTAGTCATTTTAAATGAAGACATTGCGTCTTTGGGAGTATGAAGAACAGGGTGTAAAGTTCTTCATCCCCCATAGAAAAGGGAGGATCCTCCGACCAGACGGGTGTTGTGGCTGGTGGGCTACTGCCCGACAGTTGTTGTCACGTGTTGTGACGTGAAAACGGGTAAACAAAACTCAGCCGGTTCCTACGAAAGTGCGATACCTACGCGGTTTAAATGTATGGAATAGCTGATTTTTTTGTTTATTTATTTATTTAGTTATGTACACACAAAATACTTAACAAGACATTACATGAAGATAGAAGAGCACAAAGGTACTGCTTATTTCATGCGAAATCTCTTCCAGCAGACCTGCGAGAGGAAAGTAGGAAGGGTAGGTAGAGGGGAGGGGGGGAGGTAGGAGGGGGGGTAGTTTTTTTTTAGTTACCGACGAAAATTTTAGAATGATGTACTGATTACGTAGTAACCGTTTTCACGTCGGTGTCCCTTCCACTCCGTATATCATCTGCCTAGCCTTTTCCCAACTATATTGGGGTCGGCTTCCAGTCTAACCGGATGCGGCTGAATACCAGTATTTTACATGGAGCGACTGCCTATCTGACCTCCACAACCCAGTTACTACTGGGTAATACAATACCACTTGATAAGACTAGTTGTCAGACTTTTTGGGCCACTGACTGCCTAACGACTGTCAAAGATCTACAAATGACAGCCGGGACCAACGGCTTAACGTGCTTTCCGAGGCACGGAGGAAACTCGGTATGTAATGAGCGGTCACCCATTCAAAGACCAACCTAGGCAAGCACGGCTTAACCTAAAGATCGACCCGAGCGGCTGTTATTATTTAGCCACGAGCTCCTCCATTCCGTATAGTGTCGCGGATAACTTTTGACCCCGAAGACTTAGGCCTGTGTACCTCGTCGCACACCCACATTTCGCCAGTTATGTTTAGGTCCATAACAGAGGGTATGGAAGAAGAAGACATGCTGCGTCGATCCCAAATAAATTGGAATAAGGGCAGAGGCATGATGATGATAGATAATAGAGGGTGAGCTTATTGCCATCAATCGGGCATAAATACTTGATGGAAATTCTTGATTGGAAAACCCAGTAACAGTTTGCCCGACCTGAAAATCGAAGCCAGAACCTCATGATCGGCAGTCGCGCTTACGACCGTTAGACCAACGAGGTAGACTTGGAATAATCATCATTTTGATAAAACATACTGCTCGTGGGTGAGTACTAACAGTCGAACTGGTGAATTTTCAAGGTAAACCTGGTTAAGCATCGCTTACGCAGGTCGGTACGTGGATGAGTGACCATCTATCTATAACATACTGAGATACATACATCCGTGCCTCAGAAATCACGTTAAGTTAAGAAAAACATTTGCTTGGAAACGTTCAAATTGGCTTTGGAAGGTTTTATACAACATTAGTTTTAGTATATGCGAAACCTAAAACACGTGTCTAGTATTTTTATGTAAAGAATCTATGTACAAAATTTCAAAACTGTGTCATGAAAAATCACAAAGTTATAAGCTTGTTCTGTTTCCTTGTTGTCCGCACAAAAAAGTGGTTACCACGCGGCGAGCTCGCGTGCGCACCTCCAGCGTCGTCTTGAGCTCATAGATAATAATAATTTGGCAGTAGGTACCTAAATGATGGCAATAGGTACTTAGTGTCGCTCGGTGTCCAACTTGCAGCCTTTTTTATATATTTTTGGGAAAAGATATAACATGGTTTAAATATTATTGGAATCGATTCAGTTACTTATTCTGAACAAACTATATTTAGGTTTCGCATATACTAAAAATAATGTTGTAGAACTCCTGTAATTTAAGGTGAGCGGCAGAAATATGGTACTTATGCTTTAGGACCCGACTGACATTCGAAAATCTTTCTTAGTGGTGACAGGTTTACAGAAGACCGAAAGTCTGACAACTAGTCTTACCAAGGGTTATCGTATAACCCAGTAATGTGAGTCTTGGAAGTCGGTTTGGTTTTTGCCAACTGAGATACGGAACTCTAAAAACATGAAAGCTTAAAACGTCAACTTACTCATCAATTCATTATGTAAATTCTCCAAGAACTGTTCACTCCACTTCGTCTCCCGCTCACACAGCTGCGTAGGGTCGCGACGCAGGTGGTGGCCAGAGCAACTCTTCGTTAGGTCCTGCCCGCACTTATCCAGCCACGAGGGAGGCTCTGCCAGGGCTTTGTGGTCTTCTAAGGCTGAGGATCGATAGCGTATAAGAGAAGTTGTGTAATTCGAGCGCTCCCGCAGACGAACTACGCGAACTAGTTCCCAGATTTCTCGCTCATTAGTTTTCGTTCGATATGACCGAAGTTTTAGAGCGAGAATGAGCTAATTTTATCGCAGATTTTATCTTCATACTACGAATTATAAATGCAAAAAATTTTGCCAAAGGTTTTATATGAAATTTGGCACACAGATACTTTATAACCAGGATTAAACATATGATACTTTTTATCCCGGTACTACGATCCCGTGGTAAGGTTACCGAGCTCCACGCGGGTGAAGCCGCGTGCATAGCCTAGTAAAGTAATATTTCTATACTAGCTTTTGGATCGATAATTTAGAATTTGACACTCAATTTGAGTCGGAGCGAAAGACATGTGGCGCCATCTATTATCATAAGAACGTTATTGTTGTTTTCCTCGGGAACAGTGCTTGTTTTCGGGATGAAAGGTACCCTATGTCCTTTTTTTACGCCTGACAACGTATCGCAAAATTTCAGAATGATTGGTTTAGTGGTTTAGGCGTGAAAAGGTAACAAACAAACAAACTTACTTTCGCAATTGTAAGATTAGTTAGGATAATAATTAAACTATTTAGATACGAACAATGATATTATAAAGAAAGATACGCTACGTTCATACTGAGCGGCATTCAAATATCGTTGCGTTGTTACGACTGCGGTAGATAATACGGAACGAGATAGTTATTGCGCTCGAAGTACTTAAATTACGACAATTGTCTGAATTTGTCTGCAATAATTTACGCGCGCTAGTGCGATATCTACCTCTTTTTATTTATAATATCATTGGATACGAATACAATAAACTTAATGTAAAAAATAACAGATACCTAACTACTTTAACACACGAGCGTACGAGTGCAGTAGCAAAGCGATCGAACGATCTGCAGTTGTCAGTGTAGGATAGTAAGTAATCTCCGCATGCGTCTTACGCGCCTGGTATCCCTGCCTCACGACCTAGTGTTAGAGTACTAGGACTTCAGAACGCCACAAGAACCTGTATTGAATAACGGGCTGGAGTTCGCTACTCACGCAACAAAGAAGGTTTGTAAATGATCTCCGCGTGTGTCCTGCGTGTCTGGTAAGCATGCCTCATAAACTGACGTAGCTACTAGGAAATAAGAAGACCGTGGGAAAAATGTTAACGGATGGAGAGTGAGAAAAAAACCAAAGATAATTAAGAAATATATTGTTTTAGTTTAAAAACAATCTTTAAAGTGTTGTTATTTTATTCCTTGTATTTTTCTCAGCAAATCCTTTTATTTGAACCCATAGCATGGGAATGCATAAGAAATAACTAGACCGCCATCTTTGGGAGTTCGCCATATTGGATTTAGAATGACGTCACTTTGGTTTCCGATTAGAAAAGGAAAAGGGTCAAATTTAAGTTCTAAGATTTTTTAAATAGGGTGAGTGGTAATTAGTGACCGATACTTAAATACGTGATTGTACAAACTTGATAACAAACAACTTTACCAAAGATTCTTTTTTTTTATACCCATTCACTTTTATCTATCTATCTATAAGGTCCCATTAAAATAAATGGACACACTTTTAGAAATCATTCGTAAGTGTACACTAAGAAGGGATTTTTGTTCAATTCCTCCCCTAAGGGGTTAAAACGAGGGTTAAAAGTTTGTATAAAACGTGCTCAATTTTGCGAACAAAGTCAATGGGCAACAGCTAGTATCACAATCACTTTTGATATATATTTATAGTATTTGATATATATTTATAGTATTTTATATATCCTTGTAGTTAATCTTATTATTATTTAAAATTATTTTCAGATTTACACCTACCACTGCTTGTCTCTGCATCACCCAAAGGTTGACTGGTAGAAAATGCCTATGGCATTAAGTCCGCCTCTGTACTTATGTGCTTGAAGTGTTAAATAAATAAATAAATAAATAAAACTTACGGTGTGGGTGCTCTGCCTACCCTCTGTTGCACGGTACGATAGTAATGAGACAGAACGGCGTCACGCGGCTAACAGCTGATAGGTCAAAAACGCGCACGCGCTAGCTTGGTACGGCTGTTATGTTATTGTGATAAAAGTGAACAAGTATAAAAAAAATCTATGGGAAAGTTGTTTGTTATCATGAGTAGTGTTATGTAGGTGCGTAGGGACACAAGTAAAACTACTCACGGCTAACAGCACACTGGTTTAATCCTGCATTAGAGGTTCGGGTGCGGACGCAGCGCACACTTACATACGCGCTGCTCACACATACATATATAACACTTCCCCCTTATTTGACCAAAATTATATAAAGTTGAGTTTAATACAATATTAATTAACAATAGAAACATACAGAAGTTACAGAAAAGGTTTATAATCTACCCTGGGAATGTTTCTCAACAGTCTTTCTGGATTCCTTGACATTGGGTCCGAGACTGTATTTGTGTCTGCAGACGGTGGTGATTGCAGATCTGCCCCGTCAGTTCCCTCCCCCGCGGGACTCTGTTCCCGAGGGTCGCCAGGCAATGGCTCGCTACGACTGTTGTTAAAATCATCAAAGTCATAATGATGTTGCGCCTCCGCCTGTTGTGAAACATTACCCTTGCCATCTTTACATAATATTATTTGATTTTTATGTTTTTTCACATCACACGTCGAAATTAAGTCACGAATGAGGTAAAGTACTTTACCCAGTCTCTTTTTAATGATACCTTTGCACCAACGGAATGTAACATTATTTAAAAACTTTTTGTACATTATCTTATCACCTGGCTTAAACACTTGTTTATCACAACCTCCACGTGCTTTAATTTGCGAACACTGTTGACGGTAAACATTATTAGTGAGGGATGTCAGAGAGGCCGAAGGGGGCTTCGGACTGATCAGATCTAAGCGTGACCTCAACTTGCGGCCAAACACTAGCTCAGTACAATCACGTGTTTAAGTATCGGTCACTAATTACCAGTCACCCTATATAAATCTATTTATCAACACAGTCTAAGGTTTTTAGGTAGTGGCAATCTTGCGACTTGCCGATTGAATATAATAAAAATAATTTATTTATTTTCTCGCCACAGTACACATTGAGTACATATTTTTAGGGAACAGTTGGATACAGTAAGAATATTGCGGGAGACTGGTTCCTAAACTAGGCTTGGGGCCTGTATTTCAGGACGCCAGGTCTCCACCCTTTAGGTTTAATTCCAAATCAGACAGTGGTCGCGAGTCAGTTAACAATTAGTAGAGTGTGGTTTCGTGTAGTGAGTGAGGATGTAGAAGTTTGTGTTGCCTGGACAATATGACAAATAAACATTTTAAACAACGTCTCACAATAACATTACAGCCGTATGAAGTTCGCGCCCGCGCCATTGACCTATCAGCTGTTAGACGCATGACGTCGTTCTGTCTCATTACTAACGTACCGTGCAACAGTAGGTAGGCAGAGCACCCGCGCGGCTCGTAAGCCCGCTTTGTGATAAAGGTGAATGAGTATAAAAAAATGTTTCTTTGGGAAAGTTGTTTGTTATCATGAGTACAATCACGTGTTTAAGTATCGGTCACTAATTACCTAGTCGCCCTTTAAAGTTACAGGTAAAGCTAATAAAAGTATGTTAATTAAAATTGCAGCGGTGGCCCAGTGGGCAGCCACCAGGCAGCCCCGACTAACGAGCAGTAAGTCGTGGGTTCGAACCCAGCCAGGTGCATTACTTTGTGTAATTTATTTCATCACCACTGCTCTCAAAACGGTGAAGGAAAACATCGTGAGGAAACCGGCATGTCCTAGAACCAAAAATTGGGAGCCATGTGACATCTACCAACCCGCACTGGGCCCGCGTGGTGGATTATATTATAGCCCATTCCCTCTCACAGAGAGGAGGCCTGTGTCCCAGCAGTGGGAACATAATAGGCTGATTATGCTTATGCTAATTAAAATTGGATATATTTTGTGAGGAATGATATGAAAAAAAGGGGAGTAAATGATAGCTTAACGGTTTAAAGTAGACAATGGAACAAAAAAACGTGTTGCGCCGACTCCAAATAACATAATAAACATAACAGGAGAAAGAAGGACAAGAGAAACTTACACAACAGCCCCGGATCGTAAGTAATCTCCGCATGCCTCAAACGCGCCTGGTAACCGTGCCTCAAGAGCGGGGCGTGTAGATCAGACGCGGGACTCTTGGCAGCATAAGTCATTGACCCACAGCCGCGGGCAGCCTTCTTGGAAGCCACCAAGCCCAACATACCTCCGCCTTCGTGTATCGCTTTTAGTTTTCTTAGCTCTGTGAAAGAAATCGTAACATCACGATTATTTTGCCGAAGGGATGTGGAGTTGCAGAATATACCAGCACATGTAGCAAGACCACAGTAGAAACGGCTTTTGTCGACGGAAAAATCGACAAAATGACAGATCAAAAAAACAAATCTGTCATTTTGTCGATTCTTCCGTCGACAAAAACCGTTTTTCAGTTGTCATGCTACGCGTGTTGTGCGATATTATTATACAAAGTCCCTCATGGTTCCTTGTTACGGTCCTAATGACGTTTGATGTAATTTAAAGTGATACTGGATTTTATAAATAGGAAAATTCTTAATGGTAGTTAACAGCCCCAAGGCTGGACTTGTAGCCGGTGTGCGAAGGGTCTAAGGGACAGCCCTCCGCAAACTGATGCTGGGGTGACTTCAGTATATCATACTAGAAGATAACCGGTTCAACAAATAATTTCAGGAATGTTATGGGAATCCAATAAGAAGAAAGAAAGAAAGAAACAATATTTATTTGTCGCAGGGACATGACATGCATCATACAAAATTACAAAAAATAAACTATAAATTCAACAGGACGGAACAAAAAAAAAAGAAGAAAGTTAACAGCTTGCACGTCGTGACTGCGACAAGCAGGTTACCACTCAGCATGATGCTGTGCTATGGGGGGCCCACAACACAGCGCTGATTTTCAGTGGTCACCCGTGAAAAAAACGCACGGAAGCCAAGACAGCATAAATATTTTTTACATTAATATACACAATAACATAACACATATATTTATATTTATTTAATTTGACAACATTGGTCGACTATTTCCACAGACTAATATACTTATACTAAGTCCAAATGGGTTCAATGACTATAGTCGGCGGTGTTTGTTTTTTTTAAAATCTCGGCAAAAAGATATGCGTCTTTACGGCGTAAATATTTTTTGAGTATTTAAATTGGAATATAGAATATCATAGATAAACATGATTATTTAAAACAAATATTTACTTTTCTGAACAAATTAACATTTATTTGTGTTCTAAATTCAAAAATATTTGAATTTTCTATTTTTCATATTAGGCAGTCGCTCCATGTAAAATACTGGTATTCAGCAGCATCCGGTTAGACTGGAAGCCAACCCCAACATAGTTGGGAGAAGGCTAGACATATGATGATGATGATGATGAGGCTGTGTAGCGGCATTTGCTTCTTCTTCAACCTGGTGAAAGCAAAGCGCGGAAAAAAAGCAAATGAAATCAAAGTTTCCTAATAATTCCTGACAAAAATACTTTCCGTTCTAATATTTTATTTCTTCGAAAGTGTATTGAATAACTTCGTTTCATAATTGGGGATTTGTTACTGCAGTTCTCGGCTCCATAACACCCTCGCCTACAGCTCGGATGTTAATTCCGCCTCGAATGCAATAACAAAGTTTCATACTTAGCTGTTTTTTGATATGGAAAGAAAATTTCGAGAACTGTGAGCAGGGTGCGATGGTCTAATTGGTTAAGACATCCGGTGTACAGAATCGGAAGGTCGCAGGTTCAAACCCTGCTCGCACTCGAATTTTTCTTTCCATATCAAAAAACAGCTGTAGTTCCCCAGGGTCTGCGTTTAAAAATATTTACAATTTCCCTACTTATTTCAAAATGATATACCTCGGTCTCTCGTCTTTCTGATATTGTTGACTTTCCTGTCCATCTCCTGCTTCTTCACGTTCCAGAGCTTAGCCAGCTTGGTGCTGGTGCGGTTCGTCAGTTTCTTTCGCTGTGACTGTTGCAAGCGGTGTAGCAGTTCCAGGCGGATGCCTTGGAGTTCGTCTATCTCCTAGAAAGGGAATCTTGAATGTAATTATACCAGCTTTTTACTGTCCCACTGTTGGGCAAAGATCTCTTCTTTTACATACTAACCGAGGTTACAAGAAACTCGCTTTTGCCCGCGTCTTCGCTCGTGTTAATTTAGAATTTGACAGTCAATTCGAACTACTAAAGTTTCAATAAAATAACATAATTCAATCATGATTCGAAAGACACGTGGCGCCATCTATTATCTTAAGAACGTTATTGTTGTTTTCCTCGGAAACAGTACTTTTTATCAGGATGGAAGGTACACCTCACAACGTATATGAAAAATTTCATAATGATGAGTTCAGTGGTTTAGGCGTGAAAAGGTAACAAACAAACAAACTTACTCTCGCATTTATAATATTAGTTAGGATAGGTTTCTATTCTATTATAGAATAGAATAAGACATTTATTTCAGACGTAGTCTATATACTGTACACAGAAAAAAGAAGCACAGCACAGGAGCGCCAGTTTATGCCAAGCCCTGGACGCGACCACCCGCAGTGTCACAGTGTGTAGTCGCATCCAGTGCCGCCACATCGGCGAGTCCCAGCGACGCACGAACACGCTCAGAAGGCTGTTCGAGCTGGCACGCATGCATCTCATAAGGGACGCACAACGCTTCCGCATGATAGCACGAAAACCATCCATATTTGTCACCGCAAACATTGCTGAAGTGCTGCAGTGGCGCGGCAGACCGTACAGCACCCTGAACGCGTTTTTATAACAGCGTCTCCTTCCTTTTTCGTTTATGGCGGCGATTTCAGCGAAATCTAACCAGGATATATTATGGTGCACAAGTGTGTGTTCACTCTCTCTCTTCCCCTTCTGTAGGATGGCAATCCTTCACTCCCGGAGAGAGAGATCAGGCGCTAGAATAAAGTAATTCATCATCATCATTTCAGCCGAAAGACGTCCACTGCTGGACATAGGCCTCCCCTAAGTGTCGCCACATTGACCGATCCCGTGCGTCTCGCATACAGCGGATCCCCGCAACCTTCACCAGGTCATCGGTCCACCTAGTGGGAGGCCTTCCAACGCAACGTCTTCCAGTTCGCGGTCGCCAGTCCAGAACTTTTCAGCCCCATCGGCCATCCGTTCTGCGAGCAATGTGCCCTGCCCGCTGCCACTTAAGTTTGGCAATTCGTGTTTGGAATAAAGTGATTAACAGGATCTTATTACGATTATACGTACCGCCTCTCTAAAAAGCCAGTCCTTGACGACCACATCATCAACGATAGCATCTCTCTTCTTCATCCAACGAGGGAATTTGCCATTTTCTGCCAGGTCCATCCAAACACGAGCATGTCGCATTCTGCCAAAAGAACGAAGGTATAGGACATCAACCGTGACCCCAGATTTTTATATATAGACATCCCTAATCGAAGTACAAGTCTGACACTCCCTTCCTCCAGAGCGGGAGGGGTCATTTGATGACTTCCCATCCGAAAAAAAAAGGATGGATGGATTGATGGATGTTTGTTACTCTTTCACTCAAAAACTACTGACCGGGTTTGGATGAAATTTGGCACACAGAAATTGTAGAATCGGTCATTTATAGAATCGGTCAATTTTAGAATCGGTCATTTGTAGAATCAGTCATTTATAGAATTGTACATTCCGAGAATCGGTCATTTATAGAATCGGTCAATTTTAGAATCGGTCATTTGTAGAATCAGTCATTTATAGAATTGTACATTCCGAGAATCGGTCATTTATAGAATCGGTCAATTTTAGAATCGGTCATTTGTAGAATCAGTCATTTATAGAATTGTACATTCCGAGAATTGGTCAATTATAGACTCTGTAGTCATTTCGCGAATCAGCCATTCCTAGACTAAACCCATCTTGCCTAGCATTTACCCAACTATGTTGGGGTCGATTTCCACTCTAACCGGATGTAGATGACTACTAGTTTTTTTACATAAAGCGACTGCCTATCTGACTAATTCCTTGTTATTCGTCTGGTTAGTGCCAAACCTGGTGTCAGAGTTTTTAAGCCGCCCATGGGCCTCTGACTTGGCTTTACATGCCGACGAGAAATATCTCTCAGGCATAATGGTTTAGTTTCCTCACGATGTTTTTCTTCAGCGAAGCAAGTGATCATTAAACAATACGGCAATAGCTAGTAGATAATAAAGAATAGAATTAATCTTACTTGTTAATTATTTCAGTAGTATGGAAATCAGCTGGCAAGTCTCCGATGCGGTACGGAGAGCCTGGACCTGATCACAAAATGATTTAAATTCAAATTATATATTTGTAAACATAGGTACAACATAATAAGATCTAATTCGAATGTCAAGATCGCTATGTTTAAACTAATAGGCATTCAAATTTTGGATACTTATGAAACTAATTTTGAAAAAACATGCATTGTAAAATTCTAATTAAATGATTGAACTAAACTAAACTATATAAGGTGTAAACGGACCCTTCACGAAGACGTCAACCTACCATTCTGTACATCAAACTAAGTGACACTACGCAAAAAATACTGCTGGAAAAAGATAATAGTCTTTATGGTTTGAAAAATCAGGGTTAAATACAGTAATACTCAATGTAACGCACTCAAAACATTGTGCTGGTGGATGCATGGAATAGTACAGGGGTCATAGAGGTATTTAAAGTAAAATTAAAACATTTAAAACTAGTATTTAAAAAAAATTGAGTAAAAATTGAAACTTTGGCTTACAATATATTCGTAACTTGAAAGTTACCAGCACCCGTAGCATGACCACCGTAGAAATGCGTTTTGTCGACGGAAGAATCGACAAAACGACAGATCAACAAAAGAAATCTGTCATTTTGTCGATTCTTCCGTCGACAAAACCTGTTTCTACGGTGGTCAAGCTACACGTGCTGGTAAGGTCCAGAACAAAAAAATATCGCAATTAAGGGAAGAACAGGTGCCTCTCGGCATTGTTAAGGGTCTAGACACCCTTTATACGCACCCCATTCTAAATTATCAAGATACAGCACTTCAGGTATTTCTTCGCAATTCTCAGCCATCTTGCCATCAGGCTGCCATGGTATCGTCTGGGCTGAAGACTCTCTGTAATATAACATAACGTCTGCATTTCCCAAAGAGGTTTGTTTATTTAGAATAAAATAGAATACAATTTATTTGTTAGAATATTGTTGTTACTTAGGTGTTACACAAAACATAATGTCCATAATATTCTGCTGTTTCCAGCGTACAAATATTTCAAAAAATTAATAATAAACCATACAAAGTCGAGATTATGGAAAACGTTAACTACTATCAAATACAATGTCAATCAATTTAGGACCGCGCCTTTCGCTAGTTATGTTTAAGTCCCATGAAATAGGGGGTGAGCCAATTTTGCCATCAACCAGGCACAAATCCAGACTCCGTGGCTGCTACTGAGAAAATCCTGATGGAAAATTCCCATTAAGACTTCGCCCGACCCGCGGAATCGAAGCCAGGACCTCATGCTCAGCATTTGGGCTTGTGATTACTAGACCGACAAGGCTTTCGTCATAAACATGCATATTATTACAATTAGTATACTCATCCCTTATGGCTCATATCTAAAAATATTATAGACGCTACTGAAGGCGTCAAACTCGTAGCCCATTTCTGGGCCCAATCAATAATATTAGATTGATATCGACACGCTCAGGACTGTTTCATATTAGAGTATTTTCGGCGCGTGTAAGCTTGCTTTGGGACGCGCGAGTAGGCACGTATAGGCGCTCGTTTTACCATACGCGCAACTCGTACGACCGTTGACGCGCGTGTAAGCTTGTACAAGCTTGAGTAGCGAGAAAAGTCGTCACTTTTACTGACAGCTGTCATTTTAATCAAACAGACACGCGTAGACACGCGTTCGATTTTTTGAAGCGTGTAATATGGCGCGCGTGTACGCGTGTAAGCGAACACGACTTTAACGTGCTTTAAAATACGCTGGTCTGAAACCGCTAGAAAAAGATGCAGGTTATCGCGTTACTCCAGTGGTCTGGTTACCTGAAGAGGCTCTGGGTAGCACGGTTCCTCGGCTTGCCTGGTGGGAGCGGCACCACGAGCGGCGTATTGGGCCGGAAATCTGGGGTGGTAGATGGTATTGGCAGTACTTTTCTTGGACTAGAAGTAAAAATATTTGGTTAGAAGATTTTAAAGATGTCTAGTTTTTGAACGAGCTTGTCCTGGAACAACTTAGTATCGTCTATACTAATTTATATTAACATTTTAAAGAGGTAAACTTTGCAAGTTTGGATGTAGGGGTAATCTTCAGAACTACTGCTCCGATTCCGATTTTTTTTTCACTATTCAATGAATGTGAATGGGTCCATCCACATTCATTGAATAGTGCAAAAAAAATTCATTGAGTAGAGGAAGACCAAAGAAACGATGGATGGACTGTATAAAGAATGATATGGCAAGAAAGGAGATGTCTGATGAGATGACGAGTAATAGAGAAGTATGGAAGAAGAAGACATGCTGCGCCGACCCCAAATGAATTGGGATAAGGGCAATAGAATGATGATATTCAATGTAACTAATGTGTGAGGTATTCAGCTGCATCCGGTTATCTTTTTGGGTCAAGTCCGAACTACTGCAACGCCTGGAAGACAGAATCAACAGCGACGACGAGTGGCCAGCGGAGAAACAATTTAACTATCTTGAATCCCGCAACGAAATTAATCTGAAAAGAATAGCGGAGGAGTAGGAAAACATAATTTCTACTTCCCTCCACATCAACAGGCATGCATCCGGTTAGATTGGAAGCCGACCCTAACATACGTGCACGCGTAGCATGACCACCGTAGAAACGGGTTTTGTCGACGGAAGAATCGACAAAGTGACAGATTTCTTTTGTTGATCTGTAATTTTGTCGATTGTTCCGTCGACAAAATCCTTTTCTACTGTTGCTACGCGAGTTGGTTGGGAATAGGTTAGGCAGATGTTGATACAGGCTGTAAAAGGACCTTTCACGAAGCCGTCAACCAAGCATTCTGTATATCAAACTAAGTAACTTTACGCAAAAAATAATTCTAGGAAACGCCTTTTTTTTGGGTGAAAAATCACGTTTTACGGTAGGACTCAATGTAACGCACTCAAACCATTGTACTGATGGATGAATTGAATATTACGGGGTGGTGGAGGTAATTAAAGTAAAGTTATAACATTTAAAAATTGTATTTAAAAAAAACTTATGAAATGATTGGAACTTTAACCCCTAATATCTCTGTAACTAGAAGGTATGGTCTAGAACAAAAAAAAATATCGCAACGACGGGGAGAACAAATGCCTTTCGGCTTCTTTAAGGGTATTTTTATAGAACGTTATTTTTAGTATATGCGAAACCTGAATATAGTTTGTTCAGAATAAGTAACTGAATCGATTCCAATATTTTTTTTTTAAACCATGTTATATTTTGTCCAAAAAATATTTTAAAAAACTTACAAGTTGTACACCGAGCGACACTAAGTACCTATCGCAACCATTTAGGTACCTACTGCCAAATTATTATTATCAATGAGCTCAAGACAACGCTGGAGGAGCGCAAGAGTACGCGTCGCGTGGTAACTACGTTTTTGTGCGGACAACCAGGTAACAGAACAAGCCTATAACTCTGTGATTTTTCATGATACAGTTTTGAAATTTTGTACACAGACTCTTTACATAAAAAATACTAGACACGTGTTATAGCATATACAAAAACTAATGTTGTATATGCGTATTTTGACATATTTCGACCACATAATGCGAAGAGGTGGTAGTAGCCTTGAAAAGCTGGTCATTGTTGGCAATACCGAAGGCAAGAGAGCACGAGGCCGGTCGCCAACACGATGGTCCGACCAAGTAAAAGATATGTCCTCAAGCAAATTTCAGCAGGTGGTGATGACAGCTTTGGACCGGAGTCGATGGAGGCAGATTGCCCGTTTAAAGGGGTCCAGTGACCACGATCCTCAGTAATGAGGGACCGGTTTTTTACACCCATTATACTTCATCATCTGCCTAGCCTTTTCCCAACTATATTGGGGTCGGCTTCCAGTCTAACCGGATGCAGCTGAATACCAGTATTTTACATGGAGCGACTGCCTATCTGACCTCCTCAACCCAGTTAGTACCGGGTAATACGATACCCCTTGGTAAGATTGGTTGTCAGACTTTTTGGGCCACTGACTACCTAACGACTGTCAAAGATCTACAAATGACAGCCGGGACCAACGGCTTAACGTGCTTTCCGAGGCACGGAGGAAACTCGGTATGCAATGGGCGGTCACCCATCCACAGACCAACCTAGGCAAGCACGGCTTAACCTAAAGTCGACCCGAGCGGCTGTTATTATTTAGCCACGAGCTCCTCCTCCTTACACCCATTATACTTACGCAGCAGTAAATTTATAACAGTCCTTCCCATTGAACTCGGGTGTCGGCAGACTTTTCGCTTCCTTCACCCGGTTGAGGTAAGCGCCGTAAGATCGGTCTATGTGGTCAGGTAGTCGGCAGTTTGGGTAGTACACTGTTGAGGAAAAGGCATCATGAGGGTTCGAATATTTTCTTATTAACTGCCCAGGGGCTGCAGTCTCGACATAGATAGCGACAAAAATCGGTCGTTAAGTCATAACGATGTCAAATTTCTGTAATAGATTTTCAACCTTAAGGTTTTGAAATAAAGTTGAAAATCTATTATTATGATTTTTGTCGCTATCTATGTCGAGACTGCAGCCCCTGTTCGTTCTGTTCGAAAGCGTGGCTTCTGGACGTGGGTCCTGAGTTACATTTCCGGGTTGAAAAAACATAACATAACGCCTCGCCTGTAATCCCCGAAGATTTATTCAGATGTGTACCTAATAGTACACCCACATTTCGCCAGTTATGTTTAAGTCCCATGTAATTGCGGGCGATTCTATTGCCATCAACCGGGCCCAACTTTAGACACCGTGGCTGCTATTGAGAAATTCCTGATGGAAAAAATTTGCCCGATCCGGGAATCGAACCCAGGACCTCATGCTCAGAAGTCGTGCTTGCGGCCACCAGACCTACGGGCAGTCTGCCTGATGGTGTGTGCCTCGAAAAGCACGAAAAGCCGTTGGTCTTGCGCCTGATCTCTTCTCCGTATGACTAGATTGGTGTCCTATCAGACTATGTGAGGAAAATAACAGAGAAAGCACATGTGTTTGCACACACACTTCCGAACTGTAATATTTCATGCGTCAGTCTTCTTCTTTTCGTGTAGTTAGTGCCTACCCTGCACACGTAGTATGACCACCGCAGAAACCAAGACCTCGACCCCGAAATTTTTCGAATTCATGTGCGTATTGTATAATGATGACTTGCTTCGATGGAGAACATCGTGAGGACCAAACCAACATGCCTGAGAGATATTTCTCGACAATAAAGCCAAGTCAGAGGCCCATGGGCGGCTTAAAAACGTGTTTTGTCGACGGAAGAATCGACAAAATGACAGATCAGCAAAAGAAATCTGTCATTTTGTCGATTCTTCCGTCGAGACCCATCTATGACTTGGCAATCCGACGGTCATACCACTAGACTAGAACTCCGTAAGTAATATGGTTAGTTGTTTTAACATGGAAAGAAAAATTCTAGTGCGAGCAGGGTTTTAACCTGTGACCTTCCGATTCAGTACACCGGATGTCTTAACCAATTAGACCATCGCACCCTGCTCACAGCTCTCGAAATTTCTTCTTTCTTTTTTCTTTTTTTCTTTTTTCTTTCCTTTTTTTTCTTTTTTGGGGTTTGCGTATAAAAATATTAAAAATATGGTTAGTTGTCAACAAGTTGGAAAAGAACTCATTGCATTCTGCCCTTACGGTGGTTACCCAAGTAAAAATATGTCCCGCTTTTATGTAAACCATTACAAAATGTATTTACGTTAGTAATAATAAAACTCACAAACTTTCAATCTGGGCCGTAGACTGTGTTCTGAGAACATAGCGTTGTATATCGGCTGCAATATCTGCAAATAGAGAATACAATGTTGTAATGTCCTTGATTTGCAAAGTAGAGGATTCACAGGGCACCGCAATGCGCCTAGCATAACACCGCGCGAAAGTACAATTACACCAGAAACGGTGTGGGCTTCGAACATTCTCGTGTTGCTGAGTTACAAACAGAGGCAGTGTCTAGCTTTTGTTCTATTAAGCTTCGTAGTAGGTTGAGAAAGACAGAATAAGTATCTCCCTCTCCCTCTCTATCCATCAACATTAATATCCATTACTTTTTTAGTAGCATGCCTTGCTCACACACTTGTACACTATTATATATCCCGCGCGCAGCGATGGCTAATCTCTGTTGAGATTGACCGCCGTGACCGAGAAACAGTCAGCATCGTGCGTTTGTATTACTAGTAAATTATACACGATCATTCCCGAAGCAAATAGTTTTTCGTGGATATGTAAGCGCCGTGGCTATACAGGGTGTAAAAGAACCCTTTACGAAGCCGTCTACCAAGCATTCTGTACATCAAACTAAGACGCAAAAATTATTGATGTGAAACGACTTTTTTTATTGGGGTGTAAAATCACGTTTTACGGTATAACTCAATGTAACGCACTCAACAAAGTAGAAATACACATGCACATTCACACACACAAACACATACACACACAACAATTCAAACACTGTTTAAAAACAAGACGCATACACAGTTTCACAAACGCAGACAACTACGGTTACACAAAGAGCTGCTAATTAGTTTATAAATCATTAATTAACTGTTAAATTTTTCTTCTTAATTTTATTATTTCGTCACCTTTTGTAATAATTTGTGCAATAGTCTCAATACTGTTAATAACTAAGGGAAAGAGCGAGATATCCCCAACACAAGTATTATCAATTACTTACTGGGGATGTCTCATTTATAATCTATGTAACTACTTTTGGGACAAATAAACATTTTTACATTTTACATTTACATTTACTCAAAACTTGGGGCTGATGTATGCTTTGAATAGTCAACGGGTCATGGAGGTAATTAAAAAGCAGTATTTAATAAAAAAATTGGAACTTTGACCTCAAATATCTCCGTAACTAGAAGGTTCCCAGGTATGGCCCAGAACAAAAAAATTATCGGGGATGACGGGGAGAACAAGTGCCTTTCGGCTTCGTTAACGGTCTTTTTACACCCTTTATTTTACGCTGTTAAATAATGATATAATAGAGGTGCTTACACGTTGTGAGGAATCCATAGCCGCTTTGAAAGCGGTCCGCGCGTAGTCGCGAGCCCCCGACACGATGAACGCCGAATCTGACGACATAATACAAAAATAAATCAGTTAAACATTTAAAAAACCGGCCAAATGCGAGTTGGAGTCGCGCACCAAGGGTTCCGTACAAACTTGAAGACCTATTTTGTTATTAACTACACATTTACGGTTTTTAGTTTTTTCCTTTACATGTGCTGTAAGACATTGCTTCTTGCCAAATTTCATGATTCTAAGTCAACGGGAAGTACCCCCCGGGTTTTGATTCCCTTGCGAAATCGGAAAACATGCGTAAGTATGGGACATCGACGGTCATATCTTTTGATCACGTTGACTTACAAGTTTGATTTTTTCACAGCTGTAAGAGACTGTAGACCCAAGTATTTGATATAAATTTCAACTTAATACCTCAACGTATTGGCAGACAGACCGGACAACAAAGTGACATTATAAGTGTTCCTTTTTCCTTTTGAGGTACGGAATTCTAAAAAGACTTTCTGTCATTCATGTAAACTTTACCAGAATCAGAGCATAATCACCCTACAATGTTCCCACTGCTGGGACACAGGCCTCCTCTCTATGAGAGGGAATGGGCTATAATTCACCACGCGGGCCCAGTGCGGGTTGGTAGCTTTCACATGTCTTCGAATTTTTGGCTCTTTCCTCACGATGTTTTCCTTCACCGTTTTGAGAGCAGTCCTCATCATCATCATCATCGTGCGTCTCGCATCCAGTGGATACCTGCAACCTTTACCAGGTCGTCGGTTGAGAGCAGCCAAACACACGACCCCTGACTCGTGAGTCAGGGCCGTTAACATTGCTCCGGCAATATAGTAGCCTGTAGGCTCTTATTCTTACCGTGCAGATGGCAATACAGCGTTAGTCAGACCAGAGACTCGCACCAGTGCGCGGTTAAACCATAACGTAAATATACGTCGATTATAAAATCAAAAATATTCTTTTCACAATAATCCTACTTAATATATTATTATATGTTACAAAATATAAATGCAAAATATTGTGACGATGTACGGATGGATGGATGAGTGGATCTTTAGTTGCCTTTCACGCAAAAACTACTGAACGGATTTGGATGAAATTTACCACACAGATAGTTTATAACCTGGATTAACATATAGGATACTTTTTATCCCGGTAGTATGATCCTGTGGGACAATTATCGAACTCCACGCGGACGAAACCGCGGCATAAGCTAGAAATTTATATAGTGACTTACCGTACAGATAATCATGACATCTGATTTTAGACACATTATGTTTCTTCCGAGGTACTTCGTAAACAGTACCTCCGCTCATTTTGTCACTAAAATAAAGTTAACAACAAAATATTTTGATATTCTCTGTTAGATGTCAATTTACAAATCACATTGAAGTAACAAAGATGGTTTCTATGGCAACGCGTGGTTTGTGGAGGCCGCTTTTCATCTGTGACTATCTTTCTAGATTACATGTACACTTGTCCACTTGAGATTCTTACTGCCGTAGTCACAAATGTCATTGACATCGACTAGCATATTGGTTGACGGATTCCTGTCTACACCTGTGTGAAAATGGCATTTAGCGTGAGTTTTATGTGTCCGACACCAATGAATCTTTAAATCCTATAACAGGACTGCCTGTTCTGGGTTCGATTCCCAGGTCAGGTAAAGTTTTATTGGATTTTGCCATCAGGAATTTCTCGATAGCAGCTACGGAGTCTGGATTTGTGCCCGGTTGATGGCAATAGGCTCGCCCCCAATACATGGGACTTAAACATAAATGGCGAAATGTGGGTGTACTATTAGATACATCTCTGCCTCTTCGAGGAATTAATAGAGACTCAATCGCACGCCTCTCAACTCTATTCTCAGCAATTCTCATCCAGTTGCTAAAAGCCACCCTGCGAAGATCGTCGGTCCACCGAGCCTGGTGCGTCCCACCTTATGCTTGCCGATTCGCGGTCTCCACTCAAGAACTCGTCTAACCCAGCGCTCATCGGTTCCACGACTAATTTAACCGGCCCATTAAGTTAGCTTATTAACACTAATATTATAAAGGCGAAAGTTTGTATGTTTGTTACTCCTTCACGCTCAAACGGAATAACGGATTTGGATGAAATTTGGTACCATATCAAGATAGCTTATATTCTGATGATGACTTTTGATCAAGGAAATAAAAGAAGGTAGGTATTAGGTATGTAGTAGATAGGCAGTAGCTAGGTAGTAGGTAGGCAGTAGGTAGGCGGTAGGTAGTAGCTAGGCAGTAGGTAGGTAGTGGGTAGGCAGTAGCTAGGCAGTAGGTGGGTAGTAGGTAGGCAGTAGGTAGGTAGTAGCTAGGCAGTAGGTAGGTAGTAGGTAGGCGGTAGGTAGTGGGTAGGCAGTAGCTAGGCAGTAGGTAGGTAGTAGGTAGGCAGTAGGTAGTTGTAGAGTAAAAACACAAGGAGAAGGTAGAAAAAGATGCATTGCATCGGTTCAGCTAGTGACAGAAAAATTTTAAGTGACATCTCCGAATGCGACAGTGTGGTTAATAAATACATCCTTATGCTTTTAATAAAATCCTGCTATTTACATTACGATAACATTTGTTATCCAATCACGTGGAGTGGTAACACTGCGTTCCGGAAGGCAGCGTGGCGAGATCAAATATTCAAAAGATTAGATTAAATTAAATTAGAACTAGCGCGTCAAAAATTGATCACGTTAACAACAAATAACATTTAATTAAATGTAAGTCAAAAAACCCGACTAAAAATTGTATTATCCTAAAGATGTATATATTTGTAATCTCCTTTTAATTTCCTTCACTTTGTTACCCTACTCGATAGGTTTGGTTGAAAAAAATATATTAACGACTTACAATTTAGCGCCAAAAATCCGCCATTTTGTTTTTTTTTTAAAACGCCTATTTAAGGACACGGGTTTTTGAGACGAATCTAATGATACCTTAATCCTCGAAATCCATTCAGCATTTTGGAACATACGAGGTAATAAAGACCTAAATAAACAAAAAACAAATAAAGAAACATATAAGATACGCGCGAAACACATAACCCTTCCTCGGCAGTCGAGTAAAATAGGATCAAATGCCAAAAATACGTTGCATTCGCCTGTAAGAAAAAGAGAGGACATCACTAAAACTATGAGAACTTGGAAGTAGTCAGCTATCCTGACGTCAGAATGGCTAATGGCTATGGCTATGTTATTTGTAACATTTCTTGACGAAAAGGTAGCAAATATTTCAATATGGTAGTAAATAGTAGCAAATAGGTATTAAATAGTGCACATGGTCTTATCTCGTTTGGTCCAGCCATCCTGACGGTTACCTTAAAATCATATACAGGGTGGAATTTTACAACCTCTCCTGTAGGGAAAGTACTCTAAATACTGGAGATAGCAAATTTTACTCAAAGGAAACATTCCTTTATTTTAAAAAAGGAACAAATCTGCCATCAAAGATTTACGAAAATTCGCCTGCCACACTCGAGTATCGAACCGACTAAAATTCTAAAAATAATATTCTGTATTTTTATGACAATACGATAGGGTCAATCATAATTATGGATCAAACCTCTCTAAAAAACATGATAAATTAAATGTAATCGGATGGACCTTTCCGTAAAAGTGCTTTATCTTCATCATCATCATTCTCTTGCCCTTATCCCAATTCATTTGGGGTCGGCGCAGCATGTCTTCTTCTTCCATACTTCTCTATTACTCGTCATCTCGCCAGACACCTCCTTTCTTGCCATATCATTCTTTACACAGTCCATCCATCGTTTCTTTGGTCTTCCTCTACTCATATACCCATCCACATTCATACTTAAAACTTTCCTCACAACATTTTCCTCACTCCTCCGCATCACATGCCCATACCACGACAACCGATTACCACACAACTTTTCAGTCACCGGCGCCACTTTCAAACTTCCTCTTATATCTTATCCCATTGAATTTTTTAAGTTTAGATTTCATGATTTTATTTTCATTTAAATTATCATGATTGTTAGAGAGATTTGATCCTTATGATTGATCCTATCGATTGATGCCATAAAAGTACAGGGTGTTATATTTTCGAATTTTAGTCGGTTCGATTCTTAAGTCTGGCAAGCGAAATTTTCGAAAATCTTTGAACGCAGATTTATTTCTTTTTAAAAATAAAGGAATGTTTTCTTTGAGCTTTGCTATCTCCAGCCCCCGTTATGCGGGATTTAATATACAAGTTCACTCTTGTCAGCGTAAACAAGTACATTTAAGCTATATCTTAGGGCTGACTCTTACAAAGAAAAAAAACAAGAATTTCAATTAAAAACTTATTTATTTCACTTCAATTAATTGCAGTATATTTACAAAACTTACAACTACCTTATTTTAAATAAAAATTAAAGTTTCGTGTTCCCTAGCACTCTTGGCTCAACTTTCGCAAGTGAATTTCAACCTTAAATCGTTAAACTTAGTTTAAACGTTGTACTTGATAAGAATTTCAAATAAATGTTTACCATGTACCGACCGAACTATTTTAACGTTTTGACCGCCATTGTCACATATACGTGACAAGCAAGCGCGTGCCCTGTACACCAAACGACACAAATATGTGACAAAATGGTAGGTGAAATTGTGTCTTGGCGTGGAGGGCACGCGCGTGAGCTTATGCTTTGACGGTCAAAAGGTTAAACTGTGTTTTTAATAACATAACATCACGATTGTAATCCCTGAAGGGTTTGGCAGAGGTGTACCCATTATTACACTAACATTGCGCCAGTCATGTTTAAGTCTCATGTATTAGCGAGCCTATTGGCATCAACCAGGCGCAAAACCAAACTCCGTGGCATCTGAGAAATTCCTGAAAGCAAAAACCCAATAATAATGCACGACCAGGGAATCGAACCCAGGACCTTCGAGCAGTCGCGCTTGCGACAACTAGACGAACGAGGCGAATCAATATTTTTTTTAAATCAGTATTTATTTATTTTATTTTATACTATTCGTGAAACTTACAGCTATTATGAACAATGTCTTTAAACTATAAGAATTCGAAGGCCATTTACAAATTTCCATTCATAGAAAATCATCATCATCATGATATCATCAAACACATCATAATCAAATAATAACTAAAATCATTATTATTTTTTATTTTTATTTTCATTCATTTTCCATTTTTAATAACTTAAGGTTGAAATTCAGTTGTGAAGATTTTCACATCAGTTTACCAAGAAGGATTTCAAAGTTATTATTTTTTTATTGCTTTTACATGCCAACCAGGGTGCTTTAAGGGTAGCGTCAGGGTAGCTCGCACAGTTCAAATTTTTTAAGGTTTTTTTTTTTGTAATTAGCAGGTCAGTATCAGGCTGTATGTTGATTAAAATATGATTCGCGACCGTAACAAATATTTGGGGGTGTGAAGAACGGGGCGTAAAGTTCTTCATCCCTTATACACAATGGAAGCAAGAAAAGATTTTTTTTTTGTTTTTATTTCGCACAGGACAGAGAAGTTTGCAACGAGAAAGGGGAGGCCTTTGCCCAGAAGTGGGACACTGAAAGAGGACAACAAAAAAAAAAAATGCGAAAAAATTATCAGCTGTAGTATGGGACAGCTGAAAAATTTTCGCATTTACGATATTGGACCCATGGAGGAAGTTGTTCAGTTCGATGGTCTGCAGCATATCCTTTCATATGACTGTTACCTTTCTGTTACACCCTGTATAAAGTAAGAAACTGACTGGCTGACTGATTCACTGACTGAACAATCAACGCACAGCTGAAACCACTGGGTCTAGAAGCATTAAAGTTTGCACAAATGTTCCTTAAATGACGTAAGTGTGCACTAAGAAGGGATTTTTGGAAATGAATCCCCAAAGGAGTTAAAACGGCGTTCGTGTTCCACGCGCGCCTCAAAGAGATGTCAGCAAGCAAGTAAGGCTCCGCATGGGCCGATGCCTGCCAGGGCTGTGGGACTATTCGAAAGAATACCGTGGCCCTGGAACACAAAGGGAAAAGAAGGAACATGGATGGGTTTTAGTCAGTACAAGTCTGACACTCCCTTCCGCTCCGCCCAGAGTGGGAGGGGTCATTTGATGATTTCCCATCCGAAAAAAAAAGGTGTTAAAACGGGGCTTGAAACTTGGACAATTTTGCGAACGGAGTCGTGAACAACAGCTAGTAATCATTATAATTATCATTACAACCCCTTTAAGTTCATTTAACCCCAATTTTCATGACTATTTCATAAAAAAAGTTATTCAATTGGATTAAATGAACTAAGAGAGTTGTATTGATAATTTTAATGATTATAATTATGTAAATACATGCGTATTACGGTCGCAAATCACATTATAATCAACATACAACCTGACACTGACCTGCAAATTTTAAAAAAACGTAAGAAAATTTTTAATTTCGCGGACTTCCCTGGAGCTTACACCTTAAAACAGCTTTTACAGTACCCTGGGCAGTCCACCCTGCTACCAACTGAGCATATTCAGCCAATAATGTTCCCACAGCTGGGACACAAGATGGCTAAGGCTGTAGTACAGACGCCAGCACATCAAGCCACTACAATCTGTCATATTTCTTTAATAGATTTTCAACTTTATCGCTAAAGCATTAGCTTCAAGGTTGATTGGGAAAATTTGACAGTTTCGAGTAGCTTGACGTGCTGGCGACTGTACATGGATCAATATCATTAACACTCAAAACGGAATATTTAATATGTTTACTATTTACATTTTGCTGAACTGGTAATATCTGGCGCAACCGTGAGGCACACAGTGTCACATTATTTTAGTTTTTGTTTAGATTTAAGTTTTTTTATTTTTCTTTTATTATACACCGTAACTTTTTAGTCGTCTTAAAAGGGCAGCCCACTTCATGTATCCAATAAATACTAAACATTCATAAAAAATAGGTATTTATGAAATTTTAATATTTTAGAAATAAAAATATTATTCAGTATTATGACGCATGACGTAGTTAAAAAACCCTGTTGCGAGCGATGGGTAAGTAATGTTCTCGCGTTTGACACGAAAACATCATTAACAGGATGTTTCATAATTTTATTCTAATTTTTTATTATTATATATTATTTTTCTTTGTACCTATTACGGACGATAAAAAAAAAATCGCGCCTAGAGCTATTTTATGTCGGGTACATTGAGTGGACTACTTTTGTAAGACGACTAAAAAGTCACGGTGTATTTTTTTAAGTCTGTGTAAGAAGGCATGAGCCAAATAAATGTATGTTCTTTCTTTATTTATTGTGAGTTCCCGATATTTCGGCGTTGTTGCACGCACAATGATGACGGATAAACAGTTCAGTTAAGTCATGCATCATTGCTGTAAACAAACATGGTAAATATCCCGTTTTTAGTGTTAAGGATGATTTCCACCAAACGACTCGCATCTCATCGGATCGGAAAGGATACGAACATATGCGGCGACAGTCGATCCCGTCATCCCGCGTCCGGCGGGATGTCGACGTATACGATTGGCTCCGTACCGTCGCTTGCGAACGTGTCTGAGCCTAGTCAAATAGTTTGGTTCCTACCGTGTTGACTACTGATCGGATACGACGACAATCGAACAGAACCGATCGCGCGTCGCGACTTACTTTCGGCTACGATCGCATGTCGCGGAATACGCCCGCGGTCAAGCTGCTGTGCGTGATTTAGTAAAATAGACCTTAAATACTGTGGACACGATTTAAAATCGTTTAAAAATTGTAAAATCTGATGCGATGCGAACTGTTTGGTGGAAATCATCCTTTAGTGACCATGTCAGTTTTACATTTTGAACGCCAGAGCATAAGCACACGCGCGTGCCCTCCACGCCAAGTCACAATTTTACCGCAAATATCTACAAAAAGAATAGGGATTCCAAAACTATTTACTTAATTATTTATTATTTGTCATATATTTGTGTCGTTGGCGTACAGGGCACGCGCTTGCTTGTCACGTATATGTGACAATGGCGTTCAAAAGGCAAATCTTTTGGCGTTTGTCGTAGGACCAAAATCTAAGACAATGCTGCCGCGAAATATCATTTTTTCAGTCCTCTTAATTTATTTGTATTTTCAATATATTACATAAAACATTTTCGCAATTTTTTTCTATGAGCGCCCTCCTGATAATGTCTTTCAAGCGCCTAAACATCCTTGTAACACTATAAAACTGGCTAAGTGAAGAAAAAAACAAGCGTATCCTAGCGTAATTTTCGCCGCTCAAAATGAGCCGCCACAAATACGTAACATTCGATTTCATAAAATTACAAATTTCTCAACAATCTACGTTAGAGTAAGACGAATTTAAACATTATTGCTACGTGTACATAAAGACTGAAATGGCATAATTTTTATACCATGTTATATTTTGTCCCAAAAATATTTAAAAAGGTTTCAAGTTGGACACCGAGCGACACTAAGTACCTATCGCAATCATTTAGGTACCATCTGCCAAATTATTATTATCAATGAGCTCAAGACGACGCTGGACGACGCGGCGGTGCCGCGTGGTGACCACGTTTTTGTGCGGACAACCACGTAACAGAACAAGCTTATAACTTTGTGATTTATCATGATACAGTTTTGAAATTTTGTACATAGATTCTTTACATAAAAATACAAGACAAGTGTTTCAGGTTTCGCATATACTAAAACTAATGTTGTATACAGGGTAGTTAGTACTGGGTAATACGCTACCCCTTGGTAAGACTGGTTGTCAGACTTTCGAGCCACTGACTATCTGTAACGACTGTCAGAGATCTAAATGACAGCCGGGACCAACGGCTTAACGTGCTTTCCGAGGCACGGAGGAAACTCGGTATGTAATGGGTGGCGACCCATCCACGGCCAACCTAGGCAAGCGCGGCTTTACCAACAGATCGACCCGAGCGGCTGTAATTATTTAGCCATGAGCTCCTAAGGCGAAGCCGACCTCAACATAGTTGGGAAAAGGCTAGGTAAACGAGTTGCTTTGAAATCGATAAATAGTCAAGTCACAGACAATTAAGTGACGTCTCAGATTTCAATTATTCGTTTTGACAGCTCAACCCATTAAAGTCATATGAAATGTAAAAGGTGATGTTTGATTTTGGGCCACCATTATGTACACTACATAGATAAATAGGAAAAAAATAGGGGAATTACATAAAAATACTAATAAATTAATTTGAAGAAGGGTAAAGGCGTACGCACGACGGCCAATCAAGCTTTACAAAACCGGTTTATGCGGATCTCTCATTGTACAGGAAATCTATACAAAGCGAGGCCAAGTTATACTGGCAATACACAGCTTCATGAGCCGCCGTGTGTACAAAAATAATCATTTGAAAAGTTTTTTAATAACATAACCCTATTTTTAGGGCCGCCATGACAGTTATGTTTGACGTTTGACGACTTTGACAGTTTTAAAAAGTGACGTATTTGAGTCTTTCTTTGCTCCGAGTTTGAATTGGATGTGTTACGGAGATTTTAGCGATTGTTTTTGTTTTGCGACCCAGTTTACTACTACGGACATTGAATGATTGCTTCTCGGTTGCTCCGGCTTTGTTTTATGGTTTCTGTTTTTTTTTTTATCGCAGAAATTACGATACATGTCAATCAAATGTCTGATGATCTGATTCACCATGTTTAATTTTCTGTTGTGTTGCTCTCCTTGACCAAGTTAATTTGAATGTACATTGAAACGACGTGAAATTAAATTAAAGAAAATTAACAATAATAAAACGGTTACTCTATTATACAGGGTGTAAACAGATCCTTCACATAGCCGTCAACCAAGCATTCTGTACATCAAACTAAGTAACTTTACGCAAAAATTATTGCTGGGAAACGACTTTTTCTTTGGGTGAAAAATCACGTTTTGCGGTAGGACTCAATGTAACGCACTCAAACCATTGTGTTGATGGATGCGTTGAATATTACGGGGGCCGTGGAGATATTTAAAGTAAAGTTATAACATTAAAAACTTGTATTTTAAAAAAAAACTTGCGAAAAAGTTGGAACTTTGACCCCAATATCTCCGTAACTAGAAGGTTCCCAGGTATGGTCTAGAACAAAAAAATGATCGCAAAGACGGGGAGAACAAATGCCTTTCGAATATGTTAAGGGTCTATTTACACCCTCTATAGCGATATTTATATATAGTGTAAATAGCCCAAGCTCCATACATTTCTGGAACATCTTGTGTCGTTCGACTGCAAACCGAGCTCATACATACAAATATAGTTGTCAAAAGGCTAGGCAGATGCTGATGTGCTGAGCAGAAGGTCATGCGGCTCTTAGCGTATCATCTATCTCGGCTAACGCCATGGCGGCGGATCTGAGCTGGTCGGCCTGACGCCGTGCGCTCTCGGTGAGCGCAGAGAGGCTCTGCCGCAGTGTGGCTACCTTCGTGCTCACTCGGCGACGCTCGGCTAGGAGGAGCTCGCGGGCTTTTGTACCTGAGAGAGATATAGGAATGTTATGCATCATGAAATGTGGACAAAATAATCAGCTGTGCCAAATATTCGGGTAAAGTATTTAAGGTGGAAGCGCCAGGGTAGTCTGCGAAATTAAATATTCTTAGGTTTTTTGCAATTTGCAGGTCAGTTTCAGGCTACACCAGGTGTAAACAGACCCTTCACATATCCGTCAAACAAGCATTCTGTACATCAAACTAAGTAACTTTACGCAAAAATTATTGATGGGAATCGACTTTTTTTTTTGGGGTGAAAAATCACGTTTTACGGTAGAACTCGATGGAAAGCACTCATAGCATTGTGCTGATGAATGGATTGAATAGTACGGGGGTCGTGGAGGTGTGTAAAGTAAAAATCTTACATTAAAAACATGTATTTAAAAAAAACTTATGAAAAAGTTGGAACTTTGACCCCCAATATCTCCATAACTAGAAGGTTCAGGTATGGTCTAGGAAAAAAAAAATATCGCAGTGACGGGGAGAACAATTGCCTTTCTTTTATGTTAAGGGTCTACTTACACCATTTTTTTTTTTTTTTTTTCTTTTTTCCGGATGGGAAATCATCATATGACCCCCCCACTCTGGGCGGAGCGGAAGGGAGTGTCAGACTTGTACTGACTAAAACCCATCCATGTTCCTTCTTTGCCCTTTGTGTTCCAGGGCCACGGTATCTCTTTCGAACAGTCCCGCATCTATTTACACCCTTTATGTGAAACAAAATATTACTCGCGACCGTAACACGTATGCAGTTACAGAATTATAATCAACAATCTCAATAAATGACTATTTCATGAAAAAGTCTTTCAATGGTATTATATGAACTTAGAGGGCTGTATTGATGAGTTTAATGACAATAACTCTGTAAAGCCATATTTGTTACGGTCGCGAATCATATCTTAATCAACATACAAACTGACACTGACCTGTACATTGCAAAAAACGTAAGAAAATTTAAATTTCGCGGACTAACCTGGCGCTTAGCGAGCGAGCGAGCCATTTGCCCCCGGACCCCTAAAAAAGCAAAATGTATTGATGTCTTCTTACCTAGTAACGGCAGGTAGTCTCCTGCCCTCTCCGCTCGGATGTCCAGGGTGAACCAATCGTCTAAGTCATCGGAATCTGATGATGGCAGTTCCTGCAAACATATTGCGATATTGATACATGCACATCTTGCTGCATCGTTCTCACATAATGTACCATCTCAACATGAATGATGTAACCAAGGTTTTGTAACAATATTTTGATTTAAGAGTGTCCTTGGAGTTTGTTGCCCGTTCTTCTCCATAGAGAATGGGCAACTACAGTACTTTCACAGTTTTTATGCCTTGTGACTGGGACTGTAGCTTTATTTCATTGTTGTCTTTGTTTCGACAATTCAAAAGTGCCTGTAACTGGCCTACTTGAAATAAATACTTTGACTTTTTGATATTGAGTAATATACAGGGTTATTTGTAAAACACCAACAACCTCGCAGGAGTAGATAACTAACATCATAAACAACATTTGTTCTACGACTTTTCCGAAAACAGACAAAAAAAATTCAACTCTCCATACATAATGTCCGGAACAGCTGATCGAGTTTTGTATGAAAAGTCGTTTTTTTTGTCTGTTTTCGGAAAAGTCGTAGAACAAATGTTGTTGTTTATGATGTTAGTTATCTACTCCTGCGAGGTTGTTGGTGTTTTACAAATAACCCTGTATAAACTGTTGATATCTCTTTCACTCAAGTTTAACAAGTAAGAGATGGGACATCTTACTTACTACTATTATAAACGAGAAAGTTTGTGAGGATGGATGGATGTTTTTTTACTCTTTCAAATAAAAACTATTGAACGGATTTGGATGCTTCTATTTATTTTAATAAAAGCTTATTTTTTGTCTTTTTAAAGTTAAATTTATGTACGCAACTCACATCATAAAGACTTCCATCTTCAGATCGGCTTTCTGCATCGCTCGGAACCTCTTCATCCATCATTTCTGGTCTCATGATTCGCTGTTTCCTAGTTCGGTCCTCGCCTTCCGAATCCTCGCCAAATTCCTGGAGAAGACCAGAGAATGAGTAACGTAACATAACGCCTTTACCCCAAAGGGGTAGCAAAGAGAACTCGGAACTCGGCCACATCCATTGACTGACCTCCGCAAGCACTGCTTAACCATGGAGATCGACCAGTGGGGCTTTTATTATTTGGCCACGAGCCTCACGAACCGCATTGTCAAAGTGTAAAAAAGATCGCTAGCGCCATCTTTGATGCAAATGAAGAACTAAAAATCCTAGATCGCGATATCTTCGTTGATGTTCTAACATCACGTAAGTCAAAAATAGCAATTTTACAGGAGATTGAAAAACCCTCATAATTATACCTAGGTAATGGTGCAATACCATTTTATAATTTGGGTTCACTTCGAATTAGATAGAGACGTTGCTGTTTCTGTGATTGGCTGTAACAACGCGTCTTCCGATTCTCTAGCAAACGGCATCAAAAATCAAAACGTTAAAACCGCCTAAAATGACTTATGTGGTGTTAGAACTTCAACGACGATATCCTGCATATCCGTGAGTAAGGCCCGGACTCCACTAAAGCGGAGACGACCAGGATTGACAGGAGATGTGTAAGAGCTAGGGTGTATCCACCGAAGCTATGCATAGATGTGAAAAGTGAAGAGGAGATGAGACGTGCCCCGCAAGCCGCTCACCGCACACCACTCACGTCTCTTAGTGCGACGGCCTAAACAATTCCGAGATATCTCTCCTCTCTGCTCAACCGTTTCCACTAAAGCTAAGCGGACACGACCAGAGCAAAAAACGAAATTCTATTGGTGGTTTGAGAGACCGGTGGAAAAGGATCGTGAAGGCAGCGACCGCAGTTGACCTCATGACCACGACCACACACTAAGCAGAGCTTGGTGGTTTAGGACACCTCTCCTCTTCTCTCATCTCGTCTCCGCTTCGGTGGAGACCGACCCTTAAGCATTATACAAGAATCCGACATCAACTGTCGTGCAGCAGCCCACCAGACATAACACCCGTCTGGTCGGAGGATCCTCCCCTTTCTATGGGGGATGAAGAACTTTACACCCAGTTCCTGATACCCCTAAACACAAATACACTTGGAGATATTATTATACATACTTCTTCGTCCAAATCAGAGACATCTTCTTCCAAGAACTCCTCCTCATCAATGATCTCATCAAACTCATCTTTGGAAGCCGCTTTACCGTTTTTTCCCTCAGATTTCGCGACTTTCTCTCTGGAAGTCGTTTTGTCTAGCGGCTTGAACGGCGTTGGAGTTTTGACTTCTACTGGTTTTGATAGCTTCTGGCTTATGGGTTGAGTTCCAGGCTTCGAGATCGGTTTTTGGTTGGTATACGACAGCTTGCTGGTGGTCAACTTTTGGTCAGATTTTTCTGTAAATAATAATAATAATAAGTTGGTAATATCACGTTGTATTGGGATCGATCTATCGTCACTGACAGGACTATTGTTGCCAATAAACCTGACATTGTGGTGATAGATCGATTGGGGCGTCGCGCAATGATTGTTGATATAACGGTTCCGCATGACGAGAACCTCGTGAAAGCAGAGAAAGATAAACAATTCAAATATCTAGGTCTGGCTCGCGAGGTTGTCGACATGTGGGACGTGAGTACAGCAGTCATTGTGCCGATAGTCGTGTCGGCCAATGGCTTAATAGCCAATAGCCTCGACCAACATCTGAGGAGGCTCTCGCTTGGCAGCTGGATCAAGGGCTTGATTTAGAAAGCAGTACTTCTGGACACGGCGCGTATCGTTAGGAGGTTCCTCTCTCCCTCCTGACCACCGGTATTTCGGACCCTGTTCCCGATACCAGTGGACTACTATTTTTTATATTTTTAAATGTTTTTTTTTTATATTACTTTGCATAGAAATATTTAAAAATGTAAATTATATGTATAAAAATAAAATAAATATTTAAGTGCAGTTAGGAATAAGCACACAGAGTAATATGAGCAGGTGCGCCTGAGCTAGGCTGAGCCTGTATTTCAGGTCACAGTTCTCTTCCCAGTGTTCTGGAGCGATATTAACAATTCACAATTCAGTTTATCGCTTTTTGTGTCCAGAAATAATAAATCAAATTAGTTTATAAAAATGAATTTTCAAAAAAGTTGGTTTGATGTGTGTTGTGTTTGTGTATTTTGAGGTGATTCTGAGTGTTGTGTTGTGGGTGTGGGTGTTGTGGGTGTGGGTGTTGTGGGTGTGTGTTGGATTATTATTTTATATTAAAAAATTAATGGAAAACAAGTTGTTGATTTTATCATCATCATCATCAGTATCTCAAGTTATTTGGTGTCGGCGCAGCATGTCTTCTTCTTCCATACTTCTGTATTACTCGTTCATCTCAGCAGTCACCTCCTTTCTAGCCATATCATCCTTCACACAGTCCATTCATCGTTTCTTTGGTCTTCCTCTACTCTTAAACCCATCCACATTCATACTCAAAACTTTCGTCACGACATTTTCTTCATTCTTCCTCACATTTCCATACCATTGGTTGATTTTGCCAGTAACCGATAATTCGAAGACACATTAAGTTCTCTAAAAATCATTTTATCTTAGGCCTGAAAAGCTGTTTAATTATATTAAGAGCATTAACGTCTTACGGCATTTTATACAAACTTCAAGTGATTTTTTTTCGAAATGACTGAACCGATTTTAATTAAATTTCATACCCATAAGCAGGATACATCTCAGCTCAGACTGATGTACTGAATACGTGGTAAACGTTTTAGCGTCGGTGTCCCTTCAACCCTTTAGATAATTATGTCAACTTACGATTTCTATTTAAAGTACTGTTAACTTGGACAACGTGCTTGATGAGTCTCTTTGGTTCCGGCTTCTTGCCACTAGATGGCGTTTTCTTCACTTCGAACATCCTCTTTACTGTGTTACCCTCATCTGACGACTGTGGGGAAAAGGTTAATAATGTGTCATAAAAATGTATTGTCACCGAGTTTTTCTAAAGGGTGTAAGGGACAGCCCTCCACAAAGTGACAGAGTACATTCAGCTCCTTATTTTGAATCATATTCCACCGGAATTTTTCTCCGGAAATTTTATTTACTTTTTATTAATTTTTTCAGTTAATACTCCTTTTTTCAATGTAAAATAACTTTCCCTGTACGCAGCACTCCATTTATGTAAATAATACGCCCAAAATAAAAAATCCAAGAAAGAATGTTGAAATACTCTAACGAACGACGCGTGAAATCAGTTGTTCACTTCCTGCTTATCAACAGAGTTCATCGAACTCGTCGTCGCGCTTGCCGTTCGCTACGTGCGTTTTACCACGGTGACGATACATTGCGTATGAGGAAATAAAACAAATCAAATTTATTGGATTCTGATGACATTCCTGAAATAATTTATTGTACCGGTTATCTTAGTATGATATACTGAATTTACCACATCAGTTTGTGGAGGGCTGTCCCTTACACCCTGTATACGGTCTTAAGTCGCGGATAACTTTAATAACGCGATAAAGAATTTTGATGTTCAAAATCAAAATATTTTATTTCACATAGGCCTAGATGGGCACATATAAAACGTCGACAAAAAGGTGCACGGTTCGGGTTTGTCGTTTTCTATGGAGAATAACCGGCAAGAAACTTTTCTTGCCGGTTATTCTCCATAGGAAACGACAAACGTGTGACAATGTGGTTACTCTTTTCAAATCATTTAGTGTTGCAATATTATCATGGTTACAGCATTTGTACTTAAGTATGGGGGGACAGCGTAAGCCCGACAATAAGTCGTTGCTTACTACACAAAAGATGTAAAACAAAAAGTTAACAAGCAGCTGGGAATCTACAAAGCCTACAATGTTCACACATGTTAGTTCTTCAGTTATGTGATAGATGGCGCTGTAATACCACTATGTTGCTGAAGTACCGCTACAGGTATATGGAGTCGTCTGTCTTGGTATGGACATGTGATGAGGAGAGCTGAATGGCATGTGAATATTTCGAAGGCACGGGGGAAACTCGGTATGTAATGGATGGTCACTCATCCACGGACCAACCTTGGCAAGCACTGCTTAACGTTGCATATCGACCCGTACGGCTGTTATTATTTAGCATAACATCACGCCTGTAATCCTCAAAGGGACAGGCAGAGGTGTACCTAATAGTACACCCACATTTCACCAGGTATGTTAAGTCCCATGTTTAAAGAGCCCAGCCTATTGCCATCAACCAGGCACAAATCTAGCCTCCGTGCCTGCTACTGTAAAACTCCTGATGGAAAAGCCCAATAATACTTTGCCCGACCCGCGAATGGAACCTAGGCCCTCATGCGTAACAGTTGCGCTTGCGACTACTTGTCCAAAGAGGCAATCACTAGACTAGGAACAGAGTAATGAATGCTTACATGATCAGTTTCGTCGTCACCATCGCTCATATCCTCGGGTATCGCTTTCGTCGCAGTTCGCTTGATTAACGCGTTCTTAGCTAGTTTCAGAGTTTTAACTTGACTGCGCTGTAGGCGAAATATTACTTTTAAAACTGCATCAGAAGTGGGATGGATGGTAAAATTATTCATTACAAGTTAGCACTACGCCCGCGACATCGGCCGCAACAAGTGTGATAGCTCGGCTAATATGCATGGTATAAACATAATTTATAACCTATAGCACTCACGAATAATGTAGCTTTCTATTAGAGAAAAAAGATTTAGAATTGGATCATTAGTATCGAAGATTACCCCCTACATACAAACTAACAAACTTATAAACAAATTTTACCTCTAAAAATGTTTTTCAATACTAATATTATAATACTAGTATTGAAAAACATTTTTAAAAACAAGCTTTTAAATATAGGTGTGACGTCATTTTGTTTTCGTATTCTATTCAATAATCCCTTTTAATTAATACCCATATTGTGGGGTTGCATTAAAATAACAAGTCCGCCATCTTTAGGAGTCCGCCATATTGGAATTAGAATGGCGTCACTTAGCTAACCATGCATTATCATTCAAACTAAACATGTATGCAAAATTTCAGCTCAGTCGGAGATAACTGTTCTAAAATTGAGTTGCAAGATTTCACCTAAACCAACAAACAAATATTCCAAGTTAAATAAAAAGCTTGTAATCTAGCTATACTTCTATGAGGTAAAATTTATTTGTTTGTAAGTTTGTATGTAGGGGGTAATCACCAGAACGAATGATCCAATTCTAAAAATTCTTTCACTGGCAGAAAGCTACATTATTCGTGGGTGCTTAAGGCTATAAATTATATTTGTCGGATCCGGTCATTAGTACGGACATAAAATGAACCGCAAGTGCGCTGGTGGTGACGTCACGCGGCCTACTTACAAGTCTACCCACACCACAGCGTGGCTTCTACAGAGCCCTGATGTTTACAGCTCGAGGCGAGGACGAAAGTCAATGTCGGATCGCAGCGGAGTTGAGACGTCCAGGAACTGTACCCGATTCATTGTGTTAAGTTGTAATTTCAAGTAATTTGTTAGTTTATTACAAACAGTATATCGAACCCAGAATATTTTCATTGCACGAAACTTATCATCTGCCCACATGAAGCACGAGCCTAACGAAATAAATCCTGACATAATATGACATGATAATCATGCACATTAGCCGAGCTATCACAATTTTAGCGGACGTTGTCGCGGGTGAAGTGCTAGTTACGTTTATAAATAGCTGTGCCCCGGTCACAACCTCGCTCCAGCTCCTTAGGATCGGAGACATTATACATACCTCGTATATATATTCATCATCATCGCTCGAACCTTGATCATCCATCTTATCACTCTTCATCACTTTGAAAGTCTTCTTTTTCACTTTTTGATCACCTTCGCCTAGCATACGCTGTAAATGAAATAGGACTGTCGTATGACCACCGTATCTTTCAATATATCCATCAGCACAAGGGACACAACAAACCGAAATACAACAATCAGGTCTCAGTATAAATATAAGTTATGTACCAGTGCTCACAATACATCTTTATTCAAAAAAAGTGTTTTAGGTATGGCGCCTATAATCTATAATAAGGTTCCAAATAGCATCAAGGAGCAGCCTTTGACAATTTTTAAAAAACAGCTTTCATCTTTATTAATTAAAAAATGTTATTATTCTGTATCAGATTTCCTAACAGATAAAATATAGCTGTATTATTATTGTTAGTTAATTTTGATTTTGATTTTTTGTTGAAAGCTTTTAAATTGAAGTTGTATAATTGTTTATAAGTATAAATTTTTGCATACCATATGGTAGAATGTACCAGGAACACATAACTACTACTGTAACAACTCATTTATGTACCTACATTCAATGCAAATAAATTATTTCTATTCTATTCTATTCACAATGTTTTGAGTGCGTTACATTGAGTCCTACCGTAAAACGTGATTTTTCACTCCAAAAAAAAAAAAACAGGTAAGTACTAAGCATAGCATAGCATAATCAGCCTATTAATGTTCCCACTGCTGGGACGCAGGCCTCCTCTCTCTGAAAGGGATTGGGCTATAATCCACCACGCGGGCCCAGTGCGGGTTGGTAGATGTCACATGTCTTCGAATTTTTGGTTCTAGGACATGCCGGTTTCCTCACGATGTTTTCCTTCACCGTTTTGAGAGCAGTGGTGATGAAATAACTTACACAAAGTAATGCGCCTGGCTGGGTTCGATCCCACGACTTACAGCTCGTAAGTCGGGGTCTCCACCACTGGGCCACCGCTGCTCTCTAAGTACTAAGGTACTTAGAAATAAATAAATAAAAATGAAAAAGTTGTTATGTACAAAGTCAGTTCAATGAATAAAACAATGACATACAAGTAGGTCGTCAGTATCATTTCCGTCGTCTTCTTGTTGTTTTGTCTTAATTAATTGCGAGTTATCAGACAACTTCGCTTCAACGACTTGGCCGTCTGTTTTTCTGTAAATAAAAGAAAAAAAATTGGATGTAACTATCTTTTATTTAGTTTTGTCCCAATGTGTCTGTAACGAAATCTTGCAAGTTAAATATGACCCACTTCTTGGTGTCCGATTGAGTTGAAATTCTGAACACACCTTTGGTTCCGCTGACAATACATTTTTATGACAGGCATTATCTGTTCCTACAGAGGAGCTCGTGGCTAAATAATAACAGCCGCTCAGGTCGATCCTTAGGTTAAGCCGGTCTGTGGATGGGTGATGGATGACCACCCATTACATACCGAGTTTCCTCCGTGCCTCGGAAAGCATGTTAAGCCTGGTCCCGGGTGTGATTTGTAGATCTTTGACAGTCGTTAGGTAGTCAGTGGCCCGAAAAGTCTGACAACCAGTCGTACCAAGGAGTATCGTATGACCCAGTACTGACTGGGTTGTGAAGGTCAGATAGGCGGTCGCTCTATGTAAAATACTGGTATTCAGCTGCATCCGGTTAGACTGGAAGCAGACCTTAACATAGTTGGGAAAAGGCTAGGCAGATGATGATATCTGATCCTGCAACCAGGATCGTCTTCTCGCGAGGGATCACCTCAACGGTTAATAGCTCGGACATGAAACTTGGTAAACCGTTCAACTTTGATACATGAACATGATTTCTTTTTGATTAGTTTGATGTACAGAAAAAGTGATTAAATACGGGACCGAAACGTGGTCGCTCACAATGGACCTCATCAGAAGGCTTAAAGTCACCCAAAGGGCAATGGAGAGGGCTATGCTCGGAGTTTCCTTGCGTGATCAAATCAGAAATGAAGAAATCCGTAAGAGAACCAAGGTTACTGACGTAGCCCGAAGAATTGCCAGACTTAAGTAATAGTGGGCAGGGCATATTGCTCGCAGAACGGAGAGCCGATGGAGCCGAAAAGTTCTGGAGTGGCGACCGCGAACCGGAAACGTTGCGTTGGAAGGCCTCCTACCAGGTGGACCGATGACCTGGTGAAGGTTGCGGGGATCTGCTGGATGCGAGTCGCACGGGACCAGTCAATGTGGCGATACTTGGGGGGGGGGGGGCTTGAGGGGGGTATGTCAAGCAGTGGACGTCTTTCGGCTGAAATGATGATGATGTACAGAGTTCTTGGTTCACAGCTTTGTGAAGGGTAAGTTTACACCCTATTACCGGTTCATCATCATCTGCCTGGCCTTTTCCCAACTATGTTGGGGTCGGCTTCCAGTCTAACTGGATGCAGCTGAATACCAGTATTTTACATGGAGCGACTGCCTATCTGACCTCCACAACCCAGTTAGTACTGGGTAATACGATACCCCTTGGTAAGACTGGTTGTCAGACTTTTTGGGCCACTGACTACCTAACGACTGTTAAAGATCTACAAATGACACCCGGGACCAACGGCTTAACGTGCTTTCCGAGGCACGGAGGAAACTCGGTATGTAAAGGGTGATCACCCATCCACAGACCAAGCTAGGCAAGCACGGCTTAACCTAAAGATCGATTCGAGCAGCTGTTTAATAGATAAATAAATCCTCCAGATTACCTGATCAAGAAAGCATCCAAATCGTCAGGCAGTTCATCCCCATTCTGTGTGCTCTCCAAATTATTCAACTGTTCCTCAATATTCTGGGTAACATTGCCATTACCTTGGTTAATATTGCTGTGGGTAACAGTGCCATGGGTTATGGTAGCATGGGTTATACTACCATCATGCAGTTCCACCTGCCCAATGACCGTTGTAGTCTGAATTGTGTCTTTTTCTTCAAGAGGTGGAGTAGCTTCTTGAGATTCTTCATTTGCGGGTAGGGCAATTTCGCTTTTGTCTTGAGATTGGTCTTGTTCAGCCTGAAATTTTAAGAAAGATAATATAATATTAATAAGGAGGTTCCTCTCTCAAGAGTCCTGACCACCGGTAGCTCGACCCTGTTCCCGATGCCGGTGGGCTACTATATTTTGTATTTTTAAATGTTTTTTATATTACTTGGTACAGGAATAAGTATTTTAAAATGTAAATTATGTGTTATGAAAAAAATAAATTATGAAGGATATGGGGGAGGCCTTTGCCCAGCAGGGACATACCAGGCCAATAAAAAAAATAAAAAAAATGTGTTAAGAAAATAAATAAAGGAATAATTAATACTAATAATTCTTTAGTCTTTATAGTAGGTGTAGTTATAAATAAATAATAATAATTAGCATATAAACAAAAATGAAGTATTTAATTGTAGACCAACTGCTTTAATGAGTCCTCCGCCTTGTCCCATCAAGGCACATTAAGCGTCCACAAAGTCCTAACAAAATCCCACAGGTTATTTGCTTTGAAATAACCGTAATCCACGTAGGTATTACGATACTAATTGTACCAATACGTGATCAACCTTCAGAATACTACATTTAAATTGATACCTTTGCGAGGACTCATTGTAGCAGTCGGTCTATATATATTAATTCTAGTAAATTCTTATGTACAAATGCATGTAAATTAGTTGATTAATGTATTTATTTAATCTAGGGTACATTGAATAATTGCTTATTATTTCAAAGTTGACAAATTATTATATTGAATGATGCATGGAATAAAAGGCTTTCTATTTTATTTTATTACTAGCTGTTTTTTCACGTTTTTGAAGTAATTTCACGTGGACGAAGGTTGCGGGGACCTTTGTCCTTATAAGAATATTGCTTCCCTAATTGAATCAGATTTTGTTATCAATTTCAAGGGTATTAATTATTTCGCACGGAATCTTTACTTGTCCTTTTTCTAAAATAAAAGTAGCCTATGTTACTCCCTATAAAATCAGCTATCTACCAGTAAAAGTCCCGTCAAAATCGGTCTTGCCGTTTCGGAGATTAGCCAGAACAGACAACCAGATAATAGACAGCCATTTCTTTAAATAGTATTATTTTGTTCTAAGTACCCTAAATACTTTCATTATGCATTCAGTAAAAAGCAGTGTTTTTTTAAATTACAAACAGACACTTCAGTTTTATTTATTTATTTGTATAGATAAAAAAAAATCACAGCCAGCACTTACTGTTTGAACATAGTCATCATCAGTCAGGACTCCATCGCTGAGCCACTCCTCCTGGCCTTCTTCCAGACATTCCCCTTCCTCTGGGTCCAAATACTGCAACAATATCATTATTTACAATACACACTGATGTTTTAGTGCTTGTGGGTCAAGAATCATGAACTGAATTCATAGTAAAAGTTTTATGCTAGTTTAAGTATGTGAAAGCTCGGAAAGAAATAATGTAAAAGAATGTTTAATAAAGAAACTGGCCGACAACGCCTTTAAGCGGCTTTTAAAAACCAAAGTAATGCAAAAATTTTATGTTAACACACTTACCTCTTCATACTTCGACATCTTCGTCGGCGGTTCTTCAACGTCAGACATTATATAACTTAAATTTTAAAATAAAAGTGCTTTTAACTAGTTTTGTCACTTAAACCACGTAAATAACATAGTTTTACGAAAAAACAGTCGAGCTTTTCAGTTCTGTAATAACCTCAATCAATACAGCGCGTTCCATGTCTTGCTTGGTTGTAGCGTTTTTTTTTGTCACACATTTCGTTATGTAGAATGACGGCGAAATGCGACTAAAAGGCTATTAATCTCAGTAGTTCTGTAATGGAACGCAACGCGACGCCAGCAGTATTTTGACAGTTGTAGGGATGTCCAACGTGCAATATTTAAATCAATTATTATTTTTATGATGACTTTTCTTGTTGGCACATTTTGTGTCACCTGGATTGTTTTTAACTACATATGAAAGCGGTAAGTGATGCTGTTGTCGTCATCCTCGATCGGGACAGAACAACGTCTATCGGGTCAGCTAGTAGTTTCATAGAAACCAGTCATGTCCCTGCGGTCCTTCATAGTGATTAGTGCGGCTTTACTATTATGGTAGCTTCTGGCAGTTCAACTTATATCTGCCAATGTTTATTACAATACCTATAATTTATAATCGGTGGATAGTGATTGAATAGCTGCTCGGAAACGAGCGTTTCTTTTTAATCACAAATAAAACTGCAGCTTACAATAGACATTTATTTATTTATTTATCAATAAAGAAATTTTCATTATTTACAATTCACAATATTTATTTATTTATAAAGTAGGTACAATATTTCAAACCGATAAAGCAGTCTATTATTATTTTATACTGATCTTACGCGACAAAACAGCGTCATGGTGATATGGTACCATGAAAATCGGAAGGCAAAAACATATTAAGACATTTTTTTTTGTTCTAGTGACAAACCAGTGCCGTTTCTTACAAAATTATAAATTATAGTAGTTCGTGCTCCCTAATTAAACTTGTATCGTTCTTTGACATAGTGTGAATTTCACAACAGAACCAATTTAAGTACTACTAGAACATTAGTTAATAAGACAACCGTCAATAGATATTACATACTTACGCAAACTAAGACGATTGTGTACCCAAAGGCGTTAAATGAGTAAATCTACAGGTGGGCTGGTCCACTATTGTGTAGTTACCTATATGATTTTATAATCTACCTAAACTTCATTCAAGCAAGAATTAAATAAATAATGTTTTGATGTTGAGAAGTGAAAGAATATTGTGATGGAATATGTTATTACCATCTATGCTCCATTCTAGTAACTACAGTAGTGAATTGGAAGCTCTTTGTTTTAAATTGCCGTTGCTAAATGGGCTGACTTTCGCGCGATTCAGCGATGAACTACGATAAGCGATAAAATTATAATATTAATGATACATCTAAAATATTATTAAAATAATAATTTATCTCATTGTTATAAAGCTTAAGGCTAAAATAATCGTAACTTAGCTTGCGGCTGAAGTTAATCAGAATATAAATACAATTTTAAATTAATAATCGTTATTCTAAATATATTTTCGCCTTCTCGACTCAACTAGCTATCATAATCGATATAAATTATCTATAGCATCAAACGGCACTGCCCTTACAAACGACCAGTAAAAAAATTTTTAAAAATAAATATATACATTTACAATTTATACATTTCCCGCCATTTTTGCACTAAACCTACAGTTTTGCCTGAGAAATATCTCTGTACTATTATTTTCGTCTGGACTGTGCCTCCAGCCACATCGAGGCAGTCTGTTTTAGTTAACAGTAGACATTGATTAACGGCCTTCAAAGCTATTACAAAGGTAAGGAGTCTACATAATGCTTTTAAATATTCGACTGTTATATTAGGTGTAACTTAGTAAACGCAAGACCTATCGTGTGGTGTCTCGGACCATGAAACTGAACAACTTTTATTTTACGAAGTCATGAAATTCGCAAAAAAAAAGGGACTTTCCATTGGTATTGACGCGATCAGCTGCTTGCAAGATTCTTATTGAAAATCTCGTTTGGCCTTTTCTTCCACATTTTAACAAAATAATAAACATAAATGTTACCCAGTATTTATGAACAAAGGTTTTTTTTAAAATGAACTCGTACGTTGTTATTTTATAGATAATTTACCTCCACTGACACTATCTTTATTGGCGTTGCGTGGCGTAGTTAACATACTGGTAATTTTTATTTTTTTTGAACTGACCACTCCCATTACGACTTTAGAAGGTTAGGTTAGGTAGGTACACACTGGTTACATACAGACGCCGCGATTAACGTGGCCTCATACTGAGCCCAAGAAATCTAAACAAGTCGTACCATCAACACGAAAGAAGCTGGTTGGACAAAATTTGAGTTCCATTGACACGTAAAGAAGACGAGGTAAAATAACTAAACCTTGGGATACTCTTTCTTCTTTTTCAAGAAGGCAAAAAACGGCTTTATAAAATCTGAAATTAAAAGGTAAAAAAAAAACATAAAAACCAATGAATAAATTAAATTAATTTAATTATAAACAAGCAATATATACAAAGATTGCGCTAATTCGGAATAAACAATATACATGATGTGTGTAATTATTTTTGAGAACGAATATTATAATCCATACATAGGTAGATACTGGTATTCAGCTGCGTCCGGATAGACATTTAAGCCACCCCAACGTAGTTGGGAAAAGGCTAGGCAGATGATGATCCATCCATTCATATTACCTATCTACTAGATTACAGCACAAAAGGAAGTGACCAGACTTTACGACGCGGAATCGGCTTGAACCGATCAGAATTAGCGTTATCTCCGTGCGATATAAGCAAAAAATCACCATTCGCCTCGTTGCGAATCCGACGACGTGACTTGACACCGTGTCGGTCTTTTCACTTTTATTGCACGTAAATAAAGGTCTGCTGCCGGCTCAAGCCGATTCTTCGTCGTTAAGTGTGGTAACTTCCATAATAATCATGAGTCTTAAAGCACAGTCTTCGAGATTTAGTCAAAAAAAAATGTAGAATTTTCTATACAGGTGTATTTTTTTTAGACTGTAAATAACTTTAATATGGATTATAATATAACACAATTACTATTTTAACGGTAAACAAAAGAACTGAATAAACCTAATTACATACAATTTAAATTAAATTAACATAAAAGCTGGGTTTACAAAAAATTATATAAAAAAACCAAGGAACTATTATAACATCGAATACACTTAAAACAACCGCATTTTTACTTTTTACCAAATCTTTTGCATCAAATTATTTTTACATTTGGATATTGTTTATTATTTTCAATATGAGAATATCCCACATCGGTCACTTATCTACCAACCGTGACAGGCCTTCTAGAATAATCAGCCTTTATTGTTCCCACAGCTGGGCAGCTTCTCTTTGTGAGAGACAGTGGGCCATTATCCACCATATGGGCCCAGCGCGGATTGGTAGATGTCCATATCTTCGAATTTTTGGTTCTAGAGTTCTAGGACATGCCGGTTTCCTCACGATGTTTTCCTTCACCGTTTTGAGAGCATTAACGATGAAATCATTTACAAGTTAAGTGCTTACTTGGATTCGAAGTCACAACTGATGCTGGGCCACTCAAACAGGCCTTTTATAAAACGATAATCTTAAAATTAAATAAGTATCGCTGCAATTATTTTTTATACATACAAAACTAATATTTTTACACAATTCCAATGTTATAGTCTTTGTACAAAGTGGACCATTGGACTTAAAAAAAGTTGCATAACGTCTTAACAAACCATAGAGCGAATGGAAGACTCGCGTTGTCGCCTTTGTTAGAACTACGCACAAGTATAATCGACCTCGTAAGTGCATACATCAGAGTAAATTGAAACTTAACTAAGGCAGATTGTCACTAATGTTACTAAACGAGATTAGCACCTCTAAACCATGATCAAGAGTTGTTTGTGTTGACAATGGCACCTCATGAATCTGGTTTGTTTGGGCTGGCCGCGTTTAGTTCAATAGTAAAATTCTGAAAGTATTAAAAACATGCAAGTGGCATTCAACTAAGCCATTACGAGGGCAAGCATACATAATTACGAATCTGTGAGTCATAACAAAAATATAATTATGATGACTACGTCTCCAGCGTTAGCTAAGTTAAACGACCTCTAAAAACCGCAAACATTACGAATAGCGTGTTTACACCGTATACTAACTCAGTCATAAGAGATCCATGCTTAATTTTGAACGTTTTATGAGCGCTTGAACAGAAAGTGGGCAACGTCGCAAATAGCTGTCAAATATTTCGCTGTTTTGATTAATTTGGCAATATTACTGTATGGAAATAAGAAATATGGCTAAATAGTGAACTAAAGTATTGATTATGAAATGCAATAATTAATATCTTAACACCGAATATTTAGTTTTAGATGTAAAAAAAGTATTTGGAAACTTTCCAAATGCCATTTTTACACCTAAAACGGTTACAACATCAAATTCACTGTTTTAATTGCAATTCATTATTAATATTCTACAGTAATATTGCTAAATTAATTACATCAGGTAAATATTTGACAGCTATTTGCGACGTTGCCAACTTTTTGGATGAACGCTCTTATTAGAGATTCGTGAAACTTTGTGACAAATGTCTGATCTTGTCACATTTTCTGCTAGAAAAATGGATGTCTGACGGCCCCTCTTATCAAATAAATTAGTGAAAGAAAAGGCCACGTTTCAACTGGGTTTACGATAATTATGAACGTTTTAAACGCCAGAGCATAAACACACGCGCGTGCCCTCCACGCCAAGCCACAACTTCACCTATCATTTTGTGACATCAAGAAAAAAATATACCCTTAACGAAGCCGGAAGGCATTTGTTCTCCCCGTCACTGCGATCACTTTTTTGTTCTGGACCATACCGGGGAACCCTCTAGGTACGGAGATATTGGGGGTCAAAGTTCCAGCTTTTTCACAAGATTTTAAAAAATTAAATGTTATAACTTTACTTTAAACACCTCCACGACCCCCATATTATTCAATCCACCCATCAAAACAATGTTTTGAGTGCGTTACATCGAGTTCTACCGTAAAAAGTGATTTTTCACCCCAAAAAAAATATTGTTTCCCAGCAATTTATGTAAAGATGTACATAATGCTTGGTTAACGGCTTCGTGAAGGGTCGGTTTACACCCTGTATGTGTCGTTTGGCGTACAGGGGACGCGCTTGCTTGTCGCGTATGTGATAAGCAAGCGCGTGCCCTGTACGCCAAACGACACAAATATGTGACAAAATGGTTGGTGAAATTGTGGCTTGGCGTGGAGGGCACGTGCGTGCGTTTATGCTCTGAAGGTCAAAAGGATAAGGTTGACGGGTGCCTAATCATCAAACAAGACCGCCTCAATGTAACTATAGAGCTTAACAAACTGCATTTCGAACATCCCATTTCTTTTTACAATAATGGTAATTTTTCTAACTGTAATACTAATATATTTTTTTATAAATCTTTTGAACGCCGTTTTGGTGTTTTTATCATCACATAGTTACGATAACTGGTACGCGATTTGGTTTGCGAAGCTGTTAGAGCAAAACTACCCTCTTTTGTAACGTTCGACCAATTTTTAGGGTAGCTTGAAAGGAAAAATGTCATCTGTCATTGGATCACATGTCCGTAAGTCAATTTTTTTTTAAACTTTCTACTAGCTATGGTAAATTTTAAAATAACAAATCATGAGCTCAGGACAGAACACTGGAGACTTTTGTGTCTCAAGATGTCTACAAATTCTAGTATATGTACTATCCCAAAAATGTGTCTGGAAGTTCTGATACTAAGATAGTTAGTACTAACATTATAAAGAGGAAGTTTGTAACTTTGTATGTTGGAGATAATCTCCGAAACTACTGAACTAAATTCAAAAATTCACTGATGGAATGCTACACTATTACCAAGTGCTATATGGATGTTATTATGTCTTTTCGACGTGAACAAGCTCTCGGGTAGAATAGAAACTATTAATAAATAAAAAGGCAGTTTTGCTCTGACAGTTTCAAATATAATCTGTATTTTACTTACTCTAAATTAGCTATCTAGCGCCAAAATTATACAATCTGTTTATTTATTATAATTCTAAAGCGTATATGGTTGGATTTTAACGATGAATTCAATCGTGGCGAGTTTTGGATGAGAATAAATCTGAGCGGAAAATGGGACTAAATCATCACAAGTAAGTTCCCAATTGTTGATTTCACTTCAAATTATACATAAGCATAGCAGCCTATAATGTTCCCACTGCTGGGACACACGGCCTCCTCTCTATGAGAGGGAATGGGCTATAATCCACTACGCGGGCCCAGTGCTGGTTGGTACATAAATAATAAAATGTTTTATATTTTTTAAGTGATATCATGTTACGGCTAGGTTTTATTGAAATATATTCGCAAGTGTAACTGATTCAAAACCTTTTTCCGCCTAGATTTTAGTTCTAGTTCACAGGATGGTATTAAAGGACTTGTCATTAATGGATGTTGTTTTTCGGATGACAGTGCAAAATCTACTAGCAAGATTTACTTACATTGTGTTTTACATTTCTAATGAGCTTGCTAGTAGATTCAACGTAGACATCAGTTCTTAACATTAATTGTGCCTACAGCACAACTCAAATTACATCAGCTTCCAGAATCAATTTACAAAGAATCACCTCATTCCATTATTTCGCGATTAAACTCATTAGCCTGATTATGCAGACATTAAATTAAGAACTAATCACATCTGTCTCATTTCCATCTGACGTCTAATGTCAAAATGACAGCTGTCAGTTTTATACTTTTCTGTGACAGGTGTGATTATTACTTAACAAGTGAGTTTACACAAGAGATTTAGGCACAATTTTATTGCTCTAACGCCAAGCCTTGAGTATATTAACAACTTAGAGTATTTAAAATGGTGATGGCTTTCTTTTGTCCAACCCGCATTTGTCTTTCGCACAGAGAAGCGGCCTTGTCCCAGCAGTGGGAATGTTATAGGTAGATTATGCCCTACGGCTGTCCTTACCAAGATTCTTTGCAAACAGATCAGTGTTATTTTCACTCTTTCAAATGCTCTAAGTTGTTAGGCCTGCATCTATTTATTATTTTATAAACATTTAAGTACAAAAGGGACCATGTTGATGCAGATTTTAATAAAACATTAAATAAAGAAATTAAATTATTTTACTCAGATTGGATAATATTTTCTCTTCAGAATGAATATGATAAACGATCAAATTATCATGAAACGGGTTTTAAAAACTTTCATAACAATCAATTTATTCTAAAATGGTTATATTTTTTTGTAAAAACGGTCCATTCAGCACAACATCTATTTAAAAAATATAAATAAATTAAAATGCGTGGCGTTCAAAAGACATCCGGTTACAGAAATATCATCCATATATTTATTTAGACTACTATTAGTTACGATTGTGTCACTAAATACTTTCGGGCAAGGCATTTTTATAAGTTGCGGGTAGATGCGTTTTTTGTTCCTTTTAATGGCAGTTACTGTACACTGGACGAAGGCTATCCACGTAAAGATAAGTACTTTAAAGCAGCCAAAAGTTATCTACACCATGTATTAGGTGCGTTCATATTTAAGGATGTGGTACACCATCGAACTGATCAACTTTCTTCAAGGGACCAACTTTGTAATCTAAATTATAATGTATATAATTGATATCATCGACTTCAAGCACACGTCGATGTTCTGCCAAATATTTTATTTTAGCATTTTTTTTTTAACTCAAGAGGAACTAAACTAAAACGATAGGCTCCCAAATAGAACTAAAATAAAATAAAAACACAGTGAATAGCAAAAACAGCTTTTTTATCATTAAGTTAAAAAAGAGCTAAAAACGCTCTACCCATTTTTATTAAATTTACATTTATTATTATTAACATTACACCTAAGCTAGTTCACTTTTATTTCTTTACAAAATAATTATTTAAAAAAAAATCCACTGAATATCGCACACATAACACTTTTAATTAAAACAATAATAATATAATCTAGCAATTACTTTATCGAACAAAAAAAATATGAACAGAAAAAAATCTAGTTTTTTTTCATCTAATCTAGTAATTACATTATAGTCAGTATGGTCGAGGAAAACCAATTGAATAAATATTAGTTAAATATACAATGTTTAAAATCGACGAAAAAACAAGAAAATTATGAAGCTTGCATGCTATTTTAGCAGAACTTGTTGAATGTCTCAAGCCTAAACAAAAACAACCCCAGAGATAATCTTCAAGGTTAGGCTAATGTTGCAGAGGACAGTCTGTAGATGGGTGATCAATGAACATTCATTACATACAGAGACCCCTCCGTGCCTCGGACAGCACGTTAAGCAGTTGGTCCCGGCTGTCATTTGAAGATACGTAGATCATTGACAGTCGTTACGGGTAGTCAGATATTATAGTTTACAATGAAATAATACATTTGAAATTGTAGTTTTAACTAAAACTGCGTATCGCGACAAAATTTTACCGTAACATTTTCTCGCGTCGATAACACTGAGAATGTATACCAACTCACGAACTAATCTGACGACATTATTCAGTCGCGCGCACATTTTATCACGGATGACTACTATTCTTTTTAAAGAAATTCGTATTTTCCCTCGACCATACTTATATTCAGACATTACTCATCAGTACAAATTATATTTACATTATTTTTGTCACAGTCCTTGATAATACAGAGCCGTTTTAGTAAGCTTAAAAAACTTTCAAGCAGATATAATCATTTTAAAATAAAAAATTAAAATCGATATATATAACCACAGCTGCGGTCTCGCTAGCTAATTTAATTTGACCTCTGAAAACACTTTTGCTCTACAACTTTTAACGCTTGATTCACTACCTCTGGTTAGCTTATTTTACAGCTAGTTATTTACAATTGAGAATTTATCTTTTGAATATCGAAGACTTTGAAACAGTTCAGTTCAATCTTAGTGTTTTAACTGACTTCAAAGGAGGTTATTCAAATTAACCTTTTGAACGCCATTGTCAAGCAAGTTCGTTCCCTTACGCCAACGACACAAATATGTGACAAAAATGCGGTTGCACTATAACACGAAAAAAACAAGAAATAGTTTTGGAATCCCTATTCTTTATGTAGGTATTTGAGGTGAAATTGTGGCTTGGCGTGGAGGGCCTGCGCGTGCGTTTATGCTCTGGCGTTCAAAACGATAATATTTGTTTTTTGGTGACATTACGTATCTATATTTTTACGTTGATTTAACACAGTAGGAGGCTTCTTCACACTTCACTACATAGTATAAAACAAAGTCGCTTCCCGCTGTCTGTCCCTATGTTTGCTTAGATCTTTAAAACTACGCAACGGATTTTGATGCGGTTTTCAGTAATAGATAGAGTGATTCAAGAGGAAGGTTTATTTTTATATATATTGCACCCGTGCGAAGACGGGGCGGGTCGCTAGTATTATATAAAAAAGATGTAAAGCAAAAAGTATTTAGTTACTTATGTTGACATGCGTCGAAGTTTTTACAGCTACTAAAAGCAGCCCTGTTTAAAGTACGTCAGTACAAGCATCATGACTTATCAATTTATAAATTTTCAGGATAAACTGAGCTTTCATTGTATGGTAAGCTTATAAAATACGAGGTCAGCTTATACTGGTAATATACAGCTTGATAAGCCATCGTGTGTACTTCATTATGTGTTTTAATAGTCAGTTTCTAAGAACCATTTCAATTTAATCTGTTGTCTAATCAAAAATGTTAAAGATTTTGATTGTTTTTCGGCTTAGCATCGAAAGTTCAAAATTCAATGGCATGATCTATGTCCGTTATGATTAGAGATTGGATATTCGGATGTATATTTACTAAGTTTGAGCGTTGTACGGAGTGCGAGTAGCAAAATAATCTTTTTTTCTTAAGAGCGTCTATACAGTAAGTGGGCAACGTCGCAAATAGCTTTCAATTGTTTCGCTGTTTTGATTAATTTGGCAATAATACTGAATAAGAAATGGCTAACTAGTAACTAAAATATTGATTATGAAATGCAATAATTAATACCGTAACACCGAATATTTAATTATAGATGTAAAAAAAAGTATTTGGAAACTTTCCAGATGCCCTTTTTGCAAAATTAGGCCACCTGCAGCTACCCTACAATTTCGTCAATGCAGTTCTGACATGTCCGCTTTGTGCTCGGAGTTTTTCGACCAAAGTTGGGTATGATAGTCACTTGAGAGCACATGATAGAGCAGCAAACCAAAGCCCTCGACAACCCCCGTAGTAGAAGCCATCGAATGCAGTCGCTGTGGCCGAAATCGGCTAGATGGCATCATCATCACATCATTCCGAACCGGTTATAGAAATTATTCATCGGTAATTTTTATTTTAAATCCGCTGTTCCCAACGTTTTAACTGTTATATATTTTTTTTAAATTGTTGTGGTTTTTAGAAACTGGTACACAGTACCTGGCCGTAAATTTGTTATTTCGGCTTTCAGACCAATCTTCAGATTTGTAGAGCGCAGTCTCTGTCACTCATACCTGTGTGCCGTCTCTTTCTAAAGCCCGATGTGGCATATTTACGCTCGGGTACTTGTAAGAATACACGATTGATATTTTTGATAGTATTGTCTTATCGACCGCGTCTTTTGACTAGTTTGTCGAGCGATAATAGATCTTATTGTATAGAGAATACAAAACAAATGGTAAAGAATCGGACCGTTTAATAAAAACAGACACATTGCAACGAAAATCCAGATGTAAGCTAGCATATTATTAAAATATCCGCGTTATTTGGGCACTACAAAATACACTCTAAATCCCTTAGCATTAAGGTCATTTTGTCATAGCGAAATAATGCTAGAATAAGGTGGTAAATAACAAAACAGATGGGCTAGGTTAAAAATGAAACAATACTTTTGTGTAGCTTACTCAAAGAGTTTTTAGGCGTATGATACGCCCAGAAACTCTTGCGCATTCATTTAACACGTTCGTTGTCAAGCCTAAATGCTGAACTTACATAGATGGTCGAAATAAAAAACAACCGCGCTCGAGACAAATGCAAGATGGCTACCCGCAGGCCACGCCCACTAATAAATAGGTAATTCCCGTCCCTAGCGGCTTAAACTAATACCAGAACTCAATACGCTGCGGCCGCAATTTTATGGCTAGTACAGTCACGAGCACAAATATGTAAACACTTAACAACTTTTAAAAGTGTTTTTCTCCTACTGTTCTGATTAAAATTTCATGTTGTTACTAACTTAGTATTTTGGAACTCACATTTTTATGAAAATTATCCTATCTCCAAGTTACAATCGTTATTTCTCGCGAAAATTGCTTTTAAATTTAGGAATATGTATACATATTGGTGCTCGTGACTGTACATAATTGTAAGGCAACTACACGCGACGTCGCGTGTTGTGGCATTTAACGTGTTGCTTCACCAAATGTTACTGAATTCGAGTATTAGAACATTTTTGAGTAGAACGGGGGGGTTATACTATGACGTCTTAAAGCAAGTGTGGGATAGAGACAGAGCGGTTCCGGTCGTCTAGCGCCATCTCTTTCCCACACTGGAATTACTCCTGCTTTAAGAGCGTTAACGTCTTACGGCATTTCATACAAAATTTCAAGTGATTTTTTTTCGAAATGACTGAACCGATTTTAATGAAACTCCGTACACATAAGCAGGATACATACGTCTAAAGATTTGACAGAGAACTTTTTGAAATGTCTTTTTTAAAAAAAGATAATTGTTAATTTCTGTTTCTATGGAAAATCTAAAATCGGTCTAATTTAGCTATAACACTATTTTTCGAAAAGTTCTCTGTCAAATCTTTAGACTTATGTATCCTAATTATGCGTACAAAGTTTCATTAAAATCGGTTCAGTCATTTCGAAACAAACTCACTTTAAAGTTTGTATGAAATGCCGTAAGACGTTAACGCTCTGAAGACGACATGGTAGGTCACCAGATCCAAAATAATCTCCTCAACCCAATTTCGTCAATACAGATCACAATTTGATGCTCACTTAGCTCTTCTTCAATCATTTGAACAGTACTTATAAAGCTGAAGGTAACAGTGCCAAGATAGCCCGTAAAATTCTTTTTTTTTTACGTTTTTTTACAATTTGCCGGTCAGTGACAGGCTGTATGTTGAACAAAATATGATTCGCGGCCGTCACACGTATGTGTTTACAGAATTATGATCATTAAAATCTTCAATAAAACTCTCTAAGCGTCCCATTTAATGACGATTTCATGAAAAAGTCATGTTGAATGAACTTAGGGTGTATTGATGATTTTAATGATTATAACTCAGTAAAGCCATATTTGTTATTCTGTTTAGTGGAAATCATCCTTAAGAGAGCGTGGACTGATTTTGAAGTTGTTATTATACAGAATCATGAAAATGGTTCACACGGCAACACATCAAGCCATACATTCCCAGCATAAAATGGCTTTGCTTTGTATAGATTTCCCATAAAATGAGAGATCCGTTTATACTGGTTATGTATAACTTGATTGGTTGTTGTGTGTACTCACAAACTGGGTTGTGAAGATCAGATAGGCAGTCGCTCCATGTAAAATACTGGTATTCAGCTGCATACGGTTAGACTGGAAGCCGACCCCAACATAGTTGGGAGAAGGCTAGGCAGATGATTATATACAGAATCAAGAAACTTAGCTTTGTATTTATTTCAATAACTAGGAATCGAACTCACAACCTCGCTTCATTATAAATAATCTTTAGAAAACCTTTACATCTTCGGCATATACTCCACTATCGACGAGGAAGCGACTCAATTTCGAATATCGTAAGAAACGTGCAAAAGATTATAGGTCCCGTGTCACAGATATATAGGGTGACTGATAATTAGTGACCGATACTTAAACACGTGATTGGACTCATGATAACAAACAACTTTCCCAAAGAAACTTTTTTTTTTAACGGGGTCACGCAGCTAACAGCTGATAGGTCATAGGCGCGCCTGCGCGAATTTCATACGGCTGTTGTGATAAAAGTGAATGACTATAAAAAAAAATGTTTCTTTGGGAAAGTTGTTTGTTATCATGAGTACAATCACGTGTTTAAGTATCGGTCACTAATTACCAGTATCCCTATATAAAAACCACCCCGGGTGTAAAAAATACCTTTAACGAAGCTGCAACGTACGTGTTCTCCCCGTCATTGTGATCATTTTTGTTCTAGATCATACCTGGGAACCTTATATTTAAGGTCAAAGTACCAACACTTCAAATACAAGTTTTTAATATTATAACTTTACTTTAAACACCTCCATGACCACTATAGTATTCAATTCATCCATCAGCACAATGTTTTGAGTGCGTTACATTGAATCCTACCGTAAAACGTGATTTTTCACACAAAAGAAAGTAGTTTCCCAGAAGAAAAAAAATGCACAGAGTGATTTAGTTTGATGAACAGAATGCTTGGTTGACGGCTTCGTGAAGGGTCCTTTTACACCCAGAATTAATAGGCGCGCCCCCTAATTACATGGAGCATACATTACTGGCAAAACGTGGATGTACTGTTAGGTACACATTGCCAAATCATCCGGGAACTACAAGCTGTGTTATTTTAATTGTTTGTTTTTTTTTCTAAAAACGTTGCCCCACATTAGGAATTTCTCCTGTATAGTGCGTTTGACATTTAAACTCACATACACAAACAGCCAGACCCGGAACAACTACCACGACGCGTAGCATGAGAACTGTTGAAACAGATTTTGTCGACGTAAGAATCGACAAAATGACAAATCTAGAACAGAAACCTGCGATTTTGTCGACTCTTCCGTCTACAAAATCGCTGAGATCGACAAAAGACTCTGTCATTTTGTCGATTCTTCCGTCGACAAAACCCGTTTCTACGGCGGACGTGCTAGGCGTGCTGTAGGGCATACAAATATTTGTTCCGTGCGGGAATCGAACCGTGAGTCAGATGATCGCTGACTGCTCACACGGCCAGCGAGAAAAATCAAACAAACAACGTTTTTTAAGTCCTCTTCTAGTCGATGGTGGTACAAATGCCTTTCGCCCTTAATCGTTGCAAATGATAAGTCCGAATGTTGCCGACCAAGTGTTGTGTTTCCTTAACTCTTCGTCGTGAACGCGTTTAGTCCTTGCTGTGTCACCAGTCACAAGGCGGCGCGAGGCTGCCTCTTGGTAAAAGAAGTCTTATATTTTTCCTTATTTTTATAAATTACTGGAAAAGAAAAAATAAAAGAAGCATTAGAATTTACACTACACAAGAAGATATGGATAGCTCGTGGCTAAATAATAACAGCCGCTCGGGTCGATCTTTAGGTTAAGCCTTGCTTGCCTAGGTTGGTCTGTGGATGGGTGACCGCCCATTACATACCGAGTTTCCTCCGTGCCTCGGAAAGCACGTTAAGCCGTTGGTCCCGGGTGTCATTTGTAGATCTTTGACAGTCGTTAGGTAGTCAGTCAGTGGCCTAAAAATCTGACAACCAGTCTTACCAAGGGGTATTGTATTACCCAGTACTAACTGGGTTGTGGAGGTCAGATAGGCAGTCGCTCCATGTAAAATACTGGTATTTAGCTGCATCCAGTTAGACTGGAAGCCGACCCCAATATAGTTGGGAAAAGGCTAGGCAGATGATGAAGAAGATATGGATCAAGATGGACGTTAAACCTACAAAAGCTGAATCTTTATTTATGGAAGTACCTTACTATAGGTAAGAACAATTAATAACAAAATTGGATATTATGGAAAAGTCGGTTGTGGTGGCTTTAGCAGATATCTGGTATCAAAATTATGCAAAAACGCTGCTAAGTTACGTCAAAAGCTAGTATTACATAAGGGCTATCATGATGATGTACCTCCTCCACTGCCAAACACTTTGTGTGGTAGAAAACCCCTGCCAGATGCCTTTAAACCACAGAAAAAGTTTCAGCTCTTATAAAATGACGTAGATAAAATAAAACTCATGAAATTGTTAACAAAACCCTATTCAAATAGAGAATCTCACCTAGTCATACAGGTCATGCTCTCTGTCCCGGTCGTGGTCGGGCGTGCGCGGGCGCGGCTGCGGCGCGGGCGCAGGCGACGCGCCGCCGTAGTTGAGGAAGTCCCACACGAGGATGGTGTCGTCGTGCGAGGACGACACGATTTGGAACTCGTCGAACTGCAGCCGGAATACGCGGCCCGTGTGCTCCTGTGGCAATGGGCGTGGTCACATTGGGGAATACTGGTATTTGCTTATTGTCTAAGAAACTATGTAAAGACGAGAGCATTGGCGCCATTCATTTATTACACGAGACGATTTAGGAGGGGGTCGACCATGAGTAGGAGGGAGGGAGTTTTTAATAGAACTAGAGTGATTAAAACTTAGAGGGTTGTGTTGATGATTTTGATGATTATAATTCTGTAACTACATACGTGTTACTTGCGTGAATCATATTTTAATCAACATACAACCTGACACTGACCTGCTAATTGCAAAAAACCTGAGCAAATTTGAATTTCGCGGGGTATCCTGGCTCTTCCACCTTAATTAAATGCAATTAAGGAACACCACTCACCACCAATGTTCTGAGACATAGCTCTTGATGCGGCGTGCGTACGTCCAGCGCCGCGGGGAGATCCCACACTTTGATTTTGCCGTCGTACGCGCCGCTTACTATCCGTTTATTGTCGAATCTGTGGACAAAATCGGTTTGGAATTAAAATAGGTAAATTGTAAGCAAATGTTGAAGTGTGGAATACTGTGACATTATTTAGCAAGTGACTCCAATTTCGAGTAGCCCATATAGCCCGCATTGTGACCGAAACTGGCCCACATCGTGAGCGTAAGTGGCCTACCTCATGACCGAAAATGGCCCACATTTTAACCAAAAACTCACCGTATACACCTGACCAGCTCCTAATGCCCCGTAAGACACTATCCGCAGTGTCCGCACTTGAAGCCTCACAGTCGGAACGGGTTGTTCGACGACCCGGATACAACTAGTCCGCCCCGGTGTTTAAACACATAACCAAGACGAGACCCAGGTGTTTACCAAAAGTGACCCCTATTATAACCACAAGTGACCTAAATTGAGACTTAAAATGACCAACGCTGTGACGGAAAGTGGCCAACGTTGTGGACAAAAATGGTTCACCTCGTGAGCCAAGATGGCCCACCTCGTAACCGAAGATGGCCCACCTCGTGAGCGAAGAAGGCCCACCTCGTGAGCGAAGAAGGCCCACCTCGTGACCGCAGATGGCCCACCTCATGACCGAAACTGGCCCACACTTTAACCAGAAACTCACCGTATACACCTGACGAGCTCCTCATGCCCCTCTAGGACACGTATACACTGTCCGCACTCGATGTCCCACAGTCGGATCGTGTTGTCGGACGACCCGGACACGACTAGTCGGTCCCGGTATTGTAGACACGCGATACCTCGTTTGTGGCCGTTTAGTGTGCGGACGAACTCGCATGACGATGTGTTCCATACCTGAGGAGAAGAAATATTAGTAAAAAGGAAATCGTTTTTTAAACGTAAGTATCTAAAACGTCCAATAAATCAAAATGCATGAAATTTATAGGATTATTTCCAATTTATTAGCTGCTAGCTATTGCCCGCGACTTTCGTTGGCGTGAAATTATTATATAAAAAAAAATATTACTTATTTTTTAATCGGATTTTTTTACCAATCTCAAGGGTTTTTTTTTCACGGAACCCTAATTCTTATTCAAAAATAAAAGTAGCCCTGGTTACTCCTTATAACATCAGCTATCTGCCAGTAAAAGTCCCGTCAAAATCGGTCCAGCCGTTTCGGAGATTAGCCGGAACAAACAGACGGACAAAAAATTTAAAAAAAATGGGTTTTTTGTTTTATAACAAAAACACATTTGGAACACATTTTGATTATGTGGTAAGCGTTTGTGCGTCGGTGCCGGGGTTCTACCCTGTATTTTAATATAAAGGGTGTAAATGGACCCTTAACATAACCGAAAGGCACTTGTTCTCCCCGTCTTTGTGATAATTTTTTTGTTCTAGACCATACCTGGAAACCTTCTAGTTACGGAGATATTGGGGGTCAAAGTTCCAACTTTTTCACAAGTTGGTTTTAAATAAATGTTTTTAATGTAAGATGTTTACTTTACACACCTCCACGACCCCCGTACTATTCAATCCATCCATCAGCACAATGCTTTGAGTGCTTTCCATCGAGTCCTACCGTAAAACGTGCTTTTCACTCCAAAAAAAAAGTCGATTCCCAGCAATAATTTTTGCGTAAAGTTACTTAATTTGATGTACATAATGCTTGGTTGACGGCTTCGTGAAGGGTCTGTTTACACCCTGTAGTTACCTTTATAGTACGATCTCCACTCGCACTGACAATATATTTCTCGTCGAAATCGACGACGTTGACGGCGGCGCGATGGCCGACCAACACTCTTCTGAGCATGATCTCTGTCGTCGAAGTCATGTCCCATACTGCTATCGAACGATCCTGGAACAATGGTAATGTTGTTTTAAATAGGGGTTTATATATACCTACTGGGTGGCGCCGATAATCTATATAGGGTCTAACTATTCATACAAAAACTATTCATACGAAATATTTTCAGGGAATCATCTAACGGCTATAACAAACCCATTTCAAGGGATGTTTTTTTTTTATCTGAGTATATTTTATTATAAAAAATAAATAATTTAAAATTACTTGACCCACAAAATAAATACTGGCTCCTTATTTTTTAAGCATCCATTACGCTAGTTTACTACGTCGTATTTACCTACTGTCATTGTTAGAACATGGGAGTAAAGGTTTTATGCAAAAAGTCTCAAAAATTTTAGAATTATAATAATTTTGTAAAAAAAAAACATTCGGATATTTTTTAATTTTCGTTGCTATGGCGACTTTACGACTTATAGAAGTTACTCTTAGAATATTTCGTGTATGAAAAGATAGACCTTATATACAACGTGTAACAGAATAAACGCAATTACTGAAAGTAGTTGGTTCAGAATCGGCTTCTGAATCGATTTCCGTCATAAAAAATAGGTGTTAAATTTTGACGGAAAAGTCTTTTAAATAACTTAAATTAGAAACAGTATCATGACAAATTAATACAATCCTTAATTCAAGGAAATTGAAACCTTCACTCAGTGCAATATAGGCTAGTAAAACGCACGACATTATTTGTAGTTCGCTCATAGCTCGTAATACACACACGTAAATAATATCGATGCATTTTACATTAAAAGTAGTGTGCGTCAAATAAAGAGGTAATTTAAAGGAATTCCAACTTTATCTCCAATGAGTAAGGCTTATTTGAATACACGACCTAACTTAGTCGGTCATCAGAGTATCCCTACAAACAATTTTTAGGCATTTTTACATAATAAAATTATTTAATTTGAAGAAATTTAGAACTTATTGCTCTGGAGGTCAAGGACCCTAGTGCCCCATTTTCAGTCCCCTCAAAAACGACTCCAGTTAAATCCCTATCCCCTCACCTTGCTGCAGGTGACCATCATGCCGTTGCAGAACCGCAGGTGCAGCACGGCCTCGCAGTGGTGGATGAGCGTGTTGAGCATGGCGCCCGTGCTCACGTCCCACACGCGCACCGTGCTGTCCGACGAGCCCGAGATTATGGCGCGCTCGTCGTACTGCAGGCAGAGCACCGAGCCCGTGTGACCTTGTAGTTCCTGGGAATTAAGCAAAGGTTAATTATTATATAATCGAGAGAATGTTTGTGGTAAAAAAAAAAACATTTTAACAATAACCGGTCAAGTGCAAGTCGGACTCGCGCATGAAGAGTTCCGTATTATCGTAGTAATGTTAATTAACTATCGTAGTGTAATAAGCAGAGGTCGGAATTAGGTAGAGTTAGTTATGTACTTGCATCGAAATGTTGATGTTAATGGATCTTCCCGGGATTTCCCGGGATTTATAATACAATCCCGTGTGGCCAACAATATTACAAATAAATAATAATAAAAACTTCATGGATAGATAAGACAAAGATGTTATTTATTAGTATTAACATTAATTCACAATACAATTTTTTATTTACGTTGCTCCACACTTGGATTTTTTCCTGTAACTTGGATGCGTTTACAAAGATTTAAACTCACACATACACAAATACCCAGACCCGGAACAACTACTTGTAGATCATACAAATATATGTTCCGTGCGGGAATCGAACCCGCGACATTTTTTCATAATCTGCTGCGCTGCGTGCGCATGATATCCGATGTCGGATGGTTTAAATTGTGTAAAAGTAAATAACTTTTTTATTTAATAAATCACGGGATTATTCTGCTCTTTAAAATTAATCTCGGGATTTGAGGCATACCCACTTTATTCTTTCGCTGTATGAAATCAGTACACAAATAACTCTACTAATTCCGACCTCTGGTAATAAGTTGTTGTTATACCGGCAACAGAATACACATTCTGTGAAAATTTCAACTGTCTACCTATTACGGATCATGAGATACAGCCCGCTGGCAGACAGACGGACAGACAGCGGAGGCGTAGCCCGTTGGTTGTCATTTTTTTTTTTTCGTATTCTTGGCAGCAAACCGTTTTAGTTGATCCCCATATCATGGGGGTGCATAACAATTACTAGTTCGTCATCTTTGGGAGTTCGCCATGTTGGATTTCAAATGACGCCACTTAGGTAACCATGCAGTGTTGTCCAAAGTAAAAGTGTATGCAAAATTACAGCTCAATTGGTTGGGAATAACTTGCAAGTTAAACAAAAGCTTGAAATAGTAAAAATAACATAGCTTAAGCATAGCATCCATGAAAAAATCATGTACACCAAGTTTTTCTATGGTTTTACTGCCTTGGAACCCAGTGGCGAAGGTGCCATAGAACTCGATTCCTGCCGGCTTAACTTTGAAAAATGGCACAATCAGTCTTCTATAGTCAAATTATACACCGTGACTTTTTAGTCGTCTTACAAAGGTCATCCACTCAATGTACCCGACATAAAATAGTTCCAGGCGCGATTTTTTTTTATCTTTCATAATGGGTACAAAGAAAAATAATAATAAAAAATTAGAATATAATTATGAAATATCCTGTTAATGATGTTTACGTGTCACACGGGAGAACATACCTACCCAACACTCGAGTCCAGTAGACCATCGCTCGCAACAGTGTGTTTTAACTACGTCATGCGTCATAATACTGAATGAATGATATTATGATTTTTAAATCTCATAAATACCTTTTTTTTTATGAATGTTTAGTATTCATCGGATACATGAAGAGGGCTGCCGTTGTAAGAAGACTAAAAAGTCACGGTGTATAATCACATTAAAGATATACACTCCAGCTTACCTCTTACAAAAATTGACCGTTCGATACTATTGGAACCAACAAAGAAAGAAATCGTAAAAAAACACAGGCATAATAAGTACTCACCCGGACACATTGCAACGTTTTCCTGTCCCATATTTTAATTGTGTTATCCCTTAAACCAGACACTATCTTGTTGTCGTCGTACTGGAGACAGTACACGCCTTTAGAGTTTTCTGATCTGCAGTTTATCCTCTGTGGAAAGAAAAAAAAGTATTAAAAACCATGAAATACACTGTTTGAAGCTTTTACGGTTAAAAATTAAGAGCGTTCATCCAAAAAGTTGGTAACGTCGCAAATAGCTGTCAAATATTTACCTGTTTTAATTAATTTAGCTATATTACTGTATGGAAATAAGGAGTATGGCTAACTGGTGAACTAGAATATTAATAATGAATTTCAATTAAAACACTGTATTTGATGTTGTAACCGTTTTAAGTGTAAAAAAGGCATTAGGAAAGTTTTCAATTACTTTTTTACATCTAAAACTAAATATTCGGCGTTACGATATTAATTATTGCATTCGATAATCAATACTTTAGTTCACTAGTTAGCCATATTTCTTATTTCCATACAGTAATATTGCTAAATTAATCAAAACAGCGAAAAATTTGACAGCTATTCGCGACGTTGCCCACTTTCTGAACAAGCGCAATTAAACTAAGGCAAACATCGTGAGGAAACCAGCATGCCTGAGAGATATTTCTCGACGGCATGTAAAGCCAAGTCAGAGGTCCATGGGCGGCATAAAAAACTCTGACACCGGATTAGGTACTAACCACACGATAAAGAAAATTAAACTTATAGTCACTTAAGGGTAATCATCATCCCGCGATCATGGCGCTTGCAACAGCGTCGAAATATCGGGAGCTAAAAATAATGAATAATCACGGAAGATATCCCGTAAGTGACAGTATAAGTGTGAAAAAGTTGAAATTTTGACCTCCAATGTCTCCAGAACTAGAAGGTTCCTAGACCAGGTAGACCTACCTAGGTCTAGGAGAACAGGTATGGTCCAGACTAGAGATGTTACGGATGTTCGATTCCGATTCCGAAAATTCGGAATTTCCGATTGATTTTCCACCATAAATTCCGATTTAGGTTCCGATAAATTTTAAACGGAAGTTATATCGGAAGTTTTACTGTTTAAGGTTTTAAATTCGATTGTTTTTATTTTCAACACCCAGGTTTCAACACCTGCCTGTTTTATTTTTGAACTGATTATAAGAATATATGGGTGTACTATTATCAGTTCGCCTCTGCCTAACCCTTCGGGGATTACAGGCGTGATGTTATGTATTATGTAAGTTATGTAATAAGAATATAACTGACGATTAATGTGTGTAATTTTATTTTATTAGGGGCAGGCCCCTTTAACACATCTCTCTTTTGCCTCCGCCTCCGATACCGGTTTCGATTCAGATTCCGAAAAACCAAATTCAAAAACTCATCATCTACCTAGCCTTTTCCCAACTATGTTGGGGTCGGCTTCCAGTCTAACCGGATGCAGCTGAATACCAGTATTTTACATGGAGCGACTGCCTATGTGACCTCCACAACCCAGTTAGTACTGGGTAATACGATACGTCTTGGTAAGACTGGTTGTCAGATTTTCGGGCCACTGATTACTTGTAACGTCTGTCAAAGATCTACAAATGACACCCGGGACCAACGGCTTAACGTGCTTTCCGAGGCACGGAGGAAACTCGGTATGTAATGGGTGGTCACCCATCCACAGACCAACCTAGGCAAGCACGGCTTAACCTAAAGATCGATCCGAGCGGCTGTTATTATTTAGCCACGAGCTCCTGCAAATTCAAAAACTCCGGTGCCGATATAACTACTTCCGTAACATCCCTAGTTCCCAAGTATGGCTCAAAACAAAAAAATAATCGCAATGACGGGGAGAACAGATGCCTTTCGGCTTCGTTAAGGGTCTCGTTACACCTTTTAGGTCACGGAACTCACCTGTAAGTTGTGTTTGCCCATCCTCCAGTTATCCTCGATTGACTGTATGTCTTTGATGATCTTGGGGTACAATTGTCTGTAGAACGAGTGGGACGGATGCTGGCTACCTGGTTTTGGTTTGAATAGGTACTGGATCCTGGAGAGAAAGAGGCATTCATCTTAGTATTTTTTTTTTGTAGAGTTGATGCTTACAAGGGATGCAAAGTTAAATAGTTAATCGTAAGGACATGAAAAAGAACATAGATTATAATGATCTATATCAAAACAAATTAAATTGAAGTGTGTTTTTGGAATTTCAATATAACAGTTTTTTACTGAATGCATATGAAAGTATATACAGTACTTATAACAAAAACACATTTTTTTTTCAATTTTTGTGTGTTTGTTCCGGCTAATCTCCGACAAGGCTGTACCGATTTTGACAGGACTGTTACTAGCAGATAGCTGATGTTATAAGGAGTAAATTAGTTATATTTTGGAAAAAAGGATTAGGGTTCCGTGTTAGTTTTTTGCACATTTTTGTATATACTTTCATATGCATTTAGTAAAAAAGCTGTTATTTTTATATGACAATCAATTTTATTTATTTGTATAGATGTATAGGTAAGGTTACCATTTTTTTTTTTTTCGTATGGGAAATCATCATATGACCCCCCACTCTGGGCGGAGTGGAAGGGAATGTCAGACTTGTACTGACTAAAACCCATCCATGTTCCTTCTTTGCCCTTTGTGTTCCAGGGCCACGGTATCTCTTTCGAACAGTCCCGCAGCCCTGGCAGGCATCGGCCCATGCGGACCCCTACTTATTTGCTGACATCTCTTTGAGGCGCGCGTGGAACACTCGCGCGCCGTCGACACGGCCTGTCGTCATAAGACGGCCGGTCGGCGAGCTAGCCCATAACTCGCCGTCCACAGGCCCGCGCCTACGGTGGCCGGGAGCCACCATGTGCCGGGAGCCACCACGTGCCGAGAGCCACCACGTGCCGAGAGCCACCACGTGCAAAGGTAAGGTTACCATTGAGTTGCTGTTGTCAGAGGTGATAAATATCTGTGAAAGGACTTTACAAATTCTTATTAGAGGTCATAACTTACCATCCCCTTCGCTCCGCCAACCCTCGCCACAGCGAATCAGTCCGCACTTTCCTCTCAATGAGCTTCTTCCACAGCATCCCTTCGGAGATGACCCTCAGCCACTCTCTGCAGACCAGTTCGGCCGCACAGAGTGAGCTAGCGTCCAGGTAAGATAGGATGTTCTCTGCTACGTGGTCTAAACCTTTTTCTGGAGAAAAAATAAATAAAAACTGTTATAAGTATTTTTTTTTTGACTGATATACTGCAGGTCTACATATGAGGCTGGCTTCTGCTTAACCGTACTATCCTGTGGGTGCCTTGAGTGTAAGGCCTCCAGCCAGGGGCATACACTTGTAAACTAAGCGACAGCGCGCTAAGGGCACTCCTTGTGGGGTACGGGCCTCAGCTTAGGAGCGACGCTGGGGAGGGCACCAAAGAGACTGGCTGGATCTGAGTGAGATTATTTAGGCGCTGATCTAAGACTACTGGCTCAGCATTATAAGTCTCCGTTTATTTATTTAATAGTATCAGCACACAAAATGTACAGAGGCGGACTTCAGAGCGTTAACGACTTACGGCATTTCATACAAACTTTCAAGTACTATTTTTTTCGAAATAACTGAATCGATTTTAGTGAAACTTCATACGCATAAGCAGTATATATAGTAATACATATGTAAGTCGACAGAGAACTTTTCGAAATTTCATTTAAAAAAAAAGTTAATTGGAAATTTCTGTTTCTATGGAAAATCTAAAATCAGTCTAATTTAGCTGTAACACTATTTTTCGAAAATGTAACGCACTCAAAACATTTTGTTGATGTTTCCATTGAATAGTACGGGTGTCGTGGAGGTTTTTAAGTTATGACATTAAATACTTGTATTTAAAAAAAAAAACTTGTGAAAAAGTTGGAACTTTGACCCCCAATATCTCCGGAACTAGAAGATTCCCAGGTATGGTATATAACAAAAAAAAATTATCGCCGGGAGAACAAGTGCCTTTCGTCTTCGTTAAGGGTACTTTGACACTCGTTATACACCTCTGTCATCACCTCTGGGGAAAACTAGCGCGAGGTTGTTTTGCTGTATTCCTCAAAAACAAGCCATCACCTTTACAACCTTGATTTAAGTATATGATTATCATATTTCAATATTACTACTTAAGGTGGTAGCGCCAGGGTAGTCCGCGAAATTTAAATTTTTCTTGAGTTTTTTGCAATTTACAGGTCAGTGTCAGGTTGTATGTTGATTAAGATATGATTCGTGACCGTAACAAATATTATCAATACAGCCCTCTAAGTTCATATAATCACTTTGAATGACTTTTTTATGAAACAGTCATCATAAATAAAGTTAGACGGTTGTATTGATAATTTTAATGATAATAATTCTGTATCTACATCCATGTTACGGTCGCGAATAATATTTTGTTTCACATATAGTCTGAAACTGACCTGCAAATTGCAAAAAACTTAAGAAAATTTTAATTTCGCGGGCTACCCTGACGCTCACCACGGTAAGCATATATAAAAAAAAAAAAAAAATTAACTAGTGATTTTTTTTTGATATAATACTGACTTTTTTTTAGAAAAAAACATTCACTATTGTATCACCACATTACAACTTGTCTGGTAGATAGTTTCTTAAAGATCCTGATATTTTATCTGTGTTATTTATTTGCTCATCTGTATTATTTACAAGAATTTCGCGGGCTACCCTGACGCCTCCACCTTAAGTGTTTGTTTTCAACAATTGAAATTCAGATATGTTGAGAGACCATGTTTTAAATTTTAAATGTTATTGCGACTTGTCTACTTATTACTATTCAATGCGAAATCAATGCGGTCACAGAATAAATACAGTTAAAAAAAAATACATTCACATACGTCCGCAAAAAATAAGCGCTGAGCCTCTATTTTTATTATTCGATGCTATACAGTAAACCACTGTACAGCAGTAGCGAAAAAAAATCTTAAAAAAAAAAAAAACGTTTATTTAGAGCAGCGGTGGCCCAGTGGCGGAGACCCCGACTTACGAGCAGTAAGTCATGGGTTCGAACCCAGCCAGGCGCATTACTTTGTGTAAGTTATTTCATCACCACTACTCTCAAAACGGTGAAGGAAAACATCGTGAGGAAACCGGCATGTCCTAGAACCAAAAATTCGAAGACATGTGACATCTACCAACCCGCACTGGGCCCGCGTGGTGGATTATAGCCCATTCCCTCTCATTGAGAGGAGCTCTGTGTCCCAGCAGTGGGAACATTAATAGGCTGATTATGCTTATGCCTATTTATCTCCACAAATTACATAGTTATTCGAGATATAGTTGACAGGTAATATAATTAACAGCAGAAAGTTGTAATTTGTGGGAGATCTGGAGTCTAAACTAAGCCTAGGCCTGTATTTTAGAAACTTCAGGCCCCCTATTACATCATAGAGTTACTGTCAATGTGGAAAACATTGCGACATTGCATTTTTAATGTGTTTATATTATTTGTATATAAGGTCTATCTTTTCATACACGAAATATTTTAAGAGTAACTTCTATAAGCCGTAAAGTCGCCAAAGCAACGAAAAAAAAAATATCTGAGTGTTTTTTTTTTACATATTTTATATATTCTAACAATGACAGTAGGTAAATACGACGTAGTAAACTAGCGTAATGGATGTTTAAAACTAAGGACCCAGTGTTTATTTTGTGGGTCAAGTAATTTTCAAATTATGTATTTTTTATAAAAAAAATATACTCAGATAAAACAAAATCCCTTGAAATGGCTTTGTTATAGCCGTTAGATGATTCCATAAAAATATTTCGTGTATGTATAGTTTGACCTTATATAGAAAACTGACTGTGCCATTTTTCAAAGAGAATCCGGTAGGAACCGAGTTGTATGGAACCTTCGCCACTGCTAAACTAAAAACTAGTTAAACTAGAAAATGTATGCGCTTCGGTAATCTTCATGTTGCCGAATTAGTACGAACTTCGTACAGACATCAAACTACTACAATTTGTCATTTATTAGATTTTCAACATTATCGCTAAAGCACTAGGTTCAAGGTTGAATGGGAAAATTTGATAGTTTCGAGTAGCTTGATGTGGTACACAACAGAGTACAGTTGTTTGGATGTCGACCCCCAGAGTCAAAGATTCAAAAACCTCGTAGCTCTTATCTGATACTCAAAAGTTTTGCAAAAGCATATTATTCATCATCTGCCTAGCCTTTTCCCAACTATGTTAGGGTCGGTTTTCAGTCTAACCGGATGCAGCTGTATACCAGTATTACTACATGAAGCGACTGCCTATCTCACCTCCACAACCCAGTTAGTACTGGGTAATACCATACCCCTTGATAAGACTGGTTGTCAGACTGTAACGACTGTCAAAGATCTACAAATGACAGCCGGGACTAACAGCTTAACGTGCTTTCCGAGGCACGGAGGAAGCTCGGTATGTAATGGGCGTTCACCCATCCACGGACCAACCTAGGCAAGCGCGGCTTAACCTTAAGATCGACCCGAGCGGCTGTTATTACTTAGCCACGAGCTCCTCCAAAAAAGCATTTATTTTTAATTAAGATTATATATTATTATTTAATTTTATGGGAAATTATTAATCGGGCGAATAAAAATTTAATTGGCGACCAATATACTAAATGGGCGACTATTGTACCAAGTAAGCAACTATTTATCCGGTCATTGCAGCAAGGAGAATATAGGAAGCAAGAGCGAGCGAATGCTGAGAGAGACTTGTGGCACCCCGACTCGGACAGGTTAGGTTCGAAGGGGATGGCGGGGTCTAGTGAGCGAGCGAAGTGAGCTAACTAAGACCCCGGAATCCCCTTCGTGTTAGGTTACTTTAAACTCTGCAAACAGATATAGGAGCCCCGCTCAGCGGGGGTTCGTCGACTACGCCTTATCTACAATCTAGTGATTAATAACCTTGTTTTAAGTTTTTTACAGGAGTCCTTAAATTATCACATAATCGTACTGAACAACTAGTAACTTAAATTTCTATTTTCAAGTCGCTGTTTTAAACATTTGTATTCGCCCACTGTTTGTCGCTCACTTAGTATTTCAGTAGCCCATTTTCAATATTTTTGACACCTTTAATTTGAATTTATGTTCGCTTGTTTAAATACTACCCTAATTTTATTATTAAAAATAATGTATAAGTTAAACTTACTAGGTAACATGCTGATAAAATCTCTCTGTAGCATAGGTTTTAGATAGGCGTTGATATGACCATGTTGGTAATGGCACATTCGCGCCAACAGCTGTTCCACAAATTCCACCTGCAAGAAAAAACAAATTTTAATCATCAACATCTGCCTAGCCTTTTCCCAACTATATTGGGGTCGGCTTCCAGTCTAACCGGATGCAGCTGAATACCAGTATTTTACATGAAGCGACTGCCTATCTGACCTCCACAACCCAGGTAGTACAGGGTAATACGATACCCCTTGGTAAGACTGGTTCTCAGACTTTTTGGGCCACTGACTACCTAACGACTGTCAAAGATCTACAAATGACAGCCTGGACCAACGGCTTAACGTGCTTTCCGAGGCACGGAGGAAACTCGGTATGTAAAAAAAAAAAAAAGCAAATTTTAATATACAGTCATAAATAAAATAGTATACAGGGTGTAAACGAACCATTCACGAAGCCGTCAATGTAAATCAAACTAACCCTACGCCAATAATATTGCTGGAAACTACTTTTATTTTTGGAGTCAAAAATCACGTTTTACGGTAAAACTCTATGTAACCCACTCAAAACATTGTGTTGATGGATGCATTGAATAGTACGGGGGTCATGGAGGTATTTAAAGCAAAGTTATAACCTTAAGAGCTAGTATTAAAAAAAAAAAACTTGTGAAAAAGTTGGAACTTTTACCCCCAATGTCTCCGTAACTAGATGGTTCCCAGGTATGGCCCAGAAGAAAAAAAATATCGAAATGACAAACGAAAGAACAAGTGCCTTTCGGCTTCGCTAAGGGTCTTACACCCTTTAGTTTAAAAAAAACACGCTTTACGGTGACGTCATTTTATTTCTCGTATTCTTTTCAAGAAACTCTTTAATTTGATACCCATATCATGGGGGTGCATAAAAAAAATAACAAGTCCGCCATCTTTGGTAGTCCGCCATATTGGATTTGAATGACGTCACTTAGCTATCCATGCATTGTCATCCAAACTAAATTTCAGCTCAGTATAAAACCTGCATAGCTATTAACAAACGCTTCGATTCGGAAAGTCGTATGTCTATCTCGCTCGCTTTCATAATGGCAAAAAAGACTTACTAACTCATTCCTTATTTTATCCATTCTAGCCACACCACACATCCACCTTCTACTACCAACGTTCTACTACCATATTATGACTGAAATCTTGCTCACCGAAATGTAGGTGTACCATCTATCTCTGCCAACACCTTTGGAGAATACTGAGATGAATGTTGAGATGGATGTGTGGAGTGACAAGAACGGATAAAGTAAGGAATGAGTACCATGATGTATAATAATATACTTCGCCTGGTATTCTCTTCCCACGATGGCCCAAGACTACGTCACGATAAGTGTTACCATCGATTGTCCTTTTCAGTACATTTAGGGACTCTCATTTAGAGAATGAAAATAAAATTAATTACTAACTAGCTTAACTATTTAGTAAATCGTGTGATTCATATATTTAGTTTTAAATTAATTTACATATTGAATTTAGTTTTAAATTAAGTTCATAATTAGTTTGTTAAGTTAAAAAATGTATTTTACTCGGGTAATTCAATCACACAACGTGGCAACACACCGACAGCATCGCAACTGATAATGTATTTTTGGGCCAATCACGTGACCCAGCTGTCATGGGAAGAGAATACCAGGCGAAGTATATTATTATACCATGGAGTATATTAGAGGAAGTTTGAAAGTGGCGCCTGTTAGAGAAAAATTGAAAGGAAGTCGTTTGTCTTGGTATGGACAAGTAATGAGGAGGGATGAAACGCATGTGACTAAAAGAGTAATGGACATGAATGTTGATGGATGGAGAGGGAGAGGAAGGCCAAAGAAAAGATGGATGGATTGTGTGAAGACTGATATGAAAGAGAAAGGAGTAAATGACGCCGTGACGTCTGACAGGGGAGAATGGAAGAAGAAAACGTGTTGCGCGGACCCCAAGTAGAATGGGGCAAGTGCAGGAAGATGATGATGGTTTTTGGAGAATACTGGCATGATATTTTGTTTACATTTTCATTATTTAGTCTCTGCCTCAAGAAATTTGAACGTGATAATGATATGTAATCAATTTCATAAGTTATCAAAAATTCTCGAGTTTGGGGGCAGAGGTCGGAAACTAAATAATCTGACCTCTAAAACACAATTACGGGGAAAATATTTTAAGGTCAGACTTGCTGTTATAACATAACATACTTTTTATTTACTACGCACAATTTCTTTAACATAACATCACGCCTGTAATCCACAAAGACTTAGGCAGAGGTGTCTTTAATAGTACACCCACATTTCGCGAGTTATATTTAAGTGCCATCAACCGTGCACAAATTCAGACTACGTGGCTGCTACTGAGAAATTCCTGATGCAAAAAACCAATAACACTTTGCCTGAGCTCATGTTCAACAGTCTGATCCTTTTCGAGTTATCTCCTAAAATGATAGGCGGTGACCTATCAAGTGGAAGGGGGGGGAAATCGTGAGATGCAGCTAATACAACATATTCTATACCTGATCCGGTTGTTCCATCTTTTAAGACCATGACGGACGGTCACCTATCAAGCAATAAGAGGTGTAACCGCGGGGTGAAGCTAATAGAACATATTCCATACCTCGGGACCTAAAATGGCCGCTTCATAATATTAACTGCATCTATGATTTTTAAGAATTTTAACATGATTCATATTATTTATCCGAAACTAATTCTGCTAAAGTGGTCATTTTAGGCCCCTTGATTCTTTTCTTCCTATCTCATAAAGCCAACTAAGCGAGAGGGAGTGAAACAGTGTGGTGATGCTAGAAAAACATATCCCATACCTGATCCGTTTCGTTCCATCTCGTGAAGTAGTTGAGACAGGCGTCCCTTTCCGCTGCGTACGCGGCGCTGCTTGGCATCGGTCGCACGCCAGAGTCCACGCATGTGATCGACGTCACCTGTAACGTAACATAACCAATACATAAGAAAGAAAGAAAAACACACCTTTTGAACACCATTGTCAAATATACGTGACAAGGAAGCGCGTGCCCTGTACGCAACGACACAAATATGTGACAAAAAATTCGGTGGACTATAAAACACGAAATAAAATAATTAAAATAGTAGTAGTATTTGCGGTGAAATTGTGAGCGTGGAGGGCACGCGCGTGCGTTCAAAAGGTTAAGGTCTTGGACATGACACGGACTCGAATTCAATCCAACACCGTTTCAACTTCAAATTGCGTACAAGTGTACGATGCGTGGACCGCACGTCTTATGGTGGATGTACACTCTTGTTGAGACACTCCCGAGGCAGGGGGAGAGTGTAACAAGAGCACTAGTCTAGCCTCAGTGTTTCTAGCTGAGCTGTACACTCTCACACACGCCCTACCTACTTATACACTTCCTTCAAGAAAACGTTGGAAATTCTACCGTGAGGAGCACGGTATACACCTCACATTTCAATGCTTAACTGTGAGTTGAGCTATGAGTGTAGTCGACAGCAAGCCTGTGTAATGTGGGGTTTGAGTTCCACTTTAAAAATAATTATTAAAAGGTGAATTGTAATGATCTTAGCAGGTGCCAGGGCTGCGGGACTGTTCGAAAGAAATACCGTGGCTCTGGAACATAAAGGGCAAAGAAGGAACATGGATGGGTTTTAGTCAGTACAAGTCTGACACTCCCTTCCGCTCCGCCCAGAGTGGGGGGGGTCACTTGATGATTTCCCATCCGAAAAAAAAGAAAAAAAGAATGGTCTTAGCAGGTGGCGTTTGTAGTTTATGCCTACCCTCATGTGCATCATCATTCTCTTGCCCTTATCCAAATTCATTTGGGGTCGGCACAACATGTCTTCTTCTTCCATACTTCTCTATTACTCGTCATCTCATCAGACACCTCCTTTCTTGCCATATCATTCTTCACACAGTCCATCCATCGTTTCTTTGGTCTTCCTCTACTCGTATACCCATCCACATTCATACTCAAAACTTTCCTCACGACATTTTCCTCATTCCTTCGCATCACATGCACATATACCACGATAACCGATTACCACCCTTACCCTAACGTGCAAAAGGCGAGAATTTATGTATGTTAGTTAAAGTTAAAATGTCCAGCCCCCGTAGCATGATCACCGTTGACAAGGATTTCTTTGACGGAAGAATCGACAAAATGACAGATAGTGCAAAGAAATCTGTCATTGTGTCGACACAATCTGTCATTTTGTCGATTCTTCCGTCAAAGAAATACTTGTCTACGGTGGTCATGCTACGGGGGCAGATGGTAGTTTTCAAATGACTAAAAGACTAGGTTTTACTCGCGGCTTCGCTTCCGTTATTTAGTCACATTAATCCACGTGAACCTTTTAAATGTAGCCTATGACACTCAGGGATAATGTATCTTCCCATTAGTGAAAGAATTTTTAGAATCGAATCAGTTTCGGTCGAGTTTCGGTAAAAAAACTAGTTTCGGTTTAATTTCGGTTTCAGTGGCATACCCGCCGAAACTACGACCGAAGCGACTGCATTCGGGAGTTCTCGCGCTGTAATCGGTCATGTTCGGCGGCTGGCGCGTTGATTTCCATCCGCGGTGATAATATTATAAAGGGTGTAAATAGACCCTTAACATATCCGAAAGGCATTTGTTGTCCCCGTCTTAGCGATATTTTTTTGTTCTAGACCATAGCTGGGAACCTTCTAGTTACGGAGATATTGGGGGTTGACCCCCAATTTTTACATTACACACCTCCACGACCCCCGTAGTATTCAATCCATTCATCAGCACAATGCTTTGAGTGCTTTCCATCGAGTCATACCGTAAAACGTGATTTTTCGCTCCAAAAAAAAAGTCGATTCCCAGCAATAATTTTTGCGTAAAGTTACTTAGTTTGATGTACATAATGCTTAGTAAACGGCTATGTGAAGGGACTGTTTACACCCTGTAGATTCAGAATTTCAAAGTTTATTTTAAGTAACATTTTATTTATTTTTCCCTCAAAACATGATCCTTGTAAGGAAGTTTCGGTTTCGGCGGTAACTGTGACCGTTGCCGAAATTCGGTTTCGGTCGTAAAAACCAATTTCGGTCGGACACTAACAAACTTGCAAACAAATTTTACCATTGTTTGAGACGAGCCTATGACCTGCAGAGGGACAATATCAGGTTATTGTATTATTTATGAGTTGTATAAACAAACAATATTTATCAGTACTTTCTTCATAATAACATGAGACAGCACAAAGACTAAGGAAAATGATGAGTCATCAATTTTACATACAGAATACAAGTGTGAGAAAAAATGGAGAATTATTTTAGTGATTTTTATTATCCAGGGTGAAAGGACACCGACGCGAAAACGGTTACCACGTATCCATTACATCATTCTCATAGAAATTTTCACATTCAAAATTCAAAAATACTCAAAAAATTCAAACACAGAAATTTTAATTATTTTTTGTTTCTTTTTTATTAGCCTGTATTGTCCCACTGCTGGGCAAAGGCCTCCCCCAATCCCTTCCATGAACTCTTTTCCCGTGCCTCCTCGAACCAGCCTTCGTGGTACGCGTCCAGATCGTCCCGCCACCTCTTTCTGGGCCGGCCTCAGCGGCCGTTCATCTTTCGGCAACCATCGTGAGGAAATTTTCATTGGTTATTAATAAAAATCAGCTGTTTCCTACTAAAGTGCAATACCTACATGGTCAAAATGCATGTTGGGGGGCTCAGAATGGTGTACTGAATATGTGGTAACCGTTTTCGCGTCAGTGTCCCTTCCACACTGTATTTAGAGAAGTATGTATGACTTTATGTAGGTATACAACATGTATCAGCGCAGGCGTGAGGCACACAGTGTCACACTATATTTTTTTTTTTGTTTAGATTTTAAGTTTTTTAATTTTTTTGTTTTTTTATTTGTTATATATATTTTTTTTTTATATTGTGTGCACTTGTGGCATGTGTCAAATAAATGTATTTTCTTTCTTTCGTATCTGAAAACTGTGGTCATATAAAGCTGTGTCATTCAGACCAATAAATCAAACAACTTTCTCAATGAAAGCAAAATAGTATTCATAAAAAACATGTCAGCTGATGAATCGTTTTTTCTAGTTTTATTTATTCTACTAGCTTTTGACGGCTTCACTTGCATTGATTTAGAATTTGACAATAAATTCGGGTTGTAATAATAATTCAATCATGATTCGAAAGACACGTGGCGCCATCTATTATCATAAGAACGTTATTGTTATTCTCCTAGGGAACAGTATTTTTTTTCGGGACAAAATACCATTCATTCTGAAAAAAAATACTGTTTCCTCTGTACACCTGACAATATATAATGCAAAATTTCATGATGATCAGTTCAGTGACTTAGGCGTTAAAAGGTAACAAACAAACTTACTTTCGCATTTATTAGTAAGGAGTAAGGATTTTCGTTTAAATTTTTTGTCTATGCACATCTCTTTTTTATCTATTCTCTTTGTTCAGGTATGCTGGGAGAGATTTCTTTAAAACTAAGCTTGACCTTTGTGCATATTTTTCTGTTAATATTTAATTGAAGATAACATAGAGAAGACTGCTGAGAGAATTATAGATAATAAAAGGTATGGGAATAGGAAGAAAATATAGGGTTTTTTACCAAAGGCTATCTAACTCATTAGATGAGTTGTGTTTGTGAAACTGTGCTGTCAGTTGGGACAGGTCATCTCTTAATGGTCAGGCTTAATTGAATTATTTATTTTATTGATGAATTGGTTTTGTAACTATATTCTGATTTATTATGAATGTGTATATTTGCATCAACAGTCTCCCCGATACTTAAGCCATTCACATTCTTATTCAAACTTCTCTCACAATTTTCCTCATTCCCCTTCATTACATGCTTTACTTTACTCTCACATATAACGTATTAGTCATTTTCTAAGAATTCATTAGATTATTAGCCATTTTCTCATCTTTATCATAAGTTCTAATATACTATTGATTTGCTTTGGATGCATTACTTTTAAGTTTACCTCAAGGAAAAACAGATATTATTTGTCATCTAGGTACATTTTTTATATCTTAAAAAATCTTGACAATCATACATGAATAAATGGTTCATAGATACATGAATATAGCATGTTTGCATTATTCAATAGCTTTTTATTAGTGAAGAGAATAAAGTAGATGTAGGTATGCATTACAAAGTATTAGTTTAAAGTGAAAAGTGTTTTTTTTTCCTGATTACTATCTAATTCATGCATAGATTTAACCAGATCATATCATAATCTTGAAGCTGCTAATTAAATGCTGGCAGGATAATGTTATATCACAATGCAAACTCTTTCTTCTGTAAAATGCATCAGTATTGCGAAATATGTATGGAAAGTAGCACAAACATCATTTTGAATTAAATACTCCTTTGTTTGCTTGTATTACTAAGTTTGTCAAAGGAGGTTCGTTTATGCGAGTCACAATGAAGGTTTGAATACAAGAAAACGCTCTATAATGATGAAAAAGAAGTTTTTATTCGACGATTTTCTGTGAAACGTGACAACTTTGCTAGCGTCCGATTGGTGTCGTGGATGTAAATAAACAGCTCAATACCGACATGAAAGTAACGTTAACGCATACAATTAAGCGCTAAACGCAACAGACCCCGACAATGACTACAGGAAATATACAAAAAAGTATATCTTTTTAAAGATCCGCATTGCAGGACGGCTTAAAAAAATAGTACGAGGCGTTGTACCAAATCTATAACACGTAGCATAGTTTTTACGTCTCAACTGGCATTGTTCAAGTAATTGGGGAGAATAATAAACCTTCCAAAACTACTTTTGTTATCAGATTGATCATAAAAACACAAAATAATCCAAGCGAATAATGGTAAAAGTAAATATGGCGGACGGAACATCATGACATTAAGGGTTGTTCCATTTAAAGTTTCCTGCATTACCTGGGGTGGTATGGTGTCTTCTATCATCCTTTCGGTCTCCATTTTTGTTATTTCACAAGAAACATCAATATTAAGTCCACTAAAACACCACCAAATAATGAAACCACTGTCGCTAAATACTCATCGCTCGCATGACGTCAAGCACAACTACTTTTTTCGAACTGGAATTACAACTGGTGGCACTGGCATTTTATAAACATGCAGCCAAAATATAACATTTAATTGAAAACAATAGTTACATTAATTAAAGTATACATAACTTTTGACGAATGTTAACAGACTTTTATTGACAAATATTAGTTTTCCCTGTTATTTATTGTGAAAATAAGGCAAAAATCTAAAATAAATTAAATTTGCTCCATTTCTCGTATATCACACTCGTGTAAAGAAACGTTGTGAAACGTCATTTACCAAATAGTGATTAACATGGAAAAGAATACTAAAAGTCCGAGTCGATTATATCATGTGTCGATGTGATCTTGACCATCATCACCTGCCTAGCCTTTGCCCAACTATATTGGGGTCGGCTTCCAGTTTAACCGGATGCAGCTGAATACCAGTATTTTACACCGAGCGACAGCCTTTCTGACCTCCACAACCCAGTTTGTACTGGGTAATACAATACCTCTTGGTAAGACCGGTGGTCAGACTTTCGGGCCACAGACTACCTGTAAAAGATCTACAAATAACAGCCGGGACCAACGGCAAGAGGGAACTGCCAGGGTGGCCCGCGAAATTCAACGTTTTCTAACGTTTTTGCAATTAGCAGGTCAGTGTCAGGTTGTATGTTAATTAAAATATGATTTGTGTCATAATAATTTTGCAGACGCAGGTCACGTTCTGCGTGTGATTTTCAAACTCCTGCAGTGTGCTATACCAGCTTTATGAGTTTACCTCGTCCCCCCACAAAAAGTGGTGGAAACTTTTACACAGAATGCGCTACTTGCCAACTCTAGAGCTTCGCCTCTATGACAGCAAACGATACTCATCGATCAGTACCCTCGTGTAAAGAAGAAGAGGAGAAAAGTAAAGCAAAACTACGATGCCTATTAACCCGAGTTTTGACGACTTCTTCGACATCACTTATATTAGTTTTCAACATCACTAGAAGTTGTCAAAGTCGAAATGTCAACAACTGTCAAATTGTCATCCCATTCGTTTTCCCCTACAGTTGCATGAAAGGGAAACAGATTCTCATAATTTCATTAAAAATACTGTGATCAGTTCTTTAATGGGGATTCGTACTTCTTAAACAGTGTAAATAACCTATCAATAAGTTTTAAATAACTCAATACAAGAACAATATTCAAGAAACCTACGTTTAATGGAACGCACTTTGAATGCAAAGTGGCTCTGTAAATATTTCAGGTCAGTATTTACGTTTTAGTTAATTTTATTTGTATTAAAACTTATTATTCTCACGATTGTTGTGATATTCCATGAAAATACTCTATAATAGAACAACTATATTACGAGTAAAACTCGGAAATTCTTTCGAAACTAGGTACCGTAGTTTATTTGGTCGATAGTGTTTACCTATGAATTTCAAACAGACACTAAACAGACGTGTTCCGATTTTTAACGAAAACGTCCATTTATCTATTCCTTGTAAGTAAGAACATATACATCTTTACAAATAAATAAAATTGAAATGTCTGTTTATAATATCAAAACAGATTTCAAAAACACATTTTTTTTTCATTTTTTGTCTGTCTGTATCAGGCTAATCTCCTAAACGGCTGGACCGATTTTGACGGGGCTTTGTACTGGCAGATAGCTGGTGTAATAAGGTGTAACTTTTAGGGTTCTGTGCAAAAAAAATAAAACCCTTGAAATAGTTAACAAAATCCGATTATAAAATGGAAGTAATATTTTTTTATAATAATTTCCTGTGAATGAAGGAACTTATTTAATACAGCTAGTATTAAATAAGTTAGGTAATAAATTTGCGGAAGTATTGAAGTTATATTTTGTTGGCAAAGGTTAATTAATTATAATTTATAACTGTGCAGGTATTTCACAATTTTCCAGGTAGTTTCTTGTATGATTTATACTTTGTGCATAGTATTGATTTGATTTGTCTTCATGCCATATGAATAGATTTTTCTTACCTGTTTATCATCATCTAAGACAAGCAGTAATATCCTAGTCGTGTGACCGTCAGACTGCCAAGTCATAGGTCTCGAGTTCGAACCCAAGACACGCATTTCTGATTTTTCGGATTTATGTGCGTTTTGTATAAATATCACTTGCTTCGGTGAAGGACAATGTCACGAGGAAATACAACCAGCATGCCTCAGAGATATTATTCAACGCCATGTATGACAAAGTCGGAGGCCCATGGGTGGCATAATAACTCTGACACCAGGTTAACAAGTTCATTGCCAAGCCAAAATGCTGAACTTACCCTAGATCGCTAAAATAAAAAATTCGTTGAATGTCTTCCCTAGTGGCTTAAACAAATACCAGAACCCAATATGCTGCGGCCGCTATTTTATGGCTCGTACATAATGGTAAGGTACCAACACGCGACGTCGCGTGAACGGCGACAGCATAACAGGCTTCTCAAAACGGTGAAGGAAAACATCATGAGGAAACCGGCACGTCCTAGAGCCAAAAATTCGAAGACATCTACCAACCCGCACTGGGCCCGCGTGGTGGATTATAGCCCATTCCCTCTCATAGATAGCGAGGTCTGTGTCCCAGTAGTGGGAACATTAATAGGCTGATTAGGCTATGCTATATTGTCCCTTCCACACTTTATTAATAATTTGAATATTACTGACTGTCTCGTTGATCTAGTGGTCGCAAGCGCGACTGCTGGTCCAGGGGCTACAGTCTCGATATAGATAGCGACAAAAATCGGTCGTTAAGTCATAACGATGTCAAATTTCTTTAATAGATTTTCAACCTTAAGATTTCGAAATAAAGTTGAAAATCTATTAAAGAAATTTGACATCGTTACGACTTAACGACCGATTTTTGTCGCTATCTATGTCGAGACTGCAGCCCCTGGGTTTGATTCCCGGGTCGGTCAAAGTGTTATTGGGATTTTCCATCAAGAAATTCTCTATAGCAACCACGGAGTGTGAATTTGCGCCCGGTTGATGGCAACAGGCTCGCCCCCTATTATATGGGACTTAAACATGACTGACGAAATGTGGGTGTACTATTAGGTTCCGCTACAACACCTCTGGCTAACCCCTTACAGGCGTGATGTTATGTTAATTTGAATATTATCTCTTTTGTCCGTAGTTGTAAGCAATGTTATCAGAAGAGGGAATAGAGATCAGGCGTGGGCCACCAGGAGTCAACTCGCGGTCTTTGAGCGTCGCGCACTCCGCTGCCGATCTTGAGGTGAGCATTACATCTCGCACATCATCATCTGCCTAGCCTTTTCATTTTTTAGAGCAGGAGAATAACGATGATCTTCGACGAAAACCTGTGTGTGAGTTGCAGCGAGCATCGTCCTGGCGCTCACACTGCAGCCAAAACTCCCAACAAGCTAACACGACATTATGAAGACAGCGAGCCAGGGTCCTCACCATCTCCGTGTATTGTATGTTGGTATACCGGAAAGCCATTGCGCGCGGAAACAAAAATGTCACGGAAGTAATTAAATAACAACAGTCAGAAAGTCGCTGAGTTGCAGCCAGCATCGTCCTGGCGCTCACACTGTGATTGCAAATTTATCTGATAATCAGTTTCCTATAATCAAACCATTGTTCGCAGGTACTCCGCGAGATAGAGAACGTATACTTCCATCCACCGTCGGAGTTCGATGCCGGTCGTTACGTCCTAGAGCATGCGCCTGCGACCTCCTGTGATGAAATAGAACGCATGTTTGCCAAATTGAAGAGGCAACAACAGGTAAACTATTTCAGTATCATCTACATAACTGTACAATTTTTTGAAAATTTGTGAATTGGGATCAAAATTTTACGAAAAATTATGGACAGTCTTCTAAGATCATTTTCGTGTAGCTACAATGGTTCAGGGATTTTCTCTTACTGCCCCGTTGAAAGTTAAAAAAATGTATTTTTGCAAACCAAAGTATACACCGTGACTTTTTAGTCGTCTTACAAGAGCAGCCCACTTCATGTATCCAATGAATACTAAACATTCATAAAAAAAAAATGGTATTTATAAGATTTTAATAATTCAAAAATAAAAATATTATTCAGTATTATGACCCATGACGTAGTTAAAACACCCTGTTGCGAGCGATGATCTACTGGACTCGAGTGCTGGGTAGGTATTGTTCTCCCGTTTGACACGTAAACATAATTAACAGGATGTTTCATAATTTTATTCTAATTTTTGAATATTATTTTTCTGTGTACCTATTATGGAAGACAGAAAAAAAATCACACCTAGAGCTATTTTATTTCGGGTACATTGAGTGTGTACCTTTGTAAGACGACTAAAAAGTCACGGTGTATATAAATTGATTAATTTTGTCTGTCTGATTACTTGTCTGACTGTTTGTTCCGGCTAATCTCAGTAACGACGTGGAACGATTTTACCGGGAGTTTTACTGGCAGATGTTATAAGGATTAACCTAGGCTACTTTTATAAGAGAAAAAGCATTAGGGTGCCGAGCAAAAAAAAAAAACCCTTGAAATTGTTTGCAAAATCCGATTCAAATTGGGAAATCATCTTATATATAAAATTCTCGTGTCACAATGTTCGTTCCCGTACTCCTCCGAAACGGCTTGACCGATTCTCATGAAATTTTGTGAGCATATTGAGTAGGTCTGAGAATCGGCCAACATCTATTTTTAATACTATTTATATGGCAAAACAACGTTTGCCGGGTCAGCTAGTATTTTTATAATAAATGTCGCATTCATGAGCTGTTTTGGTAATTACGATACCCCTTGATAAGACTAGTTGTCAGGCATCCAAGCTTCTAGCTAATCTACATCACAGCCGGGTCCAACATTTTCTCCGGCTTTCCGTAGCAATGATCTTCTAAAGAATGTCTCGGTATTTAATTAATTGACACCTATCCTCAGCCCAACCTCGGTAAGCGTGGCTTTACTATGAGGTTCGACTCGTGTGGCTGTTCATATTTAGCCATAAGTCACTCAGGTACAGGTAACTGAAAACAGGAAAACTAATTGCAAACTACATTACCAGTATACGAGGAAAAATAATGGGTATAAAAATAGTATTAACGAAGCCGAAAGGCACTTATCCTCCTCGACATTGCGATAACTTTTTAACCAAAAATTATTATAAGTTTGACCGCAATGTGTGTGTGTGTGTGTCTGTCTCTGGCACCGTAGCTCTTAAACGAGTGAACCGATATGGATGCAGTTTTTTTTAATTTGAAAGCTAGTTTCATGGCGATGGTTCTTAGATACGTTTTATCAAAATCGGAGCAGCCATTTACTAGATATGGGGGATGAAAATGGGTATGAAAAATCGAATATTTACAAAAATATACCCAAGTGGGGTATCAAATTAAAGGGTATGATGTGTATATTACAATTAGACATGTTTTATCAAAAGCGACGCGGCCATTTTATTGACTTTTCAAATGTTTGTTCGCGTTTCTTTGTTGCGATGGGGGTTTTTTAAATTCATATTTAATTAATTATTTGTTCTGGAATATACCTGGATGCTTCTGCGTACGGAGATATTGGGTCAATTAAAGTTCCAACTTTTTTACAAGTTATTCAAGTTTTTAATGATATAACTTTACTTTAAATACCTCCAAGACCCCCGTACTACACAATGCATCCACCAGCACAATGTTTTGAGTGTGTTACATTGAGTCCTACCGTCAATAGGACTTTTGCACCTTAAAAAAGTCGATTCCCAGAAATAATTTTGGCGTAGAGTTACTTAAAGAACAGAGTGCTTGTTGGTTGGCGGCGTCATAAAAGGTCCGTTTACACTTTGTATAACAGAAAGATGTGTTGCTAGGGAATTTGTTCCGCAACTTTATCATCTTAATTAAAATACTAGGTACTGGTGAAGGGCGGGCTACGTGGGGGACTATAATTTTTTTTTTAGTATGCTAACCACCATACATCCCAGGCATCATCCAATATAAGGTCTATCTTTTCATTCACGAAATAGTTTAAGAGTAACTTCTATAAGTCGTAAAGTCGCCATTGCAACGAAAAAAAAAATACCTAAGTGATTTTTTTTTTAGGAAATTATTATAATTCTAAAATTTTTTGAGACTTTTTGCTTAAAACCTTTACTCCCATATTCTAATAATGACAGTAGGTAAATACGACATAGTAAACTAGCGTAATGGATGCTTAAAAATAAAGATTCTAATAAAGATTCTTTATTTTGTGGGTAATTTTAAATTATTTATTTTTATAAATAAATATACTCAGATAAAAAAAAAACCCTTGAAATGGCTTTGTTATAGCCGTTAGATGATTCCCTGAAAATATTTCTTGTATGAATAGTATTTCTTGTATGTTATATGTTTAACTAGCACTTCGCCCGCGACCTGTTTCGCAAAAAAATGTAATATTTCGGCTAATATGCATAACACACATATAATTTATAGCCTATAGGGCCCACAAATAAAGTAGCTTTCTGCCAGTGAAAGAATTTTTAGAATTGGTTCATTCGTTCCGGAGATTACCCCCTACATGTATACTAACAAACAAATTTAAACTCTTTAAAATTGTAGCATAGATTATTATTTTAATAATTATTTTTAATTTAATAAATCGTCTCATTTGTACCCACAGGTAGTATCAGGAAAAGCTCTCCACCTTATATCTCAACAAAGAGACACTTGCGATAGAGAATTCAAAGAAATACAGAATATACGCGACCAGCTATCAACGACACTACAGACTTGCCAAAAAGCAAGGGTCCAGCTTAGAGCAGCATCCAATCATCTGACAATATCCACCTTTGTCATCCTAGCAAACTTTAGAAAACGACAAATCATCAGGTCCGTTTTAAAGTCTCTTGAATTACTCAGAAGTTTGAGAAGCGTAGAAAAAGATGTAGCCGAACTGTTAATAAAAAAAGAATATTTCGAAGCCATAGAGCTAATTTTGAAAAGTAAAAAAGCTGCCAGTAGTCATAAAGAGTACACCTGCATAGCTGATCTGGCGACTCGACTCCAAGACACTTTGGATATGACGGAAGAGAAACTAGACTCTGTACTGGCAAGCATATGTTACAATTTCGATGAAAATACGTTTAGGAAATTAAGAAAAGCTTACGCGTTGTTGGGTAAGACTCAAGCAGCTATGGAGCAATTGCATATGCACTATTCTTCAGCTGTAAACGTATCCTCAATAGAAGCAGTAAAAAACTACGTCGGAGAAAACACGGATATGAAATTTCAGGAAATGTGTCAATCTGTCCAAGCTAATAAAGCTCCAATTTGCTTGTTGAATCTGTGTGAAAATTTGTTTTTAATCATGAGAAGTTACTACCTGCTTGTCGATTGGCATTCAAAACACGATGAAGACGAGGCTATTCCCATATCCAACAACGTTTTTGAAATAGAGAAAAATGTTAGTAGAGAATATATTCGGCAGAAGTTAAAAGCGGGTCTTGTCAGAATTTGGAATGATGTCCAAGCTAAAGTCTCGACGTTTCTAAAGAGTTCAGGACTAGAAGACTATCCTTTCGAGAAGTTTATTCAAATGCTTGGCGTACTAAGAAAGCTGACGCAAGTAGCTGAGGTTTTCTGCGGCGATAAGTCAGATTTGCTCCAAGATTTTATCAAGACTCAAAGTGTTTTATACATCAAGAACTATCATCGGGGAAGGATGGAAGAATTGAAGCTTTTTCTGGAGAATGAAGGGTGGGAGCAGTGTCCTGTTAAATCGACGTTCAATCTGTTATATTTGCAAGAGTTTAAACAGTTTAAAAAGTATCTCAATATCAGATCTGACACGTCGTTGTTGAAAACGCACTCCGACGGCGCATCTTCAGTACATTCTCAAGACGACAGTGTTTATATAGCGAAGTATTTCAAGCAAAATACAAGTCATACTCCTTTCGAGATCTTTCGAAACGAAAATATAACGAATGACGATATTTTCGGCTTGGAACCCGAATTGGTGAGCGACGATTCTGAAGACGACGAACCGGACGAATTGAAACGAGATTTCGTCGACGAAAATGATCGGCTGGAACCTAATGAGAGTCCTAGTAAGGTTAAAGATAGTGTCATAGTCACTAATACGACTTTATCAGTTTTAAGGCACTGCGGGCAGTATCTACAGATCTGTCGCTATTTACCCCAGATTTCATTAGAAGTTGTGATGCTTATGAACCAACTTTTCGACTACTATTTCTTCACAGTCCATTTATTCTTCACCGCTGATCTAGACGTCGCATCTTCCACTCTGTACAGCTCAAAATTAAACTCTGTTTTAAAGAGAATAAGAAACAATATCGATACGGAAAATTGTGGGGCCGTTGATGGGAAGATACCTTGCCCAGATCCACCTCAGCATTTGAATTTTACTTCGGAAGAAAATTTGCACGGTCTCTCAGAGAGAATAGTTGCGGTTGAAAGTGTGATTTTTCTGTCGAAGCAATATGAGATTTTGCAACCGTATTTAGAGTCTATAGTCGCTCCTCATCAGAGGATGATTTTAGAACATTTTAAGGATAATACTTTAGCTGTTGTCCAAGATCTGAGGGTTCCTGTGTATATGTGTTCAGCATCAAAAGCGGTTGATGCTCGCACGGCTTTGATAGCCATGTCCCAAGTAAAATGGGATGTTAAAAACGTAGCCGTAGAACATAGCGCTTACGTTGACATGATTATCCGAAAAATACAAGTTTTCGCGCTTCGTCTAGAAAACGTTGCAAGTAAAGTCACACTAAATATAGAAGTTCTAAACGCAATATGGAGTATGGTATCGAAATTCATAGTGCATTTGCTTGTCGAAGGGTTTTCTAACGCGACAAAATGCTCGAACGGAGGCCGGGGTCTAATGCAATTAGATTACAGGCAATTGTTTTTGAAACTGGAGAAGATTTCTGGGTTGAAACCCGTGCCGTACCAAGACTATGTCGATAGGTATGTAAAGGCATATTATTTGCCGCGAAAGGGCTTAGAGGAATTTGTCTTAGAAAGGATTGAGTACTCGAATAAGCATTTGATGGCTTTAGTCACTTCTGCTTGCGAAAATAAAAAGGACAGGCAGGCTTTGTCAGCGATCATTGAAAGCAGGGATGCGGCGGTGTAATTAATAATGGATACTCAATTTTTTTAGCCTAAAATTGGTAGAAATAGTAGTATTAAAATTGAAAAAAAAAAAAACTAGCTGAACATACGGGGTGTAAGGGACACCGACGCGAAAAAGGTTACCACGTATTAGGTACATCATTCCAAGCATTTCACATAGAAAAAAAACCGCTGTTCCATACATTTTGACCATGTAGATATTGCACTTTTGTAGGAAACAGCTGTTTTTTTTTAATAACCGATGAAATATTTCTATGTGGGGACTCAGAATGGTGTACTGAATACGTGGTAACCGTTTTCGCGTCGATGTCCCTTCCACCCTCTCTACAGCCCCCGAACCTTTAGCCTTTTGAACGCCATTGTCACATATACGTAACAAGAAAGCGCGTGCCCTGTCCGCCAACGACACAAATATGTGACAAAACTGCGGTGCACTGTAACACGAAATAAACAATTAAATAGTTTTGGAATCCCTATTCTTTTTGTAGGTATTTGCGATGAAATTGTGGCTTGGCGTGGAGGGAACGCGTGTGCGTTTATGCTCTGGCGTTCAAAAGACTAATAAACATCGAGTTTAGTAAATAGTTCGTGTTTGTATATCGTCGTATCTCCCTCATACAGTCAGACCTGCTCTGCATAAAGTGCAGACCGCCTGCTAGCGAGCGAGCGAGCCGTGCGAGCCTGTTTTGATACTTCGTTTTGGCACTTAGTTCGCGGTGTGAACCAAAGTATGAAAAGAGGTGAAACGATGCCTCGCCCGGCTAGCTCGCTCGCTCGCTAGCTAGCGGTGTGGTCTGCGCTTGTTACTCCCGGATGTACCAGGAGAGTATAAATTCGAAGCGTACTCACTGTATCTCTAAGCACATGAGAGTATTGGAAAGAGTTATTTATTGTATATCGTCGTCTCTTTCTCTCACACACTTGTGTCGCAGTCTCTTTCTAAAGCTCTTAACATATTAAAGGTCTGGTCAAACTGAGGCAAACACGGAATACGGATCGTTCAATCGATCCGATTGTTTTAAGTAATTTGTATAGAGGTGTTCTAACTGGCGCGAACTGACGCGTTACTTCCTCATCATTAACCTTTAGAACGCCAGAGCATAAACACACGCGCGTGCTCTCCACGTCAAGCCACAATTTCGCCTACCTTTTTGTCACATATTTGTTTCATTTGGTGTACAGGGCACGCGCTTGCTTGTCACGTATATGTGACAATGGCGTACAAAAGGTTAAAATAAACACACTTAATGCCTGCTTTGATTTTCTAGTGGTCGCTAGGGCTATTACTTACAATGAAGGTTCCATTCCCAGGTCAAGCAGTGTTATTGGGTTTTTCAGTAGAAAATACTCAGTACAAGCACGGAGTCTGAATTTATACCCAGTTAAACTTTTCAACGCCATTGTCACATATACGTGACAAGCAAGCGCGTGCCCTGTACGCCCAACGACACAAATATGTGACAAAATGGTAGGTGAAATTGTGCTTTGGCGTGGAGGACACGCGCGTGCGTTTATGCTCTGGCGTTCAAAAGCTTAATGCTAATAGCTCTGCCCTCTGTTATATGGGACTTCAGGGTAACTGGCTAAATGTGGGTGTACATTAGAGATTGGAAAAAAGTATCACTGAAAAGAAAATATTGAAATGTATCTTTCGATCGCTTTTTCATCACCACTGCTCTCAAAACGGTGAAGGAAAACATCGAGCGGAAACCGGCATGTTCTAGAACCAAAAATTCGAAGACATGTGACATCTACCAACCCGCACTGGGCCCGCGTGGTGGATTATAGCCCATTCCCTCTCATAGAGAGGAGGCCTGCGTCCCAGCAGTGGGAACATTAATAGGCTGATTATGTTATGTTATGTGTTTCGATCGCTGGGATATGTATCACTCTGTTATATCTTTATATCCATGTATCCGCACACGACACGCAGTGACATTGCTCTGTGCTGCTCACTGCTCAGCGTGGCTTGCTTCGCTCAACTCAATCCAATGAATCAGTAAGAGTCATAGATAAGTACCTAAGCTGTTTGCACTTTGCTTGTCGTTACATTACGTATCTCTCTGATTTATGGGACTGCTGTTTCAAGCTCTCGAATATACTGCTTGAAGCTTGAACTAATGAATTAAACAAATTGATTAACTGATACTTTGTTTAGTTTTGTAACCAGAGCGCCAAAAGCACTTAATTTTGAGTGACTAAAATTTAGGCAAAGTACACGTGCAGTCAAAACCAGTATAGTTGTAAAGATACACAGACTGATACAGTGATACATTCAGATGCGAATGGATGTAAAGAGTGATTGATGGAAACAGATTGATTCATATCTTTTTTATCTATCTTTCCTGAGTTACCCATCTCTGCCTCATCCTTCAGAGATTACAGGTGTGATATTATGTTTTCCTTGCTGTCACGTCGCGCTTACCGATCAGGATTCGCCCCAGTTTGATCATTCCTTAGCACCCGATTACTGTACCTGTATTCGTACTTAATTTAAGCATCGTACAAAATGTGATAATTTTAATGTTTAATATAATATATTGTTTAATGCTTGAACTGAATCATTTGAATAATAAACTTTTTTTTATATTTTGACTTGAAACCGTAGAGCAGGAGACGCCTCGGCGGCCGCTGTAGGACATAGTTAACAATTTTCATACAATGAGGGTTAACGTTTTTGAGCTCACCAGATGGCGCACTGTCGAGTAAGGACCTGTCATTAATTCTATTTTATGCTTAAAGTACCAATAACTTAATATTTTTTTTATTTTATTACATGTAACAACATAGTGTAAACTTTAGAAACATATATACGTCGGCACGGTTGGCGCAGTGGCTGAGCGATAGACTGCTGCGCTGCGTGTCGCGGGTTCGATTCCCGCACGGAACAAATATTTGTATGGCCTACAGGTAGTTGTTCCGGGTCTGGCTGTTTGTGTATGTGCGTTTAAATGTTTGTGAACGCACCCACGATACAGGAGAAATTCCTAGTGTGGGGCAACGTTATTAAAAAAAATATAAATTTACAATATTCTCCCTAAAATAAGCAAGCATGAAACATTTAAAAACCATTATTTTTCCAAGTACTAACAAATTAGGTCCTAACTTGCTACTTAAAATCTTCAAGTCATAAATTATCAGGAACTAGCTTTTGCCCGCGGCTGCGCTCGCGTTAATTTAGATTTTGACAATCAATTCGGGTTGTACTCTGCTTGTAATAATATAATTCAATCATGATTCGAAAGACACGTGGCGCCATCTATTATCATAAGAATGTTATTGTTGTTTTCCTCGGGAACAGTACTTTTTTTCGGGATGAAAGGTACCCTGTGTCTGTTTCTGTACACCTGACAACGTATATGCATAATTTTAAGATGATTGGTTCAGTGGTTTAGGCGTGAAAAGGTAACAAACAAACTTACTTTCGCATTTATGTTAGTAAAGTAAGGATAAGGATGGCTCAATCTTGACCAAAATTTTAGTAAAAATACGCTCAACGCGCGAACACACTATGACATCTGAAGACCTTACTCTACACGAACGCCTCTAGCGGCGAATTCATGCGCGATGGCCCCCATTCAAGCGTATCACTAGACACGAATGACGTATAAAAACTGACGGTTATAAATGGCGGTCATCTTTCAGATCCAGCCTGTCCCTTTGCTGTCCTCCCCGAGCGACGCTCTAAGCCGAGACTCGTACACCACGGGGGGGTGCCCTTAGCCTGTAATCGCTTAGTTTGTAAGTTTTTTGCCCTGGCTGGAGGTCTTACATTCAAGGCACCCACAGGATAGTCCGGTTAAGCAGGCGACAACCTCCTAGGTTGACCTGCAACATGCCATTCACAAAAAAAAAATGGCGGGTAGTAACAAAAATTGTGTGTTCATCGCACTTAGGCGCCTCGAATTTTATTAGTACTGCTGTCTATAGCCGCTGCCGACACGGCGATTGCATACTCTGTGCAACACGAATACAAGTTACGCAACATTTAAATTTAAATATTTTATTTTACATAAGCCTCACATACATCACCTACATGGGCACTTATGAAACGTCGAGAAAAGGTGCACGGTTCGGGTTGGTCGTTTCCTAAAGGTGCGTCCAGACCTGGCGAATGCGCCGCTCGCGAGCCGCTTGCGAACTGCACGCGTGTTGGTCGCGTGCTGTTACAGCCTATATTTGTTGCGCCGCTCTAGTGCAACCCTAGCAAGGCTCGGAGGGACGCGCGTGCAGCGCATGCGCAGCTCATGCGTACATACGCGTGAACTATGAGCCTCAGTTGTGAATTTGGAGGTGCATCCCGGGCGGCACGCACGCACATTCTGCACCGCTCTAGTACGGCGCGTAGCTTGCGAGCGAGCGGCCCGCGGACGCCGCAGGGGCTGCGTACAAAATGAAATGCACGCGCGCAGTTCGCAAGCGGCTCGCGAGCGGCGTATTCGCCAGGTCTGGACGCACCTTATGGAGAAGAACCGGCAAGAAACTCCATGGGTACTCTTTTAAAATGATTTTGTTTTACAATATCATCATCAATGTTACAGCAACATGTATTTGTGTTGCGAGTACCAAGTTGTTAGTAGCAAAGACTTGCTTAACTTTCATTCACCATGACTGATAGGCTACTGCCAATCGGGTATTAACATTATTGTCTTTAAAATAAAGTTCAAAATAAATTAAGCTGAGAATCGCACACCTATTCGCTTGGATATGCTCTAGGGGTAAAAGAAATTGATTTATTGTAAACTTCATTTGAAATCGAGCAAAGTTGATATTTGTTTGCCAGTGGCAGCGATAGACAATCTTCGCTTGGCCTGCCTCGATGAGTGGCTCGGAGATACGATCGCTATAGAAAAAGTTCGTGTTCGTAGAGCGTTGTCTCTGTCACTCTATGTGGATGTCTCTTTCTATAGCCCGATGTGACATATTTAGGGACTTGTCCGACCGCCAGCGAGAAGCGAGTAGAAATAGCACTAAAAATGAGTTGTTTATTTGATTTGATAGAGTTCTCGTGAGTGTAAACAGTTAGCGATCAACAATTACTATAACGGGTGTAAAAACACCCTTAACGAAGCCGAGAGTCACTTGTTTTTGCCGTCATTGTGATCTTTTTTTTTTCGAATTGGGCCATACCTGGGAACCTTTTTATGGAGATATTGGAGGTCAAATTTACAACGTTTAAAAAAATACAAGTTTTAAATGTTATAACTTTAACCTTTTGAACGCGATTGTCACATATACGTGACAAGCAAGCGCGTGCGTCGTTTGGCGTACAGCCAGGAGTCCTATCGTAAAGCGTGATTTCTCGCACCCAATAGAAAAGTCGTTTCCCTGCAACAATTTTTGCGCAGTTACTAAGTTTGATGTACAGAATGTTCTGTGGACGGCTTCGTGAAGGGTCTTTTTTCACCCTGGATGTATCTTTTTTGCTGACACGGGACATAAATCTATTGTACAGACGCCATCTAACTACCCGAAACTGTCAAATTTCCCCAATCAACCTTGGACGTAACGCTTTAGCGATAAAGTTGAAAATAGAAAGTAAGTAGTAGTTGAAAGTAGAAATTTGACAGATTCAAGTAACGTGCTGGCGTCTGTTCATTTCTTGAGCGAGAAAACAGTCTATAGCAAGTCGCTCTTCGTCTGCTGTGGGACTTGCGCCTTATAGATATTATACCATAGTCTCTAAGTTACATTAAATTAATAGTAAAATTGTCTGATTCTTTTTTTATTCTACACATTTTAAGGGAGACCGTGATACATTCTGTTACCATGAATTCAGTACAAGATAATAGATCAAGTTTTGAAATTGTAGCGGACATAACCAAGTGACAAAGAAACGCTAGCGCCATCTATAGCGCAAATGAGAAACTAGAAATCCTGCATCGCGATATCATGATTGTGAGCAAAAACATTAAATTATACTACACAATAGACGGGACATAACGAAAAATATCGTTATCCGATACATTTGTCCTAGTGGACAAAAGTCGCTCAGTCTAGTGTGGTACGTCTGCATGTTAAGTCGCATTCGTGTCAAACTGTCAAACAAAAGAAAAATATTTTCTAAGAAAATATGCCGAGTTACGCATTACGGTATTGTAAATCTCGTTATGGTAGAACGACTGGATCTAACTTCGGTTTATTTTCGTAAGTATTTGTTATTTTTACTCAGTAATTTGAATTACATAATTTTAATAAATAGTTCTAGAACATATGCTAATTTTGTAATAAACGCCCTCTATTGCTAAATAGTTTTACTACTGACTTGCAGAGATGTGATGTTGTTTATCGATTTTGTTATCGATATTTTATGAGGTAAATAATAAATAACAGTTAATCTCTTTGATTGTGAGCGAGTTAACAGTAAGAGAAAAATTACTACAGCGCCGTCTAGGACACAAATAAAGAACTAACATCAAAATTAGTAAAACCGGGCAACAGCTGTCGGGTAGTAGCCATTTTACTGAATTTTTGCTAAATAGTTTGCATCACGATGTCCCATACACCGTGTTTATTTATTGTTATTAAATGTATGCATAATACGTATGTTTGTGTGTATGTACAGGACAAATGTAAAATCTCAACAAAAAAAATATAACTTTAGGTAATATAACTATTTTTGTTTAAATATTTTATTCATATAAATAAAGAAAAAACGTGCTATATTTTGTTTTATTTCTCTATAAAATACATGTTTTATTTCCCAATCTTTTTTCTATATTTAAAATGGTAAACCGACTGACTGACTGACTGGGTGATATATCAACACACAGCCCAAACCGCTGGTCCTAGAGACATAAAACTTGGAGGATGTGTTCTTTGTGAAGAGTAAGTACCCACTAAGAAAGGATTTTTGAAAAATTCCACCCCTATAGGGGATAGAAGTTTATATGGAAGTCCGTTAGTTTTGAAGTTAGAATATACAAATTTTGTGTTTTGGTTTAAAGACATTTATTTTCTCAAAGAACAAATTACAGTTCACTTAAAGAGAAACTTAACTAAATTAACAATAGGTTGTGTTACATTACGACGTTCAAGCTATCGAAGAAACTCAACACCATAGTTTCATGCATAAAATAGCAAGTACTGTACAGACATAGTTTAAATGTTTGCAAACGCACTCACAATACAGGAGAAGTTCCCAAAGTGGGACAACAACAAAACAGAAAAAAAACGAAAAAAACAATCCACGTTCAACTTATGTGTCTAATTTAAAAACCTAAACTTATGAGTCTAATACATCATTCCTTAGGCCTTTTTTAAATGTTGGTATACTTGTACACTCTCTGACTTTTTTAGGTAATTTATTGTATAACCGAACCCCCTCATACTGTATAGTTTTCCAGCCGTGCAGGGTCCTTACTCCTGGGACTTCTAGGTCGTCCTGATTACGGGTATTATATCTATGAGTCTTTTGTGTAAATGAAATATTTGTATGCATGTTAGTCTTAAGGATCTTCCGGATAGTCATAGTATGTATACAATTGTTGTAGGTTAAATAATTTTAATTTTATTTTTTTTGTGTTTAGGGTGAAGATTGAAAATTAATTTATATGTGTCCCAGCGTTTTTGATAATTCTACCCCCGAATGATTAATTATATTAATCGGATATTATTCGACATCCACACGAGCGAAGCCCCAGCAAAAGCTAGTAAAAAACTAATGTGATTCGCGGAGTTGCTCCACAAATAATATCCCATCGTCATCTGCCTTTTCCGAACTCTACAGGGTCGACTTCCTGTCTATCCGAATACAGCTTAATACCAGTATTTTATATGGAGCGACTGCCTATCTCTCGACCTGCCGTTATTGGGTAACCGTAACACCCCTTGGTAAGACTGGCTATGAGGCTTTCGGACATTAATAGTAACTGTACTTGTTAAATAATAATGAGTATACTGAGTTACTGACATAAATTATAAAAAAATACCTATAGGTACCGATGTGTACGTGTTATACTACTAAAGTTTAGTTAAACAGACGAAATCAGTCCAAAACAAAAAGCACATCAAGCTACTACAATCTGTCAAAATTCTTTAAGGTGGAAACGTCAGGGTAGCTCGCGAAATTCAAATTTTCTTACGTTTTTTGCAATTTGCAGGTCAGTGTCAGGTTGAATGTTGATGAAAAATGAGTCGCGCAAGTAACACGTATGTAGTTACAGAATTAAAATCATTAATACAACCCTCTAAGTTCATTTAACCCCATTCAATAACTATCCCATAAAAAGGTCATTCAATAGGGTTAAATGAATTATGAAATTAATAACTATGAAATACCGAGTTTCCTCCGTGCCTCGGAAAGCACGTTAAGCCGTTGGTCCCGGGTGTCATTTGTAGATCTTTGACAGTCGTTACAGGTAGTCTGTAACAGTCATCATCTGCCTAGCCTTTTCCCAACTATGTTGGGGTCGGCTTCCAGTCTAACCGGATGCAGCTGAATACCAGTATTTTACATAGAGCGACTGCCTATCTGACCTCCACAACCCAGTTAGTACTGGGTAATACGATACCCCTTGGAAAGACTGGTTGTCAGACTTTTTGGGCCACTGACTACCTATCGACTGTCAAAGATCTACAAATGACACCCGGGACCAACGGCTTAACGTGCTTTCCGAGGCACGGAGGAAACTCGGTATGTAATGGGTGGTCACCCATCCACAGACCAACCTAGGTAAGCGCGGCTTAACCTAAAGATCGATCCGAGCGGCTGTTATTATTTAGCCACGAGGCAGTCGCTCCATGTAAAATACTGGTATTCAGCTGCATCCGGTTAGACTGGAAGCCGACCCCAACATAGTTGGGAAAAGGCTAGGCAGATGATGATGATGATGACTTCAAGGAAAAAAAACAACAGACAGAATTTAGTATGGCGGTAATGCTCAAAAGTCAGCCCGGACTGAGTTTTAAATCAGGTTTATACAAGGTGTTTTAATATTGGCGTCAGCGCCATCTAGCGGGAAAATGGTAACGAACAGACCGTATTTCCGGTCGTGTGTTGTATGTCCTTAATAAAATCTTCCTTCCACATCTAGCTTTGGCAAATAACCAACTTCTTGAATAAATTCGTTGTAGTCGCAGCAAAAACTAAACGTGTCATCGTTCGAGCTCCATCTTAGCCACGAGTATTCAGAATTGTAGTTGTCCTCACAAATGTTTTCGCAGAACATTAAACTGTTTATCGTAGTTTGATTATAAAATGAGGAATTGATTGAGATGAAGACAACTGCCTTTTTGTTCGCAGGATCGTAGACAAGCTGAAAATTAAAAATAAATTTAGTTTTCTGGCGGTTTTCTGGGTTCGATTCCTGTACGGAACAAATATTAGTATGGCCTAAAGGAGCTACAGGTAGTTGTAACGGGTCTAGTTGTTCGTGTAAGTATGTAAGAAAAAAAAGATAGAAACTAACGCCGCCATTTTATTTTTTCAATTTCCACAGACAATTTCGCAAATCTACAGTACGACCACTTTAAGTTTGCTTGTTTTCAAGTTTGCAGTGCAAGATGGCGCTGCTTGTCAAGAAACCATACATCGCTATGTCAGACTTGGTTCAATTATTTTAGTTCTGTGTGTTCCCGCCTGCACAATAAGTTGCAAACAGGTTTAAATATCGTGGGGGACAGAGCAAATCCGAGAATCTACAATACGTAAAGTTCGCGTATCTGCACTACGAGTAGGTTTACAGGGGAAGGTTATAAGTTTATATTTTTTTTTATTTCAACGATTTTTGAACTCAATTTTACAATACATGTGAATTGTTAACAGTAGAAATCTATTAAAGTCATTAATTTAGTCGCTACGACAATGTGTAATTGAAATTGGCTACATTTGTCAGATACCCGGAATTATCCAATGCTAGTTCCGTCGATTTGCACTATCCCCGACGATATAAGTTCCCTGACCAACAGCACCCTATTCACAATGTCATTCACCCTTCTTATATTATCGTTCAAACTCCAAAAAGACCTGCTGCAAGATACCAAGCAGAGCTTAGTACGGGTGCTTATCAGCCAGACTCCACCTAAGCGGAGAAGAGAGGAGATTCGTAAAAGCTAGGGTGTATCTACCGAAGCTGTACGGAGATGTGCAAAGTTGCACGCCGCTCACGTCTCTTCTCGTCCCCGCTGGCCTAAATAATTACAAGACATCTCTCCTCTCTGTTCAACTGTTTCCACTAAAGCTAAGTGGAGACGAGAAGTGCAAATAACGAAATTTCATTGGTGATTTACGACACATCTCCAATCCTCTCGTCACGACTCCGCTTCAGTGGAGTCCGGTCCTAATTAAAATTGAAAATATTTATTTCAGGCCAACCACTCATTAATCGATACAAGTCCATATTATGTCAGTAGGTAGCGGAAATTCAATTATTTATGAGCGATAGACGGGACAAGACGAAGAAAATTGTAATCCAAAACTTATTAGTAATAAATCGTTCTGTCTAGTGTCATACGCCCGCTTGTCAGGTAGCATTCGTGTGTCAAAATCGAAAATGTTCGGGATCAAAAATTTTGTGTGAAAATATTCCTAATGTCCGCTCTGTAAGTATTTTAGATCTCTAGCTATGTTAGTATTTAAAATTAGTATTATTTTGGACATGCATGAGCGCCCAATGCCTCAGGATTTGGCTGTCCACTCTGTCCGACACCACGCTCAGAAGCGTGTTGGTGCTACCTTTTACCCGGCTTACTTTTTTTTTACTTTTACCAATTTTTTTTTTTAATACGAAATGGGCCTGCTCTTGACCTCGACCACGCCTGATGGAAAGCGATAGATGAGGTCTATGATGGGACGAGCGTGCCCAGATGCCAGTTCACTCTTGCTTTGAAGGCTGACGGGTTAAATAAAAATAAGAGGAGCTCGTGGCTAAATAATAACTGCCGCTCGGGTCGGTCTTTAGGTTAAGCCGTGCTTGCCTAGGTATGTCTGTGGATGGGTGGCCGCCCATTACGTACCGAGTTTCCTCCGTGCCTAGGAAAGCACGTTAAGCCGTTGGTCCCGGCTGTCATTTGTAGATCTTTGACAGTCGTTAGGCAGTCAGTGGCTCAAAAATTCTGACAACCAGTCTTACCAAGCGGTATCGTATTACCCAGTACTAACTGGGTTGTGGAGGTCAGATAGGCAGTCGCTCCATGTAAAATACTGGTATTCAGCTGCATCCGGTTAGACTGGGAGCCGACCCCAATATAGTTGGGAAAAGGTTAGGCAGATGGTGGTTAAATAAAAATAAATTAAAAATACTTTATAAGTCTTACCTTATAAAAATACATAGGCACAGGTACGTCCAGGTTATTATTCACGTCTGCATGCAGGTACACCTCTTGCATACGACCTCTTTTATCAGGCAGTGTCATAAGACCGTGCGCTCCAGTGAAAATTGTCACAGCGGTGTTAAGGGCGTGCACACGTCGTCGCAGACCCTAAATTGGAAGAGTCAGGCAAAGCTAGTTATAGATGGCGCCACACTCGCTGGTAAACTGTTAGTACTTAGGTTTGTTGAATGTTTTCAAGGACAGTAATACAGTTTAGCTCTTCAAGGATCAGACACCAGCACATTAAGCTACCCAAAACTGTCAAATTTTCCCAATCAACCTTGAACGTAATGCTTTAGCGATAAAGTTGAGAATCTATTAGAGAAATTTGACAGATTGCAGTAGCTTGATGTGCATACAATCAGGACTAACGCCGCCATATTGTTTTTTACTTCTTGTTGATCTAGTGGTCGCAAGCGCTACTGCTGAGCATGAGGTCGTGGTTTCGATTCCCAATTCAGGCAAAGTGATATTAGATTTTTCCATCAGGAATTTCTCAGTAGCAGCCACGTGTCTGGATAGGTCCCGGTGGATGGCAATAGACTCTCCTCCTATTACATGGGACTTAAACATAACTGGCGAAATTCTTCTGGGATTACAGACGTGTATTATGTAAACTCACACTCTCTAAGACCTCCCAGTCGCCACGGTTCCCTTTAATCCATTGTGGAGCAGTGTTGACATAGTGGAACGTGGCTCGCATTAAGGCAGTCGTCGGGTAATCAGCATTTGCTGCGAAATGACCTCGAGACAGGAACTGGAATAACAAATAAACACTTAAGGTGGACACGCCGCAGTTATCGCATGTTATAAATCTGTAAGCCTTTTTTTTTTTTTTTTTGGATGGGAAATCATCAAATGACCCCCCCCCCCCCACTCTGGGCGGAGCGGAAGGGAGTGTCAGACTTGTACTGACTAAAACCCATCCATGTTCCTTCTTTGCTCTTTGTGTTCCAGGGCCACGGTGTCTCTTTCGAACAGTCCCGCAGCTCTGGCAGGCATCGGCCCATGCGGACCCCTACTCGGTTGCTGACATCTCTTTGAGGCGCGCGTGGAACACGAACGCGCCGTCGACACGGCCTGTCGTCATAAGACGGCCGGACGGCGAGCTAGCCCATAACTCGCCGTCCACAGGCCCGCGAAATCTGTAAGCCTCGAATACACTAGAGTTGTTCCATGTTGCACGTGGAATGTCCCGAGACATTTGTCGCGGAACATTTTGTAGGCCACACTAATCAGTGCTTATAGAAATGTCGCCCGAGGAGCATGGGCGTACCCACGGTGGGTCAGGGTGGGGCACTTGCCCCACCACCAGAACTTGGTTAATGTCAACAATAACAGAAAACCGTCTTGTCGGCCTCTGTATGTTGAGTGGGCATAGAAAGAGGGTTCTGGAAGCACAACATACATTTGAAAACGAAATTTTATAAGACTTAGCCAGGACCCTCGCAGTTTATTATTGAAATAAGATGTAGTATTTGACAGTATGGTTTGCGCAGTAGCTAAGCGATTGACTGCTGCGCTTCGTGTCGCGGATTCGATTCCCGCACGGAACAAATATTTGTATGGCCTACAGGTAGTTGTTCCGGGTCTGGCTGTTTGTGTATGTGAATTTAAATGTTTGTAAACGCACCCACGATACAGGAAAAAATCCTAGTGTGGGGAAAAAAAAAAACAAACGTTTTTTAAAAAAAAAAGAAAAAAAAATAAAAAATTGTATAGCCAATAAAACGTATCAGTCAGTCAATTAATAAAAAGCATTTTTAATTCCCTACTATTTAGTTTTTTTTTTTCAGCCCCATCCCTTAAAAAATGTTGGGTACGTCCATGCCGAGGAGGCATCGTTTTTTTTTTTTTCGTTTTACTGCTGACATGTTGCATGCAAGTTGCGCACACGACTACACCCGGTAACAAATAGCGCGACACTGACGCGGGACACGTGCGCTCGCTCTCGGAGCGGGATCAAGTAACATGTCCCGCGTCACGTAAAATGTTGCGGGTCGCTGTGCAACGTTGCAGAGTCACGTAGATTGAGTGTTCTGTAACGACCGTCAAAGATGCCCAGGACCAACGGCTTAACGTGCTTTACGAGGCACGGAGGAAATTCGGTATGTAATGGGCGGTCAGCCATCCACGGATCAACCTAGGTAAGCGCGGCTTAACGTTAAGATCGACCCGAGCGGCTGTTATTATTTAGCCACGAGCTGTTATATTACTACAAATTACACATCTTCGGCTATTATTTGGCGTGTGCATTTACCTGTTTTTTACTCAAATACGTTTCAGCCATGTTCTGACCCAAGATGGAGTCTAGCGCCATTTTCTGACCACTTTGTTTGTAGACTTCACTCATTTGGACTTTCCCGAACAAGTTTCCCTCTGCAAAAGATAAACACAAGTAATATTTATGTCACCGTAAATAAAACCCGTTGGATTATAATCTATCTCGCGAGATTGTAATCTGCCGAAAGATTGTGAACCGTAACATACTGTTTACAATTTTAACGCATTACTTTTCGGTAGGTTATAATCTATCGAAGTGAAACCGACAAAATATTGTGTGCATATTTGTTTTCAGAATCATTTATTTGCTAATATCTATAAATAAGTATGAATGAGTATGAATGTGGATGGGTATATGAGTAGAGGAAGACCAAAGAAACGATGGATGGACTGTGTAAAGAATGATATGGCAAGAAAGGAGGTGTCTGATGAGATGACGAGTAGTAGAGAAGTATGGAAGAAGAAGACATGCTGTGCCGACCCCAAATGAATTGGGATAAGGGCAAGAGAATGATGATGATGATGTATAAACAAGTCAAAATTAATTGTGTAAAAGTAATTATTTAAGATACGATATTTATTCTGTGGTTTAGTAACTGCTTGAAGTTAGAACTGTCAAAAGTTAGAATTCTTAGCTTTGCTTTCTTCTACTGTTTATGCTTCGTATAAATTCTTGTCTATTACATAAAAATGTTTGCATTACTTAAGGTAGCCCGCGGAATTGTAATTTTCTTACGTTTTTTTTGCAATTTGCAGGTCAGTGTCAGGCTGTATGTTGAACAAAATATGATTGAAGCCTGTTGTATTGTTATTTCCACATTTTTATCATCATCATCATCATCATTTCAGCTGAAAGAAGTCCACTGCTGGACATAGACCTCCAAGTGTCGCCACATTGACCGGTCCCGTGCGTCTCGCATCCAGCGGATCCCTGCAACCTTTACCAGGTCATCGGTCCACCTAGTGGGAGGCCTTCCAACGCAACGTCATTTTTATGCCTGGTCATAATAATTAATTTTAGTAAAGAAGTAAAAGTAGAAATTACCCGTAAATTTCGGTCGGTTTCTACCATTTTGTCGGAACACGCTCATTGGACTCAACTGGTGCTTGACATAGTATGTATGGAGAAGGTTCTTGTCAAAGCAGGCCTCATACAATGTATGGAAGGAGCTTCTCACTTGGAACCCGACACTGAAAATCATAGAGAATATTTATGTTAGGGGTCGTCCTTCAATCATGTGAGGTTCGAACAGGGGTGGAGGTCAGAAAAAATATCGATTAAACACGATAGAAGGAAGGAAGGTGTGTAGAGGAGCCTGTGGCCAAATAATAACAGCCACTCGGGTCGATCTTTAAGTTAAGCCGCGCTTGCCTGGGTTGGATCGTAGATTGGTGATCACCCATTACAAACCGAGTTTCCCCCGTGCCTCGTAAAGCACGTTAAGCAGTTGGTCCCGGCTGTCATTTGTAGATCTTTGACAGTCGTTACAGGTAGTCAGTGGCTCCAAAGTCTGACCACCAGTCTTACCAAAGAAGAAGAAAGAAAGAAAAAACGTCATGTCCCTGCGACAAACAAATGTCGCAGGGACATGACCTGCATACAAAAAAAATACACTACGTACACGTTATCCTTGGTATCGTATTACTAGTAACGCGTTACCCTTTAGTATCATATTACTAGTAAACAAAGGGCATCGTATTACTAGTAAACAAAGGGCATCGTATTACTAGTAAACAAAGGGCATCGTATTACTAGTAGAGGAGGGAGGGGTGGGGTTGTGAAGGTCAGATAGGCAGTAGCTCCATGTAAAATATTGGTATTCAGCTGGTTAGACTGGAAGCCAACCCCAACATATTTGGGAAAAAGGCTAGGCAGCTGATGGAAGGGATAGTGTGACAATCACCTGTATTTTTTATGCGACGAAAAGAAGAATTTAACGTATGCCAATTAAAATATTTTTTACCAATATCATATTGAATTGAATTCTGTCATCACGTAAAAACCAGAGCAAGCGAATTTGTGTGTAAAACATTAAAAAAAAAATATATCTCTGAGCTTTTCAATAATAAAAAAATTACGTGATGCTGTGAGGGGGGAGGAATACTTAGGTACTTAAAAACACACTCGGCATCAGAATTTTTTTTTTTTCGGAATTTGTTTCTCGCAGGTCAACCTATGATACTGGCTTCTGTTTATCCGGACTAGCCTCTGGGTGCTTTGAGTGTAAGGCCTCCAGCCAGGCCAGGCCTGAGGGACTGTTCGAAACAGATACCACGGCCCCGGAGCACAAAGGGCTAAGAAGGAACATGGGTAGGTTTTAGTCAGTACAAGTCTGAAACTCCCTTCCACTCCGCCCGGAGCGGAGGAGGGGTCATTTGATGATTTCCCGTTCTAAAAGGGGCCTCCCCCTTTTAGAATGGGAAATCATCAAATGACCCCCTGGGGAGTGGCCTAAAACCTCACGACGTATCACCAAGGGGGTGGGAGGGTTATGAAAGTGGCCTAAAAACCTCACGTGATTTAAGAAATGCCCCTTAGGAATAAAGTCAAACAAAGTAATATTCTAGTTGGTGTCAGTAGCTGCTGCGGAGTCTGGATTTGTGTCCGGTTGATGCAATAGCATAAGCATAATCAGCCTATAATGTTCCCACTGCTGGGACACAGGTCCACTCTCTATGGGAGGGAGTAGGCTGTAATCTACCACGCGGGACCCGTGCGGCACATGTCTTCGAATGTTTGGCTCTAGGACATGCCGGTTTCCTCACGATGTTTTCCTACACCGTTGTGAGAGCAGTGGTGATGAAATAAATTACGTTTAATAATGCGGAGTTCGAACTCACGACCGATGTCTCGTAAAATATATTTTTTTTTTTAGTTATCCCGTACCTATTGTGCCACTCCTGGGCAAAGGCGTCTCCCCATTCCTTCAACTTCTCACGATGGTGAGCTTTCTCGATGAGATGTCTCGTAAGTTGATTTTATTTATATTTTTTTACATTACGTCGTAACATCACGCCCATAATTCCCGAAGGGTTAGGCAGAGGTGTATTTAATAATAAACCTACACCCACATTTCACCAGTTATGTTTAAGTCCCATGTAATAGGGGGCGAGCCTATCGTCGTCAACCAGCTACAAGTCCTGGCTCCGTGACTGCTACTGAGGAATTCCTGATAGGAAAACCCAATAACACTTTGCCCGACCCGGGAATCGAACCCAGGACCACCGTTTGCGACCACGACCAACGAGGCAGTCGATATCTTGAGATCTACATCCCACAAAACCGTTTTCATGCTTAATCTGTTAAGTTACCACCGGGATACAAGAACAGCCTCTTCTTCTTTTTAGCGTGTCGATGGCAATCTAAATTGTGTCAGCCCAGAACTGAGCTACTAGTTTGGCGCTTTCGGTAGCGTCCATCAGTTCCTGAAGTGAACAAACAACAGGACACGCAGGACACGATAGTAAGTGCCCCATCGTTTGTAGAACAGCACCACATTTACACTCCAGGGCAGAGTCATTAAGAGGAAATGCGGTCGGAGAAACTTTTGGCAATTGGGTATTTGAAGATACTATCGCTGTCGCACTGTGAGCGCGATTTCGACATTGGTGCGATAAGGGCAACTACAGATCCGACTAAATAGCCAAAATAAGAAGTCATAATTCGAGGTTTGGCTCTCGACTATTTCCTCCTCCAATATTCGACCAATTTAAAAGATATTTCATAAACTGAATAAGAAGGGGTTCGTTGCATAAGCATAAGCATAATCAGCCTATTAATGTTCCCACTGCTGGGACGCAGGCCTCCTCTCTATGAGATGGAATGGGCTATAATCCACCACGCGGGCCCACTGCGGGTTGATAGATGTCACATGTCTTCGAATTTTTGGTTCTAGGACATGCCGGCTTCCTCACGATGTTTTCCTTCACCGTTTTGAGAGCAGTGGTGATGAAATAACTTACACAAAGTAATGCGCCTGGCTGGGTTCGAACCCACGACTTACTGCTCGTAAGTCGGGGTCTACACCACTGGGCCACCGCTGCTCTATCGGCCTCTGTTGACAGCGGTCTAAATAGGCAATTTTGAGCATTTTGTAAAGGTTCTAGTGCTTATAAAGATTATGTATCATCAAAAAGGAAAACATAGGGACATAGAAGAAGTTGATATTTATTTTACTGTAAAAAATCATTGCTTCAAAGTCATAAACCAGAAAGAAAACAGGCGAGAGCGTTTGTATGGAGAAAAGACCACCCGCATTTCCTCTTAATGAATCTCCACCTGAGCAGGGTTTACTTGCTGCGACCACCCTGGGTCCGGAGTCTATTTAAAGACTTCCAGTTCAGCCATAGCAACTCATATCCAGATGGGAGATTTTCAGCAGATGGAAGGAATAGGTTAGGTAAGGATGCACTACCTCGCCACAGCTTTAGTCTTTCCGTAGACCGCTCGCCAGTGAGTGGGGTCTTCAAACAGCCTCTAAAAAACGATGAATGCTTACTGATATATATGGTGAGGACCGTGGCACGTTCTTCGTTGCTGCTGGGCAGTAAACCATGGTTGGGTGTTACAGCGAATGTCTTTGAAATTGACTATCTTCCTATCCACTCTGAAGGTTTTATTATAAATGCAATGCGCCTCCTGGAACATGGACAGACAATATTATTACAGATGTAAAAGTACCTTTTTTTTTTTTTTTTTTTTTTGGATGGGAAATCATCAAATGACCCCCCCCACTCTGGGCGGAGCGGAAGGGAGTGTCAGACTTGTACTGACTAAAACCCATCCATGTTCCTTCTTTGCCCTTTGTGTTCCAGGGCCACGGTGTCTCTTTCGAACAGTCCCGCAGCTCTGGCAGGCATCGGCCCATGCGGACCCCTACTCGGTTGCTGACATCTCTTTGAGGCGCGCGTGGAACACGAACGCGCCGTCGACACGGCCTGTCGTCATAAGACGGCCGGACGGCGAGCTAGCCCATAACTCGCCGTCCATGTAAAAGTACCCTTAACGAAGCCTAAAGGCACTTGTTCTACCCGTCATTGCGATCATTTTTTTGTTCTAGATCATACCTGGGAACCTTCTAGTTACGGAGATATTGGGGATCAAAGTTCCAACTTTTTCAGAAGTTTTAGTTTAAAAGGTAAGTAAAGGTTTTTAATGTTAAAACTTTACTTGAAATACGTTCACGACGCGCGTACTATACAATGAGTTTTGAGTGCGTTAAATTGAGTCCCACCGTTAAATGTGACTTTTCACCCCAAAAAAAGTCGTTTCTAGCAATAATTTTTGCGTAGTGTTACTTAGTTTGATGTACCTACAGAATGCTTGGTAGACGGCTTCGTGAAGGGTCCGTTTACACCTTCTAGTTAAGCAAAGACATTCAAATATTAGAGGTTAAAGTGTGAAAATAATTTGTATGGATTGGACAATTTGCGCGTCTCCTTTTAAGGAAATCTCTCGCCGACTGGTCGACACTTCGCGAGACCAGAGCGCTCTGGCTCTTTCTTATTAGCATTGCCATTCAATGTGGCAATGCTGCCAGTCTTCTGGACACATTCCCGGATGACAGCGATGCGCAGGAGTAGGTTGACGTCTACGTGTCTTATTATTGTCGATGTTGTACAATGTATTTACATAAAGGGTGTAAATAGACCCTTAACATAGCCGAAAGGCACTTGTTCTCCCCGTCACTGCGATCATTTTTTTGTTATAGACCATACCTGGGAACCTTCTAGTTACGGAGATATTGGGGGTCAAAGTTCCAACTTTTTCATAAGTTTTTTTTTAAATACATGTTTTTAATGTAAGATCTTTACTTTACACACCTCCAAGACCCCCGTTCCATCAGTACAATGCTTTGAGTGCTTTCCATCGAGTCCTACCGTAAAACGTGATTTTTTTATTTTTAACTGTAAAGCATTATTTAATCTTATTTTCAATTTAGTTAACAATTTCAATGTTTGCATGCCTAATATATGGTAGATTGTACAAGGCTCACCCATTTTTTTTTACATCCTGTCTTATGTACCTGCAATCTAAGCAAATAATTTTTACTTTACTTTACTTTACTTTACTTCACCCCAAAAAAAAAGTCGATTCCCTACAATAATGTTTGCGTAAAGTGAAGGGTCTGTTTACACCCTGTATATCAATAATCAACTTACTAGGGTATCATAGCTGGTAGTTTGATTCTCGACGATAATCTTCCGCCCAGTTCCAGGACATGAGACTAGCACGGTCTCTGATCTGCTAAAACTAATGTTTCCCTGTGCAGTGTTCGCTTCTAAGAAGGCGCCATTTCTGATGAACACTGGTCCTGGGCTCCCGAAGTCGCTGCTCAGGGATAGTACGCAGTCTGCAATAAGAGAGGATTTTTAAATAACGAGTTTAATATTTATTTATTTATTTATTTAAACTTCATGTACAATAGTGGTACATAGGCGGACTTAATGCCACAAGGCATTCTCTACCAGTCAACCTTTGGGTTAAATAAGAAAACATTGTGATAGGGTACAAAATAAATATATAAAAAATAACTTCTTGCTATCGAAAATTTATATAGGCACTTATAATGATACTAATACTTATATATACAAATAAAATAAACTAATACATATTTTAACAAATACCAAAATTAAAAACGAGAAACCTAATAATAATTACCATGACTCGACTTCTAATAGAGAGAGAGCTATTTATTCTGACTTAAATAGTGGTTACGCACTTTTCTTTTAAAAGTAAGTGAATTTGCTTTCAGCTTTTTTAATACCAAAAGGTAGCGCGTTCCAGAGCTTTATAGTATAACGTAAGAATTTGACATAAAACCAGTGCGGTGTGAAGGAATTCGGAGAAGTAGATTCTTGGAAGCTCGAAGGTTACGACTGTGAGAACTGCCCAACACTTTCAAATAAGTACACTTTGTAATGTTGGTTTCACACGAGGGCTGAACAGTGAGGCAGCACAGTACAGAACTGTACTGTCTTGATAGTAACTAAGGCAGAACAGTGAATAGCTCGCCGGTCTATTTTTTCGGGGCAGTTTGCTCCCCCCACCACCTTTCTCGCTCGTCTGTTTTGTGACTGGACTTGTGTGAACGCGAGGGCAGTGCAGTGCAAAGAGCAGGACAGTGTGAGTGCGCGTCCTGACTTGTTTTAAGTTTTTCTTTCCTATTTATTTCATTTTTTACAATTGTCTGTGCTGCAATTTTGAGACGGTGAAGGAAAACATCGTGAGGAAACCGGCATGTCCTAGAACCAAAAATTCGAAGACATGTGACATCTACCAACCCGCACTGGGCCCGCGTGGTGGATTATAGCCCATTCCCTCTCATAGAGAGGAGGCCTGCGTCCCAGCAGTGGGAACATTAATAGGCTGATTATGCTTATGTTATGCTATGCAATTTTGATTAAGTGGCGTAAATGTTGCCGTTGTCGACGCTCCATCGCTATAACTCGCGGATTGTCCTACATTTAAACGCCACTGTCCTTCCAAACTGTTCTGTCTTACTGTTCTGCCTCTCTGTTCTGCCCTCGTGCGAAACCAGCATAAAAGATTGTTAACGAAGCCGAAAGTAACTTGTTCGGGACAACAAGTTACACAAGTGACGGGGACGTCATTGCGGTTTTTTTTTTTTGGGCCATGCCTAAACTGAACTCAAACTCATACGTCCAAAGCATTTACCTTCAAACGGGGTGAATAGTAATGCAGGGATGAATCGAGACAAAAGTTTTAAAGGCATTTTAACGTTGAATTGATTGATGATATGTTACCAAAAAGTACTCGATTTTATTTACTGAGTAATACCTACTTCATTGTTTATAGACCTTGTGGGTAGGCAGAGCACAGTGGGACACAGAACGGCGTCACACGGCTAACAGCTGATAGGTCAAAGGAGCGCGCGCGCGAATTTCATACGGTAAATGTGTTATTGGGATAAAAGTGAATGAGTAGGTATAAAAAATACTTCTTTGGGAAAGTTGTTTGTTATCGTTGTATGAGTACAATCACGTGTTTAAGTATCGGTCACTAATTACCAGTCAATCTATACACCGTGGCTTTTTAGTCGTCTTACAAAGGTCGTCCACTCAATGTACCCGACATAAAATAGCTCTAAGCGCGATTTTCTTTTTATCTTCCATAATAGGTACAAAGAAAAATAATAATAAAAAATTTGAATAAAATTAAGAAATCCTGTTAATTATGTTTACGTGTCAAACGGGAGAACATATACTTACCCAGCCCTCGAGTTTAGTAGATCATCGCTGGCAACAGGGTGTTTTAACTACGTCATGCGTCATAATACTGAATAATATTTTTATTTTTAAATTATTAAAATCTCATAAATGCCATTTTTTTTTATGAATGTTTAGTATTCATTGGATACATGAAGTGGGCTGCCGTTGTAAGACGACTAAAAAGTCACGGTGTATAACTGATAACCACTATCTAAAGTCAATATCTCTAACCTCAGAGGTAGACAAAAAAAAAATATTGAGCTAATGACACAAATTAACAAAACGGGGTGAACTGAAGTTGTTTTATAATTAGGCAATTGTGTTACAGCTTGAACTAGAGTAGGATAATGATAGCATACGATAATTTCAGAGTTACTAATTAGTAGGGGTACGTGCTAAGTAAAAACAAACTTAAACTAAAGCATTTATTTCAAACTTAAAGATCTTTAGGTTAGGCCGTGTTTGCCTAAGTTGGTCTGTGGATGGGTGACCACCCATTACGTACCGATTTTTTCCGTGCCTCGGAAAGCACGTTGGTCCCGGGTGTCATTTGTAGATCTTTGACAGTCGTTAGGTAGTCAGTGGCCCAAAAAGTCTGACAACCAGTCTTACCAATGGATATAGTATTACCCAGTACTAACTGGGTTGTGGAGGTCAGATAGGCAGTCGCTCCATGTAAAATACTGGTATTCAGCTGCATCTGGTTGGACTGGAAGCCGACCCCAACATAGTTGGGAAAAGGCTAGGCAGATAGTGAGACCATTACAGGCACTTTTAAAACAAAAAACCGGCCAAGTGCGAGTCCGACTCGCGCATGACGGAGAAGGGTTCCGTGACATCGTAGTAGGGGTGAGTCTGTCTGTCTGTCTATCGTCAGTCGGAAAAATCCCGAATCCGTGCCGGAAAATCCAGCATGATGAGTCGTTAATTTATGGAATTTAATATCTGTCCCACAATGAGCGACTAGCGAAAAACGAGTAGAGCTAGCAACAAAAATCGAAGAAGTGCGAGTACAGCGGCAACAGTAATGCACATTCTGTGAAAATTTCAACCGTCTATCTATTACGGATCATGAGATACAGCCCGCTGACAGACAGACGGACGGACAGCGGAGGCTTAGTAACAGGGTCCTGTTGGTTACCATTCGGGGACGGAACCCTAAAAATGAGGTGAGGTCATGCCAATTCGTTGCAGTATTTATAAGTTTGCTAACTACGCGCTGTCAAATACACAGAGTAATTACATGACGTCTATGCGGTCTATATACGTCTACTGTTTGCGCACATAATGAGTTTTTTGTAGGTATGTCAACAATCTAAATTTTTGGTGATAAAGCGCTTGTCTCACAGTCGACGAGGAAGCGAGTATTGTAATCTACATGAAGTAAACGGACCCGTCACGAAGCCGTCAACCAAGCATTCTGTACATCAAACTGAGTAACTCTACCCAAAAATTATTGCTGGAAACTATTTTTTTTTTGGGGTGAAAAGTTACGTTTTATGTGATAGGCTCAATGTAACGCAGTCTAAACATTGTACTGATGGATGCATTGAATTGGATGGGGGTCGTGGAGGTATAGAAAGTAAAATTATGTCATTAAAAACCTGAATTAAAAAAAAAAACTTGTGAAATAGTTGGAACTTTGACCCCCAATATCTCCGTAACAAGAAGGTTCCCAGGTATGGTCTAGATTCTAGAACAAAAATAAATCGCAATGACGGGGAAAACAAGTACCTTTCGTCTTCGTTAAGGCTGTTTAATCGCTGAATGATCAGCCCACCGGGCGGCGAGAACTCTGTCAAACAAACAGCTCGTTTTTAGGGTTCCGTACCAACAGTACCCTATTACTAAGCCTCCGCTGTCCGTCTGTCTATCAGCGGGCTGTATCTCATGATCCGTAATAGATAGTCTGTTGAAATTTTCACAGACTGCGTAATTCTGTTGCCGCTATACTCGCACTTGACCAGTTTTTGTTGCAAGCTCTACTCGTTTTTCGCTAGTCGCTCACTGTGGGACAGATATTAAATTCCATATATTAGCGACTCATCATGCTAGATTTTCCGGCACGGATTCGGGATTTTTCCGACTGACGACAATACAGACTCACCCCTAACAGTTTTGACAATAGGTACACGGCGGACAGGACATCGACGCACAAACGATTACCACGTACGGAAGGGTCCCTCGGTGTGTGAGTCCGACTCGAACTTGGCTGGTATTTTAAAAGAATATCTAAGAGCGACTTTTTTCAATTTTGACACACGATTGCTACCTGATAAGCGGGCGTATGACACCAGACAGACCGACTTGTTACAAAGTAGCAATAAGTATTATATTCCGATTTACTTCGTTTTGTCTCGTCTATCGCTTGTTAATATTTGAATATCCTTGTATTTTTACCCAATTAACAGCCCAATAATGTCGCCACAGCTTGTTGTACTCATAAATCATTTTCCCTAAAGCACAGTCGCCAGTGCATCAAGTTACTACAAACTGTCAAATTTTCTCATTCGGTGTTGAACTGAACCTTCAACATTTTGTGGTCTAAAATCATTTGGAGTAATTTGACAGATTGCTGTAACTTGATGTGCTGGCCACTGTACCTACTGTTGCTTATAAAGTTGCCTACCTATTTATTTATTTAACATTCTTCTCTATGGTGATTCCTGTTTTAGGTTATGTCGATTACAATGACATTAGCTGCAATAATGATACAAAATGTACAGGATGTAACAGAAAGGGTACAGTCATATGAAAGGATATCCTGCAGACCGTCAAACTGAACAACTTTCTCCTCGGATCCAATAACATAAATGCGAAAAAATTATCAGCTGTCCCATACAAAATTTGAATACCTCCTCGACCGAAACGTATGAGAAAGTTGTTCAATTTGATGGTCTGCGGCATATCCTTTCATATGACTATACCCTTTCTGTTACAGCCTGTATACAATCATTTAAAACATTTATAAAGCTCTCGTAATTCATTATCTGCTTAGCCTTTTCCGAACTATGTTGAGATCGGCTTCCGGTCTAACCAGATGCAGCTGAATACCAGTATTTTACATGGAGCGACTGCCTATCTGACCTCCACAACCCAGTTAGTAGATAATACGATACCCCTTTTGGTAAGAGTGGTTGTTAGACTTTCGAGCCACTAACTACCTCTAACGACAGTCAAAGATCTACAATTGACAGCTGGGACCAAAGTATGTAATGGCTCACCCATCCACGGACCAAGCCAGGCAATCGCGGCTTAACTTGAAGATCGACCCGAGCGGTTGATATTATTATAGCCACGAGATTCAGCTCTCATAATTATATTAGCAAATTGGCATATTTTTACGCAATAATCTTATTCGAAATAAATATATTTTCGAAGGCTATATTGTTATTTTAGATGAGTATAATTTATAGACCGGCCGCTTTAATGAGTCCTCCGCCTTGTCCCATCAAAGGCACATTAAGCGTCCACAAAGTCCTAGCAATGTCCCACAGATTATTTGCTTTAAAATAACCATAATCCACGTAGGTATTACGATACTAATTGAACCAATACGTGATCAACCTTCAGAATATTCCGTTTAAATTGATACCTTCGCGAGGACTCATATAAAGCGGTCGGTCTATAGTCATTCATCATCATCATCGTCTGCCTAGCCTTTTCAGTGTAACCGGATGCGGATCCCAGCTTCCATGCTTCCATAGAGTGACTGCTTATCTGGTTTTCACAACTTTATTACTTGGTAATACAATACCCTTTGTTGACACTGGTTTTGATTACTCGACTGCCCGAAAAAGGAGTGTTTTTCTTAAAATTGACGCAAATTTAATTTTCATCATTGTAAAAATGTAAGACAATGGCGGAATTTTTCAAAAAGCTTAGAATTTCGCGGGTTCTATTGAACGAAACATCTTAACAAAATTTTCACAATTCTTTCACTCTCAAAATACGTAGATAAATATTAGAAGCATTTAACTCTCAACAAAATGAACTAAGAATCATTCAAAAATCACACATATTCTTTATTCGAAAATTCGCGCCAATTGAAACGAAAAACAACAGAGTTTTCCAACGTAAATCTAAGCAGGTTTAATGTCATAAAACCGATAAAAAAACGTAGAAACACAATTTAAAAATTAATGATAAGTTAGACATGAATTTTCACTTACCACTTTTCACGAAACATGTAGAATTGATTACAAAAACTGCGATAAAATAGAACTTAATTGAGACGTCAGTCATGTTTGGGCTGCTAATGGACAACTGAGCAAAATTGTCGATGAAATATTAATCCATAACGGTACCAAAATGACGCTACGATTTGTTTGTAAATCGGTCTCAACTCACTTTGTGAGGTAACTGGCGATGTTGTAGCGAGTTCTGTTCTAGTAACAGCCGTAGTAACACTTGAATTATGAACTCAATTAGTGTTTCACTAAACTGTAAGTAATGAAGAGAAGAGCATATCATCAACATCTGCGTAGCCTTTAACCAACTATGTTGGAGTCAGCTTCCAGTCTAACCGGTTGCAGCTGAATACCAGTATTTTAAATGGAGCGACTGTCTATATGACTTCACAACCCAGTCAGTACTGGGTAATACGGTACCCCTTAGTAAGACTTGTTGTCAGAATTTCAGGCCTCTGATTACTTGAAACGACTGTCAAAGATCTACAAAACACAGACGGGACTAACGGTATAACGTGCTTTCTGAGGTACGGAGGAAACTCGGTATGTAATGGATGCTCACTCATCAACAGACCGACCTAGGCAAGTGCGGTTTAACCTTTGAAGATCGCCCCGTACGGCTGTTATTATTTAGCCACGAATTCCTGTTTAAGGGGTCAAAATAAATTAGGTAGTGAAACTTCGTGATAGTTACTGATTTTTTAACTGACATTTCGAGTAACATGAGGTAATCGACTTCAAAAAATCATCCATTCCGTTTTTAGGGTTACCTACCCGAAGGGTAACCAACGAGACCCTATTACTAAGCATCCGCTTTCCGTCCGTCCGTCTGTCAGCGGACTGTATCACCTGATCCGTAATAGCTGGACAGTTGAAATTTTCACAGAATATGTATTTCTGTTGCCGCTAAAGTTAAAGTTTAAGCTTAAAAGTTAAAGGGGGCTCCCCTACTAGGATGGTACGGAAACCTTCATGCGCGACTCCGACTCACACTTGGCCAGTTTTTTTTTGTAACTTCAAGGGACCGTAGATCTAAGTATTTGATTTTTTTTTTTTTTTTCAAATTGTTACCTCACGTTATTGTCGGACACAGAATCTCATCCAAGCTGCGCTTGCCGAGGACTCCATCCGACGGTGGGTGGCCATTCATGACATATCGACACTCCTACGTAGGTACCTCGGAACGGGATCCTTAACCATCGATCGAACCGTGCAGCTGTTAGTATTTAGCCACAAGCCCCTCACAAGACTGACACACACCGTGACATTCTGCTTTGTCCACGAAGTTAGTGATTGATGCGAAAACACGTGATTTTCGTGTCGAGTTTGTTTACTAAATACACGAAGCTAATCAGGAAAAATACCTATACTGGGGAAACAGTGTATTTTTCCGAAAAATTACCTACGATTTGTTGCGGACTATATTTATCTTATCAGGTATGTACATACAATCAGCGACGAAAGTGGTAATGTGTGTGTTTTGTTTCATTGATAATTTGACCATTTTTCTTTTGTCCTGTGGAGTCGAATAAATACTTTTTCTATATTTTTAAATGTTATATATTTCAATGGGTCCCGCCTGCTTCCAAATGTGCTTGTTTTTTGCTCTTCAGTCGGTTTTTAGTGTTTATAACTTATTTTTATTTCCAGCTTTTCGGTGGGCGTGAAAGATTTCACAGACCATTTAACTTCTTGAATTCTTCATTTTCGTTTGTCATTTCAAATAAGTAACCAACTTTAAATCGTTATAAATCATAAATGAACATTCGAAATGATAAATGGTTTGAGAAACTCAAAGTGGATTTTCAAATACTTACCTCTCCACAGTGATAGTTCGTCGAATTATTTTTTTTTATTTTTTCCAATATGGCGTCTTCTCGTCGCCATATTAAATTTCAATTAATGTCATGTCTTTAGTGCGCTTAAAGCGTAGGCCACACCGACAGCTGGCAGGCGGGCGAGCGGCCAAACGATGCATCGTTTCATACTTTGGTTCATACCGCGAACTACCGAGGTAAGCTACGTCAGCGATACAAAAGTATGAAAAGGGCGTCGTTCGCGTCGCTCGCCCGCCCGCCAACTAACGGTGTGTGCGCTTTAGTGACACTCGCAAGATTAAGATAAATCGATTGACGTAAGAATCCAAAAAATCGGCCCACGCGTTTGGTCTGTAGAGCGTCACAAAGGAAAACACATTAGATTACCCTCCTCAGTCGGGTAAAAAGACGTCCACTTCTGGACATATGTCCAGGAGTGGACGTCGCGACGTAGCGACGTTTGGGGGAGGTATATACTCCCCCAAACGTCGCCACATCAACCGGTCCTGCGCTTCTGGCATATAAAAACCTATTTTATGTTTCTGGCATCCACCGAATTCCTGCGACCTTCTAAAACCTGTAGTAAAACCAGACTACCGAAAGGCGATGCTATTAATTATGTCATAATTATTTTTGCTGTAGACAGGTACAAGGAAAAACACAACATTTTCGAATATCTACATAATATGGCATCCTAATTATTACACACTAGCTTTTGAAGGCGCCTTCGCAGCTGTTATGGTCACGGGACACTCGGTGAGAATGTCCCTTCCCACGTAGTATTATATTATCTGTGCCATGTTTTTTTTAAATTGGCCTGTACTGTCCCACTGCTGGGCAAAGGCTTCCCCCAATTCCTTCGATGTGGTCTTTCCCCGTGCGTCCTCGTATAAGCTCTCGCGGTACGCGTCCAGATCGTGCCATTAGTGAAAGAATTTTTGGAACCCGATCAGTGTTCCGAAGATATACTCCATACATTCAAACTGACAAACTTTTACTCGATAAATGTGCTATCCACCACTAAAAGAATTTTTCAATTCGAACCAGTAGTTCCTGAGAATAGCGCGTTCAACCAAACAAACTCTTCAGCTTTATAATATTAGTATAGATAAATAAAAAAATCAAATCAGTAATCCACGATTTTATTTCACAGGCAAAAGATCTCCCCAATTAGATGACCTTGCACATCTGTACGTAGTCCGATCGTACTTCGCTTTAGAAAATATAATTTCTTTCAACTCCCCTTGAGCAGTACATAACCTACAAATAGAGTGTTTGGACCTCACAATGGGTGCCCGCACAATCCTTGGCCATTGAGGGTCATCTGATGGACGTGGCCCTTTTTTTAATATCACATACGAGAATAAATCAGCAAAGACTTCAGCTTTCGAAGCGTACGGCAACGATTCGTACTTCATAAGAAAGTTGCAAGGTGTTTCGTTCTCCAAATATCGCGGACATACATTATCATTAGGGCATGGTGAGAATGCATACCCTGGTTGCTGTTTCTTTCCCTCTAAGTTCAGGACAAACTCTCTAGCCTCGTTGACAACCCTGAACCCGGCATTTGATCCGTGTTCAACGATGATTAAGTAATCTTCTGTCTTGTTCCAAAGTTTTTGTACCGTTTCCAATCTTGATTGCATACTTGGAAGTTCAAATAGCGAATATGCAGATAAAACAATACTGTATTTCAGATCTGTTGATGCTGGCAAGAATTGTCGTTGGAAATAACCTTTTAGAGGCATTTCAACATTGTCTTTGCCTTGGCATAATATGAGACGGGCTAACTCATGCATAGTTGATGAAGTGTCAACACAAAAGTATTCAAATATGTTATTTTTCCAGTAATGGTTAACTGCCCACGTTCCGGTGCCCACCCCTGAGCCAAAATCGAAGAAACTCCGAGGTTTATACTCTGGGTTAACTTTACTTATCTCATCTAACACTCGTACTAGGACAGCATATTCGGGTGCAGCTCTACTCATAAGATACTGCAGACTAGTTGGCTTATCATAAGCAATATTGCCCCAACGGTAAACATTCTTCTTTAAAGCACTAAAAACTTTGTTTTTAACCTTTGTTTCGTATATTATCTGTTGATCTTCCGTTAATTCTTGATTTGTTTTCGAATAAACTTGTTTGGAAATGTTGTCGTGAATTTTCTGTGCTTTTTCGTCGATTTCTCCTTCTTCTGGGGGCAGGTGACGGGAGCGGATGTAGTTACTTAATTTTATGCTCTCCTGGTAATAAGCTTTTGCCCCGGCATCGTCTAGAATTAGTTTAATAGCATTTTGGATATCAGGAGGAATGGATGCCACTTTTATTCGTGTCGTACCGGGATGTTTCCGCGGTTTGAAGACATTTGTATCAAAATTCTCCTTTAGGCTAGGGTCTACTGCTACTCTAGTTGTGTAATTAGCATAGAAAGATGTGAAACAATTTATTCTTATTTTTTTAAACATTTTTATAACCTTAAAATTATCACTGCTTTCGAAACTTCAAAGTTTGTTTGAAATGTCACTGTCATGTGCAAGGAACGTCATGTGTCACTATCGAGTGTTTAAAGAGTGCTATAAAACTAGGAAGAGCTTTTCGACACTGTAATTATTTTCTCTTTTTGATACTTGTATGTACATATTTTTATAGTTATTATAAGTCTGTTTATAGTTTGTAAATAGTTAGATAAATATCTGTTGTAAATAAGTTATGAAGTGTCTAGCGGCAAACATTTCTAAACGAAGTAGATTCGGTTTGATATAAACTATCCTACTGTTTGCGTAGTAGCCACAGAGTACTTTTATATTATTATAGTAGTAGCTTTTTAAACAGAAGTAATCATCGACTATTCTGCCGATTGGTATAAGTACAATATACTCTTTCCGCATGCAAAATTCGCGCTTTGACGTGGAGTTGCGGACACCAGTCCGTTATACAATACAATACAATATACTCTTTGGTTCTGCCAGCATTATGTACATGCAGTAGTTAGTGAACAACAAAATTGTCACAGCTTTGGTATTTAGTATGACCACTATAAGATTCAAGATGGCGTTGATGTCATAGTATCGAGTAATAGAGGAGTATGAAAGAAGAAGACATGTTGCGCCGACCCCATACAGGAAAATGATGATGATCTCAAACTTGGTACATTTATTTTAGTTCTGTTTTCCCGCCCGCACAGATAAGTAAGATAAGTTGCAAGTATTCTCTTCCTCTTGGTCAGTCACGTCACTTCAATACGTTATGCTGTCAAACGAATCAATGCATTGTTTGGGAAGTTAAAATTCTAAAAGCGTCTGATTATGACGATTTTAATCAATAAAATAAGCTTTAATATGATTATTTTAAGTATACTTGTTTCCAATTTAGTTATTACTGCTGTAGAAGTAACTTCAGAATACTGTGATATTAATACGAAAACCTGCGAAAACACAATCGAAGTTAACAATGACAAAAAGCAGATTTTTTATGATGTTAATCCACCGGAAGGCTTTAATTTACGCAGGGACGTTTACATGAGGTTTGCAATAATGCTATCTGAAGCTCAAAAGCGAGGTAAAGACAACTGGGAGCTAGTTTTACCTCCATGGCACAACCTTTTTCATTGGAAGACTGATCGCAGAGTTCCAAAACCCTGGGGCTTATTTTTCGATATAGATTCACTAAAATCGTACGCACCAGTTGTTGAAATGCACGAAGTATTCAGTAAATCTAAGAAAAAGGTGTTAGAACTAGATATCCTGTATGTTCTGGAAAATTATGAGGATGCTTTCGAAAATGGCGTGTTTGAGGAGAAATGGGAGATCGTCGGTGATTGCAGCCAAAGTGGACCGTTCTGGGGTCATAGTAACGTGACAGTTCGTGAAGTCATATGTGTTAAGTTTCAAGGAAAGAACTCAAAACTCTGGGAATTGGTATCTTTGCACCCCCACAGCAAAAAAATAATGTTTGCACATGGAGAGATACCTCTTCATGACAGCTACGGCACCAAAACTTACTGGGACTGTCGTAAGAGCATGAAATTTAACAAAAACCTCGTCAATATTGCCAAGAAGTATGTTTCACAATACTTAAATTGCAAAACAGAAAAATGCAAAACGTATCTTAGTGTTCACTGGAGAAGACAGGACTTCGCCCGCAGCCGTGGAAACGATGTACCATCAATATCTGGTACTACAAAACAAATCCATGATACATTGAAAAAACTACCACATATAAAAAAAGTTTTCATAGCGACTGATGCATCCATGGCTGAATTGAACAAACTGGAAAATGATATGACTGATCTTGGTTATAAAATACACTTTTTCTTGCCGAGTGCCTCAATAATAGATGAGTATGGGGACGGCGGTATAGCAATCATTGATCAAATCATATGCTCATATGCGGCTCATTTCATCGGGACACACGAGAGCACATTAACATATAGAATTCAAGAAGAGAGAGAGATCTTTGGTTTTGATAGCAAAACTACATTTAACAGGCTCTGCCCAGATACAGGGCGTTGTGAAAAAGTGTCAAAATGGACGATAGTTCACTAGGCGTTATTATTTTTAGTCCTTAAACTGGTAAATATACCAGTAAAGTAAAATTTTATTCGTTTAAACATGGTGTACATGATACATTGCATGCAAGATAACAATGAGATACAGAAAAGTTCTAACATGTTCAGCCGCATAACGTGACATACTAATTGGTAGGAAGAGATGGTGAATAAACCGTGATAGCATTCATGAAAAATTACGTTATAGAAATTATGTAGTGAATAATGATATAATTGAAATCCTCTTAAGGTGGGTCATCTTATTGAACAACTTTTTCAGTAGGTGTGAAAAATGAAAAATTGAAAAAACATCTGCTATTCCCAAAGACATTCAATTATTTTTATGAGCAATAGACGGGACAAGACGAAGAAAATTGTAAACCAAAACTTATTACTACTTAGTAATAAATCGTTCTGTCTAGTGTCATACGCCCGCTTGTCAGGTAGCATTCGTGTAATGAAAATGTTCGGGATCAAAAATTTTGTGTGAAAATATTCCTAATGTCCGCTCTATAAGTATTTTAAATCTCTTTGGCTATTCCGTACATCAATGTTCGAAAAAATATCTAAGACACATGTCGGATAAGGAAACAACTAATTATCTAGGAATCTATGCATTTAAACGATTGTAGGTCGCGTGTTAGTTTAAGATATAAATACTACTAAGTCAGTGCACTCATGGTCGATCACTTTTCAATCTTATTACTTTAGGCATAAGGGTAAAAAGTGACAGACCGTCAGTGAACTCTGTTGTGCTATCACGAAAAATTATTCTGATCGCCGTATGGACTATTCTTGCTTGCAGCGCCAGGCCGCTATAAATACTTAAAGGAAGTGATATGAAGATTCGAATGACGTTATTGCGACGCACGCTATTTCGAAAAAAAAATAAGAATGGTACGCCAGTTCGAAAACACATTAAGTCGAAAACCGCTATATCGAATGACGTTGACACGAACACGCTGCTTCGAAAAACTGTTAGACACGACCCTGTCATTTCCTTTTTTTCAGCAGCTAATAAGTAAAGAAAATATTATGACCATCCAAATATTACAATAAATGCCCCATTTTGACGGCCGTGATTAGAGTACTACCAGACAAATTCGAAAAACTTTTAACATAAAAAAAATTTATAGTAACCTAGACTCTTTGTTAAAATTTTAATGTCAAAAATAATTGAATCGGTTCAGTTTTCGAGGAGGAAAAAGGAGAATTCGAAATGTCGATTTCTTCAAAATTTTTGTGATATTATCTGCTGCCTAACAGGAGCAAGCCTGACGCAGCGCGACGGCAATAGTTTCTTCAAATACCTACCTACCTCGCAGGCCCTGTTCCCTTCCTAGTAGTAATTTATGTTTAGTAAATTTATCTTCAGTAGGTATAACTAAAGTTATTTGTAATATAGAACTGTGCCATAATATACCAAAGGTTTATTTTAATAAATTATTATTTTCTTTTCATCCGTGTTTTTTTTTTTAGGAGCTCGTGGCTAAATAATAACAGCCGCTCGAATCGATCTTTAGGTTAAGCCGTGCTTGCCTAGGTTGGTCTGTGGATGGGTGACCACCCATTACATACCGAGTTTCCTCCGTGCCTCGGAAAGCACGTTAAGCCGTTGGTCCCGCGTGTCATTTGTAGATCTTTGACAGTCATTAGGTAGGTAGTCAGTGACCCAAAAAGTCTGACAACCAGTCTTACCAAGGGGTATCATATTACCCAGTACTAACTGGGTTGTGGAGGTCAGATAGGCAGTCGCTCCATGTAAAATACTGGTATTCAGCTGCATCCGGTTAGACTGGAAGCCAACCCTAACATAGTTGGGAATAGGCTAGGCAGATGCCGATGATGCCGTGTTTTTTTTTTTAAATAAGTACTTAGCTATTTCAAAACATACACTCGATATCTGAAAAATCACAAGTCTTAAAAAAAACAATTTTTCCACTTGGCCACTCGCAGGTCAACTTATGGTGCTGGCTTCTGCTTAACCGGACTATTCTGTGGGTGCCTTGACTGTAAGGCCTCCAGCCAGGGCCAAAAATCTTATAACCTAAGCGAAAGCGCGTTGAGGGCACCCCTCTTGTGGGTTACGAACCTTGGCTTAGGGCGTCGCTGAGGACGGCAGCAAAGGGACAGGCTGGACAATAACTTTTTTTTTCTATTTATTTCATGACCATGGATACAAAGTCCTTCAGTCGAGAAAGATATTTCTGAAAATAACTTGAAACCTAGTGTTGCCCTCCCTTGGCCTGAATATGAATTGCTTTTTTTTAATTTATTTATTAATTTTACGACATTTTGTTGAGGTATGTTGCCATTACCCCAATTTAACTCGTACACTGAACACTCATGGTGCGAAATCTTAGGCAACTTTAGAGAAACAAATCTATCCGAGGCGGCAAGTAACAATTTTCAAGCTCGCTTCGCTATTTACATCTTGCCTCGAATAAATTCAGTTATTAATAACAGGTCACAGGTCACTGGAACAACTTGTGACCCACGGATGTCCCTCAAGTTAAAGGGGTCTACACAAATCCGTGATTAGACCTGTCGTACTGTATGGATGGGAATGCTGGGCTGTGAAGAAAATGGATGAAAGAATTGCATGTAGCGTAGATGAGAATGTTGAGGTGGATGTGTGGTGTGACAAGAATGGATAAGGTAAGGAACGAGTATATTAGAGGAAGTTTAAAAGTAGCGCCAGTTACAGAAAAGTTGAAAGGTAATCGACTGTCTTGGTATGGACATGTGATGAGGAGGGACGAATCGCATGTGACTAAAAGAGGGATGAATATAAACGTTGATGGATGGAAAGGGAGAGGAAGACTAAAGAAACGATGGATGGATTGTGTGAGGAAGGATATGAAAGTTAAAGGAGTAAATGATAGCATGTCGGTTAACAGAAGAGATTGGAAGAAAAAAACGTGTTGTGCCGACCCAAAGTAACATGGGATAAGGGCAAGAAGATGATGAATAATATGAAAATAAAATCAAAATGTCCACATGCTCGTCCACGCCACGTGGCCACGTCCCTGTCATTTCCTTTTTTTCAGCAACTAATAAGTAAATAAAATATGACCCTCCAAAAATTACAAATAATGCCCATGCCATTTTTACGGCCGCGATTAGAGGACTTCCAGACAAATTCGAAAAGTTTTTAACATAACAATGTGTAAGTAATTATACAGATATCCCGTAACACGGGCAAGGACCAAGTTTGATAGAAAGCATTATAACAGCTTAGCGCCACGCCTCTACTTCGAAATTAGCGAGTTTATACTAATTAAGCATGTGAGTAATTTCCAGATAAAAACAGGAAATATTACTTTGGCTGAAAAACTATAGCTTCGATGACACTGAAACCCTTATCAGTATTCTAACCTAGTGACATAAATATTTGTAGCTGCAATACATGAAAACACACATCCGATCGCGGCCGCTGCACTCGCTTCACTAAGCAGTGCGCGCCGCTTGGCAATATTTATATGTGGTGCCAACACGCCGCGTTCTAGGCGACGGCGCTGTGCGCGCCACCACACGGATATCTAATGGAACTATATTTTTATAGGAAAGACCCAAATGATTCCTATTGGTTGTTGAAATATTGGTAATTGTAAACAGCCCACTACTTGTAATATATTTCTAGCTTTAAGTCTGCGTATATTTTGTAAATAGTATTCCAATAAGCTTCAGCACTTGCAAACTTGAATACACTACGTCATCATCTGGAGTATTATTTCACACCACCTAAGCGCTACATATTCATAACACACACATACACAACACACATCTCACCACACACACGCTTCCTTTATTCCATAATAATGAAATGTGCTTTTATTTTACTTTACCCTATCTTTCTTCTGTTAGTTTTTATCAATTCATATTAAGTTTTTAAATAATGTCAATTTCTACAGTAGATATTTTTTTTTTAGTAAATTTTTACAGTAGCTACAGTGAGCACTGTCTAAGCTTCCACATTCAGCCCTATGGAACCGGAAACCTCAACCCCTGTCATACAGGCTGTCCTAGTTCAGGAGTTGAGACCACAAGGTTGTAATTTTTATTGAAGTTAGAGAAAATAAATTTATTTAATATTATAATTGATAAGAACTTAGACATACTCATTCTTATTTGTCAAAAATATAATTGAAAGGACGTGTCTAATGAGATGACGAGTAGAGTAATAAGATGAAGAAGACGTGCTGCGCCGACCCCAAATGAATTGAGATAAGGGCAAGAGAATGATGATGATGCTGGACTGAATCAGCTCAGTTTTCGAGGAGAAAAAACGATCCCTTCCAAATTTTTGTAATATAATCTGCTGTCCCTATTGCACGCGACATCATAATTTTACCACTATTCACCATCATTCACCATTATTTTTAGTATATGCGAAACCTGAATATAGTTTGTTCAGAATAAGTAACTGAATCGATTCCAATAATTTTTAAACCATGTTATATTTTGTCCCACAAATATTTAAAAAGGTTACAAGTTGGACACCGAGCGACACTAAGTACCTATCGCAATCATTTAGGTACCTACTGCCAAATAATTATTATCAATGAGCTCAAGACGACGCTGGAGGCGCGCGCGCGGTGGCGCCCCGTGGTGACCACGTTTTTATGCGGACAACCAGGTAACAGAACAAGCTTATAACTTTGTGATTTTTCATGATACAGGTTTGAAATTTTGTACATAGAATCTTTACATAAAATACTAGACACGTGTTTCAGGTTTCGCATATACTAAAAACTAATGTTGTATATAAATATATTGCCTATATTTATGTGGAATTAATGGAGGTTTTTGCCCAGGACTGGAACAGAGCAGGCGAGGAACAAAAGACGAAACAGTTTTTTTTATCTATACGTGAAATGTAATATTAAAAAATAAAAATATAAGCACAATGTGAGTCTACTAAAAAAAAAACATAATAAAGGACAACTTCTATTGCTACGTAGAAAGTGCACAGAGAGGCTGCTACTACTCGAAAAAGCTGAGTATACGTGGACAGTACGTGCATTGTATGCATAAAGGGACATCGAAATAGTTTCTGATTTATTAGTATATACATTCATAAAAAAGTTTACAATATTTATTTATTTAATGTTAAAAGTCTTATAATAAAATAATTATGTACAAAACTAAAAAGAATAAGCAAAAAGCTCAATGGACATTACTCAACAAATTAATTAATTAAATTAAGTAGAGTAAACTAACTAAATAAATTATTAATTAAAAATGATTTAATATGATAGGATTTTAGCGTCCAATGTGGCCAGAACATTAATATTACCGGAAAACATTACGTTCAATATAAAATTCCAAAGTAGTTTCTGAGTTTCTTTAGTTTTTATTAAATCACAAATGTATTCGACCGCTAAGTATTCTTCGAACGTCGAGTAAACAAACAATGGAATATCATCAACTACGTTGCAAATGATGCCAGTTCTCTCTTCTCCCTCTTTCAGCTCGTTTATTATGTCCATAATTTCTTTCAACTCACCATCATCAAACAATTTCGATCGTGACCTGTAATAAAGTCCGTATGCTGCTAGTTTTTTGTGCTTTTGTATAGAATCTTTATATTCTCGGTCGTACGCTGATATATTATCCGGTTTGGCCATGTCATTTTGAGCTTTTTCTTGAAAACGTATCCTTTTTAATTTAGTGTCCAGGTAGTATTCATAAATATTAAAAATTTCGTAGCAAAAAAACCAATGGCTTTTTTCTTTTGTGTGAATATCTTTTATTTTATGATACAAATAATCAGCTCTTATATTCAGGTGTAATGGAGTTGCCACGAATTCTCGAATATTACCTGCCGCTTCGTGTAACAGTCGTTGAACACTTTATTAACAACATCCAATACAGCAGAAGGCCCGGATGAGAGATTCATTTTCAAATATTTGATTAAGCTCAAACCAACTAAAAAAAACGGCAAATCTTTTTTTAATTCGATTGGTACTGTTTTTTTTTGATAACATCTAGTAAACATGGTTACTTTTTGACACATACTAGATACAGTTACATATATTTCTGAACTGGTGGTCATTGAGGTCCTTCAAAATCTCCTTTTCATCCCAAAATGTAGTTAAATAAAAGTCCTGCTCAAACGCGTCCAAGGGTTCTATTTGAAACATTATGCCAATTTTCAAATTTTCTAAAGTAGTATAATTTTTTCTTATGATCTGCTAGTGATCCAGATTTTATGTGTCCGAGGGAATTTCTTCACGGAGTTTATTAATGCTAGCACTTCATTCATGTAGGTTGGGCATATTTCATCGAAGCCATCGAGCAGTATTATTAGTTGACGATAACTATAAAAGTTTAGGAACATTTTCAACTCGAATGCAGTCCATTCATTACCGTTACAACCCGTTAGATGCACGGTGCCGTCAACAGATTGTTCTAGCGTTATATTTAGATCTTTCGTTTTGCCACTTTCTTCGCTGAGAGCCGCTTGACATAAAAACTTCAAATACTCGAGAGTGTCTATGGAAGTTTTGTTATCTTTCCACTTACTGAATTGTTTCGTGTACTCCAGTAAATTTATTCTCACTATCCACCGCATTTCAGTACAGTTTTTTTTTGTTGCAAGAGACAAATGAGTGAGCAAAGTTGACTTTCCCATTCCCGGGTCCCCAAAGATAATGACAGTGTCATCACTAGGTGCATCTAGCGTTTGAAACTGCTTCCGATCGACGTGTTCTTGTATTCCAGGACTTTGATTTGTTGACCGATTTTCCGTTTTATTGAAAAATGGTCTTACACTCCTTGGAATATATAAATTTGGCTTATAATTTGAATCGCTGACCGGTTTTCCTATAATATTCTTATTACTATGCAGCATTTTATTCAGCACTGCTCCTTCGACATACCCCATCGTATATTTGCCCAAAACTTGTTCTAAACCTACTTCGTTACCTTGAAATATTACTTTTGTGTCCTCTAAGACACGTTTCTGTGATTCTACGCTTAAGTCAATCAATTTTATGTCATCGTTTATCACATTAGTAATTGGTGAGAAGTATTTTTTTGCGATTTCGACGGAGTTCCGGTCTGTAACAATAATCACTTTTTTGTCCATCATAGAGTTTGCAATATATTCCAATTTTCTAGAGAAACTTGTGGTAATGCTTAGTGCGTTAATAAAGACCGCAATAAGTTTTCTTACTGTCTTCGTATTCATCAGTTCTTGACGTAGTGCTTTTTGGTCTGTTACAGATAAGTTAAGAATGTATTTAAAATCTAATACGACTGTATTGGTTAAATGTTTTATTAGTTTAGCAACAGTAAGAGCGCTATTCTCTGTAACAATAATAGTTCCTGAACGCAGGCCATCAAACTTGATTGTATTTACTGCCTCTTCCCTGAAAGTGTAGTTTTGATTCTGAATTCTCTGTATCATATTTATAACGCTGGTTAATGGCTGTCGTGCCGCCTTTACAGCATTTTTATATAAACTGCCTTCTTTTTCTAGGTAAGTTCCCATTTCCTCTTCAGATTTCATACTCCATCTTTGTACCTCATCATGGTACTTAAGGAATATGGCGTCGGAAGTAACATCTACATGTTGTACGTCGACACCGTGACTATTAGTTATTTCAAAGATTAAAGTGTCCTCTACGTCTTTCTCATTTTGTTGGGATGTATAACATAATAGTGAACTCAAAAAGTCACTCACAACATTTTTATTATATTCGTCAGTTGCGAATGTCAATTTTGGAAATATTCTTGCTTTCACTTCAAATTTATATTCGTTCAAATTATCAATTTTTTCTTTCAATTTACGATATAGATTTTTGCTAAGATTTCCTAGGGATTCGTAGCTATCAGTGATCTTCATCAGTTGTGTTTTACTATCAGAGGATTCATCTAAAACTAACAAATTACCAACAGCAGAGGCGATGCCACCACTGAGCTCAAGAAATCCTTCTCCAAAAGAATCATCTATTAAAACAACATTACTAGGTTTAACTTTCTCTATAAACCTTACAATTTTGAATGTCAGATCGTTCAATTTTCTTTCGATTTTCAGATCGTTTCCTTTTATAGTTAAATCTTTATTGCCAAAGGAAGCTGGAACTTTAAACGTTGGTGATGGTAAACACTCTTTTACTGCCATTTCAACTGTTTTCCGAATGTTTTCTTGCGACTCATTAATTTTGTCGAGGAATAGCTTATATGCATCAGGAGTATTTTTATCAAGGAAGACAAATTTTCCGTTTTTATAAATGAAACGACTTCCTACTTCTTTATACAGTGTTTCAGTATCAGTGATTTCGCGTAAAAGGACGAGTGAATTCAATAAACTTCTAAATTGTGGAGGGTGGTGACGGCTTCGTCTATTCAGAATTTCTGTACACAATTCATCTTTAAACAGCCGCAGATAATCTTCGTTGATGTCAAAGAAATCGTTTCTAAAGCTTGCAACACGGTGTCCCTCGGGTTGAATGTCGGAGATGTCGAAAACCTTTTGCCCCAAAATGACATGGTACCGTTGCACAACTTCTTGCTGCATCAACATTTGGCTATCATTGAATTCTTTAAAAATACACTTCGCCATCTGTCGAGCTAGCGAGGTCATTTGTTCTTCTAATACTATTTCACACAAATTGTCCACGTCTTTGTCGTCATGCGATGTCTGAGAGCCAGGGTCACCTGTTCTCATTAGGGCATTCAAATCATCAGCTAAACTACCTTGGTATGGTTTGTTTGTTTTGTCACCTTTTGCAGTTGTATAAATAACAAAAACACAATCTGTTTCATTTAGTTCCCCGTTAAACAACACGTCTGTGTTATTGGGTTTGAATTTACGCCTGATTTCCAAGTAACTGTTGTAGTAAGTAGCTAAGTCTGTTTTATTTAATGTGAAAACTGACTTACTGTCCTCCTTATGTTTAGCTTGAAGGAAGACTGCAATGGGCTTATTGATCCCCCTCAGTTTAGCCCAGAAACAAATATCACCGAACGAACCTACTTTGTCTACATTTGTGGCTAGATAAATCTCTTCAATTTTTTCACTGTGTATAGCTCTGAAATATATTAAACTAAAGAGTTTGGTCTCGTACCATTGGCCTCGTACCCCAGATGTTCCAGAGCGCTTTGGGTATTGTTTAAGACTAATTTCTGTAGAACTTGCCATCTTGTCGCAGCACCACAATGTTCGTCAGGGCTCACAGTCACTGGTCTGAACTCTCTGTTAGCAGCCGTAGGTTTGGCGTTATCTGCATGTAGGGAGTTCTTCTAAGTTTCACCTTCCCGTGGCTGCAAGGATTGTGATCTGTAAAAGAAAAATGTAGATCGCTACAAAATTTTTGGAAACAGGTCAGGTTTGCCGCATGGAGGCTGCGAACGGCTCCTATGGCACCAGCCCCACCTCCAGCGTGGACGAAGAAGCACGCCTGTAATCCCCGAAGGGTTAAGCAGAGGTGTACCTAATAGAAGGTACACCCACATTTCGCCAGTTATGTTTAAGTCCCATGTAATAAGGGGCGAGCCTATTACCATCAACCAGGCACAAATCCAGACTCAGAAATGTGGCTGCTACTGAGAAATTCCTGATGGAATCACAATTTGCCCAACCCGGAAACTGAACCCAGGACCCCATGCTCAGCAGTCGCGATTGCGACCACTAGGCTAACAAGGTAGAAACGTAAAACGAATTTAACGAACATTAGTTGAAATAATAAAAATAATTAATTATCTTAAAAATACAAATACTGTTGGCTACGATGGAGTATGCACTCAAGTTGTAAAATATGTCAAAGAAGTTATATCAGCACCACTAACGTACATTATTAATTTATGCATAATTAATGGTGTTTTTCCTAATAGTCTGAAAAAAGTAATTATTAAGCCCTTATTTAAAAGAGAGGATAAATCAGATGTTAAAAATTATAGACCCATTGCCAAAATTCCTATTTTTTCAAAAGTTATCGAAAAGGTAATTTACAATTATATTTATAATTATTTAAAAAAAAAAAAGTTATTTTGCACTGAACAAAAAGGATTTCGTAAAAATACTAACATAAATATCGCATTGTTTGACCTACTCTCTTGTATTATGACGTCTGTCGGTGAAAGAGCTCCGGTATGTGCTATATATACCGATATGACGAAAGCATTTGACTATGTGAATCATAAATAAATAAATAAATAAATAAGATTTTGCTAAAAAAAACTGCATGGCTATGGAATCCGAGGTAATATTTTAAAACGTTTAGAATCATATCTGGATAACAGATCCCAGTGCACAGAAATATCACAACTATGCCAAAAAAGAAATTTAGTAACCATTTACACAACTCAACCAAGAACAATAAAATACGGTGTGCCTCAAGGTAGCGTGCTAGGGCCATTATTTTTTTTAATATACATAAATGATCTCCCAATATGCATTTCTCAGAATATGGTTCTTTTTGCCGATGACAGTACAGCTGTTGTAAAATGTAATAATCCTGTCGATTACGAGAATGATATAAATGATTGCCTCAATAAAATAATTAAGTGGCTGAATAGCAATATCAAAGATGTGAAAAACCTCCAGTTTATGTTACTCATGAAAAGTGCCAAATAGAAGATACAAACAAAGCGAATTTTTTAGGTTTAATGCTTGATAGTAAACTAACATGGAAACCCCATATCGAAGAAATTTGTCTGAAATTAAATAAATCTGCTTATGCATTTATTTATTTAAACTTCATGTACAATAGTGATACATAGGCGGACTTAATGCCACAAGGCATTCTCTACCAGTCAACCTTTGAGTTAAATAAGAAAACATCATATACATTGTGTCAGCTGTCGAAAAAAGTTAATACACAAACACTTTTAATAGCGTATCACGGATTGGTTGCATCAATTCTGAGGTTTGGTATTCTTTTTTGGGGGCAATCCAAAAAAGAATACCAAACCTCAGATTTGAAAATGATTTGATTTGAAATTGTTTTTAAAGCGCAAAAACGATGTATTCGGTCAATGTGTGGCTTAAAAACTATCGAAAGTTGTAAACCTCATTTTAAACCATTAAAATTACTCACTATGCCAGCTATGTACATTTACGAGACTGCTTTATTTGTTAAAGCCAATTTACACCTGTTTCAAAAAGTATCCGAAGTAAAAAAGACTCCAATGCGTTCTCAATATGTGAATAAACTATGCGACAGAAAATGCAGAACCGCTTTAGTTAAAACGAGTTTTTTTGGCATGGTTCCGAAAATTTATAATAAAATACCCGGTTAAATAAAAAATTTGCCACTATTAAAGTTTAAGAAAAGTATATACTCGCTGTTAATAGAAAAATGTAATTATACTGTAGAAGATTTTCTCAATGATAATTTTTAACATTTTGTGTGCAATAAACGTTTGATGTAATTTTTAAATATTTTTTAGTCTGTTGCTCTTTCTAGGTTAAATTTATAATAGTTTTTATTTTTTGTTTATTTTCCTGTAAGTGTTTAATTTTGTTTATTTTGCCGTTTCTGTTAGTTTTTTTGTGTTTTGTTTTACTGTTCGCTTTTATTTTCAATAATATTTGTACGCCTTCACGGCAAAACATAGCGCCCATTTAATTAACCTCCTTTATGTAATACCTATGTTTCACAAATAAATATTCTGATTCTGATTCATAAAATTGCAAGATCAACATTTTTGTCCCACTTATTATTATGAAAACACTGAAAATACCAAAAACCTATATTTTTTGACCATTGAAATTGAATAGTTTTTTTTTTTAACGTAGAAAAGTGTCAATTTTTTTTTTATTGTTTCTAACATCCGTATCAATTTTTAGTTCTATGCGAATTATTATACACCTACCAGTAATTCTATGTTTATTTGACCGGACTTTAAAGGCATGTTATGGTCGCATGACGCAAGTAGCAATTAATCAATCTGTCTATTTGCACGCGACCACTGCAGACCATCCACTGCGAGCGACGGCTACGCGACGCACGAATGGCGTGGCTAGCAAAAAAAAATACAGCACAGCGAACGCGCAACCTCTCCGTGCACAGACTACGCAGCAATGGAATTACGCCTATACAGTAATGACGATAAATTGATTAATTTTATTTTATTTACACACATATAATTGTTTTAAATACGAATCATATTAAATTAGAAAAGGTAAAATTAGGCTTGAACCATGAACTAGCTGTTGTGCGCGACCTTCGTTTGAGGAAAATTATTATAAAAATACAAATTTCCCCGTTTTTTCAACAATTTTCATTGATGTTCCGCTCCTATTGGTCGTAGCCTGATGTTATAGAGCCTAAAGCCTTCCTCGATAAATGGACTATCTAACATTAAAATTATGTTTCAATTCGAACCAGTAGTTCCTGAGATTACCGCGTTCAACCAAACAAAATCTTCAGCATTTAATATTAGTGTAGATTGAATTGCAAAAATGAAATACGGTACGATATAAGTAATACGATTATTCGATATCGTTCAGTAATTGAGTGTCCAAGCCTCTAGATAAGGTAGATAAATACGATTATGTTGGTATTTTATCTATTGATTCAGCTGTAAAGCTGTTATACTAATACGAGCATCCCACCTCTGCGCACAGCGCCACCTATCGGGTCCAAAACATATAATTTTCAAGTTAGAATCAACCATAAACGTTCACAAAATTAAATTGAAATCGATTGGATGGTTGCGGAAATTAGCGTGTCATAGTCATTTATTCATAAACAAATAATTTGTATCTGAATTTAAGAGCGTTCATCCAAAAAGTTGGCAACGTCGCAAATAGCTGTCAAATATTTACCTGTTTTAATTAATTTGGCAATATTACATGGAAATAAGAAATATGGCTGATTTTTTACCCACCCTGTGAAGGTAGATTGTGCACTGAGATGCATTCATCATCACTAACATAATACCACGCCTGTTATCCCCGAAGTGTCAGCCGAAGGGCTAGCTACTCAATAAGTAGGAATCTCTAGCGCTGTCCATGTAGTTCATAGAGAATTTAAAAAAATAAGAAAGGTTTTAATTTCATTGTTGCACAAAATACGTAAGTATAATTAAATTGGCTCAATTACTTACAGCTTGTTTTTATTGTCCACCATAATTTAAGTCTTATTCTATTTCTCTGTTTTAAATAATCATTCACCAAACACTTGATGATGTAATAAATTCTTTTTTTAGAATTGTTATCACTAGTCTATGGTAACACAATGCAGGCTCCATTCCATATTATTTAATAAAATAACTTGGTATTATGACGCAATAAGTTTAAATGTATGTTGTTTATAAGGTAATACTCTGAAGTGGAGGAAATATGTTTATTAACAACGATAACAAAACAAGTGTCCTTGTTACTCCACTCGACGCGCCTTTGAAATAATGATAACAAATCATAGTGTTAAAGATAAAGATAAAGATAATTTATTTGTCAAACATGCGTTTACATGCATGGCATGCAAACGCATGCCACGCATGTTTGCATGTGTGTGTGTGTTGTGCGTCGATTTCATTTTACATAGTTGTCAGTGTTCTTCGATCGAATCTAGTATCGATACTCATATCGTCGGGCATAGTGCAAATCCACGAATCTACCATACGTAAAGTGCGCGTATCTGCACTACGTGTAGGTTTACAGAGGAAGGTTATAAGTTTATATATTTTTTAATTTCAACGATTATTGACCTCATTTTTACATGAATAGTTCATGTGTTCTATGTATTGTTAACAGTAGCAATCTATTATATTCATTAATTTAGTCGCTACGACAATGCGTAATTGAAATTGTCTACATTTGTCAGAAACGCGGAATTATCCAATGCTAGTTCCGCGGATTTGCACTATCCCCGACGACATTGAGTTTGCGAGGTAGTGGAAATAAACTCTTTCACGTAAAAACTACTGAGCTGATTTTGATATAACTAGTATAATACACAACATCACGCCTGTACGGACCAAAATCTAGACAGAGATGCATACCGCCACATATGTTTAAGTCCGATGTAAAAGGAGTGAAGCTTTAGAAGCTTGCCCCTATTACATGGAAAGTGCCATCAACTATGCACAGTATGCACACATCCAAACTCCATGGCTGCTACTGAGAATTTCTTGATGATAATACAATGAGGAGACGACAATAAATAAAAAGACTGGTAGGAATATTTTTAAACTATCAAATAAATCTTATACAGAGTGTAAGTGTAAACACCGTTGTCACTCAAACCACGGGTAGTTGAATAAATAAAAAAATATAGGACCGAGTTTAAAACAAAGAATAAGTAATTTACCCGGAAGACTGCTTAGATTTTGAAGCAACAAAAAAGGGCCATAGTTTTCACGTCTTGGCTCGCAGACTCGTAGTACCTATATAAGGTCTATCTTTTCATACACGAAATATTTTAAGAGTAACTTCTATAAGTAGTAAAGAGGCCATCCCAACGAAAAAAAAATTTTATCTAAATGTTTTTGTTTTTACGAAATTATAATAACTCTAAAATTTCTTGAGACATTTTGCATAAAACCTATTCTATGAATGAGACGCGTCCCGCACTCGCGCCGTGCCGACGCGGCGACGGGCGGCATGCATTACTGGTTCATCGTCTTGTTGTTCGCATGTCATGAACTCATGACACTGTGCGACCGCGCAAGAATGGTTAAAGAATGGTTCGAAATAAAGTTGAAAATCTATTAAAGAAATTCCTTTAATAGATTTTCAATTTTATTTCGAAACCATAAGGTTAAAAATCTATTAATATCTATTCTCCCACCCAAAATCACGTGTATTTTTTTTGGTACAAAGTATCTTAAAAAAAATCAGAATATTATCTTTAAATACAGGTTAACAGGTATAATCTAATTTAATTCTGGAAATCGCGCGTTCAAAGAAAAAATAAATACACGTGATATCTCACTACACCTGCCCCTCCCCCTAGTGATATTTCGTGATTTTTTCCGAACCCCCCTCCCCCCCTTTCCAGCCTCACGTGATTAATGGACGACCCCTAACACACAACACAACACAACAAACACAACACATAACACTGTTAATGGATCCGTAGTTGAATGATGTTGAATTGACGATGTCATTCTCAATTCTTGCTGACACTCGTTGCCTGCCTCCGTCTGCACCTGGTGGCATGTAGACCCCATAGTCCTGACTCCTGGTGCCGCTGTACAACACCTAGGATAGTCTGCAGAGATGGTTTTCTCCTACAACGGTCCAGGAAGAGAGCTTGTGCTCTGAGAAAAACATTTCCACATTCTCTGTAGCACATCACCATGTTCTGGTACTCCTGGTTCGTATATCTTTAGTTCGGCATTGTTACAATTATTTCGCGACCGATCGTTTGTTAGAATATGGCGCGTGCGGTGCGTCACACGTACCGAGCGGGACTAAAGGGGTGCGGGGGGGAAGGAGCGCGGTAAGCCGCGCGCGCGACTTTGATCTAACCGTGCCGCGCGCGCTCTTTTGACGCCGCATCAATGATAGTAGGAATGTTGAATGTAATGGATGTTGCAAAATAAGGAACCAGTATTTATTTTGAGGGTCATTTTATTTTGATTTATTTATTTTTTATAAAAATATACTTAGATAATTTTTTTGTTGCTCTTGAAATGGCTTCGTTATAGCCGTTAGATGATTCTCTTAAAATATTTCGTGTATGAATAGTTAGACCTTATATAATATGAGTAACACATAAAATGGTAGGTTACGCTTTTTTGGTGAAACACAAAATTGGGCTTACTTAGGTCAACGGTCGAAAGCCTCTGCATTACAGTTACTCTGGCGGGATGCCACGGAAGCTTCGTCTTCATTCAATGTTTAAAAACATTCCTGTTTTCTCTAGATAATCAGCCTATAATGTTCCCACTGCTGGGACACAGGCCTCCTGTCTATGAGAGGGAGTGGGCTATAATACAACAGGAGTGTCCAGTGCGGGTTGGCTGTACATCAAACTAAGTAACTTTACGCAAACATTATTGCTGGGAAACGACTTTTTTTTTTGGGGTTTAAGATCAAGCGGTAAAACAAAAAAAAAACGGCGCTTTACGGTAGCACTCGATGGAAAAGCACTCAAAGCATTGTGTTGATGGATGGATTGCATAGTACGGGGGTCGTGGAGGTGCTTAAAGCTAAAAAATCTTACATTAAAAACATGTATTAAAAAAAAACTTGTGAAATAGAACTTTGACCCCCAATATCTCCGTAACTAGGAGGTTCCGAGGTATCTAGAACAAAAAAATTATCGCAATGACGGGGAGAACAAGTGCCTTTCGGCTTTGTTAAGGGTCTATTAACACCCTTTATATTTATAGTATTTTTTATATCCTTGTATTTTATCTTAGTATTAAGAAGTTAGAAAATACCTATGGCATTAAGTCCGCCTTTGTACTTTGTGCTTGAGGTGTTAATTAAATAATTCCCGACCATAAGGCTAGTCTTGAAATAAAACAAAACGAACGAACAAATCAACTTTTTACTTCCGGTTTCTTATGTTTATTTATACAATCTCTAAAATCGTTTACTTCAGTTTGACATTTTCTCCAATCCTTAGTCGTTGCGATGCACTCCTGAAATAAATTTAAAAAAACTTTTATCAAAATAAAATCAAGAAAATTATGTTTGTCGGAGCCAGGCATTAGTATAAGGACATAAAAGAGAAATTCCTGATGGAAAAGCCCAATCACAATTTGCCCGACCCGGGAATCGAACCCGGGACCTCATGCTCAGCAGTCGCGATTGCGACCACTAGACCAACGTGGTAGAAACTTAATAGAAATGGTGAAAAAAACAAGAACTTTGTATACACCGTGACATTTTAGTCGTCTTACAAAGGTCGTCCACTCAATGTACCCGACATAAAATAGCTCTAGGCGCGATTTTTTTTATCTACCATAATAGGTACAAAGAAAAATAATAATAAAAAATTAGAATAAAATTATGAAACATCCTGTTAATGATGTGTACGTGTCAAACGACTCGAGTCCAGTAGATCATCGCTCGCAACAGGGTGTTTTAACTACGTCATGCGTCATAATACTGAATAATATTTTTATTTTCAAATTATTAAAATCTCTTAAATACCTATTTTTTTTTTGTAAATGTTTAGTATTCATTGGATACATGAACCGGAAACAGCAGAATACCAGTATTCTACATGGAGCGACTGCCTATCTGACCTCCACAACCCAGTTACTACTGGGTAATACTATACCCCTTGGTAAGACTGGTTGTTAGAATTTTTGGGCCACTGAATACCTAACGACTGTCAAAGATCTACAGATGACAGCCGGGACCAACGGCTTAACGTGCTTTCCAAGGCACGGGGGAAACTCGGTATGTAATGGGCGGTCACCCATCCACAGACCAACCTAGGCAAGTAAGGCTTAACCTAAAGATCGACTCGAGCGGCTGTTATTATTTAGCCACGAGCTCCTTATATTTTTTGACCATTGAAATTGAATAGTTTTTGTTTTTGACGTAGAAAGGTGGGGATTTTTTTTTTTTTTGTAAATAATCAGAAAATGTCTTGTCTTGTGTAAATTTTTATGAAGACGAAACAAATTGTCGGAACTTTTTAATGAAATTCACGATTCATAATTAACAGTTTTAATTTTTTTTCGTTTGTTTTATTTCCTTTGAAGTAGAATGGGGAAAAGCATCATAACTTTGATGAGTAACCTCGGCGCTTACATAACTCCACACTAGATGGCGTTGCGACCACATTCTTATTAGCTTACGAAACAAAAATGATTTATGTTTTATTTGAATAAATAACACATTGTTGTTACATTTTTTCCTTTATTTTTCTGTTACACTTAGGATGTAGGCAAAATACAAATAATGAGTAAAACTGGAATGTATTCATCAATCCTACAATTCTCGTAATATTCCATCAAGTTTTACTTAGGTACCTACTCAGATAAAAATAGACCGTTTAGTCGTCTAGAAGAGATATCTCACAATCTTCGTAAAAGGTCTTTTAGTGTAAGTAAACAAGAATATTCATAGATTTGTATTTGTAGTACCTACCTGAACTTTATAATGTAATTCCAAGCAGCCTGATTTCTTTAACATAGTCTCGACAGGATCATCGTCAGAATCAACGGGTTTCTCACGAGGCTTCACAGTCATTTTGTTCTAAGAAACGAATCAACACCAATCAATCTAAACAATACAAATTATAACCTCAAAAACTATCAGCTGTTCAAGTCATTGTGATAAGCAGAGCTGCCAACAGAACCGACTTATACTGCGGGATGGCAGAAATAATACAGAAATCGGACAGTACATACAAACTAAAACTAAATATTAAAACAAAGTTGTATATATTTTTAACTGTTTACCAGACCAGAACAATGAATAAAAATTTGTCTTGTTTTGGAAAAGTACCGACTAGTAATAAGTCCATGAAATAAAACTATGGAAGAAGTAACTACAATAGTAGTAAAAATAACAGTAAACTACGAGTTATTAGCGGAAAATACTACTAAATACTCATAAGTCTGCAAAGTAGCAAAAGTTAAGTTTACGATAAAATTCCTGCCCTTGTATTAACAAACATCGATTGAATTTTTGAAATTAAAAATCGATTCGCAAAGTCGTATGTCTCTCTCGCTTGCTTACGTAATGACAAAAAAGAATTCTTGAATTCAAATCTGCAAGGTAACTTCCACAAACAGAATACAAATTAATATTTTTATTTCTATTTTCCTTTATTGGCCAACCAAAAATTGTTTACACTGATAACATTTAAAGTAAGTATATAATATCCAAGGTTAGTGTAACAATTAATTACAGGTTAGCACCGCATGCCCCATAAACAAATAAGAAATATAAACAAATAATATTATGACGACTATATACACAATTTGTTTCCAATTATACAATTTGGCAACCCTGTTGATAAGTAGTGTTTTTTTTTTATCCGGGTTATAGTGACGTTTCACGTCGTTGTAGTTGGGAAAAGGCTAGGCAGATGATGATGTTATAGTCACTTTTCGTTTCTCGGTTGCTACGGGAAAGTACAGTATGCCACCGTGCCACGGGTGCCAAGTAAATGGTGTCTCTTCTTGCGAAGGAAATAAGGTCTACTGCGCTTGAATTCGCCGCTAAAGGCGTTTGTGTAGTGAAAGGTCTTAAGAAATGTCAGATGTCACTGAGTGTTCATTGTTGCCGCACTTTTTATCATAGATTTCTACTGTTTACGGTTGTTGTAAAGATTGAGCAATTTTTGGTATCTAATTATGTAGTACTTTTAGGAATAATGATTTTTCTTCTTTATTGTATGGTTAGTGCCGAACCTGGTGTCAGAGATTTTATGATTTGGCTTAACATGCCCTCAAGAAATAGGTCTCAGGCATGCGGGTTTCATGCTTGCTAATTTGGCTTAATAAGGGGTATCGTACTAACCGTGGAGTAGCTCTTTAATAATCAAATAGTAGTAACCAGAAACTGGGCATTAGTATTGGTACCACAAATTTGGATTTGTTCCGGCCCCACCAGAGGGCGCATACACGGTACTTGCTGTTGCCATGCGTCCGCGACCACGCTTCCGCTTTGCGCCGCCCAGATAGCCAATGTTTGACTCATGCAATTAATACATAATATGTACGACTGGAATTCTTACATGAATGAAAATTAGACACCGAAAGAGAGGATTATGATTTGAAGTTTGTTGTGACCATACACTCTACTTCTTCTTCGTTGGCTTTATTGTAAGAACTACCGAAATGTAAGTACAAATCGCAACTTAGGTGCAACAAAGTCACAATAGCCAATACTGCAAAATCGAGTTATTTATGCCAAATTGTCTCTGAACCATGCCAACAAAGACATCCCCGAAAGTATCTCAAAATTCTAATAGATGACGCAGGTGCCTTTGCGGTTTTTGGCGGTTTTTTTACGCGTTTTGGGTCGACAAAGTTTCTTTGGACAATAGAACCCCCCAAAGACTACTATAGTAGGTATATGGTGCCCCCATTCCCACAAGAGTTTGACATGCGTTGGAGCTACAGCCACACAAATGTATTTATGGCTATTTTATTCTCACATGGAGCGACAAAAACGTATCTATTTTTCAGACATAAAACTAAATAATTCCTGGTGCAACAAAGTCACAATTCAGGACACTTTTTTTGTCATGTCTTTTATTAGGATTTTTTAAATAATTCAACACATTTTTTTTACGTAAAAATATAGCAAACAAAATAAACAATTAATTTTATAAATATTTTAAACCTACTATAAATGGCAATCCAGAAATGAGGCAATAAATGCGAAAAAATCTTAAGTCCATTCCTGTAAAATTTAAAAATGAGGGATGATGTTGGGACTTAGTTTCACCGAAGGTGCGAAATGTGTGGAAATCCTCATGAATGTCCTCCATATTCCGTGTGAATTTAATTACACACCGTCTTTCGACTATCTTACGACGGGGCGATGGAGTATTGATCCACAAGATCATGCGCGCCCTGTCAAACACGGTCGCAGTTCCTCTCGAGAGGCTCGCGCAGAGCACGGTGCGGGGCTTGGGTCTGTTTAGGTGATAGACTCCGTTCTGAGCCACTCCTTCATCACGGGTCTTGCTTTAATATTTTTAACAACTATGATATCATATTACGTATCTAACGTCCTTGTCCATTTCTGCCAAAATCCAATGACGAACTTTTAGTTTTCATCAAACTCAGACCCGAGATTCCCTGAGCATTTTTCATCCTGAGAAAACCAGCATGCCTGAGAGATATTTCTCGACGGTATGTAAAGCCAAGTGGAGGCCCATGGGCGGCATAAAAACTGACACCAGGTTACGCACTAACCACAGGATAAAGAAAGATCGGTATCGAAATTAGATTCGAACCAAAATCGTCAATTCCGTAAAATTAAATCGAAGGACATCACTACTATTAAATTTGTTATCATTAATTTCAATGGCTATACAGGGTGGGTAAAATATCGTGGATCAAACGAAACAGGACGATAGTTGGGGTTACCAGGGTAATTTTGTGATATTAGATTTTTTTACAGTAATGTTCTTAAGTAACAAATATTTTGCATGTGATTTAAAAGATATTGAAAAAAGTCAATATATTCATAGACCATGGTACCACTGTCATAAAAGCACTTTTGTAGTGATGATGCATTTCCTAGAAGCAACTAAACACCATGTATATGTTCTAAAATACAAATTCTTTAAAAAAAAAAACACTCAATTAGTCATAACTTTTAACGAGATCAATTTAGGGATCTGCCATAGAGATATTGTTCACTGCAAATAACCCTAACTATCGCACTGTTTCTTTTGATCCACGATTTTTTACCTATCCTGTATACAACATGTAACATAATTAACGTACATCCTGAAATTAGTTTGTTCAGAATCGTTTACTGAATCGATTTCTATAATTTTTATTATAGGTATTTTTTTTTCCCAAAAATAATTAAAACTACGTAAATTACAGTAAAAACTCGTTAACTCGTTTCGAACGCGAGCGAATACCTACTAGGCTAACAAGACCCTCATACCTACGTGTGCGACTGTCTGCGTTCGTGGATTTGTACTGTGACCACAACATTCTTCCGGAATTAGTATAACTAAATCAATCAATAATCAATGCTCATATATGTTTAACTAAAAATTCAGTGTATTTATTATGATTATAACATAATATACTAATTGGGGTGTCTGAGGGTGTGCGTTAATTACGTTACATGTTGTATAAGGTCTATCTTTTCATACACGAAATATTTGAAGAGTAACTTCTATAAGTTGTAAAGTCACCATAGCAACGAAAAAAAAAATTATCTGAGTGTTCTTGTTTTTACAAAATTATTATAATTCTAAAATTTTTTGAGACTTTTTGCATAAAACCTTTACTCCCATATTCTAACAATGACAGTAGGTAAATACGACGTAGTAATCTACCGTAATGGATGCTTAAAAATAAGGAGTCAGTATTTATTTTGTGGGTCAAGTAATTTTAAATTAATAATTTTTTTTAAATATACTCAGATAAAAAAAAAATCCCTTGAAATGGCTTTGTTATAGCCGTTAGATGATTCCCTGAAAATATTTCGTATATGAATAGTTAGACCCTTTATAAAAGTACTCTGACCCTTTATAAAGGTATCTGTGGTTGAGAGTCCAGTAACAAAGACTGTAGTTATCTAGTTAACCCTATCGTGAATAATACAAATTTTTATATTTCCTTTACTTCTTACTTTTTAACTTTGCAAAACATAATTAAACTACATGACGTGTCTCCAGTGGCGTAGCTAGGGGGGGGGCAGCGGTGGCGATCCGCACCGTCGACCGTGAACATTAGTAGTGCCATCTATAAAATTTCGTAAAACTTTGGCAGATTGCATTACCCTTGATGGCTTGTGAATAAACCGTGTCACGAAATATAAATACTTGGGGCATTTAATTACCGAGTGTCTTGAAGACGATATGGACATTGAGAGGGAGCGCAGGGCTTTGGCGGTCAGAGGTAACATGCTGGCCCGCAGATTTTCCCGCTGCGGGCCAGCATGTTACCTCTGAACAAGTAAAAATAACGTTGTTTAAAGCATATTGTCAAAGCTTTTATACGGGAAATTTGTGGGTCAAGCACACCAAAAGATGGCTGGATGTCCTGCGCGTCCAACATAACAACATCTTCTGGATGATGTTGGGGCTGCCTCGCTTCTGTAGTGCATCGGGGATGTTCGCGCTGTATCGAACTGATGGCTTTTATGCCGTCATTCGCAAGAAAACTGTTTCCCTGATCTGCAGAATGCGAGGCAGCTGCAACGGAATTCTGAAGACTTTCGCAGACAGGATCTCTTCTCCAATATGGGTGACTTTTAATAAGCGGGTAATTTGAATGTTTTAGATTTATCTTATTTTTATTTGAATGTTTAATATTTATTTTATCTTATTTTATTTGATTTATATACAGACTACAAATAGAACTAAACTAATGATAAAAATAAGACTAGAAGTAAGAAAATATAAACATCTAAACAACGACGACAATAGGACACTTAGGCGTCAAAGTACTCCTCCGCATCGCTGTCATCTGGAAACGTGCCCAGAAGACTGGCAGCATTGCCACGCTGAATGGCAATGCTAATTCTTTGGCCAAAGAAAGAGCCAGCCCTCTGGTCACGCGAAGTGTCGACCAGTCGGCGAGAGATTTCCTTAAAAAGGAGACGCGCACTCGGGCCCCATGACCCGAGCGTTTCGACCCCAAACGGCTCAAAACTGTAGTTACCAATAAGGTTACAGTATTTGCGCCGCTTGAGGATCTCAGCAGCCGCAGCAGCAGCGCCTGCACAGCCCGCCGTGCTTGCAAGGTGAGATGGCGCAAGGGTGTCGACACAGGTTGCGTCCCACACCAAAGGCCTACCCACCTTCCAAGGCACTAACGTCATGCCGTCTGGTCTCTTGCCATCGTCACGTACCAAGCCGTTTGGTTCTAAAACCGCTGGTACGCCGGCGCTGGCAAGGGCTCGACGAATAATGTCGTTAATGCTGCCGTGCCGTGCAATGCGACCTGCGCTCCTGTAGCAGGACAGGCCATGGTGTCCGAGGCTGTCAACAGCTTCACCGCAGTGACACCGATGTGGAGCAACACAAGGTGCGCCTAAGCGTAGACTCGTAGCGACCCGGAACGATGCGTCATCCATCATAGTGCCAATGGTGGATGACGGAAGTGCCTGAAGCCATAACCCCGACTCCCATTCCCCCACGGCCAGCAGACGGGCACGCTCCACAGTATTGAATGACGTGTTTAAGAGGGTATTCCGTACAATACTGCAGAGCGGCACGTCCCACTGTCTCTGGGAGGACAGGTTGTCGGGCAAATCCGTATTGGGACAAGCCATTTTCCAAGCGTTCAACGCACCGGTCGAATACGGCACCTCAAAATCAACCAGTGAGGAAGACAGAATATCCCTGGTTAATTTTTCGGTACCGTAGACCAAGGAGAGGAAGGCTGGTAAACTTATACTTGAAATTTTGCGGACGCCGAGACCACCCAAGCGAATGGGAAGTGTGGCTTGCTGCCAAGCTCGGTCGTCCAGGGCCACATTAAGTATTGAAGTTAGAGTGTTCCTAATAATTTGGTCTACTTTTTCTAAAAGTTGCGGATGCTTCCAAAGATGAGTGGAGCGAAGGCTATACGTGAATTTTGGTCCAAAACAACAGTATCGAATAAGTGTAAAGGCCGAATGGATGTTAATTTTGAAAAGTCGCTCTTTTATTTGATTGTTTTATTTTATCTTGCACCTCAAAATTAATTTTGAATAAATTTTAATTTTATCTTATTTTAATTCTGATTTTAATGTTAATTTTAATTTTGATGGTAATTTATTTTATTTTAATTTTTTTGATTTTAAATGTTAATTTATTTTATTTTTAATACTGATTTCACTTCAATGTTAATTTAATTTAATTTTAATTTCACTGTGTGGATCAAGTTATCTGAATTAAATGTTTTTTTTTGTTGTCCTTTCGAAGTAGGAAGGTGCAGGTGACATTAGATGTACAGTTCATTTTCTATCTTGAACGTTACCTTGATTTATTACGTTTTTTTTAAATTTTTGATTGATTTTTGGGGTGACACCTACAATATCCGCACCAGGTGCCACCCATCCTAGCTACGCCACTGCGTGTCTCACTCTCAATACCAAGTTGTTTGTTTAGCTAAATGCTACATTGTGTTACCGTAAACAACGATTCTAAAAACAAATTATTACATCACCATGTGCTTTTGTGAATGATTATTAAGAGATGTTATAAGACATCCTTTAAATGATGGTATGCATTAAAAACAAGCTGTATGTAATTGAGAACATAATAATATGTATTTTGTGCATTAATAAAATGATTAATCTTCATTTTTAATGTTATTGGATCTGCAAAGATGACGCAATGTCTAAATTTATACATATAAGGTCTATCTTATCATACACGAAATATTTTAAGAGTAACTTCTATAAGTCGTAAAGTGGCCATAGCAACGAAAAAACAATTATCTGAGTGTTTTTTTTTACGATATTATTATAATTCTAATTTTTTTTGATAATTTATTCATAAAACCTTTACTCCCATATTCTAACAATGACAGTAGGTAAATACGACGTAGTAAACTAGCGTAATGGATGCTTAAAAAATAAGGAGCCAGTATTTATTTTGTGAGCCAAGTACTTTATTTAAAATTATTTATTTTTTATAAAAATATTCTTAGATAAAAAAATCCCTTGAAATAGCTTCGTTATTGCCAGTAGATGATTCTCTAAAAATATTTTGTGTATGAATAGTTAACCTTATACATATATGTATATTATATACCTATACATATATACAAATAAATAATAATTGAAGTGTGTTTGTAATTCCATAATAACAGCTTTTACTGAATGCATATGAAAGCAAATATGGTGTGTAATTAACCCAAAAAAAAAAATTAAAATTTTTTGTCTATGTGTTTGTTCCGGCTAATCTCCAAAACGGTTAGACCGATTTTGACGGGAGGCTTACTGGCATATAGCTGATGTTCTATGGAGTAACTTAGGCCCGTGCAAAAAAAATGAAAACCCTTGAAATTGTTAACTAAATCCGATTCAAATAGGGAAGTAATATTTTCATAATCATTTTACGCGGACGAAGGTCGCGGGCAACAGCTAGTATTGACTACAATATCTAGGGGAGTCCATTATTCACCTAAAAACTAGATATTTAGAGTTATGATTTACATCTTTTTATTTACAGATCACAATCCTTGCAGCCACGAGAAGGTAAAACTTAGAAGAGATCCCTGCACGCAAATTTAGCGTTACCTGCGGCTGCTAACAGAGAGTTCACACAAGCGACTGTGAGACCTGACGAACATTGTGTTGACTACCTAATGCGACATGATGCCAAGTTCTACAGGAATTAGCCCCAAACAATACCCAAAGCGCTCTGGTACATCTGGGGTACGAGGCCAATGGTACGAGACCAAACTCCTTAGTTTAATATATTTCAGAGCAATACACAGTGAAAAAATTGAAGAGATTTATCTAGCCACAAATGTAGACAAAGTAGGTTCGTTCGATGATATTTGTTTCAAGGCTAAACTGAGGGGGATCAATAAGCCCATTGCAGTCTTCCTTCAAGCTAAACATAAGGAGAACAATAATTCAGTTTTATCATTAAATAAAACAGATTTAGTTGATTACTTCAACAGTTACTTGGAAATCAGGCGTAAATTCAAACCCAATAACACAGACGTGTTGTTTAACGGGGAACTAAATGAAACAGATTGTGTTTTTGTTATTTATACAACTGCAAAAGGTGACAAAACAAACAAACCATACGAAGGTAGTTTAGCTGATGATTTGAATGCCCTAATGAGAACAGGTGACCCTGGCTCTCAGACATCGCATGACGACAAAGATGTGGACAATTTGTGTGAAATAGTTTTAGAAGAACAAATGACCGCGCTAGCTAGACAGATGGCGAAGTGTGTTTTTAAAGAATTCAATGATAGCCAAATGTTGATGCAGCAAGAAGTTGTGCAACGGTACCATGTCATTTTGGGGCAAAAGGTTTTCGACATCTCCGACATTCAACCCGAAGGACACCGTGTTGCAAGCTTTAGAAACGATTTCTTTGACATCAACGAAGAATTCCTGCGGCTGTTTAAAGATGAACTGTGCACAGAAATTTTAAAAAGACGAAGATGTCACCTTCCAATAATTCCAATTCAAAATTTATACAATTCACTTGTCCATTTACGCGATATCACTGATACTGAAACACTCTACAAAGAAGTTGGAAGTCGTTTCATTTATAAAAACGGAAAATTTGTCTTCCTTGATAAAAATACTCCTGACGAATATAAGCCATTCCTCAACAAAATTAATGAGTCGCAAGAAAGCATTCGGAAAACAGTTGAAATGGCAGTTAAAGGGTGTTTACCATCACCAACGTTTAAAGTTCCAGCTTCCTTTGGCAATAAAGATTTAACTATAAAAGGAAAAGATCCGAAAATCGAAAGAAAATTGAACGATTTAACATTCAAAATTGTAAAGTTTATAGAGAAAGTTAAACCTAGTAATGTTGTTTTAATAGATGATTCTTTTGGTAAAGGATTTCTAGAGCTCAGTAATGGCATAGCCTCTGCTGTCGGTAATTTGTTAGTTTTAGATGAATCCTCTGATAGTAACAAACAACTGATGAAAATCAATGATAACTACGAATCCCTAGGAAATCTTAGCAAACATCTATATCGTAAATTGAAAGAAAAAATTGATAACTTGAACGAATATAAATTTGAAGTGAAAGCAAGGTTATTTCCAAAATTGTCATTCGCAATTGACGAATATAACAAAAATGTTGTGAGTGACTTTTTGAGTTCACTATTATGTTATACATCCCAACAAAATGAGAAAGACGTAGAGGACACTTTAATCTTTGAAATAACTAATAGTCACGGTGTCGACGTACAACATGTAGAACTTACTTCCGACGCCATATTCCTTAAGTACCATGATGAGGTACAAAAATGGAGGATAAAATCTGAAGAGGAAATGGGAACATACCTAGAAAAAGAAGGCAGTTTATATAAAAATGCTGTAAAGGCGGCAAGACAGACATTAACCGGCGTTCTAAATATGATACAAAGAATTCAGAATCAAAACTACACTTTAAGGGAAGAGGCGGTAAATACAATCAAGTTTGATGACCTGCGTTCAGGAACTGTTATTGTTACAGAGAATAGCGCTCTTACTGTTGCTAAACTCATAAAACGTTCAACCACTACAGTCGTATTAGATTTTAAATACATTCTTAACTTATCTGTAACAGACCACAAAGCACTACGTGAAGAACTGATGAATACGAAGACAGTAAAAAAACTTATTGCGGTCTTTATTAACGCGCAAAGCATTACCACAAGTTACTCTAGAAAATTGGAATATATTGCAAACTCTATGAAGGACAAAAAAGTGATTATTATTACAGACCGGAACTCCGTCGAAAACGCAAAAAAAATCTTCTCACCAACTGGTAATGTGATAAACGATGAAATAAAATTGATTGACTTAAGCGAAGAATCACAGAAACGTATCTTAGAGGACACAAGAGTAATATTTCAAGGTGACGTAGTAAGTTTAGAACAAGTTTTGGGCAAATACACGATGGGGTATGTCGAAGGAGCCGTGCTGAATAAAATGCTGCATAGTAATAAGAATATTATAGGAAAACCGGTCAGCGATTCAAATTATAAGCCTAAATTATATATTCCAAGGAGTGTAAGACCATTTTTCAATAAAACGGAAAATCGGTTAACAAATCAAAGTCCTGGAATACAAGAACACGTCGATCGGAAGCAGTTTCAAACGCTGGATGTATCTGGTCATGACACTGTCATTATCTTTGGGGACCCGGGAATGGGAAAGTCAACTTTGCTCACTCATTTGTCTCTTGCAACAAAAAAAAACTGTACTGAAATGCGGTGGATAGTAAGAATAAATTTACTGGAGTACACGAAACAATTCAGTAAGTGGAAAGATAACAAAACATCCATAGACACTCTCGAGTCTTTGAAGTTTTTATGTCAAGCGGCTCTCAGCGAAGAAAGTGGCAAAACGAAAGATCTAAATATAACGCTAGAACAATCTGTTGACGGCACCGTGCATCTAACAGGTTGTAACGGTAATGAATGGACTGCATTCGAGTTGAAAATGTTCCTAAACTTTTATAGTTATCGTCAACTAATAATACTGCTCGATGGCTTCGATGAAATATGCCCAACCTACAAGAATGAAGTGCTAGCATTAATAAACTCCGTGAAGAAATTCCCTCGGACACATAAAATCTGGATCACTAGCAGATCGTATGAACAAAATTATACTACTTTAGAAAATTTGAAAATTGGCACATTGTTCCAAATAGAACCCTGGGACTTGTATGAGCAGGACGTTTATTTGACAACATTGTGGGATAAAAAGGAGATATTGAAGGACCTCAAAGACAACCACTTCAAAAATATTTGTGACTGCGTCAATATTGTGTTAACAAGTTACAGTTCATACAACTTCTTATCAAAGAAAGCAGAACCAACAGCATTCAAAAAAGATATGCCATTTTGTTTTGTTGGGTTCAGTTTAATGAAATATTTGAAAATGAATCTCAAATCGGCGCCTTCTTTTGTAATTGACTTTCTTAAAATAAAGTTTCTTTCAAGAATGTTTAACGACTACTGTGAGGAGCCAACTCAAGTATTCGGGGTCGAACATGTGGCAACTCCATTATACCTGAACATAATGGCTGATTTTTTTTATAACAAAATAAAAGATATTAACGTTAAACGAAATGATAGAGAACGGTATTGGAACTACGATATCTTTGATGTTTATAAATACTACCTGGAAACTAAATTAAGTATACGACTTGAAGCTAAAGCCGAAAATGACATGTCTAAGCCGGAAAATCAATCAGCGTACAAGCGAGAGTATGAAGGTTGTTTAGAAAAGCATAAAAAACTGGCCGCATACGGAGTTTATTACAGATCACGTTCCAAATTATTTGATGATGGTGAGTTGAAAGAAATTATGGACATAATAAACGAGCTGAAAGAGGGAGAAGAGAGAACTGGCATCATTTGCAACGTAGTTGACGAAATTCCATTGTTTATCCACTCGACATTCCAAGAATACTTAGCGGTCGAATACATTTGTGATTTATTAGTTACTCAAGAAATTCAGCCAAAGCTTTTGAATTTCATAGTGGACTTAGCGGTTTTCGGTAACTTCAACGTTCTGGCCGCATTGGAAGATAGAATGTTGAAAAATCCCTTACTTATTATAAAGGACGAAAAAATCAAACACCTGTTTTTGCAACAGAGTCAACACAAAAGAACTTGCATTCCCATTAAATATGCTTTTACGAGCTATTACAATAAAATATGAATCCGATACAATCGGTTGTAGGGATCCGCTGGATGCGAGTCGCACGGGACCGGTCAATGTGGCGATACTTTGGGGAGGCCTATGTCCAGCAGTGGACGTCTTTCGGCTGAAATGATGTTGATGATGATGAATCCGTAGTAGCATCTATAGTTAATCATGTGAAAAGAATTGATATATCTAAATTGAGTGTGTTATTTGAAAACACAGGGTGTAAACGGACCCTTCACGAAGCCGTCAACCAAGCATTCTATACATCAAACTAAGTAACCCTACGCAAAAATTATTGCTGGGAAACGGCTTTTTTTTAGGGTGAATTATCACGATTTACGGTAAAACGCACTCAAAACATTTTGCTGATGGATGCTTTGAATAGTAAACAGATCATTGAGGTAAAAGTCAATTTTTGACATTAAAACCTAGTAATTTAAAAAAAGACTTGTGGAAAAATTGGAACTTTGACCTCAAATATCTCCGTAACTAGAAGGTTCCCAGGTATAGTCCACAACAAAAAAATGGTCGCAATGACGGGGAGGACAAGTGCCTTTCGGCTTCGTTAAGGGTCTTTTTACACCCTTTATAGAATTAGATGAGAATTGTGCCGAACTTAGTTTTGATGAAATCTGGCGGGAGCCATTTTGTTTAAAACAAAATGGCTCCCGCTGTTTGTACGCTTAGATCGTGTAAACTACGCAACAGATTTTAATGCAGTTTTCAGTAATAGATAGAGTGATCCAAGAGGAAGGTTTATAAAGGGTGTAAATAGACCCTTATCATAAACGAAAGGCACTTGTTCTCCCCGTCACTGCGATCATTTTTGTTCTAGACCATACCTTGGAACCTTCGAGTTTTGGAGATATTGGGGGTCAAAGTTCCAACTTTTTCACAAGTTTTTTTTTTAATACATGTTTTTAATGTAAGATTTTTACTTTACACACCTCCACGACCTTCGTACTATTCAATCCATTCATCAGAACAATGCTATGAGTGCTTTCCATCGAGTCCTACCGTAAAACGTGATTTTTCACCCCAAAAAAAAAAGTCGATTCCCAGCAATAATTTTTGCGTAAAGTTACTTAGTTTGATGTACAGAATGCTTGGTTGACGGATATGTGAAGGGTCTGTTTACACCCGGTATGTATATTGCACCCGTGCGAATCCGGGGCGGGTTGCTAGTACTTAACAAATTGCACGGTTAGTTGTGGACTCGATGGACATTGTGCCAGATTTTAAAAACTCGATTTTTTCGTAGTTAATAAGCCAAATACATTTTATTTAGATTTAAAGGAAATTATTAGCTTTTTGTTTTTTCTTATTTTTTGTACTTAATTATTACATTTTAAGGCTTTTACGTATAACTGTGAACGAAATGTAAGTAAATATAAATAAAAAATTGTAGCAACCCAGAGACCAATACGACGTCCCGCGGTCGCGTGCCGCTACGATATGTCAAATAAACTCTATCTCTAATGTTTGTTTGTTAATATTATATTTCACGTATAGATAAAGAAAACTATTTTCGTTTTTTTTTCCTCGCTTGCTCTGTCCCATATAAACCTACATGCCTGTAATATTTGTGCTTTAATATTGTATCAATATGAAGCCACAATTATGATAATAAACCGGGGCTGTAGCCTCCGCCCCCACCTCCCACCTACGGCCTTGGCCTCGTTCAAAGCAAGGACAAAAGAAAACCCATAAAATTCGAAGTGAATGCTAAAATTTTCGAACTCGCTGTGCTCGCTCTTTAATCCTACTTTTTCTGAACAGGTAAGCACTTCTGTAAAAGTTGAAAAACTTAGTCCTTGTATGAATGGACTAACAAAAACCTAACATACAGCGTGATGACAATACGACAATAAATTAAACTGCAGATGTCTCATGACGTTCCCAGTCTACATACTCGTACAATATATAATTTTGAACCTTAATCCATACTTCGACAAAGACATTTAATCTGCGGCAACTAGTCAAAAAATTCGATCTCAGAACCATTGCACAGTTGGCCTAGTGGTGAATACATACTACTTTTGCCTATTAACTTGCGTCGTTCAAGTGGTCGCAAGTTCAAACCCCAGTACCAACATTCACTTTTTGGGAGTATCATAAAATCATATTTGTAATTTTCAAATACAAAAACCTCTCTGGAATATGTCACCAATCAGCACATCAAGCAATAGCAATAGCGGCCGAAAAATAATACCGCTAGTAATGTGTCATAAATGTAAAAGGAAGGTAGACATTAAAAGTACAGCTTTGTGCTGTGCATGTGATAACAGATATGAACTTGATTGCGATGGATACCCAGAACACACATATCGGCTCAAGGACCCAGAAGCAAAACAGAAATGGAGATGTAAGACGTGTATCAGAAACAAAAGATATGCCAAAACCGAATCTTCATCCATTACTTTACGAAAAAAGCAAACTGTTTTGAAGACCACACCACCTAAGGAACAAGTACCATTAATACAGTCAAATAGCACAATGTTATCTGATTCCCACATACTTACTGACTGCGAAACATCTGATGAATCATATAGCATAACTCCCAATAAATTATCGAGGAGTGTTGACAGAACTGTAAGTGATTTAATAACTACCTCAGAGATGAAAGAGACAATCGCTCAACTTACACTCAAACTGGAAAGTACGGAGAATGAATTGGAAAATGTATTGCTAGAAAACACCGATTTACATAAACACATTAACAAATTGTCCTCGGAAGTCAACACTTTAAAATCCCTGTGCCAATCTTCTACTATTTTTCAAAATCCAGGGTTAATTACAAAGAAAAAGAAGCAAGCCCTGTTAAAGCAACTTAACTTGAGTTCTTTACCGTCCTCTCCATCGTCAGCCTCATTGAAAGTGGAGACCAGTGACTACGTAATTCGCCTGGAACAGGAAATACTAATAATTCAAAAGAAATTACAGATTGCAGAACAGGAGATCGCATTACTGACAGAGCGTATTAATTCCTGTGAATCTATGAATCAGCAAAATCGTGAAACTGCGGCACAAGTGAGTAATATTGCTTGCAAAAATGTTGCAGGCGTGAAACTCAAAAATAAGCTTTATATCTTTAGCAGCAATTGCACAAGAGGGACTCTGCCCATAATCGAAGAAGTATTCAGTAATCAGTTTGAATATTGTCATTATTTAGTACCAAATGTTACCGCAACTGATTTCTTAGGAACCGTTCAATACAAATTAAAAGACTTCTCAATCAATGACTACTGCCTGATCTTCATTGGAGAAAAAGATCTGCAAAATGGTGACTATGCAAATATACTTCACAACCTAAACTACTCGCTGAAGAATGTTACCCACACTAATATTGTTATCTGCACCCCGATCTACGTAAAAGGTGCATTAATATATAATTATAAAGTGGAGTTTTTCAATAACCTCCTCCTGTCAGACATAAAAAATAATGAGTACGCATATTTTTTCGATAGCAATGCTAGCCTATCGCACGAAATGTTCTCCTACAATACTGGTAAAATAAATAAATACGGATGGAGAAACATATTTGACCAGATTATATGTAGGATAAGGATTGACTACAGATTATTCGGTTCTGAAGAAGTTTTGCCTATCACAAAGATTGACACTCAAGACAACTCTGCCTCAACTAGTACTACTGAGATTTCAAATGAGCAAGAGAATATTAAAACAACGAGCGATCAGCTTTTTCTATTATAAACACATGAATATTCTGCACCAAAATATTGCTGGACTTCTGAATAAATCTGATATGTTGACACTGCATATCCAAGAGTTGCGTGATGAAAAAAACATCGACATCGATGTATTATGCATAACGGAACACTTCGTAACTTCAGGGCAGGAATCATTAATTAAAGTACCTAATTTCAAGCTTGCATCGTGTTATTCAAGAACCCATCAGAAGCGTGGAGGAGCGTGTATCCTTATCAGAAATAGGTACGAATATAAGGAACTTCCTAACACATCTATCACAGGTGTTTTTGAATATTGTGCAATAGAATTACCTCAACAGGAATTAATTGTTGTATGCATTTATAGACCTCCGAATATAACATGTATAAATTCTTTCATGGATAATTTAAACATCTTACTGAAGAAATTGTGTACTAAGTCCAGTAAAAAAATTGTTCTGTGCGGAGACTTTAACATTAACACCCTAAAAAGAAATAACATAACATTAGACTTTGAAAATTTATTACTTAACTATAATCTTAAATTAGAATTCAAGCAACCGACCAGACCCAAGAGCGGCACTTGCCTAGATAACTTTGCTCATAATTCTAGACAAAAATGTGTAAGTGAAGTAATCGATTTTGCATTATCCGACCACACGGCTCAGATTTTAAAACTACAAGTAAAAAAAACATGCATAATCAATTCTTGGCACATTCATAAACGTAACTTATCCAATGAAAATTTAACATTATTCAAAAAACACCTTCAATGTCTGTCTTTTTCTGAAGTATTCGAAACAGATAACCCTAATGAGGCATACGACAAGTTTCTAGAACTATTTCGTTTATTTTATGTTTTATGCTTTCCAAAACAATTAATTAATGTAAAACCTGTTAAAAAAGTAAAATGGATTTCGCGTGGAATAAGGATCTCTAGCAGGAAACAGAGAAACCTACTTTGGAAATACAGAAAAGCACCCTCAAGTGAAAGTAAAAATACATTTAAAAATTATTCACGGAGACTAAAAAAAATTATAAATCTCACTCAAAAAGCTCAAAATAATTACCTTATTAATTGTTCTCAAAATAAATCAAAGGTGTCATGGCAGATAATTAATAATAACGATCGGTTAAAAGAACCTATTTTGCAAATAAATAAAGATAATAAACTGGTGAAAAACCCTGAGCAAATTGCCAAGTCATTTAACGATTTCTTCGTTGATCAGGTACAGAACGTTACTAGGAAACATCTGGGCAAGACAAGTGGCAATACTAATATCAGGAATTCTCTATTCATGCCCCCAGTAGTACCTCAAGATATTATGCGTATAATAAAACATTTAAAAAATAAAAAAAGTGTTGGATACGACGAGGTTTCTACCGCGGCAGTAAAATTTGTATCAGATATCATAGCCAAACCGTTGAGCCATATAATAAATGCATGCATAAGCTCAGGTATATTTGCAGATCAATTGAAAACTGTTGTCATAAAACCACTACATAAAAAAAACAATAAGGAAGACATGTCAAACTACAGACCGGTAGCGTTAATTTCAGTATTTTCTAAGATATTCGAAAAGATTATTTATGAATCTATTTACTCATTTGTAATTAAAAATAATATTTTATGCGAAGAGCAAAAGGGCTTTCGAAAAAATAAAAATATTAACATGGCAATATTTGACCTTTTAAAAGTGATCATGAATAATGTGGATAAGAAAAATCCTGTATGTGCAATTTTCACTGACATGACAAAAGCGTTCGATTATGTAAAACATGACACCCTGTTAAATAAACTTGAAGCGTACGGTATAAGAGGCAACGTACTAAACCTAATAAAGTCTTACCTCACTGATCGGAAACAGTACACAGAAATATCGAGAGTATGTACTAAAACCAAGCGTGAAATAAAATATTTATCCTCTAGCAGAATACCTAAGTTTGGGATTCCGCAAGGTAGTGTGCTTGGGCCATTATTATTTCTGCTTTACATTAACGATCTACCGCGTCAAATTCATCATCCAATGACATTATTTGCAGATGACAGCACAGCTATAATTGAATGCATAAATAAAACGGAATACAATAGAGATATAAACGACACCCTTAAAACTATAATAGATTGGCTTAATAGAAATAATCTAGTGATAAATCTAAATAAAACACAAGTCATGCATTTCTACCAGCGACTAGAACCGGAGAATATGATAGTAAAATATAATGACCAAAACGTAGATTCAACTATAGTAACAAAATTTCTAGGAGTACACATAGACAATAAACTGACATGGAAACATCAAGCTGAAAACGTGTGTAATAAATTAAGTAAAACGGCGTATGTACTCTATAGCCTCTCAAAAAAAGTTAACATAAATACGTTAGTAACAGCATATCATGGTTTAGTTGCTTCTTTACTGAGATTTGGTGTCATATTTTGGGGAAATTGCAGTGAGAGAGAAAGGATATTTAGGGCCCAAAAACGGTGCCTTCGATCAATGACAGGTCTTAAAACTACAGAAAGCTGTCAACCTGTTTTTAAATCTTTAAGAATACTTACGTTGCCATCGTTGTACATACTAGAAGTAGCCCTTTTTGTTAGAACGAACAAGCACCTGTTTGCGTCAGTAGTGGATAAAAGACAACGATCGGGACCAATGAGATCTCAATATAAGAATCAACTTTATACAGGTGGTTACCAAACGGCTTTACTTAAAAACAACATCTTAACCATGGGTCCTATTATATATAATAAACTGCCGTTACATTTAAGAGAATTACCCATCAAAGTTTTTAAAAAAAAGTTAACAAAACTGCTACTGGACAAGTGTTATTATACAATTAAAGATTTTCTCACTGACAAAACATTTTAGTGTCATTATTACAATTCTAATGTTATTATTATTATTATTATTATTTTTTTTTTTTTTTTGCCATTTTATTTATATTTGTAATTGAATTTATTCTTTATCTTTTCTCTTTTATTTTTTAATTTAATTTATTGACATTTGTAATTTAATTTTCTGACATTTTTAATTCAATTGATCGACATACATTTGGAGTTTAAGTTATTGACATTTTTATTTGTTTTTCATTTATGTTTGTCTTATTATGATTATTAGTGCTATGATTATTACTGCTTAATGAATTGAAGGCTTTTGTTTGTATAATTAATGTTTTATGTTTAATAATTTTGCATGCCGTATGGCAAAATGTATCGGGACTCTAATTGAAATTACCATCATATCTGTATACCTACATTATTAGCAAATAAATGATTTCTGATTTCTGAATAATTTATTATTCGAATCTAACCAGTATTTTAGTCTTATTTTTCATTTTCAGTATTTACTTCACGATGTATAAGGTCTTTCTTTTCATACACGAAATATTTTAAGGGTAACTTTTATTAGTAGAGGCCATAGCGACGAAAAAAAAAATGTTTATCTAAGTGTTTTTTATTTTCCTTTATTTATTTTCATACAAATCTTATACATTTTTAAATATTTCTAAAACAATATAAAAACATTTAAAAATATAAAAAATTGTAGCCCACCGGTATCAGGAACAGGGTCCAAGCTACCGGCGGTCAGGGCTCCAGAAAGAGGAACCTCCTAACAATACGAGCCGTGTCCAGGAGTACCGCTTTCTGAATCAAGCCCTTGAACCAGCTGCCTAACGAGAGTCTCCTCAGGTATTGATCGAGGCTCTTGGCAATTAAGCCATGGGCTGACACAATTATCGGCACAATGATCGCTGAGTCGACATCCCACATGTCAACAACCTCTGGCTCACGAGGTTGCGAGGTTGAAAGCCGAGAAAGATACGCAAGTATCTTTCTCGGCTTTCACGAGGTTCTCATCATGTGGGTCCGTTATGTCAACAATCATTGCGCAAAGCTTTGACCGATGCACCACCACTATATCAGGCTTCTTGGCTACAATAGTACTGTCAATGATGATGGATCGATCCCAGTACAATGTGATACTGCCATTTTCTAGAACTGGGTCGGGCACATACTTATAGTACGGCACTTCCGAATCCACAAGGTTGTATTTTAGAGCAAGTTGCTGATGGATAATCCTGGCTACAAGGTTGTGTCTACGCAAGTACTCCGTTAGCCAGACCAGAACACCCGGAGATAATGTGACGGATTGATTCGCCTGGACCGTGGCATGCCCGGCACATGTCAACCGTACCGTCCTTCACAATAAATCTCCGGTAGTTATTCGTCATCATAACTTCATCCATAATTGCACAGACAAAACCTTCGGTTTCTCCGAAGAGGTCCCCGGAACTTAGCCAGGCTACGGACGCTGACAGGTAAGTGTTTTTGTTTTTACGAAATTATTATAATTCTAAAATTTCTTGAGACATTTCGCATAAAACCTTTACTCCCTGTTCTATGAATGAGACGGGCCCCGCACCCGCGCCGCGCCGACCCGGCGACGGGCGCATGCATCGTATTAATTTTATGCTGGGCAGCGTGTGAGGTTGTGTTCGCAGGTCATGACACCGTGCGACCTCGCAAAAATGGTAGTAATTTCGGGTCCTGACGTTCCCAGTCTACATACAATAATTCATTCGAATCTAACCAGTAATTTAGTCTTATTTTTCATTTTCAGTATTTTCTTCACGATGTAAAGGCTAGGCTAGCACCGGCAGGTTGGGTTCACCTTGTATATCCAAGATGGCGTGCAATATTTTTTAGCAGTTTTCGCTAAGTAATTCCTAATGCCCTTTGGATAAATCATTGTTGTTAAGCTCTCCCTCCCCCCCCCCCCTCCGCAGTGTCGGATTTACCAGCAGGCTGAGTAGGCTTGAGCCTGTGGCAGATTTTTGGGGCGGTATAAATGGGGATCGATTTTTTTTGGAAATCAAAAAGATTTTGGCATGACGGTTTTCTGATGTTTTACAGATAGAAGTCTGCAACAAATTTGGCCGATGGCGTTCCCCTCTCACTTGTCATTGGACATTCCGAGTAGCAATCTTCCATATTCTAGAGTAAAACAGCTAGTTCGCCGCCCCCCAACCAGTAATCGGCCTCTGCGCCCTCTGCCCACACTTTGTATGAGTGAAAAGAGCGAAATTTTATTGTAGAAAATGTATTTCCCTCTTCCCACTATCAACCCATACTGCCAGTTGAGTTACTACTGGTTGGAGCCAAACTGACTGTACATTATTGTGTAAGTAGCATACATTACCCCGCCTTATTAATCGTACATGATTGAGCTTTGATTCGCTCAAAAATATACCCAAACATTATTTTAAGTGCAACAATCCAACAATTTCGTTGAAATTAAACGAAATTGTTGGATTGTAAAAATAATGTAGGACATGACAATTGTAGAGGCGAGGGCGGCAAAAACTGTACAGCCTATACCTTGAAAACTTGTAAATCCGCCACTGCCTCCCCCCTATCTGCTTTCGGAATTATGATGTTCGTTTTTCATTTGTATCATAGATGGCGTTGTTGTACTATTTTTACTATGTTGCTGTAGCACTATTTGTACATACTTCAATTCCTCTCAGAGACCGAAGTCGATAGTGAAATGAGTCGTAGAAACATACTGCGATGTTTGCCGGGCCAGGGGAAGCTCGCTGCCGCTTGTTGGCAGTGAGTTGGGGTCGGCGCTGCGGTTGCTCCGGTGCGTTGGACGTGGTACAGCGCTGCGACGTGGCTGACTGCTGGCGTCGACCGGGAGAGGATTTTCGCTTGATGAGGCTGAGGGTGCTGACCAGGAATGTGCTTCCACGGCATGCTGGTGGTCAGGAATACCCATTTGAAGCTGGCTGGCTGTGTGATTCGCTGCTCGATAGCTTAACGAAGTGATGTTGATGACGACACGTTCCTAAGGGCTGCGTCGACGTCCATTTCGGGGTCACCAGTCAAGGGGTATGAGAAACAGGAATTTATATACCTCAATACTTCATAGAAAACGAGGATACTTCGGTTTTCCTATCTGCTCCTAAGTCGCGGATAACTACAATAACGTGATTCAGAACTTTGATGTTAGTTCTTAATTTGTGTCATAGATGGCGCTGTAATACATTTTGTAATGCCGCTACAGTGATACACATTGACAAAAGGATGATTTCCACCATACGGCTCATATCGCATCGAGTCGGAAAGAACACGACGTCGACACATACGATCAACTTCGTACCCGCTTGCGAACGTATCCGTTTTTGCGCCTAGTCAAATAGTTTCATTCCCACCGTGTTGACGTGTTTTAATTTTTGAAAATGGTTGTAGTTGACGTAGTTTTTTGGCATTAGAAGAAGAAGAAAATAATCATAAAACACAGAAGAGGAAAAGAAAAAATTGAACTGATGATTTATGGCAACGTGACGACAGCCGAAAGGACCCGATCGGTTACGACGACCGGGAACGGCGCCTCGCAGAATACTCTCGGCTACGATCGCGTATCGCGGAAGACGCCCGCGGTCAAGCTACTGTACGTGACTTGGCAAAATAGACTTAAAGTATTGCGTACACGATTTAATATCGTTAAAAGATTGTAAAATCCCTTCCGATTCGATACGATGCGAGCCGTTGGTGGAAATCATCCTAAAGTTTTTATGGAACACAAATTGTAGACAGTCAAATGAATTCTTGTCGATGTTTGCATTTTTTAACCGACTTTCTTCAAAAAGGAAGAGTTTCTCAATTAGGTTGTATTTTTTTTAATATTTGTTACCTGGTAACTCCGTCATATCTAAACCGGTTTGCAAATTTTTTTGTTTTATGTGAGCGGATATTCTTCCCGATTGGTCCCATAGAAATTTCGTCTAAATTGTTTCAGTATTTTCGTATTTTTTCTCACGTTAAGATCGTATGTTGTTAACCTTTGAACGCCAAAGCATAAACGCACACGCGTGCCCTCCACGCCAAGCCACAATTTTACCTACCATTTTGTCATATTTAACCACACAATGGTTTGGCGTACAGGGCACGCGCTTGCTTGTCACGTATACAGTGTGTATACAGACCCTTCACGAAGCCGTCAACCAAGCATTATATATATCAATTTAAGTAACTTTACGCAAAAATTATTGCTGGGAAATGACTTTTTTTTATGGGGTGAAAAAACACGTTTTCAAATTCAAATTCAAATTCAAATTCATTTATTCACGTATAAATAGAGTAAATACAATCGGTGGTTTCCATGTTACATTATTTGGTCTTATAATTCTATTTAGCCTGTGGTATGGCATGTGAATCGTTTTCTTAGAAGTAAAAAGGAATAAAGAAATATAAATAATGGTTAGTCTTAGCCCGAGGTCTTAGCCAATACGTGTCTCCGAAATTCATAGTCTTATATAATGTCAATAAAATAATTATGTGCCTGGTAAAATACATTGTCAAATGCCAATAAAACTCAGTCATTTCTACGTTGAATTAATAATACACAACACACATTATTTAAAAAAAAAAAAAATATAGAATATTTTCCTTATTCCTGTAGCCATTCATTTACCGAGTAAATCATTTTTTTAAGCAGTAGCTCTTTAAGCTTTTTCTTAAATTTTGGTAGGGGGAGATTTTGAATGTCTGTTTGTAACCTATTATAAATTTTAACGCACATAGCTGAGCAATTTTTTTTGAACACCGCAGTCTTTGGTGCAAAATCTAACACTAGTCGCTGACCATGTCTGGAGTTACGAGGGTAGACATTATCCCGTGTATAAATATCACGAGCTCTTACAAATAGATTAGGATTGGACCTTACGAACACACAAACCTCAAAAATGTACATACTCGGCAGGGGTAATATCTTGAGTTTATTAAAGTGAGGTTTACATGACTCATAAGGAGGAATACCAACAATTGCTCTTATGCACCGTTTTTGGGAGAGAAACGCCCGCTGGGAGTCTGTTGAGTTTCCCCATAGTATTAACCCGTATCGTAGCACGGAAGCTACATGGCCATGGTATGCCAACAATACCGTACTTTGGTTAGACGTAGTTCTTAGTCTGTTTAGAACATATACGAAAGTGTTAACTCTCTTGCAGACTCCGTCAACGTGTCCTTTCCAGTCTAGGTATTTGTCCATGGTAAACCCTAGAAATCTTACACTGGTAGATTCATTTATTTTTATACCGTCATATGAAATATGCCTTGGAACAATTTTTGATCCACGGGTTTGGAATTGTACAAAAGTCGTCTTATTGATATTTACTTGTAAATTGTTCCTTACTAACCACTCTATAACTAAATCAATTGTATTGTTTATATCAATGTCAAAGTTATTATTAATTATATTGTCATATGCTAATATTATTGAGATGTCATCTGCAAATAAAATACATTTTTTAGTAAGAATGTCAGGTAAATCATTAATATATATAAGAAAAAGGAGGGGTCCGAGGATACTTCCCTGCGGAACGCCGTAACTGTTAACAAGATACTCAGACCTCTCTTGTTTTACCGCTGTATTATGTTCACAAGGTATTTCTACACATTGTTCGCGATTACTCAAGTATTGTTCTAACCATTGTAACGCTGGGCCTCTGATACCATAGTTCTCCAGCTTTTGTAGAAGCAGATCATGAGAAACGAAGTCAAATGCTTTTGACATGTCAAAAAATATTACTATTGTCTGCTTTTTCTTGTCAATGTTTACTAGGATATTGTGTACTAAATCGAATGCAGCAAGTGTAGTTGATTTTCCCTTTTGGAAGCCATACTGTTCATTCTTAATTAATTTGTACTTATTCAAATACGAAGATAATCTTTTATGCATAGCCTTTTCAAATATTTTAGACATGATAGGGATTAAAGTTATGGGTCTGTAGTTGCCCATTTCTGTTTTCTCTCCTTTTTTATGCAATGGCTTGACTACTGACTTCTTTAACCGGCTAGGGAAATTTCCTTCCTGGAAGGATAAATTTATCAGGTATCCGAGCACGGGGACAATACTGACGACACATTTTTTTTAAATATCGGTTGTAATACCATCATAACCGACAGAACTTGTATTGTTTAAGGACATAATAATATTTACAATTTCATTGTCTTCTATCGGTGTAAGAAATATGGTATTGTTTGTACGGTTTTTATTTGTATTTTGTATGTTATCATTATTAGGTACTGTTCGATAGTTGTATTAGGTAATTATTGAAATGATTTGCTATGTCATAAGGATTGGTTACCATACCATTGTCAGTTTTTATTTCATTTATGAACTGTTGAGTGGCATTGTATCCCATATCATCATTAATGACTTTCCACGCAGCTTTACATACATTTTTAGATTTTTCAATAAAATTGTCATTAGTGATTTTTTGCGACTTTGATATACAGCGACGCAATAAGTTTTTTTTTTACGGTAGGACTCAAGATAACGCACTCAAAACATTGTGCTGATGGATGGATTGAATACTACGGGGGTCGTGGAGGTTTTTAAAGTATAAATCTTACATTAAAAACATGTATTTAAAAAAAACATGTGAAAAAGTTGCAACTTTGACCCCCAATATCTCCGTAACTAGGCCTCCCCCTCTACCAGCTAAACGGTTGTGTTTGAGTATGTGAAAAAATTCACGGTGATAGCATATACAACGAAATTAAAAGAAAAACTATCACAGCTAAATTGGTTTAACAAGTTTAAGAGTAATAATCGACCAACTTATAAAATGTAGTTGGATAAAATATTTTTCTAAACATAATGTATATGTAAGTTGGTTTTTTATTATTACAATAAAAATCATCGTTCGGAGGCAAATCCGCATATTTTGATGGGCAACTGCGGAACCCTACATTGTGCGTGGCCCGACACGCTCTTGGCCGGTTTTTATAAGGTGGAAACGCCAGGGTAACCCGCAAAATTCACACTTAAGTTTTATGCAATTTGCCGGTTAGTGTCAGGCTCACAGAGCATCAAATAATACTGGGTCAGGCTGTATGAAGAAATCTGTCACTGACCTGTCAATTGCAAAAAACTAAGATTTCGCGGCCTCACGTTCGTACTGTAAGAAGATGGATAGATGGAAAACTATTACATGTAGCGGAAACGAGAATGTTGAGGTGGATGTGTGGTGTGACAAGAATGGATTAAGTAAGGAATGAGTATATTAGAGCCTAGAGGAAGTTTGAAAGTGGCACCTGTTACAGAAAAATTTAAAGGAAATCGTCTATCTTGGTATGGACAAGTAATGAGGAGGGATGAAACGCATGTGACTTAAAAGAGTGATGGCCATGAATGTTGATGAATGGAGAGAGAGAGGAAGGCCAAAGAAAAGATGGATGAATTGTGTGAGGAAAGATATGAAAGAGAAAGGAGTAAATGATGCCGTGACGTCTGACAGGGGAGAATGGAAGAAGAAAACGTGTTGCGCCGACCCCAAGTAGAATGGGACAAGGGTAGGTAGATGATATTGACCCTGGCACTTCCCCCTTAAGTTCTACCGTTCTGAACAAAAAATTCGAAGACATGTGACATCTACCAACCCGCACTGGGCCCGCGTGAATTACAGCCCACCTCCTCTCATAGAGAGGAGGCCTGTGTCCCAGCAGTGGGAACATTATTAACGTTGCTTATAACAGTAAAAGTGAAATAACACAAAGAGTTATTGAATAACTTAACTTCTCATTTATTTAAATATAAAAATAGACAGTTAACTACTAATTATTGATTACGCTAAGATTTTGCTCTTGTTGCGGAGAGCCGTGTATGCCACTAGGATGGAGAGGGCAGTTGCTAGTACTTCGGAGTTCACCCAGGGGCCGGAGTAACCTGCAAAATCAAATTAATGGTGTATAAATATAAATTTTCGAGAAAAAGGAGTAATTTTTACACTACTGCCAAGGGAGTATCTGTAAGGACTGTCAAAGATCTACAAAAGACAACTGGGACAATGGCTCAACAATATTAAATGTGTTTTTCTGAGACACTGAGAGAACTTGTGGGCAGTGGTGGGCCAGTGGCGGCGGTCCCGACTTACGAACAGTTCTTCGTGGGTTAGAACCCAGGCAGGCGCATTACTTTGTGTAATTTATTTCATCACCACTGCTCTCAAAAACGGTAAAGGGAAACATCGTGAGGAAACCGGCAGGTCCTAGAACCAAAAAATTCGAAGACATGTGATGTCTACCAACCCGCACTGGGCCCGCGTGATGGATTATAGCCCATTCCCTCTAATAGAGAAGAGGCCTGTGTCCCAGCAGTGGGAACATTATTGGCTGATTATGCTTACTGAGAGAATTGGCTATGTAACGATGATCACTCATCACCTTGTTGGGTCGGCTAATCTGTTTAGAATATTATTATAGACTATACTTACTGCCAGGATGGTGTAGCTGAATAGCGATCAACGGAGCGACGGCAGCCTTTGGGTCGGAGCGGCGAGCGCGACGCAGGGAGGCCCAGCCTTCCTCGTCCAGTACTAACACCTCATGAGTACCAGAGCGGGCCTTCGCTGGCTCCTCGGTCCAAGACACCTGAAGAAGACACAGATAATCAATAATGGGTGTAAAATAGAGGAGCTCGTGGCTAAAAAATAACAGCCGCTCGGGGAGGAGCTCGTGGCTAAATAATAACAGCCGCTCGGGTCGATCTTTAGGTTAAGCCGTGCTTGCCTAGGTTGGTCTGTGGATGGGTGACCGCCCATTACGTATCCCCTTGGTAAAACTGGTTGTCAGACTTTTTGGGCCACTTTTTTGACACCCGGGACCAACGGCTTAACATGCTTTCCGAGGCACAGAGGAAACTCGGTAAGTTGGTTACAGACCAACCTAGGCAAGCACGGTTTAACCTAAAGATCGACCCAAGCGGCAGTTATTATTTAGCCACGAGCTCCTCAATTTTTCATTGATAATTTTTAAAAAAATCTGCTATATCCTACAAAAGTGCAATACGAGTTTGAATATTTAGCCTTCAACCTTCATGTTTTGTAATCAGCGGTAGATACATTAACACTAGATGATAAAAAGAATGCCCTAAGATAACCGTCTGTCTGACAATATATAAGGATACCCTTCACTGGTCAAGTTGCAAATGACTTGACAGATGGACGCTTATACTTACAATTTCGTAACTTTCTATATGAAACTAAGCGCCCCGAAGATAATATATATAAACAGAAGGTATAAAAATAAATTGCCAGCGTCACAATCACTAAAAACGGGACTTAAAAAGTGAAAAATACGACAAAGAAGGTTATGCATACCTGGTATCTATTTTCCCCAACACGGGCTGCAGTCAGCGGCTTTCCTTCAACCTCGGCGTACAATGCGTAGTTTTCAGGCAGAGGGTTGTCGCATTTCAGCGTAAATTCGGTTATATAGGCAATTTGTGTCACAACTGTCGCATCTAAGCTGGTGAAGGAAGATGCTTCTACTTGTGGGTTTGTGCAGCCCTGCGCGAACGCCACAGACGCGATAGCCAACAAACAGAACGCGTATTTTGTGACCATTTTGCTGATTTACTAACAAATTGTGACTTGTTTAAGTTAATTTATTATTTAAAATGCAATATAGCAGTCGTCGTTCCGGCTCCACGTATTTCGATTTCGTTCTTATTGTGGCGTTCCAAAAGTTGGTCGGATCAATTTTCAAATTAGTGAAAGGAACCTCGATTATTTTGATAAATTTATACGTAGTGCTTTATTTGTAATTTTTAAATAAACACAAAGGACTCATTTATGAAATTTAAATAGATTTTTATCTTACAGGTTGAAATCAATTTTTAAATACTCTTGTAATCAGACAAATCTAATAGGAAATAAAGTCGTTTTAATGAGAAGTAGAAACGTTTATTTTCAGATTTTTGTTTCGAACGCACTTTCTTAACGTCAGCGATGACGTGTGACGAATATGCCAAATTGATTTTTTTTTTTTTTTTTTTTTCGATTTACCCCGAAGGGAAGGCTAAAGTCTTTTGACCATACTGCCTAATGCCAAATTGATATTTTTGGCCTTTCAGCTGCATTCATTTTATTAAAATAATGAACGCTTCCGTTTAAAATAATCTTTTTAGAGCATTGTTTTTGGTTTTTGTTTATTATTTTTTCGTTCTAGTTACCCAAGGTAACAATAACGAAGTTATTATTCATGTGACTATGATATATGGTCAAAGAAACTTCGATTGTCAAGAGTTTGGTTTAAATTTGGTATATACAGGGTGTAAGTGTAGACACCATTGTCACTCAAACCACGGATGGTTGAATAAATAAAAAAATATAGGACCGAGTTAAAAAAAAACAGAATAAGTAATTTACTTTAAAAATAAATAACAATAAATTATCCCACACCGTCCGCGAATTCATGGTATGCGCCCGAGTGACGTAATTGCCGCCCGTCCTAACTACCTACCAATACTCGTAACATAACCTGTGATGCAACTTTTCCTTCATACTTTACCTGGCTTGGGACAGGAAAAAATGCCCACCTTAGGTGTTGCGAGACGATTTTAAATGTAAATTTGATTTGACAGCAAAGAAAATGAAAAAGTTATCTAAACCAACGGGTAGGAATTTTTGGCGCATTTAAAAAGTTCATGACAATTTTATGAACCGTTAAAAATCACCGATTAAATTTACACTGATTGAATATCTCTACTTACCTAAATTAATTTCAACAACTGTTTAAAATGGGATCCATTTACGACCACACATGCCTCCGCTCGTTTTCGTAGGTTGATTCGCACTCGAGAATCTAACTTCTGCATACATCCTACGAGTGTCGTTCAAGTTCTCACCCGCGATGGCGTAAAGCCGTACCACTGTGGTCCACTGTTCAATTGTGCAAGACTATAAGACAGATCTAAGTACACACAATTTACACGCGAGAAACAAGCGGAGCGGCGCGCGACCCTATGACGAGTTACGTGCGCTCGCTAGCACGACAGCTGACTGACTCAAAATCAAAATCAAAATCAAAGCAATTTGACAAATATACATTTCTAATATTAGTGAAGAGAAATAATATATTTTCCCAGGCTTTCAACTACGCCTGTTGAAAATCGATCACAAACAAACACAGTTTAGCAATTTTTTAAGACAAGTATTAGGATTTCAATGATTACACAATGCAGGTCTTAGATGAGAATCGCAAGCATGCGCTGTCATTCAAGAATCAATTGGGAATTCTCCTGGATGGTGCGCGCGTTTACTAACTTTAATCTTACTGCTTGTGTATCAAGCAGCCAGACCCGGAACAGTTGGACAAATATTAGTTCTCTGCGGGAACGAACCCGCGACACAGCGCAGCAATCAATCGCTCAATAAGATTAAATGAACTTAAAGGGTTGTTTTTGATCGCGGGCCTGTGGACGGTGAGTAATGGGCTAGCTCGCCGTCCGTCCATCTTATGACGACAGGCCGTGTTGACGGCGCGTTCGCCTCAAAGAGATGACAAACCGGAACGGGTCCGATGCCTGCCGGGGCTGCGGGACTGTTCGAAAGAGATACCGCGGCCCTGGAACACAAAGGGCAAAGAAGGAACATGGATGGTTTTAGTCAGTACAAGTCTGACACTCCCTTCCGTTCCGCCCAGAGCGGGAGGGGTCATTTGATGAATAACAATAGGTGTTGCGGTCGCGAATCATACAAAAATGTTTTTTTTTTTTAAATAGAGCGACGGGTAATGTGGTAAGACCGTGTGGTAAAACAGGTTGCCAGACTTTCAGACCACGACGACGACGTCGTTGTTCTGTAACGACTGTCAAAATCTACAATTGATAGCCGGGACCCGTGCTTTCCGAGGTACCGTAAAACGGGGGAATAGCACCGTAGGGGTGAATAGAGACAAATTTTGAAAGGGATTTTAACGTTGAATTAATATGTTTATGTTGCTAGCAAGATCTCTAAATAATTAAGTATAACTAACTAACTAAAAGTCCGAGTGCTCATAGCCTGTTTAAGGAAATTTCGAAACGCCTAGTTGACGCTTCCCGTGACCCAAGGGCTGGCTTTTACTTTGGCCAGAGGCCAAGTGTTGCCATACAACGTGGCAACGCCGCCAGTGTCTTGGGCACATTACCAGCTGACAGCGTTGAGGAGGAGTTTTTTGATGCCCTTTTGTAGTTTGTTGTTAGTTTATTTATTTTAGGTTGTTTAATAGTTTTTAATTAATAATGTATTTAGTTAGTTTATTCAAATTAATAAAAGCATATTAAACTAAATAAAACAGAGTACTTTTTGATAACATAATCAAATTAATTCAACGTTAAAATCCCTTTCAAAATTTGTCTGTTTTCACCCCGTTTTACCTGGTACCCGAAATGTCTTATGTAATCAATGATGCTAACCCATCCACTCACCGACAGAGGCAAGCACTGCTTAACTGCTAATTAACACCTGTGCGCCTCTTTATTATTTAGCCACCTATAGAGGATAGGACTGCCTCATTGGTCTATAGGTCGCAAGCACCACTGCTGAGCATGAGGTTCTTGGTTCGATTCCCGGGCCGGCAGTGTTATTGGATTTTCCATCAGGAATTTCTCAGTAGCAGCCACGGAGAGGATTTGTGCCCGGCTGATGGCAATAGGCTCGCTTCCTATCACATGGGACTTGAACGAAACGTGAGTGTACTGTTGGTACACCTCTGCTCAAACCCTTCGGGGATTACAGGCGTGATGTTATGTAAGACAGGAAAGAAATTAAACTCATAATGATAATTTATCCGTAAAGGCCTATATTTATTGATTTATTTATATTTTGTTGACATAATCCATGTGTGCCCGTTCATTTAATCCGAGAGCCGTTTGCACAGCCACGCTGACTTACAACCGCTTTGGAAGTAAAACCTTGCCATTAATCACATTTACAAACAATATATTTAATATCTCTTACTTTTTATGGTGTCTTAGTACAGTTAGTTTATCGAGAACAATATCTACCATGAAACATTGACACAGAAACGCATTTTCACAGCTGTTCTAGCTTCGATAGAACCGATCCCACAGTAACCTTATTCCAAGTGGATAAAGACCAAAAGGTTGATGTCGACTTTCATCATGGTTTGACTTTCATCTTTATTCTTGTTGGCATAAGGTTCATGTCAGAGCTACAATCAATGTAAAGTAGTCTAGCTGTACAAGGATCTATTGGCGCGCCCCACAATTAGATCCAACACCGACCTTGTTGGTTTACGAAGTATTTTATTACAGCGACGTTAACACTCGTATCTAAAGTCAAGTTAAAGTATACTTGAGTCGTAATTATGTAAACATTTTTATGTAATAGACAAGAAAATAAAAGAAGCTAAGAATTCTTTAGTCCTTTAGTCGTAGCTCTAACTTCAAAAGTACTAAAGTACTGGATAAAAATCGTATCATAAATAATAATAAATCAGTGATAAGCCTAGTGGTGTGACCGTCGGATTGCCAAGTCATAGGTCTCGAGTTCGAACCCAAGACACGCACCTCTGATTTTTCAGTTTCATGTGCGTATTGTATAATTATCACTTGCTTCGGTGAAGGAGAACATCGTGAGGAAACCAGCATGCCTGAGAGATATTTCTCGACGGCATGTAAAGCCAAGTCAGGGGCCCATGGGCGGCATAAAAACTCTGACACCAGGTTAGGCACTAACCACACCATGAAGAAGATAAGTAAAAATTACTTTTATCTAAGTTAACACTTTGACTTGTCTATAGATACGGGTCTAAGAGTTATTCACATTTTCACTAACACTCTGTTCAAATACTGTTTTAAGCTTTCACGGTTTACAACTAAACTTATACTGTCACTTACGGGATATCTTATCGCTACGACGCTATTGCAAGCGCCAAGAAACTGCGCTGCGCTGTTGCGTCGAAATATCGGGAGCTCAAAATAATGAACAATCACGGAAGATATCCCGTAAGTGACAGTGTAAGTTAAAATACAGGTTGGCGACGATACCTACATCCTTTTGAACACCATTGTCACGTATATGTGACAAGCAAGCTCGTGCAACACTGAATAAACAATTAAATAGTTTTGGAATCCCTATTCCTTTTGTAGAGAGTTGCGCGTGCGGTTATGCTCTGCCGTTTAAAAGGTTAAGCAGTTTTCCCAAAGAAACTCATATCCCATTCATGTGGGAAACGGAATGTAAGAGTGAGCGAAAGGGACGAATGTATCGGGAGTGAGGGAGAGAGGACGTGGACAAGATGGCGTAGACGACTAAGACGGTAACGTTGAGTTGTTGTTCCCGAAAGGAAGCCGGCAAGAATCGGGTTCTTAGCTACCTTCGAGTCTGCTACACAGTATGACCTTCTGCGCTAGATGCCCTAGTTAACATTGCAGTGGCGAAGGTTCCATACAACTCGATTCCCTTTGAAAAATGGTACAGTCAGTAGTATATAGACAAATAATAACATCACAATCAAGATAAATGTACTCCGGTTTACCTCTTACAAAAATTCGCCCTTCGCTACTGTAACTTCACTCTCTGGTCCCACATCACCACATCCACGAGAACAAAAATGTAGCTTACCCTACATGAGTCTATTTTACTATTCTATAGGAATCTGTTTTTGAGTCTTCAGTACCCTAAGGGTAATCAACAGGACTCTATTACTAAGCCTCCGCTGTCCGTCTGTCTGTCAGCGGGCTGTATCTCATGATCCGTATCAGGTACACAGTTGAAATTTGCACAGGCTGTTTTTCTGTTGCCGTTATAACAATAAATAAAAGTTAAAGAGGGCTCTCTCTTACTTACAGAACCATTCATGCGCGTGTCCGACTCGCACTTGGCCGGTTTTCTATACGGTTTTGAGTTTCTTTGGGAATACTGTTTTATATGACGTGTAGAATCGCCACCCTGTATAATTCCACTCTATCGTGCTTTTATTTAAGTATTCGCTTAAGCGTCTCCTCACGTTAGTGAAAACGAAAATACCCGCTTCCGACGCTAAGTGTAAACACTTTTTAACACATAATAATTTCAATACTCCATAGAAACATAATACTTATTAATTCTATAATAATACAATATTTATATTTCAGTAAACCCATTGTTTTTTTTATCGTCTTACTAGCTTAGCTTTGGCCGAGCGAAAAAATCTATTCTAATATTATAAAGCTGAAGAGTTTGTTTGTTTGGTTGAACGCTCTAATCTCAGGAACTGGTCCGATTTGAAAAATTCTTTTAGTGTTGGATAGCCTATTTATTGAGGAAGGTTATAGGCTATAACATTTTACGCGGACGAAGGTCACTGGCAACAGCTAGTGTGTAGAGAAATGAATAAACGAAATCTTAATGACAATCTCTCAAAGTAACAGTCGGATTTGAAGGAAGCTTTTTGAATTTAATAACCCAATTCTTGGGATAAGATATTTAACATCACGCTACGACACATAGGAGCTGAGCGATAATAAAGAAAATATAAAAACGACGGGCATGTTGTATAATTATCACTTGCTTCGGTGAAGGAAAACATCGTGAGGAAATTAGCATGCCTGAGAGATATTTCTCGACGGCGTGTAAAGCCAAGTCAGAGGCCCATGGGTGGCATTAAATCTCTGACACCAGGTTAGGCACTAACCACACGATAAAGAAAGAAAAAGGCCGCAGAGCACAGCTAGTAAGACGATAACAAAGACACGGTGTTCAACTAGTAATACAATATAAAACACGTCAAAACAATGTGAATTACTAAACCATCTCGTCTGTGATTGGTCGGTTTTTACGCGTTTCATTGCATTGTTTTAATTCCCTCTTTTATGTACAATAAAACTGTGTGGGCATTCATCTCCATGAGATCTACTTCGGATAGAGCATTGAGTGTAGATAGACACATGTACTAACGGCGGCACATGAAGCTGTACATTTCCAGTATAACTGGCCTTGCTTTGTATAGATTTCCTATACAATGAGGGATCCGCTTAAACTGGTTTTGTAAAGCTTGATTGGCCGTCGTGCGTACAGACGCCAGCAGACTAAGCTACCCGAAAAATCAAATTTTCCCAATATTGCAAAATTAAAATTTACCTAGGTTTTTTGTAATTTGCAGGTCAGTTTCAGACTATATGTGAAACAAATTATGATTCGCGACCGTAACACGTATGTAGTTGCAGAATTAAAATCATCAATACAACCCTCTAATTTCATTTCAGCCTATTTAATGACTATTTCATTTAAAACTCATTCAATGGGATTTTATGAACTTAGAGAGTCGTATTGATGACTAATGACTATAACTGTGTAACGCCATATTTGTTACGGTCGCGAATCATATCTTAATCAACATACAATCAGACGTAAGATATTTTAAATTTGGCGGGCTACATTGGCGCTTCCACTTGAGATTGCCGTAACTTGATGTGCCGGTGTCTATACGTATGTTAGTGGATGCCTACGTCATGTAAGCCATCTGTATGCTCGATCCGTGCAGTGGTCTTCGAGAGTAGATAGTCAGTCAACACAAACGAATATCATGACGTGTGTGTGTACAGTCACGAGCACCAATACGTTAACAGTTAACATACTGTTCTGATTAAAATGTCATGTTGTTGCGAACAGAGTATTAGCTCGTGACTGTACTTACACGTCGATCTCGATGGTCGGTTCCAGCTTGTCTCAAACGAAGTATATAGCGCGTAGTTTGTTAAGAGTTGTAAATGCTTTATCTCTGTGTAGTCGGCGTGGTCAGCGGGCGGCGCTGTGCTTGTGCGCGTGTCAGTGGTTGGGCGGCGTCTTGGCGGGCGAGGCGGGCGGCGGCGCGGACCAGTCGTCGGCGCCCTCGTACTGCGTGTTCTCCAGCCGCGTGATGAGGCGCTCGTCCTCGTCGCCGAACTCGCCGCCCATAAGAGAAGGCTCACCGACTACCATCACGTCCTGGGGAGATAACGTACAGAATGTGACAATGTCTAATTATTAGAAGGTAGTAGTCATTAGTATTTTACACACACTTTGCAAGTAGACTGATGCGGTTTTACCTAAACCGTTATTGGTTATAAGTCATAACGTTTTTTATAAAATCGAAAATTAGTAAAACAATCTTGAATTTCATGACAAATTCGCCTCATTCCATCGATTCAGCCGTTGTCGTATTGTTCTGAGCACTAAGGAACTTCCAGTATTTAAAAATAAACTGCGTAAATTTTTAATTGAGAAAGCATACTACACGATCCAAGATTTCTTGAACCATTGAATGAATTGTTGACCATGTATTAATTTGACTGTATATTCATATTTTGACATTTATGATAACCAAATTTAACATATAAAAATAATTTTAAATGTAATGCCCCTACATAATTATTGTTTGCCTATTGGGCAGGACATGTTGGAACTTAAATTTATTGTTTAGACCTATAATTAACATATGCCCACAATAAAATATATTGTTTTTTTTTTTTTAATTTTTGTCGTCTCATGTGCATGGTCGTGCATGGTGTTTAAATTGCTCATTTATACTATACTAGCGGCCCCCCCCCGGCTTCGCACGGGTGCAATATATACATATAAACCTTCCTCTTGAATCACTCTATCTATTAATGAAAACCACATCAAAATCCGTTGCGTAGTTTTAAAGATCTAAGCATACATAGGGACAGACAGGCAGCGGGAAGCGACTTTGTTTTATATGTAGTGATGTTAAAAAAAACCTGTCTGATCCGTGATTCTATTAATGTAATGCTTTTTGGATAAAAAATCCCTGATTAAAATTAAATAAAATGCACTAAAAAGTGGAAACTGGCAACACAGCGGCGCGAGCGACGACACTCCGGTCGTTTATCGGGTAGTGACGTCATAAACAATTGACGATCAAAAATACTAATGCCGAAGATGGTGTTGTCATATTTGAAAATATTATTATATTTAAGGGATACCTTCGGGGATAGTGCAAATCTGCGGAACTAGCATTGGATAATCCCGCGTATCTGACAAATGTAGACAATTTGAAAGAAAGAAAGAAAAAATATTTATTTGTCGCAGGATCATGACATGCATTAAAATTACAAAAAAAAAATCAATTCAAATCAATCAATCAATCAATCAATTTCGCATTGTCGTAGTGACTAAATTAATGAATTTAATAGATTTCTACTGTTAACAATACATAGAACACATGAACTGTTACTAGTCATGTAAAATGAGGTCAAAACACGTTGAATTAAAAAAAAATATAAACTTTATAGTTTATATTTTTTTTTGGTTATCCTTCCCCTGTAAGTTGGTATGTGGATGGGTGACCACCCATTACATACAGAGTTTCCTCCGTGCCTCGGAAAGCACGTTAAGCCGTTGGTCCCGGGTGTCATTTGTAGATGTTTGACAGTCGTTAGGTAGTCAGTGGCGCAAAAAGTCTGACAACCAGTCTTACCAAGGGGTATCGTATTACCCAGTACTAACTGGGTTGTGGAGGTCAGATAGGCAGTCGCTCCATGTAAAATACTGGTATTCAGCTGCATCCGGTTAGACTGGAAGCTGACCCCAACATAGTTGGGAAAAGGCTAGGCAGATGATGAACCTTCTCCTGTAAACCTACACGTAATGCAGATACGCGGGTTTTACGTATGGTAGATTCGCGGATTTGCGCTATCCCGACGATATACCACTGTGCGAACAATAGTCTTCCTATAGCAACCTATTTGCTTGCCAACAATGATATAATAGACGCAGTACGTACCTGGCTCGCTAGACTGAAGTTAGGTCCGGGAGATCGTTTCTTGGCGGGCGCGGGCGGCGCGGCGTTGGGCCCGCCGCTGCCCTTGCGCTTGCGCCGCTTGCTGGCCGGCCGCTGCGACTCTGTGCGGGTAAATTGGGATTAGTGAAACCCCTTTAGTGTGATGGCGTATTGTTGTTGAGGTGTGTGTACGGAGAGAAATTAAATGCGGAATTTACTTAATTGATTTTATTCACTCACTAACATATTTCGTGGACGTACTTGGTTAGTATTAATATGCGCGTCTATAGGTTGCGACGGTTTTGGGCCAACTGCCCGTTCGCGGGGCGCTGCACATGGTTGTGAATACAGAATGTCTGTGTCAGCGTTCCTATACCTCGTTACTCGAGTGCTCGGAAGCGCGACTACTGCACGAAGTCCTGGGCTCGATGTCTGGTCTCCCGGGTCGGGCAGTGTTAGTAGGTTTTTTCAATAGGAATTTCTCAATAGCAGCCACGGAGTCTGGATTTGTGCCCGGTTGATGGCAATAGGCTCGCCCTCTACGTTTATTATACACCCAACCCAATTTTATCATATAGCCTACATTATAAGCCGTTGGTCCCAGCAGTCATTTGTACATCTTTGACAGTCGTTACAGGTAGTCAGTGGCCCGAAAGTCTGACAACCAGTCTTACAAAGGGGTATCGTATTACCCAGTACTAACAGGGTTGTGTAATATTTTTTTTTTCAAAAGTTAAAATTAAAAAAAAATACATTTTTTAATGTTATAAATACCTCCACGAGCCCCATATACTATGCAATGGATCCATCAGTAAAATGTTTTGGCTGCGTTACATTGAGTTCTACCGTAAACCGTGATATTTCACCCCAAAGAAGTAATTTCCCAACAATAATCTTTGCGTAGAATTACTTAGTTTAATGTACAGAATGCTTGGTTGACGGCTCCGTGAAGGGGCCGTTTACAGCGTGTATGTTCGTAGGCATGGTTGTACTCACCAGGGGGCGCCACCATTCGCTGCCACTTCTGAAACAGCGTGGTCTTGAGGCAGTCCCGCGGCGAGAGCGCGTACGCTTTGTGCCGAGACATCAGCTCCTGCATGGGCTCCAGGATAACGCACAACTGGAAGACAAGAGGAACAGTAGGTCAGTACTATCCTATTCCACAGGATGTTTTTTTTAAACGAGGCAATACTTTAGGGGCATGTAGTACCCATGAAAATAAGCAACTTTTACTATGGGACCGACCATGATATCGCGAAAGAAATATCAGCTGCTCCGCACATTATTGGTCGCGTAACTCGAAAAAATGTAGGTAACAGCAGATTTTTCAAATCATATTTCATAGTTAGCCCCATAGTAAGAGTTGCTCATATTTATGAGTAAAGTATTGCCCACGTTTAACCAAACACCCTGTATATTACTGTATCCTGTAGCGGCACTCCAAAAAGTACCACAGCAACATAGAACAAAAGGTGCTACAGCGCCATCTATGGTATAAATGAAGAACTAACATCAAATTCTGTTTTAAGCTTTCACGGTTTACAACTATACTTATACTGTCATTTACGGGATATCTTCCGTGATTGTTAATTGTTTTTAGCTCCCGATATTTCGACGCTGTTGCAAGCACCGCGAGCGCTCGTTACGGAAGATATCCCGTAAGTGACAGTTCAAGTTTAACGTCAAATTCCTACATTGCGCAGTTAAAGTTAACCGCGACTTAAGGCTATACATGGTGTAAGGGACACCGACGCGAAAACGGTTACCACGTATTCAGTAAATCATTCTAAGCCCACATAGAAATTTTTCAACGGTTTTTTTTTTTTAAATCAGCTGTGTATGTATTGCACTTTTGTAGGAAACAGCTGTTTTTTTTTTTATAACCGAAGAAGTTTCTATGTGGGGGGGGGCTCAGAATGATGTACCGAATACGTGGTAACCGTTTTCGCGTCGGTGTCCGTCATATCCTGGATAAGGCTGGTCCAAGAATGTGCAATTTGGCACAAGCAAAGAGGGTATAGGTCATACCCTAGTGGGTGAATCCAGGTTGTGGATGATGATCATGATGGAGATAGGCAGTACTAGGCGCACATAGCTTACCCGAAGATAGTTGAGCGTGGAGTTCGTGATGCCCTGTCGCGTTATGTTCTTGGCGAGGGCGTCTAGCGCGGCGTGGTCGGGCGGGTGCACGGCGGCGCGAGGGATCAGCTCGCGGTGTGCTCGCACGGCCAGGTGCCACGTTTTTATGCGCATCAGGTCGTCGAACGTGAATTCCAGGATTAGCCGGCCTTCTGTGCATACCTGTGGATAATTGTAATTTTATAAAATAACTAGATGTTGCCTGCGACCTTCGTTCGCGGGAAATTATTATAAAAATATACCCCTTATTTGTATCGGATATTGTTAACAATTTCATGGGTTTTAAAATTTTTTCATGGAACACTAATCTATTTTCTAAAATAAAAGTAGCCTTAGTTACTCCTTATAACATCAGCTAAAATCCCGTCAAAATCGATCCATTCGTTTCGGTGATTAGCCGGAACAAGCAGGCAGACACATACATAAAGACAAAAATTTAAAAAAATATGATTTTTGTTATAAGTACCGTATACAGGGTGAATTTTTCAAGAGGGCGTGGGTGTTCAAATCCGAAACTATGAGGAATACCGAAAAATGCTCAAGGGACTGTTGCTTTCTTTGTCGACATTAAAATTTTCGCTCTTTTGTAAGGTTTTCAATTATATGATGTATTAAATGTCTGTACTGTGATGTGATACCCACAGATGTATATGTAATATACTACTAGCTTACGTCTATTCTTGCCCATTCTTCTCCATAGAGATCTACGCTTTGGAATGTGCAACTACAGTACTTTCTCAAGTTATTATGTCTTGTGACTGTGACTGTAGTTTCGCTTCTTTTTGTTTTTTTGACATTCAAAAGTGCCTGTGATGATCTAATTGAAATAAATGCTTTTGACTTTTTGTCTGCCTGGACTTCAGTAATTGTCCCACAGGATCGTACTACCGAGATAAAAAGTATCCTATGTGTTAATACAGGTTATAGACTATCTGTATGCCAAATTTCATCCAAATTCGGTCATTAGTCTTTGCGTGAAAGAGTAACAAACATCTATCCATCCATCCACACAAACTTTCGCATTATAATATTAGTAGGATAGAATTTAACTTCTTTTGATTTTCTTCTTTTATCTAGGGTGTAAGGGATAGCCCTCCACAAACTGATGGGTATACATGGGTATGGATGATATCATGCTGAGATCGGCACAAGAAATTATTTCAGGAATGATACGGGAATTAAATCAATTTGATTCGTTTTATTTCCTTATACGCAATGTGTCGTCGCCGTGCCAAAACACACGACGCGAACGGCAAGCGCGACGACGAGTTCGATGAAATCGGTAGCAAGGCAGGAAGTGAACAGCTGATTTCACACGTCGTACGTTAAAGTGTTTCAACATCCATTGTTGGATTTTTGATTTTAGCCGTGTTATTTACATAAATGGAGTCTGCGTACAGGGTATGTATTTTTAACATTGAAATAAAGGAATAGAAGGTGAAAAAAAAATCCGGTGGAATATGATTCAAAATAAGGAGCTGAATGCACCCTGTCAGTTTGTGGAGGGCTGTCCCATACACCCTGTATAATAAATTTCTTCACTTACTTTAGTAAACATAGGTTTCCCGTGGTGTGTCACCATGGTACAATGATCACAGTCCAGGGTTATGCTGGTGTTGTGAAACGACTCCTTGGGCTGGCGCATCGTGTAGTACAGCTCCGACACGCCGCCCTCATAGATACTGCGGAAGTATCTCGGAATGAGGGTCCTGCCTATCGCTGAAAAAATAGAATAAAAGTTTGTAATTTTTTTTTTTACCCGACTACGGCGAATCCATAAGGAAGGGTTATGATTTTGGCAGTCTATGTATTTAGTGTTTATGTTCCGCCGTAGCGCCTAAACTATTCATACGATTTTGATGAATAAGGTGTCAACCGATTCGTTATTATGGCCCGGGTAACATAGGCTACATTTTAACCGACTTCAACAATAGGAGGAGTTAATTTTACCTTGTAAACCCCGAATTTACATGGAGCGTGATTTTTCAGTAGTCGGGTTTTTTAGTTGTTGTATACCACACAAATTCTTGTTGGCCAAAGAACCATCATTGCCATTAAACTATCATCATCTGCCTAGCCTTGTCTCAACTATGTTGGGGTAGGCTTCCAGTCTACTGGGGCAGCGGAAGTCGCATCAGATCCCGTTGCCCCCCGAAGCAAGTGTGCGAGGGAATACCGGTGTGGTTTTAGTCAGTACGAGTCTGACAGATCCCTCCGCTCTCCCCAGGGCGGAGGACATCCATTGAGGATTTCCACATCGAGAAAAAAAAAGGCTTCCAGTCTAACCGGATGCAGCTGAATACCAGTATTTTACATGGAGCGACTGCATAACAGTTAGTACTGGGTACTACGATACCCCATGGTAAGACTGGTTGTCACACTTTTTAGGCCACTGACTACCTAACGACTGAAAGATCTACAAATGACAGCCGGTACCAACGGCTTAACGTGCTTTCCGAGGCCCGGAGGAAACTCGGTATGTAATGGGCGGTCACCCATCCACAGAGCAACCTAGGCAAGCACAGCTTAACCTAAAGATCGACCCGAGCGGCTGTTATTATTTAGCCACGAGCCGTCTAACTATCTTATTTAATATAAGGTCTAACTATTCATACACGAAATATTTTCAGGGAATCATCTAACGGCTCTAACAAAACCATTTCAAGGGATTTTTTTTCATCTGAGTATATTTTTTTATAAAAATAAATAATATAAAATTACTTGACCAACAAAATAAATACTGGCTCCTTATTTTTAAGCATCCATTACGGTAGTTTACAACGTCGTATTTACCTACTGTCATTGTTAAAAAATGAGAGTAAAGGTTTTATGCAAAAAGTCTCAAAAAAAATTTAGAATTATAATAATTTTGTAAAAAAAAAAAAACACTCAGATAATTTTGTTTTTTTCGTTGCTATGGCGACTTTACGACTTATAGAAGTTACTCTTAAAATATTTCGTGTATGAAAAGATAGACCTTATATACTCAATTTCTCTTATTAGCGCCCGCGTGTACCAGGAGAGGATAAACTCGTAGCGTACTCACTGTATCTTTTGGGTCCATCTTCTAAACAGAAAGTGAGGGTCAGCGTCGCATCGTCTTCAAAGAATTCTGTCGCGAACGCATCCCACCATAGGTTGTCTGAATCCTGAAATTTATAAAACACATCGTTAATTCAAGGCTCAGCACGCCTGTATTCCCTAAAGGGTTTGGCAGAGGTGTATTCATAGTACACTCACATTGCGCCAGTTCTGTATGATGGGTGGTGAGCCTATTGGCATCGACCAGGCTCTAATGCAGACTTTGGGCTGTTTTGTTGAAAAAGCTAGTAACAATTAGCCCGACCTGGGAGTCGAACCTTCCAGTGACCTGCTGCTTTAACTTTGGCCAGAGGCTTAGTGAAGCCATACGACGTGGCAACGCTGCCAGTCTCTTGGGCATCCCATACAAAATTTTAATACGTACTCGACCCAAATGTATGGGACAGCTGATAATTTTTTCGCATTTACGATATTGGACCCTAGGAGAAAGTTGTCCAGTTTGATGGTCTGCAGCATATACTTTCATATGACTATACCCTATCTGTTACACCCTGTACAGTTAGTTTACTCTTTTTTTTTTATATGCATGTGTCCCATTATAGGGCAAAGGCCTCCTATCTGTTGTGAGTTTCTTGCCCGTTCTTCTCCATAGAGATCTACGTTAGGGAATGGGCAACTACAGTACTTTCACAGTTTTTGTGCCTTGTGACTGGGACTGTAGCTATTTTTTACTGTTGTCTTTGTTTCGACAATTCAAAAGTGCCTGTAACTGGCCTACTTGAAATAAATGCTTTGATTTTGATTTTTCCCTCTTTCCATTTATATCCGTCTTTGGCTATTTGGGCCCAATCCTTTTGACAAGAGTCCAGCTCGTCACGCCATGTCCTTCTGGGCCACCGCGTCGCTGGGTTCTGTTCTTCGGAACCCAATCTGTTGCCACTTTTGCCCAATTTTGATGTGACATGCGGCAGATGTGGCCAGCCCAGTTCCATTTTAATTTGGCGGCTGTGTTGCAAACGTCTCCTATTTGGGTCTTGGATCGAAGTATACTGTTCCGTGTACGTTCAAAAATGTTGACTCCTAGTATACTTCGTTCCATGGCTCGCTGGCAGACTTTGAGTGCGGACTTCTGAAGCATCGTTAATGACCACGTTTGCGCTCCATAGGTGAATGGAAGGATGCAGGTGTCCATGAGTTTCCTTTCGAGGGATAGTGACAGTAATCCATTCATGAAGTGTTTAATCGACTAATAGCTCTTCCAGGCGTGTTCGGTGCGTCGAGCGACTTCTTTATCTTGCCTCGCCTGGACTCTACTTAATAAAAAAAACAATAGTAAAAAGATACCAACCTCAGTCCTTTGTTGTAACCTTTTGTTGAGTTCGTAAACTCTGTAGTCTGGCTGACCGAAGTAGGGGGCATGCCGCCTGGAATAACAGAGAAAAAAAACCGTTAAGACAGTATCAAAAACAGTCTATTCGTTTGGGAGCTACGATGCCATAGACAGACACAAAGATATACAGGTTAAAGATACACCCCCGCTTTTTGCGTCAGGGGTTAAAAATAATAGAATTAACGGTTTGAACGCCAGAGCATAAATGCACGCGCTTGCCCTCCACGCCAAGCCACAATTTGTCACATGTTTGTGTCATTTGGCGTTTGCATGTCACGGATAAAGGGTGTAAATATACCCTTAATATAGCCGAAAAGCACTTGTTCTCCCAGTCTTTGCGATCATTTTTTTGTTCTAGACCATAACTGGGAACCTCCTAGTTACGGAGATATTGGGGGTCAAAGTTAAGTAACTTTTTCACAAGTTTTTTTTTAAATACATGTTTTTAATGTAAGATTTTTACATACCTCCACGACCCCCGTACTATTCAATCCATCCATCAGCACAAAGCTTTGAGTGTTTTCCATCGAGTCCTACCATAAAACGTTATTTTTCACCCCAAAAAAAAAAACGATTTCCAGCAATAATTTTTGCGTAAACTTACTTAGTTTGATGTACAGAATACTTGGCTGACGGCTATGTGAAGGGCCTTTTTACACCCTGTATGTGACAATAGCGTTCGAAAGGTTAAATAAAAGAAAGTAGGATGACCAGGGTGTAAAATTCTTCATCCTCCGACCAGAAGACAGTAGTCGTTGAATGACGCTTATTTCGCGGACGCAGGATTTTTAGTTCTTAACTTCGGACAACAGATCTTTTTGTCAATTTGGATACGGTACATCTCTACAGAAGAATAAGAATACATTACCCTCCTTGTTTGGCTGCAGTCGGTTAAGGAGTACTGGGGTAAGTTGAGAAGCGGGTAAGTCTCGGGTGATCGGTATTTTCAAAAATAGTGATGGCATGATAGACACAAGTAAAAAAAAACCGGCCATGTGCGAGACGGACTCGAGCATGAATTGTTCCGTATTATCGTAGTAAGGGAGCCTCCTTTTTTTGGATGGGAAATCATCAAATGACCCCCGGGCGGAGCGGAAGGGAGTGTCAGACTTGTACTGACTAAAACCCATCCATCTTATTTGCCCTTTGTGTTCCAGGGCCGCGGTATCTCTTTCGAACAGTCCCGCAGCCCCGGCAGGCATCGGACCCCTTCCGGTTTGTCATCTCTTTGAGGCGAACGCGCCGTCAACACGGCCTGTCGTCATAAGATGGACGAACGGCGAGCTAGCCCATTACTCACCGTCCACAGGCCCGCGATCAAAAACAACCCTTTAAGTTCATTTAATCTTATTGAAAGACTATTTCATGAAACTACTACTAATGTTCCTTCTTTGCCCTTTGTGTTCCAGGGCCACGGTATCTCTTTCGAACAGTCCCGCAGCCCTGGCAGGCATCGGCCCTTGCGGACCCCTTCCTTGTTACTAACATCTCTTTGAGGCGAGCGTGGAACACGAGCCCCCCTTAATTTTTAATTTGTTATAGCGGCAATAGAAATACACATTCTGTGAAAATTTCAACTGTCAACCTATTACGGATCATGAGATACAGCCCGCTGACAGACAGACTGACAGCGGAGGCTTAGTAGCGGAACTCTAAAATACATGTTCAACATCATCACATCATTTCAGCCGAAAGACGTCCACTGCTAGACCAACGAGTGAAAGTACTTTCAGAAGCACAGCGGAAATGGGTAATGTAATGAATGGTCACCCATCCACGAACTGACCTCGGCAAGCGCTGCTTAACCTTAAAGATCGACCAGTGCGGCTGTTATTATTTAGCCACGAGCTCCTCTCGAGTTCTTCTTGTTTCTCCTAACACGAGTCAGAAATCTTACTAATATTATAAATGCGAAAGTTTGTGAGGATGGATGGATGTTTGTTACTCTTTCACGCATAAACTACTGAACGGATTTGGATGAAATTCTGCACACAGATAGTTTATAACCCGTTTTAACACATAGGATACTTTTTATCCCGGTAGTACAATCCCGTGGGACAATTATCGAACTACGCGGGCGAAGCCGCAGACACAAGCTAGTACGTAATAATTTTCCATCAATTCAGTTCAACACACAACTAGCATTTTCACTCCGCTCCGTGACGTAATCAGTCAATGACGTCACCGGTCGAAGCCTGACGCTCGTCCCCAATTGACGAGAAAGACAACAGCATTTGTATGATTTTATGTAATTATGAGAGTAACTACAAATGTCTGTATTCCGAAAAAGGGCTAGGCAGAGGTGTACCGTAACAGTAAACCCATATTTCAGCAAGTTATCATTATCAACGCCAAGTCGGACTTTGCAGCGCCACTTAACTTGAAATTGACAAAAAAAAAGGTTTTTTTTTTTATTATAAATAATTTTAAGTATTTATTTTTACACATATTAAATATTTTTTAAATATTCTAATATAAAAAAAATACATTTAAAAATATAAAATTGTGGTCTGCGGGTATCGGGAGCAGGGTCCAAGCTACCGGTGGTTAGGGCTCCAGAGACAGGAACCTCCTCACAATGCGAGCCGTATCGAGGAGTACTGCCTTCTGAATCAGGCCCTTGATCCAACCGCCTAAGGAGAGCCTCGAAAGATGGTCGTCGAGGCTCTTGGCTATAAGGCCATTGGCCGTCACGACGATCGGCACAATGATAGCCGAGTTACTAATAATATTATTAAATAAGCATTTTTAACTTACAAAACAAACAAAACTTAACTTATTAAAAACAAAAAATCGACTTTTTGTTTATTAAAAACAAAAAATCGACTTTTTGTTTGTTAAAAACAAAAAGTAAATTTTTTGTCAATTTCATTTTTTTTCTGTGGAATATAGGGAAATTTAAGTACCGCCCAGCAATGTCTGATATGGCGTTGAACGTGTTATGTTTAAGTTCCAAGTAATAGGGGGCGCGCCTAGGGCCATCAACCGGGTACAACAAATCTAGATTACAGGGCTACTTCTGAACAATTCCTCTATAAAACTCAATAACACTCTGGCCTTTCTCGGGGAGTTAGGGTGGATCGAATAGATTTCCCACCCGCACGCAAAATACGCGCTTTGACGTGGAGTTGCGGACACCAGCCCGTTATACAATACAATACAATACAACACTTTGGCCGACCTAGCAACAGAACCGAGGACCTCATGCTCAGCAGTCGCGCTTGCGACCTCTATACCAACGAGTCAATCAATAGATATCGCTTTATATCTGGAAAGCAGTGGCGAAGGTGCCACACAACTCGATTCCTACCAGCTTCCCTTTGAAAACGGGCACAATCAGTATTCCATAGACAAATAATAAAGTCACATTAAAGATATGTACTCCGGCTTACCTCTTAAAAAATTGAGTCTTCGCTACAGTACTGCTGAGTAACACTGCTCTGAAAGCGCGAAGCATCTATCGTATATCTAGGACTGACACCCTCCCAGGATCGCCACACCGGGGTCGGTATATACCTCTACCCACAGCAGCAGCGATACCGCTTAGGTTTGAATAGGCTTTTAGTGCTATTACGTGGGAAATACGCGAAATTTACGAAATATGGGTGTTCTGCACGTCTGCCTACCCCTCTTTAGAGAGTACAGGCGTGAAGTTTAGTAGCAAATGAGCAATTAATTTCGCTAGTGTGTAAAACTCCAATAAAATTTTCCTAGGCACTGGTTCTATGGACGAAAAGTCAGCCTAGCTAATTATCAAGTCGGACTAGACCATGTTTAGTTAAAATGTACCAATCCACAAATTGATCAAATTCCGATTGACCCAGTTGAGCCAAAAAGAACCAAGCAACAATTTTTTTTAATTTTCGTCTTACTACCGTGAGATTTGATCCTGGAAATCTAAATATTGTGTAAATATGTATTTTGTTAAAAACAGTCCTAATAGTTCAATAAACACACACTCAAAAACTTCTGCTTTGATCAAAAGTAAACATATTCGGAGTCTACAATTCAGAAAATGAAAGCGTGTTGTGGGTTGGTTCCTTTTAACAAAACTGTGCGTAGTTTTTAGAGTTCCGCTCCTGTTTCATGAAAGGTTGAAGTTGCCCAAATTAACAAAGCTTTAAAATTAAAACAAAAAAAAACATTATCAAAACTTTTGATGAAGACGATTTCTTAATAGTTTCCACCCTAATAAAATATATTGAGAGGGTTTACTTATTTAGTTCACGTGGCTCTTCATCATTTGCTACCGAAGAAATTCAAGCAAAAACTTCGTATGTTTTAGGAATAATTTGAGTGCAAGTTTATTTTATAATCTCTCAATAAAAAACACGCCGTTTGTCAATGTAATCACGTAATAATACTTCTAAACCACTTGTTAGATTTTGATGCAGTTTTCGTCAGAGAATTGCTATAGAGATTTTTTTCGTAAGTATTAAAATGCCTCCTGGAAGCTGAGAAGCGTCAGTTAGTTTCTAAAAGACATATCTCTCTCTGCCGCGATGTCTGTCAAAAGTACTAGGCGCTTATATGATTCGAAGAGGTTTAACTTATTGTCATCCATTTGCCTGCCCTCTTTTTTTCTACAACTGTCAAGCTTTCATTTACTCCTCTTTCTTTAACATCAATTGTCATACAATCTACGGAATACTGACGCGCAGTTGGGTAAAAAGTACTAGGCGCTCATATGATTCGAAGAGGTGTGTTTACCTAAAATATGGGTCCGGTATGGGGTGGTACATCGGCGGCGGCGGCGGCGGCGCATATTCGTGGTATTGTATGTGCGACGGGTGGTGCGGCGAGAGATGGTGGCCGTACTCGCGGTACTCGCCCTCGCCGCCGAGCGAGCCCAGCGCCACCGGCATGTAGGCCACCTTGGTCACCGACGCATCTTCGTGTCACTTGTTGGTCGCGCGATAGATACGATCGATGCTCTTTGACGGTATGAGCTCTTGGTACCTCGTGGATTATTTTCTTCGGTTTTATTCACTCTTTTTTGTATTGCACACTGTTACTTTCACTTACATTTGTCTTATTTTTAAGTAGGTAGATGTAGATTTTTATTTTAAATTTCAATAAATAATTTGTGTAAACACATTAACTTTGGACACTTTGGTTTTTGTAACACTTTTATTTATTACTAAAAAGCTTCTTCTATAAGTCTAAATGCGACTAAAATAAAGAAAAAAAAACTATTATTAGGCGAAACGTTTCAAGAATTTACTACGCGCCGCGCATCACGAACTACGACTGATAAAGCATTTCAAATTTTTCGCGCGGGAAGTGTCATAGTACCGTGAAACGTCCTAAATCCTTTATATACTTAGTGTTGGCACGCGAATTTCAGCCTAATCGCGTGGCAGTAGAGGCGATAAGCGTGAACGGTTCAGGGCACGGCGGGAAGTGCGGCAACGTCGCGTCAGCTGGCCGCGCTACTAGCGAGACGCGTTCGAAAAGGTCAACATCGGTTACTATTTTTTTTTTTCATCCCACCGGCTATTTTCGTTGGCTTTGTTTGTTTTTTTATCATTGATATATTGATTTTTTTTTAGCTGGAATGTGGATTGGAAATCATTGTGAGTTTAAACATCAGCAAAGAATTCCGGTTGACGCATTTAGGTATCGATTTTCATACAAGAATGTCTGTATTGAGTTTCATAATAGACTGCATACCTACCCGTTGTTTTCGTAACGTTGTTTGTTTCGCCAAAAAACCGGTTTCCAAACACAAAATGAGGCTAATTATCGGAAATATATTATTCATCAATGTGAAATTACCATATAAAATAATTTATTCAACAAAAATTAAATAATAAAAGACTATTGTTTTCACCGCGGCAAGGCCTCGGAACGCACGCGACGTTGCCGCTCATACCGTTCGCGCCATACTTTTTACTGTTTCTTAGCACATAGAAACGCTCATTACGCTGGCACGCACACAGACAGCGCTTATATTGTTGTATCCGCAGTACATAGTGCAAGATGGTATATAATGTACATTCCGCGACGGTAGATATGTAGGTAAACTACGTCGCTGTACAAATCAAACATTCGTGTCTATAAATAAAATGCAGACGTGTCCATGAAACGCGCGCATCTTCGATTGTTTCGGAAAATGATGAAATTCGAAAATGGCGGGCTGAACGTCATCGTGACGTGTGAAGTTTTTTTTTTTTTGCGAACTGACGGTGTTTAGTAGAGTGTGAGCACATGGGAAAGTTTTGAAATTCGAATTGGGAAAGCTAAATTCGGAAAATTAGGTCGATGATAGTTACGTTTTTATCGGGTATTTTCACATTAATGTTCGCGTAATTGTGTTTACTTACTTAAATTATTGATAGTTGTTTTATTCCTAATTCTACGGAGAGAACTATTATTTATTTAAGTTGAGAAAAAAATTTGCAAAACATCGTCTAAAACTAACAAGGACATCTCAACAATTACTACAACAAAAACCTCATTGTAAGAACGAAGCATAAAAAACAATTCACACAATTGTCGAATCGCGAACCCAAGGATGTTGCCTTGACGCGTTATCTAGATACACTGATAACAACACCAAACAACGCGGCTCCGTACGTACACAAGAAACTATAACGCTCATAAAACAATAAAAATTAGACAAAAAAATCGTCCGCAAGAAACCGCCGACATGCAGTTCCGTCAAATAGAATGTGTGTCATGACGAGTCAATGACTCCACTCTAGTACACGTAAACTTATACACGTGTGGTAAAGAAAATCGGGGTGGAAATCAAGACCGATCGAACGCGACGTGCGTTGCACCCGGCGGCTACAACACTAATAATTACGCGTAAACATTATCAAACGAATCGATTGAAAAAAAAAACAACGCGATTCCAAATTTGAATGCACACTAGCTAGTTACCGGCGCGACGGCGTACTGCACCTATGTAAAGTACATAGCAGAAGTGTGCCGCTCTGACGGGTGACGGACTGTCAACGCTCGGGCGTTTCCGTGAGCTCTCGGCGGCGGTCGGGTAGCGTCGCCGTCGGCAGGCGGTTCGGATACACGATTAGATTATGTCAAAATGATTAATATAAACCGGTTATAGTTGGGTCAATCACTTCGACTGGTTTACAATTTACAATGGCTGACTAGTTTTGGCGGTGCGCAAGTGGTTCCGCGATCTAAGGTCGACTGATAGCGATTGATAAATCTATTTGCAACTAAACGATGCATTCTCGTCGTGATTTGGAGGGAAAACAGGTTTGTAATACTCTAACGTAGTTAGAAATATGAGAAGAGCTTTGGACACGAGTCGTTTGATTGAACTTCTACTGTTTTTTTTTCGTGTAGACAGTGCTTTCTTTTGAGAAATCTGCTCAAGTGAGAATTCACAATGGAGCACTTTGCAAAAGTGGTGCTGTTCCAGAATTAAATAGGATATTTACCGATTTACGATGCCATGACTTGCTTGCCCTGCCACCTGCACATAACAGAAACAGGACTCCATAATAATGCCATACTCCTGTCCAATTTCTGGACAGACTGAAGATGGATTTTCATCGACACGCTAAAAAAAGATACTTCTCATACTACTTGGTCCTTCCCAGAAGGCTGACAGGGGAGTATGGTAGAAAAAAACGTGTGGCGCCGACCCCAAGTAATATGGGGCAAACGCAGGAACATGATAATGATGATTACTTCGTCTCAGTATGTGGTCAATACTCTACGATACAATGTGAAGGTTCAAAGCCAAAGGCTCCGCTGGTTTCTCCGAGGGTCTTCTCAAGAATTAAAAAGACATGCGACGGCCAGCATTCAGCAAATGCACAAGTGGAAGCTGGACAGCCTGATGATTCATAGAGCATATTATCATTCCTCTTCTTCTTCTTTTCCAACCCACAACATGCTTTCACTTTTAGCGTGTTTACGGCAATCTAAATTCAATCAGTCCAGAATTTGCCGCCGAGTTCGGCATCTTCAGTAGCGTCCATGAGTTCCTGTAACTTGCAGACAGCAGGACACAGGACGCGATATGATAACCCCAAAGAGGGGATACAAAATGTGGGTTTGTGGAAACGTCCTATACGATAGATCTAGACAAGATGGCAAGATTAGGTGTAGACAGGATTGTTCGTAGCTCAAAATGGAGTTGAAAGTAAAACAAAAAGGAAGACCTTCACAACCTCTTTTTTACGTAGAAATCCATTTATCAGCATATCACTTGGTTTTCTTTTACAGATAGCATTCATTCTCCTGCCCTTAACCCCACTTATTTGGTGCGCGTCTTGTCATCTTCTTCAGTCTGAGATGACTGAAGAAGATGACAAGACGCGCAGACCCCAAATAAGTGGGGTTAAGGGCAGTCACCTCTTTTCTAGCCACATCATCCTTCACACAGCCCACCCATCTTTTCATTGGTCTTACTTCTATCGTTGCTTTGAGTATGAATGTGGATGGCTAGAAGAGTAGATCTCGTAAACACAAAAGACAGAGAGAGGAGTAGCGACTGAAACCAAGATTGGTACATTTTCAGTTCAGGACCACACAGAACTGCTATCTTCTGTTCGTTCAATAGAACAAGATAACGTGGGAGTAATTTGGAGTATGTCAGCGTTCTCGCCTGCTTATCTTAAAGCAAATAAGGATTAACTCAAACAAAGAGTGTGGATGTGGAAATGCAGATAGATAAATGCTCCCAAAAATAATTGCGGTTACCGACATGGCAGCATAACTTGCAAAGTAAGCCATATTTGTCGAAAGAGAAGCTCTTAACTCCAATGGATATTGGATCCGTTGGAGTTTTGAGCGGACTAGTACCTACTAGGCCCTGAATTGACAAGCATGGCGTCAGACTCAGACACAGCATGGCGCAGGACCCATAGCGTCAGTATTTTACATGGAGCGACTGCCTATCAGATCTCCACAACCCAGTCAGCTGGATAATCCAGACTAATATCAAAATACATATTAATATTATAAATGCGAAAGTAAGTTTGTTACCTTTTCACGCCTAAACCACTGAACCGATCATCCTGAAATTTTGCATATACGTTGTCAGAAACGGACATAGGGTACCTTTTATCCCGAAAAAAAAGGAGTGTTCCCGAGGAAAACAACAATAACCTTCTTACGATAACAGATGGCGCCACGTGTCTTTCGAATAATGATTGAATTATATTATTACAAGCAGAGTACAACCCGAATTGATTGTCTAATTCTAAATTAACACGAGCGAAGCCGGACAAAAGCTAGTACGATAAAAACACAGCTAGAATAAATTTGTCTGAAAAGTGCGCCGGCGACAGTCAGTCAGTGAAGCATCAAAACGGCGACGAACTTTCTCCAACTTTCTCACTATTGTTGAGCAAATCATTTGTGCTCTGGATACGTAAAACATCACGCCTGAATTACACGAGAGTAAGCAGCGGTGTCTTGTTTCAGTACGAATCGAAAGAGATTTATGATACGGCTTCGTTGTGGTCGGCAATTATCCCACGTGATATTTTAAATATAGCCTGTGATACTCGGGGATGTAGCTTCTTAGTGGTGACATAATTTTTGGAATCGGTTCAGTAGTTCCGAAGTTATCCCCCACATCCGAACATGACCTCTCTATAATATACGTACAGAATAGTATAGTATACTTGTCAAGGAAATTTGCATCGATATGTCAAACTAGATACATACAGGGTGTAAATAGACGCTTAACGAAGCCGAAAGGCACTTGTTCTCCTCGTCTTTGCGATCATTTTTTTGTTCTAGACCATATCTGGGAACCTTCTAGTTATGGACAAAATTGGGGTCAAAGTTCCAATTTTTTTTTTTATTTTTTTTTTTTTATGGAAGAGTTTTACTTTGAACACATCCACAACCCCCGTACTATTCAATCCATCTACTAGCACAATGCTTTGAGTACTTCCCAACGAGTCCTACCGTAAAACGTGATTTTTCACCCCAAATAAAAGTTGTTTCCCAGCAATAATTTTTGCGTAAGGTTACTTAGTTTGATGTACAGAATGCTTGATTAACGGCTTCGTGAAAGGTCCGTTTACACCCTGTATTTTAGTTCTCTGTTTTCCCGCCAGCATATACAGAGGTTGTCAAAAGACATGTCGTAGAGAAACAGTGATACCAAGTCTCAGAGAGTCCGTCTAGCGAAATTAAGTATTATTTCTTCTTCTTTATCGTGTGGTTAGTGCCTAACCTGGTCTCAAGATTTTTAATGCCGCCCATGGGCCTCTGGACTTGGCTTTCCATCCTCCCGTCGAGAAATATCTCTCAGGCCTTCTGGTTTCCTCACGATGTTTTCCTTCACCGAAGCAAGTGATAATTATACAATACGCACATGAATCCGAAAAGTTAGAGGTGTGTGTGTGCATTAAGTATTCTTTATAGAGGAAAGAAGTGACACTTTTCCTCACCTTGGAATCAAACTACCCAATGATTACCCGTCGCGTTTCTGACCGTGACCACTAGACTAAACCGTCCGCGTCAGTTTTTTTTTTTTTTTTTTACAATTATTGTCAAAAGTATTCGTTAAGCCAAAATGAATTAACACACGTTTTTTATCTAATAAATAATGTAATATGTGATGTGTGTATTGTCCTTTGTGCTCTTCTATCTTAATGTAATGTCTTGTTAAGTATTTTGTGTGTACATAAATAAATAAATAAATAAGTAAGTATCATAATTTATTAAGGACTTTTCCAAGCGTTTTTCAAGCAAATTTAGATTTTTTTTTAACCAAAACATGAATATTATTCCGACGTAAGTGTGGGTTAGTTCGTTTTTACAGAACTCGAAAAACAGGTTACTTATAATTTGTTGGTGAATTTAGTGTTAACATGTATCATATCGTTTTTTTAAAAACGTTATCGATTCCCATCATCACTTTTTAAACAGCAGTTTCGGAGATTAAAACCAAAAGATAGACATTTGACACTTATTAGAGGTGTCAAGGTGAAAACGATTCATGTCTGAAGTAATAAATTATCGACATTTATCATTGAACTAGCCTATGACTTCGTCTGCGTTTATTTTGTACCAGCTTTTACCCGTGGGTGCGTTCGCGTTGAGATAAGAAAACATGCCACGGGACAACAATAAAAGTAAGCTTATATCCTGACCTAGGTCATAAACTATGAGAGTTCCAAATCCATTCAGCCGTTTAGCCGTGAAGGCGTGACAAACATACAAACTTACTTTCATATTAGTTTGTTTGTCTAAGATGACAGACAGACAGACAGACATAATTACTTTTGCATTTATAATATCAGTACTAATCGCCTTGACAGTATGAAAAATCGTGTCTCAATTAACGAATTTGTCATGCTATTGTCTACTTTTTTAATGGTACAGACGCCAGCACATAGAGCTACAATCTGTCAAATTTCTTTACAACATTTTCTACTTTATCGCTAAAGTATTAGGGTCAAGGTTGATTGGGAAAATTTGACAGTTCGGGTAGCTTGAGGAGCTCGTAGCTAAATAATAACAGCGGCTCGGGTCGATCTTTAGGTTAAGCCGTGCTTACCTAGGTTGGTCTGTGGATGGGTGACCACCCATTACATACCGAGTTTCCTCCCGTGCCTCGGAAAACACGTTAAGCTGTTGGTCCCAGTTGTCATTTGTAGATCTTTGACAGTCGTTACAGGTAGTCTAGTGGCCCGAAAGTCTGACAACCAGTCTTACAAAGGGGTATCGTATTACCCAGTACTAACTGGGTTGTAGAGGTCAGGTAGGCAGTCGCTCCATGTAAAATACTGGTATTCAGGTACATCCGGTTGGACTGGAACCCGACCCCAACAAAGTTGGGAAAAGGCTAGGCAGATGATGATTCTTAAATCGAATAACCCACTTCAAAGTACCAGGCTGTCAGAATTCAACAGGAGGTTTCTTTTTCAAGATTCTCTCGACTGTCAATTCGATGACGAGATGTATGAACATAGATGAAGTAAAATGAGTATGTAATGATCGTAGCAGGTCACGTTCTATATTTTCTGCCTCCACGGCAAATGCCGTGAGTTTGTGTAATAACAATAATTAGATCTTTTTTCTCGTGTGGTTAGTGCCTGACCTGGTGTCAGAGTTTTTATGCCGCCCATGGGCCTCTGACTTGGCTTTACATGCCGTCGAGAAATATCTCTCAGGCATGCTGGTTTCCTCACGATGTTTTCCTTCACCGAAGCAAGTGATAATTATACAAAATCAGAGTGTATTCGAACTTGACACCGGACCTATAGCTTTGACAGTCCGATTGTCACACCACTAGGAATACTAATACTTAGATCAAAACATAGTATAGAAAAAAAAAATCGAATTCCTATTTTGAAATAAATTCAAATATGGAACGATCATCTATCGAGAGGGAGCGAGCGAGGTTGTTGATTTAATTCATTAGCGGGAGAGAGACGGCGACAGCGGCGTGCGAGCGAGATAGCAACATAACGATGCGTTAAATGGATTGTACACTGTACGGTTGTGTCGTTGACTTTTCACGGTGATGGTTATTGGTGTGAATCTATACCATATACATATATCTATATTTTAAAGAGGTAAGTTTGTATGTAATTATAAAACTGCTTCACATCCGTGACCTCACTAATTCAGGTCCAGTTGAAAACCAGCGTCGGGCACTAGTTGTCCGGCATTTTGCTGAACTGGGCCTATTTGGCGCAGCCGTGAGACACACAGTGTCACACTATTTCATTTTTTTGTTTAGAATTTGTAATTTTTTTTATACTGTGTGCACTTGTGGCATGTGCCAAATAAATGTTCTTTTTTTTTTCTTTCTTATATAGGGGGTAATCTCGGGAACTAATGATCCAATTCTAAAAAATATTTCACTGGCGGAAAGCTACATTATTCGTGCTTGCTATAGGTTATAAATTATATTAATGTCATGCATATTAGCCGAGCTATCACAATTTTTGCAAGTTGCGGTCGAAGTACTGTATAATATAGTTAGCGATAAAATTGAGTGGAAGCAACGAAATTTCACGCGCGTGATTTAATCAACCTATAACGTCCCCACAGCTGGGACGCAGGCCTCCTGTCTATGAGAGGGAGTCGGCTGTAATCCACCACGCGGGCCCAGTGCGGGTTGGTAGACACATTGATCACACAAAGTCACATTGTCTACGAAGTTTTAGTTCTAGGACCTGCCGGTTTTATATTAGCAGTAGAACCGATGACCGTTGGGGTAGACGTAAACTTGAGTGGAGATCACGAATCGGGATGCGTTAAGTGGGATGCCTTCAGGCTAGGTGGAGCGACGATCTTCGCAGGGTGGCTGGTAGCAACTGGATACAAGCGTTGCCGAGAATCGAGTTGAGTGGCGTCCAATTGGAGAAGCCTATGTCAAATCGCAGTAAAATAATCTGGTAATGGAAATCTTTTTGGCAGTATGTACAGTCAAGTGCACATCTGAGGTAACACCTGCACTACGAAAACTATTGCTACAGCTAGGACATCCAGCATTCCAGCATTATGTCAAATTATTACCACTGATTAGCGGACGAAAACGATAAGTTCTCAACAAAAAACATTGACCGTCACGGGACGCCCGGCGGATGCGAAACATGAACATCTTATGTTAATATTAGAATCCAATATTAATGAAAAAAAACTGTAACGAAATATGAAGTAAAATAAAGAATAAAGAAAAAAAGTTGCAAAAAAAAACCCCTTTAAATAAAGGCCCATCAGTGGGACATTCAAGGCTATTGAAAAAAAAAACAATTTATTTTTCTTACAATTTTAAAAGAAACGTTATTTTGAAATTTTTATTCACAACAATCGTTCCAAAACAAACTTTTTTCAAATGGGAAAAGATTGATTTTACGTGGCATAGAGGAGGCATCACGTCATGACAGCTTCATGCCATCTTCCATCATACGAGTCGGTTTTACTGCGTAGGCGCGCATAATGTAGATGTCTCACATCAAAAACCTATTCTAATGGGTTCGGAATGACACAAAGTTTTACACAAAAACCCACATTTTTCAATGTTTTAACCATGAAGACGGCAAGTCTTAGCTAACCTGCTTTCCGAGGCACGGAGGAAACTCGGTATGAAGATCGACCCCAGCGACTATTATTATTTAGTCACGAGCTCCTCATCAAAAACAGTAAACAGATAAAAAAACGCATTACCAACGATTCCACGCACTGTCAATCTCAACGTCAAAACTAAACAGTGTATAACCCTCTTAACACTGAATGAGTGAAAGGCACCGGCCGCGCGAGCGTGACAGACATACGATACTATCCCGCGTTAGAGAGGGACAGCAACAGTCTGTTGACGTAGTACTAGATGAGATAAGGGGCTATCAGCAGTTTCGTGCGCGTTCCAACTGTTTTTTTACTTGAATACTTTTCTGACGGCTTTTTGTGGCAAGTGCATGGTTTAGTAGAGTGAGAGATTGTTACGAAACTGAGGTGTATGGGGATTGTGGGAAGTTTGCTTTATTTATTCACTAGTATTTCGCCCGCGACATCGTCCGCACAAATTGTGATGGCTCGGCTAATATGCATGATATAAATATAAAATATAGCCTATAGCACCCAGGAATAATGTAGCTTTCTGCCAATGAAATACTTTTTAGAATTGAATCATTAGTTCCGGACATTACCCCGTTTATACAAACTTACAAACAAATTCCTCTAATAATAATAATATTAGTATAGATTTCCATGGTATTATCAGTGGACACTTGACATAATTATTTTAGAGATAGACGCATCATACCTACTACATAAATTAATTTAGTCTAATTAAGAAATAGTCAGAAAAAAATTTCACAAACTACTCTTCAAAAGAACACTTCATAATGGGTTCAGTGTATGTGGATTGTGGTCTAGTTTTTACTTATAGGATACGCATGGACTGATTTAAATTCTTTTATTTCGCCGAGAGCGTAAAATATTTAACCTAATCTAAGTTTGTCAATCATTCTAGGGCGAAATATCAAGATGACTATCTCAATTCCACAATCGTCTGCGATGAACTTGAAACAGTACTAACACATTCCACTCGTCCATCCGCTCGCTTAACGACTCGCCTCCAACAATGACAAGATGCAAACGCGGCACGAGCCGGCGCATACATAGACAGCTCTCACGCACACAGACACGAATTATTATTATTACATGACAGGAGAGATAGGTAACGGTGTAAGTGAAAAAATTGTTTTCTTGTTATTTCTGAGGATATTTTGTAAATTGAAAATTGATTAAAAAAAGACACAAATTTATTATCATGAAAAAAAAAATCTTATTTTTGAAATTGATTCAAAATACTTAATAATATTATGTCAATTTAATCGACTCTAGATCGACCTGTAACACTAGTAGAAAAGATACTTCGATTTTTTTTTTCATTATTATTTTACGTAAAAAATACTTAGTATTTTTTTTTTTTTGTTTTTTTTAATTCCCGTTTGACAGAAAAGTGTCATTGAAGAATTTGTGGTGCTATTTCTTTTCCCTATACTCGTCCTTTAGGGACCTTTTCTCTTCATATTCTTATACAGAAATGAATTATTTTAATATAATTTAGAAAACATTTCAAAAACAAAAACTACTGCAACTATCCATTATTTAATCACACCAGTCCATAGATAAAAAATAATCGCATTTTGTATCTTTAATCTGTCACATTCAAATGAAAAAAAAAAAAAAAACAAAATAAAATAATCAGAAAATTCACTTATCACCTTACCGTTCGGCGTCGTGCGCCGCTGAACTCACCCACACAGGTGCAAACATCTTGTGTGTGTGAAGAGTAAAGACAATCAAACGCGTATGTGTGAGTGAGATGTCTAGATGTATACAGCGGCCAAGCAGTTATGATACTTGCTGGATTATTTTAATAGTAATGGGACGAAGTTTTTGGGGGATAATGTAAAACATCACGGAGCAGTACTTAAGAGGGGTCGGCAGAGGTGTGTGGTAAAAGTTCTTGGTTACAATTAGAACCGAAAATTCCAAGACATGTGACATCTACCAGCCCGCACTGGGCCCGCGTGGTGGAGCCCACTCTCCCAGCAGTGGGAACATTATAGGCAGATTACGCTGTGCTTTGGTCAATTTTGGCATTGATACCGTCTTTATATCATAGCATATAAAGGCAGCTCTCATGGTTCTAGTTTCCTATGGATATGCACATTTTCAGCATAGCGCAAGCATAATCAGCCTGTAATGTTCCCACTGCTGGGACACAGGCCTCCTCTCTATGAGAGGGATCGGGCTATAATCCATCACGCCGGCCCAGTGCGGGTTGGTAGATGTCCAGCGTCTCCGAATGGCTTTAAGACATTTTTTATTTTACAAATTTTTATTTTTCTTAATATTTTTTAACAAATATAGCCTATTTTAACCCTGTTCAGATGCTTCAGGAGCTCGTGGCTAAATAATAGCAGTCGCTCGGATCAATCTTCAGGTTGAGACGCGCTTGCCTGGGTTGGTCTATCGATGGGTGGACGGCCATTACATACCGAGTTTCCTCCGTGCCTCGGAAAGCACGTTAAACCGTTGGTCCTGGTTGTCATTTGTAGATCTTTGACAGTCGTTACAGGTAGTACCAGTGACCCAAAAGTCTGACAACCAGTCTTACCAAGGGGTATCGTATTAGGTAACTGGGTTGTGGAGGTCAGATAGGCATTCGCAGCTGCATCCAGTTAGACTGGAAACCGACCCCAACATAGTTGGGAAAAGGCTAGGCAGATGATGAATATTTTTTAACAAACCCCATTATTACTATGTTCAGATTCTTAGTCTGCTAATAAGAATTACCTAATAGAAAAAAACCTTATGTAATTTTTAATTTAATATAATACATATTATAAATGCGAAAGTAAGTTTATTTGTTACCATTTCACGCCTAAACCACTGAACCCGATATCCTGAAATTTAGCATATACGTTGTCAGGTGTACAGAAACGGACATAGGGTACCTTTAATCCCGAAAAAAAGTACTGTTCCCGAGGAAAACAACAATAACGTTCTTATGATAATAGATGGCGCCACGTGTCTTTCGAATCATGATTGAATTATATTATTACAAGCAGAGTACGACCCGAATTGATTGCTTCGCTAAAGCCGCGGGCAAAATCTAGTACTAAATACTCTTCACGGAGATTAAACCCAGGCCCTCACGCTCAGTAGTCGCACTTAGAAATTTTAAAGGAAAATTAGTTCAAGTATTATTTTCCTGGTACATGGGTACGCACGGCGGCACATGAAACTGTACATTTCCAGTATAACTTGGGCACGCTTTGTATTAAGGGTGTAAATAGACCCTTAACATAGCCGAAAGGCACTTGTTCTCCCCGTCTTTGCGATCATTTTTTTGTTCAAGACCATACCTGGGAACCTTCTAGTTACGGAGATATTGAGGGTCATAGTTCCAATTTTTTTTACAAGTTTTTTTTTAAATACATGTTTTTAATGGTATAACTTTAGTTTAAACACCTCCACGACCCCTGTACTATTCAATCCATTCATCAGCACAATGCTTTGAGTGCGTCCCATCGAGTCTTACCGTAAAACGTGATTTTTCACCCCAAAAAAAGTCGTTTCCCAGCAATAATTTTTGGGTAAAGTTACTTAGTTTGATGTACAGAATGCTTGGTTGACGGCTTCGTGAAGGGTCTGTTTACACCCTGTATATTTTCTATATAATGAGAGATCCTCATTTAAATTGCTTTTGTACAGCTCGATTAGCCATCGTGCGTACTGTTTTCGAATTAAAATAAGTAATTTTAAATAAAGGAAATTGAGCCAACTCTTTGCTAGAGATGTTTATTACTTGGTATAATGCCATTGAAATAACAAATCTATTGTAACGTGAAATAAAGAGCAAAATTACGTAATTAGTTCAATTACTAATTAAATTAATGATCATTCTCTACCCAAAACGAAAACAAGAATTCGTGTAGAATACTACAACTAAAAAACCCGACTACTGATAAATCACGCTCTAATTAAATTCGAGGTTTACAAGGTAAAATGGACTCCTCCTATTGTTGAAGTCGGTTAAAATGTAGCTTATGTTACCCGGGCCATAATAATGAATCGATTGACACCTTATTCATCAAAATCGGATGAATAGTTTAGGCGCTACGGACGAACATACATAAATACAAGCATGCATACAAACATACGTAGATTTTTAATATCATGACCCTACCTTTTTTTTATACAGGGTTATTTGTAAAACACCAACAACCTCGCAACAACAACATTTGTTCTACGGCTTTTCCGAAAACAGACAAAAAAAACGACTTTTCATACAAAACTCGATGAGCTGTTCGGACATATGTATGGAGAGTTGTTGCTTTTTTGGCTGTTTTCGGAAAAGTCGTAGAACAAATGTTGTTGTTTATGATGTTAGTTATCTACTCATGCGAGGTTGTTGGGTGTTTTACAAATAACCCTGTATATTGTACCTATGTTTCACAAATAAATTTGAATTTAGATTTTTTTGGCTTCGCCGTAGTCGGGTAAGAAATAAAACCCTTGAAATTGTTAACAAGATCTGATTAAACTATTATTTTTAAGAGCGTTAACGTCTTACGGCATTTCATACAAACTTCACAAGTGATTTTTTTTCGAAATTTCTGAACCAATTTTAATGAAACTTCGTACGCATAAGCAGGATACATAAGTCTAAAGATTTGACAGAGAACTTTTCGAAATGTCTTTTTTAAAAAAAAGATAATTGGAAATTTCTGTTTCTATGCAAAATCTAAAATCGGTCTAATTTAGCTGTATCACTATTTTTAAAAGTAAGAAAAGTTCTCTGTCATATCTTTAGACTTATGTATCCTGCTTATGCGTACGAAGTTTCATTAAAATCGGTTCAGTCATTTCGAAAAAAAAACACTTGAAAGTTTGTATGAAATGCCGTAAGACGTTAACGCTCTTAAAGTATTTTTTTTTAAGTAATATTCTTATAATAATAATAATTTCACGTGGACCAAGGTCGCGGGCAATAAGCTAGTAAGCAAATAATATTAAAAAAATATCAAAAGAATCAAAACTATCACGCTACGGTACCAAAACACACCTATATACATAATTACAGTACAGTACATAAACAGATATACATACCGGGTGTAAACAGACTCTTCGCATATCCGTCAACCAAGCATTCTGTACATCAAACTAAGTAACTTTACGCAAAAATTATTGCTGGGAAACGACTTTTTTTTTTGGGGCGAAAAATCACGTTTTACGGTAGGACTCGATGGAAAGCACTCATAGCATTGTGCTGATGGATGGATTGAATAGTACGAGGGTCGTGGAGGTGTGTACAGTAAAAATCTTACTTTAAAAACATGTATTTAAAAAAAAAAACTTGTAAACCAATATCTCAGTAACTAGAAGGTTCCCAGGTATGGTCTAGAACAAAAAAATGATCGCAGTGACGGGGAGAACAAGTGCCTTTCGTTTATGTTAAGGGTCTATTTACACCCTTTATACCCGTAAAATATTGAGAATTGTACGCGTATGTGTGCGAGCCTTAATTTAAGAGTAAGTTTGAAGATTTAGTACTACATTATCTTCAAGATATGTCGCAAAAGGTGCTAGCAGAGGAGATACGAGACCTGTGTTCGGACCTTAGAAAATCTTAAAAAACAATTGCGAGTCGGACTCGTGCATGAAGGGTTCAGTACCATCGTAATAGGGGAGCCCCCTTTACTTTTTACCCGACTGCGGAAGCCCAAAAGGAGGGTTATGTTTTTGACATGTATGTATGTATGTATTCCGTTTCCATGTTCCCTCGTAACTTTTAAACGGATGAACGGATTTGGATAAATTATACGTCGTTAGGTTCGTCTTGGTAGCGCGAGTATCACTGGCTACATTGAAAAATGGCGGATTTGGGGTGCCAAATCGTGGTGTTCAAATATTTTTTTATTGTTTGTTGTTACAGCGGCAACAGAAATACGCATTCTGTGAAAATTTCAACTGTCTCGCTTTCACCGTTCATGAGATACAGCCCGCTGACAGACGGACGGACAGCGGAGGCTTAGTAATAGGGGCCCGTTAGTTACCCTTCGAGTACGGGACCCTTAGAAGTGAAGCAGTAATAGTCTAGTGGTGTGACCGTCGGACTGCCAAGTCATAGGTCTCGAGTCATCCAAGACACGCACCTCTGATTTTTCGGATACATGTGCGTATTGTATAATTATAACTTGCAAAGCTGAAGCAAAGCGTGAGGAAACCAGCATGCCTGAGAGATATTTCTCGACGGCATGTAAAGCCAAGTCAGAGGCCCATGGGCAGGATAATAAACTCTGACACCAGGTTAGGCACTCGAGGAACTCGTGGCTAAATAATAACAGCCGCTCGGGTCGATCTTTAGGTTAAGCCGTGCTTGCCTAGGTTGGTCTGTGGATGGGTGACCACCCATTACATACCGAGTTTCCTCCGTCCCTCGGAAAGCACGTTAAGCCGTTGGTCCCGGCTGTCATTTGTAGATCTTTGACAGTCGTTAGGTAGTCAGTGGCCCAAAAAGTCTGACAACCAGGCACGTCTTATTAAAACTGGCTGACTACCTGTAACGACTGTCAAAGATCTGATCCACTACCGTGAAGGTCGCGGGAATCCAATGCCATGTGGGAAGTACAGGATCTGTCATTAGGGGAGGCTATGTCCAGCAGAGGACGGTGTTGCTTTGAATTATTTCTTAAAAAAAAAAAAAAACAATTTCCATAATTATCTACACCGTGATTTTTAGTCGTCTTACAAAGGTCGTCCACTCAATGTACCCGACATAAAATAGCTTTAGGCGCGATTTTTTTTTATCTTCCAGAATAGGTATAAACAAATTGTGATTGTGTGGTAATCGGTTGTCGTGGTATGGGCATGTGATGCGGAGGAGTGAGGAACATGTTGTGAGGAAAGTTTTGAGTATGAATGTGGATGGCTATAAGAGTAGAGGAAGACCAAAGAAGCGATGGATGGACTGTGTGAAGGATGATATGGCTAGAAAGGAGGTGTCTGGCGAGATGACGAGTAATAGAGAAGTATGGAAGAAGAAGACATGCTGCGCCGACACCAAGTGAATTGGGATAAGGGCAAGAGAATGATGAATAGGTATAAAGAAAATAATAATAAAAAGATGTTTACGTGTCAAACGGGAGAACATATACCCACCCAGCACTCGAGTCCAGTAGATCATCGCTCGCAACAGGGTGTTTTAACTACGTCATGCGTCATAATACTGAATAATATTTTTATTTTTAAATTATTAAAATCTCATAAATACCTGTTTTTTTTTTTATGAATGTTTAGTATTCATTGGATACATGAAGTGGGCTGCCGTTGTAAGACGACTAAAAAGTCACGGTGTATAACTAAAAATAATAATAAAAATATGTACAGTGTGCGATAGCAATTAGCTGACCCACCTTGACATTTTTTAGAAAACGAATCCATAGAATTTTAAAATTCTTTTATATTTTGTTTATTTGAGCAAAGTAAATAAAATATAAAAGATTTATTAAAATTCTATCGATTTTACCTTCACCGAAGCAAGTGATAATTATACCATACGCACCTGAATCCAAAAAATCAGAGGTGCGTGTCTTGGGTTCGAACTCGAGACCTATGACTTGGCAGTCCGATGGTCACACCACTAGCCTATTACTGGTAGCTAATACCAATGTTATATATGTATAATCTCAACACGAATGATGTAACCAAGATTTTGTAAAAATATTTTGATTTAAAAGTGTGTCCATGGAGTTTCTTGCCCATTCTTCTCAATAGAGATCTACGCGTGTTTAAGCCATTTGGAATTTAGTAGTAGATTTTCTCAAAAAATAATCCCCGTCCTATATGCATTCATCGATTTTTCATTTACATGCCAATTGAGACAGATAGATACAATTGTAACGTGTGCGAGAAAGATAGAGTATTTATTATATTATTAGGGGTGACTTTAGCCACCCTTCACTCACTCACTTGATGTCGATTTTTGAAATCAATAGTTCTTCTATAGACTTTTAAATTACAGTTTTTGGTAATAGAATTTTAATAATTGTCTTAGCTGATATTAGTGGATACTGGAGCTATGGAGCGCAGTATCTTAGGTGTAAAATTAACAGATCATGTTCGAAACACTACGCTGCGCTCCTAAATGCAAATCGTTGACGTGGCTAAAAAGGCTGCCCAACTTAAATGGGACTGGGCAGGACATGTCTGTTGCATGCCGAATGAACTGTGGGCCCGTAAAGCTCAGGATTGGTGCCCTGGGACAGTGACACGGGGTCGCGGCAGACCACGAAGGAGATGGCGGGACGAACTGGATGTCTTCCTTGAGGATTGGAAAGAAGTAGCACAGAAGCGTGAGCTTTTGAAGGAGTGGAGGGAGGCCATTGACCAGCAGTGGGAACATTGTCCCACTGCTGGGCAATGCTAGCTATAATAATATTAGAGGTAAAGGGGTTTGAATTTAGACTTTGTTCGTGTAGATATTTTGAAGGGTACGTGTGAGAAAAAAAAGATAGCCAAATTCCCCAGGATATAATCTATCTCCTTGCCAAATTTCATAACGATTCGATCAGCCGTTTAGTCGTGAAAAGGTATCAAACAAACAGAGTTACTTTTGCATTTATAATATTAGTATGGATGTTTGGGGTCGGCTTCCAGTCTAACCAGATGCAGCTAAATGCTAATATTTTACATGGAGCGACTGCCTATCTGACCTCCACACTCCACTCCTACAGGGCAATACGATACTCCTAGTTAAGACTAGTCATCAGACTTCTGGTAACTGACTACCTGAACGACTCTCAGAGATCTGTGACAGCCGGCAACAACGGCTTAACGTGCTTTCCGAAGCGCAGAGGAAACTCGGTATGTAATGGATGGTCACCCATCTACGGACCAACCTTGTCAAGAGCTGCTTAAACTTGCAGATCGACCCGTGTGGCTGTTAGTATTTGACCACGAGCTCCTCGCAGTCTCGCTTATTTATAGTTTCAAAGTTAGCTCGTTTGTTTACAATTATTTCGATTATAGCAGTACTATGGGTCTATGGTCTATATAAATCCTTAAGAGCGTTAACGTCTTACGGCATTTCATACAAACTTTCAAGTGTTTTTTTTTCGAAATGACTGAACCGATTTTAATGAAACTTCGTACGCATAAGCAAGATACAAAAGTCTAAAAACTTGACAGAGGACATTTTCGAAAAATAGTTTTACAGCTAAATTAGACCGATTTTAGATTTTCCATAGAAACGGAAAAGTCCAATTATCTTTTTTCGAAAAGTTCTCTGTCAAGTATTTAGACTTATGTGTCCTGCTTATGCGTACGAAGTTTCATTAAAATCGGTTCAGTCATTTCGAAAAAAAAAACACTTGAAAGTTTGTAAGAAATGCCGTAAGACGTTAACGCTCTTCATTCGCTAGTATCTGACCATATAAAAGAAAAACATAGCGTAATGCTTGGTTATGAAGCGGGATTTTCTCCTGAATCCGACAAATATAATACATACTAGTTGTTGCCCGCGACCTTCATCCGGGTGATATTATTATAAAAATATACAACTTCAAAAGTTTTCATTTTTTTTTGCACGGAACCCTGATTATTTTTCTATAATAAAAATTCTAAGTTACTCCTTATAACATCAGCACGTGTAGCATGACTACCGTAGAAACAGGACAATATGACAGATCAACAAAAGAAATCTGTCATTGCGTCGATTCTTCCGTCGACAAAACCCGTTCGCGTGCAGCTAACTGTCAATAAACGTCCCGTCAAAATCGGTTCAGACGTTTTGGAGATTAGCCGGAACAAACAGACAGACGACTAAACTTTAAAACATTGTTTTTCTGTTATACGTAAGTACAATAGAAAAAACAATAAAAGTTAAAAACCGTATATACTTTCATATGCATTCAGTAAAAACCTGATATTTTGAAATTACAAACAGACACGCCAATTTTATTTATTTGAATATGTTTAGATTTATTTCCTTACTTAATATAATTTACTTCAACTTGAAATTTAGTAACAGGAAAAAACTGAAATAATTCTTGAATCAAAATGGCTCTTGAGGACACTGTAATTTTAACAGCGTACATTTCCACGACATAAAAACTAGAAAAAAAAAAACCTAATTAAAAATGGCAAATTTTGGTACTAGTCAATTCACTCATGTGTTACAAAAATAACCTAGATTCCTGCCTACCCCCATAACGGCGATCGATACCGCCGGCAAGTACCAGGCGCTCATAAGTTACAGAAGGCGCACGGCACACGGCGGCGGTGGGCATTGCCTGCCACCACCTGTCACGTTGGCCGTGAACTACTAGGGTAGTATAAATACGTCAAATGTCAAAACATTAGACCGAGCTTGGGGGGGGGGGGGGGGTAAGATGGTAGAAGAAAGATAATAAACTGGCTTATACACGCGACTTGACCCGCGTTGAGTTCGGTAATTGTCCCACGGGATCGTAAAACGGGGATTAAAAGTATCCTATGTGTTAAATTATTAATCTAGATAATTATTTGGCATTTTTTAGCCATATTCGTTTAGTACTTTTTGCGTGAAAGAGTAACTAACATACATCTATCTATCCTCACAAACTTTCGCATATAATAGTCGTAACATAATATTGGCGTACTAACAATGGCATACGCTGACAATATTCTCTGTCTCGCTCCCCCTACACTTGCTACAATGAACGAGAATTTTATTTTACTAATTGTACAACGTCTGCGAGTTACTGAGTAAAAATCAAGTTATAGTTTTATCTAACCTTCGCCAAGGTCGGGAGTTTTCAAGCGGCGAATGATTTGATAATTGACGACTCTAATCCACGTAGTTTAAATCAATCAGCCTTATGATGTCCCCACAGCTGGGTCACACTTTTTTATGAAGGAGAGTGGGCTGTTATGCCCGTAATCCACTACGCGAGACGGGCCCAGTGTGAGTTGGTAGAAGTCAGATACACACAACAGTATTTTATTTATTACATGCATATTTAAAAGGCTTAATACATCCCATTAATTAATTACCCAATCAACACCGATAAATTAGTCAGAAAAGCGCAAAAAAAAATCCATTTCGATAAAAAGTACTAGGCGAGCAGCAATCGCCAGGTGATGCTGACTCGGCCACTGATGATAATATTTTTGTGTAGCCTCAGCATTTTTGCGAACCGTACTCGCTGGGGGTACACGATCGAGGGGATCTCGTATACTGCGACGAAATAAACTTGATACTTGAGTAATTAAAATCATTCGCGAAAATATTGACTTTTTTTTAACGTGAACAAAATAAGTTGGCAGTTTTTATTACTTTTTAGATTTTATTCTGTTGCTGGGAGGAAAATATACAGTGATGTCAGTCTTTTAACGCTTGAATTACATTGAAGGTGCCCGCTGTTGGTAAACATTTTGTGAAAATATGTTGAAAAACGATTTCGTAGCACGATGACTACTTTTAACAAGACACACGCGCCAAAATATCAATGTACAATTATAGTTCCTTTTATAATAATTCTTACAACGTCTTAAAACACCAATAAAACAGTCGTAAAATAATAAAAACATACTAAACCTGTCAAAAATAATAGAGATTTAATAAATATTTGACCAGCTATCGTGTGATTTGAATAGTAAATTAATCTGTATGCGTAATATGGTGACAGTTTATGTTAAATAGTTGACAAATCAGTGATAACGATGTGGGGGTTCGCATACATTTGTAGTATTGGAAAATAGAAATACTAGAAAAAAAGTTAAAGAAATATTTACTGCGTGATCCACTACTTCGATGAAAAGTATCCTGTTTGCCAAATATCGAAATCTGTTTAGCCGTTTAGGCCTGACAACGTGACAGAAAGACTAAAAAAGAGAGAGAGTTACTTTCGCATACGAACAGTATAGATTTAATCTATAAAATTAGAACCACTACAAAATGCATAGGTATTGTCAAAAAATTAAAGTTTTTAAAATAAAAAATACGATATCTCGCTCTATCAAAGTACCAAGACCGCAGCAAAGCCGAGGGGGTTGCAGCCACCCCTCATTCGCCACGTGCTTGCCACCCTCGCGTACATACCTACCGCTATGTACTTCTATATACTTAAATATAGGTTAGCTTGTCTGTCACTGTGTGGAGGTTGCTAACCACGTTTTTGAACTTACTATAGCTATATGGCCCTGTTGTTCTACTTTGGGTTTGGTAGAATTGTTGGTTATGAATGTATGTATGGTATACTCACGCCTTTTTCCCGTGAGGTTAGGCAGAGACTATAGAATGTTACGATCCTAAACTCTTTTAGCTACTAGATCTAAATTAATCGTACTAATATTTTAAATGCGAAAGTTTGTGATGATGGATTGATGTTTGTACTCTTTCACGCAAAAACTAATGAATGGATTTGGATGAAATTTTGAACACAGATAGTTTCTAACCTGGATTAACACATAGGATACTTTTTATCCTGGTAGTATGATGTCGTGGGACAATTATCGAACTCCACGCAGGCGAAGCCGCGGGCATAAGCTATTCATTACATAAATTGCTAGAAAGTCAAAACTAAAAGTACTTATTCAGTGGTTTCTAGTTTCAAAAATTTTATTGGTTCCATACTTGCGTTCTAATTAAATAAATACAGTAATTGTAGTATTTTAATTTTTGATTTTAATGGTATTTTTTTTATGTTAATTTTTATTTTGATGTTAATTTTTATATTTTTGATACTGATTCTAATGTTAATTTATTTTTTAAATTCTGATGTTGATTTCAATGTTAATTTATTTCATTTATTTATTTTTGTTTAATTGTACTGAAGGATCAGAGAAAAATTCATGCTTTTCGTTAAGCAACATATATTTGCCCTTTTAACGGTAGATTTATTGATTAACAGCCTCTGGCTTTTAGGCCGTTAGCGGTTAAAGATCAGGATTTTATTCATCATATTTCTGTCCTTCTCCAGTAATTATGTTTTATTCTTCCATTCTCTCCTGTCAGGCATCACTCAACATTCACTCTTATCATTTCTCACACAATCCATCCATTTATTCTTTGGTCTTACTCTCCCTCTGTCCACCAACATATTTCTTGACTGATGGCCTGGTGAAGGTCACTAGGAGCCCTTGAACTACACGGCTGCGAAACATTGTTAGAATCTGTGGGTACTTTAAGACCTGTATGAAGTATGAGGACATATGCAATAAGCTTGCGTGTCATACGATACTCATAATGCTGATTGCGAGTCGATGAAAACAGTATGCGAAGACGGTTTTGAAATATTAGTAAGGAAAATATGAAGTTACATAAAACAATATGAAAAATCTTTACAGTTCTTCAATTTGACACACAGCGAAAGAAGGAATTATCAGTTATTTAATAGTCATTTTAGTTAGGCATGCTGTCTTGAGGAGCTCGTGGCTAAATAATAACAGCCACTCGGGTCGATCTTCAGGTTAAGCCGTGCTTGCCTAGATTGCTCTGTGGATGGGTGATCACCCATTACATACCGAGTTTCCTCCGTGTCTCGGAAAGCACGTTAAGCCTTTGGTCCCGGGTGTCATTTGTAGATCTTTGGCAGTCGTTAGGTAGTCAGTGGCCCAAAAAGTCTGACAACCAGTCTTACCAAGGGGTATCGTATTACCCAGTACTAACTGGGTTGTGGAGGTCAGATAGGCAGTCGCTCCATGTAAAATCCTGGTATTCAGCTGCATCCGGTTAGACGGAAGAACTTAGAGGAAGCCGAACCCAACATAGTTGGTAAAAGGCTAGGCAGATGATGAGGCATGCTGTCTTGTTTTTCCACGTTTTACAACAGTGGCCTGCCCACCTGACAGTGGATACCGCTTCCTTTAGGCACCTGCAACGTCAAGGTATAAGCCAATGCCTTCGCGACTCCTAAGACAAAGTTCAAATGACTTACGTGCCTGTTATTTCATCGCCAACTATTTGGACTAATCAAGCGTCATCATATCTGCCTAGCCTTTTCCCAACTATGTTGTAGCCGAAGCCGGTCAGATAGACAGTAGCTCCATGTCAAATACTACCAGTATTTTACGACTGCACCCAATTTCTGAGTAATATGATTCTCTTTAGTGAGACTGGTTGTCAGACTTTCTGGATGTACTGTGCTGTATACAAATGACTTAGCAAGCGGAACATAGTATGTTATGTTATTGCAATAATGTATGAAAGATCAGGTCGCGATTCTACAGTATCTTCGAGTTGGTAATGTGTTGTATTTTCGGCTTCTATAAACAATGAGTTGTAACCGTAATGTTTGAACCACGTCGCCACGTGTGAATTTTAGTCGTATCAAAATGCTGTTTGATAAACATTCAGTTGCGAAAAAAAAATATAGTGTAATGTATAATGCAAAAGATTTTTAACAGCCATGTTATGTTGCTGCAAGGATCTTTCGGCGCTTGAATGACGTTGTTAAGAGGGCACTTTTGGTAAACATTTGTGAAATTGTCCGTGAAAATTGTATTAAAAAAAAACAAGATGGCGTCAGATTATGAACACGCGCCACTATCAAATTTAATTTTACAAAAATACCAAGGAAAAAAATCTCCAAATTCAAATGTCATCATAACTTTTTACAAAATACGAACTATAATAAAAAAAATACAACAAAAAAAATATTCATTCGAATTTCGAATCGTTTTGATCGTGGAGCGAGGCAGACGACACTCCAACCAAGTGGAGTTTCAATCTAGCTATGTATCTGAACCAGTTTTCGTCGACCTCTCAGTAGTAACGGTCGCGGTAACAGCATGGATCAGGTTGCGTTGGGCGAAGTATGTATCATGAACCAATTTACGTTGACCCCTCGGCAGTAACGGTCACGGTAACAGCAAGGATCAAGTTGTGTTGGGCGAAGCGGTACCAATGTTATACTTAGGTATGTAGGTACGGGGTGGGCTGGTACCGACAGAAAATGTGGTTTGTTTCAGTTTAATTAATATTTTTTGAATAATTTATTCAGGTTTTTTTTGGGTCAATGGTTGTTGTTTTGTGAAAATATAATATAATATTTGAGTAGGTTCACAGGTAGGTGACACAGGCGGAACACAATTTAAGTATGTTTTTTTAAGAAATTTTTGGAAAAGGGCTTCGTCCACGTGAAATTATTATAAATCTCTCCTATTTGAATCTGATTTTGTTAAGAATTTCAAGTGTTTTTTTTTTCAAAGCCAGTAAAAGTCCCGTCAAAATCGGTCCAGCCGTTTCGGAGATTAGCCGGCACAAACAAGCAGACAAAAATTTGTAAAACTGTTGTTTTGAAATTACAAACAAACACTTCAAAATTTTGATTATTTGTTTTTAAGTACAAATAAAAACTATTAATAAGAGGGCTAATAATAAAAAAAAACATGACAGAAAGCAAAATAAAATCAATAAACTTCAAGATTAAGACTGGTAATAGCAAACGAAACAGAATTAAAAATTAAACTAAAATTAATTTAGTGTTTTACAAAGTTTTTAAAATTAGAATACAAGAAAAAAAAATTATATCAACCATTATTAATATTCTATAAAATAAAATAAATTTTTAAACAAAAACTATCTACAAAAGAAAAATACACCAAAATATTTAATTACCACGAATATACTATCGCTACCAGCTATAAGTACATGCTACACTCACCTACATTTACTCGCACACACACACTAACACAGTTTTATGACTCGACTCGAGGCGCACACACACAGACGAGACACGGCAAGTCACACACACCGACGCCGCCATTTTATTTTATTCTTAGGGAGACTACGGTGGTATTTTGAAGTAATTTTTTTTTTGTATGATAAAGTTTAGAATATGTAGTATTTTGGATATACTTTAAAAAAACGGCCAAATGCGAGTCGGACTCGCGCATGAAGGGTTCCGTAACATCATAGTAGGGGAGCCCCCTTTATTTTTTTTTATTATTTGTTGTCATAGCGGCAATAGAAATACAGATTCTGTGAAAATTTCAACTGTCTAGCTATTACGGATCATGGAGGACAGACAGACGGACGGACGGACAGCGGAGGCTTAGTAGTAGGGTATACGCCCGGCTGCGGACGGTTGCAGTTTACTAATTTAATCTCGAAAACAGCGTCACCAAAAATATCGGGTCAAAAAATTAAAATATTGGGTCCAAAAATACCATAGATATTCACAAAATTTCATTGAAATCGGTCGGGTTCGGAGATTAGGTCGCGCTAAAGGAGCCCGTGGCTAAATAATACCAGCCGCTCAGGTCGATCTTCAGGTTAAGCCGCGCTTCCCTAGGTTGGTCCGTGGATGGGTATCACCAATAACATACCGAGTTTCCTCCGCGCCTCGGAAAGCACGTTAAGTCGTTGGACCCGGCTGTCATTTGTGGATCTTTGAAAGTCGTAAAAGGCAGTCAGTGGTCTGAATGTCTGACAACCAGTTTTACCAAGGGGTATCGTATTACCCAGTACTAAATGGGTTGTGGAGGTCAGATAGGCAGTCGCTCCAAATTAAATACTGGTATTTAGCTGCATCCGGTTAGACTGGAAGCCGACCCGGTTACCCATCCACCAGGCTAAACCTGAAGATTGACCAGGAGCTCCTAATCAAAATCGATTCATCCGTTTAGGAGCTACGATGCCACAGACAGCCACACGTTTCAACTTTTAACACCACTCTTTCTGCGTCGGGTATTAAAATAAAAACGGCCTCTGAGAACATTGAATTCTCCTGTAAAATTGGTGGCAATTCTTGCAGCAATAAGGTCCAGCTTGTTTCCAAATACCTTTATCTTTTAATCACTACTCTTACGCGGAGTGATAAAGATAGAGATCAAAAATCAATAGCCTAATTACGTTAAGTAATGAAAGACACTTTCATTTTGACAGTTCGACAATTTCCATTGGCTTGTTAACACGGATTTTCGAAGGCATAAGCATAGCGTTTGAAGGCACGGTTGGTGCTGTGGCTGAGGGATTGGCTGCTTCGCTGTGTGTCGTGGGTTCCGTTTCAAAACGTTGAAGGAAAACATGCTGCTGGCGATCACTACACCAACGAGCTAGTCTGTACTGGGAACCCGTGGTGGACTACAGCCCAGCATACGGGGTGGAAGGGACACCGACGCGAAAACGGTTACCACGTATTCAGCACATCATTCTGAGCCATAGAAAATTTTCATCGGTTATTTAAAAAAAAAAATTAGCTGTTCCATACATTTTGAACGTTCAGGTATTGCAGTACTTTGGGTAGGGCTCAATGTAACGCGTTCAAAACACTGTGCTGGTGGATGCATTGAATAGTAAGGAGGTCGGTAAAGTTATTGCATATAAAACTTGTATTTAAAAAAAAACTTCTGAAAAAGTTGGAACTTTGACCCCCAATATCTCCGGAACTAGAAGGTTCCCAGGTATGGTCTAGAACAAAAAACTGAATGAAATGACGGGGAAAACAAAGATCATCGATTATTAAAAAAAAAATCTGTTGTGCCCTACAAAAGTCATCATCTGCCTAGCCTTTTCTCAACTAAATTGGGGTCGGCTACCAGTCTAACCGGATGCAGCTGAATACCAGTATTTTACATGGAGCGACTGCCTATCTGACCTCCACAACCCAGTTAGTACTGGGTTATACGATACCCCTTGGTAAGACTGGTTGTCAGACTTTTTGGGCCACTGACTACCTAACACTGACTGTTAAAGATCTACAAATGACACCCGGGACCAACGGCTTAACGTGCTTTCCGAGGCACGGAGGAAACTCGGTATGTAATGGGTGGTCACCCATCCACAGACCAACCTAGGCAAGCACGGCTTAACCTAAAGATCGATCCGAGCGGCTGTTATTATTTAGCCACGAGCTCCTCCGTGTCCGCTGTGTCCTACAAAAGTGCAATACCTAAACGGTCTAAATGGATGGAACAGCTGTTTAAAAAAAAAAAATAACCGATGAAGAATTTCTATGTGGTGGTGGTGCTCAGAATGATGTGCTGAATACGTGGTAACCGTTTTCGCGTCGGTGTCCCATCCACCCCGTAGAGTGGAGGCCTGTGTCCCAGCAGTGGACTTTGTGGCTCATTACGATACAATCAATGTCTTTGATATAAACGTAATTTTCTTTTAACCGACTTGCAGTCTTACTTCAACTTATACGCAGAAATATTATCTGCCGTCAATGATCAGAAACTAAGGACTCGGTCAGAGTACACGCGGTGGCATCAGCGGAAGCGAGCGCGATTTGGTAGACGGAAAAAAATTTAAGTAAGTTCGTTTTTTTTGGTGTTGGGTGCGATTTCCAAGTCTGGTATATTGTGATTTTTCATTCCGCTGGTCTAGGTCACAAGCGCGACTAAGTTTTTATATAATAATATACTAGCTGTTGCACGCGACCTTCGTCCGTGTAAAATTATTATAAAAATATTACTTCTCTATTTGAATCGGATTTTGATAACAATTTCAAGAGCTTTATTTTTTTGCACGGAATCCTATTCTTACTCTTTAGGGTCAGCTCACACCGAGACGCGATGCTGCGCGCACAGTCAAGCCATTTTATGCTTTATCTCCATTAGGAAATGCATAGAATCGATTGAAAGACGCGCGGCCGCTCGCGGCGCCGCGAGACGTCACGCGGCCCGATTCTTTCAGACGTAGCGTCGCGTCTCGGTGTGAGCTGACCCTTATTGCACACAAAATAAAATATACAACCAAATTGCAATAATATAGCTCCCTAATCCTTAACCCTAATACTTTTTCTAAAATAAAAGTTAGTTAGCCTAAGTAGTAAGTCCCGTTGTAATCGGTCCAGCCGTTTCGGAGATTACCCGGAACAAACGGATAAAAATAAAAAAAAAACGTGTTATTGACGGCAATTATAACATGTATTCTGTAAAAAACCTGTTATTTTGATATTACAAACAGACACTTCAATTTTATTTATTTGTATAAATTTAGACGCTCCCGCGCAAGCTTGTCACTCAAAACACTATCTAAAGAAAACATAATGAACTTTGAGCTACTGATAAGAGATTGATAACACGGCCGCCAGACTTTATCGTCCGTGGTCTATTGTTTATGAAAAATCTGAGTTTAACTTTAATGCTCGCTATCACCAACACTAAGCGATGCCTAAATGTCTAAAATAAGGTGCTTTTCGATTTTCAAGGCTCAGCGTCTGAAGCAAAAAGTCCACAATTTCACGCCCCAGAAGTTTTAAGCAGATGTGCCTAATAGTACACCCACATTTCGCCGTTCAAGTCCCGTGTAATTGGGGGCGAGCCTATTGCCAACAACCGGGTACAAATCCAGACTCCGTTGCTACTACTGAGAAATTCCTGATGGGAAAACCCAAAAACACTTTGCCCGACCTGGGAATCGAACCAAGGACCTCATGCTCAGCAGTCAGTACAAATGACAGCCTGGACCAACGGCTTAACGTGCTTTCCGAGGCACGGAGGAAACTCGGTACGTGTGACCATCCACAGACCAAGCTAGGCAAACGCGGCTTAACCTGAAGATAGATCCGGGCGGCTGTTATTATTTAGCCACGAGCTCTACAGTTCGGATGGTCAGTCATTCTTTAATATTTGAAGAAAATATCGATCGTGTAAATAACCTTTTGAGAGCAGCGGTGGCCCAGTGCTGGAGACCCCGACTTACGAGCAGTAAGTCGTGGGTTCGAACCCAGCCAGGCGCATTACTTTGTGTAAGTTATTTCATCACCACTGCTCTCAAAACGGTGAAGGAAAACATCGTGAGGAAACCGACATGTCCTAGAACCAAAAATTCGAAGACATGTGACATCTACCAACCCGCACTGGGCCCGCGTGGTGGATTATAGCCAATTCCCTCTCATAGAGAGGAGGCCTGCGTCCCAGCAGTGGGAACATTAATAGGCTGATTATCCTTTGGAATTTCAAATACCGGTTGCGGAGTTGCAGTGTTTAGTCGAAAGCTATGTTTTGACTTTCGGGTGTAAACGGCCCCTTCACGAAGCCGTCAACCAAGCATTCTGTACCTCAAACTAAGTAACACTACGCAAAAAACTTTGCTAGGAAACGTAATTTTTTTTTTTGTGTGAAAAATCACGCTTTACGATAGCGCTCGATTTAACGCACTCAAACATTGTACGGGGGTCGTAGAAGTATTTAAAGTATAGTTAAAACATTTAAAAATTATAAAAAGCGTCAAAAAGATGGCACTTTGACCTTTAATATCTCCGTAACTAGAAGGTATGGCAAATAAAATACCGCAATGACGGGAACCACACGTGCCTCTCGGATTCGTTAAGACGGAACAAGGAACACGGCCTCCGAGGAATTTGATAAATAGGTATTAGAAGAAGCTTTATTATATATATACAGGGTGTAAACAGACCCTTCACGAAACCTTCAACCAAGCATTCTGTACATCAAACTAAGTAACTTTACGCAAAAATTATTGCTGGGAAACGACTTTGTCTATCGTAAAGCGTGGATTTTGACACGAATATTTTTTTTCTATTTTTTTCGTAATAAGGCAACACTGTCAGTGTCGCACACGGTGCTTCAACATCGATGCTGCGTCTCGTCGTGCGTCTTTGCGACAATCGCAAGCGATTCTATGTACTCCGCATTTAGTGAGAATTTCGAAAATTCTTTCACTAATGGGAAGCTACATTATCCCTGAGTGTCATAGGCTACATTTAAAAGGTTCACGTGGGTTAATGTGACTAAATAACGGAAGCGAATCCGCGAATAAAACCTAGTCTTTTAGTCATTTGAAAACTACCATCTGCCCCCGTAGCATGACCGCCGTAGACAAGGATTTTGTTGACGGAAGAATCGACAAAATGACAGATAGTGCAAAGGAATCTGTCATTGTGTCGACACTATCTGTGATTCTTCTGTCTAAAAAACCAGTTTCTACGGTGGTCATGGTATGCATAGTTGACTTCTGTCATCATAAACCGCCCAAGAGTCAGTTTCCACCAAGCAGAAATATCCTCGCGAACTTTTTTGATATCATTGAATAAAGGACTGTATCGGGTCAGTATTTAAGTATAAAATTGGGCGCTCGAGCATCCACGAGCACGTGCTAAGATGTCTACGTCGTTTCTGACTGACGGAAAATATCTGTCAGATCCCTGTATTCACAGCTAGACCGCTTTCTCCTTTAAGTGTCGATGTTATTTTGGTTAGACTATAAGGTCCCATTAAAATAGATGGACAAACTTTTAGAAATTATTCAGACCACCAAAATACGGACAATGGTAAAAAAACGCATTAGATACTTACAAGAAAAAAAATCAGCTAACGAAAATACTCTAAAAATGTTGGTTACCCAATGATTTTAGGTCAAAATAAAATCACTATTATCAGTGTTTTTTTTTGCTTAGAGATCTTTGATTAGACGTACTGAACGCTGTGTTAAAATATATGCTTTATATATTGATTTGCATTGGATCCCGCTGCCACCCCGACGCAAGTGTGCGAGGGAACACCGGTGTGGTTTTAGTCAATACGAGTCTGACAGACCCCTCCGTTCTCCCCAGGGCGGAGGACATCCATTGTGGTAATCCCACATCGAGAAGAAAAAAAATGATTGGGCCCAGTAGTTGGCCATACCGTGCCGGGACTCCACTAAAGTGAAGACGAGTGGAGCGGAGGGGAGACGTGTAAGAATCAACCAATCACATTCTTTGGAATCCAAATTGCGTCTCTCGTCTCCAATTTGGTGGAGTCTAACGAAAGGAAATCTCTGGAAATTTTAAGTCTTAGATATATAACAAAACACTAACCTGTCAACAGGCGGCGGCAAGGGCGCCATCATATGCGGGTGAGGCGGCATAGGTGGATGTGGAGGGTGCGGGTGGAAGGGAGACCCCGGCGGCGCGAAACCCGGGCCAGGAAAGTGCGGCTGCTGCGGCGGGCCCGGGGGAAACCCGCCGCCGGAGCCGGGCCGCGCCGACGGGGAGCCGAACGGGCCCGGCGCCGCATACGGCGGGCCCGCGAACCCCGGCCCGGGGGTCGACGGGGCTGGTGACGCGGCGAACGCCGGGCCTGCCGGCGAGCCGGCGGGCGGCGCGAACGACGCGAACGGCGGCTCGGCGTTGCCGCTCTTCCACGCCGCCGGCACGCCGCCGCCGGTCTCGTCCAGCGCCGGCACGCGCCGCTGCAGCCCCACCGACATCTGGGTACCAAAGGGACATGGTTAACGAAGAGTTACATTTAACACTTTATCTAAATCTAGAAAAAGTAACCTGTCTTTTATAGGTTTAAGATCATTAGAATCGACAATTTTATTCCTGACCCCGTAGCATGACCACCGTAGACAAGGATTTCTTTGACGGAAGAATCGACAAAATGACAGATAGTGCAAAGAAATCAGTCATTGTGTCGACATAATCTGTCATTTTGTCGATTCTTCCGTCAAAAGAATCCTTGTCTACGGTGGTCATGCTACGGGGGCTGGATGACATCTAGGTACCAGGAGGACATGGTTACCTAAGAGTTCTATACAACACTTAAAAACACATAGGTTCCTAGTACAGACAGGTCGGAACGGACCAGTACGGGTGAAATACTCCCAAATTTTGTGTATGCGCTCGCGTATAAAGTAACAGGAGCAGACAAACAGTAAATACGTTCAGACAAGATGCAAGGGTCCTATAATTGAAGTTCCTGCACTCATTTGCTCCAAGAAAGAGGAGAGAGGTCTCGATATTTTGGAACCTCATAGTTTCAAATAAATATTTGGTTTATTCAGTGGTTTCTACGGTCGGCCGCTGAGCAAAATTTTCGCGGTTGATAAAAATACGCGTTCTATTATGGATTCTTAAACCTACATATTTCGTTCACGTTTGTATTAGACAGAATCAGAGGACGTGGAGCAGTTCATTTAATCCTATTCAATAACTATTTCATGAAAAAGTCATTCAATTGGATTAAATGAACTTAGAGGGTTGTGTTAATGATTTTAAGGATTATAATTCTGTAACTACATACGTGTTACTGGCGCGATTCATATTTTCATCAACATAGAATTTTTTTTTTTTTTTTTTTAACCTGACAAGTAAAACGTCAGAAAATTTGAATTTCGCGGGCTACCCTGGAGCTTCCCCGGTCCGGAATTTCCAATCCTAATTCTGAGTACATATGATACGTTTAAATAAAAAAATAAATAAAATTTAAATTTTATTTTTAAAAAAACTACAAAGAACGGCGAACAAACATTTGAAAAGTCAATAAAATGACTGAGCCGGTTTTGATAAAACATGTCTAATTGTAATATATACACATCATGCCCTTTCATTGGATACCCCACTTGGGTCTATTTGAAAATATTCGATTATTCATCACCATTTTCATCCCCCATATCTAGTAAATGGCAGCACCGATTGTGAAAAAACGTATCTAAGAACCATCGCCAAAAACTAGCTTTCAAATAAAAATAACTTCATCCAAATCGGTTCAATCGTTTAAGAGCTACGGTGCCAGAGACAGACACACACACACACTGCGGTCAAACTTATAACACCCCTCTTTATGCGTCGCGGGTTAAAAATCTATTTTCAAAATCGGCAAACGTCATTCGAGAATTCAAAATCCTCGCATCACTGACAGCGAATCAGACGTACAATCGACGCCTCATGTTCTGTCGAGTTTATTGAACTATTTCTATACAGTTGTTACACAACTTTGGTGCAGCGGCGTACGCGCAGCTTACGTCATACACTCAGTAAATTGTATATTATTGCTAAATATAGAAAGTGTACAGTCTATTAAATTGTGTTATTTGTTTTTTTTTTTTTTATCTGATATGTGAAATAATCTGGTATTGATTTCGTGGTGGCAAAGTTGTTCGAGTTCAAGACCTACTATTAGGGGACCCCCTAAAAGGGCAACTAACAAAAGATAAAGAAGGATTAAGTGTCTATCATCTACTGAAGAAAAGCTGTAAAACATTGCGAGAGTCCCCTAGATGCGAGTAGAGCAGAACCGGTCGTGGTACCGATGCTTGGAGGATTCCTACGTCCAATAGAATACAGGGTGTAAACAGACCCTTCACGAAGTCGTCATCCAAGCATTCTGTACATCAAACTAAGTAACTTTACGCAAAAATTATAGCTGGGAAACGACTATTTAATTTGGGGTGATAAATCACGTTTTACGGTAGGTCTCGATGGAACGCACTCAAAGCATTGTGCTGATGGATGGATTGAATAGTACGGGGGTCGTGGAGGTGTTTAAAGTAAAAATTTTACATTTAAAACATGTATTTAAAAAAAAAAACTTGTGAAAATGTTGGAACTTTGACCCCCAATGTCTCCGTAACTAGGAGGTTCCCAGGTATGGTCTAGAACAAAAAAATGATCGCAATGACGGGGAGAACAAGTGCCTTTCGGCTTCGTTAATGATCTATTTACGCCCTTTATAAACGTCTTTGGGGTAAATGATAGAGGAGCTGCACAGTCTAAGATTTCTCCTAATTACATTGTAGTGGACTTCCATTCATGATAAGCATAAGCATAGCATAATCAGCCTATTAATGTTCCCACTGCTGGGACGCAGGCCTCCTCTCTATGAGAGGGAATGGGCTATAATCGACCACGCGGGCCCAGTGCGGGTTGGTAGATGTCACATGTCTTCGAATTTTAGGTTCTAGGACATGCCGGTTTCCTCACGATGTTTTCCTTCACCGTTTTGAGAGTAGTGGTGATGAAATAACTTACACAAAGTGTTGCGCCTAGCTGGATTCGAACCCACGACTTACGACTACTTACTCGTAAGTCGGGGTCTCCACCACTGGGCCACCGCTGCTCTCTCATTCATGATAATTACGGGTGAATGAGTGAGCGAGTAATACTGATAGTAATACAAATCTTTCTTTATCACGTGGTTAGTGCCTAACCTGGTGTCAGAGTTTTTATGCCGCCCATGCGCCTCTGACTTGGCTTTACATGCCGTCGAGAAATATCTCTCAGGCATGCTGGTTTCCTTCACCGAAGCAAGTGATAATTATACAATACGCATATGAATCCTAAAAATCAAAGGTGCGTGTCTTGGGTTCGAACTCGAGACCGGGCAGTCCGACGGTGTGCCCCCACTAGACTGGCGAATTCAAGACAGTATTTCAAATGAAAGTCCGACTGTACAGACGGCAGCACATCAAGCTACCTGAAACTGTCAAATTTTGCCAATCAACCTTGAACCTAATTGCTAAAGCATTAGGTTCAAGGTTGCTACAAAATTGAAAATCTATTTAAGAAATTTGACAGATCGATCAGACAGTAGCTTACTGTGCTGGCGTCTGTACATTAAAATAATCAAGAACTAATAAAATTACACATGAGAATTACATTACCAATGTCCAGCAATACACTTAAATTAAATAAAGTACATATTAATAATCAATAACAAGAGATACAGTACAATATTTGACAGTTTCCTGGTAGCTTGATGTGTTGTCGGCGTCTGTAAATGTATTTTATGTTATGACTGCCTCGGTAGTGTAGTGGTCGCAAGCACGAGTGTTGAGCATGAGGTTCTGGGTTCGGTCAAAACACGTTTCTACGGTGGTCATGGTACGCGTGCTGTAACGACTGTCAAAGATCTACCAGTATTTTGAATAAAGCGACTGTCATTATGGCGCAACTTAGTTACTGGCTAACACCGTAACACGATACGCCTTGGCAAGACTGGTAGTCAGTTCTGGCATTTGACTGCCCGTGACGACTATCGTCATTAACAAAAATCAGCTTTTCGAATTCTACAGAGAATTTCATGACGGTACACTTGACCAGACGGCGAATTGCAGGACCCCAAACTCGTGGCTAAATTAATAACAGCCGCTCGGGTCGATCGTTAGATTAAGCCGCGCTTGCCTAGGTTGGTCTGTGGATGACTGATCAACCATTACATACCGAGTATCCTCCGTGCCTCGGAAAGCACGTTAAGCCGTTGGTCCCGGCTGTCACTTGTAGATCTTTGACAGTCGCTAGGTAGTCAGTGGCCTGAAATTCTGACAACTAGTTTTACCAAGGGGTTTCGTATTACCCAGTACTAACTGGGTTGTGGAGGTCAGGCTCCATGTAAAATACTGGTATTCAGCTGCATCCGGTTAGACTGGCAGCCGGCCCTAACATAGTTGTGAAAAAGCTAGGCAGCTGATGAATTGCTGGACCCAATGTTCAATAGTCGCACTTTACAACGACTAAACCATTAAGTCAGTCGTGAAAACGTATCACACCTGTGATATTATATTAATTGTTACGCCCTGTGCCCGACCTCAGGCGACGCGTCGAGCGATAAGCGCGCGTGTATCCTTAGTATCGCGGTGACTATGCTTTAGGCAACTTATTTCTTTACTTATTATTTTTCGCAGTAGCTGTCAAAACGCGCTTCGCTTGAGCGTTTATCCCGTGGCCAAACGGTTAAGACCGTGTACGTTATTAAGCTAAATTAACATATCCTTCCTTGTGATGCGTAGGAGTCTACGCAGGACTCCAGAAATCCAGATTATAGTGGATTTTTGCTGACATTTTCAAAAATATGATGATACAGTAGTCACAAAGCATAATAACTGTGAAAGCAAATGGACAAGAAACTCCTCGTACACTCTTTTTAACCCGCGACGCAAAAAGAGGGGTGTTATAAGTTTGACCGCAATGTGTGTGTGTTTCTGTCTCGGGCACCGTAGCTCTCTTATTTGAAAGCTAGTTTCTTGGCGATGGTTCTTAGATACGTTCTATCAAAATCCGTGCAGCCATTTACTAGATATGTGGGATGAAAGTGGTGATGAATAATCGAATGTTTTCAAATAAACCCAAGTGGGGTATCCAATGAAAGGACATGATGTGTATATATATTACAATTAGACATGTTTTAACAAAACCGGCTCAGCCATTTTCTTGACTTTTCAAATGTTTGTTCGCTTTTCTTTGTTGCGATGGGAGTTATTTAAATTTTAAATTTAATTTTAAGCGTAAGTAAGTATATAGCATTACGATTTATTAATCCAAATTCATGTACATAGCGTTTTATTTACTAGATACTACACACAAGGCAGAGGGTCTTATCTTTCCGCGTTCAGAGAAACAGGTTTCGATGAACCAGCAACCTGTCGCTACTTGTTTGTTGGCGTTTATCTTTCGATCTAAGCTCCTCGGATTTTCTGCTATCCTAGTACTTTTAACGCCTTTGTGAGCCATTCTGGTCTGCAATGCTGTATGATTGTCGAGAGCAACCTTATGATTTGTTTAGTTAAGGATGCATTCTACCAAACGGCTCCCATCGGATCGGAAAGGATACGAACGGAAGCAGTGGCAGCCGATCGCGTCGCGATGTCGCATACGATCGGTTCCGTACCGTCGCTTGCGAACGTAGTCGTTTCGGCGCCTAGTCAAATAGTTTCATTCCTACCGTGTTGACAGCTGAAAGTATCCGATCGGATATAACGACAGGCGGACGGAGCCGATCGCGCGATGCAGCATACTTTCAGCTACGATCGCGTGTTTAGGAAGACGCCAGCGGTCAAGCTGCTGTGCGCGGTTTGGTAATATAGACTTTAAATACTGAGTACACGATTTAATATCGATTATAGATTGTAAAATCCGTTCGATGCCATGCGAGCTGTTTGGTGGAAATCATCCTTTAGTCGATGGATCGGTCATTGACGGAGTAATTGTGTCTTCTATCAATCATTGTCTGATGTATGTTTAGCTATTGCCACTGATTTCTGACATCGACGGGAGTCGGTTTTCACGTTCGTCAGGATAACACGTTTAACTAAAGGGTGTAAATAGACCCTCTCCATAACCGAAAGGCACTTGTTCTCCCTGTCTTTGCGATATTTTTTTTGTTCTAGACCATACCTGGGAACCTTCTAGTTACGGAGATATTGGGGGTCAAAGTTCCAAATTTTTCACAAGTACTTTTTTAAATACATATTTTTAATGTATGATTTTTACTATACACACCTGCACGATTCTATCTAAAATGTGAGGAAAGTTTTAGGAATGAATGTGGATGGGTATATGAGTAGAGGAAGACCAAAGAAACGATGGGATGGACTGTGTAAATAATGATATGGCAAGAAAGGAGGTGTCTGATGAGATGACGAGCAATAGAGAAGTATGGAAGAAGAAGACATGCTGCGCCGACCCCAAATAAATTTGAATAAGGGCAAGAGAATGATGATGAAAGGATCCCCTATTGGCTTTGTTTAGTCGATGGATTGCTCATTGACGGAGTAATAGTGTCTTTTGTCAATCATTGCTTAGCAGTAGCGAAGGGTCAATTTTTGTAAGAGGTAAGCCGGAGTCATCATCTTCCCGTCCTTGTCCCATGTTACTTGGGATCGGCGCAACACGTTTTTTTCTTCCATTCTCCTCTGTCAACCGTCACGCTATCATTTACTCCTTTAACTTTCATATCATTCCTCACACAATCCATCCATCGTTTCTTTGGTCTTCCTCTCCCTCTCCATCCATCAACGTTTATATTCGTCACTCTTTTAGTCACATGCGATTCGTCCCTCCTCATCACATGCCCATACCAAGACAGTCGATTACCTTTCAACTTTTCTGTAACTGGCGCAACTTTTAAACTTCCTCTAATATACTCGTTCCTTACCTTATCCATTCTTGTCACACCACACATCCACCTCCAGGAGATACCAAGAGGTAAGCCGGAGTACTTATCTTTAATGTGGTTTTATTATTTGACTGTACAACATTGACTGTGCCAGTTTTATGCAACCTTCGCCACTGATGCATAGCCATTGCCTCTGACTTCTGACATCGACGGGAGTCGGTTTTCGAGGATAACACGTCTAACTATGTCCATTTCAACCGCGCGGCCAACTCATAAAATTTGATGAAACTTTGCCAGGCATAGCATAGCATAATCAGCCTATTAAGGTTCCCACTGCTGGGACGCAGGCCTCCTCTCTATGAGAGGGAATGGGCTATAATCCACCACGCGGGCCCAGTGCGGGTTGGTAGATGTCACATGTCTTCGAATTTTTGGTTCTAGGACATGCCGGTTTCCTCACGATGTTTTCCTGTTTTGAGAGCAGTGGTGATGAAATAACTTACACAAAGTAATGCGCCTGGCTGGGTTCGAACCCACGACTTACTCCTCGTAAGTCGGGGTCTCCACCACTGGGCCACCGCTGCTCTCAGGAATTCAGGAATTATTGCCAGGAATTAGGGGTAATTTGTACTATACACCAGTAGCGAAAGGCCATTTTTTGTAAGAGGTAAACCGGAGTACATATCTGTAATGTGATTATACAGGGTGTAAACAGACCCTTCACATAGCCGCTAACCAAGCATTCTGTACATCAAACTAAGTAACTTTACGCAAAAATTATTGCTGAGAGTCAATTTTTTTTTTTGGAGTGACAAATCACGTTTTAAGGTAGGACTCGATGGAAAGCACTCAAAGCATAGTGCTGATGGATGGATTGAATAGAACAGGGGTCGTGGAGGTGTGTAAAGTAAAAATCTAACATTAAAAACATGTTGTAAAAAAAAAAACCTGTGAAAAAGTTGGAACTTTGACCCCCCAATATCTCCGTAACTAGAAGGTTCCCAGGTATGGTCTAGAACAAAAAAATGATCGCAAAGACGGGGAGAACAAGTGCCTTTCGGATGTGTTAAGGGACTATTTACACCCTTTATTATTTGTCTATAGAATACTGACTGTGCCATTTTTCAAAGGGAAGCCGGTAGCAATCGAGTTGTATGAAACCTTCGCCATGCTATACACTTCTCTTTTCCAGAATTTGTTGCAAAAAAACTAAGACACTATGACCAAAAATAGTTAGCCGCTAGAACCGCCACTTACCGTAGCCCTCGCTTTTGATTACACAGAAACTAAATAATGCAGATAGGCGAATGATGCATCAAAAGAAAGGTCTTAATTTGTTGTATTTGTTGCAAAAATAAAAAAACGTCGAAACGTAAATATAAAAAAAGTTATGTTATATTTAGTTTTCAGGTTATGGGTAGATAGGTATCTCACCATAAATATCAAATTAATAGAGGCTTATGTGTATGGACAATTAGTTGCTAATTTGTTGCAGCGAATAAACAAGAAAAATACTAGAAAATAGGTTCATTAATTTGTTTGTAGAGTCGATTTTAGTTGGCCGTTCTGACGGCAATATGTCTTAAATACAATGGCGTTTATTTCGTTATTAAAAGTAGGTTCAAGCTTAGTAGTAATAATCGACAGGTAACGTAACCTAAATTGGATAAATGTGGCGAAAATAACTGCAGAGTTCATATTTTTGAAGATATTTACAAAATAACAGAATTATGGAACTGTAAGAGAGTAGTGAGAGTGACCAATAAGACTTACCGCAGTTGATTTCGATCCCTTTGCCCCCCACTTTTTGGTGGTGAAAGATCCACCATACATGTGGGCACAACTCATAACTTATCACTTTTAGACACCTCGATTTAGTAATAGTTGTCTTGGTAACTCAGTAGTACGAAAATCACGAGAACGAAATCCGTACGACCGCACTGTTCAAAATCCAGCACGGTTATGACATATTAACAACAAATAATAATAACCCCTCGCACCAAATATTTTTAACAATAGTTTGGAAACAAAAGAGATCCTTTTTTGGACTAAATCCCATCATAAAACACCTGCGGAAAGTCAATGAAACGAAAGTTTTATCAGTAAATACTTCAAAGAATTAAGAGCAATAGAAATATTTAAGGTCGTTAACGTACTGCTAATTTTTTGAAACAACAATAATACGTACAATAAGCCAGTAGCGAAAGGACATTTTTTGTAAGAGATAAACCGGATTACATATCTTTAATGAGATTTTATTATTTGTCTATAGAATACTGACTGTGCCATTTTTCAAAGGAAAGCCAGTAGGAATTTAACAATGCAACTAACTCTAAAAACTTACAAATGCAACGTAATTTGTTTGTTATTATTATTTCTCTGACTATTACTATTTTATTATTATTCAATCACAATTTATTATTATTTTTTGTTATACAATATGGGTATTATGCCTGAATTAATACACAATTTATTTTATTTTATATTTTTATTACTAATGGTTTTAAGTTAATGGACCTACAACTTTGAACTAACCATAATAGTCAGATAAATAATAATAACAAACAAATTACGTTGCATTTGTAAGTTTTTTAGAGTTAGTTGCATTGGTAAGGTATAGGTAGATAGGTAGGTGGGGGAGGGGAGGCCTTAGGTGGGTGTAGAAGAAAGGCCATAAAATTGCAGTTAGTAACATTAACAATAAAAATAAAAAAAATAAAAAAGAATTGTCTCTAAAAAAGTCCAAGTTCCGAAGGTTTCCTAAATTCAGGCTGTAGTGATAATATAGCTTATATAATGTATTTTATGACACGGAGTTATATTTGGAGACTGCTTAAGAATAATGAATAAAATAAAAAAAACGGTCCAGCTCCATACAAAAAAATAATAAATCGCAGATAACTTGTTTAATAACAGCTTTATCAAAAAAAGTTCCAACACATAAAATATTGCTATTAAGTAAAGGAATAAGCCGGCATCTTTTTTTTTTCAAAGCTATGCTAGCATGTACCTACTTGATTTTTGAGCGACGCTAAGTCTATAGAGCTTCATTTTCAGCCCACCGTGCGGTTGCGCCGCGTGGTGACCACGTTTTTTTTCGGACAACCAGGTAACAGAACAAGCTTATAACTTAGTAATTTTTCATGATACAGTTTTGAAATGATGCGCATAGATTCTTTTCATAAAAATACTAGACACGTGTTTCAGGTTTCGCATATACTAAAACTAATGTTGTATAAGCATGTATTAAAAGAGGTTTGCAAGTTTAGATGTAGCGAGTTATCTTCGGAAATACTGATCTGTTTCCGAAAATTCTTTTACTAATAGGTGCTACATCATACTTAAATGTCATAGGCTATTTTTAATCATTTCCCACCATAACACGAGCGAAGCTGTGGGCAAAAGCTAGTTTGCGATTAAATTCGTAGCTATGAAAGATATTTTGTCATATATATATATATAGTCCTCGAGGAGCTCGTGGCTAAATAATAACAGCCGCTCGGATCGATCTTTAGGTTAAGCCGTGCTTGCCTAGGTTGGTCTGTGGATGGGTGACCACCCATTACATACCGAGTTTCCTCCGTGCCTCGGAAAGCACGTTAAGCCGTTGGTCCCGGGTGTCATTTGTAGATCTTTGACAGTCGTTAGGTAGTCAGTGGCCCAAAAAGTCTGACAACCAGTCTTACTAAGGGGTATCGTATTACCCAGTACTAACTGGGTTGTGGAGGTCAGATAGGCAGTCGCTCCATGTAAAATACTGGTATTCAGGTACATCCGGTTAGACTGGAAGCCGACCCCAACATAGTTGGGAAAAGGCTAGGCAGATGAGATGATGATATATATATAGTCCTCCTTACCGATTTCGGTAACGGCCTTTACTGCTATTTCCTTGCGTGTGTCCTTATATGGCTGGCCAGACCGAATTTGCTCTTAAATACCCGGTCGCAACTAAAGCAGTAGAGTTGACCGGTGGAGTTATAGGTGAAGGTGTAGGAGGGCTTAGGTCTCTTAACGTATTTGGAGCTTTTCGTTCAATGTATCGAGTATGTATTTAGTCATATTACGCATTGGAAAGCAACGCTGTGTATTTCCGATTGGCGATGTTTTTGTTTTCTATGATTTTATTTGATAGTTTCGCGTTCCAAGACCGACCATTCGCACAACTGTTGGTAAGCAATGATGTAAAAGCTGGTGGTGGTCGCTTGCTTAGAGATAACCTCTTTACTTGATTGTGGCGACTCATAAGGTCTAATAACTTATTTCCAGAATGTCAAAGTCGTTTCAAATAATCTGATTGTTTTTTTTTTTTTGTTATTTGTCAACCAATCCATAGCGGGTGGTAAATTGAGCCAAGTGCGCGTTGGACTCGCCCATGAAGGGTTCCGTACCATCGCGGTATTTATTTTTATTACAGCGGCAACAGAAATACACATTTTGTTAAAATTTCAACTGTCTACCTATTATGGATCATGAGATACAGCCCGCTGACAAACAGACGGACGGACGGACGGACAGTGGAGGCTTAATAATAAGTTTCCGTTGGTTACCCTCCGGGTACGGAACCCTGAAAAACTGATTTCTGACTATCAGTTAGATAAATCAGAGCATATTTAAAAGACATTTTCGACAATCGTTTTCGTTGATAAAATATTACTTTACCTAGGGCATTGGTTACATTCTTTACACACTACAAGTAGCTGTCAGTGGGTATTAAAGTTCCTTCCGTCCGTTCACCACACCATTTTTTTTTAGGGACAAGCCCGTCCACACTATTCCCAAACCACTGCAACTCCTGTGCGCCAGAACCAACAGTGGCGACCACCAGAAAAGCGCCGAGACAATGAAGCTCGACGAAGTCCCAGAGAAACAATTTAACTGTCTTGGATCCCGCAACGAAATAGCGGAAGAGTAGGGAAAAATATACCGGGTGTAAACAGACCCTTCACATATCCGTCAACCAAGCATTCTGTATATCAAACTAAGTAACTTTACGCAAAAATTATTGCTGGGTATCCACTTTTTTTTTTGGGGTGAAAAATCACGTTTTACGGTAGGACTCGATGGAAAGCACTCATAGCATTGTGCTGATGAATGGATTGAATAGTACAAGGGTCGTGGAGGTGTGTAAAGTAAAAATCTTACATTAAAAACATGTATTTAAAAAAAACTTGTGAATAAGTTGGAACTTTGACCCCCAATATCTCCGTAACTAGAAGGTTCCCAGGTATGGTCTAGAACAAAAAAGTGATCGCAAAGACAGGGAGAACAAGTGCCTTTCGGATGTGTTAAGGGTCTATTTACACCCTTTATACACATATCACCCAAATCATTTGCAAATATATCTTACTAACTATCATTAGCCAGGTTACCGTTTCGCACAACCAGATATACCATTTAAAATACCAGGAGAGCATAACAGCCCAGATGATCGCATCGGGGATCTCTCGTGCCAACTTATGGACTTACTACTGATCTGATACCGAAAATTCTTTTAATAATGGGAAACTACATTATCTCCGAGGATCATAAGCTAAAACGGACCCTTCACGAAGCCGTCAACCAAGCATTCTGTACATCAAACTAAGTAACTCTACGCAAAAATAATTGCTGAGAAACGCCTTTTTTTTTGGGGCGAATCACGTGTTACGGTAGGACTCAATGTAACGCACTCAAATCATTATGCTGATGGATGCATTGAATAGTACAGGGTCATGAAAGTATTTCAAATAAAGTCATAACATTAAAAACATGTGTTTTTACAAAAACTTGTGAAAAAGTTACGACTTTGACCTCCAATATCTCCGTAACTAGAAGGTTCCCAGGTATGGTCTAGAAAAAAAAATGATCGCAAAGACGGGGAGAACAAGTGCCTTTCGGCTTCGTTAAGGGTCTTTGTACACCCATTACTTACGACATTCCCATGGGATCATAAGGCGAGTGAAATCGCGGGCAAAAACTACTTCAAACAGGACCCTCAAAAAAAAAAAAAGAATCATGGAAAAAGTTCATCCAATTGATTCCAAATACTAAGAATCAGTTGCCAGGTTACGTCTACCTAAACCTATCTGGTTTAGGTAGACGTAACCTGGCAACTGATTCACATAAATTGGAATACCAGGAGTGAATAGCGGCCGAGGCGATTGCATCGAGGATCTCTCGCGTGCCAACTTATCGCGTGGCTATATTTAGGGCGAGAACTTTCAACAGACGTGCAGGTGGGACTGTTGTTCGACAAATTGGAGAACACCCATGTATTGAGGAGCTCTTTTAGCCGACTACGGCGAAGCCAAAAGGAAGGGTTATTATTTTAGCAGTCTAAGTATGTATATATTGTATAACGGGCTGGTGTCCGCAACTCCACGTCAAAGCGCGTATTTTGCGTGCGGAAGTATGTGTGTATTTACGTATGTTCCTCCGGGTAACATAGGCTACTTTTTAACCGACTTCAACAATAGGAGGAGTCGATTTTACCGTGTAAACCCGAATTCAAATAGAGCGTGTTTTTTCAGTTATCGGGTTTTTTAGTTGTAGTATTCCACAAATTCTTGATGGTTGGTAAATTGTACTTGCTTTCATTCTTATCCCAAGACCTGGTCCGGTCCCGGGTCTACCTGGACAAAGTGACATCCTTTCAGCGATATAACGATGACCTTCGTCCGTGAACTTATTAAATTACATACAATTTTCCCCGTTTTTGCAACTATTTTCATTGATACTCCACTCCTATTGGTCGTATCGTGGTGTTCTATAGTCTATAGCCTACCTCGATAACTGGGCTATCCAACACTAAAAGAATTTTCAATTCGAACCAGCAGTTCCTGAGATTAGCGCGTTCAACCAAACAAACTCTTCAGCTCTATAATATTAGCAGATTGACATAGGCTATCGAAAGGCTTTGCCAAACCAGTTTAGAGTCGTCGTCTTTGCTAGATATCTAAGCCCTAAGATCTTTGCATATTCCGGAAACTGACAGTTCTTTCGTCAGCTCTAGGCTCTAGTTGATGAAGAGCTTTCAGGTCCACAACCAGGGTTTCGTTAAAATCCCCCAAATTTAAATTACCCGCAGCAGTCGTGCTTGCTACCACTGGACCAATGCACAGTGGTCCCGCCATTGGTAATAGGGCTGAAATGTCGATGGTTAAATTATGATGTCCAGGATACACAAATAACTCTTCTACCCCCAAGTTTAAAACAAATTGCAATAACATATATGGAACATTTAGTGCACCCGAAGTAGTTGTGCACACTTCATTAGTGCTCATTAGTGTTATCTTTACGCCGAAATTTCTATTGTTTTCTAAGTGATGTTTTTCTCGGAAATTGATTGTTTGTGATATTGTTGTGCCATGGATATTAAAAAAGAAGGTATGTTTGACATTTTTAATTCTATTGTGTTTACTTTAACCCTGTCATTATCGGTAACCAGCACCGTCAAAGAGAGACTTCTGATTTCTTTGTTTTTTGCCTCTTTCCCATATTCAATTAGACTTTTACTTAGGAAGGAACGAATCGCCAAAGATGAAACATACAGGGTGTAAACAGACCCTTCACATAGCCATCAACCAAGCATTCTGTACATCAAACTAAGTAACTTTATGCAAAAATTGCTAAATTATATTAATTTACCACTAAGACCAGGTGGCCTACCAAGACGTCTTAAAGCAGGAGTAATTCCAGTGTGGGAGAGAGATGGCGCTAGACGACCTGTATAGCTCTGTCTCTTATCACTCCCAGATTGCACACAAATCTATTGCGTTTTGCGCTAAAATTATTTGTAACTTATTTTGGTCTGTCTCTGTCATCTTCAAATTAACAACGGACAGAAACAGGACGATACTTTTATTCGTTTAGCGCTACTTAAACATATTCAGTCATTTGTCAATAGGTTGTACTGTCCTTATGTGCGGCACTGTTGTGACAGGCAAGTTACATATATATATAAGGTCTATCTTTTCATACACAAAATATTTTAAGAGTAACTTCTATAAGTCGTAAAGTCGCCATAGCAACGAAAAAAAAAAATTATCTCAGTGTTTTTTTTTTTACAAAATTATTATAATTCTAAATTTTTTTGAGACTTTTTGCATAAAACCTTTACTCCCATATTCTAACAATGACAGTAGGTAAATACGACGTAGTAAACTACCGTATGGATGCTTAAAAATAAGGAGCCAGTATTTATTTTGTGGGTCAAGTAATTTTAAATTATTTATTTTTTATAAAAAAAATATACTCAGATTAAAAAAAAATCATTTGAAATGGCTTTGTTATAGCCGTTAGATGATTCCCTGAAAATATTTCGTGTATGAATAGTGAGACCCTATAGTGTCGCACGTAAGAGACTAATGTAATTAATTATTAGTGTAACTTATTTGTATGTGTTGTTGTATATGTATTTATGTATATAATGTAAGATGTTTTTAATAGTGGTTATGAACCTTGAAATAAATGAATTTTTTTTTGTTTGTTTTTTAATTTGAGTGTTTTTTTTTTTCAGTTTTAACCATCAATTCTTTAATCTCTTCCTATTTTTGTATTGTATTATTGCTGTAAAAATACCCTTAATAAAGCCGAAAGGAGCACATTACTGCGAATATTTTTTTTTGCTCTGGATATTACCTGGGATACCTTCCAGTTACTAATATTGGAAATCAAAGTTCTAACATTATTACGTTTTTTTTTTTAAATACAAGTTTTTAATGTTATAACTTAAATACCTCCATCACCCCTATTCTATTCAATCCATCCATCAGCACAATGTTTTGAGTGCGTTACATTGAGTACTACCGTACACCGCGATTTTTCACTCCCAAAAAAAAAAAGTCGTTTCTCAGCAATAATTTTTGCGTAAAGTTACTTAATTTGACGAACAGAATAGTGGCAAAGGGTCAATTTATGTAAGAGGTAAGCCGGAGTACATATATTTAATGTGATTATATTATTTATCTATAGAGTACTGACTGAACCATTTCACAAAGGGTATATTCTGTTTCTGTAGGAATCGAGTTGTAAGGAACCTTCGCCACTGGTACAGAATATACCTTCTTAGATTCATGCCCGCCTAGTACTGTTCGTAAGGTTACTGCCCATAACTAACACAACTGTACTAACACCACTCGATCCCATGCAATATTTTTGAGTAATATTTTATTACTCAAAAATACGGTGGGGCCAACAGGAACAATTTTTAATTATTTTAATCAATTCTCGCTGGACCCACCATTGGGTAAGTTACTTAGTTTGATGTACAGAACGCTTGGTTAGCAGCTTCGTATAGTGTTCCTTTACTTACACCTTGTATTGGGCAGGGGTCCTTAACTCCGCGTCCAAAACGCGTATTCTCTCCCGATTCTTCTCTTATAGACATTAATTATATCTTCGTATACCAAATTAATTGCACAATTGTAAAAAAAAACCAAACGTTTACTTCAATACAAATACTAGCGCCGTTTTAACGTTCTTAATGATAAAATCTGTTTCGCGGGACTAAATTTTTGCAGTGCAGGTAGTGGGTGAGTCATACCGACCTTCAAAGTGTTACATTATTACTTATTGTTTCAACTTATGCTTGCCTGGTAGTTTTGGGTATTTGCGTAAACCTTTTAACCCGTAATTTGGCAAGAATATTTTGTCTGAGGAGATAAATAGAGACCGTGGGATCCGAGAGCTCACAGCCTTTTCAAGGAAATTCGAAAACCCCCCTTTTTTCTGATGGGATATCATCAAATGACCCCCCCTCCCCCACTCTGGGCGGAGCGGAAGGTAGTGTCAGACTGCTACTGACTAAAACCCACCCTTGTTCCTTCTTTGCTCTTTGTGTTCCAGGGCCACGGTATCTCTTTCGAACAGTCCCGCAGCCCTGGATTCCAAAACGCTTAGTTGACACTTCCCGTGACCCAAGGGCTGGCTTTTACTTTGGCTAAGAGCTTAGCTTTGCCATACAACGTGGCAACGCCGCCAGTCTCTTCGGGACATTACCAGCTGACAGCGTTGAGGAGGAGTTTTGTGACGCCATTTTTATTTCTAAGTTAGTTGTTACATAAATGAAAGTTATTTTGGTCCATAGAGAAGTGTGAAGAAGAAGACATGCTGCGCCGACCCCAAATGAATTGGGATAAGGGCAAGAGAATGATGATGATGATGTGACCCCAGAGATAATTTATCTGCTGAATTGGCTCAGATAAAGATATTTTTAGGAAGAAGGAGAAACGATGCACAGCCTGACAAATGCTTGCACTGGCTCGACAGGTCCTCTCAAATCTGTGCGGTGCTTTCCTCAAAAGACCACCTCAGACACTTATCTGCGTATTCCCCACGTGAGTTGACCAAGATTATATCTTGACCTTAAAAGAGACTTTGACCTCAGGAAGTAGCATGTCCTGTGCAAGTGTGCAGCTAGTCCCGTACCACATTGCTGAATTAGGAACATTTTAACCAGGGCATGAGATATGCTCGATTTCACCGACGGTAGCCGACAGTTGAGTGGAATTCCACTCTTTTCTTTATGTGTGGTTAGTGGCCTAACCTGGTGTCAGAGTTTTTATGCCGCCCATGGGCCTCTGACTTGGCTTAGCAATGCCGTCGAGAAATATCTCGCAAGCATGCTGGTTTCCTCACGATGTTTTCCTTCACCGAAGAAAGTGATAATTATACAATACGCACATGAATCTGAAAAATCTGACTATTCCACTGTTGGAATTTCAACTCTGCGCGCTGAATCCATCGTAGAAAACTCCAAAAGAGCGATTATTTTAAGTATTTATTTTGGTGTCTGTTAGTATTAGTGAAAAATTAGGGGATTATTATTATTATACAAGGTGTAAACAGACCCTTCACGAAGCCGGCAACCAAGCCTTCTGTACATTAAACTAAGTAATTCTACGAAAAAAATATTGCTGGGAAACGACCTTTTTTTTTGGGAGCAAAATCAGGGATTACGGTAAGACTCAATGTAGCACTCATACCATTGAGTGCTGATTGATGGATGCCTTTAATAGCGTCATGGAAGTATTTAAAGTAGAGTTAGCATTTAAAACATGTTTGAAAAAAAACTTTTAAAAAAAGTTGGAACTTTGACCCCCAATATCTCGGTAACTAGAAGGCTCCAAGATATGGTCTAGAACGAAAAAATGATCGCTATGACGGGGAGAACAAGTGCCATTCGGCTTCGTTAAGGGTATTTTTACACCCATTATAGTTCGTTCCGTTACAAAAGAAGAACTAAACGCTGGTCAATAACAAACGGCACCTACTTATTCCCTCTTCGGTCTCGAGAATTTATAACAACAAGGGTCACAGAGACAAAAAAGCGACCCAAACGGGTTTCAAGCCAGAGCTAGCTACCAACATGTCCAATATTTAAACGATTAGTAGTTTCGATTTTAATACCAAAATCAGAGTTGTTACCAGAAATGATAATCTTTTGGCTTATGTTAAGAGCGTTAACGTCTTACGGCATTTCATGCAAACTTTGATTTTTTTTCGAAATGACTGAACCGATTTTAATGAAACGTCGTACGCATAAGCAGGATACATAAGTTTAAAAACTTGACAGAGAACTTTTCGAAATGTCTTTTAATAAAAAAGATAATTGGAAATTTGTTTCTCTGGAAAATCTAAAATCGGTCTAATTTAGCTGTAACACTATTATTCGTAAATGTTCTCTGTCAAGTTTCAGGCCTCTCAACGCAACGTATTCCGGTTCGCGGTCGCCACTCCAGAACTTTTCGGCCCCATCGGCCATTCGTTCTGCGAGCAATGTGCCCTGCCCACTGCCACTTAAGTTTGGCTATGGCTTATGCTGTACTCAAAACAACTCCACCAGTCCCTTACTTCTCTGAACCTGTCCTCTAACACCTACCACCTGCTGCAGAAGGCAGTGATACTAAACACGTGCAGACTAGTGAGGAAATTCCTACAATGTGAATCAGACAACCCGCACCAACATATCCACGTAAACATACCCTCATCTCTCTTTGAAGCTACAATTCAAAACCGTAATGTACCAATTACTACCTCTGTAACTCTTAACCCAACTGATAATCACTTGGCTTAGCCCCGTGCCATCAGCAAATTTCTGGCTACCCGGCTAGCTGAGCAAAATAAACGCATAGAAAAATAATAATACTAGTTTTTGCGTGCGGCTTCGAGCGTGCGGATGTCGGAAATTGTCCAAGGAAACGAACTGTTGTGATGTAAAGCATGCTGTGCCTGTCTTTAACATGACCGCATTGACGGGGTAATCTATACTAATATTATAAAAAGGTAAGCAGTGACAGCCTAGTGGTGAGACCGTCGGACTGCCAAGTCATAGGTCTCGAGTTCGAACCCAAGGCACGCACCTCTGATTTTTCGGATTCATGTGCGTATTGTATAATCATCACTTGCTTCGGTGAGGGAACACATCGTGAGGAAACCAGCATGCCTGAGAGATATTTCTTGACGGCATGTTAAGCCAAGTCAGAGGCCCATGGGCGGCATAAAAACTCTGACACCAGGTTAGGAACTAACCACACGAGAAAGAAGAAGAACAGGTAATGTTTGTATGTAGGGAGTAATCTTTGGAACTACTGATCATCATCATCTGCCTGGCCTTTTCCCAACTATATTAGGGATGCAGCTGAATACCAGTAGTAAGAGCGACTACCTATCTGACCTCCACAACCCAGTTAGTACTGGGTAATATGATACCCCATGGTAAGACTGGTTGTCAGACTTTTTGGGCCACTGACTATCTAACGACTGTCAAAGATCTACAAATGACAGCCAGGACCAACGGCTTAACGTGCTTTCCGAGGCAAGGAGGAATCTCGGTATGTAATGGGCTGTCACCCAGATAGGTTGGTACCTAGGCAAGCACGGCTTAACCTAAAGATTGACCCGAGCGGCTGTTATTATTTAGCCAGGAGCTCCTCTTTGGAACTACTGATCGGATTCCGAAAATTCTTTCACTAACGGGTAGCTACATTATCAAACGTTCCCGTGGGTTAATATCCTTACATAACGTGAGCGGAGCCGCGAGCAAAAGATAGAACGTTTTCAAGAATTGACTACCTGCAATGGCTGTCAGAGATCAACAAATGACAGCCGGGGTCAACGGCCTAACGCGCTTTCCGAAGCGCAAAGGGGTCTTGATACGACGGTCACCCATCCACAAACCGACCGCGACAAGCGTAGCTTAACCTTCAATCGAAGCCCCTCGCCATTAGCACGTGTTAAACGGAATTGCGTAATACCAGTTACCATATCAATTTCGCAGTCTAGTATTTCAATATTTATCCTCATTTGTGGGTACTTATTAAAAACGTGCAATATGATGAAGCCACGTGGCTTGGCAACCATTTTATTTTTTTCTTTTAAAGGTCATTACCAAACTGAAGAACGGTCCTATTGATTGCTGGAATAAGGAAATGTTTTGGAGGAAATTATATCACAAGTTATCGTTAGCCTCCTAACACGAGCTACATGCTTCTTGCGACAGCTCCTGACGAAAAAGCAAATGAAAGATAGAAGGTGCCAGTAGCGAAGGGTCAATTTTTGTACAAGGTAAGCCGGAGTACATATCTTTAGCATTAGCATAATCAGCTTATTAATGTTCCCACTGCTGCGACGCAGGCCTCCTCTCTATGAGAGGGAATGGGCTATAATCCACCACGCGGGCCCAGTGCGGGTTGGTAGATGTCACATGTCTTCGAATTTTAGGTTCTAGGACATGCCGGTTTCCTCACGATGTTTTCCTTCACCGTTTTGAGAGCAGTGGTGATAAAATAACTTACACAAAGTAAGGCGCCTGGCTGGGTGAACCCACGACTTACTGCTCGTAAGTCGGGGTCTCCACCACTGGGCCACCGCTGCTCTCACATATCTTTAATGTGATTATATTATTTGTCTATAGAATACTGACGGTGCCATTTTTGAAAAGGAAACCGGTAGGAATCGAGTTGTATGGAACCTTCGCCACTGGAAGCTACTGAAAGCAGTCCACCATTCGCCGAAACACGACTTGTGGAGCGACGGTACATATTACAAAATGGGCCTGCTCTTGACCTCGATCACGCCTGATGGAAAGCGATAGATGAGGTCTATGATGAGACGAGCGTGGCCAGATGCCTGTTCACTCTTGCTTTGAAGGCAGACGGGTTAAATATGGGAGGGAACACAGATGCCGGCAGAGAGTTCCACACTAGCTGTGCGCGTTATAAACGTGGATGAGAAGCGCTGAGTACGACTCATCGGAATATCAACCAAGTGTGGATGGTAAGCCGCAGTGCGTCTGCTAGTCCGGTGGTGGTGATGGTGGGATCAGGTCGTGGAGCTCACACACATCGACCAATCAAGCTTCACAAAACCAGTTTATGCGGATCTCTCAACGTACGGGAAATCTATACAAAGCGAGGTCATGTTATACTGGAAATGTATAGCTTGATGTGGCAGTGTGCACTCACTTGAAAAAAACACGTGACGCTAGACGCATATCGCATCGTCCGGTGCCTGAAGCATCAGGGTAGCCCGCGAAATTAAAATTTTCTTACCTTTTTGGCAATTTTCAGGTCAGTATTACTTTTTATGTCGATTAAAATATAATTCGCGTCCGTAACAAATATGGCTTTACCGAATTATAATCATTAAAATTATCAATACAATTCTATTAAATAACATTTCCATGAAATAGTCATTCAATGTGATTAAAATGAACTTAAAGCGTTGTATTGATGATTTTAATTCTTATAATTCTGCAAACACATATGTATCGCGGCCGCGAATTATGTTTTGTTCAACATACAGACTAACACTGACCTGTAAATTGCAAAAAACGTAAGAAAAATTGAATTTCGCGGTCTACCCTGGTGTTTCTACTTCAAGAGCCATGGGGCGGGTCAACCGCGGGTCATAGCTAATCAGCGGTAAAGTAACGGCCCTCTACCGTCAATAGCAGTGGTTCCTTTTTAAAAATGGCACAGTCAGTATTCTACAGACAAATAATAAAGGGTATTAATAGACCCTTAACATAGCCGAAAGGCATTTGTTCTCCCCGTCTTTGCGATCATTTTTTGTTCTTGACCATACCTGGGAACCTTCTAGTTACGGAGATATTGGGGGTCAAAGTTCCAACTTTTATTTTTATTTTAAATACATGTTTTATAATCTAAGTTTTTTACTTTACACACCTCCATGACCTCCGTACTTTTCAATCCATCCATCAGCACAATGCTTTGAGTGCTTTCCATCGAGTCCTACTGTAAAACGTGATTTTTCACCCCAACAAAAAAAGTCGGTACTCAGCAATATTTTTTGCGTAAAGGTACTTAGTTTCCTGAGGGGTCCAAACGCCTCCTGCCGGAGGCTATACGCGGGGGTCGTGTGGTCCATGGCCCTTTACGGGGCCCCGGTGTGGGCGCGTTCTTTGAGGCGGCAAGCCGCCCACTACCTGAACGCGCCCCAAAAGGTGATAGCCATAAGGCTAATCCGGGGGTACCGCACGATCTCCGGCGAGGCGGCTAGCCTCCTTGCCGGATTGCCGCCATGGGATCTGGAGGCGATAGTCCTCGCGCGCCTGCATGAATGGCGCGCGGAGGCACTACGTCGGGGGGAGACTCCGCTGCCGCGGCAAATTGCCGCTCAGCGGACAGACCTCCGGCGTGATCTCATGGCGACATGGAGAGAGCGACTAATGCAACCCCGTGCAGGGCACGCTACCATTGTGGCGATAAGTCCCCTCTTTGAGGAGTGGTTAGAGAGGCGCCACGGCGCCCTCACCTACCGCCTGACGCAGATCCTCACCGGACACGGTTGTTTCGGGAGGTTCCTGCACCGAATCGGGCGGGAGGAAACGCCCGGGTGTTTCCATTGCGAGGATCGTCCGGAGGACACAGTGGAGCACACCGTAGAGGTCTGCCCCGCTTGGGCGGAGCACCGCCGTGTCCTTGTAGCGGCGATTGGCGGCGGCGATCTCTCGCGTCCGACCCTGGTTCAAGCCATGGTCCGGAGCGAGAGGGAATGGGAAGCCGTCACCACCTTCTGTGAAGCAGTCATGCTAGTGAAGGAGGTGGCGGGACGTGAGAGGGAAAGAACCTCACGTCCCAGCCGCCGCGGGAGACGCCCTGGGCGTCGGGGGTCACGTGGTGGCTCCCGGCCACCGTAGGCGCGGGCCTGTGGACGGCGAGTTATGGGCTAGCTCGCCGTCCGGCCGTCTTATGACGACAGGCCGTGTCGACGGCGCGTTCGTGTTCCACGCGCGCCTCAAAGAGATGTCAGCAACCGAGTAGGGGTCCGCATGGGCCGATGCCTGCCAGAGCTGCGGGACTGTTCGAAAGAGACACCGTGGCCCGTGACACAAAGGGCAAAGAAGGAACATGGATGGGTTTTAGTCAGTACAAGTCTGACACTCCCTTCCGCTCCGCCCAGAGTGGGGGGGGTCATTTGATGATTTCCCATCCAAAAAAAAAAAAAAAAGGTACTTAGTTTGATGTACAGAATGCTTGGTTGACGGCTATGTGAAGGGTCTGTTTACACCCTGTATGTGCTTGACGAAAGGATCCTATCTAAAATGTAGTGAGGAAAGTTTCTGTATTCAATTCATCCACCAGCACAATGTTTTGAGTGCGTGACATTGAGTACTACCGTAAAACGTGATTTTTCACCCCAATAAAAAAGTCGATTCCCAGCAATAATTTTTGCGTAAAGTTACTTAGATTGATGTACAGAATGCTTGGTTGACGGCTACGTGAAGGGTCTGTTTACACCCTGTATAATCACATTAAAGATATGTACTCCGGCTTACCTGTTACAAAAAGCGTCCCTTCGCTACTGGCCCAAAGTCACTTATGAAAAGGTCATAAACAGCTTTATATCATCATCTGCCTAGCCTTTTCCCAACTATGTTAGGGTCGTCCAGTCTTACCGGATGCAGCTGAATACCAGTATTTTACATGGAGCGACTGTAATAGGTAGGTAGGTAGTAGGTAAAAACTTGCATTGCGACGCATGCCGGGTACAGCTAGCTAGTCCTTTTCATATTTTAGTGACTCTATTACCAACCTTGAGTTTGAAATACTCTTATGACACGCATCGTCTAGTTATCTATACTTGTACCAATCAATAGAATTTTATTGAAATAACAAGTGAATCAATTATTTTGATTAATTAGTTTGGCAGGCGGCTACATAAAAGTATTGATAGAATTTCTTATTTGAACTGGTTTTATGTTGGAAACTGGATTTTATTATTTTCGACTAGCATTTGTAGGCGAATTCGTCCGCGTGAAATTATTATTTAAATATTACTTCCCTATTTGAATCAGTTTTTCTTAACATTTTCAAGGGTTTTTTGCGCGGAACCTAAGTTACTCCTTATGACATCAGCTATCTGCCAGTAAATGTCCTGACAACATCGGTCCTGCCGTTTCGGAGATTAGCCGGAAAAGAGAGACAGTCAAAAATTTAAAAAAATGTTGTTGTTTTTGTTATCAATTTATAATTACCGTATACATACCTTCATATGAATTCAGTAAAAAGCTGTTATTTTGATATTACAAACAGACACGCCAATTTTATTGATATTAAAATTGAAATTATTAAATTATAATTATATGTATAGATTTCTAGAATAAGACGTTGGGTTGTATTTTTGACTAGCTTGGGCCGCAGTTTCATCCACCGTTTCTCTAAGCGTGATGTTAAATAGCATATAACCTTCTTCAAAAATCAGGCTCTCAATGCAAAAAGATTTTTCGAAATGTACCAGTACTTCCAGATATTAGCGATATTATTAATTCCAGTGTGGGAAAGAGATGGCACTAGACGACCTGTATAGCTCCTTCTTTTTCCCACACTGGAATTACTCCTGGTTTAAGACGTCATACTAACCCCTCAGGTGGCCTAACATGACGTCTTAAAGCAGAAGTAATTCCAGTGTAGGAAAGAGATGGCGCTAGACGACCTGTATAGCTCTGTCTCTTTCCCACACTGGAATTGCTCCTTCTTTAAGACGTCATAGTAACCTCCCAGGTGGCCTACCATGACGTCTCAAAGCAGGAGTAATTTCAGTTTGGGAAATAGTTGGCGCTAGACGGTCTGTGTAGCTTTCTCTTTCCCACACTGGAATTACTCATGCTTTAAGAAGTCATAGTAACCCCTCAGGTGGCCTAACATGACGTCTTAAAGCAGGAGTAATTCCAGTGTGGGAAAGAGATGGCGCTAGACGACCTGTATAGCTCTGTCTCTTTCCCACACTAGAATTACTCCTGCTTTAAGACGTCATGGTAACCCCGCAGGTAGCCTAACATGACGTCTTAAAGCAGGAGTAATTCCAGTGTGGGAAAGAGATGGCGCTAGACGACCTGTATAGCTCTGTCTCTTTCCCACACTAGAATTACTCATGCTTTAAGACGTCATGGTAACCCCAGTACTATATTACGCCCATTTCAAAATTATCTTGTTAGTGGCAGAAACAATGCAAACGGCGCGGTTGGCGCAGTGGCTAAGCGATTGACTGCTGCGCTGCGTGTCGCGGGTTCGATTCCCGCACGGAACAAATATTTGTATGGCCTACAGGTAGTTGTTCCGGGTCTGGCTGTTTGTGTATGTGAGTTTAAATGTTTATAAACGCACCCACGATACAGGAGAAATTCCTAGTGTGGGGCAACGTTTAAAAAAAAAAAAAAAAAAAAAAAAAAACTATACTTTGTCAATTATTGTGATTAATTAGTTTTGCTTCTTTATTGAGCAATATTTCCTAAGGTTTCTGCATCGTTGGTCCAGTGGTCGCAAGCGACTGTCGAGCATGAGGTCCTGGGTACGATTACTAGGTCGGATAAAGTACTATTTGCTGTAGCAGCCATGGAGCCTGGATTTGTGCCCGTTTGATGGAAATAGGCTCGCCGGGTATAACATGGGTCTTAAGGTGAAAGTGCCAGGGTAGCCTGCAGTAGCAAAGGGTAAATTATTGTAAGAGGTAAGCCAGAGTACATATCTTTAATGTGATTATATTATTTGTCTATAGAATACTGACTGCGCCATTTTTCAAAGGGAATCCGGTAGGAATCGAGTTGTAATGAACCTTCACCACTGGTAGCCTGTAACTTCATAGGTGTTACAGACGCGAATCATATATTCATCAACTTACAACCTGACACTGACATGCAAATTGCAAAAAACGTAAGGAAATTTGAATTTCGCGGGTAACCTGGCGTTTCCACCTTAAATATAACTTTTTTTTTCGGATGGGAAATCATCAAATGACCCCCGTCATTTGATGATTTCCCATCCGAAAACCACCCCACTCTGGGCGGAGCGGAAGGGAGTGTCAGACTTGTACTGACTAAAACCCATCCATGTTCCTTCTTTGCCCTTTGTGTTCTAGGGCCACGGTATCTCTTTCGAACAGTCCCGCAGCCCTGGCAGGCATCGGCCCTTGCGGACTCCTACTTATTTGCTGACATCTCTTTGAGGCGCACGTGGAACACGAACGCGCCGTCGACACGGCCTGTCGTCAGAAGACGGCCGGACATCTTAAATATAACTGCAGCGAAATGTCGGTGTACTATTCGGTACACCTCTGCCTGACTACGACCCTCAATGCCACTGTCGGATTTGCAACGTCTACTTTTAAGAATGGTATATCTGTTTTCGATCAGCACCCTATTCGACTGTCAACTTTCGACGCTGACCCGAGCTTCGAAATTCCAACAACTGGCTTATATTTACGCATTCTTTTAGGCATCGCCTAGCGTTGCGAGTACCGGTGGCGCAGTGGTGGCGGTCCCGACTCACAAGCAGTAAGTCGTGGGTTCGAACCCAGCCAGGCGCATTACTTTGTGTAATTTATTTCATCACCACTGCTCTCAAAACTATGAAGGAAAACATCGTGACAAAACCGACATGTCCTAGAACCAAAAATTCGAAGACTTGTGACATCTAACAAATCGCACTGGGCACTCCTGTTGTATTATAGCCCACTCCCTCTCATAGACAGGAGGCCTGTGTCCCAGCACTGGGAACATTATAAGCTGATTGGCTAGAGAAAACAGGAATGTTTTTAAACATTGAATGAAGACAAAGCTTCCGTGGCATCCCGCCAGAGTAACTGTAATGCAGAGGCTTCCGACCGTTGACCTAAGCAAACCCAATTTTGAGCCGCCAAAAAAGCGTAACCTACCATTTTATGAGTAGTATTACTGATATTAAATACTACAAGTCTGCGAGCCAAGACGTGAAAACTATGGCCGTTTTTTGTTGCTTCATAATCTAAGCAGTCTTCCGGGTTGGTCTGAGTACTGCAAAATTGAATAACACTATGTGAATCTGACAGCCAGTCTTCCCAAAATGTATCGTTCACCTAGTACTAACTGGGTTGTGGAGTTCAGATAGGCAGTCTTTTTCTTCTACCTAGCCTTTTCCCAACTATGTTGGGGTCGGCTTACAGTCTAACCGGATTCAGCTGAATACCAGTATTTTACATGGAGCAGTTGGTATTGGGTAATACGATACCCCTTGGTAAGACTGGTTGATAGAACTAAACTACACTATAGATTGGTTAGAGATCAGATAGGCAGTCGCATCATATAAAATACTGGTATTCATCTGCATCCGGTTAGACTGGAAGCCGACCCCCACATGGTTGGTAAAAGGCCTGGCAGATGATGATAATTCAAATCATATCGATTTTGTCGAATAACTCACTTCAAAGTACCAGGCTGTCAGAATTCAATAGGAGGTTTCTTTGTCAAAATTCTTCCAACTGTCAATTCCAAGCCAAAATAACCTTTGACTCGAAAGAGATAAGGGTCAAACTCATCTGCATCCGGTTAGACTGGAAGCGGACCCCGACATAGTTGAGAAAAGGCTGGGCAGATGATGATACTGCCACCTTCTCTAGGATTACAGGCGTATCTAAAGTGTCTCCGATTTTATTGACTGTGAGTTTTCTGACTGGTAGGTTGAAACTGGTGCAGAGCTGCAGACTAAACCTGCAAGGCAATGCTAAAGCACGTATTCGGAATCTGTACATCATATTATGAATACCCGTTTACGATTTTGGGCGATGCGAAATGCTTCGTGAGCTCGTCAATTGTTTGAGTACCTTTCGCGTCGCAAGTAGCATCTACTTCCTTCAATTGTTTCCTCTGCAGATTGATGTCGCAATACGTTTGTTGAGGGTGCATACTTGCCCAAGAGGCTACCACCAAGGTCCCAAGGTCTCATTTCCAAAGTCAATGAAGCTTTGTATATGGCGGAGAAGCAGAAGTGGAATGAGGACCACAGGCAACAGATGGAGCGAGCGCGTCCTGCACTGGTATCCACGACACGGAAAAAGACGCCGCGGCAGACCATTGCAACGATGGAGAACGATATTTTCGCACTGGCGGGGATAGAGTGGACCAGAACGGCCCAAGATAGGTGTAGATGGAAACAGATGGTGGAGGCCTTCATCCGGAGATGGATGACCGCTAAGTTTTAAAAAATATGTAATTGAAAATCATAGGGAATAAAGGCTATTTTTATTTTTTTAAGTTCTCATTTCCAGGTTTCAAAAATAATGAAACTATACGGTGTATTTCTGTAAGAATTCAGTTCTCCTGAGTCAGTATTGCGTCTGAAAAATGAAGATTCCCTTATCCTATCACATCACTACATGGTGTAAAACAAAGTCGCTTCCCGCTGTCTGTCTGTCCCTATGTATGCTTAGATCTTTAAAACTACGCAGCGGATTTTGATGCGGTTTTCAGTAATAGATAAAGTGATTCAAGAGGAAGGTTTTTATATATATTGCACCCGTGCGAAGCCGGGGCGGGTCGCTAGTGGTAGTGTAAAATAAATTACGTTCTACCATACCGTTACAACACTGCCTACCCCCAAATACCGTAGGTTATAATTCTAAGGCTAAACAATTTCGTCACCGCAATGTGCCAAGTAGGTACTTTGTTAAAACCAGTATTTGGGGTTAGCTAAACACTTCGCGTTCTACTTTTTTTTTACTAGCTAAGCGAATTATTGATTTGTTATGTATTCGCGATTCTTACGTCTCATAACCAGTTGAGCTGTAAGATATATAATTATTTTACACTAGCTTATGTCCGCGACTTCGTCCACGTGGAGTTCGGGATTTTCCCACGGAATCGTACTTCTGCCTGAGATAAAAAAGTACTATGACTGTGCCAAATTTCATTAAGATGCGTTCAGCCGTTCTGGCGTAATTGACTTACAAACATCCATCCATCCAAACTTTCGCATTTATAAGACTTGAGCGTTCTATACTGTGACGGCTGTCAAGGTAAGTAATTTGGGACCAGGGTCGGAAGATGATGAGCGTCCTATAGTATCAATCAGCTTGTTACCGATCTCACTGCAAGAGACCACCACGTGGTCCTAATGCTGGTGAATGTAACATGTCTTTCAATTTTTAGTTCCAAGACATGCCGGTTTCCTTACGATGTTTTCCTTATCTGATTCGAGAGCAGTGGCGACGAATGATTACACTAAGTCAAGTGCCTGCTTAGGAATTCGAATTCACGACTTACAAAATCAAAGCATTTATTTCAAGTAGGCCAGTTACAGGCACTTTTGAATTGTCGAAACAAAGACAACAATAAAATCTAGCTACAGTCCCAGTCCCAAGGCATAAAAACTGTGAAAGTACTGTAGTTGCCCAACTTGTAAGCTTCCGTTGATACCACTGGTCCACTACTGCTATCGTCCCACTGCGGGGTAAAAGCCGTCTTATCACCAGTTACCTGGTTCTACAGGCCATTGACTGATTAGACCCATGCCTTAGTAATCATCTTCCTGTCCTTGTGTTATTCTACTCGGGGTCGGCGCAACACGTTTTCTTCTTCCATTCTCCCCTGTCAGACGTCACGGCATCATTTACTCCTTTCTTTTTCATATCATTCCTCACACAATCTTTCCATATTTTCATATCTTTAGTAAGGAGTATATTTCATCGCCTTCAGCATCAGGGACGGCCATAAATTAGTTTCGATGCTTTTTGGAATCCCCGAGGTGGTTGTTTGTGTCCACAGCTTACAAATATAGGGGTATCAAGACCCTTAACGAAGCCGAAAGACACTTGTTTTCCCCGTCATTGTGATATTTTTTTTGTTCTAGACCATACCTGGGAACCTTCTAGTTACGGAGTAATTGGGGGTCAAACTTCCAACTTTTTCAAAAGTTTTTTTCTTAAATACATGTTTTTAATACAAGATTTTGACTTTAAACACCTCCACGACCCCCGTACTATTCAATGCATCCATCAGCACAATTTTTTGAGTGCGTTACATTGAGTCCTACCGTAAAACGTGATTTTTCACCCCAAAAAAAAAGTCGTTTCCCAGCAATATTTTTTGCGTAAAGTTACTTAGTTTGATGTACAGAATGCCTGGTTGACGGCTTCGTGAAAGGTCATGTTACACTCTGTATGTTACAATAATAAATATTATGATTTTCAAGTTATTTTCTCAAGCCGTTAAGCCGTGGGTCCCGGTTGTCATTTATAGGTCTTTGACAGTCGATACAGTCAGTGGCACAAAAATCTGACAACCAGTCTTGCAAGAGGGTATCGCATTACCCAGTACTAACTGGGTTGTGGAGGTCAGATTGGCAGTCGCTCCAAATAATATACTAGTATTCAGCTGCCTGCCAAAGACTTCACAGATGTTGATGATTATGAAGAGATTTTATCGAGAAATCTTTTATCTTATAGCAATTCTCAACGGCAAAAAGTCTTCGAACTTATTTATGAATTTTAGTGTCAGTGAGTATTGCGAGTTAGTCACCTATTATCAAGTATCCAATCTTCAATCTAAGCAGGTTAAATCCAGCTTGCATTCGGGGCTTTTTCAAATTACCACTTTTTTACAACATTTTTGTTTCAGACATAGTACCCGCTTTCAGTCAGTTTAAGCTTTTTTTTTTGTTAGCCTCTGATTGTCCCACTGCTGGGCAAAGGCCTCCCTTTTCTCCTTACAAATCTCTCTGTCCTGTGCGATATCTGGCCATGTTCGCCCAGCAAACGAGATCAGATCATCACACCACCTTCTCCGCGGTCTACTCGACGGCGGTTTCCTCCGACAGGCGTCCAGTGGGTGACGATCGTTGTCCATCTCTCCGAGCGCATTCGTGCTACGTGGCCAGCCAACATCTGCTACTTGAGTAATGGAGCGCAGGGTAGTGTTTCTTACGCTTAATTTCTTTTTAATCCAAGATATTTTCTTTCAAGATTTGTAGTTTTAACAACAGCGTTTGTTTCGGCGTTCCATTTCAGTTCATCGCGTTCAAATTTATAAACATTGACATGTTTAAAGGAGTCTTATAAGACCAATATTATGGAATAAAAGAAAACATTACACTTAAATGCGCCAAGCAATCGGTCTTCATGTTTACACAGCGGAGATTCAGGCCTCCAATACATGTAAAAAGACTGTTCAATATTTTCAATTTCAGAACATAACAACAGGGTTTTAGATGATGATTGACGAATAACTGAGCCTTTTTAATTTGTGTGTATTTTCGTTCATACGTTTAATATTTCGAGAACCAGTCATTCCATTTACGAGATTTTTGTCATAGATATGTTTTGTAACTAAGAGCTCGTGGCTAAATAATAACAGCCGCTCGGGTCGATTTTCTGCTTAACCCGTGCTAGCCTAGGTTAGTCCATAGTTGGGTGACCACCTATTACGTACCGAGGTTCTGTGTATCGGCAAGCACGTTAAGCCGATGGTCCCGGCTGTCAATTATAGATCTTTGACAGTCGTTACATGTAGTCAGTGGCCTGAAAGTCTGAGAACCAGTCTTACCAAAGGGTATCGTAATATCCAGTACCAACTGGGTTCTCGAGGTCAGATAAACAGTCGCTCCATGTAAATTACTGGTAGTCAGTTACATCCGGTTAGACTGGGAGCCGACCCTAACATAGTTGGGAAAAGGCGAGGGAGATGATGACATATTTTGTAACTAAGTTTTAAGTTTTTTTTTCGAGCAAAGGGCACGGTTCCTTACTGAATTGTCGCCAAGACCAGTCCTTCTATGGAAAAAAAAGCCAGTGGCGGTGGCAGGGTTAGAGGCATTATCTTGACCGAATGATGGCCAAGGCTGGGCCGTCCAGAAACCGGGTTGCCGATGTCAGTCGCAAGAAAACGTTGGATAAGTGACGCTTCTTGGAACTTTGGCAAAAAAGGGTGACTTCAGGCTTTTAGGACACTGCACACCTTTTCGTAATCCGGCAACGTACTTTAGGAGGCTCGGATTATTATGACGATTACCCTGAACGGTTACCCAGGATCAGGCCACGTGTCAGGATCTTTCCATGCGTAAAATTTTGATACTAGCCCCGTCTGGATTTTTGCCTGCTATGGCTTGGACGCTCATGGAGCTGCAATTCCAACATAACTGATGAAAGGCTGAGAGTCCTATAAGCCTCTTTCTTTTCCTGGAATGTAGGTTTTATAACGAGTAGGACTATGGCTATAAGAGTAGGAGAAGGTCAAATATACGATGGATGAACTGTGCGAAGGATGATATGGCTAGAAAGGAGGTGACTGCTGAGATGTCGACTAATAGAGAAAGGCAAGCTGCGCCGACCCCAGAATATGGATGTTATTACCATTATCACCAAGCTTGACGAAAACATGGCAATTTGAATTCGCCGAGTATAAAAAGGCTGTTGCAGATGTTGCCTATTGGCATTATTATTTTTATGGTAAGTAACTCGCCTTTTTGGATTTGCTCAGTCTAAGCTAAATAGGTAAGTAAGTAGGTACTATTAAAAAAATTAGGTCTCTTTGAAGTATTTTAAGGCTTTCTCAAGGTACTAGGCTATCATGATCAAAAAGGAGGTGCATTTTTAAACGAACTGTTTGTGGTTCGAAAATTATTCCGAATGGAGCTCTCTCTCTGTCTATGCTACTGATGAGGTAACGTGAAGGTAGAATTTAGGTATGGAATTGGTCTATATATATATATCTTCTGTTTACACAAAAAAACGAAGTAGTTATTCCTGATGTTTTTTGTTTTTATTACAGCTCCAAGAAAGTACGAAAATAGTGTCCCGATACAGACCTAGCTAGGTACTGAATACTACAAATAAAAGTTAAACGTACAGAAACACGAACGAACGCGAGATAACCTAAACTTTAGAACGGTAAAACCCGAAGTTAGCCGACAACGGAAAAAACAAACTTTGTTTTCGAAAAAAAGAGAACTATCGAACCGATATCAACGTTTTTTGTGTTTATTTATCAAAAACGCGTGTAGAAACTCGAACTCGAGTACTAGGCGCTTATAACCTACAAGAGTATCGATTCGTAAACATTCCCTCCAAAAAAAAAACGCGTCGCACAAAAAAGGGGTTACGTGGGACCTGCTTCGGTTTAAAAAAAACACTGAGTACACGAGGGATAGTCCTCCGTACCTCCGTTTTTGATCAGCGACGGCCGCCCCACTCGGAATAAACCTCCGTGCTCTGGGGAGAGCTACCCCGCATTTTTGCCCAAACACAACTTAATAACACTGAGCCTCACGCTCTTCACTTACAATGTTCCTTGTGCTTTTCTTCCTCATACGATCATAGCACGCCTTTTATACATTTACCTATTTTAATACACTACACTGACACAAGCATCCTCACTGCCACCGACATCAGTTTTTTTTTTTTCGGGGAGCGTTGTCGCGTGCGTTCGCCGGCCGGTAAACAAAGCACACGAATTTTACACCACACTAAAACTATACTAAATGTTGTTTAACGTTATTATTTACATTATTTCACTGAATAAATGCGTGTAATGTTGTGTTCGGTTCATCATAATCGCGTAGCGTGGCGCGTTTAGCGTCTGTAGCAGGTACGCGCGGTACGTATCGCTCGATCGCACTGGTTTCGTGCGCCCTCGGAGGGGGTCGGGTACGCCGTCGCGGGGGGAACGCCTGCTTTACCGACGCACAGTATTTCTGAACTGTTTTATCTACATTTGGAACGGACAGGTGGCGCGGTTAGTGGCTCGAAGCAAGACAGCGCTTGAAGCAAATGAATATTTTGAGGAAGAAGCGGTTCAATTTTGTTAAAATTATTTTGTTAAGCTTAAGATTGTAAAGATAAATTTTTGTATAGATTCTATCTGATAGACCCATTGTTGACTTATCAGTATTATGATAAGATATATTACGCACTTATTAGATATGGCCCTCATAACGAATGATTAATTATGCAGTTCTATTGAGTTTTGCTTAGCTACTAAGAAATTATTATTGTTACTGCTTAAATCTATTTTACCTACGATTACGACGCCTTTTCTGCTTTTACAAGGCAAACAAGAATTAAAAAGTGACCCAACCCAGATAATAGGTACCTAAACCCATCCACTTTATTTCAGTTAAATAAATATCATCGTAATAATTCAGTCCTCACAAAACTTTCGGTAAAAAACATAACCCTCCCGTTTCACACAGTCAGCTTAAAATAAAGCGCTTTAAAGGCTGAACAACAAAACACCAGCGATGCGCTTGTCACGTAGAGAAAAAAAAAGATAACTTTTTGTGGGCTTTGTAAAACACCTGACTTTACTTGGTCACAGCACTCAATACTCATAACCTTTAAAAATGTAATAAGTTATCTGCTGTATATAAGCAGACATAAAGAAATAAAAATATTTTAGGTATTTGCAAATGTTTTTTCTTCTTTGTCGTCGTGTATTCTTATATTTCTGATAAATGAGCTTTGACCTGAACTCTGCAATAATGACAGTGTTAGCAGAGACTTCGGGCAGGTTCCTATATCTGCAGATTCTGCAGTTGAAGCATGGATTTAGTATGGTTATTCAAAGAGCAGGAAAGGAGGTGGGACATTGTTTGTTATGAGGCTTCGTGATCACTAATAGTACAACTCTAGTAAGATAGGTGGCGCTGTTATTTATTTCTTTGCTCGCGGACCTAAGATAGTTTATATCTCGTTGGGTAAGAAATTCGATATATTTTTTTAAATGAATACAGCTTTGTGTAGTAAACAGTGCCTTCGTCTCGTGACAAAGTTAGGACATAACCAAGCATTCGTTTATTGGGTTTGGTTAAGGCCTATGCCACATTTTTCGTAGAGTAAAAAATTTTCAAGACCTGTCTAAGACGTGTTTTAGAGTGGAATAGTGCATAAGTCGTGTGAAGGGTAAATAAACAAACATTTGCAACGATTAATTGGACCGCTAGAAATGCTAGATTCGCTAGGCCGCATCGCATCGTCTTGGTTCGACGCGGTAATTGCGGCAGTCAACGGCAGTATAATATAGATAGACAGTACCTAGTGTACCTACTCTGTCTGTGGTCAACGTTCACCAACCCGTTTGCTTTGCTTGTCTGTCATGATTGCTGCCAATTGCTGCAGGCATGCCATATTGACGTCTCTATTTTTACCCGACAGCCAATTGGAATAGTTTTGATTTTGGAATAGCTATGCATATTTTTAATATATTTCAAGAAGATCAAGAGAGGTAAGAGATAAGTAGGTATATAGGTAGGTAGGACAAACATCAGTAACGTATTACAGAAAATTAAAAGAACTTTAGGAATCGTTTTGCGATAAAGTTGAAAAGAAATTTGACAGATTGTAGAAGCTTGTGTGATGGCGTTTGTACTTTGAGAAAGACAGCTTTGTATTCAGCTACTCAGTAAGTTGGTAGCGGGATTGGCTGTACGCCCGACGACCAATCAAGTAGTACAAATCCAGTAAATGCGGATCTCTCATTTTACGGGAAATCTATACAAAGCGAGGCCATGTTATACTGGAAACTTAGTCGCCGTGTATACATTAACAAAGTGCGCCAGTACTACAATAAAAAAAGAACGGCCAAGTGAAAATCTTTTTTGTTGATTTTCGCATTTTATGTTTGTTTTAGATAAAAAACCGGAAAATACGCAATAACCCAACCTTTAATTTACGTAATTTCCAAACGTAGTGATACAAATCAAATGAAACGTCAACCAGACACACGTATTGATGTTAGTGATGGAACACTTATTACTAATCTTGCCAATGAATATACTGTTTTAGTAGAATAAACTATATCTTCAACACTCCAATTTTGTTTTCTGTTTGAAGACATTTGTTTTCTACACAGTGTTTTCAGTGCTTTTTTTTTTTTTTTTTTTTTTTTTTTTACGGATGGGAAATCATCAAATGACCCCCCCCACTCTGGGCGGAGCGGAGGGGAGTGTCAGACTTGTACTGACTAAAACCCATCCATGTTCCTTCTCTGCCCTTTGTGTTCCAGGGCCACGGTATCTCTTTCGAACAGTCCCGCAGCCCTGGCAGGCGTCGGCCCATGCGGACCCCAACTTGATTGCTGACATCTCTTTGAGGCGCGCGTGGAACACGAACGCGCCGTCGACACAGCCTGTCGTCATAAGACGGCCGGACGGCGAGCTAGCCCATAACTCGCCGTCCACAGGCCAGCGCCTACGGTGGTCGGAAGCCACCACGTGACCCCCGACGCCCAGGGCGTCTCCCGCGGCGGCTGGGACGTGAGGTTCTTTCCCTCTCACGTCCTGCCACCTCCTTCACTAGCATGACTGCTTCGCAGAAGGAGGTGACGGCTTCCCATTCTCTCTCGCTCCGGACCATGGCTTGAACCAAGGCCGGACGCGAGAGATTGCCGCCGCCAATCGCCGCTATGAGGACACGGCGGTGCTCCGCCCAAGCGGGGCAGACCTCCACGGTGTGCTCCACCGTGTCCTCCGGACGATCCTCGCAGTGGAAACACCCGGGCGTTTCCTCCCGCCCGATTCGGTGCAGGAACCTCCCGAAACAACCGTGTCCGGTGAGGAGTGTTTTCAGTGCTAACGCAAAAATTGTAACAAACGCATTATTTATTAAATCGCAGCCATAGACTGCAACCTTCAAATAATGAGGGAGTGTTTTTGGCTCAAATTAATTAACATGGCGCACGGTACTGAACGAAGCAAAAAGACCAGGTAATCATGAAGTCAGACATTAACCACGTCATCGAAATCAGTCTGTACAAGCCACTAGCTCATACAGGAGTTGGTAGTGTGTATGTTGATGTTGTGGTGATGTCGGTTGTTGTAAAAGACGGAATGTGCACTCACAAGGAATAAAATCACTGTATTGTATCCGTACAAGTTGAGTGAGGGTATTGACGACACACTTTAATGAGTTTATTGATCACACTAAGTTATAAAATATTAACCTTAATTACATCGACTACTCGTGTATCGTAAATAGCATGTTAAGCGATATAATTTAAAGCTAAAACATGTAAAAAGTAAGACAATGAAAATCATGTGGTGCTCGTAAAAAGACTTTCTCTCTGACCCATTTGGAGACATTGCAATACACGATGAGATATAATGATAACTTTCACAAGCTACAAACAAAAAAGTTAATGATCCTACGGAAGTAAGGAAAATATTCACAAAGTTCTAAAAAAAACAATATTTTAGACTACACATTGTTTTAGTTTTTTTTTCGTAAATCAAGAGTTTATTTTTGCTTCACCATCGTTGTTCTAGAAATTTTGATAAAAGATAATCGCGTTTTCTTTCAGTATCAACCTTTTAGTAATAATCACGTCACATCACTACCAAACCGTAACGTCAAACGCGATCGCGTATTGTCGCTTGCAATTCGCGTTCGCCGATAAAAATATTACAAGAATTTACAGATAAATTATACAAGAAATCGTGTCAATTCCACATACATATTGTAGATTAGTTAATAAGTAATCATTTAAGATGGTTAGACATAGAAAAACAGTTTCACTTAAGACAGATAAAGTAGATACTAGCAGTAGTTCGGGCAGTAGCGAATCGTCTTTTGGTAGTAAAACGTTTAAATATCTTTCTGTTTGGAAGACCGGCATCGGCTTCGTTTGTTTCTTGATTGCTGTGTATATTAGCACTTTGGGGTATTTAGAAACGCGAGTTAACACACCATTCGACGATGATAAGGTAAAGAAATTAAAACTATTATAAGCATTGTTTTTTTGTTCTGTTTTATATTTTTCAAGCCGGTATGCGCTTTGTTGGTGTTGAGTTCGCAACTGCAACTGCTGAGTATGGGGCCCTGGGCGCACTTGCCAGTTTTGGCGATGTGTTATTAGTTTTTTTCATCAACGATTTCTCATTAGCAACCTGGAATATGACCATTCGACCTCTATTTGAACCTAACTTGCAAATTGTGGATATATACAAACACTTCAGCCTGCCCTTTCAACTAGCTGTGCCCTGCGTTTCACCCACCGCTTCTGACTTGTTTTACTTTTGCGTAGTGTAATGTTATATAGCCAATAGCCTTCCTCGATAAATGTGCTATCCAATGCTAAAATAATTTTTCAATTCGAACCAGTAGTTCCTGAGATTAGTGCGTTAAACCAAACAAACTCTTTAGCTTAATAATATTAGTATAGACTTATTTAAGAGATAAGAGACCATTGAAAGCAGATGTAGTGGACAAAAATTGAAAAGAGTATGCTTAGCTGGTTTGGTCATGTGGAAATGATGAGTGCAAGGCAAGGCAGCTGTGAGTGGCAACGCCAGGAGTAGAACCCTAGAAGGACTTCCACTGACTTTACTGGTGAGGTTCTTCTGTAAGGGCAGGTGTGTAGTTCTCGCAACCAGCGTGCGTGTATGACCTGATGTATGAATGTGGACGAAGCAAGAGGAGTATGTAAAGACGTTTTGTAGTTTCTGCCCACCTCAAGGGAAAAAAGCGTGAGTTTATCTATACAAATAAATAAAATGGAAGTGTCTGTTTGTAATTTCAAAATAACAGCTTTTTACTGTATGTTAAATGTGTACCTACCGTGTGAAATACGGAAATTATAAAAAAAAAAACAATTTAAAATTTTTGACTGTCTCCCTGCTCTGGCTAATCTCCGAAACGGCTGGACCGATTTTGACGGGACTTTCACTGGCAGAAAGCTGATGTTATAAGGACTAACTTAGACTACTATTATTAAAAAAAAAGAATTAGGGTTCCATGCAAAAAAATGAAAACTGTTGAAATTAAAAAAAATCCGATTCAAATAGGGAAGTAATATTTTTATAATAGTTTTACTCGATTTTAGTAACTCAACAAATCCGCTTATATTGAATTCTGACTGCAGATACAATAAGCAAAAAAAAATAGTTTTTATGCAGACGAAGGTCGCGAGTCACAGCTAGTGTGTCATATTAGCCGACAATAGTGCACATGAAACAATGAACCCGAAACTACAATTTACGGATTAAAAACTGCGCTTTATGTACAGTAGACGCTGACTTATGGTCTCTACTGTACTTAATTAGCGCTCGTGACTGTATATTTATTTATAGAAATACATACAATCTGAGCTCACAGTTTTAATCATATTAACATGTCAAATAGCGTCTTATAATCACAATAATTCAGAAAGCATAATAAAAATGATATCATCGGGATAGTGCAAATCCGCGAATCTACCATACGCAAAGTGCGCGTATCTGCACTACGTGTAGGTTTACAGGGGAATTGTATTGTATAACGGGCTGGTGTCCGCAACTCCACGTCAAAGCGCGTATTTTGCGTGCGGGTGGGAAATCTATTCGATCCACCCTAACTCCCCGAGAAAGGCCAGCAGCGCCTTGGTGTTGCTGACAATCTCGCGGAGAGTACCTGGGGTACCGAAGTACTTTGCCCTGTATGTTGCAACCACTGGGCAGAGTAGAAGCACGTGGGCTGCTGTTTCGTCTTCCTCCATGCAGGCTCGGCACAGGGGGCTGTCTGTGACTCCTATGTCAAAGAGGTGTTTATTAAAAGAGCCGCGTCCAGTGATGGCGGCTGTTAGTGTGCGCAGCTGTAGTTTGGTCAGACTAAGCGCTCGTTTGGTGAGGCGGCCATCGATAGTGGGAAGTGCTTCCTTGGCGTGCCTGCACTCGCCATGGTCCAGCCACAGCTTGTGGTGTTGTTCGCTGGTTCGTTTCCTTACCAGTGTGCGTAGATACCCGAAAGGGAGTGGCGCAATGGGTTCGGGTCCCACTGCTGCCATGCTCGATCCCCTTCTAGCGAGTTCGTCCGCTACAACATTGCCTCGGGTTCGCGAGGATGACCTCATTTTTACATGAATAGTAACAATTCATGTGTTCTATGTATTGTTAACAGTAGAAATCTATTAAATTCATTAATTTAGTCGCTACGACAATGCGTAATTGAAATTGGCTACATTTGTCAGATACGCGGAATTATCCAATGCTAATTTTTAATATTTTATACGCAAACCCTGCGTAGGGAACATAGCTGTTTTTGACATGGAAAGAAAAATTCCAGTGCGAGCAGGGTTTGAACCTGCGACCTTCCGATTCAGTACACCGGATGTCTTAACCAACTAGACCATCGCACCCCGCTCACAGATCCCGAAATTTTCGTTCCATTAATAACGTCTTACGGTGACGTTAGCGCCATCTATTTAAGAAAGTATCGAACTAACTTAAACCAACACGTTGACATTGCAGTCAAATCAATGTTGTATAGAAGTCGCCATACCAAACTAATTTTTAATATTTTATACGCAAACCCTGCGTAGGGAACATAGCTGTTTTTGACATGGAAAGAAAAATTCCAGTGCGAGCAGGGTTTGAACCTGCGACCTTCCGATTCAGTACACCGGATGTCTTAACCAACTAGACCATCGCACCCCGCTCACAGATCCCGAAATTTTCGTTCCATTAATAACGTCTTACGGTGACGTTAGCGCCATCTATTTAAGAAAGTATCGAACTAACTTAAACCAACACGTTGACATTGCAGTCAAATCAATGTTGTATAGAAGTCGCCATACCAAACTAATTTTCTGAGCTTTCTTTTTTTTTTTGGGATCTGTGAGCGGGGTGCGATGGTCTAGTTGGTTAAGACATCCGGTGTACTGAATCGGAAGGTCGCAGGTTCAAACCCTGCTCGCACTGGAATTTTTCTTTCCATGTCAAAAACAGTTATCCAATGCTAGTTCCGCGGATTTGCACTATCCCCGACGATATGTCAAGTGTTGTCATTATCATATCTGTTTATCTAAATATGTGAGTGCTTCATGAAACGGTTATACAGTGGATTTCATTTAGTACGATCTTGGTTGTAGCTATCTTTTTTTTTTCTTATTTTTTTTTTTCTTTTCGTTTAGGGGTCGTCCATTAATCACGTGAGGCTGGAAAGGGGGGAGGGGGGTTCGGAAAAAATCATGGAATATCACTAGGGGGAGGGGCAGGTGTAGTGAGATATCACGTGTATTTATTTTTTCTTTGAACGCGCGATTTCTAAACCGAAAAGCGGTGCGTGACCTTGACATTTTTATCACGGTGCTTATTTTTCCAGAATTAAATTAGATTATACCTGTTAACCTGTATTTAAAGATAATATTCTGATTTTTTTTAAGATACTTTGTACTAAAAAAAATACACGTGATTTTGGGTGGGAGGAGGGAGGGGTAGTCTAAAACTTCACCACGAATCACCATGGGGGAGGTGGGGGTTAAAAATTTGCTAAAAAACATCACGTGATTAATGGACGACCCCTTAGTGAGATTATTAGCAAAGAATTGCCAAACTCAAGTGGCAGTGGGCAGAGCACATTGCTCGCAGAACGGATAGCGGATAGCCGAGTGGCGACCGTAAACCGGAACACGTTGCGTTGGAAGGCCTCCTACTAGGTGGACCGATGACCTGGTGAAGGTTGCGGGGATCTGCTGGATGCGAGTCACACGAAACCGGTCTATGTGGCGACATTGGGGGAAGCCTATGTCCAGCAGTGGACGTCTCTTAGCTGAAATGATGATTAGCATACTCAAAATCAAAAATCAAAGCATTTATTTCAAGTAGGCCAGTGTAACTGGCCTACTTGAAATAAGGCCAGTTACAGGCACTTTTGAATTGTCGAAACAAAGACAACAGTAAAAAATAGCTACAGTCCCAGTCACAAGGCACAAAAACTGTGAAAGTACTGTAGTTGCCCATTCCCTAACGTAGATCTCTATGGAGAAGAACGGGCAAGAAACTCCATAAAAAATACTTTATCTCGTAGTACAGTCAAGTTACCACAAACTGTCAAATTCCTCCAAATTATTTTAAACCATAAAATGTTGATGGTTAATTTCAAAATCGAATGAGAAAATTTGACAGTTTATGGTAACTTGATGCGCTGGCGACAGTACAACCTCATAATATGCAAACTGAGTTTAAGGTGGAATTGCCAGGGTAGTCCGCGAAATTCAATTTTTCTTACTAAACGTTTTTTTGCAATTTGCAGGTCAGTGTCAGGTTTTATGTTAATTGAAATATGATCCGCGAAGGTAACTCGTATGTAGCTATAGAATTATAATCTATCCATCTATCTATTGATTTATCTCTATATTTATGAAATGTCAATATTTGTTAAGGAGAATCAGTCTAAATTTGAAAAACCTAATACTAGACGTCACCAAAGCACACTAAAATAAAAAAAAACAATACTGCACTTTTCTCAAAGAGTTGTCTCGGCATGGGTCCAAAGATTTACAATAAACTACCGAAAACTTTAAAAAGCATGACCAACATAAACCATTTTATATCGTAACTTAAGAAGTTCTTGATTGAAAAGGCTTACTACTCTGTCAATGAGTTTTTAGAAGATAGAAGCATAAAATAAAAAATGTCCGATCCACTTGTTATTCTATCTTGTTTACGACGTTACTTGTTTGAAACAGTTTTATTTAGTTTGTAGTTTTTTACGCCTAATTTGTACGCCTTGTAAGGCAAAAATAGTGATACTACACAAATTTTATACCATGTACCATATTACCTATGTTCAACAAATAAAATACTTTGACTTTGACTTTGACTTTGACTTTGACTTTAAAATCATCAATACAACCCTCGTAAGTTCATTTAATCCCATTGATTGTTTTTTTTATTTGCGGCTTGTCGCAAACGCGACGTGCAAGCTGTTAACTTTTTTCTTTTTTTGTTCCGTTCTGTTGAATTTATACTTTATTGTTATTATTTTGTCATTTTGTATGATGCACGTCATGTCCCAGCGACAAATAAATATTTTTACTTTCTTTCATGGAATAGTCATTAAATGAATAAATAAACCTAAGAAAATTTGAATTTCGCGGGCTACCCTACCTTCACCCTTAACATAACATCACGCCTGTAATTACCGAAGGGTTAGGCGGAGGTGTACCTAATAGTACACCCACATTGAGCTGAAACCAATGAGGCACTCAGTTACCAGAAAAAAAAAATCAAAGATGAATTTTACTTTTATTTCAGCACATTATAATCAACTAGCTTTAGCCCGCAGCATCGCTCGCAATTAACCAAAGGAACATTTTTAAAGTATAGCCTATGAAACTCGAGAAAAATAGAGCTTTTCATTGGTGAAAACTTAGTACGTTAAAAAGAAACTATTTGTTATCTGCGATCTAGTTTGAATTCGATTGAACCAGAAAACAGTAGACATCAACATTATTAACTAATATCTTTCTTTTTATTTAAGTTTAAATTATTAATTTTTCAAAAAAAAATATCAAAAAGATTCGTCGGCCAAGGATGAGATATTGGCCCGAATACAGAACAAATGACCTCTGGTTTCGGCTCGTTCAATTTGGCAAACAATGCACCAAACACCGTGTATAGACAACACAATCTAAACTGTTCCCATAACTTTCTAGGTCGTCAAAGAGACGGGTCTTCAAATCCCGGAGCGCTACTGGGGTACATACAGACCTGGAGTGTACATGGGTATGAAAAGCCGTGAGCCTCGGTCTCCCGTGTTTGGTATGATGTGGTACGAGCTGTCTGCCTCATCACATAAGGGAATACGGTAAGTGTAGTCATCATTTATTTATTACTACTTTATTAGCGTATTTTCGGCGCGTATAAGCTCGTTTTTTGGACGCGCGTGTAGGCGCGTATACGCGCTCCTTTTGCCACACGCGGAACTTGTACGAGTGTTGACGCGCGTATAGGCTGGAACAAGCGCGAATAGCGAGTCCTCATTTTTGGTGACAGCTGTCATTTTAATCAAGCGAACACAGCAGGATTAAGCGCGTGTACACGCGTTCGTTTTTTTGAAGCGCGTAATGTGGCGCGCTTGCACGTGTATTTATTTGACTCGCACATGGCAAAACAATAATATAAAATGAAATGTAAACACCGGAAATAATATTTAAAATAAGATATACTTACTGAGAACTAAACTGGTCCTGTACGAGGCCAAACGGAGCCTTCACGAAGCCGTCAACCAAGCGTTCTGTACATCAAACTAAGTAACTCTACCCAAAAATTATTGCTGGGAAATGTCATTTTTTTTGGGGGTGAAAAATCACGTTTTACGTTAGGGCTCAACGTGATGCACTCAAAACATTGTGCTGATGGATGCATTGAATTGCACGGGGTCGTAGAAGTATTTAAAATAAATTTTTAACACTAAAAACTTGGATATAAAAAATAAAAGTGAAAACTTTGGAACTTTGACCCCCAATATCTCCGTAACTAGAAGGTTCCCAGATGAAGTGGAGAACAAGTGCCAGTCGGCTTTGTTAGATGTATTTTCACATCCATTATATGAATGCATCTGTTGCACAGTTACTACAATACGATTATCTTGTATTATTCTTATCTGATTTCACTGTCTATAGTAATGTAAATACGAACATTGTCTATCAGAAACAATTGCATTCATACACCGCTCTTGGACTAGAGTCTCATACGAAAATGAACTTTAATTCTTATAACGTCAATGTTCATATTTTAATGTTACGTTTACCAACATTTGCTTATACGAATGTTAGCATTTTAAGCATATGAATAACGTTTTATGGTTTCGTGCTGGTATCTGATGGGTATATTTAGGGGTCCCGATGGTCACCTTTGAGAGCGTCCGCCAAGCACTTCCGGCAAAAAAAATACTGACAGATTTCGCTTTTCTGTATCTACCAGTAAATTTCTAACTGATGCCATAACAATTATTTCAATATCAGATGGGTAAAGTTCCGCCCACTTTCTCGCACCGGAAATGCCGTCTTTTTTTTTTACTTTCGGCAAGTTCCGCCGTGGCAGACTATCAAATTCGGACTTAGCATCACTTTTATGAGAAACCATTGTGCATTTTATCGCGGTATCAAGTAGGTTGGAAATTTTGCAGTCGGCTCTCCTACTATCACGGAAGATATCCCGTAAGTGACAGTATAAGTCCAGTAAAGCCATATTTGTATCGGCCGCGAATCATATTTTAATCGACATATAATTTGACACTGACCTGCAAATTTGAACTTCGCGGGCTACCCTGGCGCTTTCACTTTAGGCTTTTTTTTTTGTAATCACACTCATCATTATCTTCCTGCCATTGTCCCATGTCAGTTGAGGTCGGTGCAACACGTTTTTTTCTTCCATTCTCCCCTGTCAATCGTCACGCTATCATTTACTCCTTTCTCTTTCATATCACACCTCACACAATCCATCCATCTTTTCTTTGGTCTTCCTCTCCCTCTCGACTCCTCAACATTTATATTCATTAATCTTTAGTCACATGCGATTCATCCCTCCTCATCACATGCCCATACCAAGACAGTCGATTTCAATTACACACATTCCCGCGTTTCTGGTTGTCAGATTTGTCACTCTATGGTGTTGTCATTGACACTCATGGCATAGACAAACATTGTAATTACGTCGGGTGTAGATTAAATTATTATATTTTCATTGTTTTTAGTTCGTATTTATTAAACTTTCCTTTTTTATATCTGTTTATTCGTTGCACGTTTCATTTTATATTATTTTTTATTATTACTATAAAGGGTGTAAACTTGTTCTCCCCGCCTTTGCGATAATTTTATTTGTTCTAGATCATATCTGGGAACCTTCTAGTTACGGAGATATTGGGGATCAAAGATCCAACTTTTTCACAATTTTTTTTTTAAATACATGTTTTTAATGTAAGATTTTTACTTTTAACACCTCCACGACCCCCGTACTATTCAATCCATCCATCAGCACAATGCTTTGAGTGCTTTCCATTGAGTCCTACCTTAAAACGTGATTTTTAACCCCAAAAAAATAGTCTATTCCCAGCAATAATTTTTGCGTAAAGTTACTTAGTTTGATGTACAGAATGCTTGGTTGACGGATATGTGAAGGGTCTGTTTGGGCCCTATCAAAATACCAGCGCTGTGACTTTTTTAATGTTGCAGCACCATGCTGAGATAGGGACCTTTTGGTCTCGTACAGGATCAATTTAAATTGCCTTTGTTTTTTTATGTTTACTTTTTATATAATTTTTGTACTATTGTAGTCTTATCCGTTTTTTTTTGTCCTGTGTCTAATAAATACTTTTTCTTTCTTTCCTTCTTTCTATTCAATAAAAATACCATTTTTTTTTCCAGACATTGGTGTGATCAAAACGATCTCCTAGCAACGTATGGCTGGCTCAGACACGATGGGGTCACTTTCGGGGAGCAGCTCATTACGGATCTCCCCCACAACATTACTACCTCGTTTATAAAGACCCCTGGGGGTGAACATGGGGGTCATTGGACGGCTAGGATTAATATTACTACTAAGGTAAGATTAAAATATGATTCACAACCAAACTAGTATACATTTACAGTCATCGCAGACACTAATCTGTATTATACAGGGTAGTCCAAATAGTGACGTCACACAGTGTGGTTTTTTGAAAAAACACACTGTGCGTCATAAAAAAACGAATTAGATTCCTCACGCCCAGGGGTATCCGAAAAACCCCATGTATGTTATAGATTCTTAAAAATTGTATGGGAACCGCTTTAAATGAATTCTTACATTTTTTTTGGGGTACAAAAGTCACGTTTTACGGTAGGACTCTATGAGACGCATTCAAAACATTATGCTGATGAGTGCATTTAATAATTCGTGGTGGTGTTTAAAATAAAGTTATAACATTAAAAACATGTATTTAATAAAAAAACTTGTGAAAAAAATGTGACTTGACCCCCAATATCTCCGTAACTAGAAGGTTCCCAGGTATGGTCTAGAACAAAAAAACGATCGCAATGATGGGGAGAACAAGTGCCTTTCAGCTTCGTTAAGGGCACTTTCACACCCATTATCTTCAACTTTCAGGGTCACGCCAAAGTTCCCTTCATGTTAATCTGGTACGCAGCGCTGGACGAGTCCCTAGGGCCTGCCGCTCCACATTCCAGGGTGTGGTATGAGGATGGCTCCATACTGGGCCATACGCCGCAGCTACACAACTTTAGACTCAACTTCGTGCCGCATAAAGGTGATAATTATGTGTTTTCGTCTTGAGATGAAAGGCAATTTCATGTGACTGAGATAAGAATGCTAAGGGGGATGTGTGGTGTAACGCGAATGGATAAAATAAGATGAGTACATAAGAGGAAGTACAGGAGAGGAGCTCGTGGCTAAATAATAACAGCCGCTTGGGTCGATCATTAGGTTAAGCCGTGCTTGCCTAAGTTGGTATGTGGATGGGTGACCGCCCATTACATACCGAGTTTCCTCCGTGCCTCGGAAAGCACGTTAAGCCGTTGGTCCCGGCTGTCATTTGTAGATCTTTGACAGTGGTTAGGTAGTCAGTGGCCCAAAAAACCTGACAACCAGTCTTACCAAGGGGTATCGTATTACCCAGTACTAACTGGGTTGTGGAGGTCAGGTAGGCAGTCGCTCCATGTAAAATACTGGTATTCAGCTGCATCCGGTTAGACTGGAAGCCGACCCCAATATAGTTGGGAAAAGGCAAGGCAGATGATGATGAGTATATAAGAGGAAGTCTGAAAGTGGCGCTGGTAACTGAAAAGTTGTGTGGTAATCGGTTGTCGTGGTATGGACATGTGATGCGGAGGAATGAGGAAAATGTTGAGTAAGAATGTAGATGGCTATAAGAGTAGAGGAAGACCAAAGAAGCGATGGATGGACTGTGTGAAGGATGATATGGCTAGAAAGTAGGTGACTTCTGAGATGACAGAGAAGTATGGAAGAAGACAAGCTGCGCCGACCCCAAATAAATTGGCAGGAGATTGATGACGTCTGTTTGTTGTTTTCGGCATGTATTGTAATACTATGAGACAACTCTGGCCCATCGGTCCTGATGCATTCTACAGACATAGCCCACCGAATTCCACTTCAACCCAGCAGTATTCATGCCTGCATCAGCGATTCCAGTTCTGGAGTGGATTGTGGTATTGCTAATTCTGTCACTGAGCTTAATATCTAAGTACCTGGGCGACCGAGCTCTGCTCGGGTGAAAATAGAGAAAACAAATTTTGCCAGATATGAGACCTAACTGAATCGATATTTCCCCCGGAAACCCCTATATTGCAACTTTCATCGAAATCGTTAGAGCCGTTTTCGAGAACATGGTTACTAATTTATACATAGAAATATTGCTCCTTTAATAGTATAGGATATGCAGGGTCTAAACGGAACATTCACGAAGCCGTCAACCAAGCATTCTGTACATCAAACTAGTACGCAAAAACTATAGCTGAGAAACCACTGATTTGGGGTGAAAAATAACCTTTTAAGGTAGGAGTCAATTTAACGCAATCAAAACTTTGTGCTGATGGATGCATTCAATAGTACGCAAGTCTTTGAAGTATTGTAAGTAGAGTTATAACATTAAAAATTTGGGTTTTTAAAAAAAAAAGTTTTACTTTGACCCTAATATCTCCGTAACTAGAAGGTTCCAAGGTATGGTCTAGAACACAAAAATGATCGCAGTGACGGGGAGAACAAGTGCCTTTCGGCTTCGTTAAGGGTCTTTTTTCACCCTTCATAGGATACGCTACGCTCCTTCACGGTTTGACTAATTTAATAGGTTTTTTTAAATAGGTATTTGACGGTTCTTTGTTCAGGGAAGATTCTCCACACATCATATTCCGAGGCTCACGCACCAGGGCTGCATCTGCTCAAGGAGAAGTTCTACTCGCTGCTGAAGATTGAGAGACACTCGATGTTTGGGAAGCTAGCTGTTCTAAGACCTGATGAGGAGCTTAATATTAAGGTATGTAGAAATAAATTGACCTTATTATAACTAGAAGACGGGATATTTACCATGTTTATTGTTTTCTTTGAGTTCCCGATATTTCGGCGCTGTTGCAAGCACCATGATCACGGATAAACTGAAGTTATTGCGGGTGGGTGTTTATGAGCAGACAAATCGGTCTACCCTCTTTCTTGTTCGTTGTTTGCACTCAGTACCGCTACCACTAATAATTAATTTAAAAAATAAAAAATATCTCTAAATAATTCTATTCTATTACAAAAAGATTAAGTAAAAAAAAAAAAAATCAAAATTCATTTTTTTTTTTCAATTTTTTTATTTCTATTCTATTTCTAAATTATTTTTTTTTCTAGTTATAATAATTTTAGTGACCATGAAAGTTTAAAATCTTAAATTGACCTTATTGGTAATACTAGCTTTTTGCCCGCGGCCTCACTCGTGTTAATTTATAATTTGATAATTTTACTCAAAATTTTATTTTATTTAGAATTAGATAATTAAACACAATACTAAAGTTTCTATAATAATACAGTTGTGTAAGGGACAGCCCTCCACAAACTGATGGGGTGAATTCAGTATATAATTTTTTTTTTTTTTAAAGACTTTCCCACCCCACACTAGGAATTTCTCCTGTATCGTGGGTACGTTTACAAACATTTAAACTCACATACACAAACATCAAAATCAAAATCAAAGCATTTATTTCAAGTAGGCCAGTTACAGGCACTTTTGAATTGTCGATACAAAGACAACAATGAAATATAGCTACAGTCCCAGTCACAAGGCACAAAAACTGTGAAAGTACTGTAGTTGCCCATTCCCTAACGTAGATCTCTATGGAAAAGAACGGGCAAGAAACTCCATGGACACTCTTTTAAATCAGAATACTTTAACAAAACCTTGGTTACATCATTCATGTTGAGATGGTAAATTATGTGAGAACGATGCAGCAAGATGTGTACGTTAAAAGTGTCCATAGTAAAAACAATTCAAAAATAAAATAATTAATTCAAATAAGCCGTGGCAAATAAGATACCAGACCCGGAACAACTACCTGTAGGCCATACAAATATTTGTTCCGTGCGGGAATCGAACCCGCGAAACGCAGTGCAGCAGTCAATCGCTCAGCCACTGCGCCAACCGCGCCGTCGTCATACTAAGATGACTGGTACAAGAAATTATTTCAGGAATGTTATGGGAATCCAATAAATTTGGTTTGTTTTATTTCCTCATACGCAATGTATCGTTACCGTGGCAAAACGCACTTACCGAACGGCAAGCGCGACGACGAGTTCGATGAACTCTGTAGCTAGCAGTAGCGAAGGGTCAATTTTTGTAAGAGGTAAGTAGGAGTACATATATTTAATGTGATTATATTATTTGTCTATAGAATACTGACTCTGCCATTTTTCAAAGGGAAGCCGGTTGGAATCGAGTTCTATGAAACCTTCGCCACTGGTAGCTAGGCAGGAAATGAACAGCTGATTTCACGCGTCGTTCGTTAGAGTAGTTCAACATCCATTGTTGGATTTTTGATGTTAGACGTATTATTTACATAAATGGGGTGCTGCGTACAGGGAATGTAATTCTACATTGAAATAAAGAATTAGTTACTGAAATAAAATATTAAAAAAATAAAAATTCCGGTGGAATATGATTCAAAATAAGGATACCCCTGTCAGTTTGAGGAGGGCTGTCCCTTACACCATGTATAACTCAATCATGATTCGAAAGACACGTGGCGCCATCTATTATCATAAGAACGTTATTATTGTTTTTCTCGGGAACAGTACTTTTTTTCGGGATAAAAGGTACCCTATGTCCGTTTCTGTACACCTGACAACGTATATGCAAAATTTCAGAATGATCGGTTCAGTGGTTTAGGCGTGAAAAGGTAACAAACAAACAAACTTACTTTCTCATTTATAATATTAGAGGTTAGGATTGTTCAAAAAGGTTAGGTGTGTAGTCCGTGCAACCGTCGTGCGTGTATGAGCAGTCGAGTAGTCAAAAGCGGGACTGCTGAGCATGAGATCGTGGGTTCGATTCCCGGGTTGGGCTAAGTGTTATTAGGTTTTTCCTTCTGGAATTTCTCAGTAGCAGCCACGGAGTCTACATTCGTGCCCGATTGATGGCAATAGACTCGCCCCCTATTACATGGGAGTTAAAACATAACTGACGAAATGTGGGTGTACTATAAGATACACCTCTGCCTAACCCTTCGGGGATTACCGGCGTGAAGATATGTTATGAATTACTCAGTAGCAGCCTCGCAGTCTGGGTTCGTGCCCTATTGATGGCAATAGGCTCGGCCCCTATTACATGGGAATTAAAACATAGCTGGCGTAATGTGGGTGTACTATAAGGTACACCCACATGCTCTATCTGCTTACCCTTCGAGGATTACAGGCGTGATGTTGTTTTTTTAAAACATTGCCCCACACTACGAATTTCTCCTGTATCGTGGGTGCGATTACAAACATTTAAACTCACATACACAAACAGCCAGACCCGGAACAACTACCTGTAGGCCATACAAATATTTGTTCCGTGCGGGGATCGAACCCGCGACACGTAGCGCAGCAGTCAATCGCTCTGCCACTGCGCCAACCGTGTCGCCGTATGTTATGTTGTTATTATTTCTTTTTTCACAGGAAAAAGACATAAACTTCGTGCCAATTCAGATGCTGGTCGAAACTCCATTTGTTATTGACATAGTGTATACAACTGAGGACCTGGCGACCCCTCCCTTAAAAGGGGACAAGTATACCAAAGCATTGGAAGCGAAAAAGATGGCGTTCGACCTTGACTTCGAGGAGAAATTCAAGCTGGATGAGAAAGGGTGAGTTTTTTGTACTAGCTGACCCGCGCAACATCGACTGCGTCACATAAGAGAGTGCGAGCGGTACTTGATCATTATTTTGCTGCGGTGTTATTAACATTTTTTATTGATGCTCCACTCCTATTGGTCGTAGCGTGATGTTATATAGCCTATATCCTTCCTCGTTAAATGGGCTATACACACTAAAAGATTTTTTCAATTCGAACCAGTAGTTTCTGAGATTCTCGCGTTCAACCAAACAAAAAAACCCTTTAGATTTATAATATTACTATAGATAGATAGCTTTTGCCCGCGATTTTCGTCTGGCAACTCAGTATGTAATGTCACCCATCCACCAACCAACCTAGGCAAGCGCGGCTTAACCTGAAGATCGACACCGAGCTGCCCCAATTCCTTTCAAAGAAAGATAGCCTCTGTCCCAACAGTGGGGACGTTATAGAACTGATGATGCTTTTTTCTTTACAGTTACGCACCCCAAGATGTGGCGATAGCCCGGGCAGCGCTTTCCAACATGGTCGGAGGTGTGGGATATTTCTTCGGGGCCAGCAGAGTTCAGTCCCAATATACTAAGGAACCAGTACCGTACTGGAAAGCGCCCTTATACACTGGAGTACCTAGCAGGTAAGTCTAGCCTCTATATCTGGAGGATTAAAGGTTATTTTCGCATGTACTCGACAGGTGTTCGACTACTTTGGATCTAGACGGGAATTTGACACTTAAATGTATGTATTTCAAGGTTATAGTCGTTTGAACTGGACAGTCGGGAGAATGTTGACCGTAAAACCTCCTATTGAGTTCTGACAGCCTAGTACTTTGAAGGGAGAAATTTGATAAAGTAAGCGTGGAACAAGATCTAGCTCGCCGTCCGGCCGTCTTATGACGACAGGCCGTGTCGACGGCGCGTTCGTGTTCCAAGTGCGCCTCAGAGAGATGTCAGCAACCGAGTAGGGGTCCGCATGGGCCGATGCCTGCCAGGGCTGCGGGACTGTTCGAAAGAGATACCGTGGCCCTGGAACACAAAGGGCAAAGAAGGAACATGGATGGGTTTTAGTCAGTACAAGTCTGACACTCCCTTCCGCTCCGCCCAGAGTAGGGGGGGTCATTTGATGATTTCCCATCCGAAAAAAAAAAAAAAAAAAAAAAAAGTGTGGAACAAGACCCTTAATGACGCCGTCAACTAAGCATTCTGTACATCAAACTAAGTAACTTTGCGCAAAAATTATTGCTGGGAAACGACTTTTTTTTTGGGGTGAAAAATCAAGTTTTACGGTAGAACTCGATGGAACGCACTCAAAACATTGTGCTGATGGATGAATTGAATAGTACGGGGGTCGTGGAGGTGTTTAAAGTAAAAATCTTACATTAAAAACATGTATTTAAAAAAAAATACTTGTGAAAAAGTTGGAACTTTGACCCCCTATATCTCCGTAACTATAAGGTTCCCAGGTATGGTCTAGAACAAAAAAATGATCGCAGTGACGGGGAGAACAAGTGCCTTTCGGCTTCGTTAAGGATCTTGTCACATTATGTCAGCCTGGTAGTTAGACATAGAAAGATCAAGGGAAAATTTTACTGAGTTCTTTGGACGTGGTCAGAATTTTGACGTCAAGTTAATAAAGTGAGGGGATGTATTCGGGAGAGAGCAGCGGTGGCCCAGTGGTGGAGACCCCGACTTAAGAGCAGTAAGTCGTGGGTTCGAACCCAGCCAGGCGCATTACTTTTTGTAAGTTATTTCATCACCACTGCTCTCAAAACGGTGAAGGAAAACATCGTGAGGAAACCGACATGTCCTAGAACCAAAAATTCGAAGACATGTGACATCTACCAACCCGCACTGGGCCCGCGTGGTGGATTATAGCCCATTCCCTCTCATAGAGAGGAGGCCTGCGTCCCAGCAGTGGGAACATTATAGGCTGATAATGCTTATGCTTATTCTTATGTATTCGGGTGAACATGTCATGGTCTGGTGTACGTCTTATCAATGAAAAGTTTTTATGTAACATTCTAGATCATTCTTCCCCCGTGGATTCCTCTGGGATGAGGGTTTCCACGGGCTGCTGATCGGCCGCTGGTCTCCAGCCATACAGATGGACATAGCAGCTCATTGGATGGACCTGATCAACGTCGAGGGATGGATTCCTAGAGAGCAGATTTTAGGTATGTTTGCTACTTATGCTTGATTATGTGCCAAGAGAGGAGGTGTCTGATGAGATTACGAGAGGATGAATGAAGAAGGAATATGGAAGAAGAGCAAATGCTGCGCCGACTCGATGGCAAAAAGTTCAAATGTTATGTTTAGCTCAAAACTCAGCCACGCGAACCCTACTCACTGATGCAGTAAGCAGATCATCAAGTACGCAGGTGATAGGGCATGCGGTGCAAGATGGAAGGTGGGCCATTGTCTGTGGAGAGACCATCACCGTCCATGAACCCCCATCTGCAGAGATTGTCTTTGCTCCGGCCGACTTGGGATCGAAGTCTGTTTAAGGATTTCCAAGTCTGCAACGGCAACGCGTGTCCAGGTGGAAGGTTTTCTGATGGATCGTTGAAGTTGTCAGGTTAAACCGCTCCCACCAGAGATTGCACCTTGCTGTGGAGGCGTTGAAATTGGCTGAACTAGTTGGGCCCACGCATTTAGTTACTTAAACTTACTTACATGTTGTGAGGAGCTCGTGGCTAAATAATAACAGCCGCTCGGATCGATCTTCAAGTTATCATCGCTTGCCTAGATTAGTCTGTGAATGGGTGACCACCATACCACATACAGTTTCCTCCGTGCCTCGGTAAGCACGTTAAGCCGTTGGTCCCGGCTGTCATTTACAGTTATTTGACAGTCGTTACAAGTAGTCAATGGCCCAAAAAGTGTGACAACCAGTCTTACCAAGGGGTATCGTATTACCCAGTACTAACTGAGTTGTGAAGGTCATATAGGCAGTCGCTCCATGTAAAATACTGGTATTCAGCTGCATCCGGTTAGACTGGAAGCCGACCCCAACATAGTTAGGAAAAGGCTAGGCAGATGATGATACTTACACATGGTCGAATAGACAGACCACCAAAGCAATTTCTTTATATCTAATTAAAAATTCCTTTCCATCTACCAGGATCGGAGGCGCTAGCAAGAGTACCAAAAGAGTTCGTAGTGCAAAGCAACGCTGCTGCGAACCCTCCCATGTTGTTAATACAACTGGCTCATTTGGTGAAGATACGGCCCGAACTGTTTGTCAGCGGGTCCAAGTATCGCAGCTTGTTGGATAGAATGTTTAGTAGACTACAGGTAAGCTCCTTCTAAGTTATGATAGCCTAGTACTTCAAGACAAATCATCAACATCATTTCAGCCGAAAGACGTCCACTGCTGGACATAGGCCTCCCCCAAGTGTCGCCACATTGACCGGTCCCGTGCGACTCGCATCCAGCGGAACCCTGCAATCTTCACCAGGTCATCGGTCTACCTAGTGGGAGGCCTTCCAACGCAGCGTCTTCCAGTTCGCGGTCGCCACTCCAGAACTTTCCGGCCCCATCGGCCATCCGTTCTGCGAGCAATATGCCCCTGCCTACTGCCACTTAAGTTTGGCAATTCTTCAAGACAAATACTAAAGGAAAATTGTTTAGAATTTCAAAGCGTCGGGGTCTTCTACTCTGATATGTGAGCCTAGTACCTTGAGCAGATGTCGGTTGAAAATGTTATTCAGATTGTTGACACTGAGCTGAGTGACTCTCAGTCGTTAGGTAGTCAGTGGCCCAAAAAGTCTGACAACCAGTCTTACCAAGGGGTATCGTATTACCCAGTACTAACTGCGTTGTAGAGGTCAGATAGTCAATCACTCCATGTATTACTAGTATTTAGCTGCATCCGGTTAGACTGGAAGCCGACCCCAACATAGTTGGGAAAAGGCTAGGCAGATGATGATACTGAGGTCTCTTACTGATCTATGACATCCTGGTGCCTTAAGGTGGACGCCAGGGTAGCCCGCGAAGTTCAAATTTTATTAAGTTTTTTGCAATTTGCAGGTCAGTGTCAGGTCGTATGATTCCATGACCCCCGTACTATTCAATGCATCCATCAGCACAATGTTTTTAGTGCGTTACATTCAGTCCTACCGTAAAACGTAATATTTAGTGTTCAGGACCTCAAAATGAATGTATGTCTGTCTGTCCGTCTGTCGCAGCCAATTTACTCCGAAACTACTGGACCGATTGAGTTGAAATTTGGTACACATTATAAGTTTGTGACCCAAAGACGGACGTGTAACGTGAATTTTAAACATGGGGGTCACTTGGGGGTAAATTACAAAGTAAAAAAAAACAGTTTTGCAAACTACATCGTGTTATATATCAAATCTCAATGTGAGCATCTCAAATATGTTTTTTTGTAATTTTAAGATAAATAGTTTTGAAGTTATCCCCGCTCTTAACCCCGAAACTACAGGGCAGATAATTTTGAAAAAAACAATACAAAATATATTTCTTTGCCTTTAGATTACAGGAAAACCTATAAGAAAGCTACAGCAACAAATAATAAAAATAAATTAAAAATTAAAGGGGGCTCGCCTACTACGATGGTACGGAACCCTTCATGCGCGAGTCCGACTCGCACTTGGCCGGTTTTTTGTCCCAAAAAAAAAGTCGTTTCCCAGCAATATTTTTTGCGTAGACTTGCATAGTTTGATGTACAGAATGCTTGATTGACGGTTTCGTGAAGAGGCCGTTTACATCCTGTATAAAAGAGCTTAATTTATTCACCTTCTTGGTAATTCTGCAGGCCTGGTACCAATGGTTCCAGACATCTCAGAGAGGGGATGAACCAACATCCTACCGCTGGAGAGGACGGGATGATGATGGCTTGCAACTGAACCCCAAGACTCTCACCTCAGGACTTGATGACTATCCCAGGTAAGATGTTTGACATATCATGCTGTACTCAAAATGGTGAAGAGAAACATCGTGAGGAAACCGGCATGTCCTAGAACCAAAAAATTCGAAGACATGTGACATCTACCAAAACGCACTGTGCCCGCGTGGTGGATTACAGTCCACTCCCTCTCATAGAGAGTGGGCTTGTGCCCCAGCAGTGGGAACATTTAGGCTTCATTCACTGCTAAACTTCTCTTTGTCTGTGCTCCTATGCTCTTGCGTCATCGTAACATTGTATATGCCAAAAGTCAGCCAGTAATCTGTCTACTTCGAAGACTGTCCTCTGATTGCCTCGTGCTCTTGTGGTCGCAATCAGTCCTGGGTTCGATTCCCGAGTCGGGGAAATTGTTATAGGGTTTTTCCATCAGGAATTCACGGTATTCACGGAATCTGGATTTGTTGGTGGGTTGAACATAACTGGCGAAATGTGGGTGTATTATTAGGTATACCTCTCCTAACTCTTCGGGGTTACAGGCGTGATGTTATGTTATGTTATCTGTCTAAAACGTCCCACTGATGGGACACAGGCCTTTTCTTCTGGTTTTCGGACATCCTGGTGACCTCACGATGTTTTCAAAGAGTAGTCTTTGCCAATGTCAAAACCGGTCTTATTACTAACGGAATAAAGATGTTTTCAGGGCTTCTCATCCATCAGACATAGAGCGTCACGTGGACCTCAGATGTTGGATGTATGCGGCCGCAGACGCTATGATGACCATCGCTGATGTACTGCACAGGGATTCCAGCAAGTAAGCTAACATCGTACGTTCTAGTCACATATGCATGCCTGGTACTTGTGTCAATGGAACACTAGTTTTGAAATGTTGCCTTTGTGAATAATACTGCAGCACGCGTAGCGACAAAACGCGACAAAACCAGTTTCTATAGTGGTCATGCTACGCGTGCGGGTAACTTATGCTAGCCTAGTACTTTTGACAGCGAAGAGGCGATATAAATCTATATTGGGAGATATGGGAGGAGGGGAGGGGACTATTACAGGAGGGGGGGTGGCGGTGGCGTTATGATGATAATCGCAGACTAATTTAATCATTTATCAGCATTATTTTGACCAATAGATTCCTAGGTTTGTGACTGTCCTGTTCGTAGACAGCTGCTAGTTACTTATGGTGGCCCAGTACTTTTGTTAAAATAAAACTGTGCATTCTCCTAGAAAGGTTGCCGTTGTGAATACTGCTGGTAACTTATGCTAGCCTAGTACTTTTGACAGCGAAGAGGCGATATAAATCTTTATTGGATGATATGGGAGGAGGGGTGGAGGGGAGGGGACTATTAGAGGAGGGGGTATGGGCGCTGACGGTATGATGACAATCATAGACTATGTAATCATTTAACAGCATTATTTTGACCAATAGATTCCTAGGTTTGACTATCCTGTTTGTAGACAGCTGCTAGTTACTTATGGTGGCCCAGTACTTTTGTCAAAATAAAAGTGTGCATTCTCCTAGAAAGGTTGCCGTTGTGAATACTGCTGGTAACTTATGCTAGCCTAGTACTTATCGTTGGGGATAGTGCAAATCCGCGAATCTACCATACGTAAAGTTCACGTATCTGCACTACGTGTAGGTTTACAGGGGAAGGTTATAAGTTTATATATTTTTTAATTTCAACGTATTTTGACCTCATTTTTACATGAATAGTAAGAGTTCATGTGTTTTATGTATTGTTAACAATAGAAATCTATTAAATTCATTAATTTAGTCGCTACGCCAATGGTTAATTGAAATTGGCTACATTTGTCAGATACGCGGAATTATCCAATGCTAGTTCCGCGGATTTGCACTATCCCCGACGTAATGGTGGCCCAGTAATTTTGTCAAAATAAAAGTGTGTGTTCTGATGATGACAATGGAACAGTAGTTTTGAAGGTTGCTTATTATTATTTAAAATTATTTTCAGATTTACACCTACCACTGCTTGTCTTTGCATCACCCAAAGGTTGACTGGTAGAAAATGCCTATGGCATTAAGTCCGCCTCTGTACTTCTGTGCTTGGAGTGTTAAATAAAATAAATAAATAAATAATAAATACTGCTGGTAACTTATGGTAGCCTAGTACTTTAGCCAACAAAGATTTTTGATTTTGAAAAAGGCTCTGCTACTTTTCACTTGTATTGTATTGCATAACGGGCTGGTGTCCGCAACGTCACGTCCAAAGCGCGTATTTTGCGTACTTTTGGCTTTCAGAAAATTGCCTCAACCCAACATTTTTCTTTATTTTTTTTTAAATATTTTGGCTATCAAAAACCTTCTGTAACTTTTGACTTTTAACAAGTGCTAATTTGGACATCTACTCTATCCAGGTATGAAGCTACCCGAGACCAACTTGGTGATGAAGACTTACTGAACGACCTACATTGGTCATCTCATACACAAACATATGCTGACTTCGGTAAGTAATCATACATAAGAGGAAGTGTGAAAGTGACTCCGGTGACTGAAAAGTTGTGTGGTAATCGGTTGTCGTGGTATGGACATGTGATGCGGAGGAATGAGGAAAATGTTGTGAGGAAAGTTTTGAGTATGAATGTGGATGGGTAAAAGAGTAGAGGAAGACCAAAGAAACGATGGATGGACTGTGTAAAGAATGATATGGCAAGAAAGGAGGTGACTGCTGAGATGACGAGTAATAGAGATGTATGGAAAAGAAGACATGCTGCGCCGACCCCAAATGAATTGGGATAAGGGCAAGAGAATGATGGTAAGTAATCATCATCATCATCATTCTCTTTGTCTTAATTGATTCCATACATTTTATATAGGGTGTAAACGGACCCTTCACGAAGCCGTCAACCAATCATTCTGTACATCAAATTAAGTAACTTAACGTAAAAATTATTGCTGGGAAACGACTTGGGGAGGGGGGAGGGGGGGGGGGGTGAAAAATGTCTATTTACACCAAAACTCATTGTAACGCACTCAAAACATTGTGCTGATGGATGGATTGTATAGTAAACGGGTCATGGAGGTATTTGAAGTAAAGTTGTAACATTAAAAACTAGTATTAAATAAAAATAGTGAAAATCTAACTTTGACCCCCCACTTTTACTTAGTTTTATGTACAGAATGCTTGGTTGACGGCTTCGTGAAGGGTCCGCTTACACCTTGTTTTTTAAAGGATGAACTGTACACCTCTATCTTCCTCTTCGGCTCATACATGCGTGATGTTATATAAAGTATATTTGTCCAGGTATGCACACGGACGGAGTGAAGCTGGTTCGCCAGCAACCTAAGAACCCTAACGAGGGTGCCCGAGTGATCCGAAGTGTTACCGCGCCTCCACAGCCCAGATTAGTTACATCTGCTTTTGGTAAGTTAGGACACTACTCTTATAGAATACTACAGCATGTAAGCAGTAGGCAGCCATCCACAAACTGACAGAGTGCATTCAGCTCCTTATTTTGAATCATATTCCACCGAAATTTTTCACGGGTTTTTTTTTTTCTTTTGTTAGTTATTTTAATGTAAAATGTACCTCCTACCCTGTACTCAGTTCTCCATTTATGTAAATAATACAGCTAAAATCAAAAATCCAACAATGGATGTTGAAATACTCTAACGAACGACACGTGAAATCAGCTGTTCACTACTACAGAGTTCATCAAACTCGTCGTCGCGCTTGCCGTTCGGTACGTGCGTTTTACCACGGTAACGATACATTGCGTATGAGAAAATAAAACAAATCAAATTTATTGAATTCCCATAACATTCCTGAAATAATTTCTTGTACTGGTCATCTTAGTATGATATACTGAATTCACCCCCTCAGTCTGCGGAGGGCTGTCCCTTACACCCTGTAGGTACATAGAGAGTATAAATTAAAACCCTTGTTCCAATAACCGATTTGACCTCCACGTGGGCCGCCCTAGTTTCTTAACTAACCAATATAATAAAATCTTAATTTTTCAGGATACGTCTCACTATTTCCTATGTTAATGAAGGTACTTAAACCTGACAGTGAGAAATTAGGCAAGATCTTGGAAGATCTGGACAAACCAGCACTGTTGTGGTCACCTTATGGCTTAAGGTAAGTCTCTAGTCTTTGTCGTGTGGTTAGTGCTTAACCTGGTGTCAGTCAATATGCCGCCTATGGACCTCTGACTTGGCTTTACATCATCATCAGCCTGCAGCAGTTCACTGCTGGACATAGGCTTCCTCAATCGCACGCCACTCAACAGGCATATAGGGTGTAACGGTGCCGTCAACCAAGCATTCTGTACATCAAACTAAGTAACTTTACGCAAAAATTAATGCTGGGCAACCACTTTTTGGGGTGAAAAATCACGTTTTACGGCAGGACTCAATGTAACGCACTCAAAGCATTGTGCTGATGGATGGATTGAATAGTACGGGGGTCGTGGAGGTGTGTAAAGTAAAAATCTTATGAATTTTCTTATCTTTTATCAATTTCTACGACTCCAATAGATCAAGACGGTCAAGATTGGGACGTGTCTATGGAAGGCTGGAAATTTTAAGAAAAAAAAAAAAGTTTGCTTTAGAGGCATTATTCATGAGGAAAAAATGAGAAAACGTTTGTATGGAGAATCGCAGCCCCTGTTCCCTCTTCATCATCATCATTCTCTTGCCCTTATCCCAATTCATTTGGGGTCGGCGCAGCATGTCTTCTTCTTCCATACTTCTCTATTACTCGTCATCTCGCCAGACACCTCCTTTCTTGCCATATCATTCTTTACACAGTCCATCCATCGTTTCTTTGGTCTTCCTCTACTCATATACCCATCCACATTCATACTCAAAACTTGCCCCCCCTGCCCCCTCCCCCAGTGCCCTCTTAAGGGAATAAATAGAAATTGTAAAAAAAAACCTGCATGAGCCCAAAAGTATTTATCTCGAAGCCTATAAAACGCTCTGTTTCACTTTTACACAAACTTTTTTCTCTACACATCTATTAAAACTATAATCCTTCTTGTTCCAGATCCCTCTCAAAATCAGCCCCCTTATACATGAAAAGGAACACGGAACACGACCCCCCATACTGGCGGGGTCAAATCTGGATCCCTATTAACTACTTAGCTTTATCTAGTCTCAAATATTACGCTAGTGTGGAGGGACCCCATGCGGTCAGAGCGGCCGAGCTGAATGCAAGACTTAGGGATAATGTCGTTCGTAAGTATTTTTTTGGTACAACCCCGCTACTCTATTCCCAAACCACTGCAACTCCTGTGCGCCAGAATCAACAGTGGCGACCACCAGAAAAGCGCCGAGACTAACCTCGACGAAGTCCCAGAGAAACAATATAACTGTCTTGGATCCCGCAACGAAATTAATCAGAAAATATAGGATATGGGCTTAAAGAAAAACTGCAGCGGTTTGAATTTAAATAAAAATACGTTAAGTCGTTTATTATTCAAAATTTCAAAAATACTCATAGGGAAGGTTATAGTATCTGCCTCCTAGCACAGTGTAGATAGAAGTAAGAGAAAGACTAAAGGCAACCGTTGCTTTTATAACATTCATTTAGTGACAGTGTTGCCAGTATTAAGAAAATTAACGATTAATTCTGCAAAATAAAATCGACTAAATCATCATCATCTGCCTAGCCTTTTCCCAACTATATTGGGGTCGGCTTCCAGTCTAACCGGATGCAGCTGAATACCAGTATTTTACATGGAGCGACTGCCTATCTGACCTCCAAAACCCAGTTTGTACTGGGAAATACGATACCCCTTGGAAAGACTGGTTGTCAGACGTTTTGGGCCACTGACTGCCTAACGACTGTCAAAGATCTAGAAATGACAGCCGGGACCAACGGCTTAACGTGCTTCCCGAGGCACGGAGGAAACTCGGTATGTAATATGCGGTCACCCGTCCACAGACCAACCTAGGCAAGCACGGCTTAGCCTAAAGATCGACCCGAGCGGCTGTTATTATTCAGCCACGAGCTCCTCATAAAAAATAAAAATATAAAATCGACTAAATATCAACAGAAAATAATAGCGGAGGAGTAGGACTTACATAATTTCCACTTCTCTCCATATCAGCAGGAGACAGAACAATACAAGGCCAATAGGCACAAAGAGACGTTTATAACTGGCATAAGCCATGGTATAATAATATACTTCGCCTGGTATTCTCTTCCCACGATGGCCCAAGACTACGTCACGATAAGTGTTACCATTGATTGCTCTTTTCAGTAAATTTAGGGACTCATTTAGTGAATGAAAATAAAATAAATTACTAACTAGCTTAACTATTTAGTAACTCGTGTGATTCATCTATTTAGTTTTAAATTAATTTGAATATTGAATTATTAGTTCATAATTGCTTTGCTAAGTTAAAAAATGCATTTTGCTCGGGTAATTCAATCACACACCGTGGCAACACATCGACCGCATCGCAACTGACGACGTATTCTTGGGCCAATCACGTGACCCAGCTGTCACGGGAAGAGAATACCAGGCGAAGTATATTATTATACCATGGTTTAAGCCAAGTTGCCTAGCACCACGGATAAATATTATCATTAATGGTCCTAAGTTGTGAGTATTTGATTCCAATAATAGGTATGGCAAAAACGCTTGAACGCACGGAAATTTGTTCTAGTTTCAACAAGGTCCGTATAGTTCGTAAGTAGAACTAAGTGTTCTTGATTTTATGTCAGCCTAGTACTTGTGACCTGGTTGCGCGCGACTAGATCTTCAAGGTGAAGCAATGCTTGCCGAGGTCAGTCCATCGATAGGTTACTGTCTATCATAATGGTTGTAAAAGTACCCTTAATGTAGCCGAAAGGCACTTGTTTTCCCCGTCATTGCGATTTTTTTTTTGTTTTAGATCATACCTAGGAACCTTCTAGTTACGGAGATATTGGGGGTCAAAGTTTTTTCATATATATTTTTTTTTTAATAAAAGTTTTTAATGTTATAACGTTACTTTAAATACCTCCACTGTTCTATTAAATGCATGTTTTTGTGTGAGATACCACAACTAAAAAGGGTAAAATAGTATATAATTCTAATAATTTATATGATATTATTGAATTGCTGCTTATCCCTCTTCCTCTCTCCTAATGTTGCTGTGCCCGACAGGGTCCATATTGATCTTTTACCTTGTTACACCATCTATGTTATACTTATGGAATACAATAAAAAATCGAGTATTGAGTATATACTTTTATGCAAAACTAAAACGGACTTTCAAAAAAAAACATAAAAACGTGGAAAATGACTTAACATTCGAAAGTCTTTTGTTTGTTCACTGACTTTTTTGTCAACGTTTTTCGAAAGTAAAGTAATTTTGCACTTTTGAGTGATTTAAAAACGTTTTTGGCTCCTACATCTAACCTTAGTAATATTGATATTCTTTTTATCTTCTCAGGTAACATTCTAAACGAATACAAGAGGACGGGGTACCTGTTCGAGCAATATTCGGGAGAAGACGGCAAGGGGTCTGGATGCAAACCCTTCAACGGATGGACGGCTTTAGTGGTCCTCATCATGGCTGACGAATATTAGAGTAAGCGACGCATCATCATCATAACACCACCTGGAACTCCCGAAGGGTTAGGCACATGTGTGCCTAATAGTACACCCACATTTCACCAGTTATGTTTAAGTCCAGGGGCGAGCCTATTGCCATCAACCGGGCACAAGATTCCGTGGCCGAATTTGCCCGACCTTGGAATCGAAGCCAGAGCCTCATGCTCGGTAGTTGCGCTTGCGACTCTCGACCAACGAGGCTTACTTTTAAATCTGTATACAACTTTAGTTTTAGTATGTGCGAAACCTGAAACACGTGTCTAGTATTTTTATGTAAAGAATCTATGTACAAAATTTCAAAACTGTATCATGAAAAATCGCAAAGTTATAAGCTTGTTCTGTTACCTGCTTGTCCGCATAAAAACGTGGTCACCACGCAGTGCTTCGTGCGTGCGCCTCCAGCGTCGTCTTGAGCTCATTGATAATAATAATTTGGCAGTAGGTATCTAAATTATTGCGATAGGTACTTAATGTCACTCGTTGCCAACTTGTAACTTTTTTTTAAATATTTTTGGGACAAAATAAAAATGGTTTAAAAATTATTGGAATCGATTCAGTTACATATTCGGAACAAACTATATTCAGGTTTCGCATATTATACTAAAAATAATGTTGTATAATAGGGAAGAAAAATGTCAAATTAGTTCCGCGTAGATGGCGCTACTTTAGTTTAGCTGTCATGGAGATGTTTGTTCAAAACTTTACCGCGAGATGGCGTTAAGTGTTTTGTCTTGTCGCCGATTCCTCGTTTTTCGTCCAAGATGACTGATAAGTAAGAACGCGGAACGCTAAGGGGGATATGTGGGGTAACGCTAATGTATTATGGGTGTAAAAATACCCGTAACGAAGCCGTAACGCAGTTGTTTTCTCCGTCATTGCGATAATTTTTTCGTTCTAGGCCATACCATGAAAATCGTTTGTTCTGTGTAGGTATTGTATATATCGTTGGATTGTTTCGAGTTGTGAATGTGGATGGCTATAAGAGTAGAGGAAGACCAAAGAAACGATGGATGGACTGTGTGAAGGATGATCTGGCTAGAAAGGAGGTGTCTGGCGAGATGACGAGTAATAGAGAAGTATGGAAGAAGAAGACATGCTGCGCCGACCCCAAATGAATTGGGATAAGGGTAGAGAATGACGATTTTAACAAACAATTAGCGCCCTCTCGCGGCGTAACTTCCAGAAACTTTCAAAAAACACACACTAGTTAGAAATACAATTAGTATAAACACTGTTTTAAGCTTTTACGGTTTAAAACTAAACTTATACTGTCACTTACGGGGTATCTTCCGTGATTTTTAAATATTTTTACACGCAAACCCTGCGTAGGGAATTGGTTAAGATGTCCGGTGTACAGAATCGGAATGTCGCAGGTTCAAACCCTGCTCGCACTCGAATTTTTCTATCCATATCAAAACATCTTCCGTGATTGGTCATTAGGGAACGTTCAAGTATTACGTAACTTAATTTTCGAAGATTTTTGACGGTCCCTCCCTCCCACGTAACGCACCGTAACGTTTTTTTGTTCCTTCCCCTCCTAAAACGTTACGTAAGATAAAAAGGAGTCTGCACTCAAAATACGCCCTTTGGACGTAGGGTTGCGGACACCATACAATATACAACATAAAAGTGATCATAAAGTCACAATTATGTTGCGCAAAGTACCGGAAAGTCGCTAAAATACCGTTGTTATGGCTTTAATCGTCTCGCGCGTCGCTGCTGCGTGCCCCTGCTAGCTTCACCTACGTGTGCAATACAATCGAGGGATTCCCCGTATGGCATAAACGAAGAATGTTGCCAACTTAGGCGATTTTAATTCCCTAGTTTTTTTATTTAAATAAAAAAACAATGATACGTAACGCGTTCTTGGAAACCCCCTCCCGCGCCTGTAACGCTTAGTAACGTTTTATAAGACCTTCCCCCAAATTATGAGCTCCCGATATTTCGACGCTGTTGCAAGCGCCATGATCGTGGGACGACTGGAGACTGGATATCCCGTAAGTGACAGTGTAAGTTTACAATTAGTGTAGTTAGTTGTTATTTCACGAATGCGTGAATCAATGCAATTTATACCTTAAAACAATGACTTAATAGCAATGCAATTTGTAGCTTAACATAGAGACATAAGAGTTATTACGTCGCGCGCTCGTGAGTTTTTAAGATCCAAAGTTGTAGAAACAGAACTGTACTTAATAATAAAATTAAGGACGCGTTGACTACAAATATGGTGATAAGATAAAAGAGAGGAACTAAAATAAGAAAGCGATTCTTTTTTTTTTTTTTCTAGTATTGGCACTAACCACAGAGCACGAGATCTCTGTACTGGGGGGTTACTATGACATCTTAAAGCAGTAGTAATTTCATTGTGGGAAAGAGACAGTGCTATACAGATCGTCTAGCGCCATCTCTTTCCCACAACGGAATTACAACCGCTATAAGTCGCCATGGTAAGGCACCTGGCTGCGACCAGAGACAACAGTACTTAAGGAACCATCCTTTAATCACGTGAGGTTTTTTAGGTTACTTTCATAGCCCCCTCCATCCCCTTCGTGATACGTTGTGAGACTACCCGTCCTCCCCCTCCCAGTATTACGTGTACTTTATTACTGAAAAGATCAGATAGTTTTAGCATGCTGTAATAAAACAAATTGGATTTTATTGATAAATATTCGCTAGATTAGTTTTTTTAGACAAAAAATCGCTTTCTCGGGTTTTTAATTCATTATTGGTAAAAAACATTTTACGTGTCACGTTAAATTATTTTTTTTCGTCTTACGAAAAATACACGAGATTGTCACATTATCCTCTTTCCCTACTATCGTGATTATGGTGATTTTTTTCTGACCCCCTACCCCCTGTTCGAACCTCACGTGATTAATCTTCTGAACGCCAGAGCGGAAACTCACACGCGTGCCCTCCACGCCAAGCCACAATTTTACCTACCTTTTTGTCACATATTTGTGTCGTTGGCGTAACGGGCACGCGCTTGCTTGTCCCGTATATAATTATGACCATGGCGTTCAAAAGGTTAATATCGCGATTCGAATTCTGACGTTAGTTCTTAATTTTCGTCATAGATGTCGCTAGCGTGCTTTTTGTTAACTAAATAATGTCGGCTAAAGTACTGATAATATTCGAGCCCGCGCAATTAGTACTGAGCGCAAATTTTGTCGCGGGCCGTCGTCAGGGAGGAACGTTCTCAATTCGGTTGCATTTTTATTTTATTATGTTTGTTACCTCGTAACTCCGTCATAGTCGATATCGCCACTTACAGTACCTAGTTTCAAGTTCGTCTTTGTAAAGCGTTGTCTCTATCACACATAGCTGTCTCTTTCTAATGGTCGATGTGTCAGGGTAGTGATTATTATGTCCGTGAGACTAACTTGTAGAATAAATGGTACTATTCCGACATCGCAGCGACACTACTGGTTTGAAAATATGTCGGGGTTACCAAAAAAAAAATTGGACGTCACGGGACGCCTGGCAGATGTAAAAAATCTATGTTAATATTAGAATTCATAATTAATAAAAAACTTATAACGAGATATGGAGTAAAATAAAGTATAAAGAAAAAATAATTACGTCAATAAAATCAATTTAATTTAATTCTTATAATGTAAGAGACGTTATTTTGACTCACAACAATCGTTCCAAAACAAACTTTATTCTAATGGTAAAATGTTGATTTTACGTGGCATAGAGGAGGCATCACGCCATGACAGCGTCATGCCATCTTCAGTCACGGCATACGAGTCGGTTTTACTGCGTAGGCGCATTTAGATGATTCACATCAAAAGTCGGGACTACAAAAAAAAAGTATAAAATCGTCGGGGATAGTGCAAATCCACAAATGAAGCCAATTTCAATTACGCATTGTCGTAGCGACTAAATTATAGAATTTAATAGATTTCTACTGTTAACAATACATAGAACACATGAACTGTTACTAGTCATGTAAAAATGAGGTCAAAAATCGTTGAAATCAAAAAAATATAAACTTATAACTTTCCCCTGTAAACCAACACGTAGTGCAGATACGCGCACTTTACGTGTGGTAGATTCGCGGATTTGCACTATCCCCGACGAAATGACTTTATTTTCGCAAGTCACTGTCAAAAGTCCGAAAGTTATTTTCGACTTTTGCACATAGAGCTACATGGCCACTTACAAAAAGGTGCACAGTTCGGGTTGGTCGTTTACTATGGAGAAGAACTGTCAAGAAACTCCATGGTTACTCTTTTATAATAATTTGATTTTACAATGTTATTATGTAACAGCGTTAGTACTTAAGTACGGGAGGAAAGCAGATCCAGGCCTTTCCCTTCGCTGCCCTCCCCAGCGACGCCCTAAACCGAGGCTTGTACCCTAATACAGAGGGTGCCCTTAGCGTGTACTCGCTTAGTTTAACAGTTTATGCCCCTGGCTGGAGGCCTTACACTCAAGGCACCCACAGGATAGTCCGGTTAAGCAGAAGTCAACCTCGTAGGTTGACCTGCGAGATGTATACACCATCCACAAAAAAAAAATGTAGACTCGACAGCAGTGGCGAAGGTTCCCTACAACTCGATTCCTACCGGATTCCCTTTGAAAAATGGCACAGTTCACTTGACGATCTTATGACTGTATCAGCGAGCGGAGTTTGCGTAGCTGAATTTTGAGCCAAACATATCTAATAAAAATTTGCTATTGACACGCTAAAAAGAATGGCACTGTCGGTATTCTATAGACAAATAAAGTATTACATTAAAGATATGTACTCCGGGCTTACCTCTTACAAAAATTGACCCTTCGCTACTGCTCGACAGCGAGTCGTTGCTTACTTCAGAAAAACGTAAAAAAAAAATAAAAAAGTTCATCTAGGAATCTACAAGGCCTTTTTAATAGAGTGATATAAACCAGCTGTGTCGTTGCGGTCGGACGGCATTGCGGCTGCGGTCGCACGGTGACCTTCGGAATTAGTATCTCAATATTAAAAGAATCGAAGTAGTGTTGCTAGACTAAAATACTAGAAATAAGTGTTATTTCTATTTGAGTTTTTATTTTTATTATAAACTTGTACTTCCTGTTTCAGTCTTCCTAGATACAGCTTATTTAAAGTAGGTAATATAAATGTCAACCATATTCACTAGTTGAACAAGAATCTTTTGGCGCGTGGTCAAAATGGGAACTAACGCCGCCATCTTGTTTTGTCAATTCAGGTTCTGGAAAAAAATTGGCCGTTACAAGACGCCCGGCAAATGTGAAACATCTATGTTAATATTAGAATTCATTATTTATTAAAAAAAAACCTGTAACGAGATTTTGAGTAAAATAAAGAAGCCATATTCACTAGTTGAACAAGAATCTTTTGGCGCGTGGTCAAAATCGGAACTAACGACGCCATCTTGTTTTGTCAATTCAGGTTCTGGAAAAAAATTGGCCGTTACAAGACACCCGGCACATGTGAAACATCTATGTCAATATTAGAATTAATTTATTAAAAAAACCTGTAACGAGATTTTGAGCAAAATAAAGAATCAATATTACATTTAAGTATTTCCTTTTATCGATATCTATCGATCAAATCTGCATACGACCTAACTATATCACTAATTGAGTAACGTGGAACTTTTGAGGAAAGTAGATCAACAATCGTTGGAAAAAAAAAACTTTATTCTAACGGGAAAAGGTTGATTTCACGTGGCATAGAGGAGGCATCACGCCATGATAGCGTCATGCCATTTTTCGTCACGGCATACGAGTCGGTTTTACTGCCTAGATTTTCATCAACGCCTCCCAATATTAGCATTCTGGCGCAAAAGGATTCTTGTAGTACTGTACGTCGTGTACAAAATATATAATTTATTTATTTACTTACATATTTATTTTCGACAATGAATCCAGATCAATATATTTTGTATACTTTAGTATGTATTGCATTCCTTTAAAATTCTATGATATTATTATTATATGTATTTTAAATGTTGACTTGCTTGTAAACTCGCCCTGAACCTTTTGAAAGCCAGAGCATAAACGCACGCGCATGCCTTCCACGCCTAGCCGCAATTTCACCTAACATTTTGTAACAAATTTGTGTCGTTTGGTGTACAGGGCACGCGCTTGCTTGTCACGTATATGTGACAATGGCGTTCAAAAGGTTAAACAACATTTATAATTGTACTTAGTAAATTGTCAAGAAAAATTATAACAATACCCATGTAACTACATTATAATGAAAAATATGTTTGAAATTAATAAGTGTCCGACGGAACCACGATTTTTATCAAAAGCCGAAACCGTAACGGAATTTTCGGCACCTGTCATATAGGCCGAAACCGAAACTTACGTATTTATAGAAAAATCGAAGTAATCGATCGAAAATTCAAAATTATTTCTCAAAAAAAAAATTAAAAATATTTCAACTACTTGAAAAATCAGCCCTAAGATTTAAAAAGACTTCTTGTTACCTGTTAATACCGCTTCCGCTTAAAAAATAGGACTGAGAAGCGACTTCAAAGTAAAAAAAGCGACAGGGTAGCCCGCGAAATTCAAATTTTCTTATCCCATTGACTATTTCATGAAAGTCATTCAATGGGCTTATATGAACTGAGAGGATTGTATTGATATTTTTTTATGATTATAACTCAGTGAAGCCATATTTGTTACGGTCGCGAATCATATTGTAATCAATATTCAACTTTACACTGAACTGCAAATTGCAAAAACGTAAGAATATTTGAATTTAGTGGGATTCAGTCGTTAGGTAGTCAGTGGCCCAAAAAGTCTGACAACCAGTCTTACCAAGGGGTATCGTATTACCCAGTACTGGGTTGTGGAGGTCAGATAGGCAGTCGCTCCATGTAAAATACTGGTATTCAGCTGCCGACCGGACAACCGGTTAGACTGGAAGCCGACCCCAACATAGTTGGGAAAAGGCTAGGCAGATGATGATGATTTGAATTTAGTCGGATACCCTGGCGCTTCCACTTTTACTTTATTTTCAGAAGCCAATCGCAATGGCTAAAGAACGCTAGCTTTGATCGAGCCGAATTTTCGGCCACTTTTTGGCCGAAACCGAAACAACTTTGGTCAAACACTAGTTTTAATTTTGTTTTTTTTTTTCAAAAATGTGCAATTGGTATTTTAATGATAAAATGAATATCTATTATGTAAATCGCGTAAATAAAGACAATGGTTTGTGATAAACTATTATTTAATTTATAAATTTATCATTTCAGCATTGTACATTATTGTATATAGATTTTATTGTTAAATAAACGATTTGGAAGATGATGATGTATTTTATTTATTTATTTAAAACTACATAGATTTTCCTGCAGCTTCACTCACAATCTATCAGCATAGCCTATCAGAATTCACACTCATTTAAAATACAGGTGAATTTTTCAAGTGGACGTGCACGGATGGCAAAGTCTGAAACTATAAAGAATAGCGAAAAGCACTCAAAGGACACTCGAGAGGTTTTGATGAAAACTGAAACTGCATTATTGGATTTTTGATAAATCAATATTCCTAGCCAGGAATCGAAGCCGTTGATTTTGGAAAAAAACACGCTCTGTATTATTACACCATTCGATAGTGACGCCAAGAAGGATCAAATTCTGGCAAGCCAAGGCCATCACGCCCACTTGAAAAATTCACCCTGCACGTTAAGCCGTTGGTCCCGGCTGTCATTTGTAGATCTTTGACAGTCGTTAGGCAGTCAGTGACCCAAAAAGTCTGACAACCAGTCTTACCAAGGGGTATCGTATTACCCAGTACTAACTGGGTTGTGGAGGTCAGATAGGCAGTCGCTCCATGTAAAATACTGGTATTCAGCTGCATCCGGTTAGACTGGAAGCCGACCCCAATATAGTTGGGAAAAGGCTAGGCAGATGATGATGATGATGATGATTAGTCTACGCAATTCATCTGCAGCACGACCACCGTACAAACGGTTTTTGTCGACGGAAGAATCGACAAAATGACAGTCAACAAAAGAAATGTCATTTTGTCGATTCGTCCGTCGACAAAACCCATATACAGGGTTATTTGTAAAACACTAACAACCTCGCAGGAGTAAATTACTAACATCATAATAAACAACATTTTGTTCTACGACTTTTCCGAAAACTAATCTACTCCTGCGAGGTTGTTGGTGTTTTACAAATAACCCTGTATACGGTGGTCATCCTACGCGTGCAGGACTTATGCCTCTCCTAAGATGTGCCATATCTTGTCCTCCAAATTTCGCATCTAGTCTGACCCAGCCGCAATTCTCGCAAATAGCATCCGTTAATGTGCATATTCCTACAAGCGACTGAGGAGCTCGTGGCTAAATAATAACAGCCGTTCGGGTCAATCTTTAGGTTGCCTAGGTTGGTCTGTGGATGAGTGACCACCCATAACATGGTGGCCGCTGCGGCAGAAATGTTAGCCAGAACCTGCAAAAGACTAAAAAAAAAAACAACAAGAATCTTACTAACAAACTTTATTATAACTATAACAAACGCTACTTAACTAACCTACCCATTCACTCAGCCGTCTTCAGGTCTTCACTTTTTCCGCCCAGTTTCTGAGCTTCAAACATGAGCCTTAGTTGCTCAGTCGCAGACACTGGTAACCTATTATTAGCTCCAAACGCTGGGTCAGGCAGCTCAGCAGTGTTTAACTCAGGTATTTTGTACGTGAACGGTGTCCAGGGACCTTGGATTGATGGGAAGTCCGTGTACTGGTATTTGCGGAGACGTGTAGTCGAGTTGTCACCTTGTTGTGTGCGAAGGATGTCCATCCATTTGGTTATTTCTTCATGTGTTTTATTGTGCATGTTCATCCATGCACGGTCTCCGTTTACTGGAAATGGGTGTTGTTGGTTTAGTTAATGAATTATTTAATAAATAAAATAAACTTGATGGTGGATTTGCAATTTGTACATGGCATCTTTGACTTGACAATAGTAATTTCATAGTCTTATTATATGGTGGTCATCACTTATAACTTAAAACGGTGGCTACTTCATGTCGCTGGCGCTACAGTATTTATATTTTGTTATGCCAGAACTTCACCATTTTCATGTCGTAGTTGGTGCATCATTAATATCACACGGCTGGACTTAAAACCTCTCCAAATGCACGTCATTTCAATCTATTCTTGGCTTCTTCATCTATCAGCAACCTTGCGAAGATACCAGGCCACTGCTCCACACAGGACCTTTTAATACCGCACCATCTGGGGAGATACCTTGGTTATGTGAGGCTTGGACCCACTAAAAAACACCGCCGTGAGCCAACTATCGCCTTGGCGAATGAGCGTTGAGAACTGCTACGCATAACGTTTTGCAACCCATCCAGGCTCAACATAGACCCTGCCAATTGTAACTCAATTGACCAAATTATTGCCACTCTCATTCAGCGACTACTACCCTATGAAGACTGTAACTACAATTATCCTTAGGTATATTATCATCATCATTTCAGCCGAAAAACGTCCACTGCTGGACATAGGCCTCCCCCAAGTGCCGCCACATTTACCGGTCTCGTGCGTCGCGCATCCAGCGGATCTCTGCAACATTCACCAGGTCATCCGTCCACCTAGTGGGAGGCTTTCCAACGCAACGTCTACCGGTTTGCTACTCCAGAACTTTTAGGCCCCATCAGCCATCCGTCCTGCGAATATGCCCTGCCCACTGCCACTTAAGTTTGGCAATTCTTCGGGCTATGCCGGTAGTAGAGAATGAAAACTTACAATACTCGGCAACAACCACAGGCCCTCTGTGTCTGCGAGGCTTCAAATATACTACTACTCCTGGATTCACCTTAGCAAACTCCACCAGATCTTGTTCAATGAAGTCTCTGAAATAATTGTGACCATATTATTAGCTGCCTCGTCTCATACTCGCCTGCCTCGTTGATCTAGTGGCCGTAAGCACAACTGCTGAGCTCTCTATGAGCTCAACTAGACCGGGAATAGAACCGAAGACCAGTCGGGGAAAGTGTCATTGGGTTTTTCCATCAGGAATTTACATGGGACTTAAACATAAATGGTGAAATGTGGGTGTGCTATTAGGTACACTACTGCCTAAACTTTCGGGGATTACAGGTCGATTTGTTATGTTATATTATTAGATGATACTTAGTATGATATGATGTCATTTAAAGCCATCAGTGGTCCAAAAGTTTGACAACCAGTCTTACCAAGGGGTATTGTATTACCCCGTTACTAACTGGATTGTGGAGGTCAGGTACTCAGTCGCTCCATATAAAATACTAGTATTCAGCTGCATTTGGTTACGCTGGAAGCTGAGTCCATAATATTTGGAAAAACCTAGGCAGATGATGGCTTAGCAAGATATGAGGTTGGAGTGTAGCCTTAGGGGCGCTGTGGAGCAAGGACTTAAAAAATTTCGGTTGGAGTGTAAAATCACGGGGGATTGGAGAACTTTGGGGCACCCTGACATTAGATTACTTTAAACCCTGCAGACAGAAACAGGAGACCCGCATAGTGGGGCTATGTCGACTTTTTCATAGTGCTTCATGTCGTATCCACTGACTGGATATGAAAGAAGAAAGAATGGACAGACTGTGTAAAAGATGATTTATCTAGAAACAAGGTGTTACGGGAGGATGGCAAATACTGATGTATAAAAGAAGATATGCAGCGCCTAACATAAATAAACTGGGATCAGGGCAAGAGATAATGAAATTTACTTATCTGTTTTATTTAAGCATAATCAGCCTATAATGTTCCCACTGCTGGGACACAGGCCTCCTCTCCATGAGAGGGAATGGGCAATAATCCACCAAGCGGGCCCAGTGCGGGTTGGTATATGTCACATGTCTTCGAATTTTTGGTTCTAGGACATGCCGGTTTCCTCACGATGTTTTCCTTCACCGTTTTGAGAGCAGTGGTGATGAAATAAATTACACAAAGTAATTGCGCCTGGCTGGGTTCGAACCCACGACTTACTGCTCGTAAGTCGGGGCCGCCACTATTGGGGCACCGCTGTTTTATTTATTCTTATCTTATCTATTTTAGAGTAAATCAGTCAGGACTTAGACATCATTCTTCTGCCCTCATCACAATTTATTTGGGGGTCGACGCAGCAATATAAATCATATACCAAGTCCTGACTTCAAATACGTCGGAGCCACAGAGTACTTTTATTATACAGGGTGTAAGGGACAGCCCTCCACAAACTGATGGAGTGAATTCAGTATATCATTCTAAGATGACCGGCACAAGAAATTATTTCAGGAATGTTATGGGAATCCAATAAAATAGATTTGTTTTATTTCCTCATACGCAATGTATCGTTACCGTGGCAAAACGCACGTAGCGAACGGCAAGCGCAACGAGTTCCATGAATGTAACTAGGTAGGAAGTGAACAGCTGATTTCACACGTCGTTCGTTAGAGTATTTCAACATCCATTGTTGGATTTTTTATTTTAGCTGTATTATTTACATGGATGGAGTGTTGCTTACAGGTAATGTAATTTTACACTGAAATAAAGGAAAAGTAGCAGAAAAAAAAAAAAAAAACCACAGAAAAATTCCAGTGGAATATGATTCAAAATAAGGAGCTGAATGCTGGAATATGATTCAAAATAAGGAGCTGAATGCTGGAATATGATTCAAAATAAGGAGCTGAATGCTGGAATATGATTCAAAATAAGGAGCTGAATGCACCCTGTCAGTTTGTGGAGGGCTGTCCCTTACACCCTTTATATGGGTCAGACCTGTAGTCGAAATAATGTCGTGAATATGTTGCTTGAGCTGCAGTGGTGGTTTGAAATGAACTGATATTCTTGCCAATGTGGTTAGTATATTTAATTTTAGTACAGATTCGAAATAAAAGATTAAAAAGTAACCTAAATAAATAATCTAGTAAAGTTACCTCATTCCTCGACTCGATCCATTGCTTTTGCAGAATTTGAGCACAACTCGTTGCAACTGACAGACGTATCGACCAATACCGTTTTGTAAAGGCGCCCGGACAAAGCCGGGCTTCAAGAACATGTTTTTAGCCGACATTTTAATATAATATTCTGCAAATTCTTTGGTTTATGTTTATTCTATTTTGAGGTTAGGTTTGGCTAGTGTTGTGACATTTGACATTGACAGTTTTTGACTGTCAGTTCGTTTGGATTTTTGGATTTTACGTTCCATTCCTTCGTGCAATTTCGTATTTGAATCAGATAAGGTGGAAGCGCTAGCGTAGCCCGCGAAATTTAAATTTTGTTACGTTTCTTGCAATTTGCAAGTGTGTCAGGTTGTATGTTGATTAAAAATGAGTCTCGTAAGTAACACGTATGTAGTTACAGAATTACAATCATTAAAATCATCAATACAACCCTCTAAGTTCATTATATTATAGGTATATATTTATACTAGTATTTTTTATGTGTATTTATTTGTATGTATGTTTAATTTATATAGATATATTTTTGTGTTAAGTTCTAATTTAAATTCTCCTGTTTTGTGTTTTTTAAACATTGTCTCCATCTCTACTCCAACTTTCCTCTCACAGGTCTTTTTGAAGAAATTTCTTCTGAAATAAGCAGTACCTTTGTGTTCTTCAATGTTAATATATTGTCCGGTTAAGTATTTTATGTGTACATAAATAAATAGATCTAAGATAATAATAAAATAGATGCTTGTAACGAACAATATATTTTATTAATAAACAGTTGTAAATAGGAATCGAAACTAAAGTACAAAAACTATCACAGACATCAATTTTATAATGTACAAACTTCAAATAAACGATTATTTATTTGGTAATCTAATAACTTAACCGACTTGTCTATAGAATAATTAAAACTAATTATTTACAAATAAAAACATCCAGTACTCGGCGTTAAGGCCACTGACGCCCCGGGCAAGAATATTGTGGCGCCCACCTAAAGAAATCATTATCAAATGTTAATCGTAACCAAACATTCGAATCGAATTGCGACCAAATTCAGTTGTAATACGATCACAATCGATGTCGAGACTGGAGGCCAGGTAGATCAGATGATAACTTCTGAAGTAAATAATCTTCCCGAATGTGTCCTAGCCTGAAGACCGCGTACCGGCCGGCAAGCGTAGCATTGGCCGTCCCACAACTGCACAGATGGACCAATGACTTAAAAAGGTAGTTGGTTCAAATTGAATGCAGAAGGTAAACGTCGGGGTGATGTGTCGCAGCTTGGGAGAAGCCCTTTTTCCAGCAGTAAACTGCGTCATTGAGATAGCTTCCACTATTTTTTTGAGGGCGCTAAGTTTTGCGCAATTTTATTCTTCAACGGCTTTTTCCTCATTCTCGGAGCCTGCAAGCCTTGGTAGAATAACACCGAACCTCGTATTCTTAAAAACAAATAATTCGTTTTCTGATTCCTTTTCGCATTCTTATTTACACTTCCAAGGTGTAAGTTATTGCTGAGTTCCATGAGTGAAAAACTGTCACAATCTTGACTAGCGCGTTGGAACATAGATGAAAAGAATAGTTCAAAGTCATATTTATCGCCCTGTAAGTCGATGCTGTCACACAAACTTGAAAACTTTGAGAACGTAATCCGGTCCGTTCTGTATTGGTCTAACCAGGTAAAACTGTCGCCTTTGATATCACAGATCTCTTCAGAAATCAATGTATCTATATAATCTTTATTTCTTTCTACAACCCTAATAAGAGTTTCGTCCATTTTGATTTTTGTATTAAAAATATCGAAAACATTCATACCACATTTAACAAACATAACTTTAAGGATGAAATCCCACAGTTTCTTTTGGATTTTGTTAGTGTCATTTTTTAGCAGATCACAAATGTATTCGACTGCGAAGTATTCGGCAAAAGATCTGTGCACAAAGAGAGGTACATTGTTAGCTACGCCACGAATGAGACCAGTCTTCTCTTTTGCATTACTCAGTTCATCAATCGTTTCTCTAATTTCTTTCAACACAACTTCTTCAAAGACCTCAACGTGTGGGTAAAATATAGCGTAAGCACCTAGCTTCTTATGTTTAGCGACACTGTCCGCGCGCTCTTTCTCATAAGTCATTTTATTGTCCGGATTATAGATATCAATCTTATTTTTCTCTTGGAAACGGATCTTTTTTATTTTGGTCTCAAAATAATATTCGTAAAATATGAAGCCAGTGACATCTATGTCCCAGTCCTTGTCTCCTTCCTCGACGTCTTTAATTTTGTTGTGGAAACACTCAGCAAGTAGGTATAGATGCAGTGGTGGCGCAGTTAAATCGTTTGCGTTACATGTGCATTCGTTAATATCAAATCTCGACAAAAAATGATTATAGCCGTAGTAAGCAATGTCAATGCCATTAGCTACAGACTCCAATTTGATAAAATCCAAGAAGTTCAAATAAACTTTAAAGTATGGGTTTAGTTCTAACAAACTGAAGAGACGGTACCTCTCATTCGGCAGTAGGATTTGCATAAAATGTAGGAAGTCGCGGACATTACCCATTTGCTCCATGTTAAGATTCTTAAATTGTATTTTGGACTTCCAAAATGTGTTGAAATATATATCCTGTTCAGGGCAAGTAAAGTGTTCTATTTCGTACGATAATCCGAACTCGTGCTCTAAAATAGATTTTACGTAGTTGAACGATCTGCTTGTGATCCAGGCTTTGTGCTTCCGAGAATAACTCCTGACTGACTTTAGCAATAACAGCGCTTCTCTTTCATAGTGAGGAAAGATTTCATCGAAGCCATCGAAAAGAAATATCAGTTTACCTCTGTTGTAAAAATCTAGGAATATTTTCAACTGAAATTCTGTAGAAGTACTTCCTGAACATTTCTTTAGGGTAACAGTTCCGTCTGGTGATTCTTCCAGTTCAATTAATACTTCATCCTCTTTGTAAGATTCATTTGATTCCTCGCTGAGTGCAGCTTGACACATGAACTTTAAACTTTCCAAAGTACTGATGACTGTCTTGTCGTCCTGCCACTTACTGAACATCCTCGCGTGCTCCAACAGGTTTATTCTTACTATCCAAACTTTAGGATCGATTTCTTTTGTTTTCAGTGATAAATGTGAGAGTAGAGTTGACTTTCCCATCCCAGGTGATGCTGTTATCAGTACAACGTCATCTTCTAAATCATACAACGTTACTAATATTTTATCTTTGACATCATCAAATTCATCGTTCTCTCGCTTTTTAATGCGACTGACACGCCTCTCAACATAAAAGGGTTTGGCCTTGTTGTAATTATAATCAACTACCGTTTTACCAATCACGATAGTTTCATTGTTGATTATTTGATTCAGTACATCTTCACAGATCAGTTTTGTATTCTCATCGTCTATGATTTTATCTAAAGTTAAGTCTTCACCTTGAAACTTTACTTTAGAAGTCGCTAAGAGCTTCTTCTGAGATGCAACAGTCATGTCTGTAAATACATTTTTATCATCGTTCAATAAATTACTTGCTTTTGAGAAATATTTAGTTATAATTTCAACTGAGATCTTGTCCGTAATGATTATAATTTGCTTGCTGGCGACAGCTTTCGCGATATTTTCAAGCTTTTTACGAGAATTTCCAGATTCTTGAAAGTTTTTACAAAGAATAATTAGTATCTTCTCCTTAATTGCGTTCGTCAATTCTTTACATAAAGTGTTTTGGCTCTTCAAGGGCAGTTTGAAAATGTCATCCAAGTCTAACACAACATAGTCTTTTTTTTCATTTGCTAGATATTGTTCCACCTTAGCAACTGTAAACACACAGCTCCCTGTAGCAATGACAGTTCCAAGAATCTGCTCATGAGATTCTAATCGTTTTATGGCGTCTTCATTAAATGTATAGTCCTTGTTTCTAAACTTATGCATTATATTTAAAATTCCCATCAATGTCTCGCTCATAGCACTTGTAACTGCATCCTCATATATTTTGCATTTCTTTGTAAGATATTTTCCTACTTTAGGAGTCATCCACAGTTTTTGTATTTCATCATGATATTTTAGGAATATGACGTCAGATCTCACTCTAAAGTTAGTGACGTCATTGCACGGATGATCTTCTATTTCTCCTTTCAACAATTCCCCTACGCTACTCTGGTCAGCTTGGTTGGTGTAAAACAGTAATTTGTCATAGAAATCTCTCACTAAAATGATGTCGTATTCACTTCGATCGAATGAAAGTTTTGGAAACTTCTTAACCTTCACGTCCAGTTTATATTCGTGTATATTTTCAATTTTACTCTTCAACGTTTCATACCATGTTTTGGCAAGATCGCCAAGTGATGCACAGTTATCTGTAAATTTCAAAAGCTTAGATGTTTCATCGAAAACCAGTATGTTGCCGACAGCAGAAGCTATGCCGCCATTCAACTGCAGAAATCCATCTTCTAGAGACTCATCTATAGTAACGATGTTGTTGGGTTTCGATTGTTGAAATATTGCTATGATTTTTGACGTCAGGTGATTGAGTCTCTTTTCTATTTTCTCAGGTTTGCATCTTATTGCTAAATCTTTGTTGCCGAAGAGAGCCGGGACTTTGAGCTTCAGAGATAGTAAATACTCTTTCGCAGCCAGTTCTGCTGCTGCATAGACAGCCGATTCCGGGACATTTGCTTTGACGAGTTGTCTCTTTAGATCGTCTGGTGTGGATTTGCTAACAAAGTCAAGCTTGCCTTTTTTATACGTAAGAACACTTCCTATGAGTTTACTAAGTGATGTTATTTCAGAAGGTTCGCTAAGGAACTTCGTTAATAAACTCTCTTCAACAGTCTCTTCTGCTTTTTGCTTTTTGAGGACCTCTAAGCACAACATGTTTTTGAACAGCACAATAAATTCTTCGTTGGTTGTAAAGAAGTCTGTTCTGAAGTTGGCAATCCGATGTCCCTCAGTTTGAATTTCAGAAACGTGTAAAACGTTGAGCGCTAGAATGACATGATACCGCAGCATGAGATCATTATTCATCGACATTTCGCTATGAGATCCGTCACAAATAAACTTCGCTATCTGTTCAGCTAATGTTGTGAGTTGTTTTTTCATTACAATTTTACACAAAAAGTCTAAGTCTTCATTTCTGTATGACGGCTGTGTGCAACTACCTCCCGTTCCAATAAGTTCGTCCAAATTGTCAGCAAAGCTACCTTCATATGCCTTGTTACTGGGATCGTCCTTGGCTGTTGTATACATAACGAAAAAGCATTCAGTCTCATCAAATTTTCCTCCAAAAATCCTGTCTTTACTGCTCGGATCAAAAGCGCGTCTAATGTCCAAGTAACTATCGAAATATTTAGCTAACTCAGTTTTACTAGTGAACGTTAGAAGTTTATCGTTCTCTCTGTGCTTGGCTTGAATAAACACAGTGACTGGTTTATTAAAGCCTTTTACTTTTGCTTTGAAACAAATGTCATCGAAGGCGCCTATGTCGTCTCTATTGGTGGCTAAACTGAACTGATCAACATTCTCGTCATGTTTCAGCCTGAAATATATAAGACTGATTAATTTAGTCTCGTATAGTTGTCCCTGGATGCCAGACGTGCCTGCACGCTTTTTGTAGTCTTTATCACTTTTACTCATGGTTTATAGTTCTTCGTTAGTTGGACACAAAAAAAGGTATGAAAGTAATTAAAGTTCCTGTTATCGTTCTTCTACGGGTGTTACACCAACGCGTCGGAAGACGCCTACGATCTTCCATGTGAGATTGACCAGGTCCGTTTCTTCAGGCGACTATTTGTGACCTGAAAATATAAGTTTTGTATTATGAGTGAGTCTGAGATCTATCAACTTTAGTTATAATTTCATTGTTATTAAATGAATTTACTTTCGTGTGTGGAATTTGGTAAACAGAATTCAATTCCTAAATGATAAATTTCTATAAGTATAAGTAAATTTGATCAAATACTTTACACGTTAACTTTTTTAAACTAGAGGTCAGTTCTTCCTGTCTAGTCTTCGAAGAAACACCGAAACAAACTCAGAGGCGCTAGAAATAAATATCGATTGCTTAGAAAAAAATTCAAAAATAAAAAAAATTCACTGTTTCCAGATTTTTTCTTTGGAATACACACCATTAAATTACCTAGCGGGACGCCAAACTTCAACTTTAAAAGTCGTCGTTGTTGCCGAGCAAGCTGTTAACTTTTTTTTTTCTATCTTGTTGTATTGTTCATATTTGTTATGCGTTGTATGTTTATTGTTATTATTTTGCCATTTTGGGTGATGCACGTCATGTCTCTGCGACAAATAATAATAAATATTTTTTCTTTCTGGCTTGTTCACGCCTCTTTTAAAGTTATGACATTTTCATGGTTAATTCATGTGAGAACAGAGATATAGATAGATGTGAGGACCTTGCTGATTAGTGTAATGGTGTGGAGGAAGGGGGGGGGGGGGGGCTACGCTACAAATCAATAACATTGAAACTTGATAGCCACGTTCATTCAGTAAACGCAAGAAGTTCAACTGAGCCTAAGGTACAGTGAGTTCGATTCCCATCCGAACCGGGCACTTTTCCAAAAAATATCTTAGCTTTTTTTTTTTTTTTTTTCGTATGGTAAATCCTCAAATGACCTCCCCACTCTGGGCGGAGCGGCAGGGAGTGTCAGACTTGTACTGACTAAAACCCATCCATGTTCCTTCTTAGCCCTTTGTGTTCCAGGGCCACGGTATCTCTTTCGAACAGTCCCGCAGCCCAAATATATCTCAGGTTGCCTCGTCGTTTAGAGTCTAGTGGGCAGTGTCATTAAGTTTATTCATCAGGAATTTCCCACTGGCATCCACGGAGTTTCCTATTACACATAACTGGCGAAATGTGCGTGTACTATTAGGTACACGTCTACCTAACCCTGCGGAGATTACGGGCGTGATGTTATGTCATGATAATTCTCAGTAGACGCCCTGAGCTAAGATTCGTCCCTGGCAAATAGTAATGGCCTCGAATCTATATTGATACAGGGCGTAAACGGCCCCTTCACGAAGGCGTCAACCAAGCATTATGTACATCAAACTAAGTAACTTTACGCAAAAATTATTGCTGGGAATCGGGCTTTTTTTGGGGTGAAAAATCACGTTTTACGGTAGGACTCGATGGAAAGCACTGTGCTGATAGATGGATTGAATAGTACGGGGGTCGTGGAGGTGTTTACAGTAAAAATCTTAAGGTAAAACATGTATTTAAAAAAAAATACTTGTGAAAATGTTGAAACTTTGACCCCCAATATCTCCGTAACTGGAAGGTTTCCAGGTATGGTCTAGAACAAAAAAATAATTGCGGGGAGAACAAGTGCTTATCGGCTCTGTTAAGGGTCTCTTTACACCCTTTATTATAAAGCTGAAGAGTTTATTGGAAACATATTTTAGATATTTTTGCATTTGATAGCCCAATGCCCTTAGGAGCCGAGCAAAACGAAACCACAGGGCACAGCTATAGACCGACCGCTTTAATGAGTCCTCCGAGTTGCCCCATCAAAGGCACACCTCTCAGACCTCGCGCTCGTATAACGATAAACTCCCCCGCGCCTCACATAGTTACGTCATCGTAGAAGCATCCACAAAGTCCTAGCAATGTCCCACAGGTTATTTGCTTTAAAATAACCATAAACTACGTAGGTATTACGATACTAATTGAACCAATACGTGATCAACCTTCAGAATATTCCATTTAAATTGACACCTTCGCGACGACTCATTATTTCGTCTATAGTTACAGATAGGAGCTCGTGGCTAAATAATAACAGCCGCTCGGGTCGATCTTTAGGTTAAGCCGTGCTTGCCTATGTTGGTCTGTGGATGGGTGACCGTCCATTACATACCGAGTTTCCTCCGTGCCTCGGAAAGCACGTTAAGCCGTTGGTCCCGGCTGTCATTTGTAGATTTTTGACAGTCGTTAGGCAGTCAGTGGCCCAAAAAGTCTGACAACCAGTCTTACCAAGGGGTATCGTATTACCCAGTACTAACTGTGGGCCATCTCTGCCTACTACTTCGTAGAATACAGGCGCAATGTTATGTTCTGACATAAAACGGAAAGGTGAATAAATTATTGACTTTTATCTTATCTCTTATGTCTACAAAGCAAATATTAATATATTGTTGACAAGCTTTTGCACATGGCTTCACTCGCGTTATAGTTGGATTGGATTGGTCGCACGGCTAAGTTTTTTACTGACTTCAAAAATGGAGGAGGTTCTATGTTCGCTCTGTATGTATTTTTTTTATGTATGTTCATCGATATTTCCGTCAGTTATGGATCGCTTTACGAGATTCTTTTTTCATTTTGGTAGAAGAAGATCGCGTGGTGTTATCATATAGGGGGTTTGAATTTAATGGCCGCCTAACTTCCACCACTTAATTCTTTTTCTAAGTTGCAGCCATACATAAAACTTATATCAATCGATAGCTGGCATCAATTCAAACAAGTTTTGTATGAGACAAAATCTTCTAAAGTGTCACGTTTCCGAGATATAAGCTATCAAAGTTGTGCTGAAGTTGCAATCAGTGAACGGACTTTAATTTTTCAGTTATCTGTGGAACTTTTTTATGTATGGCTGCAACTTAGAAAAAGAAGTGGAAGAAGGAAGGAAGTGGTGGAAGTTAGGCCGGCCATTAAATTCAAACCCCCTATATGATAACACCACGCGATCTTCTTCTACCAAAATGAAAAAAGAATCTCGTAAAGCGATCCACAACTGACGGAAATATCGATGAACATACATAAAAAAAATACATACACGCGAACATAGAACCTCCTCCATTTTTGAAGTCGGTAAAAAACTTACCCGTGCGACTAATCCAATCCAACTATAACGCGAGTGAAGCCATGTGCAAAAGCTTGTCAACAATATATTAATATTTGCTTTGTAGACATAAGAGATAAGATAAAAGTCAATAGATTATTCACCTTTCCGTTTTATGTCAGAACATAACATTGCGCCTGTATTCTACGAAGTAGTAGGCAGAGATGGCCCACAGTTAGTACTGGTTAATACGATACCCCTTGGTAAGACTGGTTGTCAGACTTTTCGGGCCACTAACTACCTGTAACGACTGTCAAAGATCTACAAATGACAGCCGGGACCAACGGCTTAACGTGCTTTCCGAGGCACGGAGGAAACTCGGTATGTAATGGGTGATCACCCATCCACAGACCAACCTGGGCAAGCACGGCTTTACCTGAAGATCGATCCGAGCGGCTGTTATTATTTAGCCACGAGCTCCACAAAGAACTATTAACATATTAAAGTATTTATAACATACAACAAATTGTTAGCATAATTAAATATTGCATTGCTTTGGTTTACGCATAGAGAATAAAAACAAACAAACATTCATTTTTATTTATAGAAAAGATGAGTAATAGGTTTTATATTACCAGGTATATAGATGATTCGTTATGTACTTACCTATTTATAGAAATATAGTATTAAAGTCAGTCGTTGGATGTCTTATAAGAATACATGTTTATGTGTCACAGAGTACATTATTTATGCGAACACTATGTGTCTGGTATTTGGTTTTTTTTATTATCTTATAAAACCACAGTAGGTACCTAAATAGATTGTTGTGAATCACTTACCGACAAAATGTTGCCAGTTTTCAATTAATGGTTATGAAACTATGGTGTTGCTAAGCAAAAAAAATCCGCTAGGATTAATCAATGTAATTATTAAAACAAAAAATAATGGAACACAATAAATAATTATTGGATGATTATAAAATTCTTCCCAACATTAAAAAAGTCTGCTGATTATACGGGTCGATGGATCGCAGAATTAACAAATAGTTTCAATGTCGTCCGACAGATGGCTGCCCCTGTCACCGTGTTGGAAAAAGTAAAAGTTGGGAAAAGGCTAGCTGATGATGATGATAGTGAAATGTGGGTGGACTCTTAGGCTCAACACTGCCTAACCCTTCGGGGATTACAGGCGTGATGTTGTTTTTTTCTGGACATCACTGATATTGGTAAAGGAAAACATCGTGAGGAAACCTGGTGGCCTTTCAGTGTGGGAAAGAGATGGCGCTAGACGACCTGTATAGCTCTGTCTCTTTCCCACACTGGAATTATGTCATAGTAACCCCTCAGGTGGCCTACCATGACGTCTTAAAGCAGGAGTAATTCCAGTGTGGGAAAGAGATGGCGCTAGACGACCTGTATAGCTCTGTCTCTTTCCCACACTGGAATTATGTCATAGTCACCCCTCAGGTGGCCTACCATGACGTCTTAAAGCAGGAGTAATTCCAGTGTGGGAAAGAGATGGCGCTAGACGACCTTTATAGCTCTGTCTCTTTCCCACACTGGAATTACTCCTGTTTTAGGACACAGTGGACTGGACTTATACAAGGTGTTTTTTTATATTCCGTAACTCTAGGGCATTAACGAGACCATATCAAAGAATCAACTGGATATGAATTATTTTTCAATTATATTTTTTTTTTGTTTTAATTTCTCCTACAAAATAATTATGTGAAATATGAAAACATCGCATTTTCATAGCTTTAAATATGAATGATTGGTTTGAATTAAGAGGGGCTCGTGGCTAAATAATAACAGCCACTCGGGTCGATCTTTAGGTTAAGCCGTGCTTGCCTAGGTTTTTCTGTGGATGGGTGACCACCCATTACATACCGAGTTTCCTCCGTGCCTCGAAAGTACGTTAAGCCGTTGGTCCCGGGTGTCATTTGTAGATCTTTGACAGTCGTTACAGGTAGTCAGTGACCCAAAAAGTCTGACAACCAGTCAGCTGTATCCCGTTAGACTGGAAACCGACCCCAAAATAGTCGGGAGAAGGTTAGGCAGATGATGATGACAACATCGCGTTTTGTTAGCCTGATATATGAATGGTTTGAATTAAAATGAATTACCCGTAATTATCAACGAAACTTACAATTCATTGTGATTGATATCGTCGAAACTATGCAATTTTGAACCACATATACTAGGACCTATTGTGTTATTTTTACTTAGAATATAACCATAGAGTTATGGGATATAAAATAAACGGGCCAAACGTACTCACACGCAGACAGGGATTTGTAGCACCAAACAAAATAATAAAAATGTTTTGAAGGCTCATTCATGTTGTATTATTATATTCAACAGCAAAACTAAATTTGTATTTAATAGTATGTTAATGAAAAACAAAGTTACTGCTGCAGTTTGATGAAAAAGTCCCATATTTCAAAAAACATAAAATCTTATTCTCACCAATTTTCGTCAAAAGTTTTTTTTACGTTTTACAATCCTACAGAATACATCTCGCTACCAAGTTTCAACTGTGTAGTCCTAATAGTTTCGGAATAAAATGGTTGTGACATTCAGATGGACAGACAGACATGAAGAATCTATGAGGTTTCCGTTTTTATGCCTTTCCTTTTTTTATGGCTACGGATCCCTAAAAACACGTTGTATATAAAATTTATGTGAGTCTGCAATCGACAACCCGTCTTGAGCAAGCGTTGTGATCAACGCTCGTGCCTAGTCTACATGTGAAGAGGCCTTTGAACAGCAGTGGGAGAGTAAAAGTCTGGGATTATTATAAATGAAACGCACTTTACTTAATACTTTCAAAATATTTATTACAAAAAATCATAATATGTACATACAGTCAATGATTAAATACAACTTTAAAGTAATAGTTAAGAGAATGCATTTAAATTGCATATTTATTCAAGCACCATTTTAAAAGAATTGTAGGTTTAGAAATAAAGAATTCTTTTCATAATGGCGCTCCCTCACAGGGAGCATTCGCCTGTAATGTTACAATTCGGATTCACTATTGTTTCTGTACAGGCGTCTGGTGAGAGAGCACCTTAAGACGACTCCTATACAGGGTGGACACCGACACATCAACGCTTACCACATATTCCGTACATCAATTCGAAGTTCCGAACCACCCCACATAGAAATTTTTCAACGGTAATTTAAAACAAACATCTGTTCCATACGATTTTTGTTTTTGTAAATGGCTTCTCGCAGGTAGATTGACCTGCGAGATGTCATTTACGAGGCTGACTTCTGTTTAACCGGACTATCCTGTGGATGCCTTGAGTGTTGATGCCAGGATAAACTTATAAACTAAGCGACTACACGCTAAGGGGCTACGAGCAGAGGCGTAGGGTAGCAAGGGGACAGGAGGGATCTGAGTGAGATTATTTAAGGGGCCGATTTCAAACTACAGGCTCAGCATCGCGGGCTGGTTCGAGCAAGGGTCGGGGGGGGCGGTCGTTTTGACCGTGTAGGTATTGTAGGAAACGGGGGTTCGGAATGATGTACTGAATACGTGGTAAACGTTTGGGTGTCGGAGTCCCTTCCACCATGTATAGTGTGTATTTGAAGGCACAGCTACGGACCTGTATACATAAAAGATAAAACTGACAAGGGATACAAGTAATTAATGCTACTCAATACAACTTTTAAGATTCAATCCTCCATTTTAGCCTTTACATCATTCATACTTTTTTTATGCTTTATTTTTAATTTTTTAGGGCCTTTACACACAGTTACAACTCATAGAATAATGTACAGACGTCAGCACATCAAGCTACATCTGTCAAATTTTCTTTATTTTAAAATTTATTGCTAAAGCATTAGGTTTAAGGTTGATTGGGAAAATTTGACAGTTGCGTTTAACTTGATGTGCTGACGTCTGTACGTAAGCCCCGATTTATTTAAAATAGGTTTTTATTAACACATTTTGCTTTTAATACATTTTTTGAGCTTAATTAGTTTGTTAGGGAGGCATTTTATTTTATTTTAGACAAAGCCTTCTAGTCGTACAGGCTTATAACCCCACAAAAAGGGATAAAGGCTACCCCAGAAGGGTGATTTCTGGTTGATTAAGTTGGAAGTGCCAGGGTGTCACGTGAAATTCTAAATTTTTTACGGTTTTTGCAATTTGCAGGTCAGTGAACAGGCGGAACCGTAAAAATGAGTTAGGCCGACCCCAAATAAAATGGGACAAGGGCAGGAAGATGATTATAATGTTAAATGATCTGCTGTGGAATCTTTTATCTACGAAGAAAGATGAAGATAGAAGATATTCTATTACCAAAGTCTCAGGAAAGAAAATGGCCGACTCAAAAAGTTTCATCAAATAGTTTTAGTAAAACATCAATTCTTTAACATTTTTCCAAGATGTTATTAATACTTACACTTAAAAATAATAGTGAGAAACATAAATACTTACTAATTATTGCACTTATTATATTAGTATACGTTTGATACCCTTTCTCTTCGTTATTAAAGGCGAATTAGCAAAAGAGTATAAAGTATTTTATGATTTAGCCTTTAGTCAGTCGAATTAGTCGGGAGAGTCATTGTGACTAAACTAAATTTAGTTTTTAGTCCTATTTTTTGTTAATTTCCCAGTTGTGGGCCACAAAAATGGCATGTTGGATGAAAATACGCAGTTGATAAGTAAAATGCTGGCCATTCATTTAGATAGAGGCTAGTATAGCTTCGAACTATGACAAACGGCTACAATATTTAGTTGAATTTGAATAATGACTTTGCAAAGACGACTGGGGGGTCTGGGGGTAAAAACTTTACATAATCACGGATAAAATAGTGTCCTTAATTATGAGCTTTGCTTGCTAATCCATTATCAGTGAAACTGTCATTCTATATGCATATAAAGGCGCTCCCTCAACGGGAGAATTCGCCTGTACAAAAAATCAGTATTAATTCGATTTATTACAGAAACAAGAAGCGAATGCTCCCGGTGAGGTAGCGCCGTTATATGAACTTAAAGTATGACGACTGGGTAAAAGTCCTGAGTTAATTAAGAGCTCAAAATAAACGTTTTTAACTTAGGTATATACAAAAACTGACATTAAATTACCATCACAACGACTTCGAAATCGACTAACCACTAATTTACTAAGCTGAGAGTCATTTTACTACAACTAATAGCTAAAGTACATATTGACTGAACGATATTTTTCGTACATAACCATGAGTGAACGAAATAATGGACGTTGGCACGAAAACTCAGTAACTAGTACGAAAACAGGTATCAATCTGGTATGTACAGACGCCAGCACATCAATCTACCCGAAACTGTCAAATTTTCCCAATCAATCTTGAACCTAATGCTTTAGCGGTAATGTTAAAAATCTATTAAAGAAATTTGACAGCTTGTACGACCCCCGTACTATGCAAAGCATTTGATCATTGATTTTTCACCCTATAAAACGTAGTTTCCCAGCAAAATTTGATGTACAGAATGCTTGGTTGATGGCTTCGTGAAGGGTCCGTTTACACCTTGTATTTCGTTCACCCAATCTTACCAAGGAAGGGATGTGGTTTTTCCCAGTAACTAACAGGGTGGTGGAGGTCAGATAGGCAGTCGCTACATGTAAAATACTGGTATTCAGTTGCAGCCTGTAAGATTGGGGGTCGACGCAAAAAATAGTTGAGAAAAGGTTTTACTATGATGATTTCGTTCAGCCAATATGTATTAAAAAACTATACATTATTAATTGTTTATTCTTTATTCCTCTCCTCCAATTGTTTAATCCTGACTGGCACTTGCACAGCCGGTAGATCCACGCTTTTGGCTCGACGCCGGCCATTTTGAATTTCGGCGGGCGTTAGGCGCGCTTGTGCGAGTTCGGGGAACATCGAGTGTTTCCGGACTGGTTCGGGTGTCCGAAGAGTCCCACCTGGGAAGGGTTAATAGAAAATTATTTCTTGTTTTCTGGGTTTTTCAGACAGCGGTTCGGAACGGTTTTTTTTAAGAATGATTAAAAGAATTTTGGAATCTACAATCGGATATAGTTTTATTGGATTGGTAATTATAGTATTGTGTTTAAGGGGGACTATATAGACGTTAATGGATCGTTAAAGGCCGTCCTTTTGACATAAATCAATTGGCACAATATTCCTAAGATGAGGTAAAGTGTAAAAAAAATCTAGTGTCACGTAAAACTATTTTGAATTTTATCGAGTGATTTTTTCTTTCAAACCTTAAATAATCGTACTATCATTTCATTATGTCATTTTGTTGTTCGCATTTAATTGTAAGCGCAAGTCGCATTGTTTTTATAACTAATTGTATTTATAACTACATTTTTTTTTATAACTACCTAATTGTTTTTTTGTAAGGGATTGTTTTTATAACTAATTGTATTTATAACTACATAATTGTTTTTATAACTAATTGTTTTTTTATAAGGAATTGTTTTCATAACTAATTATATTTATAACTACATAATTGTTTTTATAACTAATTGTTTTTATAAGTAATTTTTTTTAGAAATAATACATTTACTCACATCCTAGCTATAATTCTGTGTAATACTGTAACCGTTTGTTTTCCCAAATAAAAAAAATAAAAAATATACAATCATAGTTTGGCCGTATATGGCAAACTTTAGACGTCGTGACCGCTTCCGAACCGCTTATTGTCTGGTTTTGTAATATGTATATATTTTTAAATACCTGCTATTTAATCTTAACTATATACAAAAATATTTACGTGTTTTCTTTTAAAGATAAATAAAACAAGAAAAAAAAGCAAAGATTTAGGCCAGAAAAATGTGTTCAGGTTAATTTAGAAAAATATTTTAACGACATTCAACTATGGACTTATTTATAAAGAAATAAAAATATTTACAAACAATCATCGTTAATTAAATTATTCAAAAATATGTTTTTAAATTACAGTTTAATTACAACAAAAAAACTATTTTATTACGTCATTCTACACACTGATAGTCAAAAATCCCCTGCATACCTAGCAAGGGACAGCTTGAACATAAAATACACGAATAGAAAAAAAAAACAAATAGTACTTATTTAAAATACAACATTATTTTTAGTGTCCACCCAGAAAAAACCGAAAATTACTTCTCAAAAAAAAAATGGTTGCGAGCTCAAACGAATAAAAACTTTCGGGTTTACACTAAATATAACGTTGTAATGGTGACTTTACACTCTCGACCGAGAGCTCTCGCTTTCTTACGAGACGTCTCGAAAAAAACCGACAGGGGCAGAGTACAAGTGAGGAACAGAGAGGCTAGACGTGAGCTACTTACTATACAGAGTGATTTATTAATAGGGAAATACTTCAGAAGAGTGTACTCATGAAAATGACAGCTTTTATGGGACTGACCATGAAATCGCGAAAATAATATTAGGGATAAAAGTATGAAATTGCCGGTTTGTATGGACGATTTCGTGAAAATTGATATTTCCATACTTACATTTTTTTTCTTGTAGACCTCCGAACCGATTATGTATGATGCAATTGCAATAGTTAAGAGTGAAAAAAGCTGCGCTGCGCTGCGTATCTTAAATTCTCAAAACACAGTCTATGACAAAAATATACCTACTTGAAGTAGTAAAACCGACCGACGGCCCATTGAAACAGGTGTTTTGACACATGAGGTAATATGCAACTACTAGTACGGTTTTAAACTCTTAAAGGTACGTAATTTAACAATCAATTCAATAAAAAGGAATTAGAAAAAAATAACTGTTCGTCATAGTTGCAAACAGAACAAAATGTGAGAAAAAAACGGCAATTTCATAGTTAAATACCTTTTTTTTTTTTTTTTTTTTTTTTTTTCCGGATGGGAAATCATCAAATGACCCCCCCCACTCTGGGCGGAGCGGAGGGGAGTGTCAGACTTGTACTGACTAAAACCCATCCATGTTCCTTCTTTGCCCGTTATGTTCCAGGGCCACGGTATCTCTTTCGAACAGTCCCGCAGCCCCGGCAGTTAAATACCTATTATATCAGCTGCTCCATACTGGTCGCGTAACTCGAAAAAACCTATTTCATAGTTCTGTTAGTCCCATTGTAACAGTAGTTTTATGCCTTGCGGGACCGAAATGTGGACACTCAATGTACAGTTGGTCCTATGAGGGCTACGCTTCCCAGCGCAACCAATTTTGTTCAATTTCTCACAAACCGTTTTTTTTAAATCATGAACAATAATGAACATATTACGAACACTTTTTTGTATTGACTCCGATCCAAATTGCTTTTGTGGTGCGGCCAGGAAGTACCACGCTCTCTGAGGGATCGTACCCGGAACGAGGTGTTCCGACAGAGAAGCAGAGACGTGTTCTTGAATGGAGAACGCGAATCGGTAAACATAAGGCGGGACGCCCTCAGGTGAGCGTGGAGCGACGATCTGCGGGTGGCTGGTAGCAACTGGTTGAGAGTTGCCGAGAATCGAGTTGAGTGGCGTGCGATTGAGGTCTATGTCCAGCTGTGGACTGTTGTAGGCTGATGATGATGATGGACAGTTTCTCATATTTATGAGCTCTTCATTTCCTTAAAACATTTCCCTAACTAATCTCTCTGCATACGTACTCGCCCTGCCTCGGAGCGTCTCGGCGAGAGTGTACCGCCACCAAAAAAGTGGAGAGATCTTCCTCTAATAATTTGTGCATTCCAACCAAATACCAACACATAACATAACATTACCACAGGAGTTCCAGTACCTTTTGTTATCACGACCCTTGTGTATGGCCAGCGCTGGGCATGATCTGACGGTTGCTAAATGATTTTTTAATAACTACTATGAGTCTATGAGCTGATTGCCGCTGATCCATGCGTCATGTTCGTGAACTGGCGCTGTCAGTGGGGATTGGTCATCTCTTAGCTGCCACGGTTTATTTTAATAACTTTATTTTTGATCTTCTTTTACTCTGGACGCTTTTTATGTGCTCGTCTTTCTACATCGTTCTCACATGTATATAGGGTCTAACTATTCATACACGAAATATTTTCAGGGAATCATCTAACGGCTATAACAAAGCCATTTCAAGGGATTTTTTTTTTATCTCAGTATATTTTTTATAAAAAATAAATAATTTAAAATTACTTGACCCTAAAAACAAATACTGGCTCCTTATTTTTAAGCATCCATTACGCTAGTTTACTACGTCGTATTTACCTACTGTCATTGTTAGAATATGGGAGTAATGGTTTTATGCAAAATGTCTCAAAAAATTTAGAAATATAATAATTTTGTAAAAAATACACTCAGATAACTATTTTTTTCGTTGCTATGGCGACTTTACGACATATAGAAGTTACTCTTAAAATATTTCGTTTATGAAAAGATAGACCTTATATAGGGTGACTGGTAATTAGTGACCGATACTTTTACACGTGATTGTACTCATGATGACAACCAATTTTCCCAAAGAAATATTTATTTTTATAGTCATTCACTTTTATCACAATAACACAACAGGCGTATGAAATTCGCGCGCGGGCTGTGACCTATCAGCTGTTAGCTGCGAAGTTGTTTCCCAGCAATAATTTTTGCGTAGAGTTACTTAGTTTGATGTGCAGAATGTTTGGTTGACAGCTTCGTGAAAGCCCGTTTATACTCTGTATGGACTGATGTACATCGAGCCAAAATAACTAGAATGGATACTTTTGACTTTATTTTATAAATTTAGTAGAAAACTGGTCTTCTCACTCAAAAGACGTGTTCTTTTCCCATAATACTAGTCAGGCGGTGATGGGCGGGCTGGAGAACAGTCTTATGTTATTTCAAAAAGGGAACTTTACAGTATTTTCGTTTTTATAGTAACATATTTTTTTGGTAGTTGTGGGCTTTATAGTGTATTTTTGAAATTACGAAAAACCTTTTTTTTGTTTCTTTCGGGTTTGGTAGGATAGAATAATTTTCTGGGTTGTTGCCCTGATCTGAAAAATGTCATTGGTGACCTTGACCTTAAAGATGACCTTCACCTTAAAAACCCAAAAAATTAATGTGACGGGTCTAAACTTGTTTTCAAGCAATAATGAGGTCAATGACGTCTTTAAGGTCAAGGTCAACAACCCAGAAATTTTGTGAAATGCGTTCTACATGAAGATATTTATATGTTAAAAAATATGCAGCGTCTAAACCGGAGGTTAATGTGTAAAGAGGTGCCTTTAAAAGTGTTGATTTCCAGCCTAATTTGAAGAAGTGACATGAAAAATGAATTTGTGGAAATATAAATAACCATAAAAAAATGCCCAGCTCCAACCACATTCAAGGTGTTCAGCGGCGCATTCCACACAACAGCGACAAGAGTGCTCACCTATATACAGGGTGACATACCCTTGCGGCGGGGCTCCGCTGGCGTCTCCTCAGGGGGCGCAGTCTCGCAGCCGTCAGCCCGAGTGCGTGCACCTAGTTTTGGAGTGCTGGGATAAAAGTTGCGCGTGAGTTTGTGCATTGCATGCATTCTAGTTCACTAGAGTTAGCTATGTTTCTTATTTCCATACAGTAATATTGTAAAATTAATTAAAACAGGTAAATATTTGAAGCTATTTGCGACGTTGCCAAGTTTTTGGATGAATGCTCTTAAAGCAGTGTTTAAAGTGGTTTAATTCAGATCTTTGGCAAACAGCACTGGATGCTGGATTAAGAGAGAGGTCAGGCCACACTACATACAAAAAATCTGCCCAGCCCTTTTATCCGGCCAGTATGTACTGACTTCGTCGATATCCTGGGTGCAACACTCCCAGGATTTCGACCACCACTGCACGTGCCAAGTAGTTAGGCACACTGGTTGATGTAGTATACTCACTTCTTCTCCGGAGGAGCTCGTGGCTAAATAATAACAGCCGCTCGGGTCGATCTTTAGGTTAAGCCGTGCTTGCCTAGGTTGGTCTGTGAATGGTCGACCGCCCATTACATACCGAGTTTCCTCCGGGCCTCGGAAAGCACGTTAAGCCGTTGGTTCCAACTGTCATTTGTAGATCTTTGACAGTCGTTAGGTAGTCAGTGGCCCAAAAAGTCTGACAACCAGTCTTACCAAGGGGTATCGTAGTACCCAGTACTGGGTTGTGGAGGTCAGATAGGCAGTCGCTCCATGTAAAATACTGTTATTCAGCTGCATACAGTTAGACTGGAAGCCGACCCCAACATAGATGGGAAAAGGCTAGGCAGATGATGACGATAGTATACTCACTTCTGTTCAAAGAGTATCTTGGTGAGTCTGGCGACTTCGCCCCTGAGCTGGTGGAGCTCCTTGTCCTTTGCCTTAGACTCTTGTTCGGCTGCCCTCTCTCGAGCGGTGAGGCGGGCTCGGATGTCGTCGAAACTGGAGAATGGGATTGATTTATTAGAACACTAGCTTATGCCCACGGCTTCACCACCGTGAAGTTCGATAATTGTCCTAATGGATCATACTACCGGGATAAAAAGTATCCTATGTATTGATCCAGGTTATAAACTATCTGTGAGCAAAATGTCATCAAAATCCGTTGATTAGTTTTCGCGTGAAATAGTAACAAACATCCATTCATCCTCATCTTATTAATAGGAAGTAGGAATGTAAAGTCAATGACTTTTTTTATGTGTTCTAACAAGGTGTAAGGCACATGGACGCGTAAACTGTTACGTTACGATGAGTTCAACACGTGATTCTAGACGTGAGAATTCAATGTAAAAAAAAAAAACAGAAGAAAAACTTGTATTTATACAAATAAATAAAATTGAGGTGTCTGCTTGTAATTTTAAAATAACAACGTTTTATAAATTAAAAAAACATGGGTTTTTAATTTTGTTTATATGTTTGTTATGGCTTATCTCCGAAACGGCTGGACCGATTTTGACAGAACTTTTACGGGCAGATAGTTGATGTTATAAGAAGTAACTTAGAGTAATTTTATTACAAAGCAGATTAGGGTTCCGTGCAAAAAAATAAAACCCTTGAGATTGTTAACAAAATACGATTCAAATAGGGAAGCCATATTTTATTATAATAGTTTGACGCGGACAAAGGTCGCGTGCAAAAGCTAGTTGAGAATAAAATCTTTGAGGCCTGTATCTACTCATGAACCGAGAATAAAGGTATTTTTTTTTAAAAGAGCCTGTAACAAATAAAAATACTACGGTAGGCACTTCAAGAATAGGTACTTACAGCTTCCTCAAACACGCGCACTTCCTGGTCAGATGCTCAATCTGGTCCTTCGAAGCATTCTCCGCCTGCTTGATCTTCGTCGCGTCTTCAGATCTCTTCTGTCTCAATTCTTTCTCCCTCGCCAAAGCCTCTCTATCATTAGTCGGTTAAGGAAAGACAGTTAAATTGTGTGTTAAAATAATTTATATGCGTTGCCGATAGTTGGGTTTTTCACCCTTCGTTTAGTGTTGCATTGCCGATAACTGGAGTTTTCACCTTGTTGTGTGTAGGTCTTGCCAGTTTTTTTTAAAGGAAATTAATAGGTAAAAAGGGGAAACTCAAAAGTGTTTGGTTTTTAAATAGATGTTATAAAAAACTTTGTATTTATTTAGTAACTTAGTTATAAATTAATATTATTGTAAGAATTAAAAAATATATTACTAACATATATTTTAACGATGACAACACTTAGCATAATAGCTCTGTGTGTGTGTGTGTATGAGTGTATTTTGGCGGCAATAACCAAAAAAAAGTTTATTTTTATTTGTTTTATTTTTCACACAAAATAATTTCCAAAATCGTATAAAAATAGAAAAAAAAACGAGTAAACAATTATGATATGAATGATAACAATTTGAGCAATGATGAGCTAGTGTAATGATTAAAATACGATGATAACAGCAAGTATGAAGGGTACTTAACAGACAATATTAATTTGACTAGACAAACAATAAATTACTTTCGACCAAAAGTAACATGTGAAAAGAGCAGGATTATAAAATACAATAATTTACCGTGCATCAGTAATAAAGCAAGAAATCACCAGTTTTTATTATCTATACTAATAGAAGAAATTTCAGAAAGCTCCAATTTTCGAGCTCGCTTCGCTCGCTCTTATATCCTGTCAATGAAAACAATGACAACTTAAAGCTATCGGGGTCAGGATCGTATTTTTATTTATTTTTCAAAAATAGTTCCCCGTATTTTTGGACTTCATCGCAGTTAAAAGGTACCAACTTTAGTACAGATCCCGCTTTAGGTTAGCTCCTTTTTTTTTTTTTTTCTTTACCTGTCAATGTCTCAATAAAGTAAAACAAAAATAAACATTGACTGACAAATACCCTTAATAACATGGCTGCTTCGATCTAACAAACAATTATTCTAACTAAATGATGACTAGGTAATGATCTTGATGTAATACAATAACGTGATATAATATATGATGTATCTATGAAAACATATCTCGTGAAATGTACTGTACTTTCTCTAAATACCCCCTCTGATAAAACGGGCGTGATGTTATGTGATGTGTATATGATAGTTATGATTTCAGTCCAATTGGCAGTATTTTAAAAATAAAATTATACATTGAAAAAGTTTAAATGTTAGCAATAATTTTTGTTATCTGTGGTATAAGACAACAGCGCCTCTGTATGAAGATTTTGGAACTAGAATTAAAATAAGTTATATGAACGAAAAAGGGATGTCACTTCTTGCCAAAATTATAATGATATAGAATATTTAAAAAAAACCCTGTCCGATCCGTGAGGGTATTATTAGGTAACGAGATTAAATTCTATTTATGTAAACCTTATAAGAACAAGTAAAAAAAAATACCCCGATGAAAATTAAATTAAATACAGTACTAACTTTTATGGCAACACAGGGCGCGAGAGGAAAGTTAAATTTTTTTTTATAAAAATAAGGAAAAATAAGACGCAAGCATTTTACGAATCTAGTTCCGTATTTAACCAGTAGAGGCGCTACTGTCAAGCTTATTTTGGTATTTTAGCTCACTTTTAGGCTTTATTTGCTTTGAGTGTTAGGAAAACTCCATAATATACTATAAGAAGCCAGGGTTCCTTCATGACATGGTGCCTGAGTTTTCTGATACTGTTTTAAATCCCCACCCTGGCTTCGCAACGAACCCTGCTCCATATTTTCAGGTTATTTTAGACTGATACAGGAATTTTGAATGAAAATTCATGTTTGGATCTTTACAACATTAAGCAACTGTATACTTCGGTTTAGCGTGACGGCTGACAGAGGAGAACGGAAGAAAAAACGTGTTGCGCCGAACCCAACAAATATCGGACGATGGCAGGAAGATAATGATATTTCGATCAAAGTTTTAAGCTTTTTAGGGATCCGTAGTCGAAGCTAAGCCTCCACTGTCCGTTCGTCCGTCCGTCTGTCTTTCAGCAAGCTGTATCTCATGATCCGTAATAGGCAGACAGTTGAAATTTTCACAGAATGTGTATTTTTGTTCCCGCTATAACAACAAATATAAAAATTAAATTTCAACTGTCTACCTATTACGGATCATGAGATACAGCCCGCTGACAGACGCATGGACGGACAGCCGCAATTCGACGTCCAAAGAGCGTATTTTACGTACGCAAAAGTAATACAGGTCTCAGGAGTGGGTGAAATAGGTTAGGGGTCGTCCTTTAATCACGTGTGGTCCGAAGAGGGGGGAGGGGAGGGTGGATAATGTGTAAATCACGTGAAATTATTCGTGGGACGAAAAAATATTAAAATCTACGACATGTACAATATTTTTTCTATTATTAATTAAAAACCCGAACAAGCGAATTTGTGTCTAATAATCAAAAAAAAAAAAAACTAAAAGAAATTATAAAAAATCTAAAGTTTTCAATAATAAAAAATACACGCGATGCGAAGCACCGTGGGGAGCAGGAGGGGGAGCGAGAGGGGGTTATATCCACGTGAACCACAACCTCACGTGATTACGGATGGGTCTTCCGTTTATCTGGATCAAGGTTTTAATAATTAAAGGATTTTTGGGTCAAAAAGTAAATTGTTTTGTTACAATCCCTCTACGGATGCCTAATGCTACTGGGGGTTTTTATGACGTCTTAAAGCAGGAGTAATTTCAGTGTGGGAAAGAGAGAGAGCTATACAGGTCGTCTAGCGCCATCTCTTTCCCTGAAATTACGCCTGCTTTAAGACGTCATGGTAGGCCACCTGATCCAAAGCCGGGTATATCTAATATTCTAAAGACCTTAAACCACTAACACGCAGTGATAAAGCATGTTGATCGACGCTCATGTATGCGAGGACAAATCTATGGACTTTTAACCACAAATGTGGAGCAGGCTTCAAATTAAAGTCTAATATTGATTAGTATGTCGTTTAGCTCTCCGGAGCAGTCTGGCTGCTAAAGCCACGATGATGGCAAGCAGAGTGGCGGTGAGAGTCATCCGAAGAGAACAGCCTCCCCACGCGCACAGCAGTACTACGACGATGCCGACACTGCGTAACAATGAGGCTGATTTTGGTGGTTGTACAGTGTCGATCGAGAGCTCTCGCTCGTAAAGATCCGACCACGGGGAGGAGAGCAAGTGAGGAACGTTGAGGCTAGACGAGCGCTACTATACTCTATCGCACTCTCTCAGCCTGGTCGCTCAACACGCAGAGAACGAGAATATACAAGGTGTAATCGAACCCTTCGCGAAGCCGTCAATCAAGCATTCTGTACATCAAACTAAGTAACTCTACGCAAAAATTATTGCTAGGAATCGACATTTTTTTGGTGGTGAAGAATCATGTTTTACGGTAGGTAACTCGTAACGCACTAAAAAAATTGTGCTGAATAGTAAAGGGGTCTTGGAGGTATTTTAAATAAACATATAACATTAAAAACTTGTATTTAAGAAATACTTCTGAAAAAGTTGGAACTTTGACTCTCATATCTCCTTAACTACAAGTTTCCCAGGTATGGTCCAAAACAAAGAAATGATCTCAATGACGGGGAGAACAAGTGCCTTTCGGCTTTGCTAAGGGTATTTTTACACTCATTGTATCTTTTAGCGATTAACTACAGCGACGAGAGCAAGTCGAATATATCAGTCTATCGGTGTAGAAGTAAGAATGTACAGGGCCGCATTGACACAAACCTCTAAACCAAAACATGTTTACGAGACTTGACGAGAGCTCTCGGTCGAGAGTGTACAACCGCCTTAACATTGTTGACGAATAAGTTGGCGGCAAAAGCTGATGGTGTAATGTCTCATTTGCCTGTAATTATACTGGCTACTTAATTTTACGTAATATAATTATGCTAAGACTGAAAAAGACTATTTCCAATTATTTTTTTTACGTTTCAACAAGTTCGTCAGTAAAACGACTCGACGTATAATTTTATTGAAATATTGCCTTTTGGACATCGTTTTTTAATGATATGTGAATAATGTGTTCTTGTGATTATGTGTTGTCGCTACTGTGTGTTAAATGAGTTGGAAGATGCCTTTTATTGATCGAGGTTGAAAATTTTTGATATAAGATGAAATATTTGTAAGCCGGAAAGATTACGAGATTATTTGAGATAAAAGACGAATCTTGTTCTATTAAAATTTCAAAGACTTGAAAGACATAGATAAGAAAAAAGATAAATACTTTATTTTAAATGTTTATGTAAAAAATAGGATCATTAACTGAGATCTTGCAGACATTTTGTGTTTTCTTTGTCTGAAGTCGTTAGATCTCGTAAAATTATTAAAATTTACTAAAAATTAATAGAGAAAGAAAACGAATATTGGATTATGATATTTTTAATAACCCAATATTAGGGATTATTTACAAAAAATGACCGATAAAATATTTCAATGATGACCAGTGTTGGTATAAGTTTTAAGCGACCTCATAAAAGCATCATCCAAATGAAGGTACTTATTTACATTATCGTATTTAGATAAAATATTGTTATTAACCATGAAATATAAATAAAATGCTAGTTATCACTCCATGGGTGAATTTTGACATGCGATCATGGTAGCCAAATTTGTCCAAAAGACTATATTTCAATAAAATTAGTGTTAAAATTATTAGTTTCAATAAAAAAAATAAAGGTTTTAAGGAACAAATTTCGCTACCAATTGTGTTTGGTTGAATTAATGATTATTTTTGATATGAAGGACTATTTTGACCCGTATTCAAAGATATTAAAACATTAATCAGAAAATGTTCAGAGGAAATAAATTATCATTTCTTTCTGAATCATTTTGTGTAATCTTTCAATTTTAACTTGACAAGAATTCTTTCTCCTTATTTTAAGATTATATCAAAAAGCCTTAAAAAGTCTTCTTTGTATACGGGTCTTACCAAACGTAGGATTTGAAAACATGCATAGTACAACATCGTCTATATAGACGAAATCATGGGTCTAATGATATTAGTCTCAAATGTGCACTGACCTTAATTCCTGCTCGGTGACTGCTAAAGTTCTTCCACAAGCAGCTGCTTTAACAGCTAAATGGTCGTATTCGCTTGATTGTGACTGCAACTGCGACTTTAATTCTGGAATAGGCATTTGATGGTAACCCGTGTTCAAGTCTTTTGCACAATGTTAAACATTATGACAAGTTAAAGCAGCATAGAATCAATCCTTGATTTCCTTAATCATATAGAAACCTGATGATTTTTTCTTATCGCACAGTATTTGTAGAAAGATTTTAAAAAGATCCTCATCTTGGACTGCCTCGTTGGTCTAGTGATCGCAAGCGCGACTGCTGAGCTAGATGTCCTGGGTTTGATTGGTCGGGCAAAGTGTTATTGGGTTTTTCCTTCAAGAATTGATCAGAACCATGGAGTCTGGATTTGTGCCCGGTTGATGGCACTAAGCTCGCCAACATAACTGGCGAAATGTGAGTTTCGTAATGAGTACAGCTCAGCCTAACTCTTCGGGGATTACTGATGTTATGTTATGTTATTTTAAAAGAAAAAGGGGAGGTTTTCACCCTTAAGGGACCACTACATCAGGCTAATCAATAATTAAAATATTTTACCAGCAATTTCTTCTATCAATTCCTTTTCTCTTTTAACTCTATCTTCCTCTCCCTCTTGCCGACACTCTGTCTTCATTCTCGCGAGACAATTCTCTTTGTCTTCCATAAATTGTTCCCATTGATCATCTGTAAAACAGAGCAAGATGATTGGTGCCAGAAATATAGGGTGACTGGTAATTAGTGACCGATACTTACACACGTGATTGTACTTATGATAACAAACAACTCTCCCAAAGAAACTTTTTTATACACATTCATTTTTTTCACAATAAGACAACATCCGTATGAAATTAGCGCTCGCGCGCCTATGACCTATCAGCTGTTAGCTGCGTGACGCCGTTTTGTCTCATTACTATCGTACCATACAACAGTGGGTAGGCAGAGTCACGGTACTGATAGATGTCACATGTCTTCGAATTTATTATTTCTAGGACATGCCGGTTTCCCCACGATGTTTTCCTTCACCGTTTTTGAGAGCAGTGGTAACGAAATAAAGGGGAGAATTTCAACATCATTTTCATAGACCTTAACATTGCATCGAAATCATCACAACTCACCCATTTCCTGTCGATGTTGTTCTTTGAGTTTATTAACTTGTTCCATTCTTTCAGCTATGAGCTTCAGTCTGGTAGTTTCTAGAAGATTCTTAGCCTCGTCAGCTGCTGTGGAAGCCTGCTCTTCTATTTCGCTTACCTTTTCTGACCATTCTTCTATTAGACTTTCTGTCAACACAAAAAATAAATATTGAAATACTTGTTAGGTACATTATTTTGAGGGTTTAAAATTAAAAGTGTCTTATTATTTTTAGCATCATTGAAAAGTTCAAGACATTCAATTTTTGACCTTATGAGTTCTTAAAGATAAGTATCGTTGCATTTTTTCCTTGATCAAATTGATTGATTGTGATTTATGTTTTTTTTTTTAATTTCTATTCTTTATATTTTTTATATTTTTTTATATATCGCTTATTTTATTGAACATAACATTGCTAACTAAAGCATTTTCAGCCCTATGTGTGTGCGCCGTGTGCTTACAAGTTTGAACAGAGATAATTATTTCCTTTATTCATTTTAATACACATTTAAAATATTTTTCTTATTTAATAATCATAAAAAAAATTGTTGCCCATCAGCATCGGGAACAGGTGGTCAGGGCTCTTGAGACAGTAACCTCCTAACAATACGAGCCGTGTCCAGAAGTACTGATTTTTGAATCAAGCCCTTGATCGAGAGCCTCCTCAAATGTTGGTCGAGGCTATTAAGCCATTGGCTGAAACGGCTATCGGCACAATGACTGCTGTACTCACGTCCCACATGTCGACAACCTCGCGAGCCAGATCTAGATATTTGAACTGCTCATAACGGTGATAATTATATAAAATCATACCTTTCTCCCTCTCAAATCGTTCGCTCATCTCCTCACACTTATTGGCGTAAGTAATGTCAGCCTTGTCTAGCATATGTCTGAGCTGCATGATGTCCCAGTCCGCTTTGCCGTGAGCTTCTGCGATGGCGTGTTCGAACTGACTCTCTTTGGCGGCTAAAACTTCTTTTAAGTTTTCGAACTGAAAGAGGAGAAATTCTTATTACATTTTGTTGTTAGGTGCTGTTCAGCCTTCTTTTCGAAGGTCTACCTATGAGGCTGGCTTCTGCTTAACCGGACTATCCTGTGCGTGCCTTGAGTGTAAGGCCTCCAGCCAGGGGCATATACTTATGAACTAAGCGACTACACGGTAAGGGGACCCCCTGAGTGGTCTTATGCCTTCGACTCTACCCTGAATCACCAAACGCTCCATGGAATCATTGTTGCGGGTAACATGTCCAAGGAATCTAAGAGTTCATAATTGCACAAGCGACGACAGTCTTTGTACCCTATTGTATCTCTGATTAAAATCTGTGTAAGCCGAAAACTTTTGGGCCTAGGTTACATATTCTAGCTACTTACCCTAGTAGTGACTTCTCGCAGCTTCCTGTCAGCATTTCTAGCATCCTGATCAGCCTCAGCCCTGAGCTGCGCCAGAGCGTTCCTGGTCCTCTCAGCATGACTCCTCTCCAACGCGGCGCGGGTGGAGGCTGCGGCCGCATTGTGTTCAGAGCGGAGGGTTTCCACGGTCTTCGAGTGATGCTGTTCTAGGCGTTGAATTTCCTGGAATTTTGGACAAGACGTTGGTGATAGCTACAAATAGTATGACTGTAGTGTGGTAGATTTTGTTCTTTTATAACATGACATAATATAACATTACGCCTGTAATCCTCGAAGGATTAGGCAGAGAGAGTTTAAGTCCCATGTAATAGGGGGCGAGCCCATTTTCATCAACCGGGCACAAATCCAGATTCCGTGGCTGAGAAAGCCCTAATGGAAAAACCCAATAACACTTTGCCTGACTTGGGAATCGAACCAAGGACCTCATGCTCCGCAGTAGCGCTTGCGACCACTAAACCAAGGAGGCAGTCGGATTTGACTTAAAATATGATTAAGTGGGGAACCTTTGTTTTTCCATTCGAGGCGGACTTGGAGCCGAGAACTGAAGTAACAAATCGCCACGCGTATCAACAGACGTTTTTCAATAATTTCGAAGAAATAAAATATTAGAACGGAAAGTATTTTTGTCAGGAATTATTAGAAAACTATGATTTAATTTGCTTTTTTTCCGTGCTTTGCTTTCGCCAGGTTGAAGAAGAAACAAAGCCGCCGCTAAACAGCCTAATATGAAAAATATAAAATTAAAATATTTTTGAATTTAGAACACAAATAAATGTTAATTTGTTCATAAAGGTATTTTTTTTTAAAATAAATATGTTTATCTATGAAATTTTTATTTTCGCACGTGTGCGGAAAAATATTAAAAATCCACGTCATTGCATGTTGAATCTAATCGTAGTGCAATAATAACCAGTTTCCGAGAAAAAACAATTTTCATCTACCGACCTTCCGATACCGTTCCTCCTTCTCTTTCCCGCTGACGATCTCTCTCTCCAGCAGCTCCTTCAACCGATGCACCTCAAGCTTCAGGGCCTCCTCCCTCGTCTCCACTCGCTGCAGCTGAAGAGTCAGCGACTGGACTGAGCGCTGCTCCTCGGTGACCAGTCCTCGCAGCTGCTGGAGTTCCGCTAATTGGGCTGGAGAGGGCTTTGGATGGGATTTCAGTTGCTCTACTGTTGCTGTGAGCTGTGAAAAAAATTTATAGAAATGATTGATTAAAACGACATAGTCATTTCAGCCGAAAGACGTCCACTTCTGGAAATAGGCCTCCCCCAAGTGTCGCCACATTGACCGGTCCCGTGCGTCTCGCATCCAGCGGATCCCTGCAACCTTCACCAGGTCATCGGTCCACCTAGTGGGAGGCCTTCCAACGCAGCGTCTTCCAGTTCGCGGTCGCCACTCCAGAACTTTCCGGCCCCATCGGCCATCCGTTCTGCGAGCAATATGCCCTGCCCACTGACACTTAAGTTCGGCAATTCTTCGGACTACGTCGGTAACCTTGGTTCTCTTGTGGATGTCCTCGTTTTTAAATTAATTATGCAAGGAAACTCCGAGCACCCGTTGGATGCGATAATTGCAGAGCCGATAGCTGTGCCCATGTCCAGCAATGGATGTCATTCAAATGGATGTCTTAAGTAACATCTCACCTCTTTGTTATGTTTGTCAGCCTCCCTCGACTTCTTCTCCAGCTCCCTCATCTTCCACTCGCAGTCCGCTAACATCCTCTCCGCCCTCGCGGCCGCCTGCGACCGCGCGGCCTCGTGTGCTGCGCGCCATTTTGATGTACAGGCTTCCGCAGCTGCTAGTGCCTGGCAGAGAGATATTGTTTTGGTGCTAGGTAAATGTCGATTTGTATAATTGGGGTTTATTATACTGATATCAATTATATTAACCCCCTAATACCCCCCGTATTAGGGGGTTAATATAATTGATATAAGTGAGGAAACTTTGTTATTGCAGTCGAGGTGGAATTCACACCCGAGCCGCAGGCGAGGTTGTTATGGAGCCGAGAACTAATACGGAAGCTAGTATAAACAAATAAATAAAATTGAAGTGCCTGTTTGTAAATTCAAAATAACAGCTTTTTACTGAATGCATATGAAAGTGTATACGGTTCTTATAAGAAAAAAAACATTTTTTTAAGTTTTGTCGGTGTGTCTGTTTTTTCGGACTAATCTCCGAAACGGCTGGACCGATTTTGACGGGACTTTTACTGAGAATTAGGGTTTTCCGTGCAATTAAAACCCTTGAAATTGTTAACAAAATCCGATTCAAATAGGGAAGTAATATTTTTATAATAATTCCACGCAAACGAAGGTCGCGGGCAAAAGCTAGTATTAAATAAATAAGTGCCCAGTATGAGATTGCTATCGGCTGATGAAGGAGTATCTCACCTCTTGCGCCTTCTGCTCCTGTATAACCTTCTCCTGCTCTAGCCTGTCCTTGTCTCGCTCTAGCGCGAGCACGCGAGACTCGAGCTCAGCTCTCTGTCCCAGAGCATCGTCCAGCTCTGCGCGGATCTGACGGAGAGATTCATCTGGAAAGAGAACAAATATTTATTTATACGGGATTTCATAGCTAACGATTAAATGAAAGAAAGAAAGAAAACATATTTATTTGGCCCATGCCACAAGTGCACACAACAAGCACAAAAAAAAAGAAAAAAAAAAAATGTTAAATTTATACAATAAAAATGTTAAAACAAAACAACAACAAAAAAAAGGAGATAATATTGTGTGTCTCACGGCTGCGACAAATAGGCCCATTCTTGACCTCAATCTAGTCCTGAGGACAGAGATGAGGTCGACGTTGGAACGAGCTAACCCAAAAGAAGCCTATCAACTCGACTGAAATAAACTTGGGAACATCGACGCAAGCAGGGAATTCCACTCCTTGGCTTGTCCATCAAGAGGTGCATCGTGATGTTTAACAAGCGTTTTTGGGAGATTGGCCGGAGAAACTTGGAGGCCTTGGAGACCTTTGTCCAGCAGTGGGATAATATAAGTTAATCCTACTAATATTATAAATGCGAAAATTTGTAAGAATTTGTGGATGTCTGGATGTTTGTTACTCTTTCACGCTAAAACTACTAAATGGATTTGGATGAAATTTTGCATACAGGTAGTTTATAACCTGGATTAACACATAAGATACTTTTTATCCCGGTAGTATGTTACCGTGGGACAGTTATCGAACTCCACGTAGGCGAAGCCGCGGGCATAAGCGTGTATCAAATAAATGACTTACCGTTCCGCCTGTGCAGCTGATCAGCTAGGTTAGAGGAGCAGGTCCTGGCTGCTGACAGCTCCTCTTCAAGTGATCGGCTCCTCTGACGAATCAGTTCCGATTCCTTGTATGCTGACGCGAGCTCGCATTTTAATTCTGAAATGAGACAGAGAGAAGTTAGGTTGGTGGTTGGTTGGTGGTGGTTGGTGGTTAGTTAGGTTATACGAGGGCGGGTCAATAAGTCCGTGACTTTTGGAATAAAACACAGATTTTTTGATAAAAAAATAATTTTATTTTTCAACGTAGACTACGTTGAAAAATAAAATTATTTTTTTGATGAGCTCTATACACTTTGTCCAACGCTTCTCCAATTTTTTTATCCCTTCCAAAAAAAATGATTTGTCGAGGTCCTCAAAATAGGCCTTTGTTTGCGAGATGACTTCATCATTGGAGTCAAATCTTTTTCCACCAAGCCATTTCTTCAGGTTTGGGAACAAGAAGTAGTCGCTCGGAGCCAAATCTGGAGAATAGGGCGGATGAGGGAGCAATTCATAGCCCAATTCATGGATTTTTGCCATGGCAACTGCACATGTGTGCACCCTTGCATTGTCTTGGTGGAAAAGAACTTTTTTCTTGGCCAAATGAGGTCGGTTTTTTTTCAAATCGTCATTGAATCGGTCCAATAAGTTGGCATAATATTCCCCATTGATTGTTCTTCCCTTTTGAAGGTAGTCAATGTGGATTATCCCGCGTGCATCCCAAAAAACAGTCGCCATAACTTTATTGGCTGACAAACCCACCTTGGCCTTCTTTGGCGCCGATTCACCCTTAGAAACGCACTGTTTTGACTGTTGTTTGGTTTCTGGTGTGTTGTGATGGATCCATGTTTCGTCCACGGTTACAAAACGGCGCAAAAACTCTTCCATATTGCGATTAAACAACGCCAAAGCTTCCTGTGAAGTTGTTACACGATTGCGTTTGTGGTCGACTGTGAGCAAACGCGGCACCCATCTTGCGGAAAGCTTTCTCATGCCCAAGTGATCATTCAAAATTGAAACCACTGAGCCATGCGAGATCCCTACGGCTTCCACAATCTCTCGCACTTTCAATCTTCGGTCGGTCAACACCATATCGTGAATTTTTTCGATTGTTTCGGGTGTAGAGACCTCAACTGGGCGTCCAGGACGTTCGGCATCTTCAGTGCTTGTACGGCCACAACGAAATTCAGTAAACCACTTTTTTACCATTGAAATCGATGGTGCAGAGTCCCCATAGTATTTATCAAGCTTAGCCTTGGTCTCGGTAATGGTTTTTTTTCGCAAGAAATAATGCTTAATAAGCACACGAAATTCACTTTTTTCCATTTTCTCCTCAAATTAGTGAGTAGTCTGATAAAAATAGCTGTCAAACACAAACTAACTGACGCAGCAAGTTTAAATTTTGACAGGAGTCAACTGACAGATGCCTGTTGACAGGAGCAGTGTTGCTGTTTCAGTGAAGAGGTCAGAAATTCAAAAAGTCACGGACTTATTGACCCGCCCTCGTATTAGGATGATATGTTACTGAGATATTGGAGGTCAAAGTTCCAAATTTTTCACAAGTTTTTTTTTTAATACTAGTTTTTAAGGTTATAACTTAACTATAAATACCTCCATGAACTGTTTACTATTCTATGCATCCATCAGCACAATGTTTTGAGGGCATTAGATAGAGTTTTACCGTAAATACGTGATTTTTCACCTCAAAAATGAAGTCGTTTCCCAGCAATAATTTTTGCGTAGGGTTACTTAGTTTGATGTACAGATGGTTGGTATCTGGCTTCGTAAAAGGTCCGTTTAGACCTTGTATGACTTTTGCTGATTGTTATATGCAACAGATCTCAAGAATCCTTTAACAGTTTCATCATAATCTCATCCGTAAAGTTATTTGGTTGCGTGGGCTTTGAATCCGGCTGCATCGGTTATATTTAGTTCTGATGGAAACTTCGCGAATATATCTACTGTAATTACGGGAAGCTATCGAGGAGATTCTGGCGTCAAAAACATCCTTGTGTCATCTATCAAACTTGTCTGGTTTTAATTTTGGATAGTTATATCATCACGAACAAGCGAGAGAGGAGCTCGTGGCTAAATAATAACAATCGCTCGGGTCGATCTTTAGGTTAAGCCGTGCTTGGATAGGTTAATCTGTGGATGACCACCCATTACATACCGAGTTTCCTCCGTGCCTCGGAAAGCACGTTAAGCCGTTGGTCCCGGGTGTCATTTGTAGATCTTTGACAGTCGTTAGGTAGTCAGTGGCCCAAAAAGTCGGACAACCAGTCTTACCAAGGGGTATCGTATTACCCAGTACTAACTGGGTTGTGGAGGTCAGATAGGCAGTCGCTCCAAGTAAAATATTGGCATTCAGCTGAATTCGGTTAGACTGGAAGCCGACCCCAACATAATTGGGAAAAGGCTAGGCAGATGATGATGAACAAGCGAGAAAGTAAGAGCGTGGCAAGAATTGTCGATATAGCTCACAGAATAAGTAAGCTGAAATGGCAATGGGCCGATCATATTAGCAGTAGAACCGATGACCGTTGGGGTAGACGTGTTCTTGAGTGGAGAACGCGAATCGGTAAGGTGGGACGCCCTCTGGCTCGATAGAGCGACGATCTTCGCAGGGTGGCTGGTAGCAACTGGATGAGAGTTGCTGAGAATCGAGTTAAATAGCACGCCATTTAACTCGATTCTCAGCAACTCTCATCCAGTGTCCAGCAGTGGACTGTTGTAGGCTTATTATGGTGATACCTGATGGTATCATCATATGACTTGAGCAATGTCTGGACTTTAAAAGAAACGGTGACCTCTGAGTTAGTTTCGGATGTTTCTTCTCAGAGTAGTCAGGTACGAAACACCGGCCCCATCTAGTTTTAAAACAACATGTTGACATGTAAAAGAGTTTTTTAAACCAATTTACAGAAATAAATATGATTTATGATTTATGGTATACAAACAGTTTGTTTTTCTCGATAGGGTACAATGAAGTCTTTCCAGTCCAGTCACATTTCGGCAGAAATGACGGGTTATCAGAAAGTATGTCGCGAGGAAAATTTTGAGTATGAATGTCAACTTTGACCCCAATGACTATAAAAGTAGAGGAAGACCAAAGAAACGATAGATCGACTGTGTGAAGGATGATATGGCTAGAAAGGAGGTGGATTCCATGCTCAGCAGTTGCATACTTGTAATGATGCAACTACTACGAGTAGACCAATAAGTCAGTCTGCTTTATTTTGAGTATGTACCCAAAACAAACTTACGCTTGTTAATACAAATAAATAAAATTTAGGGTCTGTTTGTAATTTCAAAATAACGGATTTTTATGCGATGAAAGTATGCATATGAAAGTATATACGGTACTTATAACAATTATCTATTACTGACAGATAGCTGAACTTATAAGGAATAACTTCGACTTTTTTACTTTTATATAATAGAAAAAGCATTAGGGTTCCGTGCTAAAAAATTAAAACCCTTGAAATTGTTAACAAAATCCGATTTAAGTAGGGAAGTAATATTTTTGGACGTAGGTCGCGAAACTCCGGACAAGTTCTGGAGTGGCGACCACAAACCGGAAGACGTTGCGTTAGAAGACCTCCCACTAGGTGGACCGATGACCTGGTGAAGGTTGCAGGGATCCGCTGATGCGAGTCGCACGGGACCGGTCAATGTGGTGACACTTGTGGGAGGCCTATGTCCAGCAGTGGACGTCTTTCGGCTAAAATGATGATGATGAAGGTCGCGGGCAACAGCTAGTCTTAACTATAAATATTTAGAAGAGTAGTAGCATAAGAACTTAATGGGAAAAAGTGGAAATGCGATACTTATTCATAAGTTATATATTAATCGACTTTCACTGACACAGCGTGACATGTGTCAAGTTTTCACTTTTTGTCGTTAAAAAATAATTTTCTAATGACGTTTCATAACGTTGAATAAGATTGAAACACAAAGATCATATAATTTTTGAAATTATTTAATTTGAATGCTTTTAGTTACGGACCGGTTTTAGGTAGGTATATGTAGTGCTTAAGAGCGTTAACGTCTTATGGCATTTCATACAAACTTTCAAGTGATTTTTTTACGAAATTACTGAATCGATTTTAATGAAACTTCGTACGCAAAAGTAGGATGAACGGCGTCACGTGGCTAACAGCTGATAGGTCGGAGACGCGCGCGCGAATTTCATATGGTTGTTGTGTTATTGGGACAAAAGTGAACGGGTATAAAAAAAAGTTTCTTTGGAAAAGATGTTTGTTTTCATGAGTACAATCACGTGTTAAGTATCGGTCACTAATTACCAGTTACCCTATATATGTATGGAGTATTATTGTCACTTTTTTATGTATTATGATTACTTTAGTTTAAATTACAATCAAAATGAGTTTGCAGCCGTGCATCCCAATTTAGATAGTCGTAATTTGACATTCGATGAGCGAACAAGAAACATGGCGGCCGTTTCGAATTCCGAACGTTCTTAACAATTTGTTTGACAGTTTCGGCTCGGGACGACGCCATTTTGGAAGATTGATAGCTCAAATGAAAGATAAAGATGTTAATAAAAGAAATGTCTTTCTTTTTTTGTGGTGATTGGTGAAAATTAAATGGGGATTAATGTGGACTGTAAATTCTGTTCTTGTATTTAAAAACATAGTTACTTCACTGTAATAGTAATTAAAGTTACTTACAGTGTTTTCAGTTACATAAATAACACAATATCGGCATAAATAATACAATACAAACTGTGCGAACAATGTAGGCACGTCTATATAGTTTTGTTTTTGTAGTGTTCTGGATTTATCGCCACTATAAAGAGTACTACAGCAACATAGAATAAAAAATGTACTACAGCGCCATCTATGACATAAATAAAGGACTAAACATCGAAATATACCTAAATCCTACATCGCGCAAGTAAAGTTATCCGCGATTTGAGACTAGGAGAATCCGACAACAACTGTGGGTCCGGGGATCCTACGTTTTTATTTTCTCTTGTCTCTAATATTCATCATGTTTAATGTCAATGTCATGCATACCTGTTATTTGAATGGATGGTTACTGATATGCCGATTTCAGGTGTTATTTTATTTGATTTATAAATGAGAGTGCTGTTGGTGTGCTTATTATAAATAAAGGCATAACACCACGCATGTAATCCCCGAAGGGTTAGGCAGAAGTGTACTTAAATAGTGCACCCACAATGCACCAGCAGTAGGTAAGCACGAAAAGAGTTTCACCTTTTTAAGAACAAAACAATATTAAGCCGCTTACAGATATCGCGAGGCGTGCGTTGCGAGTGGTTCGTCTCGGATGCCTCGGGCTGTGTGGAGGTGTGTGCTCACAGTGAGCATTCGCGTCATACGATCGTTGCGAACGCCGCCTCAGTGTGAGCTGGCATGGTTGTTTTGCGTGCTCAGCTTGAGCATGTGTCGTTCGGGACGCATGCATAAATGTACTGTCGTATGCCTCAGGTTAAGGAATGCGTGACAAACCATTCGCGACGTACGCCTCGCGATGTCTGTACGCGGCTTAAAAAAATCACATCCTTTTCAAAAATAACCGTCATTATATTCAAAGAAAGACAATTTCGTCAGCCATATACTTGAATGTCCGTAAACAAAGAATAAAATCTCACCAGAGTACTGAGAAATGAGTCAGGAATGACACACGATGCAATCTAATGACCCACGCAAGCTCAAAGAAAGTCGGGAACGTTTGGCGAATTGCCAGTCGAAGAAACAAAGTCTGCACCTACGACTGTGGAGCGTTGCGAAATTGTTACACTACTGTTAATTTCATTCAGAGTTCATTTAATAAACTTATTTTACTGAATCATTGGTCTAGTGGTCGCATTCGCGAACAATACATATCCAAACGATTACAGACAGACGACAGACTTGCTGTCTATCATTGAAGAGTTCCATTGCATAGATCAGCATCAGATCTTCACCTAACAGGACCATCATTATCTGCCTAGCCTTTTCCCAACTATGTTGGGGTCGGCTTCCAGTCTAACTGGATGCAGTTGAATACTAGTATTTTACATGGAGCGACTGCCTATCTGACCTCCACAACCCAGTTAGTACTGGGTAATACGATACGCCTTGGTAAGGCTGGTTGTCAGACTTTTTGGGCCACTGACTACCTGTAACGACTGTCAAAGATCTACTGATGACAGCCGGGACCAACGGCTTAACGTGCTTTCCGAGGCACGGAGGAAACTCGGTATGTAATGGGCGGTCACCCATCCACAGACCAACCTAGGTAAGCACGGCTTAACCTAAAGATCGACCCGAGCGGCTGTTATTTCACCGCGAAATAATACACTTCCAAAAAAAAAGAATCATCCGAATCGGTTCACAATTGGCCAAGACATCGCTGAGCATACACAAAAAAAATAGACGAATCGATAACCTCCTCCTTTTGGAAGTCCATTAAAAAACAAACTTACGTTCTATCTCCTGATCCTTTTCCTCGATCTCCTTCCTATACGCGGAGAGGAGTTCCCTCGCCCTCTCAGCCTCATCGCATCTGTTGTCAGCTAGCTCTGTTAATGAGGCCACTTGGGACTGGAACTTTGATTCTTGTGAAACTAGGGTCTTCCTGGAAATAAACAGAAAAGGTATTAGTTAATTAAATGGCACGTTTTGGGGATAGGTTCCCAACTAGTCACACACTATCGAGTCTCACTGTGACTCGTTGGGATTTTTTCCCAACGTGTCACAGTGTTACATTGAGTGTGACACGCTGGGAACCCATGGCGAAACTTTGTTATTGCATTCGAGGTCTAACAGTCGAGCTGCAGCAGGCGACGGCGTTATGGAGCCGAGAACTGCAGTAACAAATCTCCAACGTATGTCAATACACTTTAGAAAAAATAAAATTTTAGAACGGAAAGTATTTTTGTCAGAAATTATTAGGAACTATGATTTAATTTAAAAATAGAAAATTCAAATATATTTGAATTTAGAAAACACAAATAAATGTTAATTTGTTCATAAAAGTAAATATTTGTTTTAAAGAATCATGTTTATTTATGATATTCTATTTACACACAATTTAAACACTTAAAAAACATTTACGCTGTACAGACGCATATCTCTTTGCGAAATTTAAAAAAAAAACAAACACCGCCTACTATAGTCATTGAACCCATTTGCACTTAGTATAAGTATACCTGTGGAAGTTCTTATTCCCGCACGTGTGCGGAAAAATAAAAAATACATTGCTTGTTGAACCTAATGGTATATGAACCAGTTTTCGAGAAAGTGTTTTGAAAAATCATTTGTAGTATGGATGTGCACTAGCACATCAAAATGCGACCTACTAGTATTTCTAACTTTTAAAATTAATCTGTATTGCCATATCTTTAAATTGTTACATATCAAAATACTACAAACGCTATGTATTTCATTCAAAATACTTCCAAATCATCATCGTTCAAACCTAAAATTAGACTATTTAATACTCCACACTTGAAACATCTAGGCAGGCTGGCCTAGTCCTGTTTACGCCTGAGTTTCAGCCTGGAGTTATTTATCTACGCCTCGACCATCTGGTTATCTTTGCGGTTATTATTTTGTAAATTTAGGATGGAATTTTTATGCGGGCAATCGACCTGCTTTGGCGGATTGGCTAAAAAAGTTAGGTAAAGTCATCTTCTGGCTAGCCTTTTTCCGACTATGTCAATCAATCTTTATTTGTGAACATAGGTATTACAGTAGAGGTTTTATGTACACATTTTAATCTAGCTCTATGTCCTACCAATGAAATTGGTGTACATAATATATATTAGTTTTTTTTAGTAATAAATCTGAAATCATAGAATACAATTAAGTCAAGTTCGCGTAAATAATGTTAATTATATGTATTATTAATAAATAATTAATAATTTTTTGTATATACAACATAAGTTTTAGTATACGCGAAACCTGAAACACGTGTCTAGTATTTTTATGTAAAGAATCTATGTACAAAATTTTAAAACTGTATTATGAAAAATCACAAAGTTATAAGCTTGTTCTGTTACCTAGTTGTCCGCACAAAAACGTGGTCATCACGCAGCGCGCGCCTCCAGCGTCGTCTTGAGCTCATTGATAATAATAATTTGGCAGTAGGTACCTAAGTTATTGCGATAGGTACTTAATGTCGCTCGCTGCCCAAATTGTAACTTTTTAAAAATATTCAGGTTTCGCATATACTAAAAATAATGTTGAATAGATTTTTGTATGTTGTAGTCGGCTTACCAGTCTAACCGAGTGCAGCAGAGTACCAGTATTTTACATGGAATGAATGCCTATCTGACCTCTACAATCCAGTTAGCACTGGGTAATATGGAAACCCTTAGTAGTATTGATTGTCAGACTTAAAGGCCACTGACTACCTGTAACGACTGTCAAAGATCTACGAATGACAGCCGGGACTAACGGCTTACCATAATTTTCGAGGCACGAGGGTACACTAATTCGTTGTGGAATTAATGGCCACTGGTGTTATTATTTAGCCACGAGTTCCTTTACAGCCCCGTATTCACAAACGCTTCGATTCGACTTCGATTTGGAAAGTCGTATGTTTATCTCGCTCGCTTTCGTAATGCCAAAAAAATAGACAAACGATTTGTTGAATCGAATACGAATCGAACCGTTTGTGAATACGATAAAGATACGCAAGCTGAAGTACAGACAGTCCGTGACATGTCTGCCAGTATTTACTTCGGTGCGTCATGTAAAGTTTTTTTTTTTTTTTTTTTAACAACAGCACATTGCATAGCATAGCGTAGCATTTGGAAACAGTGGGTTGTACTATCAAGTTTTAAGTTATTGTCACTATTCCGGGCTCCTAAACTAGGTACGCAGACCTGTATCTTCAACGTGTCGTGTGTTTCAACGTGTTCGTTTAAGTTAGTTCGATACTTTCTTAAATAGATGGCACTAACGTCACCGTAAGACGTTATTAATGGACCGAAAATTTCGAGAGTTGTGAGCAGGGTGCGATGGTCTAATTGGTGAAGACGTCCGGTGTACTGAATCGGAAGGTCGCAGGTTCAAACCCTGCTCGCACTAGAATTTTTCTTTCCATGTCAAAACAGCTGTATCTTAGGAGTCGGAGTTTTTGCGGCTTCAATTTATATGATACAACCGTGACTTTTGTGTTTGTTTACAATAGTTGTAAACACAGCAAATGGAGTGAACGATTGTGTTTGTGTATCTAGGGGTGTGTATATGAGTGTAGTGTGTGTAGGTGGCTAAATAATAACAGCCGCTCGGGTCGATCTTTAGGTTAAGCCGTGCTTGCCTAGGTTGGTCTGTGGATGGGTAACCACCCATTACTTACCGAGTTTCCTCCGTGCCTCGGAAAGCACGTTAAGCCGTTGGTCCCGGGTGTCATTTGTAGATCTTTGACAGTCGTTAGGTAGTCAGTGGCCCGAAAAGTCTGACAACCTGTCTTTCCAAGGGGTATCGTATTACCCAGTATTAACTGGGTTGTGGAGGTCAGATAGGCAGTCGCTCCATGTAAAATACTGGTATTCAGCTGCATCCGGTTAGACTGGAAGCCGACCCCAATATAGTTGGGAAAAGGCTAGGCAGATGATGGTGTGTGTAGGGAGGAGTGTATGTGAAATATGAGTGTTTAAATAGCTTTATTTTAGAGTAGGTTTGAAGTTATGATTCTATAGCCAATATATTTTCGGTTTCATCATAAGTTAAGGATAAAAGCCATATTCTTAATTTATTTTTAAAGTGGGACGTCCGGGTGATAACGGCAATAACAAACTAACAAGAAATTATAGAAACTTCACTAAATTATATTATTACTACAGTTTCCTGTAAAATACGTGACTATAGTTTATTTATAATTAGTATATACAATGTTTAAGGAAAACAGCGCGCTTTGAGAAATTAACAATTTAATAATAGCTACGTTTGTTTTAGACTAGCTTTTCCCCGCGGCTTTGCTCGTATTAATTTAGAATTTGACAATCAATTAGTGTTGTACTCTGCTTATAATTCAATCATGATTCGAAAGACATGTGACGCCATCTATCTATCTCTGTTATCTATCTTTAGAACGTTATTGTTGTTTTCCTCGGGAACAGGTGGCATACTATGACGTCTTAAACCATTAGTAATTCCAGTGTGGGAAAGAGATGGTGCAACACGACCTGTATAGCTCTGTCTCTTTCCCATACTGGAATTACGCCATACTAACCCCCCAGTACTTTTTTTTCGGGATGAAAGGTTATGTCCGTTTCTGTACATCTGACAGACAGCGTATGTGAAAAATTTCAGGCTGATCGGTTCAGTGGTTTAGGCGTGAAAAGGTAACAAATAAACTTACTTTCGCATTTATAATATTAGTAAGGATTTTCTTTGTATAATATTACAGTATTGTTTCAATGTTGAATGCTCGATGGTGGAGTGGTCGCAAGCGTGAAGTCCTGGGTTTAATTTCCAGGTCGGGCAAAGTGTTATTGGGATATTCCATCAGGAATTTCTCATCAGCAGTATGGGGTCTGGATTTTTGCCCGGTTGATAACATAATGGTATTTTACCTTACTTGGGAGCTCGTGGCTAAATAATAACATCAGTGAACATCAATTCCATACCGAATGTCCCCTACGCTTCGGAAAAAACGTAAAGCCGCTGGTCCGTAAGAATAGTACATTTTGATATAAGTGGAGAAACTTTGTTATTGCATTCGAGGCGGTGTTCACGACCGAGCCGCAGGCGAGGTTGTTATGGAGCCGAGAACTGCAATATCAAACTACGTTATTCAATACAGTTTCGAAGAATATTTGATAATAGAACGAAAAGTGTTTTTGTCGTGAATTTATATTAATATTAGAATTATAATAATATTAGATTTTTTTATTAATATTAGAAAACTATGATTTAATTTGAGTTTTTTTCCGCGCTTTGCTTTCGCCAGGTTGAAGAAGAAGCAAAGGTATGAAGCCGCTAAACAGCCTAATATGAAAAATAGAAAAATAAAATATTTTTGAATTTAGAACACTTAAGAATGTTAATTTGTTCATAAAAACATTTTTTTTTTAAAGTAATCATGTTATTTATGATATTCTATTTATAAACGATAAACGTAAAAATATTAACGCCGTTAACACTCATATCTCTTTGCTGAGATTAAAAAAAAAACAACCACCGCCGACTATTATAGGAATTGAACCAATTTCAAATTAAGTATAGGTATCTGTGGAAATTTTTATTTTCGCACACGTTGAGATAAATAAAAGAAAATCCACGTGTGTGAAATACATTGCATGTTGAACCTAATCATAGTGTGATTAGAGCCTGTTTTCGAGGAAGAGTATTGATTTTTTTTATAAATTTTAATTTTGACAATAGTAATCTAAAGACAAATCAAGAAAGTGTCCACCACTTCCTGAGCGACATTTTCTTTGGGTAAATTTTTCTAACAAATCTCTGTTTATTATAAAACATAAACATTTCATCTTAATATTCTTATTGCGGACATTTTTACGACTAACAAATCAAGAAAGCTTGTTTCGTAATACCTTTGCTTAGAGAGCTTTATTTATGAAGATAATATAATATTCTAGGCCGAACTAGAGCATTAGAAGATTGACGACGTTTCAGCGATATATTTTACTTACAAAACTCGCTGTTGTGGCTGAATACGATTATCACATTTAAAATAACTACCCTTGGTATTTTTAATGACCTACGTAAACTCCAAAATATTAATAAGTAATAACACAAAGAAAGTCAGCAATAAAGCGTTTATAAGGTCACCTACTGACTATTTATTTGTCTAAACTCATTAACCTAAAATCACTTTTAAAACAAAATATTTTACTACAACGAACTCTGTAAACTTTCTTTGTTTCAAATTTAGAACACGCATGACTCATTACGTGCGTCAAACGCCAATATGGCGACCTTGAAACGTCAAAAATGCGCGCGAAAATAAATATACTGTGTTAGTCTGTAATTTGTTCACAGTATGTAGTTATTTGATACTGTCAATATTGTAACATCACATTTTTGAACTCTGAAAGGTGATTGTACTAAAACAGTAGTGCTTTTTCTGTAAATTTTACTTTGACATCCAAAATCAGGCATGTTAAGTTTGAAAGTCAAAATGAATTAAAATTACCCCTACCGTACTAATAATAGTCAGAATATTCGTTACTACAGTCGAAAGGTTATTATGTTGGGTTGCGGACGTCAGATATGCAGTTGCTTCATGTAAAATACGATATTCATTTGCATTTGGTAAGACTAGGAGCTGACCCCAATATAATTGTGTAAAATGATAGCATGACAGACGACAGGGTAAGTAAGTATTTCATGGTTGATAGTCAATAATAGCGAGAGCAGCGGTGGCCCAGTGGTGGAGACCCCGACTTACGAGCAGTAAGTCGTGGTTTCGAACCCAGCCAGGCGCATTACTTTGTGTAAGTTATTTCATCACCACTGCTCTCAAAAACGGTGAAGTAAAACATCGTGAGGAAACCGACATGTTCTAGAACCAAAAATTCAAAGACATGTGACATCAACCAACCCGCACTGGGCCCGTGTAGTGGATTATAGCCCATTCTCTCTCATAGAGAGGAGGCCTGTGTCCCAGCAGTGGGGACATTATAGGCTGATTATGCTATGCGAGATATTAGTGTAAAGCCGTGTAGCGAAGTGTCATAGTCCAATGAAGTGAGAATGAAATTACTGAAATTCTATTAGTTAGTGTTTTCCGTAAATGTCCGCTTCAATTCGCTTAAATGGATGGACAGCATTTAGCTATGCGAGATATTAGTGCAAAATTAGTGTCATTGTCCATTGGAGCGAGAATGACATTACTGAAATTCTATTAGTTGGCGTTTTCCGTTAATCTCCGCATGACTTCGCCCAAATGGATGGACAGCATTTAGGTGCACTTACACGGTCAATTTATAGCGAACATCTTGGCAGTTCTGACTAAATATGACGCCGCAACAATTAATAATTTACGGCAACGATTGTCGAAGCTGTTGGTCACGGCCGTCATTTGTTGACAGTCGACAGTCGCCACAATTGACAACCGTTGAGAAGCCCGAAAGTTTGACAACCAGTTTTAACAAGGGGTCTTGCTCGTGATACCAAATATACTTTTTTTTTCGGCATGGCATCTCGCTGGGCAACCTACGAGGCTGGCTTCTGCTTAACCGGACTATCCTGTGGATGCCTTGGGAGTAAGGCCTCCAGCTAGGGGCCAACAACTTATGAACTAAGCGACAGCGCGTGCCCCCTCGGCTTAGAGCGTCGCTGGGGCAGCAAAGGGATAGGCTGGATCTGAGTGAGATTATTTCGGGGCTGGCTTAAAACTACAGTCTCAGCATCGTGAGCTGGCTCGAGCAAGAGTCTCAGAGGTTGTAGAGGTCAGATAGACAGTCACTCCATGTAATATACTGGTAGTCAGACTCATCCGGTGAGACTGGAAGGCGACCCCAACATAGTTGGGAAAAGGCTAGGTAGATGTATGGGTTGAGTTAGAGGAAAACGCGAATAGTATTTATTACTAACTAGCGACCCGCCCTTGCTTCGCACAGCGCCACCTATCGGGTCCAAAACTACTAATATAGCCTATATTTTAAGTTAAGCATCTAGCAGTAGAGCGGTGAAAACTGCGTTCAAATCCATGCAGTAGTTTTTATTACATACAGAAAAAGACAGACAGACAAAAATTCTAAAAAATGTTGTTTAGGCTTCTGTTGCTCAATTAAAGACCCCCATTTTTTTTTTCAATATCTTCAATGTGCAGACATCGGCTTGTTACAATTTTATTATATGTATGTATGGATAGATCTGAGATCAACATTCTGCCAAGAACATGAAAACATTTCCAGAAAATTATGTTTGAATTCTATATCTTCCTGATTCTTAGTAAATATAATTTACTTGCGATGTGCCGTCGCCAACAAGGTTACCGGATCAATTTTAGCTTTTCGATAAACATTAATGAACTTCGGGTACATTTAAAAACATGATTACTGAAATAAATAGCTGATATAATTATTCGTGTAACCTTTTCATAAATAATGAGTGTAAAAATACCCTTAACGAAGCCAAAAGGCACTTGTTCTCCCCGTCATAACGATCTTTTTTTTGTTCTATAGTGTAGACCATACTTGGGAACCTTCTAGTTACGGAGATATTGGGGGTCAAACATCAACTTTTTCACAACTTAAAAAAAATAGACAACACAACAACAAAGGACAAACAACAATAATACAAGAAAACAACAAGAACAGGAACAGGTTCTTTTTGTTGAATACAAGTTTTCAATGTTATAACTTTACTTTACATATGCATTCATCAGCACAGCAGTAGCTCAGGGTCAATTTTTGTAAGAGGTAAGCCGGAGTACATATCTTCAATGTGACTATTTTATTTGTCTATAGAATATTGACTGTGCCATTTTTCAAACGGAATCCGGTAGGAATCGAGTTGTATGGACCTTCGCCACTGCAGCACAGTGCGTTACATTGAGTCCAACCGTAAAATGTGATTTTTCACCACCAAATAATGTCGTTTCCCGGCAATAATTTTTGCGTAGAGTTAGTTGACGGCTTCGTGAATGGCCTTGTATACAGTACTTTTAACAAAAATCATCATCATCATCTGCCTAGCCTTTTCCCAACTATGTTGGGGTCGGCTTCCAGTCTAACCGGATGCAGCTGAATGCCAGTATTTTACATGGAGCGACTGCCTATCTGACCTCCGCAACCCAGTTAGTACTGGGTAATACGATACCCCTTGGTAAGACTGGTTGTCAGACTTTTTGGGCCACTGACTACCTAACGACTGTCAAAGATCTACAAATGACAGCCGGGACCAACGGCTTAACGTGCTTTCCGAG